>OX465579.1:23226693-24544637 GCA_950022655.1 Alentia gelatinosa
AACCACCAGAACCACCATGCGTTCCAGAATGGTGTATTATTACGAATGGTAAATAAGATTATATTAAAATGGTTCCCAATAGAGTTTTAGAAAGGGTTTTATAGTAAAAATTGGCAATGTAAGATTGGATATTGAATATAACACGGACTTGGATGACTGATGGCAAATAAACAAAAACACAACAACAGTGGTGGTCCCTACGTGCAGAGGAGAAATCAGACTGAGACGTAGATAATACCACGTTCGCACTGTGCGATTGGAGGTACCTAGGAACGCCCGGCCACCGGCAACCTGCAAAGCGCCAAGCGTCCCAAATTGCAGAGTGTGAACTGCGCGCTTCCCGCTAGTCTGTGACTAGACGTACCAAGTACCTCCAGTCGCGGACTAAACGTACTTCAGGTATGCCCTGTCGCAAGCATTTTAGATATCAAACATGTTTTATACTTGGTATCACTAGTCACCGAATATTACTATATTTGCGTACCGAGGTACATCCAGGCGCCAGCGTTTCGGTCGGAAGGGGGGTGGTTCACACCCAAACATGTATTTGAGTGTACCTTGCGATTGGGCATACCACCAGTTTCAAGCGCGGTTTCAGGTGACTAGAAGTACCCGCTCGCAAGCTCCCCAGTAACACAATGTGAACGGGGCATAAGGATAAATAAACATAGATAAGGGTTTACAATCTACGTGTACAGAAGCAGGCGTAGACATGATGCAAATAGGTTGACCTTATCTACGCCCGAAGTGACGCATCTACACGGACATTATACATACGTAAACCCAAAAGTTTTTCATGTGCTAGATCTACTTGGCATGATGTGCAAATTTAGTACAAAGCCACCATAGTCTGGGTTTCGGATTTGTAACATTATGAAGTATTGTCCTATTTTAAGACTACATTGTAGTCTTAAAATGTATTCCATGCTTACCATGTTCGACGAAAATGAAGGATAGCATGCTGGTTAGGTTCCCTATCCTTTGTTTGATTACCTTGCCATACATGTTCTACATATATTTACAGGTTCCTTCGTTTCAGGTGAGTGGTGTATAACAGGGTGTAGGTCTAATGCTTATTGAATTAATACATCTGCTATATACGTTTTAGGAACTGACTATAGGTCACAAGTTTGCTCTCGTTTCTTATCTTAATGCAATAACACTGGATATGATTCATGATGGGTATCTAGGAGACCTATTTTTCCGTTGGTATTCTCACTCGCTGCGGGTTTTGAGCTAGAAGAACCGCCCAATTCTCGCAAAACCGCTCGCAATTGACGAGAGGGTCTATCCTCTCGTAGTCGCCAAAATGTTGGTAAAAACATCATGTCTTACACATAAAACACTGAGTCGAAATTACACATCAGAATTGGATAGAACGGACATCGACTATTCATCGCTGTGAATATAGATTTGATTGATAAGGCGCATGTGTATGAAATGGAATATACATTTTACACTGGCCAACAGAAGACACACAGCTCAGCGCATTGGCTGGTATCCCTTGCATGTTGCATCGCGTGAACAATTCGGCCGTGCCCCCTAGCGGATGACCAGGGAACTAGGGGTCCGTTTCATAAACTTTGTAAAATCATATAAAAGATCTTACAACTGGGCAAACATCGTAACGGAAGCTCCTCCGACCATTGTACAATACGATTAAATAGAATGCCTCAAAATCGTTACATAAATATTTACCTACATCGTGCAAATGGTCTTAGATCGTCCAAAATCCTGGTGACATACAACACTCGTTAATCCATGGTATTCCAGCTCCAAATTGGTGGTTTGAACATTCATATTGCCCTGTCGTACTCAGATATGATAAAGATAACACACGATAACCACATGTGGCTGAACATAACACAGTGGCAGGCATGGATATCATATACTTACCCTTATATATAAAAGAATACAGAGACAACTATCGCGCATGCGCTATCTCATTTTCAATTTCCTTCCCCGCTAGCCATTATCTGAAGAAACGGGTCCCAGGTCAAATACAGATTTATACAGATCGCTATATACTATTAGTAGATACATAAACGCCTGTGCATTGATCTGAAAGCTTTTTTGCAAACAAGCTAAAATCTGTCATGAATTTGGGAATGAGAGTATTTATCTCTATTGGTGAAGGATCTAGTAATATACGTTTTGACCTAACCCTTAATTAACGTGAACTAATGAAAAAGTTTTCCAACTGACGTTCAAAACCGGTTCATGGTGTGCACCAAGCTCAGTTTGTAGGTCCATAAAGGTTGACTGTGCTTACTAGCCAGGCGTCAAAAATAACCACAGCATGAAAGCTTAATCGATAGATCAACGACATTAATGGTATCACAAACATAATGAAAGTACCTACTCAAAGCTGTATCGATTGGTATTGATGTCTCTCTTTCTTACCCGCCCGTCATTTAGACTTCCTATAACAACATCCGGCCCGACAGCCTTGATTGACTTCCGGTCGGACGCTACAAAAAGTGGGCGTGGCTTCCGACTGACCTACAAAGCGGACAGTGGGTATTTACATATATACTAATTAAGTCAGCTAACACACATGGTGGTTTTAATACTGTAATAAAATTTGTTTTATTGTACCTATATAGATTCCCCTGTAAATCACTTTGGAAAAACTTGGTATATTTCAAAAACCTATTATACAATGTTCATGAGAAAAAGAAAAAGGTAAGAATACAGATGCCCTATAGCATGTATTCTGAACTGATTTTTCAAGAATATACGGTTCAGCATGACGATTTTAGAATGTGTAATAATAATGTCGCTGAACAAATAAACGTGAAATGACCAGATGGTACAATGCCCCAAATGATTATGAACATAATGTCCCATAGCGTTATTGCTTCAACCACCTTTCAAAATTCATATAGAAAAGACTCTTCCATGTAAAACCAGAAACAAATCCACGACTGATATGTTACTGTCTGTAGGGTTTGAAGATATTGACCTCTATAAAAGATGTTACATCGAGCATACATTAGGTCTTAACTATAGAGAATATGCTGCCTGGAGTTGATAGTCTCCTCTCACCAAGCTCTATGATGGTATTGCCAGAAACACTCACAGAATATCTTAAACCATTGTCTCAAGTCCTAAGCTGTTATGATTGATGCAAATCCTATTCTGTAAATATCATAATGAATATTAATGCAAGTTTCATTCTATTTAAAAAAAAAATTTCAGCATATGATACATCAAGACATTCTGCTATTGCAGGTTTTGTGTGCCTTCTGCTGACAACCCGTAGACATACCTCAGAACGAGTAGATCAAACATTTACAATGGATATTAGTACTCTGTATCTAATGCATTTGAATTTGGTTTGGTGGCTTTTAAAATTGTATTGCAGAACTAAACCACTACAATAAGTAAATGTGTGATTATATAGTACACCATGTGTATACATTTGTGTTTTCAGGATGCGGGCGGGGTGCTGGGGACTCTGGTTGTGGGGTTCCCCGAACCTTCGAAACAGACTGCGCTCGGGCGGAGTTTGCCCTCGGCCCACCAGAGGGCACAACGTGCAGATTTGACATCCGGGTCGCAGCCGGCAAGGTCATCAATCTGACCTTTACAGATTTTAATATTCAGGACACAGGTTCGTGTAGATATTAGGCCTCTACTCTGAATAAGAGAATGTGCGTATTGGGGTTTTAGTGATGTTTATAGTTCATTGTTAAATCAGAATTTATATCCAGAGGTGTGGTCGTGAATAACAAGCACCAACACGTAAGATTATGGTTACTACTACCTCTTTGGGTTACCGCGTAGTAGCTAACGCTGATGAATAAAAATAAAGTGTCTTATATTGGTTAGCACTGCAAATATGAAGCAAGATCTTGCATTACAGTACGTCTGACCTTTAAAAAGATGATTTGACTCAATCATCTAAATATAGTGCAGAGAGATTTATTTGAATCTCCTCTTATTGATTTGTGTATATTACAGAATATTCATTCCAAATAGCATTGAAAGGGCTAAAAGGAAGAGAAAATCTTCCTCGGTGGGATAACTGTTAACTAGTAGAATATTTTTCGAACAGAGTAATATAGAAAGCTTATTGCCTTCGTAGGGTCTGGTTGCAACAGTGGAGCAATGGTGGTTTATGATGGGACAATCAGCAGAGCATCTGTAGTGGCACGGGCATGTGGCCGTCGCTTTCCATGGTCTGTCATCTCCACTTCAAACCATCTCTACCTACGCCTCCAAGGCATCAAATGGGACTCCAACATCCACAGGATTGCTTTTGAGTATACCTCCATCGGTGAGTTACTAGCTATAGTTTTTGGGCACAACATCTAAAGGAGTGATTCCTACAGATCACCCAACGGGCTTGTCTGTGTAAAATAACTGATAGAGCGGCTATGTCAGGCTTAAGGAGAAATGCGGGTAGTTGGGTGATTTCTAAATTCTATTGATTTTTGCAAATAACTCTGGATAATATAAGTTTCATATATCAGCAAATAGAAAATGCAAACAAAGGCATGTCACCATGCTAACTTCTATGGTAAGGCCATCTGAAAAGATACATGCCTATGGGAAACCGCAATATTTTGACTTGTGGCTAGATGACACTGATGTTCTATTGATATCTTCAAATAATTCTGGATTCTGATAGTTGGGAACATATACTAATGAGAAAAGCTAAAAATAACTATGTTACCATGCTAACTTTTATGGGAAGGCCATCTGGAGAAGCTAAGTGCTTAAGTATTGGTGTCCATGGGAAACTGCAATATTTTCATGAAACCAGATGGCATCACCAGTGTAATATTTAGTTCTGAGTATAGATATAGAGGGCACTGCGATACCTACCAGCATTTGTCTTTAAGGCTGATGTCGGCCATCGTAGGCCTATTTTGCAAGACTGTTACTATAAGACTGTTACTTGTCTGTGATGTTGCACCGTATATGCATGAATTTAGAACAAATGGCCAGGGGAGCATCTCGGTAGATGCGTTATAAATATATGCCAGTACTCTTGCAGGCCGTCCCGAAGTTCGTCCGTTCACCATGTTGGCTGGGATGCTCATATGATAACAAATTTTATTCAAATTAGCATGAGGGAATCTCTGCTTTAGCGTGTTTGCACAAGCCTTTCCACGCATCTCATCTTGTATTTAGCCCTATATTGGATAATTATTTCTGATTTAGAAATATTGGTAGAATTATGATATATATACAGTAAAACCCGCGTAAGCGGACACCCTCCGTTCCGGGCCAAAGTGTCCGCTTACGCGGGGTTTTCAAGTTTTCGCTGGGCCAATATGCAAGTGATTTATATCGATATGTAGGGGAGATAGAGGCGATGATAGATATGAAATCATTTTTTCAATATCTTAATTGGGTCCAAAGTTATCAAACATTGAGTTACAAAATTTATTTTCTATGAATATACTCACGCACATCATAACAAACAAAAATTTATCATTTTTGTTAAGGTGTCCATCAGAGGTGTCCGCTTACACGGGGTTTTAGGCCTTTTCGTACCGAAATAACTGTCCGCATACGCGGGGTGTCCGCTAACGCGGGGTGTCCGCTAACGTGGGGTGTCCGCTTACGCGGGGTTAAATTAAACATCTAATAGAGGGGAAAATTTCCGTTCCGAGCAAAAGTGTCCGCTAACGCGATGCTCCTTTATAAAAGGGAAACACCGATGTTTGGTTTTTCAATACCAAGACCATTCTCAACTAATGTTAAACCATGTTTCTCATAATTCTCAGATGTGTCATCATGGCGGGTGGTGGCGGCTCCAGTCGTGAAGGATGTGGTGTGGGTTACAGATGGCAGTTTGTCAGCAGCAGACACTCCAGTCAATGTGAAGACCAGTAATAGTGAGATTTACACCTGGTTGGTCCGCTGCCGTGTGGGCGACCGCCTCTTCCTCAATTGGACCCTCTTCTCATCTAGAGAGGCCCACATACAGGTAGTTGAGGCATAAGCATATCTTTTGTTCAAGAATTGTAGACAAAATAGGTATCTGAAGTAACTTTTTTCATTCATGTTATCAATATCACCCCGTTAGCTATTGCTATTCATTTCCTTTTCGACTATCCAAATGTCCTCATTTGGCTAACTGCAGTGATCAGTGTTTCATTTTTGTAAACAAACATGAACGCTAGTTTTTTAGTTCATCAATCTAGTTCTCTAATAATTAACATCCACGAGTATACAAAGGTTTAATTGATAGACATAAATATATATGTTTATCTCATCCCTGGAATATCTCATAGGCTTAACATGGGAACTCGTTCACCATGTTCCTTTGAGTATTGCAGTCCGTTCTCCATGGTTCTGTGTGTCATCCATTCTTTTAGTGCGTCAAGTCGTTCTCCAAATCGTTTGAATGCTAGGTAGCATTCACTCGGCTTCGCCTCGTTCATATCACTCTGCATAAAACTCGTGGAGAATGACGACTTTGACAAAGACTTGTTGGTTTCTTCCTTGATATATACTGATAATCAAAGATCAGGGTAAATCTATTGGTCATTGAAGTGGTATAAACATAGGATACAGATGTCTATTTTGGTACTTAACAATTAGCTAACAGTCATACCAGAATACCGTCTTACAGTATTATGTATTTATTCTAACTAGTTATAGAGTTTCTTGATAACTAAGCCTTGCGCTGATGCCATCCTCTGCTAACTAGTATTGAATAAGTTTATGGTCCAGGCAACCAAATGCCTTTTAAATATCTGCTGCTCTTGAGCATATTAGTTAATGCATGAATAGTTCCCAATCAGTTTTCTTTTATGACTGACGTTTTCAGGCCATAGATACCCGGGGATTAGTATGTCTTTATAGCATGGGCCAATCTATCGGGTGAACACTTTGCTTTTTGCTTATTTCAACTAATTCTACCAAAGGCAGGTCCTCCACTGGAAATTATACACAGTGTACATCAGCAATTTACAATCAGCAATCTCAATAGGGCGCAAAACCTATGAGGCAATAGGCAAGAGTACTTAAATACAAGACATTGAGCCACTCTTGTAGAGACATTCTTTATCGACATTTTGAAACATCAATCTCTTACGACCATCTAGACATTACACTAGGGCAAACGATGCACCTGGCTTGTGGAATACACAACACTCATCTGTTAGAAATACTTTAACCATCGTATTTGCTTATCTGCCTGTCATTGTATATTGATACCTTTATTCTTAGTTTCGAGAAGTACAGAAATTATGATTTGAGTTTTGAAACATTTCCTCGCTTCATATCTTTCGGTAAAGATCTATGATGGATATTCTGAATACTCGCAACTTCTGACCTCAGCAAGGGCGAGCTCAATAGTCAGAGCAGGACAAGTCATGGCTACGACATATCAGCTGTTGATCAAAGTCACCACTAGTACAAACGACAACGACACAAAGGACGATGACTTCCAGTTCGAAGCCTCATATAAAGTAGAAGGTATGTTCCTTACCTTGAGATAATACTCTTCAGTTATATAATGTCATGCCTATTATCATAGACCAAACATAGACCAAACAAACCCCTATGATTTCTTCTGAAATAACCTTCACGAAAAGAGTGGTTATTTATCAAAGTTATTTTTTATTATATCTATCAATTCTATGTTTAAATGAATCAAATTTACTACTAAAATCCTATTCAATATTTAAAATTAGGTCTGTATGTCAAAATATTTATTCTCGTTTAATGTCTGAATATAACCAAGTAATTTGAAATGAGCTGCTAATTGATATTGCTTATTGATTTCTTTATGAATTAGACTGGTATCCAGAATTGTCTGGCTGCTACCGGCCGCTGTACTCGTCAAGCACTGGCAGTCCAAGCACAGAAAACAGTGTTGTGCTACCTGATCAACCGGTGGTTGTCATGATATCTGACTCCGCCTACCATGGCCAGGATGCTGGATATGACCCTGGTGAGTTGGTCTTGTCCATTGACTTACTTTCAATCAAACGCATATTTATTTTCTGATTCAATTTGTATACAAGATACTATCAATGAAAAGTATAGCATATTCTACTATGAAATGAAACTAATGTTTTTGAAAAGCATTGCATGAAAATACTACAACCTATGTAAACGTATGAGAAAGGTAGTATGACCGAAGTTGCAAGTGCAATAACAATGTGAAACGAATTTTATCCTAGTTTATCGTAAAAAAAAACCTAGTTTGATATATTCATTAGATTCACAGATTTCCCACTCTCCCACTCTTCACTAACATCATATCACGAAGACTAGGAGCAAATATTGTTTCCATTTATAATGGAAGAGCGCGGTATACCTAAATCATTTCATTAAATAAAAGTAAGAATGTTTCAATAAACTCAGAGAATGAATTTGATAAGTGTTCTCAAGTATCACCAACAGGAATATTTATCATGTTATAGAAATCTACATGTGCCAACAGATGGCAACTGATTATTTAATCCAAATAGTTGTATCTTAATATATTGAAAATGTTTCTTAATCAAGTCATATATGGATCTAAGTATCCCATTCAACTCATCACCCTGAATTTTTCATTGAGGGTCTTGGTCAACTGCCCTATTTCTCTGGCTAATAGGTCAACTATGCCACTCAATATGTGATTTCTGTTGATTTGCTACAAGGCAGCGCACACACCATCACAAGGTCACTCAGCCATGAAAGTTCTATTAAAAGGAACCAAGTCAGTAGTGGGCAGGGGTTATGGTAAGACTTGATACTGGACCCCTGCTCATATAACCAGGCCTTTACAGTTGGAACATTGCTAGTGAAGTGTTAGATTCTTTGCAGTAAGCTGAAACCCTGTGTGAGCTTTCTAAACTCTAGATGACGTATATGAGCGCGATTTCCCGCGCTCAAAAAGACTTTGGACACGGACAAAGAGACATAGATGAAATACTTGTACACCAAGGCAAAACATTTACAGTTCATACAAAAACAACACAAAAACAAATGAGATAACACCATTCGACATATCCCTTCAGTACAACACCCTTCTCCATCTTGACACCAGGAGTCTGTTTGATATTGAGGGAACGATGATAAGGCTGGATGAAAAGATCTGTCCAATGATGGGCGAACCCAGGGGCGATCTACGGTAAAACTCGTTTGACAAATCCGGTTGTGGGTATCCTGTCAGATCGTTCCTGTAAATGGTCGTATATTTGACATACATCTTTTGTCACATTAGGTTGTGCCAGTTATCCAGGAAAATTTACTAAACGGCACCAGAGGCTTTACATTTGATTTTATTGTCCAGTGTGTCATCGCTCTAACCCTTATCAAACGATGACTAGACATGTTTTATGAAGCTCACTGTTGTTCAGGCAATTGTAAATACAGAGTTGGTTACATGACCATCAATTTACAATGCAAGGAAAACCCCCCAAAAAACACCAATATAGTTTCGAATATGTTGCATTCATGTTTCAGTTAATTATTGAAATATAATCTAACGACCATTACTGTCTATATCAAAACAATGGTTGAATTATCTTCTCAGTATGTAGGGGTGGAAGGGTATGCGTGTTATTCGAATCTGATGAATTTATCCATAGGGCTCTACTGTAAATGGACCATACGAGGGGAGCCAGGAAAGCAACTGAAGGTGCGTTTTCTGGAATTCGATGTTCCCCCGAACCTGCCAACGTGTGATTCAGATGGACTGATCATATATGATCCTTTTCTGAAGGCTCAAAAAGGTACGAGGTTTTCTCACAAATCCACATTTACATTTAAAAAAAAGCAAACATCTCCAGTAGTATTCCTTTTTAGAATTATAAAGGTACAGTGGACAGATGTTAACATATTCATTGACGTACGATGGCTTTTCTAAAAGCTGGTCCATATATATATATATATATATATATATATATATATATATATATATATATATAACAAGGTATAGTTTGATAATATTTAACAACTAATTCAGTATCGCTCCCTTACGTTACATAGATAAATCGATTTTGAGCAGCCAACCTGTATTGATTAAACAACAGACTGGAAATGCGATATCGAGGAGGATAATAAGGGCCAACTTAATTACACCAAGGTTAGATGAGGACACTTAAAAATGACATCTCATTTGGTCAATGAACCCAAAATTAATTAAGGGGGGGGGGGGGAGGGAGAATGACCACAGTAAGGGTAAGGTAACAGATTTCTGGTGCAGAGGCACCCAAGTTCTTACTTTTATGCAAAGATTAAATCAAATAAAGACGGTTGATGTTTAATGCTGAGGCCATATCTATGGTTTTGAAGCTCTGTTTGGGTGCCCATCTATTGATATACTGATGACCTTTATCAATCATTCATGTATGTTAATTCTCATTGGGCTGCGTCCTACTTTCTACCTCAGTAAGCTAGTGTGAATTTCGGCCAGTAAAGCAAAATATAGGCTTTGAGCACCATTCCCAACAAATATCAAATCAATAATACCTTGGCAATTTTTCTCTACAGCAAAGTTGTGCGGTGCATCTGCAGACACCCTAAATAAGACCTTCCACACAGCCTCCAACGTCCTTGAACTTTACTTTTACTCTGACACCAGAGGGCACCGTCGTGCGAGGGGCAACATCCGGGCTATTATCACTGCAGAAGGTATGTGTATTTTCTATCAACAAGTATAGTCTCTATACTCGTTGGTTTTATTGAAGGGCTTACTTTAGTTGAAACTTAAAAGCTAATACAATGACCTCCAATGGACTCAAATGCCCCTTTGCAATATTGGCGTTCAATATTTACCTAAGTATAGTGCAATTCCTTTAACCTTCATCATTCAATCATTAAGATGCATGCGGACAAGGAAGTATTTGCTCTGATAGAAACATAATAGAGCTTAGCCATCAGTAGTGCCCATTTCTAGCATACTGCGAGTATGCAGTTATTTAACTCTCAGATATGATCTCTAACACATCACTCCCTATTATTCCCTTATCTAATCATAAAAAATATCCTAGACTGTGAATCATGTGCTGTTTAATATACCTGCTGTTCAGAAAAATTATCTGCGCCGCTTAGAAGTTCCATGTTTGATTTTGCAGAAGCTTCATCCTGCAACTTCCACCAGATGGAGAGCTCCTCCAACCCGACCCTGAGCAGCTCCTGTGGTGTACTCCTGTCACCATGGTTCCCGGGGATGGTTCCTCCTGGGCTTTGGACATGGACCTTTGAGACTGAAGGCACAGACTACTTCGTCATCAATGTACATTATGTCAGAGGCCCTGCCCTGGCACGCGAGTGTAAACAATTTTTCCAATGTGAGTTTGACAATAAGTAAACATTTAAAATAATTAATGTGAGAGTAATACAGTTCGCAAGTCTGGTATAGTTCCCTTATAGTATTTCCTATATCATAAAAGCATTCTGATTCCTTTTATAACAAAAACAAAAGAACAAGGGAAAGCAATACGTCTTATAAGGATCTACATTTCATCATTGCATTTACAATGTGTTCTTCCTATAATTTCTTCTCAATCTGGCCGATCCTAGATTATTGTTCTTTTCCTCGTGATAAAGGCAACGTGGATCATGTAGTGACCTTAGAGAAGTCACTGAACAGAACGGTTACAGCAATAAACCGATCTACTGTAGAGGTGTCCGAAATCTATCCGGCCCCGCCCGCTAGATTACCAATATCACATTGCTAATGCTGTTCTTTTACGTCCATATTTTATGCTTTCTGTTCTAGAAATGAAGGCTTTCCAAACAATTTATTCATTATCTGTTAAATGCAAAGGCCTCCTTACTTTCAGTGAGAGAGGTGCCCGAAGACTCGACCCAGCTGAGGCAGTATGAATCCAATTTGATGACGCTCTGTGAGGATACTGATGTTTTCGAGCCGAAGCACAGTATTAAGGTACCAAGAATAAACATATTTCATATGAGAATTTTACTGCTTCAAAAACCTTCAGGGAAAAAGCGCTTTCTCACTTCTTTTCAATAACATAGTACTGCTTTATAAATCCTGAATTTCGTAGATACATTTTACGTCCAATCAAATAATATATTGAGCAAATGCACCAGCAGGGATGTAACTTCAAATGATATCTGAAACAATATTTAAGTTTCTTACGGGCAACTTTATCTCCAGTACAGGTTATAGCATATTATAACAAGTCTCCTATCTCTTTGAGTACTCATAGAAAAAGGCCGTGATATGAGTAAAATGAAGAGTATTATCTAGCTTGTATCATTTAGGTTTAATATTCTTTATTTTAGGCGCCACCTAAGCAGAAAATAGCCATTGAACTCAGCACTATAAAGAATTCAGTCTACCAGAGATGGGAGTTTAAGATTTCATACTCATCCAGTAGAATGCAGAAACCTAAACATACAGATGGTAAGTTTCAGAGAAGCCTCATACACGGTGCTGGTTGGCCAGCTATTATCAACGAATGATAAATATGGTAATTCTAGGCACGGTAGTCTTGATAGCAGTCAACACTTTATGTTGATAACACGACCATGTCCGCAGAGGAAATGGCTTTATAGCGAGTAATAGTGTAAAAAAACAATAATTACCGACCAATAAGAATTTTATAAATCCAGCTTTGCAACATAAACTAAAAGACGACTACATGGAGTGAGATACATACATGTTTTATGGAGATGTAGTTCATCAGGTTTAATGATCACTTTTTCATCAAGTGGCTCAAATATATATATTTGTGCATTCTACTGTAGCTCCCCCAGGAGCATGCCCTGCAGGTTATTCCTACTACCGAGGTAACTGTTACTTGTACGAGGAATGGGTGAAGCGACACTACCTGCCAGATGAGTACAAATACCAAACAACATGGCAGGGATCGAAGGAAAGATGCCAAAAAGATAACGCCACCCTGCTGACACTGAGAGACCAAGAGGAAGCAGATTTTATTAAGGTATGGTGACTGATTTCCATCGGATAAATAATGTATATCTTGGTGCAAGAAATTGTGCTAAAATACTTTTCTGTCCCACAGTTAGGATAGTCTAGAAGAAAGGTTCTATATCATGCTGAGGGTTGATTACTCACACTATTGCTTCTAAATGAACCCTCTGAACGACGAAATATACAAGTTTCCTTAATTAACATGTTTACCTGTAGGTACAATTCTAATTATATGGTTCCAGTAACAATCAGGTATACTGAAATGTGATACATACCTACAAATGCATCCCTTTTGTCAACTTATCTAAATTCTAATTTGCATATGAATGTGGACTTATCGTTTCAGTATAAACTGACATATGACTGGTTTTGGGACCGTTCAGGTCCCTTCCAACTTAATCACAGGACAATATACCTAGGCCTGACCAATCAACAGAGTAATTACATCTGGAATGATGGAGCACAATTAGCGTGAGTTATATCTTTATTCCTTACAAATCATATCCTATAAATGAGATAGATGATACAGACTGTACTTGAAATAGAAATGTCTTCTAGAAAGAACACTACATATACTGTAGAATTATTTTGACCTCATTATGGTTTTCCATGTGCCTTCTAAGGAATAGACCTTTTTGTACGCACATTCATATTTCAGGGCTTTCAATTTTCCAATGATTTTGCAATCCTCAATATCTATTATACCCATATGCAGCTTCAAAAGCACCCAACCCACTACAGCCCGCCTCGGGATGCCCCCTTCGTACCCTAAGCCCAGCCAGACCCCCGTTACAATGTCCACACACTCAGAGGAAATTCATCGATTGCATCGTAATCTATGGTATTCCAGCTCCAATTTGGAGGGTTAAACATGAATATTGTCTCACTCCATATATACTTTGGATAGCACAGGAATGCCACAAGCAACTACAAAATAACACATTAGCAACCGTTGAATTGATATTGCAGTAACCTGCTCATCAAACATATCTTGTTGAAAACATACCCAATGTTTACGGTCTAAGTGTGAAAGAATGGAATTGCATTGGTATGGTGCTTCAATGACAAGTGTTTGACCAACTGAACTAACTGAATGGTAAAACGACAATTATGTGTCCTGTGTAGGTAAGACAATCGGAGTTCTGGTTATGCAGTCATTGTGTACATAGGCTCCTCTGTGGTAGAGATAGGGCGGGTCAAAAAGATGATTTGGATTATCCCAAGTGTTATCCCCACCAAACCCTGCTGCTTTTGATAAAGTGTCCCCCCGGGTTATGTCCGTTTACACAAGGTTATATAGATCATCTCACCAAAATAACTGTCCTTTTATGGGGAATGTCTGCTTACACGGAGATGGAATCACAAATTTTCATTCCAAGCAAAACTGTCCATTAAAGACAAATGCTGGTAGTTGGGTGATTTCTAAATTCTATTGATTTTTGCAAATAACCCTTGATTATAAAAGTTTCATATATCAGCAAATAGAAAATGAAAAAACGTTATATCACAATGCTAACTTTTATGGGAAGACCATCTGAAAAGATAAGTGCTTACCTATTGGTGTCTATGGGGAACTGCAATATTTTGACTTTGTGGCTAGATGACACTTTGTGGCTAGATGACACTGATGTTCTATTGCTATCTTCATTTTGGATTCTGATAGTTGGGAACATATACAAATGAAATATGCTGAAAAAATACAGTGTCACCATGCTAACTTCTATGGGAAGGCCATCTGGAGAAGCTAAGTGCTTAAGTATTGGTGTCTATGGGAAACTGCAATATTTTCATGAAATCAGATGGCAGCACCTGTTTAAAATTTAGTTTTGAGTATAGATATATAGAGCACTGCGATACCCACTCGCATTTGTCCTTAAAGCAGGGTTTCTACTTACACTGGGTGACCATTAGGCAGGGTTCTAGTGTATATCTAAGTCTGACTGAAATTACGTATTTCTAATGAGCAGGTACAGTGACTGGTTCCAGCCTGTAGAGTCATGGGCCCAGCCTATACTCCATGAAGACGAGCAGGATAAGTATGACCTCCTTGGTCTGACATCACCTGAGCCTAAGCCTGATATGGGATCTCTGTGCACGGTCATGATCATCAGGAGTCCTTTCGGCTCACTCAACTGGGCCAAGCTGCCGTGTGACTACCCTATATTTAGAGCAGGTCTCATCTGCAAGAAGCCAGCAACAAGTAAGTGTGAGAACTATATTGCTCTATTTTAGGGAAACTCATTGTTAATCAATCCTTCAGTTTCTTACCTTTGAAACTCGTGTATGACATACCACAAGTCCTAGGGTAGAACCCTTTAAAGACAGATTATGTCTTAAGCCATCATCCGGCATCATCCGTCCTGGCCCAGATGAAGCCTTGAGCTACTATCCGGCATAATTTCTGTGATATTTACCCAAGAATAATTTACCAAAGAAATTATGGATCAATACTTGTGAAATTTCCACGGAATATAGGTATAAAATAATATTCAATATCTTTATGCAAACCATGTATAATATCAGGTATAACGGATCATATAACATGATTAAACATTCAAAGTATGGATTCTGATGGCAATACAAGGAAACAGAGTTTGTAATATATGGTCCTTTATCTCACCCCAGATATTTTTTCCCCATAGACTTAACATTGGGAACTCGTATCTAACGCCCATTAGATATATAGGAAAAATATCCAATGGGGGATAATGTCACAAATGTTAGCCCATTAGTCAATATTAAGGGTGAGATAAATTCAGAAACCCATTCAAGTTTAGGGTCAGAGCTCGATCCCATCTCATTTGAATCACATAGTAATTCACAAGGCGAAGCCGCGTGAATTACTATGTGATTCAAACTCGATGGGATACGGGCTCAGACCCTAAACTTTCATGGGTTTCCTCTATAATATGTAAAGTAGTTTGGCACTCTAAAGGATAGCATAAACAAAGTATATCTGATTAAAAATTGGCAAACCCACTATGGCGCCATCCCATAACATTTTATGCAGAACAGTACAGACTTGCATATCCAAGTCTATGGGGTCAGTATTTGTATCACATTTAATGAGTTATATATGCTGCAGCCTTGGTTTTTTTTTGCACAGATAAACTTCCAAAATCAATTTGTTTACATTCCCAAAATGAAACCCTGTTTTCATGTATATGCCCATACCTATCTATATATCAACACACAGCCTAACCAGGGCAGCTCTACCGCAGGCGCCCGTCCTTATTCAACTATCCGCTCTAAATTCATTGAAACTGCATTTAAAAAAAAGACGTTCTTATTGCTTTCGACTTTTACAAATCGTTCTGCTAGGCAATGTCATAAATGCATTCACTTATCTTGATATCATGTTATAAGTATTACATGATAGGAAATCAAAATTATAAAGAGTTGCCAGTAAATGTACAACATACGATTTACATGTTATTTTACTTTCTCTAAATGTTAGACGTCACACTAGATAGGGAGATACCACCATATGAAGCATCACTGAGACTACATCAAACTACCGGATATAAGGGTATGGTCAACATTTTGAAAATATCTCTGCTAATGATCGTAATCATTACTATATACCCATGCCGTATATACTGTAAATACGCACTGTTTCGGCATATGACGTAAAAATACTGTACGGACCAGCGGTCCGTACACTAAAATAGGACCACCTTGCCATACACGTTTATTAACATATCGGTTGTTAAAAATTAAATTAATGACTTTCTTTTAAATTTTGGGTATATAGTAAATATATAACGTCCAACCATGCTTGTACAAGTTACAGAACTCGATGATAATTTACGGTTTGTACGGAACACGGGATAAATGCCTCGGTCCGTACAAACCGTAAATTACCATCTCGTTCTGTGAATTGTACAGCATGGTCAGGACGTTCTATATATTTATCATCGTAAACGGTTGATACTACTATGTTATTTAAGTATTTCGATGCTATAATTACATAACATGAATTCCATGTGAGTTAACTGTGTATCTGTGGTTGATTCACCTATCGCTTGCCTATCTCCACTAGGCTCTTTTCTGGACAAGAGAAAAGTCTATACAAACTTTAAATGAAGCTAATAATAAAACGCATGTTCATGGTCTCTTAGCATAACCTCGATATCGCATGAAATTCTGTGTAGTGTTTGATCTACTCAAGAGATATTTTCTGAACAGACATTTCCGTTTCCTGTCGAACAGGGTGTAGGCCGAACTGGAGGATTCTGGGAGACGTTTGTTTCCGTTTGGAGACAAACTACACCAAAGTCATGCAATCCAAGGAGAGACAGAAGTTGAACAAGTTGCCCTATAGCGCCATTACCTACAGTGAGGCCCTGGCCATGTGTACTGGTGACGGCGGGCGTCTTGGCAACCTCGATATCATCACGCTAAGGACGCTGAAACTGTATTTGAACATCTGGCGGCATGATTTGGACATGGGAGATATCTGGTTGGAAGCTAGTGCGACGTTATGCCGTGTGTTGCAGGTACGGTAAGATAAAATTGATCTGATTTGTATTTATGAAAAAGATATATGGTGGCATGGGCAGCATCGCAAAAGAAAAAAGATTTTGTTACGAGGGCCCGTTGAATAATCTAGGATCTTACATAAAGACCCTTTTCTGTACCTTGTACAAGGGGTATCGTCTAATAACATCTAGGCTCGTTCGCTATGACAGTATCAGCCGTCAATAAGATAGTCCATAAGTGCTGAATAATGTGTACACACATCGTCACTGGGTGTCATATAGAAAAGGGTATACATACATGTAGCATTCTAGATTATTCAACGGGTTTTCTCCAACCACGGCGGACAACTCACCGTCAGTTGAGAGAAAGAGTACGATATGATTTTGTATGAATAAATCTTCTTATAAACATACTGAGGCCAGGATGTGTGGTATTGCGAAGTAGTATCGTGTATGATAACAGGAAATTCATGCCTACTTCATAATTGTCCAACCCTAATTTAAATAATGGTAAAGTATTGTAATTGCTTGTTAGTATGACAGGTCTTCCTACCCTAGACAATACGCAAGTACGTTTACTATTGTACCATGATTGTCAAGGCCACTGACACTATTTCATGGAAGGCCTGATTTTGCATTAAAGTTAGAAAATAGTCACGTTGAGGAATCTAGACATTCATTTTATACTCTCCAAACATTGAGTCCCAGTACACTTAGTTTTGATATGAAGTAAAATAGATAGTAGTAACCCAAGACAATCAAGTTATAATGGCCGTCACAGTGTAAGGGTTTAGTGTAAGCCAAATACTAACACGTACTTTTATTTCCAGGTCTTTAAACATCACAGATTAAGTGAAGATGTACAATACAGGATCGTTGAAGAAAATTGTGATGACATTCTCAAGACAACACGCCCATACAATGCCTTATGCTATTCCGACCCTCAGTGTAAGTCTAGATATAGTAAGACTATATCATTTATGTGGCACGATATTTGACAGTATGATCGAACTAACACTATGTATGGTATAAATCATTTCAGGAAATATCACTGGAAACTTGGACAATGCAGGAGGTCATTGATTCATCTAATAAACATCTTCTTTTTTTTTTTTTTTTTTTACCTTTTCTCTACAGTGCTGAAGGCAGTGTGTCGAAAAGAAGAGTTTCGTTGCAATAATGGTGTCTGTATCTCAGTGGACTTTTTCTGCGATGGAAAGAATGATTGTTTCGACAACAGTGATGAGACGACCTGCCCAGGTACAAATTCTCTGAAATGTCTAAATTGAATCGGCACTGTGTCATTAAGGTTAAACTCCAAAAACACGTTTAATACACGAATAACGTTTTTGATATACGATGAGCAGTAGTAGAGGACTTCTAGAAATTCCTGACCGAACACCAGAGGAAAGGGGATTTTGGTGGGTCAGTGTTGAAAGTTAAAGACAAATGCGGGTAGGTATCGCAATACACTCTATACTTATACTCAGAACTAAATTTTAAACAGTTGCTGCCATCTGATTTCATGAAAATATTGCAGTTTCCCATAGACACCAATACTTAAGCACTTAGCTTCTCCAGATGGCCTTCACATAGAAGTTAGCATGGTGAAATAGTAAAATTTTTCTTTTAGCATTTCTCATTTGTATATGTTCCCAACTATCAGAATCCAGAATTATTTGAAGATAGCAATAGGACATCAGTGTCATCAAGCCACAAAGTAAAAATATTGCAGTTTCCAACAGACACCTATAGTTAAGCACTTATCATTTCAGATGGCCTTCCCATAGAGGTTAGCATGGTGACATGCCTTTTGTATTGCATTTTCTATTTGCTGATATATGAAACTTATATCATCCAGAGTTATTTGCAAAAATCAATAGAATTTAGAAATCACCCAAGTACCAGCATTTGTCTTTAAGTAAATATATTTTTGGTGTGTTTTTGGTGATGAGGTTGATACTGAGCAAAGATTTGGAATAATAGTGTTGGATGGGTACAATTGAAGAGGATGAGGATTTATGTGTGCAATGGTTGAGTTGGAGAAGGAAGTGTAGGGGTGTTGTGGGTGTTGCAGTGTATGATCTTTGGATGGTAGGTGTTGCACGTGTGGCTAGTATAAGTTGGTGATAAAGATGGACACCAGGTGGGTGTAGCTGAAATAAGGCGGCCCTGCATCTACATTCCGTGCCAAGGCAATTCCGGTCGGCCTGACTATTTTCCTATTCAAACCCGTATTAAATATACTTAAAAAGTCTTCAGGTTGTCCTCTTGATTTACAGAAGCCGATGAATGCAATATGGACAGGTTCCGATGTGATAATGGACGCTGTATCTCGATGTCTCTTTTCTGTGACGATATTGACAACTGCGGCGATGGATCGGATGAGGCCACATGTGGTAGGTCTGAAAGAAGAGATTTACCTCTGTGCATATCTTTGTTGGGTGTGATTTTAGGGCTCTTGGGCTCATTGATATATAAGTTTATGTTTTGAAATACATGCCTGACATGTTTTCTGGTTCTTAGACCTATATTTCTCATGGTATTCCTCACTTTCACAATACTGCACTCATTCGACGAAAAATGTAAAACCTCCTTTATCACCGAAACCAAAAGATTTCGCACTCACTAAGGCCCGGCGTCCACCTACTACGATATGGCACCGATATGGTCTACGATGCACCTCCCGATTCAAAATCAAAATCGCGTCGGAAGGTCACCTAATATCGGGGCAGTTGACCACGTTTCTGCGATTAGACACCGATATATACCCATACAGTGCATGATGGATTGGCATATCTAGACATATGTCTACGATTTTGCACCTTCCCGATATGTCTCCGATATATGCTTTTTGTATCGGTGCCATATCGGTAGGTCTAAATTTCTATCGTAGTAGGTGGACGCCAGGCCTTACGCTTCATTAAGCATATCACATTTACCTGTAATCAAATCCCTGTGCCCACAGTATGATAACCTTATATACACTAGCAGTCATATTTGAAAGCAAGTCGACATTGGCCATTATCGGAAACACAGCAGTACACATGGCAAATTATACGGGTAATAATTGTGGCAAATAAAAAGCTGACATTATACATATATGCAGTATAAGTGACGTGTATGGCTCGTTGGGCTTTATATGAATACTGACATTCTGCCTATCCAGTGAGAGAGTTGTGCGGACCGGGAGAGTTCCAGTGTGCAGGCGGGTCTTGCATTCCTCAGAACGCCGTCTGCAACTTCCAGAAGGACTGTAGGGATGGAAGCGACGAGAGTGACGTCACATGCCGTAAGTATAGGGGACAGAGCCATTGTTAGTTCACGAAGCAGTCACTAGGTGGTCGGGGGACAAACCTGTATTCTGGCTCTTTGTTCTTACGAAATTCAACTGCCTTTCAATATTTTACCATGGTTCCCTTGACTCTTTACATCTATCCCAGAGCAGGATGACATAATGATTAAACCCAAGACATGATATTTTCCATATGGAACGCTTTATATAAATATTTGAGCAAGGCTAAAGTTGTGACATTTCCCAATTATCACTCACTTCTTTTCCACCTCCTTTAGTGAAGAAAACCTACTTTTTCACCTCCATTAGTGAAGAACACCTACTCGGGGGGCGTCATGGCAGCCCCCATGGATCATAGGCTATATGCCGTATACGTCTGGGCTTTAAGTAGGCCCCTAACCGGAACTCGACGAACAAAGAATGCATGACAAATTATACTGATCTTAAACCTTTCTATCACGACAGATTGGAAATACATTTTCCTCAATACATTTTTAGTGACTGTTTCTATGTCAATCTAATGAATGATACAAGACCATTTGATGTATACTATGAATATTTCTGGTTAAGTAACATGATTCATTTGTCCGAAATGCCAGGACATGGATTTGGACAGCAATGGAAGTCTATGAAAGTACGACAAAGTTGAGGAAGTTGGCAATTATCTGTAAACGCAGGAGAGGTGCATATAGATGTAGAATAACTGTTCTATATACATTAATACCATTTTCATAATATTACATACTATTCTCGAGGTTGGTTGGACAAGTTTGATAGTTTCCTATCTTCCCGGTAGATGACAGTTGCCGTGGCTTCCAGTGTTTCTCCGGCCTCTGTCTGCCTGCCTCCATGCAACATGACGTCATCAGTGATTGCCCTGGAGTTGCCTTGGAGGACGAGATCGACAAAGCAAGAGGTGAGACGAAGTCTTACAGATTATAAGAAAGAACTAGAACATAAAATCTAGAACTAGAGAATATCTGTGAACTGCATAGCTGACATATATACCCACTAAAGCATCAGCTATATCTTACCCCAGTCACCAGTTCAGACATGCATGCTGCCTTGCATTCTCTTACAGATTTACCTACCATCTGGGACACCTTCTCCATGGTGGTCGATGATACATCCAGGTCTTACCCAGGTTGCCCTCACCCTGACCAGGCACAATGCAAGCCCGGTTACCACGCATGTTTCAGGCGCGCGGACACATGCGTGCGAGACACCTATTTGGCTGATGAAGACCGGAGTCTGAACGTACAGGCCTCCTGTCGGGAGGGAAGCCACCTGCGCACCATGTGCGGTAAGTAAACTACAAACACACAATGTGCTTTAGACGGAGCCTGCCACCTCACGGGTGAAAAAAAATTATCTGCTAATTCATTTCTGCGAGAAACGGCAATGTGGCAGGGATCTTCTTTTAAAGAATAATTTTTTCCAACTATGTTTTTTTTTTTTCAGAAAAAAATTCCAATGGAACGAAATAATTCAAACAAGTATTTATACTTATCTAACGCAAATCAAAACAAATTTTTATTCATTGAAATTATATTCATTATTTTAATACAATATATATATATGAAGTATATATGCACAACTGGTTGCTTAACGGTATGGTGGGTGAGCGAGGCCTTATCCTAACAAATTAGTACCCAATAAACAAAAAAGGAAAAAAGGAAAAAACCCGCACTTATAAACTTTATCAAATATATGACCTCTCTTCCATGTGCAGGTGAGATAGATTGTCCTGGGATGTTCCAATGCCCGTCTTCATATTGCATACCCTACAGTAAGGTGTGTGATGGGCTCAAAGACTGTGCTGAGGGTGAGGACGAGGCCCAATGTGATGATTATATATGCCCAGGTAAACTATCCGACGCATAAACTTTTAAATCCTACTAATTTTGATATCTCTTGGTAGAGGAATCTAAAAGGTGAATACACAACCTTCGCCTTTTCGTCAAGTCTTAAGTAGGGGGACCATGCATACAATTGGTTTCCTTCACTATGGTATTTCACACTTCTACCCATATCACGACTGTAATTTCCATATACTACTTATTTTCTGTAATAGTAGTATACAAAATTGCATGCGGCTCAGGCGATTTATTAATCTTGTTGATGCTCTATTTTTCGATGTTATGTAAAATCCTTGATAACAAAACCTAACATACCAACGGGTGGCGATTATTTTTTTTACAAGAAAAGCTTATCGGGTGACGCTCTGTATCGAAATCAAAGCATAATGAAGCGGCAGAAGAGCCTCCGGCCTGTTGAATAATCTTGGCTCATACATGATGACCCTTTTCTGTACGCCAAGGAGACCCAGGGACGATGTGGATCAACTTTATTCAACACGTATGGACGACCCTATGAACGACAAAGACTGTCTTAGGGAACAAAATTAAATATGATTTAACTACAACCTTTGCACGAGGTACAGAAATGGGTCATTTGAGCATAGATTATTCAACAGTCCCCAGAGTACCAGGTTAGACCGACTGTCTCTATCAACCACTCAGGGGTAACGATCCTGACAGTGACTGATGCAAGAAATGCTACAATTTTTACAACTAAAAGAATCTTACTATGTATTCATATCACTAAAACAGGCATTTATCTATTCTAAGGTCTTTTCCACTGCAAAGAAGAAAGCTTTTGTCTACCTCATGAGAAAGTATGCGATGGCCAGAATGATTGTGTGGAGTATGGAGAAGATGAAAAATATTGTGGACTGACAGGTAAGTGCGGCACTATTACACCACAGAAAATGATGAATCACTACGAGTTATGGACGGGTGTATGTATGATTGTCTTGCTGGAAGTGTTTGATTCCTCTGGTTAGTCAAATTATCTGCCAACTCAGAAATATTTATGCGATGACAGATTAGTAATAATCATTTACCCCCTGGGGAAAGTGTTCTATTTGTCTTATCTTTCAAACTGTAAAATCTATTACATATTTTCTTTTCAAGATATCATCTGTGAAGCTGCCTGCCAGTGTGATGGGAATGTGGCTACCTGTTTCAACATAACTTCTCTGCCTATACACATGGATGCTACATCGCGGACTCTCAGATCAATCATCGTGTCCGAGAGTAGGCTAGAAATAGGAAATAACACATTTTCTGGGCTGCACTGGCTCGGGAAACTCAACTTGAGTCAGGATGGAATTACTAACCTACCTCCAGATGTTTTCAAGGACTTGACAAACCTTTTAGAGTTGGATCTAAGTGGCAATTCAATTATCTTCTTTGATCCAGATGCATTTAATGGTTTGGTATCTCTAAGAGTCCTGAATCTCCATGGCAATCGACTCAATTTCATCAACAGGGACACATTCAGTCACCTCTTTGCTATACAACATATCATTATCACCAGGAATCCACTCACTGATGTCACACAAGATGCTTTTGAAAGAGTACCAACTTTGTCAATCTTAAATTCAGATGCCTTCAAGTTCTGCTGCATTGCAAAACAGGTTCAGAAGTGTACCCCCGAACCGGATGAGTTTTCATCGTGTGAAGATCTCATGGCAAACTACCCTCTCCAAGTCAGCATTTGGGTTCTTGGGATATTTGCCTTCGCTGGAAATATTTTTGTTGTTATTTGGCGGATAAAAACAGATCGCTCAAAAGTCTCCTCATTCTTTATCATCAATCTTGGGTGTTCAGATTTCTTCATGGGGGTCTATATGCTTATCATTGCTAGTGTTGACAGTTACTATCGAGGACAGTATATCATCTATGCTGATAAGTGGAGGTCAAGCACCTTGTGCCAAATAGCAGGGATCCTAGCAATGCTGTCAAGTGAAGTCTCTGTGTTCATGCTCACCATTATCAGTGCAGATCGCTTGTATGTCATCTTTTTTCCACTGAAAGCAAAGTTGCGCCTATCACAAGCCCGCTACATCGTCATCACAACTTGGTTGGTTTGCTTCATGCTCAGCGTTATTCCTGCCCTTCACATTCCATATTTTGGTTCATCCTTCTTTGGAAGCACAGGTTAGTGGAATCTATCATTTGGAGAGTTTTATAATTTGAAGTCTTTGAAACTATATCTGATACCTTGTTTGCATTTCTGTCTTATCATTCCTACTTCACATTTTTAAAGTAATATATGGATCAAATGGGTAATTTTACTTTCCAAATATGCAACAGTAATTTCTCTTATCCACATTTATTTCCTTTGCAGGAGTATGCTTACCATTTCAAATGAATAATGAACAACGCCCAGGATGGGAATATTCAGTGTTCATCTTTTTGGTGTTGAACCTAATCTCATTTATTTTCATCACAGTAGCGTAAGTATATATACATATATAATTCTACTATCTATGGTTAGTAACAACGTTTTGACGTGATTTTCGGTTCGCGAAACTAAACCGTGAGGTGTGCCTATTATCCATGGGACGAATTGCACCAAACCCATGAAAGAAAAAGACAGGCAGGAGTTGGTTAGATATAATATATACTTGGACGTAACTGTTGAATTCTATATGACATTTTATTAAAAATTCATTATTGGAAATGATGAAATATGATTAAAATAATGATATTTGATAAACATTGTTGATGTAGGTGATGGTAAATTTGGTGTGGGTGGTAAAAAGTTGATATGTGTTAAATGAATGTGTGTAATGGCTACGGTTAGGAAGAAGAATAAAGTGTAGGGATTGACTGGATATGTGTTTGGTTATGTGGTGTATAGGTGGGCTAGGTGAGGGTATATTAGTTAAAGAGGTAGACACCAGATTTGGGGGCGGTAGTGAAATGGCCCCGCACATACGTGCCATTCCAAAATAAACCATCATTTCGTTCTTCTTTAAAGATTTCCCAATCATATCTATGTTTAAATCTGTGTCAGAGTTCTGTTGGAGGCACTCATAATGAATGTTATACATATGATCCACTTTTTCAGCTATATTTTGATATTTATTCGAGTGAAGTCAGCCGCAAAAAAGATGGGCAGTAAAGCGTCACAAACCACCGACGACATTTCTCTTGCTAAAAAATTGATGTTAATCGTTGCCACCGATCTCTCCTGTTGGGTTAGTACCTCTTATTGATATTAAGAACAACAAAACATTTTGAATTCCTTAGTTCTGCAGAATATTTAACTGCACCATGGCACTAACACAGATATAACAACATAATAAGATTCCCTTGACTGCACTAATTAGTGTTGTCACCCTTTGAAATATTCGAAGACCGACTTGATACAGTTATTGAGACAGAACTGCAAGGTTGGTGCCAATGTTATGGATCAAAACATGGGCCTGGCTTTACTCTTCCCAGCAATCATACCTCTCTTCCATTCAAAGCTCAGTCCTAAAACACATTTCCTTTAAGATATGTTCGTAATTTACTAGATAAATGCAGATTTATCATGAAACCATTTATTATTAGAAGGCACTACTCGCTCCGCCATAGCGTGAATATGCTGTGCTTCGTGGAGTTCGGACTTGTTTGGCACCAAAATGCCACGTGATAGCAGGGAAATCCTGATAATGATGTCAATACTAATGCGGTCTTTACTCCACTGGGCAAACCCTCCTCTATACTAGGGACAGTAGCTCGCCGGGTCGTCTTCTTGAAAGGGTCAGAATATATATGGAAGTGGGTTTTACTTGCGTACAAGTATCCCTCAAATATGACCTTTCTGTCCATAACATTTCCTTTAAGTGCTTTAATTACAAGGTGCTCCACTACAGGAGTTCTACTATAATGCGATCTAGATTTTTCTTCACACGAGACTGACCTATCCTGCAGTATTTTAAAATAAGATATTCCACTACAGTTCACAGATATATACATTAAGCGGAGCCTAAACGCGCAGTGTTTGCAGGTGCATTAGTTCTTGCTTCCTCTACATGTTACGAGGTGGCGCCTCTCCCAGTATCCAAGGACGCCAGTGCCTTGGTCACCTGTGTTTACCTGTGTTGCTGGCAATGCTGTGGCACTGTATATCTATTACTCACCTAGCATAGGGAGCCAAAGTAAACCCACTGAAACCACAAATACCCGTTTACAAAACCCCATTTCCGGTGGCCAGTAAGAACGAGGCTTAGTGCTAAACCTATGGGGGTTTGAGGCTAGACTTTTGTTTTTGGTCTCTTTTGTTACTTTTGGAGTGTAGTTCATCACTATCGTCTCTGAATAACTCTGTCTCGAAGCTACGATGACATTTGTTAAGTTTATCAAAAATATGGATCTGAAAGATTGGAGAATGAGACATATAATCTTGAACCTACATAGTCAAAGTACTGAGCGCCTATATCCGGAAATGGTATTTTGTGACCGGCTATCTGTGGTTGCAGCGGGTTCACTTTGGCTACCTATGAGAACAAGAATGAATTGTCATTGAACCAGTCTATCACAAATCATGCCAGAAGAGGATGTTCCACTCACGAACTGAGGGTTGATAGGTGTCCTTGTCTCTAGACAGTTGTTCCAATAGGCTCCTACTATTTGATACACGCATATATCAGCCACCTGTTATCAAATTATCGAAGATCATTCTTCATTAAAGCTGGATCCTTTACCCTTTTTATGCGGTATGATGGAATGAGCTATATAGGTCTATGTATACCATTTCCCTGACAAAATCATGATTCCTTATCATGCTTAACGTCATGACGTATTTAGATAATTCCTTTAAAGATAGATGAAGGTCTCCCTATGTGACGTATTATTCTCCTTCAAATTCCCCAAAACGATAGATTCCAAAACTCTGTTCCTCATGTCACTAGATTTTGCATTGGTTTATAAATGTGAACTTTCTGCCCACATCTAGAGAACATTTCCCTCTTTTTTTTGTAATTTCCCCCCCAACAATTTCCCTTTTCGTTTTTTTTGCAAACATTCCCTTTTCGTTTGGGATGACCTGCTAATCAGGGTTTTCTTTTAACCCTTTTTAGATTCCAATCATCCTGATTGGATTCGTTGGTCTGGGCGGTGTACGGATACCCGGACAGGTGTCAGCATGGATTGCTGTGTTTGTTCTGCCTCTCAACTCAGCTGTCAATCCTATTCTCTACACCATGTCAGCGATTGACTGTTCAAGGTATGTCGTAAATTGAATGCTGATCCCCTATGCGTTTCGTATTAAATATTTGGTTTGTACACCAATAAGATGCTGTATCAAATGTATAATCAGATTATTTCTATATCGATGCTCATATATAGAGTAGATCACATATAAAATGGATTAATAGCGTGGCGCATTATAATTGGTAAACGATATGTGTCAATTATGACAAGACAATATTACAACGTTTACAATAATACAATGTATAGCATAAACATAGATCCGTTTACCCTGTCGGCCCGAGGGATGCCTTGAGGTACTCCCAGTCAGGTGACGAGGAATGACTGAAGGCACACCCACAGGAGATGAAGCCATGGTTTTGTGGACAGGCATCCGTAAACCACGAGAGGTTGACGCGTCGTAATACACGAACGCTAGCGAGTGTATAATGACGTCAACCTCGAATGGTTTACAGAGCTGCCTGTCCATATAACCATCGTCCGTTGCATTTTTTATCCATCTTTTCGAATGAATTAAACTCAGTATTTGCCATATTAACGGGTATAACAATAGGGACTATTTCTTTGCTCTACAGCATAAGGGGGCTATTACATACCACAGTTATGGTATCTGGCCACAGGATTTATATAATAAATACATTTTCAAAGGGGATAGATGAACAATAAAACTTTTGGCACGATCACTACAAACGCCATCATAGATTTTCACATGTTTTTACAATTGATGAAAAGCAATAAAGGCATTAAGAAATACTTCAATGGAATGATCTCGATAGGGCTACCTAATACAGCTCTATAGGCTCCTCTTGAAGTTTAATTGAATAGAATAAGTATTCAGTGCAAGTATTCTGTAAGTAACTAGGCCAATGTGTATCGAACGTATATGTTGATTAACTATCGGTCACCAATTGTTTAATAGCATCTCTATGTGTCGGATTGGTACATGGGCCTGCCGCTAGGAGTTATAGTATCAAGACATAAATCCTTTCCTAAACGAGAAGTTAATTTCTAAAATAATCCTAACAGCTTACGATAACTAATTCAATACTAAGTGATGATGGACCTCTTCTCCCGTGTCCTATTAGTGTACATATCATGATAAATTGTGATTGATCTATAATTTCTACATTTGCAGGAGAAGGAAAAAGCGACCAAACAGCTCCATAGGATACACCAAGGAAAGTAAAATCAGTTTAGCTTCATCAGGAGTTCCGCCCATCAAGATGAAAACCAACGGCAGCTGCGAAAGTGTCAACAAAGTTTAGTGACACTGTAGTAGCGAAAACTGATAGTACATGGAACTATATATTATACCATTTCATATGTAAGCCTATCTTCTTACTCCCATCCAATACTGCCCTTGTTTCTATTAGGATTGGCAGATCTGAGCTCGAATAAAAACTGCCTTGTCCCTCGGGAATCGTGCGCTTTGTGAGGCACGCTTAGGTTTAGATAAAGATCAGTTCTTTTGTTCATAGTTATATCTATTTGTAGGTAATATGGAAACACTTATATTAAATATATTGTTGTCTCTTAAGAACCTGAAGAAGTATGGTAATTTCACCCTTCAGGATAAGTGCTTATTGACAATCAATTGAGGACGTGATGATTACTGTGACCCTGTGATAGGATTCTCAGGGTAGTTGCTGGGTTACATGCTAGTATTTTCGTATCATACAATGACTGCAAAATATAATGATTTAGGCTGTTACAGGTTTTACTTACAAAATATACATCGACACATGATATGCATTAGTATAGCAAGACTGGGTACTATAGCAAATTCCAGACTATGTAAGACGAATATAGATATAATGGCCATACAATGATTAAGAGAAGTATTTATCCGATTCCTTGATTATATATCGAGTCAAAGGCCGCCTGATAATGTTCATAAATATTCATAAATACCATGTAGTTTAATATTGTTGTAGCATTAACTACGTGTATGTAACAATAATGTTTTATGCAGTATCAATGTTAATTTACATTCGCGTCTTTGTGAGTGGTATTTGAAATATATTCCCTGTTACACTTCGTTCTTGTTCATTTTTCTTTTGCATTATATATGTGAGATTTAGTTTTTAAGGTAAAATGTATAACTTCAATCTTTAACTGGTAAGATGCATAGCAAAGAAATACTAGTTATGAACAACAGAACAAAATTTTCACACTACTGGAACCACAATTCGCCTGAATTATCGAAGTACAAAAATATTTTACACCTCAGATACAAAATTCATACATTTTGATGAGAGTATCCAAGATGTATGCAGGCATTCCCAAATAAACGTTTCATTGGAAACAATCTTTCATGTTTTACTGGCACAATCATCCACCGATGTAGAAGGTGTGGAATGATACAGAAGTCACTAATTGTATCATTACTATGGCAATGGCATTGAGATCATATATAAGAAATCACAAAGAAAGAATCATGATCGAGCCATTGAAAGACACATATACCAATGGCCCATCTTTATTATCCACCTTATACAAAGTGTCCATAGAAAACACATAGGAAGTGTGTATGGACATACCCAGAGCATGCGGATATCTTGAGGCAAAATAAGGGAAAATTGTGCGTACGTAAATAAGTGCATAACTCAAACTGCTTACCATCTGTTCGGAAGAGGTACATAAAAAATATATACAATATTGACTAGTTCCACCTGAAAACGGTCATATGTTTCTCAGGGTTGACCCTAGGATATATCTGCGCATGTGTCCGGATATCACAGCTTCTCAGAGCATACTGCCGGTTGTATCTAAAACTAGTCAACATTGTGTATTATTCCCAGCCAGATATTCTCTCGGGACCTCTCATTCACCATAGATCACGATGCCTCTTTACATAGCCTCACCTGATGCTGCTCCAAACAGCATGCCCTCTGCCCAATACGTCTACCTGTATGACCTAAAGGTGGCTGTCCCCTAACAATACAGAAACGTGTATACATCTTTATCAACTGGACATAAAAGGACATCAAGTGTACAATACAGGCCGTATGATAAATTCATCAAGGCTTTGATGGGGCTGTGTGTATGCCACCACTCTATACCAGGGCAATCGCTTATACTATGGGACAATGTTAATGGAACGCAAAAAACATCATGGTTTCAGTACGGCCACAATGTATAAACTTTCGTCTGGAGCAACGGGTGTACATGGCTGTCAATAAATCCTTGTTACATACGGATTTTACATTGCAATGTCTAGTTATTGATAGTTACCATTGGGTAAAAAGTAAGTAAGACCAGCATTCTCTCAGTTTCCGCGGTATTCGAGTCGAGAAAGCTCCTAAGTCTACAGTAGTCCTGATCCTCGCGCATACTTTATACCTTGAAACAACCACTAAATTATGTACCACTCTGGCATGCGCATACCAATACCACCTCGCCATGTACCTGCTTAGCCTGACAATACCTCCTGCCCACGGAATGACGTCACGCATCACGTGGTGCTATGAGATAAATAAGCGTCCTCTGCCCCTAGCCCCTCTCAGAGGTAGACCTATATCTCCCTCACCAATAGCGTTTTATTAATTGCTAGACCGAACAGTTGAGGTGTGAGACACCAGTTTTAAAACCTTTTATCGCTCAGAGCGAGCTGCTCGCAGTTTCTCATTGAGGGCGACTAGAAAGCCGTCGTTAGGCGCGAGCCGGTTTGAGCTGTGCACGTCCGGAGGGCGACCGCAGCGCCCCGTGCCATGCGTCACACGAGGTGCGTCTTGTTAGAGCTGGCGGCACTACTGTGGACAGCGCAAGTCGTTCAAGGTAAGTTTGTTAAATACACTCTCTTAATTTTTGTTTTATTTTTTCCAGGAATCTGTGAGTAACCCGCAGTAATAAAAATCAAGGGTGCACAACATTTCCAATGCTTTAAATGATAAAACAAATGCAAGTAGCAGCCATCCTTAAAATACCAGACAATAAGAATAAGTAGGATTCTTACATTATGCCATACGAATACGAATGTACAAATGGCAGAGATGGAGTGGGCGGGGTAGATGAGACTGAGGCACATATAATTGGCTTTTTAAAGTGTGTTGGACACTTCGCAAACATTTCAGGTGCTTCATTTTCTTACACATCCAATATTTCACTGGTCTTGTCCAGAAACCTGATGAAGACCACCTTAAAGAGACCAGTTGTTGAACATTACACACAGCACTATATCGGCTTTCTTTTGGGAAAATCTGACCCGGACGAAACTCGCAATCTTCTGATTCGAAGTCAGACGCCTTATCCATTGGGCCACCGGGCCATTGCCTGTGTATTATACCTCATTACAAATCTTTCCTTTTATAGAAAGCAATAATTCTTCTCTTATTACCAATAAACACCAGGAGCAAATGGCATGTTTGTCATTGATGAATGAGTGTGGATTTGTGATTAATAGCATATAAAGGTATTGGGTATACTCAGTCTATGGATCGTTTTCTGTAACCCACTTGCACCCAGTCAACTTGCCCTTTCTGCAACTGCCTTTTGGAACCAAACATATCAAGCACCAGTGGGTCTTGAGGTATTTCGGTCTCGAGTGATTAGTCATGGTCAGCTGGGCATGCCTCTTATACTCTGAGACACTGGCACTCTTTTACTGGGAGTCTATATATGACCTTTTGGGACCGTATATAGGGCGTGCGAGCCCGCTCTAAAAGGCAGTTAATTCTCAAAGAATCACTCTTTAGCCTTCTATGAAATTAAAAGAAAATGATCACCTGAAGAAGCGGCTTAAACACCTGCGAAACGTATGAATTAAACTGATACACCGTATGAACTACAAATTGTACCCCTCGGTTTCAATAACAACATCTTTAAAACAACTTGACTGTGTCTGGTTTTTTTTGTGATTTCCACCGTTTGAATAAAAAAGATATATAAGTGTCTAAACCAGTGTGAAAGGACGCATAAAACAAACAATTTCTTTCTAAAATGTGACCTAAATAGGTCGACACAATTGTATTTGAACTAATTACATCAAGGTGGCGCAACATGTAAGGTAAATTGAACGAATTGTCTGTTCGTAGAAAGATTATTTGACAATAGTAGATGAAAAATACGAGCGAAGATCTTTTTACATGTATGTTAATCACACCAGTATCTAATAGAGAAAAGTAATGTCTTTCAATGAGTGAAATAAGACGACAGAAACGCTAATTTCTTTTGGATCAACAATTGACATACTTCATCTTTAACGTCACCGAATTAGAGAGCACATGCTTGAGACACACCAAGCGAGTAACGCGGCGATTTCCAGAATCGCCAACACAAAATGGCGTATATGTGAGCTTTCATTTCATATTTCACTTAATCATTGCGTAAGAAAGGCTAAATTATTGGTGGGAGATATTACTATAAAATAATATCGCACATACACGCAGATTTTTGTTGGAGATTCTGGAGATCGCTGCCGTTACTCGCTTGGTGTGTCCCCGGCATCATGTACGGTCAAAATCATGTCCGTATACACCTATCTATACAGTCAAAAGCATTTTAAAAGAAATGTTCTGATCCGATCACTGGTTGTGGCTGGTGCAGGTCAGGATGTTGCTGTGACAACTCAGGAGCCGCTGGACTACAACTCGTGTCAGTGGCGCTGCGTGGAGGAATACTTCCCTGGCCATCCGTGCTACTGTAATTCCAACTGTCAACAGTACGAAAACTGCTGTGAGGATTACTACGCCCAATGTTACGGTAAGACACCATAGCTGCTGGATGATAGCAAAGTGGGTTTTAAATGAATAAAGTAAGACTACAGCAGAACTAATTCCGGAGATTAAAGAAACGTACTTAAACAGTACTACATAGATCAATATGTTTTCTTACCAATCTATATCAATTGAACCAATTCCCTTTTTTAACATTCATCACAACATTCCATTGATACTTATGATTTATTTTTTCCTTGATCTCTTCACCTAGAAATCTCTCTCAATGATTAATTGTGTGTATTCTGTACGCCACGTGATTCTTGGTAAGTCCATCTCACAAAATAGTCTTTCTGTACTATAGTTGTTTCAGAATTGGCGAAGTTTGTCAAATGAATAAAAAGAAAAAGTCAGACAAGCTAAGTCTGCAAGAATTACTATTTATAATACAACAAAAACACTGTATTGACTAGATATAAGAACATTGAACATACCTCTTCCCTCATAAACATAAAAATTAGAAACAACCTTTATGTGACAGAAATAGATATACAAGACAGAGCATGATATGACATAAATTAGAATAAGGAAGTTATGTTCCCCATATCGTTTTTCTGTACTATTTATTATCATTGATGTAACCCAGCCACGTATATGTGGATATGCAGGATAGGAGTGTAACAATTACTTGAATGCTCGTATCAGCTGAACCTCTGCACTGTGACTGTAATTCGTCTCGAAACAAGACTCAAAGTGAAAATATAGCTACCAAATACTAACCGTTTTCACAACTGTCCACTTCGAACTCATATTCCTTCAGATCTTGGGCCGTTAATGTGTCCAATGATAGTCTAACCGTTCCAAGTGAAACGGCCAATGATCTTGGTTTGGGTGTGTCCCTCTCAAAGGTGTGTTATTGCGACATATATATATGCACTCTTCCAATCACAGAGCATTATTTCCCCCACCACACCAAAATTGGTACCAAGCCCACAGTAGGAGCAACGCATAGAACCGTACCTATGAATTACAGTTATGATTAGTACGTGTACATTCCTCCACGGCTAAAAATGGTATATGCGATTTCCTTTGGTATAATTATTGTAGATAACACACCTATCATGATCCCCATTGGGTAATATGCGATGACTATCATATCTTTAAGCGGATTTGAAGTACTTTCATCACAATAAGGACAACTGTTCAAGGAAAGTCAATGAGTAGTCTAAATGAGACACACCCCACTTTGTTGGTAAGACAAAGAAGAATCTGTCGCTGATCCGATTGATGAAAGGTTGATATGTACTCCTCCCATGTCGACGGTACACAAAGCAACCTGAAGTGATCATAACCATAACATCTTCTGTTCTAGTTGATTACGAGGTACAATATCTACGTCACACCCAAACTTAGAGTGTAGTAACTAACTAACTTTTTAGATTGCGCATATCGCTTGGGATGTCCAAGGAATGTGATTCCGACGAATTAAAAAAAGCACGTAGTTAACCAGTTATGTCATGGAAGGTATGCCAGTGATGAAGCTACCAAAGAACTCTCAACTTATACTCTCCTCGGTTTGATATTATGGGGAACTATTTGCACATCATTTCCAGAGACAGGAAGAATATGTTTGTTAAATGAATTAATTTGAAAGTATGATAGATGAATTGATCAGACTCGAGAAAATGTAAATGCCATTCTGTTTTTCAAAAGAGACAATGCACAAGAAATATGAAGTAATATTAACATACAATTTATGGTAGATGACATTTAGAAATGTTGTAATAGACACCAAGTTGGTCAATCCACGAGCAGACCCTGCTAAATGTTTCAGAAAAAGAGAGAAAGAATGCATTACAGGATATATGATTTTCAACCCCGCAGTCCATATAGACATTCAATAGTAGGTAGAACAACATCGGCTCAGTGGCCTGTGGGATCTTGTACCGAAGAGTAGTCCAGTCTTATGGGCCATACTGGAGTAGGGTCTTTGACCCCAAACCAGGGCCAGAACAGGAGAAACTGTTCTATTGCATCAACAGAGTCCACACTCACCATATACCCCCGGTCCGATACTCTTACCATGGGGTTAAACCTTCAAGGTTTCAGTTGTTAAGATAAAGATTTACAGTCTCTGGGTGGTACTAAGCCAGGTTCACCGATTTATAACAGTTACCAAAATGACATACAAACAAACATTAACTAGAGATGACAGTATATTTGAACATACAATTACACATAAATCGTGGGAAGACAAAAACAAACCACGAATAGTCCAGAAACATCTTTGTGTGCGAGTGTTACCATACAGGTCTGGCCCCAGGAGGGGCATAGTTGAGGTCAGGGTACGTAAGGAGACCATGGGTCGGTCATCAGCACTCTTCTATTATATCTCCGAGAATTTCACACAGATCAATATCTTTTACTCTCTGTTTAAAAGTGGGCCTGAATCGAATCTTTGTTTCTCTTCCATCAGCTGAGTTTGTCTGGTCTGATGAATGGTCAGAATTCAATGGCCATGGATATAAGTTCTTCTCTGACCTGCAAGTCACCTACCAGCCAGCCAAAGATGCATGTCGTGGTCATGGTGGGCTGCTTGTCAGTATCAACTCAGTTGAAGAAGCAGAGTTTGTACGTGACAGTGTCCTGCGCAGGCGCACATTAAGTGCCTTCATCGGGGGTTCTGACACTAGCAAAGGTCAGTAATACCACAATAAATACATCCAACAGATGGTTTGAAAGTGAAATCATTACCAGTTATAACTTAAAGAGATGTTAGCTAAAACTTGCATTTATCACATTAGGATCATGATTGAATACTTTATCTAAGATATCATGAAATCATTTTCTTCTATTCTGCTGATAAAAAGATTTGATGGCTTCCCCTTAATTCTCTCTGGAAGAAATAAGTATTACAATACAATCAATGTCAATTAGGAAATTCTATAGGAGGAATGATAAATTAAACAAGATATATTCTTAGAACTTCTTTTGTCAGTATATTTCATTTATAGTCTGTTGAAATTGTAGGAGTGGCTAATGTCTATATATTTTCAACAGAGGGTGAGTGGATATGGGTAGATGGTACAATGATGACAAGTCCAACCGACAGCTGGCATTTCTGGTTCCCCGGACAGCCAGATGATGCTGATGATAGTGAAGACTGTGCCATCATGACCAACTATATGTTTTGGGCACAAAGGAAGCGCACGCTAGATGACTATGTCTGGCTTGACTATAACTGTGCAATCAACAACCGCGAGATCCAGGGCTACATCTGTGAGAGTGAGTAGGGTTTGAACATAAAATACAGGAGCTTCCAGATGGTGATATCTAAAGTGTTCATGATGGTGTAATTAAGAATCATTTTCCTATCTATTAATGTCTCTAGCCACAGAATTTACAAATCATCGTTTGCATGCATGAAGCTTATCATAAGTATTAATGTAATTGATGTAACAAGGAATCTTTCTTATGGAGGTATATCTAATGATCATAAAGAGTAATGATTAAACACTATTCTTCATCTAGTGGTCCTTAAATCTGAATTATGTGACAATCTATATCATTATTTACTTGCTACTTGTAATAGCGACACTGGCCTGCGAACCAAACCCCTGTCAAAATGGCGGAAGCTGCTACTATGTAGGGGCAGCTGAGGATTTCCGGTGCGAATGTACTTCAGGTTTCTATGGACTTCGCTGTGACATTGAATGTAAGTGTGATCTTGGGTGGAGGCTCTGTTTGACCAGAAGTCGTATATACTTATGCTCTATGTTTAATCGTTTATCTTTAGTATGTAAATAATTATATCTGATGTGGTACTGGAGTGCAGATTCTGCAAGCCTTTGAATCATTTTTGTTGATATTCCTATCGCTATTAACATTATACAATCTTAGTTTACTTAGTTTGTTATTGAACTTGATACTGGACTAAGATTTATATCTTAGATGAAAATAGAAAAATATGGAACCAGGAATTCAATTTGTCCTTCATTAAAGAAATGCTCACAGTGGAAGTACATTTGTCTCACCAAAATGTCCCTCTAGATTTTAAAGTCAAAATCTCATGAGATTCAGTTCATTGATAGAGGTGATTGTAGCCGACAAATACAAGGAAAAAACTTGTCTCAGTAAAATGGAACCATACAATTCATACGAGGAGATTGTGTTCCAGTCCCGAATCTCAGCAGGATTTGTCTCGGACAAACGCTCTGCAAGGTACATGAATCACATCGTGTGAATCCCACTTTAGGGGTGATGGGGTGAGACTATGTGCCTGGTAAGTCTTCCTATGTGAATGGAATCCGCCAGGTTACCCTGAGACTGTAGAACACCTCAATCTGTGTCCCTAGCTGGAAACAGTAGCCGACTGGTGCAAAGGTGTGAAGTGCACCAGTTTCAGGTCCATTTGTCCCACCGTTTGAATCCGATTTTATGCAGTGATCAGATCATGCAGTGACCTTTATAAAATAGGACAGAAAATAGTGTGCTAGGAAGAAGCAACTTCACTACAAGCATGAAGCGCTCAATTTCAATCTCTTACAGGTTTGATCACCCGAATTATGTCCCAATCCTGCCCGGGCTATTTTGGTCCCTATTCGTATCAGGGCTGAGGCAATCCCCTGATTATGGCACGAGTGGTGATCAGCTCCAAATTCGGCCAAAACTAATCAAGCCTTAATTCAATTGTGTGCTCCAGCTTTATCTAAAAGTGGAGTTTACTAGAATGCTGTAATAAGGAACTGATTTTGTCTGTCCTCGTTATATATAATTTCCAGTGGCCGATGGACAGATGTGGACGGTATGTGGTGACACTGAGCTGACAGGAAGTTCTGGTGTTGTGACGTCTCCATTATTCCCACGCGACTACCCACCTAACGTCCGTTGTCAGTGGGCGATAAACGTCGGCGAGGGTAAAACAATATCACTCAGGTATACCAGATACATGATAGGGGACAGAGCCATTGTTAGTTCACAAAGAAATCACTAGGTGGCTAGCAGTATGGCAGGCCCCTTGGGGGGGAAAGATCTATATTCTGGCTCATTGTTCCTTTGCCCTGCTTCCCTTGAGTCTCTAGACTCATCCCAGAGCAGGATGACATAATGATTAAACACAGGACATGATGTTTTTCACATGGAACATTTTATATACATATGTGAGCAAGGCTAGAATTGTGACACTTCCCAATTATCACTCACTTGTTTTGCACCTCCATTGGTGAAGAACACCTACTCGGGGGGCGTTATGGCAGCCCCTATGGATCATAGGCTATATGCCGTATAGAACATGAGGGAAGCAGGGTGTATGCCTTCATGAGTACTCTATTCATGGTCACAAAACTCAAGCTATCATCACTGTATTCTCGGTATCAGATAGAGAAATATCCTTAATTCATCATATTGTCCACAGCCTGCGTCAATGTACCGTTTGGGAAACAGCTGAGCGGGTCACCCAGTTAATGCACTCTTAGAGATTATGATTCCCTCGTTGTTGTCATCGTTCGTAATGACTCTGAATGGCTTCAGAAACATGATTGATTGTAATAACTGAATAGAATGGAAATAAGGAGTTTCTGCGTCTCCTCTTCTGTAAGTTGTTGCTCTACAAGAACACAAAGAAGATTTAAAGCGGAATACCTATGATAATGATAACTTCACATCTATACCTCTAAAATTTGAATATGAGGCTGACGTATCTGCTTAAGGTTTCTACTTGTACAATGAACTGATGATATCAACACATATTACCAAGAAAGAATTATGATGTTCTGTTGTTCCCAGTTCTGCAGATATCTTCCTCAATTGTAGGATCCCTTCATAAAATTGAAATAAACATGATTGTGGGCTTTCAAAGTTCATCCATAATTATGTTCTGGTCCCATCTCTGTAAAATGATGAACTAATTGCTGTCCCTACATCTGGTTCCAGTATAGAGGTGTTGGACCTGGAGACCAGTAAGGACTGTTTCTTCGACTCGCTGACGATAACCGACGGGGATTCTAATTCCGGCGCACGTCTTGTTGGGCCGGTCTGCGGAGATCTATCTGGCAACAGCACAGACAGATCACTCATGTATGTAAAATACGAAAGCCGTCCCTAAAAGATGCCCCCTACAGAAACCTAGCAGCTCTCCCCAGGCATTAGCTCTTACAAAACCAAACACAACCCTTCTTGAATAAAATTAAGCTAGAACCAACAAGCATGACGAGTACATACATATTGTGCGGTGTGCGGTGGATTTTAGATTCGATGGAATAAGATATGTAGATACTAGGTGACAATTATAATTCAGGATGCAATTATGTTGGAATACGTAAATTTCTCTCCGATAATATTAGGGTAACAAATAATGAGAAGGTGGTATAACCAGTGATATTCATATATTTCCACTAGCACATATTGATGATTCATTCTGTGTACTGCAGTGTGACATACAGTAAATTTGCAGCAGTGAATTGGAGAGCAAACCATGAGTCTTTTGCCAACATATACTGAATCTCACTAAGATCCTACCTAGGTCAAGATGCTATATGATGGCCGATGGAAAGTTCACATGTATTTTCTACCCAAACTTACTGTAACTCTTTCGGTTCAATAAATAGAGCGAAGCCCAATATTAAAAACAAAAAAAAAGATGCTATATGATGTGATGTGAGTAATCTGGTCGACATAAAAGATACTTAGATCGAGCTGTTTCTTCTCTAAACAGGCAGCCACTAACTACATCCGGTTCAAAGGCTCTGATCGACTTCCGCACAGATTCCTCCACGAGTGCAGGAGGTTTCCGGCTGGCATATAAAGCCGACAGTGGGTACTTCTATACATTCAATCAACTGGATAATCATGATGTATGAAAGATGATAGAACTCTTCTTTTATAGTACTCCAGAATATAAAGCTGGTCATTTATGTAATGCTGTACTGAAGGTCAGATCTGCTCCTTTCGTAAAGAAAGTTTGTAAAGATATGGTGTAAAGGTATATGACCAGACGGGTCAACACAATACAGGGCACAGATTGATTGTTCTGTCATCATCCGCCAGGAAATTGTAAGATAGCACCACTGTAGTTGTGGGGGGACTGCTGTTATCAGGGAGCTGTTTCAAAACCATAGACTTAACCCACGTTTTGAAACAGCTCCCAGTTGTCATAATCTGTAGATGATAATGAGATGAGGCTTAAACTCCTCCATGACAACCCCCCCCCCCCCCCCCCAATATATTTCTGATAAAATCCAATGATAATTGGTCCCACACCTTGTGTTTTGGATGGCGTCGGGGGGGGGGGGGGGGTGGCCGCCTCCATAGCACAATAGCTATGTTCCTATAGAAACAAGCATTTTTCACAGAGGCGGATATGTTTACCAGTATACAAGTCAATATAGGATTTATTTTCCGAATATGAGTCTTGCTCATGGACCCATACGTGATAAATTAATAAACCTTGAAGATGGTCTGACTAGATATTGCAAACATATCCATCACCATGGAGTTGCCCCATTACATAAAGTCCATATAAGGAATAGAGTAGACCCAGTAGCCAATGACTGCATTCGCAGCAAAGCCCGACCTTCACCCTTACCTCCTTACATGATATTTTCTAGCGCCTTGGGACGCTTCTTCAGTCGAGAGTTGACCTACAATCTAATGGGCCACAACCACCCTCCCATCGTTGTCCTGTATTGTCATTTCAGGGTGTGGTCGTGGGGCAGGGGACTCCGGCTGTGGTGTTCCCCGAACATTCGAGACGGACTGCGGCAGGGCAGAGTTCACTCGGGGCCCAGCAGAGGGTGCCACATGTCAGTTCGACATCCAGATCCAGACTGGCAATGTCATCAATTTGACATTCACAGAATTTAACATCCCGGATTCGGGTATGATATTAATGATATTCATTGTAAGACCAAGAGCCATGCTCAATATCAGAGCATAAGATCATCTAGTCGTGATTTGGTACCAGATGTGCTGAATAAATATTATTTCATTTTCATTTCAATTTAACGGGTATACTAATTTCCCCTGGATCTTCTCTTGGATTAAAATCTGATTGTAATAAAACAAGCAATACAATCAATTTTCAATGAAATACTCTAGATACTTCCTATACAAGTGATGGTAGACCTGAATGATGAAACAAACACGACACAATTAAGTGAACCATACAATCTCACATCGTACATCATTATTTCAGGGCCTGGTTGTACTGGTGGAGCAATGGTTGTTTATAATGGAGCGGTAGGACTTTCATCTGTGGTGGCACGGGCATGTGGCCATCGCTTCCCATGGTCAGTCATCTCCACCTCTAACCGTCTGTACCTACGCCTCCAAGATGTCACATGGGACAACAGCATCCATAAAGTTGCATTCCAATATGCTTCAATTGGTGAGTTTGAAACTTTCTTGAATATTCCCACAATAAAATTAGATATTCCATCTCTCTGTCTCTGTCTCTGTCTGTCTCTCTGTCTCTCTCTGTCTCTCTGTCTCTCTCCCTTTCTCTCTCTCTCTCTCTCTCTCTCTCTATATATATATATATATATGTATATATATATATATATATATATATATATATATATATATATATATATATATATATATATTTATATATGCGTGTCTGTCTGTCTGTCTGAATTTTTTCGTTCGTCTGACGGTCGATCTCCGTTTGAAAAGTCTTTTCCAGCGTCACTGGAACGCGCAAAAACCCGTACACTCTCTACATTGTGGTCGTAAATGCGGTAGGGGTAAGAACATCTAGCCGAGTCCTCTACCCTCATTAGTTAAAGCCAATACCCACTGAACGATTTCGTTTCCACCGATTAACTCCCTGCATCGTCAGGGCTATTTAACTTGTCTCAGGCGAATATGTGCATAGCGTTGACTATCCCCACAACGTTTATGGCAGCCATTAGCATGAGTTAATCGTAAGCAAATTCTGTCCACACTGGACGATTGACTGCGTAAATCGTGAGCGATTTAGGGCCACCGACAAAGGAACAAGTAATAAATCTCAGTATATGGGAGTTAAATCGGTGAGCTGGCCTCAGTCTGTGTGTGGCATGGGTATTTCTGCTCACCCAGCGACTAATTAAGGGCCATAATTGGTAGGAACCACGGGGGGTATTTCTTAAACTCCGTTGTCGGCGACAACGGGAAGGAACACGTTCCTTAATTTATCGGTCCCGATTTCGGAACATTGGGCTGCAATTTGTCGGCGAGAAAGGTACATCACCATGGGGGGGATTTCCAAATCTTAGGCAAATTACTGTAGGGGGGTGTCACATTGGCCGACACACTTTCTAGGCCTCGCCTGAGCTTACGATTGTTCTTTTGTCGCCGAGAAAGGAACATTCATGTTCCGAAATCGTACAGTGTGTATTGGCTTTTATGGAACTATGTTAATAGAGTGGGTGAAATAAAAGCTAAACTTTGGTACCCATCCTACCACAGATGTGTCAGAATGGCGGGCTGTAGCGGCTCCAGTTGTCAAAAATGCAGATCGCACATCGGCTGGAAGTCTCTCTGCATCCAACACTCCAGTCAATGTGGAGACAGGTGACAGTAAGCTTTACACCTGGTTCATCCGCTGTCGAGTCGGTGACCGCCTCTTCTTCAATTGGACACTCTTCTCTTCTGCAAATGCTGAGCTACAGGTCATTGCTCAAACTTTTATTAAAAAAAACACGTGCTCTTATCAATAGCACTGGTAGTACCAGAATAACTACAATTTTTATTTTTCTATTCCACGGATATTGATCATGTTGAGGCTTTTCAATTAATGATAGTGGTAGACTGGTTCTGAGTTACAATGTGAGGAATTAGAAAATTACTTAACGGGGGCTTTTTACCCAGAATATGTTTCACTATTATCATATACCTTCAAATATAAATATAAATTTGTTTACCTTCGATCGATAGGGGAAACCATATCCACCCTTATCCAGTAACTCAAAGTCCTATTTTTTTGCTGTCACGATCCAAGATACTATTTGATAGGTCTAACATTTCATTACGGGATACCTTTGTTAACGAAACAACCCCCTTTGGTAATGAAATAGTATCGGAAATAATATAGAAAAAGCCTTTCTTGTTAAAACACATCTGAATTATTTTGATACGATTTTAAGTAGATATATAAAGGTAAACCTGTAATTCATGATATCACAATACAATACATGCTTCTTCTTCTTCTCCCCCTTCTGATGCCACACAGATATATGATGGGCATTCGATTTACTCTCGCCTCGTGACATCACAAATATCAACAAACAAAGCTATGGCCGGTCAACTAACATCGACTACCTTCCAAATTCTGGTCAAGGTCACCAGTAAAATGAACGACAGCAACTTCCGATTTGACGCCAGTTATCAGGCAAAAGGTATGAACAAACAATCATGTGACAATAGTAGGTTTACATGAGAAGAACTTACGTATTAGGTGTAAAACTATCAGATCAGTTTATAAAAAAAATGCCTGACGGGATGTTACTGATCGTACAATATAATGGTTCAGAAAACTCTTGTTTAGATTATCTTCAAAGGAAAAGTTGAACGTGTCAATAGTGATCGCGACAACTACCAAAGTTTGAAGTGTCTGGACCCTCTCTAATAGAGAGGTAAAAGTATCACGATGGTGATTCTGGTGTCTGGTGAAGTTTGGAATCTCTAGAATTTCTCTTCAAATAGAGAGCTACAAGAATCAGGAGTAGTTATGATAGTTAATAAAAAGACATGTCCGTGACGATTATTTTATGTGTCATCGTGTTGTAGAATGCATTGCATGATTTTTCCTCTTCATGCAATAGTAGAATTACAGAATGCTGAAGCTATGATCAATTGAAGTTTCCCTACCACTCACAGTTTTGGCTCAATGTTCAAATATATATTCCGTAACCAGACTGGACTCCAAAGTTGTCTGGCTGCTACCGACCGCTGTACTCGTCAAGCACCGACAGTCTGAGCACAGAAAACAGTGTTGTGCTACCTGACCAACCGGTTGTCGTCATGGCCTCTGACGCCGCATACCAAGCCCCAGATGCTGGTTATGACGCAGGTAAGAGTGAATGTGACGAGAATCTTCAAAATGTGCTTAGCTCTCTCTCTCTCTCTCTCTCTCTCTCTCTCTCTCTCTCTCAGGGTTGCACATTTGCTTATCCATTGATGTTTTTTATACTGGCAATTGACTTGTATTCTTTTCTATGACCATGTGTTATTTTTTACAACTTTCGTTTACTGGTTATTTTGAATTATATAACATCATTTATATTCAGAGAGTGTAACCGTACAAACTCTAAAGTTTGGGTTGAAATTATTCGTGGATCTATATGTTATTATACCTAGGTTGACAACTAATGCTCTAGTAGATAAACCCCATATGACGTGCTTCCTGTGTTGTTAACCGTACCTGAGTGTCATTTTACTTGACTGCTAATCTTTCTTCAAGTGAGAGCTTGCTCTTGTTTTCATATGATTTATGGAGTATGGCTACAGATACAATAAGCTCATCTCTTCTTTATGTGTATGCAAACATATTCAAATTAGAAACAATAGAAAAGAGTTATAAAATAACCCTTGCTCTTTTGCTTCAAGAACTTACATCTTCAAATTGATATCCTCTGGCTAGTTATTTTCTTCATTTGGACAAACCGTCATTAAAAAAGTCTTAAAAGTAATAACCTGTGCAACAAAGATTAGATCTCGGATTAATTAAGAATTTAGGACAAAAGTGCTAATAACCTCATAGTTGACATCTGTCTGTGCTTTGAGGATACTATTTGCCATGATCACGAAGTATAGTTAAAGATATAAAGAAAATAAATGCAAGAACCCCGTATGAGGCACGGATACAACATCACATATAACACATAAATGGTTCCCTCTAAGCACATGCTTATAAGTTGACTTTGTTCTATTATTACATACCTATGGCCGAACGTCTATGAAATACTACCCGCTGCTAGGGGTACAGTATAAATAATGTTCGGGCGCACTGCGCCCGTAGTGAATATTCGGGCGCACTGTGCCAAAGTGAATCTATCAGGTTAATAACTACATTAAATAAGTGTATAAAATGACGGTATTTTTAATGTTTAGGTATGTAATAATAAGAAAACGTAGTAACTGACCCCGTAGTGATGCCATTCTCGGCCTTTTGATGCCATAGATACGTCCCTCCGCCTCCGGCGTTGGGACGTATTTATGTCATCAAAAGACCTCGAACGGTCATCCCTTCGGGCTCAGTAACCACGTTACAGACAAAGAGGGTTTCAGTGACTGTAGTGATAATCCTGGGTACATCTGCCTGTACAATTCACCTACAATAATTACCATGCTGCATATGTGTTTTCTTCAGGACTTTATTGTAAGTGGACGATCAGGGGTAGTGCGGGAGAAAGATTAAAACTGAGATTTCTGGACTTTGATGTACCCCCGAACGACCCGGACTGTAGCTCGGATGGACTGGTGGTATACGATCCCATTGCGCAGACCCAAAAAGGTAAAGGCACACACAAACCTACTAAGACTTAAAATATGCAGGCAGTATTGTTGGGATACTTGGATGTATGGAGGTTTCTTCTACTACTCACCGGTTTGTCTTTTTGCTAATTTCAAAACTCACTGAATGTACACGTATACCACTGATAGGGCATGGATTTTCACAGATTATTGGTAACCCATGGCCGTTGGTCAGGGGTGGTCATTGCTCCCCCTGACACTCTCCCCGCGCACCCTGCGCACTCCCTCCTGGTGGCGGTCACGTGAACCCCGCGGTCACGTGGCCCACCGCGTCTCTGACCTCCACCTCATTCTGCTCCTGTACTTCACTACGTTCACACATATTTTTCTTTCCCCCACGTTTTGGCCTACTCTCCACGCCGTCTTCGATACTCCCCGAGTATCTGACCGTGCAGAGACAGTGTCTGAATACGGGTAAAGTTCACGTGAAATACAGAGCACATAGGATGGCACCACCAACTACACGCGCGCAAGCGAGCGCCTCCACGACCACGGACCAGGCCTCGGAGTCAACCGTGAGGGAGAGCGACCAGGTGGAGTCCGCGTCTCAGGCCGGTAGCCTCCGGTCGGCCCGCCTCGTGGCCGTAGAGACCGGACTCTCGGACATGAGTAAGAAGTTGGACGCACTCATTCAACTGCAGACCCAACGGTCGACGGGACGAGCATCGCCCCCTACGGTTCGCTCAGTCGCTGAAGTAAGGACTCGGGACTGGGCCGAGGATCAAGCCGGCCGCGCCATGCCTCCACCCCGCCAGCTACGAGACCGCTACGCAGGGGACCCGTATATCCAACGTGAGCTCGACCGTGAGGCCATCCTGCACGACAAGACGGCTGGTAAGCTGCAATCCGATATTCATGTTACTCGTTTGATCAGTAAACCGTACATGTTCGTGGATAAGGAAGGGGTTTACACGTTGTCCCAGAAGCTAGAACTGAGGGGAACCCTGGGCCCCCTCGAGTACCTGAGTGCGTTTATTGGCTTGCTCGGGGATGACCGTGCGGTCGACCCCGTGGACCGTGAGGCCATGTTCAGACATTTACACCAGGTTTAATCGACGCCCAGAGCCGGCTGTGGGCCGGAGTCAGGAGATGGTCTAACCACGTGTTTGACCAGATCGAGGCCGGGAGGTTGTCGTGGTGCGATTACTCGCGGATCCAGGAGGAGCGAGTCCGACTCGCGATGACGACCGGGACCCTCACCAGCGGCGCCGACACTGGGAAGGCCTGAGGACGGGAGTTGCCATGCCGGCAATTTAACTCTGAGAGGGGGTGCCGCCATAGGAGCGGCCACGATGACGGACCCGTGAGATGGCTGCACGTGTGCTCGTACTGCGACTCCGTGGGGAGGCAGTGCGGCCATTCGTTACACGCGTGTAACAGGAAACTTGGATATACGATGGGGTATGAGAACGGACAGGCTGCACCCACACCGGCACCCCGGCGAGCACCCCAGGCCGGACATGCACCCCAGGCCGGACACACGCCCCGGGCGGTCGACCCGAGGGCGGATGTGCTCCCTCAACACGGACACGGGGCAAAAAACGGCTACGGTGCGCCCCGCGAGTGAGCGGAGCGCACCCGCACACAGTCACAACACGTGCCCCCCTCCCCGGGCCCGGGGTCGTGGGGTGCAATCAACGTGATGTAACACCAGCGGGCCCTGTGATCTCCCCCACCGTCAACAGGATTTCCGGTGACCAGACGTGGGCGGAGGTCGTAAAAGGAGGCGGCCCGGTGACCACTGAGGGCCCCCACCCCCTCATGTGGAGGGGGGACAACACGGGGGGTGCACGTGACCACAACACGAAGGCCGCCGGCCCACGTGGTCGGGCCCCGAACATAAACATCAACAACGAAGGGGGCGGCACCCGCCACGTGGACAACAGGCTCACCGCGCGGCCACCGCCAACCCACTGCGCTAGCACGAGTGTTAGTGTTACCGCGCCAACTGAAGACATAACTAACACTCCGGATTTCGGCGGACTAAAGGAAGTCTGCCGGACCGGAATTCCGTCGCCCGGACTCCAGACGGACCCGGAGGCCTTCATGGAACACAGGCGGGCCGAGTGGCCCCGCTTCACCGACGCCGGCCCCCCGGCGCACGGTCACATCTACGAAGCTGTCTGGGCCTCGGGCCTGCCCAACGCCCTGTGCACAAAGATCACCCTGCCGACGGACCTCAAACTACGGGCGTGGGAGCACTACCTGATGGGCATGGAAGGAAAGGGGGAACTCCTCGGGTTCATAAGATACGGATTCCCCCTCGGCTACCTCGGGCCGGCCAGCGACACTCGGGACGTCCCCAACCATCCGAGCGCCACCGGATTCCCGAAGCAAGTCGGGGATTTTATCAGAAAGGAGCGTGGGTTCTCGAACCTCAAGGGACCGTTCACGGAGGCTCCCTTCGAGCCGTGGAGCCATGTTTCGCCGTTGATGTCCCGGGAGAAGCGCGGGTCCGAGGCCCGCCGCGTCATAACGGATATGACCTTCCCCCGGGACCGTAGCGTCAACGCCTACGTGATGAAAAACGCGGTATACGGAGAGGAGCGGGAGCACAGTCTCCCTACGGTCGACGGTTTCGTCACCCGCCTCGTGGCCTCGGGGCCAGGAAGCTACATGGCGACCATCGACATCTCGCGCGCCTATAAGAACTTTAGGTGCGATCCCCTCGACTGGCCTCTGCTGTGTTTCATGTGGGACGGCGGGTATTATTGTGATACGGCCATGCCGTTCGGCGCCCGCGCGTCCTCGTATCACATGCAGTGTGTGGCCGAGGCCATCGTGGGGATACTCGCCGGTAAGGGTGTCGAGGCCGCCATGTATCTGGACGACCTCATCATACTGTCGCCATCTCGGGAGAAAGCTGCCTCGGACTTTGCCATAGCCCGAGATCTGTTCGCCGAGCCAGGCCCCTAGTCAGACCGTGCGCTGGCTGGGCATCGAGATCAATGCCGCAGAGATGTCCCTCACCATCCCTCAGGACAAGTTGGAGGACGTGCGGGAACACGTTTGGGCGGTCGCCAAGAAGCGGTCGCTGACGAAGCGACAGCTTCAATCCGTCCTCGGCAAAATCCTGCACGTAGCCAAATGTATCCGCCCGGCGAGGCCGTTCGTGAGCAAACTACTGGAGGCCCTACGGTCGATGGACGGGTTCTACATCAACGTCAGCTCGGACATGCAACAGGACCTCCAGTGGTTCCTACGGTTTGCCGCCGGGTGGAATGGGCACGCCCTCATCCCTCGAGGGCCGGCGACAAAGTGTATCATGGTCGACGCCAACCTCTCGGGCGTGGGGGGTACCGACGGCCGTGCGGCCTACGCGTGCCAGGTTTGTCCCATCAATGACCCCGTGGACTGCATTTCTGAGCTCGAGGCCCTGAACACCATCTATGCTCTCCACACGTTCCTTGGGGACCGTGATCGTGGGACCAGGATCGAGGTCTTCTGTGACAACATGGGGACCGTCCAGGCACTCACGTCGGGGCGGGCACGGAACCGCGTCCTCGCCGAGTGTGCCCGACAGGCCTGGATGGTTCAGGCCAAACTGCAAGTCGACCTGGTCTACACGCACGTCCCCGGGGTCCTCAACACGGTCGCCGACGCACTCAGTAGGGCCCACCTGTCCTCGAGGGATTTTAACAATGCTGCATGCCTGATGAGATATCATGATCTGTGGTCCGTGGTGCCTTGTAATCATTCTTCATTTGTGCCTGTGCTTCGCCTGTCCTGCAGATCCGGCGCTACGCTCTCTCCAACGGAAGGCATCTGCGCGGCAGGCCGAGGCACGTGCCCCAGGCACGGTCGCGAACCAGAAGAGCGCCGTGTCCACCTACCTCGCCTTCTGCCGACGGACGAGGACCGACCCGCAGGCACCGTCCGTGAGTTTCATCACGGCCTACCTAGAGTACCTCGCGGACCACGCCCCCTCGCCGGCGACCGTGGCCAACCAGCTCTCACACGTGAGGACACACCTACGGCTCTCGGGCGGGGACGTTACGGCTACAGAGGACGTGAGGGTCAGGAGGGCCCTCGACGCCATGAGGAGGAACAAGGCCTACACACCGAATGTCAAGCCTCCGATCCCCATGGCCGCCCTCCAGGGGATCCTCGAGCAACTGTCGGACACGCCCCTCGACCTGACCCTACGGGCCGCGTTCCTCCTCCTGTATTACGCCGCACTGCGGCAGAGCGAGGTCGCCCCGCCTACGGCCAGGGCATTCGATCCGGTGCGCCACCTCTCACGTGGGGACGTGGTGCTCACGGCAGATCACGTGGCGGTCCGCATCAAGGCCGCCAAGAACCTTCAGTGCGTGGGGGAGGAAAACACGTGAGGCTCCAATCCTCCCCGGACCCGACGTCGTGCCCGGTGACGGCCGTGAGGAATATGCTCGCCGCGGTCCCCATGCTGATACCGACGGATCCGTTCCTGCTCAACGCTGACAGGTCGCTAATAACGACGCGGTCGCTGTCAAAGGAGTGGGAGCGGCTCAACACCACAGCAGGCCACCCCCCTAAGACATATACTCTACACAGCCTGAGAAAGGCCGCCGCCACTCAGGCCTTCCAGGCCGGGGTTTCTGAACTCTCCATACAACGCTACGGGGGGTGGCGCTCAAATGCACACAGGGGATACATAAGAGACTCGAACGCACAAGAAGTGAATGCGTCCCTCATACAGTCCCTCAACCAGTGACTCACATCCCTCACAAACTTTTCTCCCTCCCACCTCGCCTCATTTTTCTGGTCTTGGCGTTTTTTATACATCATATTGTATAACCATTATACCTCATATTGTATAACCATATACTATTTGTTATACAACCATATACATAATTGACATATCATTATACCTGTCAATTACAAATATGTATCTTATACGTAATTGACCTCATTATATATCTGTCAATTACTTTATTTACCTTATTTCATATTCATATTTACCATATTAATATTCATGTCGGTAAAGGTCTATAAAATTTAAATAAATTTTATTGTTCCCAACTATCGACTCCTTCTTTTGTGTTCAGGGATAGGGGTAATGGGTAACCCATGGCCGTTGGTCAGGGGTGGTCATTGCTCCCCCTGACACTCCCCCCGCGCACCCTGCGCACTCCCCCCTGGTGTCGGTCACGTGAACCCCGCGGTCACGTGGCCCACCGCGTCTCTGACCTCCACCTCATTCTGCTCCTGTACTTCACTACGTTCACACGTATTTTTCTTTCCCACCCACCCTCACCTCTTTTTCTTATCTCCTACTCCGTAGGGCGTTTTTTATACATCATATTGTATAACCATTATACCTCATATTGTATAACCATATACTATTTGTTATACAACCATATACATAATTGACATATCATTATACCTGTCAATTACAAATATGTATCTTATACGTAATTGACCTCATTATATATCTGTCAATTACTTTATTTACCTTATTTCATATTCATATTTACCATATTAATATTCATGTCGGTAAAGGTCTATAAAATTTAAATAAATTTTATTGTTCCCAACTATCGACTCCTTCTTTTGTGTTCAGGGATAGGGGTAATGGACCAAGAATAGGTCATGTGATACAGGTGACGCAGTGGCATTACCGTATAAGTTTGATTGTATCGAGGGAAGAAGTATGCATTATTATAAATGGAATTACCCCTTTATGCTTAGTGATAGTTATTATTTGCATATATTTTGAAAAGTATAGATTTGAAGACTTCGATGTAAGAATACTTAAGAAATCTGCAACATTTAAGCATCTTTTGCAACTGGATTATGTATATAGATTTTGAGGTTTACAATAGAAAATGTATTCGAAAATTGTCTAATAGCCCAGGCAGCATCCCTAAGATTGGGCCAGCTGAGTATAGTCGAGAAGATTCCAAAGGCTTCATTTTAGAAACACAGACCCTAATTCTCTTCCTGTCAACAAAGCTCGGTTGTGCGGCGCATCGCCGTCTGTCTTGGATGAGACGCTGGTATCGGCGTCTGACGTCATGGAGCTCTACTTCTACTCTGACACCAGGGGGAGTCGTCGGATCGGGGGCATTCTACGCGCCATCCTCACTACAGCAGGTATTTATCTAATTCCTTCTGGCGAAAGTTCAGTATGAGGGAGAATTATGTTGGATTCTTTACCTCATTGTATATATATATACATATGCATGTTATATGTACTTAGGAGAAACCAAACGAGAGTTAGTCGGGTCTAGGATGAGACGATTGACTAACTCGAGTTTGGTTTAGAATTTATCCTACCCCATAACAATAAATAAGAAATAACATAAAACTCACTGATAATCAGTGATAATCATTGGTCGCTTTTCAAATGACGTCATTTGACAACTGTATCCCACTAGAGCGATAAATTTCATTTTCCTGCACCGTAGGTCAAATACAGTCTGCTAATGTTAAGCCTATGGTGTTTTTTTATTAGGGGTAGGATAATAGCAGGTATTTAAGAGCAGAGACAAACCAGTAATTGTACACACAAGAGTCATCCTCTCTCAACTCAATATTTCAATGGGTATTGCACATGAGACCAATATTAATTGATGTTAGATATAAGACTAATGACATAGCCAGGTGTCTCTTTTTTTATTCTGGGTAAATACATAACATTACCAAGATTTGGATCTGCATGGTCGTATTCTCCATGCAGTTGACGAGCATTGTGTAGTGTCAACTACAAAGAGAATACGGCTACACAGATCGAAATCATGGTAATGTTGTATTTATTACTATATACCTACTGGTGTAATTAACGTAAATACAACACGTTGCTATATATACGGTAACTACGGTTTCCGCACTGCCGAGAAGTAATGCACGTTACGCCTAAGGTCTTAGCGGATGGACTAGCGACTTCGTCGAGTCCTTCTACGATATCATTTTGTGTAGCTCTGGTGGCCAGTGTATCCTACATGTGGGCGTGTCACACTGCACCGCTAGAGCAACCTACGGAAACACGTTTTGATGTACAACGAAAAATATAGAAAAATGAAATAATAGACCGCCGAAAGCGGGGTTCGAACTCCCGACATACGCATTCGCAGCCAAATACTCTGCTGACTGCTCCACATAGATAGGTGCTATAATCGGGCCAAATACTTAGCCTGTTGGTGAGTGGGAGAATCAGCGAAGTTTAGAAAGGGGTACCAGCGAAATCTTGCGATCTCATTGGTTTCTCACGAGAAAAGTAGATCAGAAAACTACAATATTAAACTTTGATTTCGGCATGGCTCAAAATGAATCATAAAAGAAGAAGTTTGTCTGAGTATAGTCCCACAAAAAAGAAGAACAGGTTCGAGTTTTTCACTGCACGAGAATCTCACTCTCGTGGGCCTTCAGTCTCCAACCCTAGGTCGGGTTCACTCTGTCTCTATGTGCGGTAGACTCTTCAAGCGGATAGTACCGAAAATTACACGTTTTATATGTGGTAGGTAATAATGGCGGCCAGATTTGAGCAGCACCTCGACTCACCCGTATTCACCACGATATATGGCAAAATATAAGAAATACACACTCCTAACCACATATAATCATACTGAAATCCATAGATACACAGAATAAGCACAAATAAACCATAAATAAACGTTTCACTAACATTATCGAGCCATGTGTACGGGTATCCTAGCTGCTGTGATTCGCGACATCCAAATTGCGACGCTGGCAACGATGACGTCAGACTTTGAAGGTACTCTCCAAACATAGATTCTGAGCCTTTTTCCTGGCCTGCCTGTATCTCTGCACCAACCTAGTTATATATGTAGTACAACGCTGTGTCCGCTTACACTCCCCACAGACTAGTTCATTCTGTGGGGAGTGATAGCAGACACAGTGTTGTACTACGTTTTCACTTTTATAACTTTGAAAGTGACACTTTTTTAAATTCAAAATGTAGTCATTGGGTTGGAGCAGAGATTAGTAAGCGGAGGCACCATGAAAGTTCTGCTGGGAGAGTGCTTTGAAGCATGAGATCGCCATCTGGTGAGAGCTGACTGTACTACAAGGTATTTGTGAAGGTGGGGGTGTAATCCACGTTATGCTATGAGCGTTGTGTGCCCAAATTGGATTACAAATGACTGTCATAGCTTAAATAAGGAAAATATCGTACTGTTTTTGAGGTATATAGTAATAAAGAAACAGTATGCCTGTGTCCGTAAGTTTCTGGTTCCTCAATTGTTTTGCCAGAGGTTTCAACCTCGGTCTAAAGACCTCGGTTGAAACCTCTGGCAAAACAATTTCGTAATCCGGAAACTTACTCCACAGGAATCCTGTTTCTATATATTACTCACCTTTCCACTAATTATTAGGAAAAGATCTTGTAAATAATTAGAAATTCGACTCAAGCGCCATGCATTGTTAACATAAAATAGTTCCTATAATGCCCGCCGGGTGGCCGAAAAAGCCGTATTCTCCTAGGAGAATACGGCTTTCCAGAATCTACTCAGTAGCAATCTGTAGGCCCCATAGGCTTAGTATAGATGGAGTGATAACTTGATCTTCCATACTCATGCATATACAAATTCAGAAAAAATATTGCAATGTCTTGCGTAAGTATTTATATCAGTAATATTGTTGGGTGGCAAAGCTGCTGGATGGATAGGTTGTTGGAAGGGCAGGCGGCTAAGTATGTTTGTGGATGAGCATAATGGTTGCTGGGCATGTCTGTTGGTGGGTAGGAACTGACAGCAGGGTGGTTGTTAGGCAGGCTGGTGCGTGAAATGGTTGGTGAGTGGACAGGTTGGCAGGTGAGCAGTTTGGCTGTAGGTAGGACGGTGGATGGTGGCCTTGGTACATGAGGTTCATAGAAGAGCAGGCTAGCGGGTGGGTATGTTGTTGGCTATGCAGGTTGGTAGGTGATCAGGTCAGTGGGTTGGCTGATTCCTGGGTCTGAAGGTTGTCTTGTGGGCAAGTTGGTTGGTAGGTAGGTCTGTAGATAGGTATGTTGGTACGTAGCCAGGATGGTTGGAAGGTAGGCAGATGGACAGGTTGATATGTAGGTATGATGGTGTATAGGAAGGTTGGTAGGTGAGTTTACATGTGGATAGGCTGATTAGTTGGTAGGTTGGTGGGCAGGCAAGTTGTTGGGTGGGCAGGCTGGTGGGTAGGTAGATCGGTAGGTGGGCAGGTTGGTTGGTCGGAAGGTTGATATATACATAATTTGGTGGGTGGGTAAGTTGTTGGTAGGCAGGTTGGTAGGTGGGCAGGCTGGGTCATTTAGGGGTCGGGCTTTTGCAGCATCTCTTTCAATGAAACTGGGGAAGTAACATTGTACTCTGTGTAATAAAGAATAGACCTAAAAATGGAAATAAAATTTATTTTTTACCCTTTCCCCCTCTTTTTGGTCGTGGTGGTGGTGGTGTGGTGGGCGGGCTCCCTTCCCCTCCGAGTCTAAGGTACTGAACTGGCTATCGCAATCCGTCATTCAGGGTCTGTTCAGAGCTGCCCTGTCCTATCCAGGCATAACTCATGGGGCACGAGCTAGCATTGTCATTGCTGGGAACTTCGTTATTCACCAGGTATCACCCGTTGAATATAATGGTATTGTATGTCATACTGTTTTCTTGGTATATGATAGTAGCTGTTACGATGGTAGTCACAATCATTCTGTCTTGGCCAGCTGAGACGTCATGTGACTTTCTACTGATGGAGACCTCCTCCAACCCGACCCTGAGCACCTCCTGTGGCGTACTCCTGTCGCCATGGTTCCCGGGGATGGTTCCTCCTGGACTTTGGCTCTGGACACTGAAGCCAAATAGTGACGAATACTTCATCGTAAATGTGCATTATGTCAGAGGTCCTGACCTATTGCGAGAGTGCAAACAATACTTTCAAAGTAAGTTCAATCATGTAGTTTCATTAGCTTTAAAGAATTTAGTATCAATTAAGTGTCTTAATTACAAATAATTTGATGACAAAATTAGATAATTTGATATATGGGTATAAATGAATCGTGTCTTCATGATTTAGAAGTATATGGAGTTGAATACATGAACATTACTTTGCAGTCAATTTGCTGATAAGATTGATGCACATTATTTTGTGGATTTACTAATAAGGTTTCTACTACAGACCTAGAAACAAATGGTATGTTCATCATTGATGAATGAGCGTGGATTATAAAAAAGAAATGACAATTAAAAGGTTGGAGTTATATTCAGTCTATAGATTAGTCCCTGTAACCCACTTGCACCCAGTCAACGTTACATTTCTACAAGTGTCTTTCTATGATCCAAATATTATGTACCGGTGGGTCCGGTGCTTTTAACCACTGAGCTACCTCCCTACCCCCATCGCCTTAGTAGCTTTCATGCTAGCATATCCGGCCTGCACCACGTCAGGCAAGACGACCAAGAGGGTGAACAGACTGATCATAGCTGTCCACCCCAGCAGGCCAGGTGTGAGGTACAACATTTAAAATTTTTTTTTTTATTAGTAGTAGTAGTACTGTATAAGGGTACGGATAATTGACCTCTGCATGGCAGATTTTCAGGTCAATTTCTCGTTACAAGCAACGTACATCGTGCGTGGAACAATCCTCGCCTTATAAGTGTATATACAAGATGATGATGGGATAATGAATGTGATGGAGTAATGAAGCTAGGGATTATACATGCTTAAGTCAACTAAATTGTTCGATTAAGGAAAACCCAAAAACATAGTTCAATCGTAAGAATCATAGAATTTTAATCTAATGTGGTTTTTTTGAGACAAAGTAGGCTTCCGTCCTGTATTTCTTTTGGTAAGTCATTCCAATCTGTCATGTTTGAATACAATGGGCTCTTCCTAAAAAACGATGTTTTGGGCCTCTTTAGTTTTATGATTCTTTTTTTTTGCTGTGAGCGTGTTTTTGGGTCCCTATCGCTTTCAATACTAGTAGCGATTTCTTTTCAGAAACAAGGTTTTTAGGTTCTCTCATTCATTCCATTAGTTTCATATGGGTTATACCTTTGCACTGGCATTAGTTTAACCTTTTGGTGAAGCCCTACCAGGCTCTTGGCAATGATTATTAACCTGGCTCTCTACATATCGTTTAGTTGTGGAGGTTCCTGCAGATTCCACCACCCTGAAGCAATACGAATCAAGAATGTTGAGGCTATGCGAGGACACAGACCTGTTTATACCAGAGTACAGTCTAAAGGTAAGGAACATATCTCCCAGAATGTCATTTCAGTCCTGGCAATTTCGGTTGGTATTTGCAATGAATTCGTCCCAATTTCATCAACTATGCTTTATTTCAGACATGATCATGATTAACGCAACATTCAATTTTATACATTTCTCTGTCACTACCTTATCTCTTCTACTTGTGATTTGTCAGTGATTTTTACTTGCTGGGGCCGAGAAACATGTTCAACAACCCGATTTGTCCAGAAACCGTAGATTTTTTAAAAGAGTGAAACCTATCAAGCACAAGTAGCTACTAATAGATGGCCATATATGAAGTACAACCCACATGGTTTTATATCCTTCGGTATATTTTATTCAACTTGGCTATTGATCCTTTTTTAATCAAACGTCAAGCATATTCTACATTCGTCAGACGATATCTATTGTGCTGTATCTTTTTTTGCATCGACATAAGGAGTAAGTATAACAAACAATCTTTCAGAACCCACCAAGGCAAAAACTTGGAATCGAGCTTAACACAATAAAGAGGTCAGTCTTTCAGAGATGGGAATTCAAGATATCATACTCTTCTAGTAGAATCAAGAAACCACCATTTACAAACGGTAAGCTTGGTGTATTGGTCTAAAAATTTAAATCATGTTACTCAATGAAACCCATTCGGGAATATGCCGATCCTTATTGGATAATCTGTTTTCATTTTAGGGGTTAAACAACAATTATTTTGGATGAGACGTCATCAGTTTCATAAGAGACATCATAAGATATTCTCGAGTCACATTAATGAGAATACATGTGTATTCCATGTAATTAGCAAATATAATCGTTATGTTAAGGTGATATGGTATAGTGATATGGTATGTACAATAGCAGCTCACAAACTTGCATCAGAATACCGTGTTACGATATCAATATCAGCCCTTTTCTTCCTTATTGTCCATTCCTTATAGCCCTTTTGGTATATAATTCCAGTCCCTCAATGTATAAATAACGCCTTATGGTATCCTGTTTTTTTCTGGCGAAGATGCTCTTGTGACCGCCAGTGCTTGTCTACTTCTTTGATGCACCAATTACAAATACTCTTATACCAAACTCCCATTCTTATCCCTTAGACATGTTCCTATATAGACACACCTCATCTGAGTCATGATTAGAGGGAAACTGTGTTCCGGTGAGCAAAAGTTCAAAGTTATGAGGTAAGGCTTGGAAAAATTACTGCCCACGGCTGACGCCTTGGGCAGTAATTTTTCAAAGCCTTACCGAGTAACTTTGACTTTTGCTTACCGGTACTTGGTTTCCCTATTCCTATATACCTTCAAATATCGATAAAAATGCTTAATTCTTTACCTAAAACACTTCCAAAGCAAATAGCCACCATTATCGAGTAACCACAACAGCTATTGTTTCGTCCCGCTGTTGTATTGCATCACGTTATCAGAGCGGGACGAAAACGTCAGAGCGGGGCGAAAACATGAGAGCAGGACGAAAACGTCAACCTCGACACATAACTTATTTTTAATGCACCCCCCAGCAACGGTATGTAATTCTAGTTAGTTCAATAATGGGTATATAGGAATATGGATATGTTTGTGTATTCTACTGTAGCGCCTCCTGAAGCCTGCCCTACAGATTACTCATACTACCGAGGTAACTGTTACTTGTATGAGGCGTGGGTGAAGCGACACTACCTGCCAGAGGAATACAAATACCAAGTCACATGGCAGGCATCCAGTGATCGTTGTCATAGAGATAATGCAACTCTTATCACCATCAAGGATGAGGAGGAAGCAGACTTTATTAGGGTTAGTGAACGGTATATGTGCTATTACGTATCAAGGAAGATACTCAATAAGTGTGAATGTCATATATTGTATTTATGACTGTCTTCAAGGGTACTCTTCAAATCGTTAACTCACTCACTAAAATGTTCTCTTGAGCCAAATATGATTTTTCCTGTAAATCAACAACCGAAATCATATCATATTTTTTATTAAATACTAACATTATAATGCCAACATTAAAATACTAATATATCTTAACATGCTTTAGAAAGATTCTTTAGTTTATTATCAAAAATAACGTTAACACATATCTTCCATTATTCCTACCCTTGGGGAGCTTTTGTTTTTTCTTTTATCCCATATCTAAAGGAATATGGCTCATTTAATATTTACAGTACCAATTCAGTTCCGAATGGTTTTGGGACTTTGCGGCTCCCAGTCAGATCAACCATCGGACGATCTTCCTTGGCTTAACTAACAGAGAGGAAGACTATGTCTGGAGGGATGGCACCCAACTAGCGTAGGTATAACGATAGTAGAATCCCTTTTCATGTTTATTTTACCCCATTAAAGGGTGTGTTCCAACAAGCCGATGACACTTCGGCCAGGCCTGCCCGTCTCAGGCGCCCTTAGTAACAATATTTTGGTCAGTCAAAGGAAACTTTCCCCAATACAAAAATACCACTCGACGCAAAAGTATTTTAAAAAATAGCAAAACTGGCACTCTAATCATATCATACTACAGCAGACAGGACCAAAACATTGAATGCATCACCTGACATGCATTCAAGTAAAGATTTTTTAAATATTTTATAACACAAATTAACCATCGGACAACTGTTAGATGCTATTAGATCCAAACAGAAAATCGATGAACCCCAGGATTGCAGCAGATGTGAGATTTGGTGCGAATCATCTGAAAATTGGAGCTGATGAAAGAACATTTTCAACTTGCAAGATACATTCTGGGAAGGAAAGTCAATGGTAATACAGTAGAACCCCGCCCCGACCTATGCCGATCCGGGCTTATATCATGGGATTAGATTAAGAAGATGTCCCGTCAGATCGATTGAAGCTGATTTGGTGGATAGGTGGTTTAAAATCTGTACCAGATGTCGCATAAGATCAAAATTGGCTAAGAAATCGTTTGGGTGGAATACTCGGTTACTCATGGGCTTTGCTCAGGGGTAGTCATTGCACTCCCTGGTTACCCTAGCCTGGCAGCCTGGCCTAGTTAGACTATAGGCCAGGTAACGGGTTGCAGTTTCGTGGTGCATTATTGGTAACGCCTCCATTTTTCTGTTGCATTGTGGGATTGGCAGACCACCAGATACACTGGTTCCCGGGGTATCCACTAGGGGGCTCGGCGGAGATATATGCGGAACCACTCTCCCCCAGATCTTGCGTGGTACTGGCGCTGGCTTAATCTCTGCCCCAACCCAGTGACGTCATATGCTGGTTCTCAGGGTATCCACTAAGTACAGGGGGAACCAGCCAACATTTCAGATTCAAAACAAGGCAGCTGTCAAAAGTTATACAAGTCAAACAACCCACATATCATGAATATGGAAATATGGGAATTGTTAAAGGAGCTTCACAGACAGTCCAGCTGTTTCTTTTTCAGACTTTAACCATTTCATAATGGGAATTCCCAGTTGATTACACTGCTCCTTCAGAGAAGCACATGGCATTGTTGACAAAACAAAACCCTGCAACACATGAGGTTCTTTCCACTGTAGAAAGTAATCCCAGAGGCTGTGTCTGGTTTGACATAAAAAAATAATAGAAATGAGAGTATTTTATTTGCCTTATAAATATGTGCATCTCTATTTGCATGTAGAACACAAAATACCCTGCAAATGTCTCAGAATTTAGGATAATTGAAAAACTGGTGTATGGGCCAGATTTGGACCCAAACAGGCAGGTTGGGGCAGAGATACAAAGCGACCACAGGAAGTAGAGCGCAGGATATCTGCTAGGAGAGTGATGCGGAACCACAGAGCCATGGCTCTAGCGACAACAGGACATACTACAGCCTAGTTGAAGGTCGTAGGAACCCGTTACCTGTCCCTTATTTCATTAGGGCAGGGAACCAGTCCATGGTTACCCCTCTACCGCCCCGCACGGGCGCCCCTCTGCCACCTCACGGCTTTCGCACTCACCACACTTCAAAGTGCGTGTGCTCAACACTGACCTACCTCTCACTTCTTCTCTAGACCTCATCCAGTACACACACTACACTTTTTCGTCCTTTTGGCCTACCGCATGCCCGCGCCACACACATACCTGCCTGGGTATACGGCCGGCACCCATAGCAAAAGAATACGGAGAAGTAGAGGATTACAGTTTAAAGTGGAAATGGCACCAACAACCAGGAATGCGGGGCCGAGCACCTCTAAAACTGGCGGCATGGCTCGGCATCACCATCGATGCCCCCCAAATGACACTCTCCATCCCCGAGGAAAAAACTGCAGGACGTGAGGGACCACGTCAGGACCGTCTCCCGCAAGCGGTCCCTCACCAAACGTAAGCTGCAGTCGGTCCTCGGGAAAGTCCTCCACGTGTCAAAATGTATACGGCCGGCACGGCCGTTTGTGAGCAAACTGCTGGAGGCACTGAGGGGAATGAAGGGGTACCACGTCAACGTATCCTTGGACATGCGGCAGGACCTTGCGTGGTTCCTCCAGTTTGCCGAGGGCTGGAACGGTCACGCACTCATTCCTCGGGGCCCGCCGACCAAGTGCCTCATTGTCAATGCCTGCCTCACAGGGATCGGGGGCACCGACGGCAGGTTATCCTACTCCGGACAAGTATGCCCCCTTGATGATCACGTGTCGTGCATCGCCGAGCTGGAGGCACTCAACACTATCTATGCGATGAATACCTTCCTCACGGACAGGGACCGCGGAACCCGCATGGAGGTATTCTGCGACAACATGGGGACCGTCCAGGCACTTACCACCGGGCGGGCATGCAACTCCGTCCTCGCCGAGTGTGCCCGCCAAGCCTGGATGGTACAGGCAAAACTGCAAGTGGAGTTCATATACACACACGTCCCCAGGGTCCTCAACACGGTCGCCGACACACTCAGCCGCGCCCACCTGACCTCGAGGGAATACCATAAAGCCTCCATGTATATGAATTTCCACTTACTTACTGAAACGATTCCCTGTACCCATGCCTCATTCGTGCCTGTTCTCCGTCTGTCATGACCGTAGCCAACCATCTCTCGCACGTACGGTCGCACCTACGGCTGTCCGGGGGGGACGTGGCCCCAACCGAGGACTTCTGTATCAAACGGGCGCTCGAGGCGATGAAGCGGAACAAAAGCTACACGCCAAACATCAAGCCGCCCATACTAATGGAGGTCCTCCAGGCAGTCCTCAGGGCACTCTCGGACACGCCCCTTCACATATCATTCCGCGCCGCCCTCCTCCTGATTTTCTACATGGCCCTCAGGCAGAGCGAGGTGGCACCACCATCGGCGGTGGCATTCGACCCGGCACGTCACCTGTCACGTCTACTCACGTGAATGTGACTATAAAAGCCGGCAAGAACCTCCAACACGTGGGGGAGTACAAGGCGGTCATGCTGCATGCTTCTACGAACCCACGGTTCTGCCCGGTGCAGGCAATATGTCGGGGCTGGGGGGGTTGCATTCCTTTCCTTTTAACTTATGGTTATTTAATTTGTAGTAGTTGCTAGTTAATATTGATTGGTATTGTCTGTTGTTTACTTCTTCTTGGTTTGTTGTTACCGGTTACTAAGGATCACTAAGGAAGTCCCGGTTACCAAGGAAGTCCTGGTTGCTATGTTATTATTTGGAATAAGTTGTTCTTTACTTCAAACCCCCAGTCTCTCTCCCTTTCATGGGAATAGGGATCCAGTCTGTTCACTTGTGATATGTGCATGTATAGTCAAGATTATGTGAGAGGGTTTTGATATATAAATGTCCACAAGTGAATTCAATGTAGTAAAGTTTTAATTGCCTCAGTACTGTTGGTACTTTAGACAATTACCTGGCCACTGGATAAATATAAATACACAGCTCTCCCTACCTCTTTCCTCTCTATATTAAATGAGAGAAAGTCCTGAAAATGTTCCCTGACTCCTTGTGAAATATTCCAATGTCCTTGAAATATCCTATTGGTGTTGCCTACATTATAATAGTCACATTACTCTAGCAGTCTCACAAAAGCGTCCTTACAGCATCTAGGTTCCTCTCTGAATGCCTCTCTCTGTATATCCCACAACAAAACGTCTCCAAGCTTCCCAGAGTCACTAGAAACAGGTTCCCTGATGTTGGAGCTGTGCCAGAGTGTATACAGGCGCTGCTTGGGGGTTATATAAGTGTTTTCATGTTATAAAACGTCCTAAGACTGGAGCCTGTGTTCCTAAATCCATTTGGAACATTTAGGAACACTCAACAGTAAACTCTCTAAATTTGCCATTGCTGTAACACATGCCCCCCTCCCCAAAGGAAAAATCTGCTGTCCACTGCAGAGCTAAATCTAATTGCTAAGTCTAAGAGCTAAGTATAATTAAGTACAATTGACAAAGCTAATCTTAAATGTGGCCAGGATTGTCTGTACATCAACAACAATATGGTACATTAAGAAGATGACAGCTGGGTCGACATGCAGCATCTGGGCGGCTTCATCACACCATTGGCAGGTCCATGGCCTCAGTTGCTGTGTTTACGAGGGCCATCGGGATGCCACCTTCTGGTGGTGGGTCCCTGCCGACCGCCCCTGGATGGTGCTCCAGCTCCCCAGTGTACTGCCTTTCCATCTCCGCAGGTCTTAAATTACAAAGCACGTATGGGGGAGTACACTTGTTAAGACTTGAGGGCTGCCATAATGGGTTGACAAATTAGGGGATCAATTATAATGCAATTGTCTACTTATCACAAGTCTATCTTAGAACTACAAGTTCCTCCAGTAGCATAAAACCTTTTTAAGATTATTTTGACTCTCACAACACTATAATTTTGGGAACATGATAAAAAAAAGGCCTAAGAGCGGTATAGTAGATTTTAGCATACTACAGAAATTCTATGCATGTATGTATATTATAAGTATGATTACAGGCATGTATGCACATATGTATTTTATATCATATTGTTATCACAGAAATGTGTGCATCTATATCTATATATCTTAACTATAATCCTATTCCTACGTATAGCTGTGTGCCAAAAACATCTCACACAGGCGCTGTAGGAAAGGGACAAGGAAAAATGGGTCTTACATCAACCCAAAGGAAAGGGGTTTAAATACACACATGTGCCACCAACCAGAAAATTGGTCTTTAGACAACCTTATTACACTACGACTAACTAATTACACCACAATACTTCTTAAGGCTAAAGAGCAGTATATTGGTGGGCTTGCTTCCCAGTTCCAAGTGGTTAGTAGACTTTTTCCTAATTTCAGATGAATTAGTAGACATATTTCCTAGTCTTGGATATGTCAGCAAACATTTTTCCTGTCTTTACTCATTAGTTACTTATTCCTACTTCACTTGTTAGTGTACTTATTTCCTAATATCTTTGATTAGTAAACTTACTCTAGTTTTCACTCATTAGTAATAATATATCATGTGGTCTGTACACATGCTGATCATTTTGGCCTGCTGAGGGGTAGTACCCCTGCATCTGCATCCCACAGTGCACTTCCTGATGGCGGTCATGGCTGGAAAGATGGAGAGTAGCTAGTGAGGTTCAGGCAAATACCGTTTTTCCTGGACATCACAACATTGGTACCATCGTGTCCTGTATGAATATTTGGAGAGAAAAATAAAAAATGTAGGTTAGGTTGTCAGTTCCACAGAATATCTCAGCAGTTCCTTCATTCGCATTACCCTTTCTCATGCTCAGCCCATTCCCGGCCTTTGGTGAAAAATGAAGAGACTTACCTGGGTCTAAGGTAGCTTAAGTTAATTGATGTGGCTTCAGTATCGTTCTGGTCTGTTTGCATTCAAAACTTGGCAACTAGTGTTGGTTGTGAGTGTGTTTGCTGTTTTGCTATGTTCTAATCCTCAGTGTATTAATTAAAAATAGGGCATAATTCACAGCATAGTTCTTATGCTGGTGTATAGCTGTAGGCGGTCAAGTAATTCCTTCAAACCAATGCAATCCCTGAGAGTCTAACCCGACAATCTCAGGGTCTCCTGTGGGTGGAGGTTGCTTGACGTAATGCAGTCTACTTCATCTTTTGGATGGTTGTCTGCGCAAACAATTCATCCAGCACCATTTTCAATCTGCTTACTCAAGGATATCCTTATCATATAACCTGTGCACATTTTCCTTGCCATAAACCTGGCTTATTTCCACATTACCTTGTTACCTTGCCATAAACCTGGCTTCTTATTTCCTTTATTCCGGGACTTGATACTTGCATTAGTAGTCTCAGAGCTGGTATAAAATCCCACGTCCCTTAAGCTCTGTGACTTCCACCTACTCAGTGGTTCTTCGTAAAGGTCTCATACTTGTGTAACCTGCCTAATGGTTCTTTTAATACTGCCCATTTCTTACCTCTCTAAATCAACCTGTGTTCGGCACCTGATCCTTCCCTCTAAAAGGGTTTTAAAGTGTACTTGTACACTCCAATAGCCTTCCTGACTCTTGAATAAATATCGGTTATTCTGCCTTGGTCCTGCCTTTTACACCTGTTTTTACTCCACACTAACCTTGGTATACTTAGTTGGAATGAACATTACTGTCTTACTTCTTATGACTGCCACCTTATGACTTTCTTTGCTGTCTTAGATTTGGTAAGGTTCTAAGGGGAATGTCTGACTGCAAGTATTTATTCTGAGCAATCTCATTTGTATACTCTGTTGGTACCCACTGAATTGATTTATCCATAAACTTAATCTTGGCATGTGGCTGCCCATGCAATACAGCTACATCTAGTACTGTCTGAATCAGATACATCTCACTTGACCTCTGACCATTAATTAACTTATATGACATTGGAGTGCTACGAGAAGAGCGTTTTGCTGCACTTTCTGCCTTACCAGCACTTTGGGTGTCCTTCCTTTCCCTGTCAGGGAGTGTCGGAACAGAGCCCTGTAGATGGGGAAGTGTGGGCCTAGATTGGGGGCCTAGTGTATCATCTTTCCTCTTGTCTGACACATTTGGGGTGTTAGCTGGGCCAGTTACTTCTATCTGGTCCCTGTTTTCATGTGGTGGGTTAACAAAACTATCCATTGGGATGTCCGCAACCTCCAGTGGTGATTGTTCACCTCTGTCATCTCTAGATTGATGACCTGGCCGGATATTTACTGGCCCTACTTTTTTCAGTCTAGCTAATGCTACTGGCTTGACAACAAATTTGCCTGACCGGATATCCTTCAGATACACTGTAGTATCTGTATGGAAACGCAATATGACAAATGGACCATGATAGATTTTTGCTAGCTTCAGTTTGAGAGATTGGTCCTGAATCCTGGGCATATAAACATACACTATGTCACCCGTTCTAAGGACTGGTTCCCATGCTCGCTTATCATACCTTTCCTTCATTTTCTGTGCACTTGTCTTCAGTGAATCTAGTGCATATCTGTGTGCATTCTGCTGTCTCTGAAGGTGCTCAGCAAAATGGCTTTGTACAGGTTGCATTACATTTGAGGGATTTGGAACCTGGTTTAGTTCGGGGAAGATAGGTTCGAACCCATGAAGCAACAAGTAGGGAGAGACTCCTGTGGCTGTAGCCTTGGAGGTGTTGATTGCAAATGATAGGGAACCGAGCAACATATCCCAGTTTTTCTGGTTTTCATTGACATATGAGCGAATAATTCCCAGTACAGTTTTATTCATTCTCTCTACTGCCCCTGATGCTTGAGGGTGTAATGAACTGGTGAATGAGTGAGATATCCCATAGTGAGCAGAAAACTGTTTGAATGCGTCTGAGATAAAGGCTGATCCATTGTCTGAGACAATAGTATGCACTGCGCCATACCTATATATGACATTCTCAGCAAACTTTGAGATAAGGGTCTCAGCGCGTAGGTCCTTTTGGGCCCAGCAGATAAGATACCTGCTGTAGTAGTCAATCATGCAAAATATATGTTTATTACCATTTTCTGTCTCAGGCAACCTTTCTAAGAAATCCATGTTAATACAATAGAATGGCCTTGGGGCTGGGTCACGGAGTGTCAATGGGGGCCTAATATGCCTAGTCGCCCGCTTTGTTGCGAGGCACACCTCACATGTGTCAACGTAGTTTTTAACATCCACATTCATTCCTGGCCAAAACAAGGTAGATCTCATTTTGCCTATCATTTTGTGGAACCCCATGTGCCCTGCATGAGGAGCATCATGGTTCTGTTGCAGGAAGTGCAAACGGAGGCCCTTTGGCACATACAGGCGGGCCTGGAGTACTGGTGCCTGACCCTGGGTCATTGACAGTCTAAAGAGGAGATCTTGATGTATAAAGAAATCCTCCTCTCTAAGAACAATTGCTCTGGCTTCTTGTGGGTCATCTGGTAGTTGACCTGTCATTATAAAGGAGACTAGGTTTGCTGATTCTGTGTCCCTATCCTGTTCTTTCCTGATTGTTTCTGGGCTCACTGACACTAACTGGATAAGGGACTGAGCTTCTTGTCCTGTCTGATCTTTGTACCTGTTTCTCTTTCTGTGGTTAGGGAGATTCCTAGATTGAGCCGGGGGTTCATTGCCTGTAATTTCCCTGTTGACCTTACATATCTTTGATGATACCTCTTTGGGCTTTGTCACCTTCGGAGGGTGTGAGGAAATGGGGGTGCGGTCCTTATCTACGGGTACATATATTCTCGACCAATAGTCAGGGGACACGTTTTGTTCCCCCGGAATATATTTGATGGTGAACTGGTAGTGTTGGAGGGTGTCTAACCACCTTGTTACACGGGCAGATGTATCCATACCCTTCTTTGTCACCCTATTGATCAGTGGTTTGTGGTCGGTGTGTACTTCAAAGGGGGCCCCTTCTAGGTACACCTTCCAGTGGTTCACAGCATAGAATATCGAGGCTAACTCCTTATCTCCTACTGAGTAGTTTAGTTGGGCACCCCTGAATGGAGTACCCCAGAAGGCTATAGGACGGAGTTCACCTGTGTCTGACATCTGCTGTAGTGTTGCCCCCATTCCCCAATCTGATGCATCAGTTGATAACACAAATGTTTTGTTAAAGTCGGGGAAGAGAAGAAGATTACCAGTAGTCAGAACCTTCTTTATGGTTTGGAATGCGGTCTCTTGTTTTGGTCCCCAATCAAAGGTTCCCTTTTTCTCTTTCTTTGTCATATCGTACAGAGGTTGAGCTATCCTGCCATAGGATGGGCAAAACTTTCTATAGTATCCTGATAAACCCAAGAAACGCCTGACCTGCCTTACAGTTGTTGGACGGGGGAGATCAACTAGTTTCTTAATGTTGTCTGGTGTAGGATAAATACCTTCATTTGATAGGATATGTCCCAAGAATTTGATATTTTCTCTGCCTATTTCACACTTTGATGGTTTAAGAGTAAGGCCTGCCCCTATAATTCGATCTAGCACTTCTTCTATATCTCTCATGTGGTTTTCAAAGGTGTTACTCCAAACTATGATATCATCCATGTATGCAAGTACATATTTATACCGTATACCTGAGAACACAAGGTCTACCATGTTCTGGAATGTAGCAGGGCTGTTACATAGCCCCATACTCATTCTGACATTCCTGTACTTACCAGAGGGGGTTAGGAATGAAGTCAGCTCTTTGCTGTTTTCTTCCATTTCTATTTGATGGAAACCCATTTCCAAGTCAAAGGCTGAGAAATATTTTGGTTTTCCCTCCCCTACAGTATCCATGATGTGTTCTATGTTTGGGATTGGGGCTGATTTTGGGATGGTCATAGCATTTAACTTCCTGTAATCCACCACGAGTCGCCATTTGTTGTCCTTTTTAGGGACGAGAAATGCTGGTGAACTCCAGGGCCCGTCCCCACCTGGCTCAATAATACCCTTTTCTAACTGATCTTGTATGATATTTTCTAGCTCCCTCCGCATAGGCGGGGAGACTCTAAAGGGGTGAGTCTGAAAGGGGACTGCCTCTGGGATTAGATCAATACGATGTTTAGTGAGATGTGTATGACCTAACTTACCATCTGTTGAAAAGGCTTTTCTCTTTTTCTGTAGTAACTCATTGCATGTCTCCTTCTGTTTCTCAGTGAAGACTGAACCAGAGAGATCAATTTTGAGAGCCTCACCGTGGGCTAGAGGTGTATTTTGCTCCTCTAAACTTTCATCCTCTACATCTGGGTGCCTATGCACTGTTCCCATCATACCTGCACTGTCGTTGTCTAATCGGGCCTGTATCTCATGAGCGACCTCATTTGAATACATACCAAGGGTTGTCCCTGCCTTAATTTTCCTAGAGTCTTTGGATATATTAAGGATTCCCACTGGAACTAACCCTGAATTGACTGTTACGACTGCTAGGTTGGTGGATCTGCATTCATTGCCGGACAGGTTGGGGATACTTGAGAATGTACCTACCTGACCACTCCATACTCTCGGGCCAATGCCTACCTTCGCTGCAACGCACACCTCAGATTTACCTGGAATTATCACATCATTCTCCAAACGCACAGGCAAGGACACAGGTTTGAGATTAGGTTCAGCAAAGTCAAGAATCATAGAGAGACTCCGCAGAAACGACCTACCCAGTATTACATCATTTGATAGATTTTCAAGGACATGGAATAGTACCAAGTATTTCTGTCCATCCAACCTTACCGGAACCTGCACATCGCATACTGCTCCCTCTGTAGTACCGTTTGCCATGACGCACCTCAGGTCGCTCTTTGTCACCACTGCACCCAATTTCACAATGTTCAGGGATCTGAAACAGGAAGCAGACATACAGGATTCACAGGCACCTGTATCTACAAGAGCCTTAAAAGTCTGACCGCCAATGTAAACATGTGTAGATGCCTTGTCAGACAGGGTGTGAGATATCACCCTTCTACTGTCCTCCTTATCCGTAGAGTATCTATACATACTAATAGAGTTAATGCCTTCACCATCCTTACTGGCTGTAGAATATTGTTCATTTACAATGGAAAACACATCCTTGATTTGTGGTGGAAGGCGAAGTTCATTATTAATCAACATTGGTACCACCTCATCTGGATGTAGCTTATGGTGTCCTTCACCATAACATGCAGGTGTCCTGGGACACCTAGGTTTCACCTCCTGGTACGTCAGCTCGGATGACAGTCTCTCCGCCTGGTTTTGCACACATTCCTTAAAACCAAGACAAAAAGATCCACAATATCCAGTTTTATGATGTACAATAGCCTTTCTAATGCAGGTGTTTATATTGGAACGAAGGCTGTTGACACACAGTCCATCAATAATTTTGCAATCACAGTCCACGACGAGCACACTATCCTTATCTAGATGAGCTGGGCAGATACATGAGTTGGTGCAATGTTTACAGTCAAACAATATAACCTTGTCACTCCTTTTATCCATGGTGGGGGTGGAAGCTAAGTGTTTATACTTCTGTGAGACCCTCTCCGGCCTCCAGGGGTGCTTTGACAACAGTTCAAAGGCTAATAGTTTAGCACATCCTAAGTCTTCTTCATCCTGTCTTTCTAACCAGGGGGAGCCAATAGAGTGGGGAGAAATATGGGTATCTACATGCTTGTTATTATCTGGTTGTTTTGATGTGGCTGACAATTCTGGCATAGGCTCAACAAACAAGTGGGTTAGAGCTAGGTCTGAGAGGTTCCATGGGAGTCCTTCACCCTTCCCATAGTTCTCAACATGATTCTTCTGCTTATCCATTTCCCTGGCCTTATCTCCTATCATGTTTTGAGCTATATTTTCTACCGGGTGTCCCTGTTGTTTATACCTCAATCTGTCAGTACCTGCCTGATTCCCACTTGTCTCGTTTTGTCTTATCATACTTGTATGCTCTGCCTGAATCTGCCCTGGCCTTAGCATGTTTTCCCTCTTCCCCATATTATCCTCAAAACTGTCCTGAGTTCTATTGTCTATCTCCCCATGGTCCTTTGTCACTGAATACTGATGTTTGTCGGGTTCCACTACTGACACGGGGACATTATGGAACCCCTTTACTCGTTTCCCTGTGTGATATGACGGACTAGGTTGTTGACTGTTTCCACCAAGTCTACTTGTCTGCTTACTTGCATAACATGTGGGGACCTCTGATTTATCTGTGCTGGGGTTTGCTGATATGGCTGTTGTGCAGCATACCCCGATTGCTGTGGCGTATGTCCGTATCCCTCACCACCCGTATATGCCTGCTGCCCATAGTTCCCTTGCTGGTCTCCACTATATCCCTGTTGATTGTACCCATTATTCCATTGGTCACGACCACTGTTTGGGGCTCTATTACCTCTCTGCTGTCCCCTCCCTCTACCTCTATAATTGTTTCCTGACTGGCCTCTATTGTTGTTTGGATACCTCCCAGAATTTCTAGGTTTAGGGGGGGCCAGAGGGCAGCCTATCTTATAGTGGTTACCATTGCAATTCCAACACTGGACGGTGGTAGGATTATTGGGACTAGGCAGCTGGCCTCCATTTTGGGCATATTCTCGTGGGGGATACCTCTCTTGTACGCTAACCGCATTGACTGCGGCATTGGCTGGCGTGTCCCTGACTTGAATTGAAGCTATTACCATATCCATTTTCTCGTTTAAGGTTCCCTCTGATGACATTACTGCAGACACCTGACTCCCTATAGATTTCATGTGAGATTCTAATGCATCTAGCCTCTGGGTGTTTTCACTGCTCGTTTTGTAACCCTGGTATTCTGTCTGGGCTGCTGTGGCTAGTTGCCTAAGGTCAGTAAAGTCTGGGAGGCTCAGCTTGGCCCTGACACCAGGGAGCAAGCCGTCCTTATAAATCATGACTAACTCAGGTTCATTAGTCCTTCCTAATTGTGAGCCAGTGTTCAACACCCTACGACAAAATGCATGACAATCTTCTCCTGGCTTTTGAATGAGGTCTTTTATCATGGAGTGAGTCTTTTCAGGACTGGGGCCTGCCAGATTTAGGATACACTGCTTAGTTTCTTCCCAGTTGTTAATTCTTTCTACAATAGTCTGTAGGGAGTGTGGAAGATACATTCCAAGGTTAGCCCTTTGGTGCAGTTCATCATTGCCATACACCTTTTTATTATAGTCTTCATACCGCCTTACCCATGGAATAACTTCTAACTCATCAGAAGGAAAGGATCCAGGTTCTAGTTTTTTATAAACCCTTTTAGCAACTTCTATTTGGCGTAATCTAGCTTCATTACCACCTAACTCTCCATTTATGGCAGGGGCAGCTGCTTCATCCATGTTTACAGGCAAATTGTTACTTATCTGCAAGGCGGCACTGCCTTCTGATGATGTGGCTCCTCCTTCCGGCTGGGTCTCTCCTGGTGTATTGGCCTCCTGGTTGGGAGACTGCACTTCTTGTTTAAGGGCTTTCCTATTTAATTTGTCACTTTCAAATTTCTTTTTTCTAAGTATTTTCTCCTCCACTGAGGAAAGGCGTGTATTCATTAGTGGCCAAAAGTTTTACCCGTTATGTCTCCACCAATGTCGGGGCTGGGGGGGTTGCATTCCTTTCCTTTTAACTTATGGTTATTTAATTTGTAGGAGTTGCTAGTTAATATTGATTGGTATTGTCTGTTGTTTACTTCTTCTTGGTTTGTTGTTACCGGTTACTAAGGATCACTAAGGAAGTCCCGGTTACCAAGGAAGTCCTGGTTGCTATGTTATTATTTGGAATAAGTTGTTCTTTACTTCAAACCCCCAGTCTCTCTCCCTTTCATGGGAATAGGGATCCAGTCTGTTCACTTGTGATATGTGCATGTATAGTCAAGATTATGTGAGAGGGTTTTGATATATAAATGTCCACAAGTGAATTCAATGTAGTAAAGTTTTAATTGCCTCAGTACTGTTGGTACTTTAGACAATTACCTGGCCACTGGATAAATATAAATACACAGCTCTCCCTACCTCTTTCCTCTCTATATTAAATGAGAGAAAGTCCTGAAAATGTTCCCTGACTCCTTGTGAAATATTCCAATGTCCTTGAAATATCCTATTGGTGTTGCCTACATTATAATAGTCACATTACTCTAGCAGTCTCACAAAAGCGTCCTTACAGCATCTAGGTTCCTCTCTGAATGCCTCTCTCTGTATATCCCACAACAAAACGTCTCCAAGCTTCCCAGAGTCACTAGAAACAGGTTCCCTGATGTTGGAGCTGTGCCAGAGTGTATACAGGCGCTGCTTGGGGGTTATATAAGTGTTTTCATGTTATAAAACGTCCTAAGACTGGAGCCTGTGTTCCTAAATCCATTTGGAACATTTAGGAACACTCAACAGTAAACTCTCTAAATTTGCCATTGCTGTAACAAATACAAGCCATGTTGGCGGCCGCCCCTACGGCCCGGCCCGAGGACCCGTTCCTCATGCACAAGGACAGGTCCCCCATCACCACCCGGACTATGGTCAAAGAATGGCAGAGGATCCTCCAGGAGCTGGGCCAGCCCCCTGGGAGATATACCCTCCACAGCCTGAGGAAGGCAGCTGCCACTCAGGCGTTCCAGGCGGGTGTGCCTGAACTATCCATCCAGCAATACGGGGGATGGAAATCAAACGCACACCGCACCTACATAAAGGACACCGATGCTAAGGCCGTCAACCTGGCCTTAGTCCGATCCTTCAACAAAATCTGAACTCTTATTTTTCACCCTCCCACCCTCACCTATAATTCAATGGCTTCTTGGCTATTGCTATTATCATGTATATTCATAACAATATTTTATTGTTGTCATTATAATTGACTCATTACTCTTATTGTCAATTATATATTATCTTACCTCTTATTGTACTTTATATTCATAACCTTATTTCATATGTCGTCCAATAAATATTTTACTACATTTTTACTACGTTTAAAATTCAATACAATTTTATTCTCCCAGCTATTGCTTCTCTACTTTCATCCAGGGATGGGGTAATGGGTTACTCATGGGCTTTGCTCCTGCCACCTCACGGCTTTCGCACTCACCACACTTCAAAGTGCGTGCGCTCAACACTGACCTACCTCTCACTTCTGCTCTAGACCTCATCCAGTACACACGTACTACACTTTTTCGTCCCACCCACCCAAAACCTTCTTTTCTTTTTTCCTACTCACGTAGGTCTATTGTTATCATCATGTATATTCATAACAATATTCTATTGTTATCATTATAATTGACTCATTACTCTTATAGTCAATTATATATTATCTTACATCTTATTGCACTTTATATTCATAACCTTATTTCATATGTCGTCCAATAAGGTCAACATAAATATTTTATTACATTTTTACTACGTATAAAATTCAATAAAATTTTATTCTCCCAGCTACTGCTTCTCTACTTTCATCCAGGGATGGGGTAAAGGCTTATGTGGTACACCCGCAACAGCCTACAACAGAGGCTGCCTTGCTTTGCACGATCATATTGTGACTCAGCATGTCTGAGTAAAATGTGAATATTTTCTGATTACCAGGTACAGTGACTGGTTCCAGCCTATTGAATCATGGGCTCGGCCTATACTCCATGAAGACGAGCAGGAAATGTATGACCTCCTTGGTCTGACATCACCTGAACCTAAGCCTGATATGGGATCTCTGTGCACGGTCATGATTGTCAGGAGTCCTTTCGACTCACTCAACTGGGCCAAGCTGCCGTGTGACTACCCTATATTTAGAGCGGGTCTCATCTGCAAGAAGCCAGCAGCAAGTAAGCTGATTTTCATTTCAAGTAAATTACTATAACCAATATCTAGTATATTACTAGCTTCAGAATCGCATTACCCTCATTGCAAATCATGTTTGTTGTTTGAATTAGTAATTGCAGTCAGATAAGAACTATGTTCAGCTGAATTTGGAATATTTGACAATGTCAAAATGTGACTGAGGTTATTCCTTTAACACGTCTACTAAATACCATTTTCTGTATGTCTAAATTTAGCCCCTGCTACTGCGATTCAGGAGACCGAGCTGTATGAGGTATTACTGAAGACCATTAGTGAAGGTTATATTGGTAAGTGATTATATTCAAATGGATATAACGTTTTTAACATCAGTCAAATCTGGGTCTAATCTAAACTGATGTACCTCCTCCAATGGACGATTATATCTTTATCTATCTTACCTTTCATCTTTTTCTACCTAATTACTCCATAACGTAGCATAATTTTGAGAATATGTATTGACTCAAATGCAATATGGTTAGCTGCTATATATCTACATGAAGATGTCGGACAACATAAGATTGTAATTTTTTTTATCCTTTGTTAATTAACCATGATTTTCATCTACCTCCCAATCAAGGCTGTCGTCCACGGTGGAGGTTGATGGATGATGTATGTTTCCGGCTATTGACTGACTACGCAAAAGTCATTGAAGTCACTAACAATCGACCGGCTCCAGGTGGCTTGGACCTGAATGAAGCCACTTCCATGTGCACTGGTGACGGTGGCCGTCTTGCTGTTATGAGTGCTAGCGCAATGGAAACAATTAAGCTGTATTTGGCAATATGGCGGCATAAACTCAACATGGGAAACATATGGCTGGGAAGTAGCGGCAACCTGTGTCGAGCGATTGAGGTACAGATACAAAAAAACTCAGGGAAATAGTGAACGCATAACTGTCGCCAGATGTTAAAAACAAATGCTGGTAGTTTGGGTGATTTCTCTGCTCTAAATTCACTGATTTTTGCATATAACTCTGGTTGATATAAGTTTCATATATCAGATAATAGAAAATACAAAAAGGCCTGTCACGGTGCTAACTTCTATGAGAATACCATCTGAAGAAGGTAAGTGCATAACTATTGGTGTCTATGGGAAACTGCAATATTATCATGAAACCATATGGCAGCACCAGTATCAAATTTAGATCTGAGTGTAGACACATTAGGCACTGAGATACCTACCGGCATTTGTCTTTAGATAAAAGAAGATAGGGTGATTGTCTCTTGACATCTTTGCACGTTAGGCCTGGCATCCACCTACTACAATAGAAATTTAGACCTACCGATTTGGCACCAATGCAAAAAGCAAATATCGGAGACATATCGTGAAGGTGCAAAATCGTAGACATATGTCTAGACATGCCAATCCACCACACATTGTATGGGATTTTCATCAGTGTCTAATCGCAGAAACGTGGTCAACTGCCTCGATATTACGTGACCTTCAAACAGGATTGATTTTTTTATCGGGATGTGCATTGTAGACCATATCGAAGCCATATCGTAGTAGGTGGACGCCGGGTCTTACAATATATGCTGCATGTCGTAATTCGATATTTGTTTGATTTATCTATATCATTATTTATCATTATTTATCTCTGACGCCAATTGATTAGATTGAATTTGAATATGTTTGGGACATAGGATATGTCTAATCTCATGTTAAGTGTATATTTCTTCTGTCTATTATATCATATATAGGTGTACAAAACCCATCGACTCGATAAGGAGGTACAATACAGACTTGTGGAGAAACCATGCGCGGAGATCCGTGACGTTCTCCGGCCTTACAGTGTGCTGTGTTTTACCGACCTAGCAAGTAAGTACAGCAGAACCCCAGGTAGGCGGTCACCCTTTGTACCGGGCCAAAATGTCCGTATACGAGGGGTTCCCGCTTACGCAGGGTAAAAACAAATATCTAATAGAGGGATTTAGAAGGAAACCCACGAGATGAAAATAGCTTGGTCCGTACTCCACCGAGTTTGACTGCAGAGTAATTCACGAGGCGAAGCTGAGTGAATTACTCTGTGGTCAAACGAGGTGGAGTGCAGACCAAGTTATTTTCATTGAGTGGGTTTCTGATTTTATCTCACCCCGTATAACATTGTTTATTGATGAAATGAATCACCAAATTAGCCATTGAGTATTGGGTACACGAACCTCACGCCTGTGGAGTACGAGTTCCTAATGTTAAGCCTATGGGGAAAAATACCGGGGTGAGATAATCGTTCCGAGCAAAGGTATACGTTAACGCGAGGTGTCCGTTAGGCGGGTTTCTACCGTATAACTTGTATGCCATTATTTCCAATTGCCCAATGTCATCTTAATTTTGATAATGAATAATGCAGAACTTTGTCTATTCATGACCTACATGATCACTCTAATATCCAACCGCTCTCGAAGCATGAAAAATATGGCGCTATTAATGTATAAAGGCAAGCTAAATCTGAATCCAAGGCAAACTCAAGCTGGTGACAAGACCAAACTTATATTGGGAACCACTTATGCTGGGTTTACAGCATCACCCTGACAATCCTGATAGCCTCAACAGGGCATCGCCGTATCTCAACGGCTATTTCCGAGTCCGCCTTAAGTCGTCAGGATTGCGAATCGTAGGTTGACTTGACTGTCGAGGAGGAGTTGTTGGGGAAAGTTAAGGTCTGTCAAAAGATTCAGCACGACAGTCCAGACGATTCCGGGAACCCCCGTGCTAATGAAAATCCGGACTGCCTCAGATTTCCTTAAGTCACCTTAAATCAATTGGCCAGGAGACGGGGGCTTCTGGATAGCACTAGGCCTATGGGGCCGTAGTCCGCCGGGATATTCATTCAACTTCGAACAATCACAGTGAGAGAAAATGTTGAATTTACATGCATACATACATGTAAACCACCAGAGAAAGTAAACAACTGTAATAGGTTGTGAACATGTAAGTTTGATGAGTGGTTTTTTTATTTTTGAAATTTTTGTTATGAACCCTATCCACTTCTGTTTTACAACAGTGGATTAGTTTAAGGTGTACAAATAAATTTTATATCATATATATATAATATACATATAGGTGTCTCTGTTTGACTTGTACCCCCAAAGTAGACCAGGACCGTACCGGGACCGCACCGGGACCACACCGGCAAAAGTGCAGTAGTTGGTCGGGGCTGCCGCAATTCATTGCAATTCACCTTAAGTGAACGGGGATCGTTCAGTAGTCTACCCTTAGTCGTTGGGCCCCTGCTGTACTGCAAAAACCACGTTGAACTACAGCAACCTGAACTGAACGCAGTTCGCCTTAAGTCGACGGGATATCTGGGGCAGAGCAGAGAAAAACCTTACGGTTTTCCCCAAAACATTTCCTTCATCCTATCTGTATACATGTACTTAACTTAAAACTCTTTTGAGACAGAAGAGACAGAAGATGATAAAAAGGATAACCATACCATGTATGACTAAAGTAATCAATTCCACTGTCCATATATATCTTTGCTTTGCAGTGCTTAAAGAAGTCTGCACAGCGGAAGAGTTTCGGTGCGACAATGGTGTATGTATCTCAGTGGATTTTGTCTGTGATGGACATAATGATTGCTTTGACAACAGTGATGAGATGGCCTGTCAAGGTACTAGGCACACCCCTTTTTACTAGAACAGATTACTGTGAAATCAGAACCTTAAACTCAAATTCAGATGTTTGCAATACAATCTTCCCATGTGATAATAAGAAATCAATATTGAGAACAACTTAGTGTCAGGGAAATCATCCTGAACACTTTCAAAAAAAATTCTTTGATAGTCTAAAATAAATGGGAAAAATCTTATCTATCTTTGGTTATATTCTAGTTTTGATGGAATACATTGGAAATTGAAGATGCATGAAAACACAATGAAATAGAATTCTTCTCTGACAAAATAGATGTCGCAGTACCATAAGTGTCTATTCTAGAAACCCACTTCTTCGTATTGTATACTCTGGATCGAATATAAATAAGAAGATGAGGAGGTCATTCAGTCCATTGTTTTCAACATATACATTTATAGAATCGTCATTTTTCGCCTAAAAATTGGGAATGATGGACTCCATTTAATTGGATTTAATTAAATACAATTTTCTTTAGCTGATACTTGCGATATGGACAAGTTCCGATGTGATAATGGCCAGTGCATTTCCATGTCCTTGTTCTGTGACAAAGTTGACAACTGCGTCGATGGGTCAGATGAAGCCATGTGTGGTAAGTTGGATAACAGATATCCTAAAATGAAAGATTATTTTATTTTATCTGTATTTATGCTTTCAAGTACCTTCAGTACTCAGTTTTACCTTTGTAGCCGCCAGAACGTGTTAAATCCTCGGCCTTTCAGCAATGACATATTAACATTACTATGCTATGGATGATAAAAATGGGTACCTCAACACGCATACTATCTCCTATCATAGTTAAGGGGGTGTTCCACTGGACCGACGGTAGCCGATTCCGTAGCCAGACAATCGCCGATTATTATAGGAAGCCCTAGAATTTCTCAAATCTTTGAAAATGGTCATTTATTAAACTATTATTATCAGAATTAAATAAATTACAATACGTGAGCTTCCTCTTAAGGGCCCAGGAACAATTGATCGGGTGAGAAATCGGCCTGGTGGATTTTGCCCTTTACGTATAACATTGTGCCATACGGTGATTGGGGCATCAGATGATAGTGGGTAGCTGTCTTATGCTATAGTTATTCAAAACCTTGTAATTATACGGTGACTGAGACTTGTATCATTAGATGACAATTGTTAACTAGCCCCTATGAAATTTTTTGTCCATATAGTGAGAGAGATGTGCGAACCCGGACAGTTCCGTTGTGCCAGTGGCGAGTGCATTCTCCAGAGTGTTGTCTGTGACTTCAGGAGGAACTGTAACGATGGCAGTGACGAGAGCGACGAAACCTGCCGTATGTACTCCAATACTCGTACAACGTACCTGACCCTAACATTGAATACTCCCAGAAATCACCTAAACCATTGTCATAACTCGCTCGTTCAATGAAATAACTGCTGAATGGTTGTTAAATCTCTAGGTGCATCTGCAGATGGTTATAACTTTAAAACTGAACTGCTTTCTTATTTCGTAGCGTGGTTTGCATTAACTTCCTGTGTGTAATAATGCCAGCAGCATATTTTATTCCATTTTAGTTGGTGAGTGCCGTGGCTTCCAGTGTTTCTCCGGCCTCTGTCTGCCTGCCTCCATGCAACATGACGTCATCAGTGATTGTCCTGGAGTTGCCCTGGAGGACGAGATTGACAAGTCCAGAGGTGAGTACACACGTCCCCCCTCTGAAGCCAGTTTCATTTTCTCTAGATATTTTTTCCTCTCCATTTTTATCCTGATCATAAACTAATCATCTTTATCTAAAAGATTAACAAAGCAATGACTAATTATTAACTACTATTTCATCAAAGCACTTTCCTACGATTTGTGATAACTAAATATATCGGTATAGTTTCTGTCCTAAGGTGTAAATTCGGCCTTATCCTGAATGGGAATTATCAGCCTGCCACAAATTAAATGTACCCGGTTTGATTTCATCGGTGAGCCAAATAGTCACCAGGTTGTGTCAGATCGTATAAGGCCACTCAAAAAAACAAACTTTTTTCTCATCACCGCGCGCATCAGAAAAAAAACGATTTTAGAAGATTTTTTTTAGATTTTTTTTAAATAGATGAACCTTGATAGAAATTATGAACGGTATGTGTATTTAGTATCAAATTAAAGCTCCTGATGTCAGGGATGCATTAAATGTATAGCCTGTAAAAATCTGGAAACCCCGCGTAAGCAGACACCCCACGTAAGCAGCCACTTTGGCCCGGATCGGAGGGGTCCGCTTATGCGGGGTTTTACTGTATGTCTGCCATCTTTAATATAGCAAAAAAAGAAATAAATAAATTTTAAAAAAGCGCCCTCGTCATATTTTTCATGGCTTGGTGATGAGAAACAAGTTTTTTTTTTAGTGGCCTAATGTTGGGACAAAAAATCGTCACCCTGAAATCTCTATCCATTTTCACCTGACGATTATGTTCCCAAAAGTGGCAAGTCGTCGGCGGGTGGTGCCAAAAGCCAGAATCGGTGGCCGGAATCGCATTAGGCTGGGAATATATCACGGTTCAATTTAGTTATCGGTTTGTAAAGGTTATGATTGAGGTACAATATTTAAATCCTGCATGATTGATTTTCATCTAGTGTAATACTTGTTACATTTCAATTTACAACATCGTTTGACGATTTTGATATAACACTCAGGATTGTTTATTAACATAAATAACTATTTTTAAAGCTGCACTGACGTCCGATATGTCGTCCATTTATACTGCAGATGTACCAACGCTCTTTGATGTCCTTGACGACGTTGTGTCCGTGGACATCACAAACAAATCTTACCTGGGCTGCCCGGAAGCCGACTCCTCTCAGTGCATGATTGGCTATGACAGGTGCTTCCGGAGGTCCGACACATGCGTATTCGACACCCTGGTGGCTGATGAGAGAGAGCGCAAGCGCATCCTAGCCTCGTGTCGCGAGGGGAGTCACCTTCGCACTAAATGCGGTGGGTAATTAAAAACAACTGATATTTTCTTAATAATCCACAATATCTTACCTTTGAGGTTGAACACTAGAAGTATAGTGAATTATGAGATTTGATAAAAATGAGGTCCTCTAGGAAGTGGTTGAATTAATTGACTATGTATTGTACTTTTCATTTGACACGAAAAGTATTGTTTTAAGAACACAATATTGTATTAAAAACTTCCGACTGGCTCTGGGAAAGACCTCTATAATAGACTCAAATTGTCTTTGATATATGTAGTTCAATTTCAGTAAGGGAAATAATTTTGCACCTTGAAAGGGTATCATTTGTATATATATAGGTGAACTGGAGTGTCCCGGGCTGTTCAAGTGCCCGTCCTCATACTGTGTGCCCTACAGTAAGGTGTGTGACGGCCTCAATGACTGTATTCGGGGTGAGGACGAGGACCAGTGTGACAATTACATCTGTCCAGGTATGTGATTTAATATGATCCGCATAAGTATACATTTTAGTTGAACAGTGAATGGAAATGAGCCACGTTTATTTTACTGAAAACAGTATGATCAAAAACTAGCTTATGATAGACTATATACATTCTATGAGTACATTCTATTCTATATATCAATTTGCTCTTGTCTCACTGGCAGGTGCCATAATTCTTTTCCAATAGCAAAGTATCTGTAAATATGTAATGGACCGTATACAGGATAATATGGACAACGTTATCTTCGTTCTTCGTCCCCCCCTTATCCTTATGAACCATACTAACGCCATGTGTAAGCAAAGATACAGTGATAACGTAATATGTTACAGAATAATACCTAAATCATATACGATTTTAAAAACATATATAAACTTAACCCATTAACCCAGAACTGCAGGGCGCGGCCATGAATGGAAAAGGAAAAATGTAGCAGCAGAAATGACTATTACGCCAAATCTCCGCATCTAGATACCAATAGAGGGAGAAGTGTTGGTGGGGTTAGCTTGAAAGCTTTAATAACTAACTTCAGCATCATGCCTTTCTTTCCGCAATTATTAATTGCCGGATCGCACTCGTCTCACTTGGCCATAGTATCTACCAGGGCCTAGTGAACATTTGTGTAGACTACTTACTTTGGTTAAAAACCAAGTAAATTATGTAACTGGACCCCACAACTGCCAGTAATCTTGGGATTCTATAATGATTGAGCATATGAGAGAGAAGAGCTAGTCAGGCCGTCGGTGCGAACATCAGAGCTCTTAGTGATTTAAGAAAAAAAACACTTTTCTTTATTCACAAGAGGTTTTAAGACCTACAATGATCATCCACTAAGGCTATTAGTCCTGATTGCTGTCTAACACATATTTTCCAAGAGAAGATGACAAGACAGACCAATATAAAGTGAACCAGAAACACATAAAAGACAGAAATAGATTTGAGTACAATCACCTCAAAGTATACCTGGTTATACGATTGCTAATAAATCAAATTATCCCTGAGCTATATCTATTTGATAATACTTTCAAACTATTCTAGTAAACGAAATACGAGAAAGATTTCTTCCAATCTCCATCATATCACACATATCAACAACTGTCTTTTTAATTCTGTTTTCAAAAGCATATTTTTCTATTGCATTTTTCTTTTCTACACTTTAACCGTTCAAAGCTTCCACACCTTCCTAAAGAGGACTTTGTTTGAATTATTCTGTATTAGGTTTCCTTAAAGTAATAATCATTTTCTTCGAACTCCAAGTTGCATAACTACAATGTTGTATCAGTGGTTTCAAAACCTCCCTGAAAGTTTCTTCCTTTCATAGGTCTGTTCCATTGCAAAGGGGAGAGTTATTGTGTACCACATAGCATGGTATGTGACGGACTTATTCAGTGTGTCAAGTACAGAGAAGATGAGAAGTACTGTGGAATCATCGGTAAGTTTAGAGACTCACTTCGAAATACAATCATACTGATTGGTCAGAAATATACAGACATTTGCATATAAACTAATTAATCTTATCCATTCTACGCCACAAGTAAGATTTGATTTAAAGATAGGTCATTATTTAAAAGAAGTGAAAGACATTTGCATGTTAATGCCTTCTGGATGAGCACAAATAATATTTCTATATTGAATATAACTTATTTTGAATAGAAACTTATTTTGAAGTACAGTAGAACCCCGCGTAAGCGAACACCCTCCGTTCCGGGCCAAAGTGTCCGCTCACGCAGGGTGTTTGCTTACATGGGATTAAAATAAACATCTAATAGAGGGAACCGTTGTGAGCAAAGGTGTGCGTTAACGCGGGGTGTCCGCTTATGCAGGGTGTCCGTTAGGCGGGTTTCTACTGTACATGATGTTTCAACCTCATTATGCTCAGGACTATTTTTCCGGAATCTCCTGCAGGAGATTCTGACACGCCAGAATCTCCGGGTAGCTGATTCCAGGTGCCCTATACATTTCTTATGGATACTCCGTAATAGGTGGGTAATTAAGTTACATAACCTATGTTCATATTGACATCTTCACAGAAATTGTCCACTGTGTTGCAGATATTCTGTGTGTGGACTCCTGTCGCTGTGATGGAAATGTAGCCTCCTGCTTCAACATGACAGCTCTACCTGTTGACGTTGGAAATACAACGCGAACTCTCAGATCGATAATTGTATCCGAAAGTAAACTTAGCATCAGAAATGATAGTTTCTTAGGCCTACACTGGCTTGGGAAATTAGACCTAAGCAACAGCGGGATCACAGAATTACCTGTGGACGTTTTCAAGGACTTGACAAATTTGTTTGAATTGGATCTTTGTGGAAATGATATTACCTCACTCGATCCTGGCGTTTTCAATGGATTAGTGTCTCTGCGAGTGCTGAACCTTCACAACAATCAACTAGATTTCATTGACAGGGACACCTTTAGTCAGCTTTCTGCTTTGAAGCATCTTATAATAACAAAGAATCCACTGACTGATGTTACTCAGGATGCATTTTCAAAAGTACCAACTTTGACCATCTTGAATTCAGACGCATTCAAATTCTGCTGCATTGCTAAACATGTTGAAACTTGCACTCCACAGGCCGATGAGTTTTCATCCTGTGAGGACCTCATGGCGAATTATCCTCTTCAAGTCAGCATCTGGATTCTCGGCTTCTTTGCCTTTGCAGGAAACATATTTGTTGTTATTTGGCGGATAAAGACAGATCGCTCCAAGGTCTCATCATTCCTAATCATTAATCTAGGGTGTTCAGACTTCTTCATGGGAGTGTACATGCTGATTATTGCCAGTGTGGACAACTACTACCGAGGACAGTACATTGTTTATGCTGAGAAATGGAGGTCGAGTGCTCTCTGCCAATTGGCAGGGATCCTTGCGACACTGTCCAGCGAGGTCTCAGTGTTTATGTTGACAGTCATCACGGCTGACAGATTGTATGTGATCCTTTTCCCCTTGAAAACTAAAATCAGACTCTCTCAAGCTCGCTACGTAGTTACTGGGGGCTGGTGTGTTTGCTTTATCCTTGCAATCGTACCTGTACTTGGCTTTCCCTACTTTGGTGATGCATTCTTTGGTAGAACAGGTAAGCTATAAGTGGAAAGATTAGAGGTACCGATCATAGTGATATCCTTTGATGATTTATACAGAAAAAATGTCTCCTAACTTTAGAACTTAGATCTTATCATAAAGATTACAAATTACGATGTAGATTATCAGCTTCAATCTTGACACATTGAACACACGTTTCCTCTACAGTATCATATATTATCATATACCTGTATGTCTCACAGTTACTGGTCAGCTGTACAGATTCCATTCTTCAATCAATGACTTCCTCCCTACCACATGACTTGATGTCAAAGTAGTATGGCATTTTTAATGATATCCAGTCATTTGATAATAGGAAAACAGGGTAAGGGTGACTGAAGGTGTGTTTAGAGGTACCATATTCGAACAGAATTCATTCAGCTCGGAACAGAATCCATTCAGTCACCCTCATCCTGTCTCCATACAATATCTAGCATTTATTTCCTAAATGAAAATATCATCACTTTAGCAATTTCGTATAGGTAAATGATTACAAACCATTATAGGAATTTGATAATGGAATAACGATATACGTTTCCCATCCACAGGAGTCTGCCTACCTTTCCAATTGAATAATGAGCAGTTAGCAGGCTGGGAGTACTCGATTGCTATTTTTCTAGTACTGAATTTCATTTCCTTCGTGTTTATCTTCATAGCGTAAGTGCATTTCCCAATTAAACTCATGTTCTATAAGACTGTATAGTGAGATGCAAAATGATTGCTCAGTAGCTCCGTGATGTTTTCCATAATTCGGTAATTATGATGTTTATTACGGAACCGGAATCTATTTAAAAAACCTACCTGCATCAAATTCTATTCTGAAATTACTATTCAGGAATAAAGAATATAGCTTCTCCGGGCATGACTATATATGTTCCTTTTTCCGAAGAATGCATGCAATGAATCTTTTCCATACTGTTTTTATCATACAGCTACGTTATCATTTTCGCAAAAGTGAAGGCAGCGGCAAAGAAAATGGGCGACAAAGCAACGTCGACTACGGATGACATCTCTCTAGCTAAAAAGCTTATGTTGATCGTTGCCACGGATCTGTTATGCTGGGTAAGTATTGTGATGCTATTTCAAAAAGGTTTCTGAATGTGAATACTTTTAACATTGATTTATGGCTAATGGTTAAATGGCTTATGACAGTTTATGGCGAACCTAAGGTTTCAGGTGTGATCCCCCAGTTGTGGATCTGGAAATGTATAATATTTCTATGGCCTGCTTTCCACTTATTTCGATAATCCTATGTTATCTAGCCGAAATACATCCAATCCAGACTATTATTGACCTGTGAATATTTGGACATTTAAAATTTCAGGTTCCGATCATTATGATTGGGTTTGTGGGCCTGGGTGGTACACGGATACCCGGACAGGTGTCAGCATGGATCGCTGTGTTTGTTCTGCCTCTCAACTCAGCAGTTAATCCTATTCTCTACACCATGTCCGCGATTGACTGCTCTAGGTAAGTGATCAATAAAGACAATAAAATCTGTTGTTACATTATTTCTGAGCTAAAGTTCAGCCATCTCGATGTACAGAATTTAAACATTTCACATGTTTTCTTCTTGATTGTAATTTAATCGCAACGGGAAAGCGCTCTTTGGCCGAGGGGTAATTATCAAATTATCAAAGTTTTAAATGGGGACGATGGAAGAGTGCAGACTTTGTATTGACGGACCGTCCAAATTACAAACAAAAAAAGGATTATTATAATACTTTCAATGCGCTGAGAAAGATACCTACTAATACACTCGTACACTCGCATATCTCAGCTATGGGGAATAGAAGTGATAGGATATTCTTATATGAGAGACTAATACCAAAGTATACACTAGCTAGTGGCGCCGCTTTACGATAGATGGAGAAACTAACGCCTTCTAAACCAATACTGACATCCAAATTCAAGACATTTTAATGACTTATAATTGGTTAAAACGATACAAAACATAGACAAATGATCTGCTCACCAGACGTTAAACATTTGTTCAATCCTTTTTTTCAGTAAGCGTAAAAAGAGGAAACGTCCAGCTATATCAGCTTCGTCAACCATGGCAACCGGAGTCAGTGAGACCAGTGCGGGACAATCAGCCATGCAAATGAAGTCAAATGGCAACTCTGTCTAAAGGCCAACACCATCACTTTCACTTTCAGCAGATGGCTACATTAAAATCAGCTCCACCTGGGAATCACCACCAGTATGGTATTGAGGTGTAGCAGGCCTATGTTACGATATTAAGCACCACAGTCCTAGCTCCCACTAATAATGTCTACCTAAAGTGGGATTCACACGGTGGGATTCATGTACCTCACAGTGTGTTTTTGTAAGACAAACTCTGCTAAGATTCTGTACGCGAACACAATTTCTTCGTCTAAATTATAGGGATTCATTTCCCTGAGACATGTTTTCCTCCCTGTAAATTTTTAAAACATTTCCCCCTAAAAAGGAACAAAATCGCATGAGATTCTGAGCCCTGTGAGGTACATGAATCCCATCGTGTGAATCCTACTTAATCGCCAACACCACATGCTGCTATCTGTATAGTCGGCGTCAGAATTCACATATCACAACACACATTGACAGCTACACAGAATCCCCACCACCATCTCTATGTTCTTCTACATCTTAATTGCCAAAACTGTAATTTTTGTTATTCCGGAAAAGAAGACATACAGTTCGCCTTCAGTAGGCGTTTTTTAATGTAGTCTCGTATAACAAGGAAATAACAACAGTTAAGAATTCTTAGATTTTGATAGATACTCAACTTGCCGGTAGTATAAGGCCTGGCGTCCACCTACTACGACAAAAATTTAGACCTACCGATATGGAACCGATACAAAAAAAAACAAATATCGGAGACATATATCGGGAAGGTGCAAAATCGTAGACATATGTCTAGACATGCCAATCCACCACGCATTGTATGGGGTTTTCATCAGTGTCTAATCGCAGAAACGTGGTCAACTGCCCCGATATTAGGCGACCTTCCGATGCGATTTTGATTTTTTATCGGGAGGTGCATCGCAGACCATATCGGAGCCATATCGTAGTAGATGGACGCCGGGCCTAAATCAGTATTTTCAATGAATCGTTGTTATCAAATGTCATCAGGACTAATTCGTATACAAATTTCACAACACATGCAGGACATACAAATATTCACAGGAGTCTGCAACTTTGCATTATCCATGATATTTCATATACTTTTCACGCGTTTAGTAGTCTCCAGCTTGGAAAAGATGTATTCACATGAGTAGACACATTCATTATTGACATCTCTAACTATTTCTTCCTAGTCATCATCACAAATAGCAGTTCTGCCAGTCACTGCCAGCCAAATACTAGATTTGTCAAGTCACTGCCACCAACTATAAGTTTGCCCATCTCTATCGAGTCATTGCAAACCATGATAGTCATACTTAGGTAGTGTTATCTAAGGTGCCTCCTGCAAAATAAAATGGTAATAATCTATGAAATTTCGGTATGGCTATTGCCAACTAGTTTTAGCTATTTTCTATGTTAGCAGCATTAACGTCAACTCTCCTCACTCTCGAAGACCCGTCAACACATGCCACTGCGTGTCATTTCTAATGGCCCGGTGTCATTACATCATTATTGACGGAAATGAATGGCTATTGGAATTGTTTATCTGAAAGAATGTAATGCTATAGGTAAAGACTTTGTGATCTAAAACTCACTTGAGATAGAACCCATGTACAACCAAAGATTAATGCCAAAGGGTAAACGAAAATGACGTTTGGATCGCTAACGTGAAGTTCTAGAACAGGAGGCTTCATATGATTAGCATTTTTCACACCATTAGGGGCGAATGATACATTGCATATCTTCTGAGCCTTGAGGGACTGTTAATTTTTCTTAAAACCCATATTTTGTGGACGAATTTCGCCACACATTTGCTTTACTCATTCATTGTCGGTTACTACAGCTTACTAAGCAAGCAGTAGCGATGCAATGGCAATGAAAGTTTCTGAACATTTGTGAATACGTTTTCACCTTCGAAGGAAACGGTGTTTAACCAAAACGTTTGACAGCTCATTCGGCTTTTAGTACTTCGTGGTATCAACGATGATATGACATCTCTTTTTATTTATCATATTGCATCACACACATGTCACATAATACCACTAAGGCACAGTTGGTCAAACACTCACATACACCTTGATTATCTAAAGGAACTGGTTATAAAGTATTTCTTCTTATTGGTATTTGTCTCTGGTGATGACATTGACAAAGGTTGATTCGTCTGTGTGGCCACTCTAATACTAAGCAGAATATTGTAGGTGCGTCCCAAAAGTAAACCAAAAGGATAGTGGTTTATCCTATCAATGGATGTAGCATAGTAAGGAGTGTCCAGAGCTCATACTGTGTAATTTGTGCAAGTGGTTTAAATCATATATCGTAAGTTCAATTACCGGTTCCTATATACACATACTCTTATGTAGTTCTCACAGATTCAATAGCCAAACGAGAGATGGCGCTACCGTAGCGGTGGTGAGACTGGTGTGGTATACGTGAAGGTTGTATGGAATCAATTTGTTTGGGATCTTGATCAGATTATTAAGGAAAGAATAAAATGATATGATATAGTACCTCAGTGATCCAGATATTCACAAAACTGGTGTCTCTAGCTTCGACAGTGACAAGATAAGTCTCCTGATATCTCACAGCTCCACCATTAAATCAGTTAATCACACCCTGGCACTAATAGTTTTATAAAATTCGAGGACTCACGACTCCTATTATAATGATATGATCATTATGATCTCCTTTCATAGTCAAGGATATAAGTATTCAATATACATTGTTCGAAGGTTATGAGCCCACTGAAAACAGGGTATCCTGACCCTAGATGGATACTCCAGTATAAATAAAACATTCGAAAAAAAAAATGCATTTAGAGAATACCCAACTACTCCCTCTCTCTGCATACTACAACTGATTAACGTTGAACAAGCAGAAGGGGTATCTTCTAATGTCCGAATTCTGCTTTCCAATAAATTATCGTTGGTAAAAAAGAAGTATAAAATGATAGACTCATCCAACACAGATAATATGTAATATAAACAAAATCGATGCAGGGATCAAGGGTATGTCTCCACAATGTCTGCAGGCCGGCTAGAGTTCACTTAATCTCTATTCATTGTTGATCAATCACCAACTTGATTATTGACTATTCTAGGCTTGATCCGATGTCACTTGCATTTATGAAAATCTAGAATATTTCTTCACCACATTCCCTCATTAAAGCACCAGAGAGGAGACGAATAGTGCTATTTTAATGTCCAGTTCGGATCAATGGCGAGATGGATTCTTTCGTCTCCGATGCCCTTATGATGATAGACAGACATTACGCATTTTCTTTAGATAATGTTATGCTTCAAAGGGCTCTATCGGACAAATGGGTAACCAACTGGTATTAAAAAGTAGACGACAGCTAAACATCCAAGTTGCATGTAATTTGCAGAAATAAAGTTATCACAAATGTTGGCTTTGGCTTTTGGTGTTTTTTTGAAATAGCGAAGCGGAAGGAGGCTAGCTCATAATGATTTATAATGTAGGCCCTATTGAGAAATTAGACTCAAATATTAGGATAGGGGAAATTGCCGTCCCTATCTGATTGCAGTTTCCAAATCGAAGACAGCACGAAGTTGATAATAGATTTTAAAACCGTTTCCTGACATATTGATAGGATCGAAAGGCAATGATCTTAGTCTACCGATCTTTCTTTCAGTGGAGGCATCATATAAGTGTAATTTCTAAATCAAGTGAACTACAAACTCGATTGCTTTTACTATGCATGTGCTGTATATATATATATATATATGGAATATGAATTGAGGTCTACCCTTTCATATACAAACTTGAATAAGGATTTCTTCCTTCCATACATATTCTGTCGGTTGCATTTACACGGACACTTATTAGCTCGTTAAGAGATCGATCCCAATGAGCCCTTGGTGTTAAATTCACAAACCAATGCATGTATATCATGCCGAGAGATTCTGCCGTTTCTACATTTCTTCTCAACTCCACCAACCACTTGCTGCTTTACCATGATCTCCCCATGATCCGCGAACCCCAGAGGTCAACGCGTTTGTAACCAAGGCAGCGATTGGTCACGCACAGAATGCATCATCAGCCGTCTGTTTGTCCCTTCAACTCACCCCTCCAGCCCCACGACAGGCCATCGCGATCACTATAACCACCCCAAAATGCCCATCCCCTTTGGGGTGTTATGGGTTGAAGCAAAGCTTTAGGAGCAAGAGTTGGGAGGGGTGTCTCCTTAACACCCCGATTTATGCTCGTCTTATATTAATGGCCATTAACAAAGCACCTTTGTCGGTGTGACAAATTTAATTTGATTGTATACCCGCGGGCGTGGGGAGTGGCGACAATGCCTAATGGTCGGCCGGCGGTGGTGAATGGAGGAGGCTGTGGGGCTCGCTGAATGGCCGGTGTTTATCGGCGGACGCCCGGCTGTGGGGCCGGGCAGCTCCCGATGAAGGACAACGTCAACATCTCTTCTCTGCCCGTGATAAAGCAGTGAGGCTGAGAGGAGGGCTCAAAACACCTGAATCTATCTTACCAATCTTATATAACACACGTTGGAGGATTTAGGTACCACTCCTTTACCTCTCTTCATTCACGCTTCTGATGCTACATCAGTGTCCGGTCCCTAAAAATCAGCTCGGGAGATTCTTGAATACTATCCTGATCTCAGCTTTCCTATAATGCACATCTCTATTGTTGGGCGTTGGCTAATATTGCCTAAATCACATTCTGACCCTCCTTAATTCAGTGATATCTAACAAGATTAACTTCCGACCAGGCATTTACAATATGAATGCGACGTGCAGTCAGAGTCAGAGGGGGGCGGGGAAGATTCTCCATGGCTGACTTTCAGAATAGGCGCCCGGGTCTCTATCGGTATGCAGACAGCTTGAGGCAGTGCTGGACTAAAGCCTGTTTGCTCCTGAATGAGGCAGGGTGAATTATGGTGGGGCACAGGAAAATTGAAACGCATGAATCCATTTTCCCAAATTCCTGAAAATAGATATGCTAAAGTGAAATACGATTCCAGATTATTTCCTTCAAGTACGCAATATACCAATGGATCCCGTTTGATTATGTACCGAATGCTTGGTCTTAGTAAGATCAAGCACAAATGATACAACCGCTCGAAAGTACAACGTAATCGAATCAGATGTACATAGAACGAGTCTGATATCAATTTCGGTAATAGTGATACAGAGAGTACTATTCTGATGACATCAGTATAGTATACACCCTATCGAAGTGGAGAACCAACATTGTATATATCATACCTTTTGTATTTTCAATTGATGTTTTTGTATCACAAGCCTGGAACAACGACTCATGTACTGTCGAATGCTGGTGAAATGAATGATAATAATGATAATAATATTTTCAGGAATATAATTGTAAACTTTCTCGACCAGCTGAGATGGCTATTGTCCAAAAGAGTTGCGCTCTCGTGTTGGACCTTTATAGGTCTTGACTCCATCAACTCATAATGCCTCGATTGGCTTGGGTTAGGAGATCTGGGCTGGTTACCCTGCCTCAGTGCCTGGCCTAAGGTTAATTGAAAAGGGTTTGGTTTGGGTGGCCTAGGTTTAATTGAAATAGGCTTGGCCTAGTTGGCTTGGGTTTATTGAAATCGACTTGGTTTGACAACAATATATAGAAAAATCATCTTATTCCCACTCATGAATTATCATAGATAGTTTGCAATTAAGCAAACCATACTGGAATTTAGTTGATTACCTTGAATTATTTTTTTGTAGGAAGATTTATATTTACCTTTATACTTTAGTTACTTTTCATTTTATATGCCAGTTTTTTTCTCTGTTATCTATTATGACTATTTTTCTGATTGAATTTGGTACAAATAAATCATATGTAGAGATTCTAACCTTGAAATCTTTACATTGAAGGATCTAAAATTCAAAAGTTCAAAATTGATCTATTTTAAAAGCAAGAATAGTGAAAGGAATAGCTCTGAGGAACAAAGTACATATGACTACTTCCTAGAGAGAGAGAGAGAGAGAGAGAGAGAGAGAGAAAGAGAGCAAGGTATAGATTATAATGGTGTAGTATACCCCTATTAATGATACCAAAAGTCAATAGAAGTATAACACTGACGACTCGCATTATCAAAGTGTGCCGCATAAGGATCTACGCAGAATAGCCTAGTAGTAATTTTATAGACCTATACAGAGATGAAGAGCTAATCTCTACAATCTACCCAATATACCGTTCTGTACAGGTTTTATTGTAGTAGATGTGATAATCGGGGCGTCAGATTGGCCTGGTTAACTTTGGAATTGGTCAATATGCGTGTAGGTGGTGAGTGATAGACCACGGGATAGACAGAAATGAAGTAGCGCTTCCGTTACGACGATATATGAAGGTAATAAATCATGTGCGAGTATAACGCAACATCATGTACTCTGTGATTGTCGAATGACCAGTATATGTTAGAGTACAGATAGCGTATGAATGTCCCAGAGTGAGGGAGGCACACAAGAGTTTAAAATGTTTTATGTCCGAGGTAGATGAAATATTCACCCCAGATCTCTCAGTGAGGATTGAAGGCTCACAAATTTACTTCAATTGTTCTTTTTATTTCATGCCTAGTCATTATAAGTAATTTGTGATTGCTCATATACAGTAACTAGATTTCTTTTTATCAAATCTCTAGCTTACAAGTGTTATCATTCTGATATGAAGGCAAATTCCATGTAATTTGACAAACCTTATTATTGGAGACAAAATACAGTTCAATTTTGTTGGTTGACATACATGTATACGATAAACTTAATGGTAATCAATGACATATATGATAAGATTAATGGTAATAACATGGTTAGGCAGGCCCTAAATGAATATATTTGATACAACGTACATATTATTATATACCTGTTTCCGAATGTCTATCAAATACTGCCCGCTGCTAGGGGTGCAGTAATAATAATGTTCGTGCCCGCTGTGACTGTAACTTTATAAGTCTTTAAAATGGAGTTTTTAATTTTCTTAAGGTATATAATAATAAGCAAACATCCTGACTGTGGGCAAAACTATTTTTGTACGGCCTTCCGCCTACAGCGTCAGGCCGTACAAAAATCCAAAAATGACCACGAACAATAAATGTTTCGCCCACAGTAAGGACGTTTCCTAATATTACATCGATAAGATACAAAAGATACAACGTGATATTAATTAGTATCTAGTTTGATTGTCTTTAGGTGTTGGTGGGTGGGGAACTTGAGAATCAGCATCAACGAGGTGGTTGCTGGCCGGTGATGACGTTACACTAATTAGGACGATAGTTCTGATATGCACGATAGGTGGCATGGTGGGTGATATATCGTTCGAATTACTATATAATTTCTATTTATCTCCAATTTGACTTCAATGAGAGATGACTGCACAACTTCGATCCATTTTCAACTTTACTTACTTTCTCTTGTGGCGGAATCCATTCAGGAGCTGCTGCACCTCACCCCCTTCCTTCAAAACGTGAAGTCGATAGATAAATCAACAACTCCCTGTCTAACTCATATCCAGATTATCATATTGTGCATTTTGGGTACTATGGTGGAGAATCCAAACTGCCCACTTGTGAAATCTTTTCGCTGGATAGAGATTCGTCAGTACAAGGACTTCGCTCTGCCATCTAATCATTAGTTCTGAATATGATATTCTCAGTTTCATATAGATTTGAAAACGAAATTGGACCAACAACTATGGTTAACAACTTTACAATCAATTAGCAACGAGTGATAAAGAATATTACGTAAAACAGGCTGGTTTGTGTTTGAGGTAACAACGAGACATTATTTTAATGGTTGATATTGAAACTCCCTTCCCTGACTCAAATGGACGTGGGAACTGTGCCCGATCCACCGCCCTCTCTCTCTCTCTCTCTCTCTCTCTCTCTCTCTCTCTCTCTCTCTCTCTCTCTCTCTCTCTCTCTATCACTCTCTCTCTCCCTCTCTCTCTATTCCCTAGTCGCAAGCAGTGGACCTGGGAGCTGTTTCAAAACCATAGACTTAACCCACGTTTTGAAACAGCTCCCAGGGACCTGCTTCACTAGTTTCGTGACATGTCTAGATGGCGTCTAGATGGTGTGTCCAGTTTCATAAGAACTAGAGATTAGACTTCGTTTTGTCAGTTCCTGCTTGCACTGTTGGTTCCGCTTTTCATGTCTGTCTAACAATTTTGCCATGAAACTAGTGAAACAGGTCCATGATGTGTAGATTTGTCTAATTCTTATGCTTGGGGTCTGTATTTTTCTAAGGGCAGCTACTTGTGTTGTCACGAATCTAGACAACCTCAATGTTTGTATGGTGTCACAGACATGTCACGAAACTAGTGAAACAGGTCCCAGGTGGTACATTTGATACGCCCCGTCTACACATCCCCTCCCTGACTCTCCCATTCTTTTAACACCTTACTCGCATCACACATCTTTATCATGCCTAAAACACATACATTTATAAGTTCTTGAATACTAGAAGAGATGTAATTGTGAGTTCATTATTTGTAACCCTTCACGATCACCTTAATAAAAATGGTTCAAACTCTATTCCAAGGAAGAAGGAATTCTTGTCAAGAACTTGTGCACACTGTTGAACTTTTCTTTAAATCAACAAAGGAAGCAGAAATCATATTATCATTATTTATTAATCCATATTATTGTTTTGACAACATAAAAGATGTTTGACAACATACAAGAGGGAGCCAACTGTCCCTGTGTTGGGTCTAAAATCATAATTATGGTCATTCAACAAATCAGAGTCTATTAATTATGGATAGTTCTATGCATTAGTTTTTCTAAAATTTTAATTGGAGTGTTCAATAAGGAAATCGGCTGCCAATTATCTAAAAATTCACAATACCACTCTTAGGAATGGGCACAGCTATAGCAACCTTCCAGGTTTCGGAAAATATACTAGTCCTAATTGAAAAATCAAGTAATTCAAGAAACATAGGTAGAATAGATTTTATGGCGTCAAGTAGAATTTTGTTCGGTAGCACCACAAAGCCACCACTTTTGGTTTCACTGATCTCTTTCATTACATCAGTTACTGTTTCCTGATCAAAACGAGGGTACACATTAAGATTTAGAGGGACATATTAGGGACATAAAGGAGAGTGTGAGTTCAATTATCAAAGGTGAAATTGTTTGTTACTCCTGATGTTGCTTTAACAATTTATAAGGTAGTTATCCTGCCCTTGATGGAGTATTGTTCTTTATTGTATATCTTTATTGTTTATCTTATTGTACTGCGAATTGACTAGAAAACAGCGTTATCTGAGGAAAGACGATCTTCACAAACTAATGAAGACAAACTATTTCGGGGTCAAAGGAAATACAGTAAAACCCCGCGTAAGCTAACACCCTCCGTTCCGGGCCAAAGTGTCCGCTTACGCGGGGTGCCCGCTTACGCGGGGTTTTCAAGTTTCCTCCAGTCCAATATATATGTGTTATATTACATTGAATTACAAAATCTATTTTCTATGAATATACTAATAAACACTGAAAAAAAGACAGATTAATCTATTTTAGGTAGGGTGTCCGTTGGAGGTGTCCGCTTACACGGGGTTTTAGGCCTTTTCGTACCGAAATAACCGACCGCTTACGCGGGGTGTCCGCTTACGCGGGGTGACCGCTTACGCGGGGTGACCGCTTACGCGTGGTGTCCGCTTACGCGGGGTGCCCGCTTACGCGGAGTGTCCGCTTACACGGGGTTAAAATAAACATCTAATAGAGGGAAAAATTTCCGTTCCGAGCAAAAGTGACCGCTTACGCGGGGTGTCCGCTAACGCGGGGTGTCCGTTAGGCGGGGTTCTACTGTATATTTGTTAAACCTAATGTTTAAAATATCCCCAAATCCGAATCTACTTGATCAGAGAGTTGGTCACACAAGGAGCTAGAACAATGTGAAATTTAAAGAAAAGAGAATTAAGTGTAACAATTTTTTCAGATCTCCTCAATACAGAGGGCAGACTCCTTTAAATAGGTTGGAAGCTAGTGACCAATGCTCAGAAACCAAATTAGCCTTAAGGAAAGAGGTAAAAATACATGTGCGTGGGAAACGAGAGATAATAAGATATAACATATATCCACCGTATTTCATCCATCCACATCTTTAACATGACCTTTTAATATCATCTAATTTTAATAATTTGCAGCCATGTATCAAGAGATTGTGTATTCCTAATCGATGTAGCGACGATATCCCCAAGTACACCTGTATAACTACCTACTGTATCTTGCCTTGGAAGGTATTTCCAATGAAGAAACTACAGTTTACTTTCCTTTCAGAAAACGTAGAAATATGTGGCGATATGTGGCGAAACGTAGAGTTAATAACTGGTTCCACCAATACGATGGATTTACCGTGGTACATCTTGGTATATCTTGTTATATCTTACAGTGTCGCGATATATGGTACCTCCGTTGTCGCGATACGTAGTGCGCGATGTCGTGTGTCTATTTTGGTGCTCCACCACCGCAATACCTCAAGACACATTGCGGCAAATATACACGCGATTATTTAAAACCTAGTAAGATTTATCAAGACAACCAAATCGTGACTAATCTCGCTTTATCTTGTGTGTTGGTGGAATCACCACATAAGCTTAATGCAAGTGGTCATATGTAGTATAAAGTCCACAGAGACATGGGAAAATAGCGTTAAGGCCGAATTCATGTTATACATTTTTTAACTTATCTCTGTGCGTAAAGGAAGATGGCAATAAGTCACAATACGGAAAGAAATGATTTTAATAAATATAAATAGTACGAAAAGTTAGATAAACAGAAACGTTGACAACACAACTAATGTACATTTTTACGTGGTGTACAACTATGTAAAAAGCATAGTAAGGGGAAAATCCCCTTGGAGACCAGCAGGAATCTCGTCAGCTTATTCGGGGCTAATTTGATTTACCATTTAACATTAAATGACCTGACCATGTGGTGACTTCTTTTTTAGACGTTTTCCTGTCTTATCCCCCAAAATCGATTTTTACTTTTTCTTTTTTTTAATTGTCTTTTTCTATTTTCATATTATAGCGAACGATGTGAGATTCTGCAGTCCATGACCTTAGGCAATAATTTCAGACAATTTGATATATTGTTTAATCCGACAAATTGAATATAATCAAAAATACCAGGTAGCGCTACACTTCCTTTAAAAAAAGACCCGTACGTATTAGCTAAGGTGTTTTGACAACCAGTAATGGAATAGGCATTGGATGTTTGAAGGCGATAGTGGGACTAGAAGCCACTTTTGTAGGCAACCGTTCGAGGTCGGAGTCTGGGAGGGTCGGGGTGGAGGCCACTGAAATGAGGTTTTGTATGGAGGTGGTGAGAAACATTTTAGTGTAGTGAAATCCCCGTAAAATTATTTGGGTTTCAGTATGACAGTATGAATCATGTTCACATTCTCGGATACTATACACCAATCCAAGTGTCTAGTAGAGAGATAACGGTTTTGTTATGAGGGGAGCATCTTGGATGATAGTTCAGTGACCCGGTAGTATAGGTTGTATGGTTATCAAGGACGGTCAGATTTGAAGACAGAGACATGTCTGAACACGTTGTTTTTATATCTGAAATATCTTTATATCTCTATTTGTTCTAGTCTTCCTATGCTTCAATAAAATATGCAGAAATAAACTCAAGTAAATTCATGTTGATCTGAGATAAGTAGATCTATAGTTCATTTGTGTATACATGTACATAAATACATACATGTATGAATTTTTAAGATAATAGAGTTTGGGGATTTTATGGGCTTGAATGTCTTAATGACGGTGACATTACAAAGATAACATACTATCAATTTCTCAATGCATCAATTTTTACCCCGGTTAGTACATTAATAAGGGTAATAGAGAAGGGGTTAAATTGATTACATCAATCGATAACATTTCATTATAATATGGTTTAAAAGACTTATCCCCTCTTTTCCCTCAGTGTCTCTGTATCAGGTGAGGTTCTGTGTTATCTGTCAGTGCCTGGAATGTGGAGGGTTATGGATGGTAAACGAGAAGCTGATAAAAGGCCATGAGGGCATCTCAGATCATGTTTTTGTATCTTAAATCCGTGGGAATCACATGCAAGCAAAGGTAAAACTCTTGACTACATGGACATTTGGCAGAAAGTTACAGCGAGTAAAAATCTCCAGGGTTACTTTCATTACCTTCTAAACAAACGACTAGACTTAGGTCGGGGCAGTAATGCTAGAATTTCACACAATATCAACATTTCATTACAAACATATTATTCTAGTTAATGATGAAGAAATCAAGAAATGTTTTCGTCTTCATAATATTAACGTTCTGTTTGTGCAGATTACGGATCAACAGTGGATATCTTAACTGTGTGGCTGATATGCCTGTCAACTGTAGTCTACTGTAAGACTATATGCAGACATGTGTGTATGTATGTAGAGGGGATAGTTGTGAGCGATACTATTATTTCTGTATTAATCTTGGGTCTCAGACCTAAAACGTTCTCGTTGGTATCAACGTTCAGTGTTACAAGACACCTTCGGGTTCAGCACCTCCCATAACATTTATCACCTCATCGAAACATGCATGACATGCTTATAGTACTTGAGATAGTCCAGATCTATCTCCGCATACAACAATGTTAATTGTTGTGACTGCAAAACCCTTATCTTTCTGAATATCAATAGAGAGATAAGGGTTTTTTTTGCTACAGGACGTCTTCCTTGATGGTATAATCGAACTGCGTTAGATGTACACATAATGGATAAACATTACAGGATACAACCAATAAGAATGCAGTCACTGTCTCACTCTACTATCGTCTCCGTTAGCGTTGTAACATTCTGCTAACTGACACGATACCCCTAAAACTATGGAATCGTTGTTGCGTTTCAACGCAATAACATTGAGTGAGAGTGCAAAACTATTGTCGGGGTACGCAGGGCTTCTACTTGGGAACATCATATCTTAAACCTTCGGCGAATAACAAAAGGAGGTGAGGGTCTGAGAACATTATTATTTCCTTGCAGGCGAGACTAAATATTTGTGACTCCGCCTGCTTGAAAATGATAATGTTCGCGAACCTTGACCTCGTTGTTTGGGAAGGCATTGTCATTCTTGAATGGGGACATTCCCTTATAATTGTATTGCATTTGGAATTAAATGCAGCAAATTTCTACACAATAGTTTTGTGTTTCCCCATATTCGGCACCATTTAGTATAAAATTCCCATGAGGTAGTACTACATTAGTCCAAGAATGCAATAAAGATGCTAAAGGCCATAACACACTGAACGATTTCGGAACATGAATGTTCCTTTCTCGGCGATAAAAGAACAATCGTAAGCTCAGGTGAGGCCTAGAAATTGAGTCGGTCAGTGTGGCACCCCCCTCAAGAACTTTGCCTAAGATTTCAAAATGCCTCCCATGGAGATGTACCTTTGTCGCCGATAAATTGCAGTCCAATGTTCCGAAATCGGGACCGATAAATTAAGGAACATGTTCCTTCCCGTTGTCGGCGACAACAGAGTTTAAGAAATACCCCTGTGGTGCCTACCGATTTTGGAACATAATTAGTCAATGGGTGAGGAGAAATGGCCCTGCCACAAACAGATTAAGCCTTACTCACCGATTTAGCCCCCATATACTACGATTTTGCACTTGTTCCTTTATCGGTGGCCTCAAATCGCACACGATATAGACAGTCTATCGTCCAGTGTGGACAGAATTTGCTCACGAATAACTGCCATAAATCCTGCTGTAATGGTCTACACTATGCGCAAATTCGCCTGAGACAAGTTAAAATGCCCTTACGATTTAGGGAGTTAATCAGTGGGAATGAAATCGTACAGTGTGTTTCCCACTTTAGTCCATAATGGGCTTAATCACTTTAAGAAAAAGTGGGTGCAAAGTATGTGGCAGAATCTGACGTCTCATTTCAAATTAGCCAAAGATGTATTGGTGAAAATAGCATATCATGCGGTACATCATTGGAAGTGGCGGTTCCTTTAATGTGTTTTATCGTTAACTTTCTGAACGGACCAAGCTGGTTTAAAGACCTCTATAGAATGGCAGCAACTCTGCTAGGAACCACTACAGTGTGATTTGACTTAATCAGAATCATTTGTATTTGACAGGAACATTCTGCAAGCATACTCCCCCTCCCCCATGCACCTCACCCCACCTCGCACACTGTTTCGTGATGCTGTATAGGTGTCAGAATCTTATTGATGGAGGACGTGGAAACTTAAAACATGCCGGCTATGCAAGGTTCTCAGCTACAGCTGCACATAACTTTGCATCTCTGTGGGAAGAAGACTACCCCCAGTTTCTGGCACGGGATGACTCTGGTCACCTTGCCTTTGTGGTCTGCTGTCCACAACCACTGATGTACGCGCGTTTGATGGATTGTTTCCCGCCATCCCCTTTGGTGGTCTCGTCTGCTCTCGTGCGTTCTCGTCACGAGTCTCGCGCGGCCCAATGTCGGCGTCCTAACTCGCCCATAGTGCCGGAATCGCCCGGGAACGTGACGCGGCATACGAGGGTCTGAAAAGCCAGCAGTTAATGCATAGAATGCCAATGGTGGCGCTCTATAGTTCCCGCCACTGAGCATTTGTCAAATCACCACCAAAAGTCGTCTGCTGCTGCGCGCGGCGTCAATTGGTGAGGGTATTTGTCGCCCGGGGGCGCCATCGACATACAGGGAAGGTCAGGGGCATAAACAGCACAGGTCGCAACCAAGCCAGCAGACGAACTTCGCTTTCAACGAATCTATTTCTATTTGGCACGAAATCGACCGGCTAAACGTTTCAGCGGGGGGGAAAGCCAATTTATCAGATAGTCAAAATTCACAAATGAGTTGCCGATTTGAAAGTGCCCTATCTATCTGTCATTATTGTCAGCATGTAACCTATGTTTAGATTTCACTGAGGCAAAACATTCAAGTTTTATTGAGAAATTACAGTAACACGTTTCACACAAATAAATTAATAAATGGTACTAACACCAACTTCTAATCTGTTATTCTGCTGGACATTCCTTTTATTGATAGTAATTCTCTTGCACATGTACTTGAATTAACACTGAAAGCCAAATATCCAGTGAGAATGATGTTAAACGTTATGTGTAGGGAACGTTTGAACGATAAGGAAGACTCAATATCACAATTTTAAGTACACAATTCATCCATGCCTTGTTTTTTTTTATCCCAATGCCTATTGTCTCAAGGCTCTTTCTCTAGCAATTAGAATTAAGATACAAATAAGGATAACTAAAATAGTTTACAATGTTAACTCTAAAAGAGCTTGTGGATGGTATATCTAGTACAGACCATGTAGGCATTAAAGGGACTGGAATTGTCCAATGCCACCGTGAGCTAGTAAGCTAAATATCTGGGGTATTTGGGAACTAACCTTGATTGGGAGTTGATCTAATGCTGTCCACTATTTCAATTTGTCAATATATATGGTGAAGCCTTGAATGCTGATCCTCGTCTAACACGTTTCTTGGCTTAATAGATCCATATTCTTGACTGATCAAAATTTGCTTTTGCACCTTTGCCTTGAAAGGCCAAAATAGAAGCCATGTTGATTTGGTGAATAATTATGGGGGGATTAACAGTTGTCATCAATTTCTATGCCGGGACACCCTGATCAAGGTCACCTGAGTTAATGAGGCATCCCGCGTAAGCGGACATTCCGCGTAAACGGACAGGTATTTAGGTATACATGCTTCTCAACCCTAGTCACGGGGATACTCTAGAGGGACACCTCATCGTATTTGAGAAGGCAGTGTTGGGATAACGCTCCGGATTATCTAAACCGCTTGTCTATGGTGTGTGTGTGGCGCATAGACTGGTGTCTTGATAATCAGACACAAGACAATGGCCTGCGTAAGCCCCTGTAGGCATCATGTAGGCGTCTATGGGCTGTCTGTGTGGTCATATCAGTGTGTCCATGCCAAAGTGCCACCTGTATGCACATTGATAACATATCCACCAACAAACTGAGGACCCCGAGTAAGCGGACAATCTTTTGGAAACGGAGGGTCACCCCTTCAGCGGGGTTCTACTATATACGGGAAACTTGTGCCCCCCCACCCCCCCACATTGTGCCCCCCCCCCCCCCCCCCCCCACACACACACACACACACACGCACACTCCATGTTGCCTTTTCTTATTGTGCTATTTCATGAATTTTCCGAGGTTGGCGCCACCCGAGCCCTCAATAAGGTCTATAGGTGTAAGGTTTACCACCGGAACCGGTAGGGGTCAGCAGTGCGCCCTGGGCGTCGTTCCCGCATGTGGAATGTCAAGACTTGGGCGGCGAAGCAGGCGACATGAAAGATTAGTTCCCGGAGGCGCCTGTAGGGGGCGCGACCGAGCTTCCCGCAGCTGCCGTGCGCGCTGGTGGCGTTGTTGTTGGTGGTGGTGAGGAGAAGCCGCCGAACAAAGTGTGGAGTGTGGGAGGCCGGGACTCCAGTCGAGGCACCGAAGCCGACACGGGAGCATGGACGGCGGTACGATCACGACTACTAGACGGATGACGACAACGACACATGTAGAAGTACGGTGACACTCTCCAGCTGAGTATCGTCACTTTACTCTCCACACACACACGCTGTCAGGTGTGTAGTGGACCCCGGACCACTACAAACACACCTGCAGATCACTGGCCTCCAAACCCCCTGGAGGACGGAGCACCAGGAGGAGGAACAGGGGGTCTCTCACGCACTTTTCACGCATTTCGTGCGCGTTACACGCGTATTGAGGATCTACCCACACTTCGGGACAACACGCAAACGCGTTCGCTTATACGTGCACACTCATATCTCACGCCTTAAAGTCCCCTTCTCCAGTGAGTACACTCTACTCCTGGTGAGAGAGAAAGTCCGGGAGCTTATTTAAGCGTGTACCCACCCACGCGATACTATTCAACTTTGAGTTTGTCGCCGGTAGTAGAAGAGGTGGACAGGCCCGGGAGTTTTCGCCGACCACACTCCCTACACCTCACACGGGAGGACGGGTCGACTGACCGGACAATCTGACGGCAGACGGACGGGTCCGGGCGGCCAGTTTCTTTAACTTTTCCCCCGGGGTCTATTATTGGCGGTCTGTGGGGAGTGAAGTGGACAAAGGACTTGAGAAACTGGCGTGGTATATAATAGTACACAAGTGCTACCATAACTTTCACTGTTATTAGTACCGGTGTCAAATTGACCACTTAAATGGACTGGTATCCCCTACAGGAGAAGGGTCCCGGACTACCTAGCTGTATACCTGTGAGTGCTTACCTATTGTAAAAGGACGGGAGGCTTACCTGTGCTCTAAGGTATACAGGTAATGAACGTACGCCACTATTCATCCCACACACGTTTTTCATGGGTGTAGACGCGCCCACCTATAAGAGAATAGGATTGGCTTAATTGGAGAATCTCTGCCGGGACAGGAGGATTATCAGTTATTAATCAGTCCCCTCGCGCGAGTACCTACCTACTCTCTCTCAGACGGCCAGGAGAGGAGCACTTGGGATTATCTCGTCACCACCTCTTTATTGCCACGAAGGGACTGCTTGTATGCCAAGTAGTCGCCCACTGCCTGTCACATTTTGTATCTCGATAGAGTGACTGCGGACACAAACCACTCCATGACGACAGTATTAAGTCTCTACATCTACACGAACTCAGGACTAAAGAGTTAATTCTCCACATCCATACGGAGAATTCCTTGCAAACTTCCTCTCTACCACCAGACATTTATTTATTACCCCCACTACTTGGCTACTGAGGGATAATAATAACATCGGCTATTATTTATATCGGTAATTCGTCATTACAGTATATTATCACCATAACACATAAACAGATAGAACCGTGTTTATTGTAGCGACCTGCTGCGTTCAGACTCGCATTCTAAACACGACACAGAGATTACTGTAACTGGTACTGGATGTGCTACGAGTTATCAACCTTATCTCAGCGTAGAATAGAAAAGTTCAATTGATTTTTAAGTTCGCTTGGATTGGAAGTTCACCGGTCGAGTACAAGAACGGTAGTTTCCCCTCACCGTGAGGCTGATTGGCAGGTACAATTGCCCCCCTCCCCCTTTCCCCAACACCCGCTGGTCTTCCCGTGGGTGGGCGGGTGCAGTTATTACGACTCTGTAACAAAAAAAAAAGAGTGCCCGCGGCCATTGGCTATTGATCCACCTGATCTCACGCCTGCCGTCAGGGTGTTCTGGTGGAGATTGGTGTCGGTACCCGCGGGACAAGCGGGACTTCTGACGGGTGCCCGAACCAGTAAATTTTCGCGTTGAGTCCCCCTTGTCCGCCGGAGGATAAGAATTCCGATAGCGAGGGATTATTAGGACATTTTTCCCTATTATAACCATCACCATGGAGGAGGGTCAGAACATATGTACCGACCCATCACAGGCGCATCCGGGTGGCCGCCGGCAGTCCCGACCCGGCTGCGGTAAGGTGGCGGGTGGCGTCGCACTCCGCGCCCCTCACCCCGGCCGTGCCCCGGGCGCCCTCCGGCTCCTGGGTACTGTGGTGGCCGTGCTCCTGTTGGCGCCCGTGGACGGGAAATCCGTGCTGAACATGTTTTCTCCGCAGCAGGCTCCCGTTGACCCGTGCTACAACGAGGAAGGCAAACCCGTCAAGTGCATCCCGGAGTTCATCAACGCCGCCTTCGGCAAGGAGGTTCGCGCGTCGAGTACGTGTGGGTCGCCGCCGTCGCGTTACTGTCGCACCACCACCGACAAGGAGGGCAAGATGGTGCGTAACTGTTTCATCTGCGACGCTAATCACCCGAAGCGACAGCACGCGTCCACGTACCTCACCGACCTGAACAATCCCAACAATCTGACCTGCTGGATGTCCGAGTCCTTCGTACAGTTCCCGCAGAACGTCACCCTGACCCTGTCCCTGGGCAAGAAGTACGAACTGACCTACGTGAGTCTGCAGTTCTGCTCCGCTCGCCCAGACTCCATGGCCATATTCAAGAGCACCGACTACGGCAGCACATGGGTGCCGTTCCAGTTCTACTCGAGTCAATGCAAGAAGATTTACACCAAGTCTCCGCGCGCGGTCATCACGCGCGCGAACGAGCAGGAGGCACTTTGCACGGACGCGTACAGCAACATCGACCCGCTGAGCGGCGCGCGCGTGGCGTTTAGCACGTTGGAGGGGCGGCCGTCGGCGCACGACTTCGACAACTCTCCCGTGCTGCAGGACTGGGTGACCGCCACTGACATCATGGTGGTCTTCAACCGCCTCAACACGTACGGCGACGAGGAACGCGACGAGGAGGCCCGGGAGAGCTACTATTACGCGCTGTCCGACTTCGCCGTTGGGGGGCGGTGTAAGTGTAACGGCCACGCGGCCACGTGCAGCCCGGACAAGGACGGGCGACTACAGTGCGACTGCCGCCACAACACGGCCGGGGTCGACTGCGAGCGCTGCAAGCCCTTCCACTTCGACCGGCCGTGGGCGCGAGCCACCGTCACCGAGGCCAACGAATGCGTCGGTGAGTTTTCACGCCATTTCTCTATTCTTTCCTCCCCCAAATGTCTCTTACGATTTCCCCAATTTTCATTATGTTTTTTAATTGCTGACTTTTAACCAGGATTGACAACTGATGATATCCCGTTCCTTTTTATGATAATAAACTCGCATATATATTTCTATAATTTTGATGAAAAGATAGCAAATGATGCTATCTATGTCCTCCAAACATCCCCCCAAGTGATACTGACCCAAACGGTGGACAGTTTCGAGTGCTGTTATAAAGTATCGGTGTTATCGTTGTTATATACAGCAGAATACCTGTAAGTGGAGCACGCTCCGTTCCGAGCCAAACCTCCCTGTATTGCAGAATGCCCCGCTTAACGGGTGCTGCACCACCGCGGTCTTACTATATCGTCTTATTATGGTATATAAAATAGAAAATAACCTATGGTTTTGTGGGCAGGTGGGCGTAAACTACCAGAGGGTGACGCATAGTAATACAGGAGCGTTAGCGAGTGTATTAGGAAGTCACCCCCGAGTGGTTTACAGGGCTGCCTGTCCACAAAACATCATTCATTGTAATTGTTATCTATCTCCACAATAAATTGAAACCAGGAATTGCAATAGTGTAAGGTACATAATTAGGGACTAATCTTTTACTCTCCAGTACAAAGGGACTATGTTCCTATAATTAACGCCTTTGAGGCCGTAATCAATGGGTTTCAAATCCGTAATCAATAGGCATGTTTTCTGACAACATAGAAACAATGGACAGGTTCACTGTGGCCCCAGAGATTCTCAATGGGTACTTTGTAATCAATGGATAAGAATACACCGTCCTTAATATATATATATATATATGCAAAATTCTAGGAGTAGACCAATATTAAGATATGTTTGGCGAAAGATAGGCTCACATATCATAATTGATGCATCAACGCAATTAGGACAGAACTGTAAAATACCTATACATGCATCTGGAACCTGACACAAATATCATAGTCCACCTCCATTATCACAGCATTTGCCGAGTCAGGTATTTGGGTCCCAGGGCAGGGAGGGAGTCATGTTTTAGAGGGATTAGAGTTTGATTAGTCCATGTGCGCGTTAATCTGATAATTCGGCAGTAATCCTCTGCCATCTGAGGCCCGGGGACAGGCTTGGGGGCGATTGGAAAGTTGGGGGTGAGTCAGACACCTCCTCACCTCATCAGGGTCAGGGTTTTCATCTCACCCCACACCCACAGACTCCTCCAACCCCTCCTTAATATCCCCACAACACCACACAACCGCCACGCAGACACATGGACACTATTATCGTCGGCGGCAATACAATCATATTCTCCCCCTCCACACACACTCTATTCTGATTCATTGGGGCGGAGGCAAATAAACAGAGAAATAAAGAGGTTCGACCGAGCTTCGGGAGTAGTCAATAGTCAGGCACGATCGGTTCTTTATATCTGCTTTATTATATACATGCTCATGAAGGGCTGTTCGTGACGTAACCATTACTTGGAGGTTTTTATTTGACCGCGAAAGGCGTCTCTTCAATTGACGAATAAACTAAAACTTTCGCACCACTTTAAATTTCTATGATTTTCCCTCTGTGTAGATACCTAGCGGAAGTAATAGTTTAATTCCGGCAACACTACCCCCCCCCCCCCCCGATAGCATAATATTGACATTTTGTTATCCCTTTCTCCAGTGTATTAGCGTTGAAGGTTAGCTCATATGCTAACGTCATAGAAGCATCATTTATCAGTTAGTAATGAATGAGACTTCCGCCAGCCCTGTATTATTGTGAGTAGTAATGGCCAGAATCGTACTTACATCAGTCCTTGATGGTGTGATGCTCACCCAGGATCCCATGGACCCAGCCCTCCACCCCACCCACTACCCTCACCGTTATCAACTTACCCTGCTGCCCGCTGTATTTTACCCCCGTGGTGTGAGCTCATCTGTCAGCCTCGTCACCGGGGATCACCGCCACACCCACCCACTTCCCTATCCCCACCTCACTACACATTCCCTGCCCCCGGGACCGTTGTAAGCGCTGTTCACCAGGCAACTGCTCCTGAAATCAGCCATGGTCAAAAGGTTTATTGGCAGAAATTATGACTTTGAGTTAAAGTATACTCTTTTCACATCTAATACGTTACCATGCCGATTCGAATAAACTATGCATATTTGTAGGTCATTTCCATCCTAGGAATATTCACTTCTCATATTCAGACTGCACTCTATCCTCACATTAAAGGGGTCTGAATGGAAGCCAGAAGGGGAATAGGGAAGTAAAAATGGAGGGCTAGGTCTGTAAATTACACTAAAAGGTCGCCTCCACGTCGCACCATGCTCACCCTGTCAATGTCATGGCCCTCGTCTACCACCCACCACCCTGCTCACCCTACTTACCTATCTACCGACTTATAGGAACAGCCCAATTAATGCGTTGGCTTCCGGTGTATCACGGCCAGTTCAACCACTACCCCTAATAATAATCCACCATTATCCTCACTCCATTAGCAACTTTGGAAACCCCCAACCTTTCTTCCCAATATATGGCTCCAAGAGTGGCTTCTAGGATGGTGTAGTTCAAACTGTGAAAAGCAGATCCCCTCATTGACAAGTTTAAGTGGGGTGAAGAAATTTAGAGATTCCTTACTCTGAGCATAGGCCTAGAATACCCCGTGGCTTCTCACTGTACCTTGTATTAACAGGGCCATGGCGTTCATGCTCCTTCACAACCCCTGTACGTTTCAGTCCTTTTTGGCATGGTCTAACCTTTTCTGGTGTATGAGACCTCTCCAAACCATGATCAACACTAAAATCGGGAAACACCCCCTCCCTGTCTTTAGGTATAGCTGCGTGTGTGGCTTCTCTTGTAACTGGTATACCTCCGAGTCCAGAAAGGAAGAGTAAACCCAGTGTGTGTATCAGACAAGGTACCCCGCCTTACTCCAGGTGTAGACCGGGTAAAGGATGGAATTAGAGCCGGTAAGGCCGTCTGGAGATGGGCCCCTCCGACTCAAATACCTGTCTACTGATAACGACCCTCCTGATTTGATATCTGCCCGGCCCCTTGGGTTTCCCTCAGAGAAATAAACAGATGATCCAAACCTTTATCAGGCATGCTAACGGTAGCGTCGAGTCCGCCCCACCCACCCACCCACCCACCCACCCACCCACCCACGCGAGCGGGCGGGCGTGGCGGTGCCCTCTCCTACACCCCGTGTACCCTCTCCCCGACCCCTTTAGATCACCCGTCGCCAAACGTCACAACTTATTCAAGCTGCAATCCCACCCCCAATTTGTAGGAATCTAGATCGGATTTCAGGTGCAACTCCGTATCGCTGCATCCACAAGCTCACACTCACCCCCAATCCAACTACACCCTCCCCCCCCCCCCCCACACACACATACATAAACACACATACCTCCCCCTCTCTCTTTCACATTCGCCAATTTCTGTGGAATTTATTGCCAAGCGTGTCCACTGTAGCCAAATAAACATCCTCAGGCTGTTGTTTAGACTGAATACTTACATTATTGGTGTAGATATGTAGCGCAAGAGTGAGGAATGAGGAGTTTACCATGGGGAACTGAGAGGAAGACATTGGTTGAGAGAAGGAAGAGCGAGGGGAAAGGGAATGGGGAAGAAGTTATGTGGGAATGTTGATATAAAGTACATGTATAGAGGGAAAGGGAGAGATTAAAAGGAGGGAAAAGCCGGACATGAAATTTCAGAGGAAGGATGAGCGAGATACATGTATATTGTTTGGCTTTGGCAAGAGTACTATGAGACGCGTGGCTTCCAATCCTTATGTGATTGGGTTCACTAAATCCTTTTTATATGTTGGAAAATTTAAGACTGGTCCAAACTGGACTCGACAAGATCAGACAAATCAAATACACCTGACAGGAATCATCGGGTCACCCCCAAAACTGCCAAATCTCATTGGGTTACAACGAATCGAGTATAGAGAAGACTTACACAATAGCCTGGGACCGATTCGTGTGTATCTCCACGCCAATTGCTTTTGATAATACTGCCGACACTGAGATTATAGTCCACCCTGTTTAGTGCCCGACAATATTTAGAAAACGGCGGGTGGTGCTCGGGTCGGCGGTAGTCGGCAGGCGGTCGGATGCCTTCGGTGTTAAGGCAAGCAAAGACCGGTAAATACGCCCCCGTTCACGAGGTTCCTTATCCCACGACCGACCCCGAAGCCCATACTAACACAGCCAGTGGCTGATTGGGAGCCATAACAATAAGGGTGTCCGCACGGCCATGTTTAACCACACTGCCAGCCGTGTCGCCGCCAAACACCAACGCCACCACCGGAGACGCCCCAAAACTAATTTCATCCGGGGCCAAACAGTTTTGCCGCGGCTGCTGCTACAAGGTGATGGTATGGGGATGTTCGGTGAGATGGATGAGGAGGAGTGTAGGGAGAGGGGAGGAGGATGGGGCGTAACATGGAGGAACGGAGAAGTCATCAAGTGCTGGGAGGCCGTGTAGAGGGGTGGACCACGTGGGGGCAGCGAGGGGATCAAGTTGTGGACTCAAGGGGGTCATTGGGAACGGTAGTGACGTCACATCACCCAACGCATACCTCAGGAGTTGCCCCTCCGAGAGACAAAATAGTGCATTCCAGAAAGGTGTATACTTCGTATGTCATATTTTCTGCCAGCTCTTTTTCTACAGACATAGTCGTGATAGCGCAATCTGTTGGTGTCTCAGCTTTATCCACCTTCGCTGACCCCGACATACTAGGTTGAACAGCCAATATTTTCAAACCTGCTGAGGAATAATTAATAGACCCAAAACACTAAAAACAATTATACAATATCATTTTAGATTAACTATCAACATTGCAAGACATCATACGAGTCATGTGTCAGTTTAATGTATTGACATTCATTCAGTATATGTCTTTATTTCAACGTAGTTCGTTCTCTATATATTCTTTTCCAAATGTAAGTATCAATTTTGATATTATTCGCAACCAGTATATTCTGGCGCTGTACAAACCATTTATTGCCGAGTAAATCAAGAAGCAAATCGCAAAGAATTTGTAAAAAGTCAAGTACTACACGAATAACATTTTTGAGGAATAAACTAACTTGGGATGGTATAGTACTCAGTTAGATATGAATATAACTCAACGCACCGTCACACGAGGTAATGATAAATAACAAAGAAATATGATAGGATATATATGTTCTTTCAGAGAATATCTTCTCAATCCCCATAACCTCTCCGTTCCTATCGCATTTTCCAATTATAAATGTCATATGAATTACCCAGACAAATAAACTATTTAGCGCTTACACATTGCGACCAATGACATTTCAGCACGGCCTTATATTCATGATTATTACCGTCCCGTATTTATAGTTCAGAATGGCAGACTTCAGTTTGAAGGCAGCGCTCTAGCTAAGTGAGTTCTATGACCCGGGGAGTCTCATTATATTTCCCTATAATCAATTGAACGTAAAGCAGAGAAAGTGTCTCTGTTGGAGATCCATTAGTCTCTACAGTTATTTGATTTTCCAGTGGATCGAAACAAGAAAACGCACTTTACCCTCGGTCACGTGCCCTGGAGACCTGCTTCAGTGATATTGGAGGAATAATTGCCTCGTACCCCTGTTTTTCAAAGGATGAAACCAGAGAGTATCGAAATGCTGGCGTCCTTCTTGAATCCCTTACTCCCTCACACATTCTTATTCCCATCCATTTCTATTTCAAGACACATGAATTATCTGGGGTCTTGTAAAGGCGTCGAAGAGTTTCACCGGATGAACTTATTTCTATCTATGGGAAGCATTAACTTGAGTCCCACCCTGAAGCAAATCTCTTTTTTAATTTTTTTTTTATTTATCATAACATCACAATATCTTGAGGTCTCTTATGTTCACGCCTGCTGAATAACATTCGAGGGATATTCTCCTAGCTCGTGTGAAGTCGCCAGTCCACAGATTGATGATCATGTTAATTTTTCAATTACGAGATACAATAAACATTCAGAAGGTTATGCAGGCTATTATTCACAAATACAGTGAATGATAACTATAAGAAGATCATGATCATATACATTGCTTTTCCCTTGCCAAAGGACCACCTGAAATTTTTTCTCCGCATCAGAGTAAATATACATGTCTGTGTATATAATAATGAATAAACCACATACATGTATATGTATGTCATATACATTGTGTCATATTTCAGACAGGCACAGTGGGTACTAAATCAACGTCAGATTAAAGGTCTGGATGACGGGAGTGACCTGTGCGCGATGTGGGTGAGGTTCCTCCGGGCAGAGCCTGGAGGGCACGAGAGGAGGGTCGGGCGCCCCGGGAGACAGGTAGAGCAACATTACATCCGAGCAACTGGGACCACACATGGATCCATGCCCCCCCCCCCCTCCACTCTACTTTCACTGATCTAGTACACCCAAAATCTATCCGCAAAGCTAGGAGCGTGCCAATACACACCAGGCCTCTATACTTTCAACGTTATCTACTATGCTCATCATCACTCCTCTACCTTCAATCCTATTGACAGACTGTGTCTACATACTTCCCATCTACCTTCAAATATACTTTCTAACATCCCAATGGGCAACCCTCTATCTTCAGCCCCGTACCCTGCCATATCCACCACTACCAGCCCTATTTAGTCAAGCATGTCCTACTGGCTGCTCATTAAGAAGCTCTCTATCTTTATCCCTATTATTTACTTGCATGCCCCCACGCTATACCCCCCCCCCCCCCCCACCACCACCACCACCACCTTCCACCAGGTTCCTTATACAGCCACAACTGTCCTTTATCATAAGTCCCGTTCTCTACAATATGTACATTTTCATTTCTATTCCCTATAATGCTAACACAGCGATACACCACCTTATGAAATATTCTCTATTCTAACCACTCACCAGTCCATTAAGCGTCACCCATTCTCTCCAATTTCTATATCTTCATAGTATGTCAACTTTTTATCATATTGTCTGTTCTACTCGCAGTCAATGCAGCTCGATAGTTTAACTGCATTCTTCATTTTAGCCTCAGCCCATCCGATTACAATCACCCGCATGCCTTTACCCTGAACCCAACTAATTCTTCAATAATATTGACTCCACCCCCACATGTGTGAATGGTGGAAAGAGAAGGAAGTGTGGGCATTTAGGCTATGGTGGAATCTATAAATGATGAAAGCATGAAAAGGACCCCTTCATTGGCGTCAACGGGTGGCATTCAGAGTGCATTTGTATGTCAGGTATGTTATATACCTAATTGATTACGACCAGGTGAACATTAACAGTCAATGATCCACTAAAAGCCAGACGTACCGATGCTAGAGGCATTATACCGGCTCTAGAACTCTTCGCCTGTAAATGACTATCGTCAAACTGGATGAGTTTTAATCTTGGCCACCGTATGCCACGACTGGAGTTTGGCATAGTGACTTCATGAGGCGAAGCCGAGTGAAGGCCAGAGGCAAAGCTCCAGGAGTGGAATGCGGTCACCAAGATTAAAACGAATCAGGTTTTGATTTTATCCTACCCCGTCTCCTTGATTTTAAAATATTATGTGATAACAATTCTGTATGCCACTAGTGGCATATAAAACTCTGTATGCCAGTCAGCGTGGCATACAGAAACTCAATGTTAAGCCTATGGGATTTTATATTAGGGGTGGGATAATATAATGTAGCGTCTCTGTGGTGTGCGTTACGTTAAAAATGGTATTTTTATATGCAAGGTGGAAGATTCCCCTGGGAACTTTCTGAACTGTTCCACGATGCTGGAGATAAACAGATGGACCCGTAGGCGTAGTTCTATAAGCACAGTTGGCATCTGGTCGCATTAACCACACACTATTTTGATAAATAGGTTTGGGGAAATATCTCTAGTGACCAATATGTTGTGATGAGGGAATAATAGTTACAAATGGGTATCAATTCTTTAACAATTCATTTCCCTTCATATCCATGTATTTATGATGAGGTGTTCTAGTGTTGAGTCCTTTAACCGCTGCTCGGCTATCCTCCGACTACCTACGGCGTTGGTAGTCCAGTAGAGACCCTACTGAAAGGAGCATGACGAGGTAGAGTTTCTCCGTTCACACATCAAGCACCCCGGGTGGCGGTCCGGAGTCTGGTGGGCAAGCCTTCATGTTAACCCACAACTTATAATGAGGCGAATCCAATTGGCTTTTCACGGGATCAAACTGGGCGTTTAGGTCGGTCGTGGGGGTGGTAGACCTGAGGGGATGTGCGCAGGTGTATATATTAGACCTACTCCCCTGCCCTTCCACCTATCCTTCACGTGCCCCTGTCCGGGGAGTGTTGTATAAGGTGGTATCTGTGTGTGAGAGGAAAGGTACCCTGCCTGGTGAAGGCCCCTGCCCCCGGCCCTAACGAAGCCGGTCCCCGGGAGGACTTCACGGGGGGCAACGGGCCGGTGAGCGGCAGCCAGGTGAGAAAGGTGTTGACAGGCTTATGAGGGCTGCCAGCGGTGAGCCCAAGGACTGGCGGCATAGGTGTGAGAGCGCGCATGTACATGTATCTCGGAGGGGATGGGGAGGGGTGGGAATGGGGAGTACACATCGGGGAAGGAAGTGTAGGAGGGCTCGGATGTATAGCAGAAAGTCCCTGCTAATGGGGCCTCCCCAGGTACCATCCAGCCCCCGTCTCCACGCCACCATCCTCTCACCTAACAGGCAGCGCGCGAAGAAGCCCGACTCAGTGCGCATACCCCGTGTCTCGACAACATATCCCGGAGCTTAATCGTACCGATAGTTCTGGGGATTTCTCCTAGGGACAGTAAACTGCCAATTAGAAAATTAAGTCGAGGGGGCATGTTCACCCACCTTTAACCGTGTATGATTGCCACATCTGTCATCACCGTTCCTGTAGGCCGAGCGCCACCCTCGCCGTCGTCAATATCATCTTCCCAAGGAATTCAGCAGCCTAGGAAAGGTCATCCATTCAAACCGTGCCCCCTCTTAGGTCACGTAAGGACTCAAAAAGTCCAATAAACAAACGATAGAATAGTTCAAGTTTCTAAATTCCGATGAACCGCGGCAGTTTCTTTCTTTTAGTATTTTCTTTGGTCAAATTACCACCCAACACATGAATCATTGTGAAGATCTGAGTCCATGGATTTTTATTTCAATTTTGATATTACTATAAAGTGTCGCCGTATATGAAAGTGACATCCTTCCCAGCCTCCACAACACTGTCTATTATTAGTAAAAATCCTCCTGCGCTCGTAAGATTCCCTCGATATGCCTTTTCCAACAATGAAAAACTCAATTCCCCCAAGACAAGACGTGTCTACTTCCAGATAGAGTGCCCATGTATATCATTCCTGTACACTTTCCATTTCTTTCCCTAAATGCCACCTGCAGCTAATTCGCAGGTTCTATATAAAAAGGCAACTGTTGCATTCTATTGTGTGGGTATCTATTAGCAGACAGTTGTATTTGTAGGCCAAGCTGGCGTGAACTCTGTATTTACATCATTAGGTTAGACAAACTACTGATTGACATCAAGTCGTTCCCCATTTGAACGACACCAACCTTTTCGCCCGTTGTTGACACTGTGGGATTAGCCACCAAAAACACTCTCCCTCTCAAAGCAGTTATTGCTTGAATAAAGCCTTTGTTTTTGGTCCATCGACTCTCGGTGGCTTTAAAGAGAGCTGCCACTTTCGAGGTCTTTCAATATCCCGATGGCCTGTGTGAATAGGCACGTTTGCATTGTTTCCGTGCCTTGTAACAGACACAGGAGAAATGCCATTAACATAAACTATATGTATGTTGAAAGTTTATAAGCAATGCCAACTTGACAGCATTATAAATTGTGACAGCATATTTCGATGGGCAATTACTAGTTCTGCGTTATTATTTTTTTATTTTATCATTTCCTTTATTCATCAAAACATCACCATTTAGATACAATCTTCTTATTGATAAGGTACATATGGATGAATAAAGAGCCTTAGATCTCAGTCAGAGATGACTGATTTTAATGATCTAGCCGACCTGTAGTCAAGATGTAATCCTGTTATATGCCGAGGTATAAGAATAAAAAGTCCTTCACATGACCATATACATAAAATCCCGCCGAGGTGCCCGGTTTATCGGACCGCTTTCCCTCGTGTAAGTTAAGAATGGTTTGAATGGAATATGTTTACCTCGGTTTATTCTTCCGTAGCAATGACTCAGTAATTCCGGCCAACGTCCCCCGACATATGTGCATAATAGATACGCAGTATTTGTCCAGGACTCAGGACTATGCGCGACCAGTTGGACCGGGATTCGGCCAGCGCCCCCCCCCCCCTTGCCCGCCGCCTTACCTCTCCATACACCAATGTATTTCTCCTGTCGCCCACCATCAGGATGTTCTGTCATCCAACAGAAACAATTTTTGTTGAAAAAAAACCCCAAAAAAACCCTGCCCTATCACCATTTTAATACCACATTTCCGGCACAAGGCGGGGAGTTTAAATCTTATACGTGTATGTACATATGTACATGCGTGTATAATATGTAATACTATGGAGAAACCAAACAAGAGTTAGTTGTGTTGTTATTTATCACACAACGGCTAGATCGCGTATAATTGCGCGAGGCGAAGCCGAGAGCAGTAATACGCGATCTTGCCGGGATGCGATGAACAATAACACTATTAACTCGAGTTTGGTTTAGAATTTATCCTACCCCACCCGTCTAAATTACTTCTACATTAACAAATTACGTCATTTGTCAAGTGTATCCCACTTGAGCGATATTTTTTCATTTTTCTGAACTCCAGACCGAATACAGTGATCCAATGTTAAGCCTATGGAGTTTTTTATTAGGGGTAGGATAAATAACGCAATCTGACACTGGCTGGGATATATATCACTAGTACCTAGACTGTTTGAAAAATCAGCTTGTAAATATGACCCACCTCTAATGACTATAATATACGGGCCATGCCCGAGTTGTGCAGTTACACATGACATGACCTACCAGTGGATATGTATACTCTTCATAAACTTATGGAGTATTATGACCTTCGCACGTCACAAAAATACAAACTGCTCCGGGAATTGAGCGCTGTGACCAATGCCAATATGTTGGAGGAGCGTCTGTGAAAGACTGGTTCTCTTCCCACCTGAGGTCATTATGTGTAAATACCTGGTACTACCCATTGCCCAGCCATGCCTGCCACTGTAGGCGGTGGGTTTATCTTCTACTCGCACACCCTACCCGGGGCTTTGAGACAGGGCAGTGCCCCTTGCCACTTGTGTATACTCGCGCACAGACACAAACACAAAGACACACATGTCCAACACTTACTCTCCACTTTACATCGTCATTGTATCCGTCGTCTTCGACGGGATGTGTCGCCGAGAACACCCCCTCCCACCCAAACCCCAGCCAAAATGACCCTCTAAGGTGTGTTGAACGGAGAGAGGGTGTCCTCTGCCACCCCCGAGATCATACCCCTTCCACTTTGGGGGGTGAGTACTGTATTGGTGTTGGGGTGAAATGGGAAGTGTGCGCTGGAGGGCAGGGGTGGTCGATGGCGACATATACAAATACATACATACAGAAGCCCTACTCCTCTCCCATAGTCAGGGCCACCATGTCTCACAGCCATTTGATCTGTTTGGAGAAGGGAGAACATTTTGTAGACATTTGGCAGTTTGGCGCGGTGTTGTAGATGTTGTTTGGTGGCACACACACACACGCAGTGGGCGGGGTCCCGCGGGGGTGGGTGGGTGGTTGGGACGACGACCCCTCTCCTCCGGGCCAACACCTTCACGGCGGCCGGGAACACGTACGGTAAACCCGGGACCCGGGGATCGCGGCCACGGCCGGCCCCGCGGACACCCCTGCCCGTACCAACAACCCCGTCAGCGGGGCCACGACGCCAGGGAGCACCGACTGGGGTCAAACCGCTACCAGCAACAAGCGCTCAAAGGAGCACAAGATGAACACAGACCCTTTGACTTACCTCAAAGCACATATTTTTACATGCAAGTTTTGTTTCTTATTTTTGGTTCATCTCAATCTTATATAAAATCCATCTAATAGGTTTTTTTGTAAAGTTTACTTTAAGGCAGCACTGTTTTGTCCCCAAAGTTTCGGATCGACATTTATAGATGTAAGTCGTAGATTCTACAGTCTATGAGGTGATTATATATACCCTCTTAATCCAATAAAAATTGCAGCCACCTTTAGACTACACCCCTTTCTCCATACACACATACTTTGTCCACCACTAGAACAAAAAACAACATGATCGTGTCAAGAAATAAGTCTCAAATCCAAAAGACTATACTGAAGGTGTATGCAAACCTAATTCCTGGCTACATACTAAAGTGACTATATTTGTTGAATGGGGATTGGAGAGGGTAAGGCTGTTTTGTTGTACATGTTCGCCAAATGGAAAGTCCTTTGTAAGGGCAGGGGCACTCTATGGAGGGGTATTTGCACAGGGAGGGACAAAGGGGTAAAATGGATGTCAGGGGTGAAATGCCCTCAGAAGTTGTTAAACCCTACTACAAAGTTAACGAACGTCAGCGTGTCTGGCGACTTATTATTTTTACCGCTAAACTGCCAATACCTATTGACCCCCGCCCTTTCTAACCAACCATCAAGCACCTGCGTGCCTGGAGCCATACCCACCTCAAATATCTTCACCCCAGAAACCCCAATGAAACTCCATCGGCAATCCAATCCTTCACATCGCTTTATTTATCGCCACCTTGACCTATAGGGAAATACATTTTAAGTGCATATATCTCGCTCCTAGATACTGTATTTAAAAATATAGGCCTACTCCACAAAAGTTCACCCCACTCCCTTTCCCAATGTCCAGCCATATTTGTCCTTTGAATATCCAGGCAAGGAAAGTGAAATAAATCATCAATAGAAAATAATCGTTCTTTGCTCAACATATATACCCTGATAACTTTCCATCAATGAATCCTATTTAATACATACGATTCCCAATATTCCTTCTCACCTTCCCTCTCATCATATACTAAGGCTATACCAGAGACTCTACTGGAGAGATGCACAAACTGGCCCCTACATATCAACACACCAGACTACTCCTATCCTCAAAACCACACAACTCATGTATAGTTAACAGCCATGTATCTCACAAACTAGTTATGAGATCCACATTCAATACTCACTTCACCACCACCATTCCACAACACCACCATTTTCACACACAACACACTTTGCAGATGTGCCATCGGCGACTGAACACCATGAAACATGACCAAAAACTCTCACGCTATTCCTTGTTTAGACACGATGCATCCACATGATATGATTAGACGACCTTCTTGAAGTCAATGCATTTGCAATCAAATATATTGAAAAGTTTTCCAAATTCCTTTGGACCATACTTTAAATGATTAAATACGACGTGAATTCTTTATTGTTAGGATCGTTTGTTGTCCTGACTGCTGTGTCACGAATTTTATTTTTATTCTTTCAAACTTATATCTCGTAAAAAGTCATTGTTTGTAGGTTCATTGTATGTCTTTTATAGAGATTAATTGATATAGCTACTGCTTGAAATACTGAGACGATCAATATAAGAAGTATATGCTCAATATAATTATTTGCTTTTGAGGATCCACATCAAAGATAGAGATGAAAAAATGCCGTTGTAGAGGGGCTTCTAGGCTTTGATTTCTAACAAACATATACCGCGCTATGATCCATAAGTCTCGGTCCAAGGGGCAATGAGTACAAGATATATCAGCCTCTCAATACCCACCTCCCCCACCCACTTCCCCCTTTCACGTGAGAATCTCTCAGCCCCCCCCCCCCCCTCCCACACACAACCATGCCACAATCACTCTGTATCAGCCCATTGAGAGTAGAAACTCGTTGGCCAGTCAAAGAAATTATCCTGACTGTAAAAAAACCACTACCACCACCACATTGCATATTTGTAAATCTATGTATAGAGTAATCTCACACATGCTTATATGTGGTATAGAAGAGTTCCTGTACACTCAAATGGTTACTGTAGAATGAATCAATCTGTGCTCGCATATAGCATGGACACCTTATCATTACACATCAAGTTTCCAGTGAATGATGTCTGTTCCCCACTAGATACAACTCTGGCAGTATGTTCAAACCATAGTGAATATTGTCAGCAGATGGACACCTCCCTTGGAGTTGGGAGAACTGAGTACATCTTCCGGAGCAACTTGCCTGCACATATATCTTATCGCGGTGCTGTGATATGTGGTGAATAGCTCCCCTGTCAAACCATAATACCAGTACTGATCTCCGTATCATGGACGACTTGCTTGTCAACTTGACTTTTCCTTGTCAACAGCTTCCGACAAGTGCCTGTCTATGGATTACAAAGCGCTACAACTGTATCGCCATTTCAAGAGCATTCAATTCGATAAATCCAACTGATTAGACTTATATTCAATCGAGTCAGTTAGTTAGATTGGGCATGGCAAATAGATCTGTGGACTGGAATTAGAGTAGATTATTATTCTCACAAAGACCATTGTTTAATGGTTAATCAGTCATGTTTTGCTCATTAGTTTCCCGATCCGCTGAGCTGTAAATGGTATTGTTCTGAGAAGTATCTTTAGCCTTCTCATCATGTGCAATTAATTGAGTAATTAGCAGTAGCATCTCGACAGCAATGGTAGATGTATTTCAGAAAACAAAAGGGGAAAATCAAGTTACTTCAAGTTCTGATACAAACTGAGAACAATGTGAAGATGTCGCCAAGAATGATGATCCAATTTTCCAGTTAACACTATCCTAATATCAATCGCGCTCAGTAGCATTCTGATCGACCATTTACTAAGTCAATAGATGTCAGTAGTATATAGGCAGTATATCTTCGTGTTGAAAGCTCAGAATTGTTGTTTTTGTTTGTTTTTCTTTAGTTTAGAACGTGTTTATTGACGTAAATCGCCCAACAGGGAGAGTTGTCTATATAAAAACATCAAATCATTATCTCAATGGTATTTGACTCTAAAGGACTTTCAGGGATCAACATGAGTACCATAAATCAGTAGAGACATGGGACAGAGGTAGAGGACCAGAGAAAGAGATATTATCGTGATAGTAGTGGTAGTAGTGACTGGCGATTATTATTTGTGGATGATGGGGATGGGTAATGGGGAGGGGTGAAGAGAAACACCCTCACTTTGGGTCATGGCCAGAAAGGTCTAGTTTCTTATGAACCCCATACTTCTGCTGCATCAGGCTGTGAAGGCACTTCATAAAGGCCAGTGCTATCCTGTCGTACAAGTGACCCGCACTATTGTGTAGGGTGAGAGACTTGCGGCGGCCACGGCGACAACATATCCAAACTGAATCAAGTCCTTTATTAAACCCGATGATCAGTCGTCCACCAGTTTAATTCTCCCTCTTGATCCTACTATACTTACCTTCACATGTCATTTCTTCCTCTTTCTTGCTCCACCATTCTAACCTTTCCGCCATCCTCATATTTCCTCTATATTCATCCTCCCCCTCTCCATTCTCTTCATATCGCATCAGCCCTCCGTCTTTTTTTTTCTTTCCTCCTCCTCTTCTTCTCCCGTTTATCCTTCAACCATTTTTTTTCTTTGTTTCCTCTTTTCCCTTTCTGTGCAACTCCTTCTCTGTTTCTGCCCTGTGCTTTCACCTATCCCTCCTCCACTCCCTCTTCTCCTTCTTTCTTTCTTTCCACTCTTTTCTCTCTGTTGCTGTCACCCCCTCTCTCTCCCGGTCCCATATTCTTTCGCCTGTCCTCCCTCTCACTCCTTCCTCTAATCTTTCCTCTGAAATCATTCCTTCTGTTTTCAAGCCATCCCCTCTTCTTCTCCTCCTCCTCATTCCTTTCCGCTTTCTCTCTTATTCACATCCGCCACTCCCCAGGACAAGCACACTCGGTCCCGCCCCTGCATTGCATTTGGAGGGAGAAGCGGCTCGTTTATAGGGAATTACTCCGGCCCCATTGACAAGTGGTTTGCCCCTACTTGACGCACTCCCTATTGTGACCAAGACTCCCTGATGTCAACGATAGGAGCAGGTAATTTGACGGCCGGTAGCGAGAACGGCGGTGGAGGCGGCGGCGGAGACGGAGACACGGCTTTCTCGGCGGGCCAAAAGAGGAGCAGGCGCTGGTCGCCTATTTGCACAGTGACAGAGCAGAGGGAGGTGGCGTGAAAGGTGCCCGGTGGGGTGTCCACGGAGGGTACTGTGGAGAGAAGACGGTGACACCGCCAGGCGGGTACTTTCTGAAGGCTGTTGGAGACGCTTCTGCGCCCAGCAGAGTCCGGGCAAAGGAAATTCAACAATTATTTCTATATTGGATGCAGCAAACATCGCCCAGATTCAAAGATCCTTCTGACAAATCTGTTTTGGTAACCATCTGTTTTGCATATACCCAATATATAAACTAATGCTCAAAACCATACATGAAAGAGGCCGTGATATATGGGTCTACATTAACTGTCACCGGGCTGCATTTATCGGAAGTATATTGCTACTTGTAGAGCAACCTACAGATTACAAAAGAGTGGTGACCTTTATATGTATAAATCTTTTATGTATATGTTCTACGGAGTCTATGTTGGCCTGGTCATGGTTTCTGATTGAATCGTTCAGCAATCAGGGCTGTGAACTTCAACACAATGCTGTATATGACATGCGTTGTGTATTTGCAATGAAATACAGTAACATATCTCTATTACATGAATTTAATATACACCGAAGTGACATAGAATTGACCTACATATGTTTCTTTAATTTGATTCACAATTTAGGTCTCCTGATTCGAGAAATACCAGTTGTCATGATGCCATAGAAGAAACACAAAATAGCAAGTTCCTTGTAGGGTATCTTTGTAGTTTATTTATGTGGATGCATTTCCGCTAAGATTCCAATTCTCATATGCCCTATACATATGAACATCATATAGGCCTATGTATATATATATATATATATATATATATATATATATATATATATATATATATATATATACATACATACATACATAAACAGTGAGCGAACAGTTAGTTCAGGTGTGGGTACACTGTGTACTCGTGCTACTTGTAACGTTGTCAAATTAGGCAATGCAATTAAAATGGCAAGGCGAGAATAAAAACTGACCGGTTCACTTTCCCACGCCCCGTCGACATGTTTGCTGTAGGCTTTGCAGCATTGTTAGGCCTTGCTCTCCTCGTGTGCGGAAGGGTTGTCTGAGCATAGAAGCCACAACTTTTCATGTATCCTCACCCTTTGTGATTTTTTAACCCTCACAGAGAACATGGCAGTCTATAGATGTTTGTCTTCAGATTCCTCCATCAAACAGTGGGCCTCGTTATAATCCGGCCCCAGTTAGGAGTCTGAATGCTAGCGACACCATATCGACACCGACTCGTATCCCACACACCCGGGCTTTCCTTCGTCTAAGGGCACAAGCCCTTGCCAGTCACCCCCACCCTTCCCATTTCTCGGGCTTTTCAGTGCTTGCCCCCTTGTGTTCTGGTGCGGTTAAAATCATAACTAATTGTATTGAAGGTGGGATAAGCAGCGTCGCGGGGGCAAACTGAGGTTTGTTTGAGTCTGTGTTGGTTCGCACCGATGGACACCAGAGGGGGCGGCGCATGGGCACTACTTTGTTGACGTGTCATATCACGCCGCAGGCCAGGCGGAGGAATACTCGTGAGGTGTCTGGGCACAAGGAGGTTGGTGGAGCAATGTGCTCTAGGCCAGGTTTGAGAAGTGGGAAGAGGGGGGTCTACACAGCCCAGGTGTTAAAGGCTAATTCGCACAACATGTTTGTGGATGTGAGAGGTGTGAAGAAACTGTTGAAGCGACCCTGGTCTCCAGCAGATGGGTTGTCTTTCACAGCCCAGGACAAGTAAAACACAGCTGTGTCGATTGGTGTACAGTTTATAGTTCACAGCTTTCAGTAGAGCACTTCATTCCCGTTCGCTGGTCTATGAACGTGGTATGTAAAAAGCACATATTTTACTCAAATAACCAGAGCAAGGGTGTAGTGTAGTATAGAATAACACACACAGAAAACCAGACAGTGCGAAATGCTAGCTTACGCTTCAATGCCGGGTATCAAAATGACTGTTTCTTCAAGATTCCCCTGATTTAAACTATAATTTCCGTCGAAGATCAAAACTTCCCAATCCTGAAAATCGCACTGTCTGTTCCATTACAAAAGAAGGTATTCATTTCATGAAGCCTTGGATACGATCTTGCATTGTGGAGTCATGCGTCATAAAATGTGCATCCAACTTTTACATTTTCATTAGTTTAATGTTGAACTAAGTGGTTCTAAAGCAGAAAACACATTGAAACATGAGAATCAATATGTATTCTCAGAGCTTTATGGAAGAAGGAAATGAGCTCTACGATTCTTAGTTGTATAACACGTGTTTCAATGTAAGATGCATGGAAACACACCAATTCAGCATATATATATATGTTTTCATGCTGACATGAGCACTCATCTCGCCATACACCTCCAGTCCTGTCTCCGGAAAAATACCGCTCTTTATGTATTGTCAATAGGAAGCACATTCTCCAGCCGAGTGCTATTGTTTTCTTTGATGGGGCGAGTTGCAGTATGGCAACCTGCCGCAACTGACAGGGCCAGTTATGATTCAAAGCAGTGCGGGGTAAAAGATGATAGCTGCCAGGCAGGTACAGGCTATTACTGGGGGAGACATACTCTCCCCAAGCCGTTGTATACTTGACACACCACCTCAAAGTGGTCTGGGGCAACAACATTGTGTACAGAGAGGCCATTGCAGCTGCTTTTGGAAAGGCGTCCACAGGGTCTCATAACATATTGCGTGGCTATCGGCTGGAGCGCATGGAGTAGAGCATTTGTGCTGATATCGCACGCTATGTACTTACAGTAGTTGGCAGTATGGTTTTATTATTGGCCACCTGTGCCAGAATCTCCAGGAAAAGATGGTTTCATCAGTTCTCTCACAGTGCAACATGTTCCTATTTACTGCTTCCAACAGTGTAGTAATAGACAGTCTACATTAGTCTTCCGATCAGAGTATCAATATCTGAAGAGCATGTTCTTTGAAATGTTATTGCAGTTCCAAAGACCATATAAAATGTTAACCTTTAATAGTGTCTAGTAATTGCAACTTTGTATGAATCGCTTCTCACTACATTGGCATTCTCTGTGCCATTTAACTGGAAAAGAGGAAGACAGACGGAGTCTTGTTATATGACTATATAAGTCAGAAAACAAAAGATAAAAAACCGAGTAAGTTGTACCTTACTCTCTTCCTCTATGGTTCCATATCATTTTGCAATTCTTTTAATGGCAGTGCCATTGCCAGACTATTTGATGAACTATTTACATGTCTGTGTGAGTTTAGAACATTTCTTCTAAATTATCATAGATTCATATTAATATTTCCATACGTGTTTTCATCCTCCATACTTTTATGAAGGTTGGACAATCTGATGAACAAAGAAATATAGCCAAATTAAGTCTCCATATAGTATAACCTATAATTTAAGATATCTTCTTTTCTCGAGTTACTACGTTCGATTGAGATTTCATCATACTCACACTATCTCGAACATGCGCGTTAACAATACTTTGTGTTTAATATTTCCCCTCAGATACATTATTTTGTAAATACATGGAGGAGACAACACATTTCCTATTTTTGCATTCTGCCCTTACAGTTCAGCCATGCTCAATTATATTTCCACTGAACGCCTTGCCCATTTATAGGCGTCACAGCAGGGCTGGCATACATCTGAGAGCAGAAGGCATGATGAACCATCAGGATAATAAAGAAAGGCAATTTGAAAGTCGGCAAGACTTGCATAGTAGCCGGGGGCGTACTTTTACTCACAGCGAGCATTTAAGTATAAAACTCGCTCCTTTGACCCTTTAACACTATGGAGCAGCTCACAGAGCCTCCTCCTTCACGACACGACCACTATTCCCCTGCAACATGCATCTGGAAAGACGCTCGTGGAAGGTTAAATATTGATAGGGTTTGTTGAGGTACACACGGAGGAGGTAGTAGGGGAGTGGCTCGGGTGTGTGGTGGATAGAGTGCTTAATGTTACTAACACATGTCTCTATTAGCCACCGCCCCCATGTTGCCTTCCGGGTGTGACGGCGGAACGGGCCCTGATGCGCCTCGCTTTTGATCATCCGACATGACTCCACGTGGTAAAACATTTGTGCATGCCTCACTTTGATCAGCCAATCAGGAGTCTTGGAGATGGAGAGAAGAAGATTGGTGCATGGTGAGGGAGATGGTGGGAGATGTGGCCTGGTTTGTACATGTATTTGTTGTACCTATTACGCTCCTCAACGGCCTTTCTTTCATATGCTCATATACTACCCAAAACGCATTTTATGTATGTTACCTATTGATATGCTGAATTGGAATCCACATATGACCTCTGTAGCCTGTAAGCTGTGAAGCCTCTAACAGAAAGGGTAAACCGGCATCGATCTTACATAATTCGGAAAGGGACGGTTTATAAATAAATATTTCTTTATTGACCTGACACGAATATAAACCTTGGAAAACCTTTAGAAAGTGCTATGTCAGACTGGTTCTGAAAAGACTTTTCGGAGTTTGCCCACCTGAAATCTAAAAAGGGGGCATGTAATCACCCTACCCCTAGCCCTGCCTTTCGCTACATACGCAAACTATCTCATCTACAGCCTCTCCAGAGTGCTATATGGAGGTGGTATGCTGTACCGCTTTGTACCTAGTTAAATCCACCAGACAGGTCAAGTGCTTCTTGTCTTCCACTAGCAAATCTGCCTAATCCTCGTGTGTGTCAATGGGGGAGTGGATGTGCTGGGGTGGAGAGGTGGGTGTAGTTTACCACACTCCCTTACCCCAGCTACATGCTTCGGGTATGACTCTTGTAGTCCTACTTCCTGCACAATGCTCTTCTTTGAAGTAATGGAAAGGGCTGGCGAGGTAACATCCGTCTGTATTGGAGAACAACAACATCTGTTTTCTACCTCGAGACATTGTATATTGTACAGGAGATCACGGACAGAAGCGTGTGTGCATTTATCCATGACTCATAGTTGAGAGGTGAAGTGAGTCCAGGAGGGCAGATTATTCAGCGATCGATCGCGGCGGGTAGTGTCAAGTGGGCAAGATCCATAGTGCAAACGATGAGCTTCTATGTTGAAGTGACAAGAAAGAGAAACTCTAAAGGGAGAAGCACACTTACACCTGTGTGGAATACCGGCCTCCTGGTGGAGCTGTGAAATTTGAAATCTCCAAAATACTATCAACATATGGAAAGGATTGTCCAGACTTTTGAAAGATTCCCAATGGCATTTACAGTCGTTGTCATAGTATCGCAATTAGAGTAGCAATATTAGACACGTAACCCAGGAGGGAATGCTTCTTCAGCACTCCCTTGTTTCCTTTATCGCCGCCTATGTTAACTTGTTAATCGATACTGGAGTTATAAGTAGTATGAAGGTCACAATGAAGCCACACGAGAAGCCACACAATGACCATTCTTGAAGCAACCAGGGAAGACACGGAAATTATCATTCTACGTCCAACCCACACGCTCTGAAAATATTCTTTTTAATGGATATTAAGTAAATAAATATACAGTTTTATATGTGTAGACGAGGCTTAGCGTTCACTGTGTCCTAACCCACCGCGTTGCGACCACGTGATAGAGAGAGAGAATTCTTTCCAGCCATGGAGCTGCAACGCAACTTTATTCGAACGAAAAAATACAGCATAAAATATACAGCTTTTACTTACTTCGAGAACTATGTAGATTTTGATAATTTGGGGTAGTTTATTATTATTGGATAGTGTTGCTTTGGGCCGAACCAATCCAGTCTTTGTTAATTTTGATGATTGCATAGAATTAGCGTGCAGAAATCTAATACCCCATATGATACCAAGCATATCAGGCAGTCCGTACTAGTAATTCACACAAAGTACTTTGAATAACGCCTTTGTTGAAAATAACATTGCCTAAGTAAATAAAGATTAAAGGCCCTCGTCATTGAACGTGCAACCTACCACCTCTCCTAGTCTGGAGATAAGCCCACTTTTATAACTGTTTTTGGTCGATAGTTTGTAGGGTATGGGAAAATATATATGGAAACACTATATCCAAGAGAAGCAGAAACATCATATAAGCTCCATGGTTGAATGTATTCGGTATAAAAAGATAATCCCTTGGAGTAGTAGGGGACCCTCTTGATCTTATTAATTAACACAATTTCCCAAACTTAGCATTAGAAAAGAATGAATGTTGTTGCAAATCGAACAGTTTTTCAAACAGAGACTTGCCGATGACACATTAACTTCATAAACCGGACTCTAAGCACCGTTTGTTTCAGGATGAAGGGAATTTCACACCACAAGAAATAACCATTTTCGATTATCAGGTTTCCAAAGTTGTTTTAATAGAGTAAATTATTTACAGAATCGGGTGTTTTTCCTTTGAGAGCAATGAACACGCGATGGAATCTTTGCTTCATAAATCACGCTAGACCTCACGAGATCAGTGCCAGGCGAACATTAACAGCACCACCACCATAACCGACGAGACCATTTCCGATTTTTCCCTGGCTCATGGTAAACGCAGCGAAAGGCAATTACGGCCGGATCGTAGTCACAATAAATACACGATGATCCTCGGGGCCGTCCACGCTCATGAGGCCGGTGGCCGCTGTCATGTAACGGTATCGTGCCCGGCGCGTGGGAAAATACCCCCCGGGGGGTGGGTCATTACAGGCCGGGTGGCCAGCAAGGGTTCCCGTCACGCAGCCCACCCTCACCAACAATAAACACCCTGCGGCTACGGGGCCAGCTGCAGGCCTGGTGAGCGCGCCCACCAGACAGACATCCGTGGACGTTGCTCGGGATCCACCGCCCGTTGCCAACCGGCGGCCTCTCCTCCCTCTCTCCTCCTGCTCTGCCCCCGGCCAGCAGGCATGGTTTAGCTCGCCCTGCCCGGCCCTCAAACCACACCGAGCCGCCCCACCCAGCTGCCTGCTCACAGCCACCCAACACCAAATAAAGCCTAGTTCTGTATATCCTGTCCAAATCAGTACTGCCCCGCTTACAATCTGAGTTCATCCGACATGGAATAATTTGTCTTGCCCCAGCCAACACTGATTCCTGTGCCTACTTGAAACCTTTGCCTATCCTGCCGCACTGTTCTGCTCACCGTCTCCGCTTGAGTAACTACTGTTACTCGGTCAGAACCTGCAGTCATTCGGTCTATATATATGTACATTGTATATGTATACAGACATATATATTTATATATGTATATCTATTATATATGTATATTATAGAGGAAACTTATGAAAGTTTAGGGTCAGAGCTCGTATCCCATCGAGTTTGAATCGCATAGTAATTCACAAGGCGAATCATCGGAAATTATGTAGCGATTCAAACGAGATGGGATACGAGCTCTGACCCTAAACTTTCATAGGTTTCTGGATTTTTCTCATCCTTCACATTGACTAATGGGCTACCATTGTGACATAATTCCCCATTGGATATCTTTCCGAAATATCTCATGTTATATATAGATACACACACACCCATTCCGACCTCACTTTGTCGCTGCCCCTCGTACGGACAACCCAACCAGTGGGCCATTGTTTATTACCATAGAGTGAGCTTCTCCGCTGGGGGGACTCAGCAGAGATCAAGGTAATGATCCTGTCGATCCCCACCATCGCCGCTTTCCTCTCTGGTTTCATCTCCCCATGTCTACCCCGGCGTCGCCTGTATGCCCCGGCATGCCAGTATATGCCAGGATCCAGTACAGAACCTTTTACTGGAATCCACGGGGATTGCATCTCCAGAATGAAGTTAATACATGTATTATGCAATCAGTTGGTTGGCTTCAGATGACCGTATATTTCCGTCGTTCTCAGTGCCGTGGAATTGAAGAAATCATAATAATATGATGAAGTAGGTAATGAAAGACACGTCTTCCAAGAACTGAAGTGAGTTAGTGAGCAGTAGAGGACCCAAGAGCACAGGGTAAAGGAAAGAGGCTGTGAAAGGGGGAAATTATTTTACACAGAGTAAGGAGAGTTTCAATGTGAAGGAGGCTTCGTGATATGAACGGGCATGGAATCACGGTTGGCCACATTAAGGGTTTAATTCATGGGCATACTACCAGAACAAGGTAATACGGGAAAGAGACTCTCAACCCTGAACTCTCCTGTAAAGTACTCCATCATGCTCGAATCCCACCACTTGAAGTCATGCGTAATGCATTATAGGCACACCTTAAGCTTTAAGGAGACCAGTCCCATTGACTCCACGTGGTGTGGGGATGGACTGACTCGTGGGGTACCATTTGATGGGAGGGTAGAGGGTCTGCTCATGTAACACCGAGAAGCTATTCACAAGGTCACTTCGTGGTGGCAGCAGAGAGCCTAAAATCTGCGTCGGTTCTCAGGTGACAGAGCCGCGTATAGGACATCATATGGCATGCGAGCAGTTCACCTAATGCTCAGCTGTTGTGGGAGTAACTCAAAAACATGGTGTACAGGAGAAGTCGCATTTGAGCTCGCCACCACTCATGAAAACGGTCTATTTTGATACGGACGCTACAGACTTGGTAAAGTGTCTTCAATTAGGATTTTATTCATAAGCCCTAATTGCCCTGTAACATGTAGCCTCCATTCCGTGCACACCGATTGGCCTATATTCAAATATATATGGAGGAAAGATGAGTACTATGAAACGGAATACTGTGCGTAATATTCTATCATTTCAAAAACAAAAAGGACCAACGCTTTATATAAGCAGATGGAATCTGTACATATATGTGTAACACTTGCCACGTTAAAATGGTTTTCTACATACAAAACGCACGCAAACATACAGACCAATAGTACCTGTTTGAGGTCTACGGGCACTTGTACAGTGCTGTAGTTTTAATGTACTCGCGAGTCAAATTCCACATCAAATAAAACATGTTGGTCGCCGTCCAAGAGTTGTGTGAAGACGGGTCAGGGCGGCCGGCAGTGTGATGCTATTATGTTATAATAGGGCGAGCAGCTCGTCAAGGCACGTATCTGGGACAGGAGTAGCTCAGACCTGCTCAATCAATAGAGCCGTATTAACCGTGCCGAGTACGGTGACGTGCACACTCAGACCGATAACCTATTTGTCGGATCAGTCATCATTTATTGCAAGTCGTTGTATGACTGTAATACACCATCCACTGATACCAACGGATTGTTACTGACAACGCTGGACAATTCCATTTAACTACATTATTTTCAGACTTACATTGAAGCTCTGTATCTGGTGGTTGTCTATCCTCCTTTATAAGGAAATGTGTAAATATTAAGTTTTTTTATGCTTTTATTTATCCTGTGAGGCACTCAGCTTATATTTAGCTGGTTTCCATGTACCAACAGTGTTTCCGATGTGTGTTGGATTATCTACTTATGTGGATTAGATTTTTCTTTAAAGGGTATACGGAAGATCCAACGACAGGCCTTCCAATCTCGGTTACAACAAATTGATTTCTGGGGTCCCTAAACATTTGTTACAACGACGTTTTTCTGTGTATATATTCACATTCCCACCGAGGACATTTGATACTGATGGATTATGTTTTCCGAATGTGCGAGAATATGTTCTTCACTATGGTGCCCAGAGGGTAATTCAGGTTTGAGATAGCTCAACTATAGTCAGTTCTGTCTTGAAAACCTTCCTCACACAAACAGCAACCAAATCTCTAGATGTTGGGGCCTATCTGTCCAGCGCAACTTGAATTACATATATATATATATATATATATATATATATATATATATATATATATATATATATATATATATATATGCTTGTCCATTCTAGCTCTAATTGTTCAATCTAGGAGAGTTATTTCCTGACTCTCGTTTCATTATATTTTTCTTTCTAGTATCGAGAATCGGCCTGCCGTAGTTGAAAAGGGTCTAGACATTTGCACTGCTGCTGGATACCATAGCACATCTATGGTACTGAATATGAGTACATATCCGTCATGTATCAACAACCTTCTACTGCCACCTACTTTTTCCTCTGATCATAATTAAGAGAAATTAAAATCTTTTAGAGCTGCGATGATTTTTGTTTATGGTGCTTTGCTCACCCAGGCACAGCTATGCCGAATAGATAAATATAACATCTATAATTTGTTGTTTATGCATAATTTGCTGAGTACAGAGAGGTAGTTCAGTGGTCTGCACTGATATAACTGCTTTCAATGTGTGCATTATCTACTGTTGCTTCTAGATTCATTAGATTACATTTATGGCCCTCTCCTTTTTTTTCGAAATGTAGGACTACTTTGATGAAAATCTTCTTCACTCAGAGGTTAGCTACTAATGCAGGTGACAGGGACCACAAGGTATTATAAATCTAAATAAGAGGTTTACATCAAAGAGAATCATTTTAGTTTTATATTCATAGGGGAGAACATTATCTCCTATTGGCCCCATTGAGCATGCAGTTCATAACGTGCACTTCAAACACTGTAGAATTAGAGATGCGTTATACATGCTACTAAGTAGGACCTGCATCAAGATCCATAGCCAATGAAAATATGCCATGAGTTTTGGTTGTGGAGTAATCTCACTCGGCTTTGCCACGTGAGATTACGTAATGAATCAAAATGAACGGCATATTTTCAGTGGCTATGGATCGAGTGCGGTTCAGATTATATCTCACCTCTATCACTGACTGATCAGCTCATGTTTGAGATATCATCGCCCATTGAGTATTATCGTAAAACTGGATGAGGTTTAGTCTTGGCCACCGTATGCCACGACTGGAGTTTGGCATAGTGATTTCACGAGGCGAAGCCGAGTGAAGTCTGGAACCAAAACTCCAGGAGTGGCATGCGGTGGCCAAGATTAAAACGAATCAGGTTTTGATTTTATCCTACCCCGTCTCCTTTATTTTGGAATATTATGTGATAACAATTCTGTATGCCACTAGTGGCATATAAAACTCTGTATGCCAGTCAGCGTGGCGGATACTCAGTATTAAGCTTATGGGATTTTATATTAGGGGTAGGATAAATGTTTATGATGCTCTATAGGTGTTGAGTACGAATTCCCAATGTTTAGTCTATGGGAAGAAGATAGGGGTAAGATTAAGTTATATTTCTGTGCATATAGAATACCAACACTGTTGAGTTGTAACATAGTCAGCTGTCACAGTCTCAATGGTTGGTGAAGTCAAGGCTTCACCATCATACATAAACCTTTCTTCTAAAATGGACATAACCTTTATACAAGTCAGAACTAAGAACGAGGTACCAGAAGTATCAATTTCACAAACACTTTAAAAAGACACATCATTGAAACGATATCATAATATTTGATACAAATATACATCTTATTCACAGATTCTGACATCACTATCTTGTATAGGTCATCATTTCTATCATTATTTCTGTATAGAATGGACTGGATATGAGAAAATGAGTTAATGAATACGTTTTGTTTGTAACAGGATTTATACAGAGAATACGTTATGTATATGATGACGTTTAATGAATAAAAATACTAGGAGGAAAGAACTGAAACATGATTCTTGATCTTGGCATAAGGTTACATTGGATTTCATGGGGTTGGTTTGCAGTATTGCATCCTCAGGACGGACTAAATTCCAGCTAATACTCCTCATTATTAAGGGGGCCAATGTCAGTACAGACCTTTTTATGACTGTCATTTATACATAAGTACCCCATGGCAACCAGTCAGTCGATATGTCATGTCAATGGGCAGGTAGGCCGTACGAGCAATAGTACAATTCTGCTGGTCTGGGAACATGGCGAAAGAGAAGAATAGTATTACGCGCACCTGCCGGTAGCATAGCCAGTGTTTCGAACCATGCGGTCCGGGTCAGATGATGCGTGATGTATTTCGTGGTATGATGTTAGCGGAGTTCGGTGAACTGTGGGTAACAGAGTAGGCCTCCCATGCTGCAGGCAGATGGGGATTATATTGTCTGTGTCGTGTTACTGGGTGAGTGATTGTATCCGTCCGCCATCACCATTCCTGCAGCCTGATTGTGACTGTCTGAGAAGCCGCCCTCTTGATCCCGTTGCACATGGTAAGGTTGAGGGAATGCTCGTAGATGTACATAGCATTTTGCTATAAAGGCAATATTTGGTGGTTGATAATGGTACCCATTTATAAACTGATTTTTCAGTACTATGAAAAGGATGTACGAGGCAATTCGTTCTCACATGGCATGGGGAAGAGGACTGTGGGCCGAGAGGGGGAGCTTCTGGTAAAAGAGGCAGTGGGAAGGAACATCAAAATAGTGGACAGCAAAACACTAGAGATGCGAATGGAGTACTATAAAGCATGGCTGAAAACATGTAAACAGTAGGCAATGTTCCCCACGAGCTCATTAACAAACAAGTGAATAGTGTGTATTACCGTCGTGATACTCAATCAGACCCACACAGTTCTGACCTACTCCGTGTCATGGTAATGTTTGTCCCTACTAGATTAGAGGAAAAACGTACATACTTCCCTTGCCTCACATCTACGGGTTATTAGTCCTTAGGCTTATTACCTCTAAAGCCCGTCAGCTACTCAGGAAAACAAAAACTTCAGACGGTTAATTAGTGTAATTAAGCCTCTAAATCATAGACTCCCAATCCATAATCATGCCAAATTTACAATGGCAATGGTATTACACGCAGCAATTGTTTTTTCTTTCGGTTTTTGTGTGCGTTTGAAGATGCAAGTGGGTAACGGATTAACACTTTTCAATGCATGCCGTATGGTTTGCAGCTAGAAAAAGACCCACTATTATAGAATGATTGAGGGACAATTCAATAGAATCTGACAGTGATAGCCGAGATTGTTGTTGCCATGTCTCGCGGTGAACATTAGATAATGTCACCTACTGTCGGAATGCTGGCAGGACTCACTGCCACGCTCAACCCACTCCATGAGCTGCCCATGTTATAGACCTTATCGGTGTTACTAGTGGCGCCTCGTTGAGAAGAATATGAACTACTCCAATGATATTAGATTCTCTCATATTGAGATGGGGATCTGAGCTGCTGTCAACATAATTCAAAACAATTTTCACCACGCATCATGGTTTTTAAAATTTGATTTCTGACACGAAATTGTCAACTCTTGGCTAGTGCCCAGTCACATTCTTTGATCAACCCACCCCTACGTTCGTATTAAGACAACACCAGATATCCAAGTGGGCATACGACTGTGGTCCCGAAGGAATTCCTACTGACCCCAGAATACACTGAGACTTCTGTTTACAATTCTCATTGATAAGATTCACAGATACAATGGATGTTTCATTTTCTCTCAGTGATTCAAAGGCTAACCGTTTTGCTATGACCTAAATACTTCTTTCAGTGCTAATCAGCGACGAGTTTTACTAAAGAAATACTTTTGGCACTAAGCAAACTTTTGATTAATACCTGATATAAGGCGCGTATCTTGACCTTTTATGTCTTTATGTAAAGGAAGCATGTGTCTTCCGATTTATCGTTTGGCTAGCGTGCGTGGTGACCTAAAATAAGTGTATGTATGCTATAGGTAATGTTCTATTTGAGACCAGAACAAAGATTCTTTCCAAATCATTTTTTTTACAATTTTTTTATATAAAAAAAAGTTAGATTGGCAGTCTGCGGTCTAACATGTTTTATATGCCGTAAATAATACATGTAGTTATGCATTACTATACATCAATGTATACATTGATTTGGTAATGGGCGTGTCAATATACATTTAAAAACGCATACATATTCTGGAAACTAATAGGAAAAAGGTGTTGTTTCACGTGTAATATCAGCTTATTCTGCTGCGTTTCTAAACAAAAGAAGTCTAGTTTTAAATAGGTGCCGACCGGAAGTGTCTGGACTAGCGACGCTCGCCCTCTGCTGTGTACTTGAACCGAGTCGTACCCAGCGAGTGGCAGCGTAACCAGTGTGGCCCGTTCTCTGACTCGTAGCAGACAACCGTAGCATTCCGCTGTTGGCTCCGGCCCTCCGCCCGACTCAGATGTAAACGACGGCGGTTTGGGCCCGTCCTTCATCCGCGCTCCGCAGGTCACCGGTCGTGTTCTGACGCCGGCCTCCCACACACGGCAGAACAGACATGGTATGACCAAGTGAACTTGTTATCGCGCATTCATACAAGAGCTCACACATTTTCTTATCAGCTTGCGGAAGACTAAAATGTTGTTGGAACGCCGAGACCAGAGAATGAGACTAGAACGCTATACACAAGGGTGATAAAAGAGTACCTCGTATCCTATTGTAAAGTATAGAGGCCCAGACTAGCTAGGCGTAGACCTCAAGAGTAAAGTGTGATTCACACGATGGGATTCTTGTACCTCACAAGGTGTTTTTCTGAGATTAATCCTGCAGAGATTCTGTACTGGAACACAATCTCTTCATCTAGATTATAGGGTTCAATTTCCGTGAAACATGTGCTTCCCCCTGTAATTGTTTAAGACATTTACCCCTAATAAGAAACAGAGTCTCAGGAGATTTTGAACCTTATGAGGTACATGGATCACACCGTGTGAATCCCACTTAAGGGAGTAAGAACTTAAACACAGATGAAGCCTACTAGGTACTACTATGAGTCAAAAACTTAACTTCTTTATTGACAGGATGGTTTTACTTTTATACACACTGGAGGAGGATGAAATAACAAGCTTGGTATCTGTGAGCTCTGTGCTCTCATTGGCTGTTGTACCAACTGCCAATAGGGAATGACCAAACCGTTCCAGTTTAGCGCCCATTCCGGTCTGTCGCACATGTCAGGAGGCCACTCATGACACTGAACAACTCTAGGTATCATTGGTAGAGCGTCCTGCCCCCATGTGGACAGACTAGAAACTAGAGCTGAGTGATAATAGGGGTAATATATGCCATTCAAAGTATGGCAGCTGAACCGTAAACATCAGAGAAGAAGAGACTAACCAAAATGATGCATGTTCCGAATCAGTCAATTTGTTCAATAATAATTAAGGGTAATTTTTATGATTACTTTCTTCTCATAGAAACCAATGTTATTTGGCTGTGATAGGGATGTATAGACCAGATCTTTACACTATATCAGGTGGACTGGTGTAACTAGTCTTTGGAATCCAGAAGGCGTTCCATTCCTGTCAGGATAGAGTGATGGAATTTGATATGAAACTGAAATACATATTGATCTTGTTTGGATATCAGGAAATCATTAAAAAGATAAATCTTGGTACGAAAATCCGTCCGTGGTATATTATATTTTCAGTATCGTGATAGTGTTATCAAGAGTTAATCGGTTTCCCTCTCAGCTTATATGAGACATGTTGATTGAAGGGTACTTGATGTCGCTGGTTGTTATATACAGTAAATGAGAGGTTTGAGACCATATCCCCATCCTTCTGGACACCAAGTACCAAATAATTGCGCTAATACCAGAGGAGGATCCAGCCTAAGTGTATTATACAAGGGTGACTTCCCGGGCCTATATCCTAGTAATTAGCCTTCATGCGAAATGATGATTCCATAACAAATGTCACGATGATTATCCCACCTGCTTCTACTGATTTCATATCAAGTAAAACCCCACTTAAAGGGACACCTTCCGTTCTGATCAAAGTCAGCGGAGTGTCCCCTTAAGCGGGGTTTCAGACTGTCGATGGTCATCCTGTGTGATATATATCATCCTACCTCTAATATAAAATCCCATAGGCTTAACATTGAGTTTCTATATGCCACGCTGACTGGCATACGGAGTTTTATATGCCACTAGTGGCATACAGAATTGTTATCATGTAATATTCCAAAATTGTGGAGATGGAGTAGGATAAAACTCCTGAAGTTTTGGCTCCGGACTTCACTCGGCTTCGCCTCATGAAGTCACTATACCAAACTCCAGTCGTGGCATACAGTGGCCAAGATTAAAACTCATCCAGTTTTACGATAATACCTTTATACAGGTGATGATATGGCACACAGGCACTGTTATAACCACACAGACACACCACAGACGGTGACGACACTAGTCTACCAGCCTCACATATACACCATAAACAAGCAATCAGGACAATCGGGAGTGTTGTCCCCACACTGTCCCGGCAGATTTGATAAGATGTCCCTCCAAAGGTTCTTTTAAATGGGGTTAAGAAGCATTCTGTGCCGAGAAATCTGACCCCTTGAGCGGGGTGCCCCCATAATCGGGGTTGAAATAAAATCTTGATAGAGGGGAAAATTTCCATTCCAAGCAAATTGTCCCGGGCGCGGTGTCCCCTTAAGCGGGGTGTCCCGGAAGCAGGGTTTTACTGTGGTTCACAATACATGTTGGGATAACAGCAACATCAGAAATATCTCTCACATCTTTCATAATCACATTCCCAGTATACATATTTCTCTTTGATTTTGTACTTATTGGTTATATACAGCTCAGGGTCCATATGTATTTCTATTATATTTTGAGGTAAGAAGGAACAGTTAACAAGGCTGGAACTGGCAGTGAAACTGAGAAGCTGTAGCCTACAATAAAGCAAGTTAATCAGCTCCAGTTAGAAATCGTGAATGTGGGCACGTGTACATGCATGGATAGATGTAAATACGTACACATTGCCAGTTATTCTGATTGCTTGCTAATCAATATGAAATCAAACTTTATTGATTAAGTGAAGTACAAGTACTGCACTCCTAGACTGCTCTAATGTCTCGTATCACGTTTGTTTTTTCTTTATTTTCTTTTTGTCTTGTATCATGTTAACCCAGCACGAGGTCTGTAGAATACGGCAGAGGGTAGTTATCCCAGATAATATATGATGGAGAATCTACGGTAATTACGTAGAAGGTAGATTCTCCGAAGCAGGAGTAAGATGATCAGATTAGGAGCAGATTCCTCGCAAATTAGGACCCATTAACACCATTAACTCTCGCTGAGCAGTGCTAAATACATAAACAAGCTCTCCCTTGCTCCGAGCAGCTCACATTTTACAGGAGTAGCTCTTAATGGTAGACCGAAGTAAACAATCCGCTCAGACACAGCCATTACATGTTTGCAGCATACGAACAGCTAAGTAGACCTCGCCCTCTGCTAATGTAGGAATAAATAGTGATTCATTGTGGATTAAAAGCTATAAATCTTTAAATATAATAAATTCATTGAAAGTGATGCTGTACTGACCGTTAGATTAAGTGATACGATCACCATCAAAACCAAAGTAAGACTAACAGAACATATTGGACGTAAAACTACCTAAACAAACAAACAAAAGTGTGGTATTTTCTAAAGCAAATATGAACAACAGATATCACATTTCAGTATATCATTATATTCAACATGTTTATCTATAACAAATGGTTTTATAGGAATTAGGAGTTGAGGTGAGCCGAAGCGAAAATTTCATTTCTCTCAATGCGTGGGATGCTATCTGAGCTGCTGAATGATAGTAGTGCCTGCTGGTGTGATTCTTTACAGGAATGATTAGTCTTATATTAGTCTTATAAAAAAAAAAGATAAAAAAGGAATGATTAGTCTTGAATCTCAGATGGACACCTCAGACATGTATACAATAGGTCTAGACTGTGGCAAGGCGGCCTTTAGAGCTCGGATCGCCACCTCAGTCTTAGTGTAGCGGTGGTCATGAGAGCTGTAGAAACGGGATCACCATCTCATTTATAGTTTAAGTCTACACTGTGGTGGTGAAATCTATAGAGCTCATATAATCACCTCAGACCGCTCTTCTTGTCACAGAGGCGCCGTCGGCGAGGAACTACTTTCCACTTGGTGTAAGACACAGTTACCATTAATCCCTCCGCTGTTGGCAATTCTGGTGTTCTTTGAACCTTCAGTTACAACTGTCAGCGCCCGTGAGTTATTGCAGGAGAAACTAACGCTGACCTTCCCCGCTTTCTCTTAGCTGCCAGTATTAAAATCAACCAGCTGCCCAAGTTGGCTGTAGGAACAAGCTATAACCCTCGCAAGCAGGGACACTTTCCAATGGGTGGTACAGCAGTCAAACGTACACCAAGGATGCGGCTTCTATCGACTTTATCCAAAGTGTTGTTTATTGGATAAGGTTCGCATCTAGGTATGTATCGCGGTCTACCACCAGATCCAAGATAAGGCGGGTTTAGAATGGACCCCTATCAACATTTGAAAGATACATGAGAATTTCTTTATCCTCCTACTTCTGATCAGTAGGTGTTAATGTGTTATACGCTGCATCATGTTTAGTAGACAGCACATCATCAGCGCCTTGCAAACAATGTAAACACCTCGGCTATTATCCCTCATATGAATATTGAATAGCTTCACCGGGGTTGGGTCTTAATTATAGTTGTGGCATTGTTCTGAATTGCTCCACGCTGATTGCATCACATATTCCCGCGAGGAAGAGAAACAAAAGAACAGTCCTCATTGAGGAGTTCAGTACGAGAAGAAGTAATTATTCAAATCATTGGCATAATATAACTGGGGTCTGTGGAATTGGAGCTATTATCCATTACACGTTGGCATTATACTGGCCGAGATTCTGATTTTCCCTTTTGCAAAGGCTGGGTCGTTTGTTTACAGATCCTCTTGTCAGGGAAAGCAACAGGAAGGTAGGTGCTAATACATGGTCGGACCCTTCTAAGGGGAAAAATATTCCTCTGACTTCGAGAATAAAATAAGGTTAATAAAAACATTGAAAAGACACACTGCTCCTTCTCTGAAGAATAATTTTGTTGGAATGGAATCAGTTCATTACAAAGTATTCATTAGGTTATACAATTGGACATTACGTTGTCGATATCCTAGGAAACAACTGGAGCCAGATTAGAAAGACATGTACCTTTTGAGAACATACGTCCCCTTTCTTCTCAAACAACAAACACGTTCAATGGAATCTTCTGTTGGGAGCATACTGTTGGAATCTAGAAAAGGACAATTACTTTCTAAGGAGTTGTAGTAAGATCTTATACGAAGCCATGAAAACTGAGAATTTCAGACCTTGAAACACGTTGTTATAGTGAAGGTTCTGGCTATAGAAACAGGCATATTCATTCACCTATATGGGGATGTCAGACAAATCCCGAGTCGAACGTGACGATTGATCATTCTATCTCCAACTTAAGTTCTTAATCCAGAGACAAATGACGGTCTGTAGAGGGAGAGTCCATGTTTTGACAGCTGTCAATTTTGCGCTCGTCGAAATGACTGTAGATCTATGCCGTAAAAGTCATGGTTGTTTGTACTATGACCCCTGTTGCACTCAGTGTAACCTTTTTTTGTATTGAATATCTCCTTGGATCGATTGATGTTTCGTTGGATAGAGGAAATCGCGTACACAAATGATAATTGACAGTGGTATTTATAACATCAAGATAAGGCTTATCTCTCATTCTTGAACAATGACATAGAAACGTAAGCTATATAATAAATCAAAACGATTGTATGAGAACACAGATTTGAGGCTTCTGTGTCGCGAGGTTCATATAAAATTCAATTTACGAAAGGGTGATGTGCCGCTTAACGTTCTTGCAAGGGATATGCTTATATTCTCGAGAGAAACTAACTGTTCCATGAGTGGTTCCAGAGCAACACAGTACATGTATAGTAAATCTATTACAAGGTGGTTCTATCGTCCCGTGCATTATGCAAGTATCGATGATATAGATAAAATACAATTAGATCATGTAACTCGACTGAAGATCCAAGTAAAAGGAGGTCTTTCTTGGACGTTGTAGAGCATTTCTTATCATTTACGTTCTTCTGTTTTACATATCTAATTGAAACATTCTAGGTATGTTTACTGTTATCTGTGTACTTCTTAATATGCCCCAGTGAATTTTTTTCTCATGTCACCAAATACACTGCAATTACCTCCACTACATAGGACTAAACATTGACAACCAAGTCGTACAGTATCAATACATGCCCATAGGATTTGAGGATATTTTATCAATTTCCCTCTAGATACGAGAACGTCTCTGTGCTCTATCTACTGTTCACCCTCTCTCACCTTCCTCCAGCATACCTTCAGGAGCACCTGATGACCCTTGGTGGTCACCCAGAAGCTCCCCTCCCCGTCTCCTCCTCCTCCTAGGCGGGACCCGGAGACGGGTCTCCTCCAGGTATCTGGGGTTTCCCCACCGTCTCACAGTCCCTCATCGGGTCACCAAGCCTCCTGATATGTGTTATAATAACAGCACGCCGGGGATCAGGTATGCTCACCCCGCTCGGCCCGGCGACCGCCACCAGTTCAGCCAGGTACAAGCACAACATGGCGGGCGAGTTAAGCCAACATGGAGGCGGATTGGATGAACTCCTGATCTTGTCCTCTCCCCCACCCACTGCCGGCTGGACTGTCTCTCTCCCCCCCCCCCTCCCGCAAACACATTCACAATACAGCCTATGCCCTCTAAGATTTTCGCCATTCTATCCTTGGCACATCATTATGTAAGAGGTAATAACCTAAAGATGTTCCCTCCTACCTTCTCCTTACATTGTTATAGGGACTTTAAGTATCTTACATGGATCCCCTTCAAGTCTGTCCTCGTGTGGTCAACTATTTATTGAAGTATGTTTATCTACCCTTATTAAAACGGAATCCGATTCAGGCGAGATCCCTATCTGTATATACTGCATTCCATTGAAGAGCCTATCACTAAGCTGGACATGTTTTCTGAATGATTTTATTCTACTCTTGCGAGGCAGTTAGTCTTATAGTTGGGTGGCGCGTGGACCCTGAAATATATTCAGTAATACCGTTGATGATAGTTTCTTTGTTGAAATCATGAGTAAGCTATGAAGGAGTTGCAACAATCCTGCTGATACTATGCGGCCGGTTTTTAAACTCAACCTGAAGAAATCCCTGAGAAAAGCATTGACCTCGGCTATTCCAAAATCCCATGGCACGACATAAAGAAGAATATGACCCAATAATATCCATAGCTATCATAATTCAATGAGCTCCTTGATATGTAGCTGTGTCAAGCAACCTTTTACCATCGAAACACTTAATCTATTGCTGGGCCTGGGTGGAGGGAATACTTACGACTGATATTTTTGGAACAGGCCCCTGATGTCACATCAAGAAACTTACACCAAGATCGTTGCCAAGCGAAACGAAACATCAACACAGAGAGATTGCAATTTCGAGTGGTACTCCATAGTACTTGAATAACATGAGAATAATAAGTTTTTACTGTGACTTTTATGGGGTGAGGGCCCACCTTCTTGTGTTAACCTCCTGGTGACTCTTGGACTGATAAAGGAGTGATCATTGACATTTGCTAGGTGTTGGTTTCTATGTGATATACAGTTTGACAAGATTAGAGCCTCGATGCATTGATGCATAGAGACCAAAGCGACTAGGTAATCTACACTAGAATTACTCTGTGATCTGCATATACATGCACATATCAAAAGGAAACATTTCAAAACGAAGATGGTCTCATAGGATGGACCTGACTGGATTTTAGCGTTACTTTGAATGGCAAAGTTTGGGACATCCTTTAAGTACGTACACATAGAGGGGGGTCGGTGGGGAGTCAAACAGTTTTGGGAATTTTGAGTTTGCTCCTTCTTTATTCTATCCCGTACAAGATTGGGAGGGGGAAGGGGGCGGGGTAAAATATTTCCGAAATTCTGCGTGCATACTTTGTAGATGGCCCCAATTCAAAACTCGATGGTTTGCATTTTATTGTTTGGTTGTAGACAGGAAAACCAGTAGGCGACCATTAGGCTTTTGATGCCCGTTATAAAGGTTAATATACACCAAAGTCTTATCACTTAGGTACATCGTGAGTCGCTTGGGTATCAGTAGTATAAGTCAACATTGAGTCATTTTATCAAAAATGTAAAGATTGGTCATTATTTGCCATTCTTTCAATTTACAGGGTTCAATGAGATTTTTTGTCAAGACCGACTTAATTTTAATTTTAATAAATGTTAACATTTAAAGATATGATTATAATGAGATGCCTAAATTCATTGTATGGGGTTGATAGTCATCTATCGGGAAAAAATTGAAGTTATGGAAAGTTTAGTTCTTGTGAGTGTTCTTAATTTGTATTTTATTTCGCTTGACTCCACGCTGATAGAAATAAGCCGTTCTTAGATACGTACATGTGGGTTACAAAGTGATACACGAGCTGTGGCATTCTCTAGCCAAAGGGATCATACGGCACACCTCGTCCCTATGACTGTCACTGACCATCATGGAATATAATTTAGGGTCTAAAGAAGAACATGTACCAAGCTTCAGGAGCTGCTCAACGTCCTTCTTAACAGTGTGGAGAGGTCGGCAACAGGTACCTGTTAGCCTTCATTTGCAGTGCAGGTATTATGTAAAATTAGAAAAAGCTTAGAACAAGAAAAGAACATAGATGCTCATGAGAGACGCACCACGTGAAATGTTAAATTATAACATACTCCCGCTAAACGACAATGCGCACTCAAGGAAACAACAACAGACTGAAAAGTTGGAAGAACGTATGTATTTGTTACATTTCGCGTTGAAAATCTTTAGATATACTCGAGGATGGAATATGCAATTAAGTTCTAAACTTGCATAGATAGTTCAGGCTTTATCCTTGTTGTTTTCTGTTTCGAAATATTCCGACTCTCGGTAGGACATTTTGTGACCAGGAAATCTCGTTATCTACATATTTAGAGTTGATCGCTGAACTGGCTGTATATATTATTGATCCTTGCTTTCACAAACCCCAATCTGAACTCTCCACCTCGAGCCGCAGGCCAACACCTGTGAGTAGCACTGTGCTGTAACACATACACATCTCTAGTGCGTGAGATATCAACAGAAGGGTGATGCATGACACTGCGACTTTGCGTGGGGTAAATCCAGTGTGGCCACTTTTTACCACCCACCCTTACTTCATTATTAATGACATTGGCAAGAACCACCAATATTTCTCTCACAACCCAATCCCTTCAACTTTTTTTATGGGGCCATGCGATAGTATCGGTTAATACTCTCATAAATCGTTGAAAATTGGTTTTATCAGTGCTACGATGATCGCATTGGATAATGTTGTGACTGAGAACGACGATTCATTGATGACAGTGGCATCAAGTGAATCGTAAACGATCGCGTCGGATCGCAGCTCTAGGACCGGTCTGATACAATATTAAACGCCATGCCTCCATTACCTATTCAAGTATCAGGGGCAGGTGAAACCTACTTGACAGAAGGCAGGACTTATATGTACTGATTCTGCTTGATATGCTCATATGTTGTCGTGCTTTATCAAGAAACGTCACGAAACATTTCATATGATTGTTCATATGGCATGAGTTATCTTCATAGAATGATATCACGAAGCGGAACTGAGTGATATCTGTAGCAGAAGACAATTAATGCCATGTAAATAATCATATGAAATTGAGTGATGTTTAGATTTTATCCTACCCCTTCACCTGTTTTTACCTTCATATGTCACCCGTGGCATATAAATATTTTATGGCATAACCGTGACATACAGTCACATCATGATATGTCTATGAAGATTTATATGAGAGGTAGGATAGATAGCTGAATTGGATGAGAAAGGTAGGCAAACTCTCTGCAATTCTATGGAACACTTTTATCATAGCTTCAAGATGAGATCGTAGAATAACAGCAACAATGTCTCCTTCATGTTAAGGGCATCTTCGATGATGGCTTTCTAAGGACGATACGATTCAGTTTTTGTGTGGGAAAGAGTCTTTGTTCTAATAACTCATCTGTGCCATATAGCAGGTACATGTACTTAGTATGATCTTGAATGGTATTCAAGAGTTATGGGGGATCATTTTCCAAGAGGCATCTTATAATCTGACAACCTTAAAATCTCTCTTGTAACGATGGGGGCGCAGACCTACCATCAGACCTACCGCATATGTATGTTGGCGATAAGGGGATTCACTATCAGCTCCTATCCCTCGAGGGACAAGAAAGAGGTGATAGATTACCTCGTAACTGACCCGTAAACTAACAAGGTCGGTAACACGTCGTTAAGAAGTGCGGTGAGCAGAACCCCGCAAGAGATACATGTAAGCTACATGTTCATATAGCGAGTTCACACTAACTAGTATTTGTTTTTATGTTTAGAGCTACTCTACTTCGATAGGTCTACTTACACAAATAAAACATTCCGGTATTTGATTCGTAAGTTTATTTTTCTGCTCGAGGAACCTCGACTGGCTCTCGTTAGTAGTGCAGTGGTAAGGACGCTTACATTCCTGCGTGTTGGAATCAAAAGTTGGTTATTTGGTCATAGAATAGCTGGCTCCTGCCTACTCGGATGAGGCATCTAAAAGAAGCAGGCAGTGACTAACACGAATGGTATTAGGCAATGGTTGTATGTTATCTGCGTATTAGGTCAAAGAATGTTCAGGCAGTAAATCTCTAATAAGAATTTGATTACCAAAAAAGAAAGCAAAACAAAACAGAAAGGATAATGATATAATGCCCAAACTTGCTGACAGCACTCGAACGTCCACCAGTATAACCCTGATGTCCATTCACTCGTGCACATGCGCATCACACCACTATATCCCCTCCCACTTCCGGTGTGTATAATACGCCCATTGACTACCGATTGCCCAAACTGGTCACTACCCATTTGTCCCTTTTCTTTTTTAACTCTTCTACCTAGCTCCAGAAATCGGCTTGTAATCAGTGTACTACATAGTCTGATGTGTACTTGTCATTGTGTAGACAACTAGGGTGACTGGTAGATGTAAGCCCGCATTGTCTCATAACAGGCGCGGTCTATGTTGCATGTATGTGGTAAATTTATCTGCCATGGAGACCGCCATCATTGCGCGTTTCCCGCATAATTGTATTATTTGAAACCTATGATTTTGTCGTTGTAAAACTACACGTGGTCTTTACTCGGTGCAACTCCTATATGCTCTGTACGAGATGTTCCGTGTGTTGTATGTTCAGCTTGTTTTGATGCTTGATGAATCACTAAAGCCCAGGCCTTGGGCCCCTACAACATGCATGGTGCTACTGTTTGCATGCCTGGAAAACGGCTACAGGGTAACATTGTGTTTCGTTTGATTTTATTCCGAGCTCACCACCCCCCATCGCAACTTAAACCTAAAAATAAATGAGGAGAGGAAAGCTAAGGGTGATAATTCTAACAGGGTTTTTGTGCTAAATTGTCAAAAGTGTCTTGCCTTGCGTTTTGATTACAGTCATGGAAAACTTTTAACAATGGTGTCGGTTAAGATGCTTATTAATGGTTTAGTTTACTTTGCAATATTGATACAGTAATGACGCCACAGCGTCAGATCCAGCATGGCTTTGCTGCAAACTAAAGGTTTCCACATGCTTAGGCCTACATGTTATCACCTAGATGCTCTTAACTTTTCACACGCTTCTTAGTATGTGTATGTTGCATGGCTTATTTCTCTCAATCGCATATGTTTATAACTAATAGACATTGTTCAATATGAACGAAAGCATGTATATATACTGTAGAATTGCCCCCTCTGCTGCTATGCCCCAAATAAAGACTTATTGGCCAATAAAAGAAATTGCAACATGCATGCTTTTGCACGATAGTGATAATGCCACTAACCTTGTGCTATGTCATAGGCTATCGTGCTTTTATTTCATTGACATGTAGCATTGCTGCCGCCTAACTGTTGCTTCATTACTTTTCTATTTCCTGACGCTACTAACCGCATATCTCTGGCCTTTAGGTACAAATAACTGCTGAGTCAATACTGACGTGGACCTCGCACATGAAATAAATTTCTTTTTATAGAGGCATGTTTCTGTTCTTGCTTCGCTCTTAACAATAGTAATCTGAGCAAAGGTCCCTCACCTGCAATGTCATCACCGACGTCACCAACCGTGTGACGTCACAGACCGTTCTGCATGACGACACTCACCGGCCAACTTCCTGTCTCTCCAACTATCGCTATCTGGCACACATACACTCTGTCCTTCTGTCACTATAATGCTGTCACTCTTGCCTCACCTTGTCCTCGTTAATAACCAGGCGTTTAAGATCTTCCCTCTGTCTATTTTCAGCGTGTAACTGTAATCTCCATGCGAGGCAATGTCGTTTCAATTTGGAGCTATACAAATTGTCAGGCCGCGAGAGCGGGGGTGTATGCGTGAACTGTAGGCATAACACAGCAGGTCGTCGCTGCCATTACTGTAAAGAAGGCTATTATAGAGACGATAAGCCCATCGCTCACCGTAAGGCATGCAAAGGTAGGCAACACGTATTTTCTCCTATTCCCAATTTATACAGGTCTCATTGCTCTTTTGTCTTGCAGCCTGCAACTGCAACTTGCACGCCCGGCGATGTCGGTTCAATAAGGAACTTTACCTTTTGTCTGGACGGCACAGTGGTGGGGTATGCATTAAGTGCAGACACAACACAGATGGACGTCACTGCCACTATTGCCAGGAGGGATTTTACAGGGACCAATCCAAACCAATAACCCACAGAAAAGCATGTAAAGGTAGGCCCAGACTAGGTGTTGGATGTCAAACCTCTCATCATCTTCGCCTCCATATATTATACCTACCACTATTACATTACTACTACTCGTGTTACAAATCCCCTCTCCCTACGGCTAGTTGATTGGTTGATTGGTTGGTTGGTTGCTGTGACGTCATCCACGCTGTCTACTTTGAAGTGCCCGTCGTATTGGTTATATATTAATATTGCAATATTCCCATATTCATTAATCTCTTCCCCCTTGACAAAAGCTCCCAGTACTAGTAGACCTCTGCTGTGTCCTCAGGTTTTGACTGAAGTGGTTGTAAGTGTGGTCTCCAGTATACGAATAACCTAAAAATTGTGGGAAATTATTTCAGGAAATTTACCTATAATGGTACCAGCAATAAACTGGCAGCAAAATATACTGCCTACTAAATACATGTGTCATAGCTTCAATATTGCAGCTATGGTTCATAGTGAAACCTTAACATTGGAGTTGTTCGGCATCAATTTCTCGAGTTTTTTAAGTTGGTTGTGTCAGTTCTGGATACTTCACCTGAGCTGGTAAAAAGTCTTGTGAACACAGTCTAGGCCTACTACTGGCAGGCTATACCCCGCGGCGATTGCTGATTATAGCATTCCCATTCAGAATTCAGAATGCAGTTTCGTTATTTTGTTACCAAGTTTTGGTATGGTATCGGTACATTAGGAGAATGCGTTTATTTTTCGCCCACCAGTCTTTGTGGAAAATATTGTGTTTTTTTATGACCATCATTTATTCATAGAGCATTATATCAGCCCCCTGTTTTTGATAACGTACTTCTCTTTTTTTCTAAACCCCGATCGGTATTTTTTCTATAGGCCCGCATGAGGTAAGTCGAGGGGAATTAGGCGTAAACCTCTATGTTTTTTTCTTTTAATCTTTGGGAATTTAGCTGATTCTCCTATGACATGGTTTAGTCGAGATACCAGAAAACTGCTGAAATTTGTTCATCAAACCACTAAATTTACTCGAATAATCAGTTCTGGTATTCACAGCCATGGCATAGACTCCCAATTTTGGACTTTTGTCTTCCAGGAGCTTTACATTTCAACATTTCTCTAATATTTTTGTGTGTCATCAACTAAAACTCATGTTTTGCATCCTATAATTCATAAGATTGTAATAATACAATGGACCATACATAGGTAAGTCGATATATCTTTTAACTACAGCCGAATAGCCTATCGGCCACTTTCATAATGCCTGCTAAACGTTGAACTGGGGATTTGTCATTGATTAACTAGCTTCTTCCTTTCCGAAGAACTTGTATTTGCATACAAAGAGGGTATCGTTAGAATATAGGAGGAGTGCCACAGTTTGCTGCAAACAGGACTGAGTATGAACTGTTAAAATAATCCAAAATGTATTTACACGCATCTGCACCATACACATTTTTCGCCTTTACAAAAAGTTGAAACTCTCGCTCAATGATGTGATGGAGCTGCCAACATTCTCCTAATGTGTCAGGAAAAAGCAAGATCACACTCGAGAAAACTCCTCCTAATTTTCGACGCCCATAAATTAAAGGCAGCACTGAATCATGAGTGGATGCAAGTAATCCGCAGCCGGCGGTGCCGCCTGACGCCCACAACAAAGATCCACATTTCCTTCTGGAAATGGCCTCACTTCCTTTGACGCATGCTTACTCGTGTCTGGCTCAATTTACCAAGGATGAATCGCCGCGGTCCTGTGTCATCATTCCCAGCGTTATCTCTTCGATGACGACGACGTCATCACAACACTGTGTAGTGCGTCACTGGCGCTTGGACCCGGCGACGTTTATAAGTAAACACAGTGGAGGGGGCGCTGGAGGCAAGTCTGGGCCGACTCTCGCGCTCGGGAGAACACGCGAGATTTGCCGGAAAAGCGCCAGGATGTTTTGTCGTTGACCCTGATGGATTGGCTTTACCTCACTCTTGAGTGTGTCTTCACACGTTGCCAGGCCCCCTGGGAGCAAGCAAAGGATTCACCCGTGTGATTGTCTATTTCACGCTCTGATTCACTCCCCTCCAGCTCCGATGGTCTCCCCACTCCCCGCCACCACAAGAAGCCTACCCATCCCTTAATACTAACGAGCCTGCACTCCCCCCAACACTAATTCGCTCTCCTATGCCTTGGTCGAAGCAATTTTCTTTCAATTTACATCTCATTAGCCGGTGGATAATTAATTAATGACTCCGGACGCGCTCGTGTCCGTTCGCGCCGTGGGCCTTCACTGACCTCCAAAAGCTGGAGGTCATGGCGGGGTCATAGGGGTCATGGCGCATGCGCGGTCCGCGTAATCAGCTTGTAATGGCGGCCACCAGCAAATCCCCGACCGGGCACGAGACACAATCCTACACACTGGGCCGGGCGATAATTGGGTGATTGGTTACAGAAGAATGTGATTACTCTCTGGGACAAAGCCCTGTGAAGACTGGCCATGACCGCTGCAGTGTCTTTGTAAGAAGTGGGGTTCCGGTGAGACCCATCTCAGAGAGACTCACTATGCCCCCCCCCCCACCCCCACCTCCCTCCGACCTACCATCCACCCACTAAAACCCCCGCCCACCGTGGATCACCAAGCACAAGCCCTTGGGAGTGCCCCTCCTCAAAACGACCCCGGTATAATAAATCAATTCCTCCTTTATCGCGCAGATTCGGTATTATGAAGAAGCGCCCACCTTCTTCACGTCAGGAACGGGACTTTGTCTCCCACCTACCCCCTCCTGCCTCATTCCAGCGTCAAATAAGATGAAAGACCACCAAAACATTATTAGAAATATCTCTTACTGACTTGGTATTCATGGTCTTGTGAAGTGTGTCCATAATTAAACTCCTTTCAACGCCTCCTCACAAACATTCCTCTTTCCTGTGCTCAGGGTATCTATGGCAACCGTACAGCAGTAAGCGTCGTGAGTCACGTGACTTCGTATTGTGTAGATGATTGGCTGGTCTGCAGGACACATGCTCAGTGTTATTCCCGGCTTTCAGTGACCCCGGTAGGCGTCAATGGCCTCTCCTGGCGACCCAGGGTAAATGGGAAAGGATTGGCCATTCTGTTGATGTCCTTGCGTTTATGACACTGCAGTTTCATCGAGCCGTTGCTGATGTCCCCAATTAGATTTCTGACATGAGTGATTGATACACGTCAATCTACGGATCTCGATATTCATGACGACTTTGGGATTATCTAAATGGAGAACTGACTAAGGTGAGATACTGATCTCATAATCATATGATAATGAGACTATTTAAAACTGTTTTCCGATTATTTTGGATAAAGTGCGTCACAGACAAAGGAAAATGAATCCAAATAATATATCGATTCCACCCACCCCAACCACCATCTCATCAAACACGCGAATTTGTAGATCCTTCAATCTAGCATACAGTATAGTATGTTTGTATGTTAGAGGCATTGGGATTGGTTGACAGAAAGGTATCTGAAATGTCTCCATCTCTTTGTAAATTACCATTGTGTTTAACTCGTTTTGAGCGATATGAAAAGGCCACGTGCTTCCAGAGCACATGCGCTAATGACTTATGAATATTAATGAATGATCAAAATCACCCCATCCAATAGTCTTAATTACACAGGCCCCATAGGAATATGGTTCCATTTCAAAGAGGGGAAATAATTGTTATCGTAAGTACAACAATATAATGCAGGTCGTATAATTTACATTTTCTTTGGATTTTAACTAAATAAGTTTATGGTATAACCACGGCATAACTTTATCTGTAGTATGAACGGCATGGGGGAGATGTTGGGGGGGGGGGAAAGCGGTTTGCAGCACTCTATGCCGTAGATATCTCTCCCTGTTAGTTTTTTTTGGTTATAGTTAAATCCTATTTCGGGGCACGTCATCATCTCTTGCTATATTCACCCCCGCCCTCCTGCACCGTCTGCTAACTGATTCCCCCTACCCCATGGTCCTCCTCTATGATGAGCTGCGGGATCAGAAACACCGACAGGCGGTGATGATCGGATCAAGGCGGGGATGTCGGATTGACAGAACGGGGTCGGGGTTTCAAATAAGGGTATGGTCCTGATCTCCCAGAAGATCCTCAGTGGATCTCTAAAGAACACGCACTACTCCCGGAGGCGCATGGAGGGATCCCGGCAGGGGGTGGGCACTGAGGGGGTGGGCTTATTAACCACGGGGTGGATAGCACACCTGCGGCCCTGGGTAGTCACACCTGCTTGGAACAAACCAATCATCCCCTCCTGAATAACCAGTATTAACCCTTTAGGTCTGCCACCAGAAAACTTCTGTTAAACACAAGTTTCTCCTATGTCGACGGTCATACTTTGCTACAAGCCAGAATCTTTGTCATCACTAGGCAGAAAATCAGTGCTGGGAAAAGATTCATTGATAACCGATGTGTAAGTGCTGCAGTAAATCGCTCGCAGAGGTTCAATGCAACCCAAATTCCTATAGATTGTAAGTGAACTCAAAACTGAGTCCCCCGTATAGCTTTATTAACGCACAGTTTCCATATTAACCAATCCCAATTCACTTCCATACGTGCTGACGGATCCATAGTCCTAGACAGGAGGTCAAAGTGTCTCCGTAGAGGTCACTTGAAAATTCATATAGCAACCACCGGGCTATGTCGCGGAATGCACCATTGGAGGCATCAGCACCAGTACTGGAAGGGTTTACAAACTTCTCCCACAGTCTCCTTCCTCTTCGCCGTCTGTATTTGAGTCCTGATTAAAACCTGCAGAGGGCCGACACTATGAAGGCTTTGTCTGCGGATGAGAGTGCTCAGAAATGCGGTTCAATGCATCATGTGGTAGTGTGGGGAGAAAAGGAGTGAGCACAGCACCGCCATGGATCAAGAGCCCGGCGTATTTAATTTTCCGGAAGTGAGGGTGGCTGGTAGGCGAAGGTATTAGTATTCGTTTTGGTGAATGGTCTCTTGAAGGGCTGCATCTGCCTTCTCCCATCGATGTATCGTCTTCGCAGGTGCAGCTTACCCCAGGTAGGGTGAGTTAGCGGCTTTAAAAAGGCACCAACTGAGGGAATTATAGATGGTGATGGCATTGTCCTGGGTGATATATATACATAGGCATTGGTGTTATGGAGGGGTTTATGAAAGGGGGACATCGTTTAATCCGCGCAGGCATCTGCAGCGTAGGCTTTATGAAGTCTTGGCGTAAACACTAAGACTACCAGAGTCCCATGCAATGGGTTTTCCATTCGCGTGAACAGGAATGCTTACGTGGGAATGGCAATGTATTAACTCTTAATTGCCTCATCAATACTGGTGTATTGGCCTCGGGGTGAACATCTGCTTGGGGGTTAATTGGTACCCTGCAGCATTAATCGCTGCTGATATTGTATGGTCGCATTCTGGCCCTGAGACGGTTGACACAACGCCTACGTAATAGATGGTGGTTTCACTTTTTCGTACAGCATGTAGGTATGGAGGAATTTCTTATCCTTTCCCACAAACATATATACACATGCTCATAGACCTTATTGATCATTCCCATGTCATTGAAGCCATCCAGCCCTCAATAGTTATGCATAATGCAGGCTTTTCACTATTCACATATGAGTATATTCTTCTTTTAGGCTTTATCATCTTGTATTACATCAGTAAGTGATGCCCCACAGATCTCAAATTATACACTTTGCAATTGCACCTCCGTTCAATTTTCTCCTACTTCCGGCCAGATAGGTATTTCATTCACCTGCTTTATTACTTTCATTAAATTTTATCACATCGCGCCTCATCATACGCTATGGTCTATGATTCAATGAAAAGAACCCTCCAAAAAAAACAGTGTCTTTTCAACTTGAGCGTGCATTAACTTGTAGTTGATATGGAAAACATTGCGACACGAGGCTCAAAGATAACAAAAGATAAGGTATTCCTGTTCTTCACTAGGTGCTGCAGTGAGTTATGAAAATCGTGCATATGGAACTGCTTTGAGAGGGATGTAGATGGGCATTCCGTGGTATTGCTCATGGAGACCGAGTAGAGACTGGCCGTGTTTTGGTTCTCTACTACTGAGGTGTATTTCTAGCAGTAGGGGGGTCTAGTCAGCCAGCTACGGGTCGGCTGGTGTTATCTACCGCAGACTGATAGAAGCGACTAGACTGGTTGTCTGATAACGCGGAGGTGCTCTCCCACACTGCGTCACTACAAACGTCGAGCCTGGGTGGAGTGCACTAAGCTTCTCATCCCAATGAGACAGTTAAATCAATCTCACCCCTTAGTATCTAGAAGTGCAAACCAATGCTAATTCTTAGATGAAAACATAGAATTTGTTCAGGAAGGGGTTCTTGCGCTGCCATTAGACAGAATCAGGTTTCCATTGGTTTAGATTCGCATGCGTTTCATTCTTTTCCAACAATGACACAAGCATCAGGTTAACCATAAAAATTTCAACCCATACTCACTCCCAGTACCAATATCATTAATATACCTCAAACAGCAGTCCATTCGCTCGCGCAGTATACCTTAGATGACAGCCTTTTCTCACCGTTGGTACCTAAAACCAAACCTATATTACTACTCACTATAGCTCTTACCTCTTATGTTCAGTTGCTCAAAGCTCTTCCAATTTCCATAATACTGATTTAAGAACACACTATATTAGTACCAAAAAGATTTTCCATCCGGTGTGCCTCAACCAATAACATCCCCCTGGAAACCGCCTGGAAAGGTCCTTACTACCAAAAGCCGTCATGGCATTACGATTGATAAAGCACACATCTGATGCTCAGGAACAGATCTACATATGCACAGGTGCAACGACAACATATTCTATGCCCATGAGTAGGCCTATCCCATGTGCCTGACTGCTGACAAATAGGGGTGCAGATGCCACTGAACTAGAAGCTTTGTGGTATATCAAAAATGAAAAGTGATTTACCATTAATTATTTTCATTCCTTGATAATATGATTGGAGAGGGTTTGCAACAAAACGTAATAATTGAAACAAGAAATAACAAAGAGTACTTCCGATGCATTCCTAATCACATGCAAGGTCAACAGACATCCCATGACATTGAGTATCTCCTTGATCAGATTTCCAGAATGGACTGCAAACAGAACATGACACTAAGAGGTGATGACAACATTGTTCACCACACCAATACAACAACAGAACAGCAAAGTGAAGTACTTCCACCACAGCCAATAATGATCCTCGTGCGTCTTGAAATGCTCAGCGCAGCTCAAGGCAGCTCAGGAGACTAAGCGGGGTGGTGAGCGGCAAGTAATTTACTGAGCATGTCGCGGTCATGATACCTTGGTGTTGAGCTGCTCGGTGAGCTGCTCGCCGGGCGGGTCCCGTGGCCTGCTCACAGCTGGGAGTTGCTCCCCGGGTTACGGCCAGTCAACTCGCGCCCGACGCTGGTGATCACTTACCTTGACATAGGATTGCCACTAAGCGTTGGTCCCGAAAATGAAGAACTTCTTCGTTTAGGTCTAGGCAGAATCGCCACGTAATCTACTGGTCTAAGCCTGAACATTGGATTCCGATAGTAAATGTTTGACAGTCTCATTGAATTTTATCAACTCATCATATGATTTCGTATCTATCCTGATTTCTTTCTGTCCACTGTCGAAGTTGATAAGTAATTCGCCTGAATTGTGGGTCATATCAACACCGTGATAACAGAGGTATAAACAAAAGAAAAAATGATGCCTACCACTCCTTTGATCTTCATTACTCATGAAGCTCAATGGCTATATAGTCTGCTTCTAGTTCTTGCTATCCAAATATAAATACAGATCCTCCCCTCCCAGTTCATTCTTCCAAACATACGTAACACGATATTTTCCTGCACCACGACTTCCTCCCACAAATATTACAAGAAGTTCCGGTCACCAAGGACTGGAGACAACTGTCCCAAAGACACACTTGACAAATGAGGTCTCATCCTAGCGCTGGTGGTATGGAGGAGTAGGTGCCTCAAGGGAATTAGGAGTGGGTAAAGGGGAAAAGGGGAGAGACGAGGGTGCAGCGTGACAACAAGACGTATGGCCGACACAGCCTGGGATGGACACGGGGGTAACTTTACACCCCATTCTACCCGCCACGACACCTTGTTCTAATTTGGCGCGGTGCTACACGCGTTTCAATTAGACTTCTCTGTGAGTGACTCCGCCTAGCAGTGGGTGGGTCGTCAGTCGTCCCGCGCGCCGTGATGTATGAGCGGGAGTTGCTCGCCAGCCGCTCGACCCCAGCCGCCAATTCACAGCAGCTCGGCACCTCTCTAAAAGGTGCTTTCACATTGGACGCGACGCGGGCAGCCCGGGCGGCGAGAGCGGTGCGGAATGCGAAAGTGGCGCGTCTTTTCTTACTAGATGGTCGGTCAGTGTACACAGACTTCCACACCAATAGGGGTTGCAATAAGTATCGCATGCAGCGACTGGGGTTGAATAGTATTTATCTAAACTTATGCAGCACGGCTATCATTAATCTTGGACGGTTAGCTCCAGGAAATTGAACTTTATAAAAAAATAGTGGGGCAACTAATCTGCCTCAAGAGAGTTTGATAAGTGGAGAAAGATGCCTGTGCCTAGACACTCCTAGCTCTTGCTGTGATATTAAGTGCAAACAAGAATGGGCAAAATTAGTACTGACTGGACAAATCCGTGATAATACGGAAGACCACTGAGCGTTTTGTCTCTAAACAGTGAGACCATGTTTAGATGAGTCTGCAGTGGAATTCACACAGTGGAATTCACACGGTGGGATTCATGTATCTCACAGGGTTCAAAATGTAATGAGATTCTGCTCCTTTTAGGCGTAAATGTCACCAACCATTACAGTGGGGAAAAAAGGCCTGGATTGGTCTCAGAGAAACACCCTGTGAGGTACATGAATCCCATCGTGTGAATCCCACTTCAGGAGGACTCATACCAGACTTCTACAGGAAGAGTGGAGCGACCCACGATAATATATATATATGTATATATATATATGTATATATATATATATATATATATATATATATATATATATATATATATATGTGTGTATGTATGTATATATATATATATATATATGTATATATATATGTATATATATATATATATATATATATATATATATATACATGTATATATATATATATGTATATATATATATATATACATATACATACACACATATATATGAGAGAGAAAGCGAAGGGGAAGTAGAGTGAGCAGCATTCCGTTACAGCTGCCTTCCAATCGATAGTAAGGTCAATATTAGAATCTGCTCTTACCTGCTTGGAGCCAGGATATGAGCCGTGGTCCCCCCACCCCCTTTTTGCCTTCCTCTTCTCTTCCTTCTACCCCAACGTCACTGCTGGTACAAACACAGGCCTCTTGCAAGCTTCTCCTCCCCCAAACCCGCGCCGCCACTCATGAGCCTCATGCGTGATGGAACCCAGACCTCACCTGCCTCCAGATACTTATCAGGAAAACCGTGATCATTGCGGTGAAGATAACCGATGAATGCCAGGACGGGCCTAGAGGTTGTGAAGATGACTGGAGGATGGGCTTTGAGAATATATATATAGATAATAATCGAAGGTTCTGTGGACATGCGGCCGTAAACTACGAGAGGTTGACGGGTTTTAATACACGAGCGCTAGCGAGTGTATTACGACGTCAACCTCGAGTGGTTTACATCACGCGTGAGGCTCATGTTGCATTTATCATCCATCTTTTCGAATAATTTAAACCCAGTAATTGATATAGTAAAGTGTATAACAATAGGGACTATTTCTTTGCTCTATAGCACAAAGGGACTATTTTTCCCGTGTACCACATGCCGTATACCACAGATTTGAAACCGTATGCCACAGTTATGGTATCTGACAGGTTTTATATAATGGGTCGTGGTTTACTGAGTCCCCATACATTTTCAATGGGTTATTTGTATACGATGGATAATAAATCTATATACACATGTATACATATGTAAACATATACAGTGTGGTGGTAGCGTAGGTACGGGTGTTGATACAAGTCGTGTAAAGCAGGTACGCCCAATTTTGTCCATACACGTGGAAGCGATCACGTGACCTGTTAGACCCAGTACCATGCACCCTACTCCTCAGTGCGCATCCTCGGGGCATCAGTTCCGGTTCCAGGAATGACGACGTACGAGGGCAATGGCGTTGTCTTATCTGGGCTTGCGCACACATGCTCGCTGGTCACAGAGGAGGCGGGTAGCAGATCAAAAGACACGACGCGCAGAATTGTTATCAGAACCACATGATGGTCCAACTAGTGTCGGCAGATTAGTATGAGAATGTACGTATAGTGAATTTTCATCCCTATATAGTACTAGTAAGCATGCCAATATTAGGGGAAATGCGCTTGCCCGCGCACAGATATTGGCAGATAACTCTTGATAGTCTGGAGATTTCATATAGATATTCAATTGGGTCGAATATGTATTTAAAAAATCCTACATTGATGTGAAAAGTGATTTTGAAGGACATGGGTGTATATTTAGTATATGACCTGCAATTTGACAATTTCAAACAAAGAAGTGGGTACCAAGGAAAACATGATGTTATTTCTCTTTAAAAATGGCGACTTACCAAAACAAAACAGTGTAACCTGGTGTTTAATCAAATTCAACCATCCAATCATATATACAAAGTTGTTGAGGTGTAAGCTTACTTGCTACCTTTCATTGGGTTATTTCTCATAATTGTAACTTAAAGTTCTACTCCAAGATACGCTCTTTGGGTTCTATTACGATATACCCGTGAGCGAATGTCTTTCTTTTTCTGACCAGGAGTAGGGAAACTGTTTGTCACTGAGTGACGAAAGAATCTTCATACGTCCCTCCGTACCACGTGACCACTTTCATTCTCAAAAAAGTGAGTTGTGAAAATGTAAAAGGCGTTTATAATGATTTCCAGGTATATGATAATAGCGAGTGTACCTGCATTCCATCAGTTCAGTATGATATCTTGATCGGATATGTATTTGTGAAATGATATATATATATTTCCAACCAAAATATCTCTGAAGATTCCATTCAGGCACACTATTCATATCTCGATATAATAGTGAGTTTCCATTGCGGGTGGGTGGCAAAGAGCAATAACAATCCAAAGTGAAGTAAAGTGATTTTGAGGTTATACATACATTCATTGATGATATTTGTAAAATCACTTTACTTGGTGTAACCATAAGGATGGCAAATGCAAGTATGACTGAAGCCGTGAGCGCTTCATGACCTACGTTCAGCTAACAGTAACTGCGACCTACACCAGAGCTCAGCATGGCATTGGTGTGGGAAACTGATTTTTATTTTATGTTCGTAGTAATTGCCATGGACATTTCGAGACATAATGCGAACCTTGAGAAACCTGATGGTTTTAACCTGATGGTTGAGTGGCACGGTGATGTAAAATTGAGACCCTACAGAATGACAATAGTCGAGCAATGTAGTGTGCTCCTACAGCCTGTCCACCTTCCAATGTTATCCCGCGAGGCGGAGCCCCTGTCACTCCGAATGAGTCCCGACCCGTCCTGCGCAGGCGCAAAATGCGAAGTGAAGGCCGACTGCGTGCGGCTAAAAAGAGCTGGCGAATGCAAATTGTGTAAGAGGCGGCGATGAGATGACAGTAATCGCGAAGAGATCGTGTTAAGTATAATGGGAGCAGGCAGGAGATCGATCCTGGTGGGATTAGAGCCTGTTTACGGCGTTTGTGTAATGTAGCATAGGTCAGTAGGGGGCGCTAAGCCTGGAGGGCGCAGGAACGCGCTGTTGGCTTCTCTCACTCCTCTGAGTTGTCGCTGCGCTTCGCTACGCACCGCCGGCTTGTCTATCTTTCGCTGTATCTGACAATGGCCTTTGCGCATGCTCGCGGCAATTGTCGTCTGCTCGTCAAGTTTGGCGATGAACGTTGTTCCCTTTCTATAAACAGTCAGGCCTGTCCTGACCAGGACAATGACCAAATGTCCAATGATGAGGGTGACTGAGAAACATTGAACTAGAATTATAAATTCGACATTTTGATGTACAGACGCATATGCTGTTAACTGATGTACTCGGGCAAGACAGTCACATAACACAGACAGATGTATAATAGTATCTGGTCCAAAAGAAATGCACTTTTTGTTTTGTACTCGATTGCATTTACCTTGAATTTGATAGGATTAGCAAGAAACTTTCTCTGTGGGGTGATTAGTAATAACCCGCCTTATTCTCTTTAAATCATGTATTTCCACCATTACTGCACCATTAACATTGCTCGGGGCCATACGCAATCTGACGGATAAAGACAGATCACAAAACATATACATTGTTGATGTCAAATGTTGTTTGTTCCACAAATATTCAACTGGCGCGACATGTATCTGACTGCTGCGTTTAGAATATCTGAGGAGGTCAGTAGGTCGCAATCATCCTGATGTACCTGTCGTGTTAAATCATGATGCCTCTTTTTATGTTCGCCTTTTGAGGAGGGAGAATTGTAGAAGATCCCCTCCGCGCACAAACAAATTGTATGTACACACCTAAAGCAAAACATTAGGGAATTGCCATTGCCTGCCCTCTCGCTTGATTTGATAAAACGGCAACGCTCTGCGTTTTTTTCTTTGTTGGATGGGGCTAAGTACCTGCTTGTAAAGGCAGATTGAATCTGCACCGTAAAGGTATGGGACTACTTTCTTCCTAGGGCGTCTGATTGAATCAATACGCAGGCAGGTTAGGCCACGTCTGGAGACGCTCGGAGCAGACGAGATTCAGCGACTTCCTGCCGAGCGCGCCTCGAGTTTCGCGCCAATTTGCTGAAGAGTGAAGGGAATGACTCTCCCATGCTCCAGTTAGTAGCTAGAGGCTGTCTGCAAAAAGTGTACAAGTTGTAACCATCTTGAGCGTTCCCAAGAGCTTACCAACGTTTGTGTAGCTAGCTGCTTCAACTCTAGTTCCCCTATCATTATCACAGCCACCTATAATAATGTAACCTAGTTTCCATCGACAGACAATAATTCATTCCTATCTCCCCCCCCCCCCCCGTGCTGTTTTTACAGGTTTCTGTTCATGGATAGATTTTTTTTGTTGAGATTAAATTTGTTAAAATCAATGGAAGCAACAGTTGATTGGTACAACACATCTTTGCCGCCATCAATGATACGGATTTTCGACAGTGACATCTGTACAAGTAATCATATCTTCTCATGTAGCCTGCATTCATGCAATCTCCACTTATAGAAGCGAACTTAACAAAAATATATTATTGATGGATTGCTAGCAATTTCTTGCAGAAAGTACCACAATGTCCTAATATCCACAGTGCAGGGATGCCAGTTTGTAGGATTTTGCCCACATGTAGGATTTTCATCTTCGTCTAGAAGGGATGAAAATTTCAAGAAATTGTTTATGTTTTGAATATAGTCACCAGGTTACCTAAAATTTTCAACTTGATAAACTTGTTCTGAAATCTTTAAAGTTGTGAATCCAGCTACCCCCAGCACACTCAGTTAAAGGACCCATGAATCATAATGAACTTGTTAAGATATTTTGCATAATGTAGAACTGATAATGTGTGGTAATGTTTGTAAAATGATTTTCTTTGAAGAGAAGCCCATTTAGTGCAGAACTACACATAGACCCACTAATAGCAGATATCTAGAGATCCTATACACCCAATCTATGCCCAAGGATCTGCTAGGAGAGTGATGGGAATTCCCCATATACCATGTGCGTTTTACGTGTTACATAGACTGGTTTTAATCCTCGTGTATGATATTTTCATAACCACAACTGGCATCCCTGCATAGTGACCGCAGTTTGTAACATTGATCAAGACGATCATGGGAACAAACGAGAATCCACTTTCGCACTCCCACACTGGTTCCACGGACATCTGCTAGGGGGATTCGGTGGAATAAGACTGCAGGGACAGACAGATGACGGGAGACATAATCTGATCATCTCATGCATGTGCAGTGCAAGCCACCAGCTTCAAATCAACTTGAACATGGCCCGTGTGATTTTAACGTGATAATGTCAGCCTTTGGTGATATTACACATAATAGCAATCTATCCCTTAACCGTAAGCACTGACCTAATTACTTATCAAGTATATGCTGTCCCTATTGTCGCTCACACGGCTGCCAAACCACGAACGTTTTACTTTATTAGACTTCGGTCAGTCAAAGTTGATTTTACATGATATTCACATATCCTACTCTGAGTACGTCCGTTGGTTTTCAAATTTGAGCTCGTTATTGGGTCCGTCACCCACAACCAATCAACCACTGTCAGCACTCCAGGCAACTGAACTGGTGCCACCCACCTCTGAACGGGAGCCTTAGGTGGGCCACCAGACAAACGCACTCCCAGTTCATGCCTTCCACTCTCCTTCCTAATCTCTCACATAAGCAGTCCTATATCCAGCTATAACCAGCTGATAAAGATTGCCCTTATTTCACAATTTATGTCGACCTTCATCATATACCCGTGCGATAGATATGTACTTCTCCTCATGCCGTATATATATATATATATATATATATATATATATATATATATATATATATATATATATATATTACGTATGGCACCCTGTGTCGTACACTGCTATATGGAACATCTTGGGGCATCGGCAGAGTGCAGAATTTGCTTTGACATGGCTTTAATATCCTTTTAACGGTACGATTCCTTCATATAGTCAAAACCTACAAGACTAGATAAGGTTCAGCTTATTTACCTAGATAGCACGGCTATCATAACGGTCTGCTATATAAGTATATGCAACAGATGAATCCCTCAGATCAAACCAGATCTAACCAAGTAGTATTGGTGATTTGTGTGGGGCTGAGGCTACCTTATAATAAAAAGAACCTAAAATCTGGCCATTAAGTCAAGTAAATGAATCTGTCGGGTCCATCCAAGAGTCTACTTGATGTGGCCAGCCGTAATAATGTCGTCATTTATTGAAGGTCTTTATTGCTTTCGGTTTTTACAACCGTTCTTCATAATACATCCGAGACATGTAACAAATCTATTTTCTTAGGAAGCCTACTGTACTTATGAGATGGCATATGGCTCATTTGATGATATCCATTACGAGGAGGCACACACTAAAACACACGAATCAAAGACGATGTGTCAGTGGTATTCGACACACCGTGGGTTTGGAAGCAAAGGTTGCGGCGGTGATATCTCTACCGTCCCCCTATAACCCTCTCCCGTCTTCTTATACCGTGTGTCTGCCCGGCGTTTATTCAAATCTCCCCCTCCCCCACCCCTACTCCCAGCCCGCCACCTATCGGCGTGTCAGAGAAGCAGAGCTTGTGATCAGTGGCCTTTTTCCCAGACCAGATGCTGCAGTGTCTGCCGGAGGCACACTCAGGTCTCTGCTGCCCCCTGTTGGAAGTGGCTTCCGAGATGTGGCTTCGCTTTGGCTTCCTTTGCGGGCTTCGCGCCAAGATCACAAGTCGAAGCGGCAGTTTCAAGGCGCTGCTTCGACCCGCCCACCCCCGCCCCGCTACCAACGCCCTGTCTCGTGTGTACATGGTTTTGATGTCGTTTCCTGCTATATCTACCCGGTCACCAACCGCAAAGTAGACACAAGCCTTCCCTGACCTATTCCCCGCTATCGTCTGCAGTCCCACAACTGACCACCTGCTCCAAGTCATCCTGCTTTCCCATCCTTTTCGCCATTCCCGACACATGGGAATGGTCTTCCCTGGCAAGTTCTCTCCTTCCCGCCCTATTGGGTGCCTATTGTTTCTTCTCCATCAGGTATCCGATCTGCCTTGTCGCTTGTTGTCCTGCTTCTCTTACTACCTTATGACCCAGTCACGCTGGCGTAAATTTTGGTGTTCTTTCTCCGCATCAGAAAGGACACGTGTTTCGCGTGTAACTACGCAAATTCAACGCTTTTACATTTTACTACGCAATCTTGCGTAAATCATGACGCTTTTCCTACGTATTTGAAAGGGTGGCGTGACCACATCTTTAGGTAAGCTTCGTCCCTCTCTTTACATAAAGTTCACCCTTATTAAAGGTACCCACGAGAAAAACAGTGGTATATAAAGGAATAGGTTCGAGGGTACATATGTGCCCTCAGGACTAGAAAAAGCTCACCAGCCCTAACAGAGTTTAGCAAATGAACATGTATAGCTAAATTCAATGGCCAGTGTGTTGCCAATGTCAATTCCAAAATGATACGTTATGGGTGTATGACAAAGGAACGAAAGCAATGCGTTGAGACGAGATATACCGTATAACACCTCTTTGGTGGTAAAAGTAGAATTGTTACATATACAAATGTAATACCAACTCAATCTAGGCCAGAAAGATCGACAAGGTGCGGGTGTTAATGCTGATGACGATGAAGGGATGGAGCAGGTGCTGAAATCCAGTATGGGTTAACAAGATAGTAAGTAAGAAAGTAAGATATATGATGGTCAGGTATGCTCACAGAGGGCGGAGGCAACGCGGCTATAGAGGTCCCCCTTGCCCGCCCTCCCCCGCACCTTGACGATATAGAGACACATGTTGCGGTCTTCCAGCCTCTTGCCCATTGCTAATCCGTCCAGTTGTCCTGGGAGAGCCACGATAGCCATGCCTTTTTGTTATATTATTTGGGGAGTGATCAAAGTGAATTGCTACGACTCAACATACAAACACTACCATTGATCTCCACTCAAACACAAGAGTGAGCAGGGAAGAAACATTTTAGTGTGAACTGTTTAGAAAAGCATCGAACTCTTCAGAGTACTTTTTAGATCTGTTTGAGCCTAACAGAATACGGCATACTTATGTTAATCACGCCTGCGATAACAGTTGAGAGACAATTCCTTGTCGGTCCACCTCTAGTCTGCGGTACATTTTCTTAGTTTTCCGAGTCGCCCTGTCAGTGATATGATGCTGCTGGCTCTGCAGATGGCTGTTTAACAAGGAAACGATTCGGATTATTGTTGTGAATGGCTGGTGTCTTTACCGAATTTTAAAAAAAAGGACAATATATATTGTATTATAGGGTAGCATAATTAGGCTGTCTGATTGGTATCTGTTCTGTGTCGCTCTTTGTTGAAAATACCCACCGCGTTCGAAGACTGAGGTAGGTATTTTCGACAAAAACAACAACAATTCCAAGATCAGATAGAATACTTAGAATCTTTTATGGTCGAAGGAGAACCAGTAATACCTGTTAAGTCCCCTGAAACAGTTAGACACGTACATTCCTTTTACTACAGCTTTAAGATGTGCCTCACCTAGAACCCACTTCGTGCAATATCATAGACGCAGTTCCCGTACAGACACAGAGGTGGGAGCCGTTCTCTGGTAACCTCATCTGATGAAGATGCCTCAGTCTCTCGTAGACAAGCAAGCCAGACAAGGCCTTCATCGGTCAGTTTTTACCTGACTCCTGTAGATAGGATACCCCCGGGTTATCTTTCATATTCATCACTTCTGATCGTACATAAAGGAAATATGATACGAGCCTTCATCTGATTCTCAAACGGCCCAATCAAGGGTAAGATTCCTGTGAGCTCGATGAAGTATAAAAAAGAAACCATGGTGGCCATACATTGATACCAACATCAAATAGTCTGAGCATTCTTTGTGAACTCTAATCTCACCACCTAGATTAGGCTTAAGATATATAACTTCGTCTCGAAAGAAAGAAAGTGCTGCCTTATGGATGTATCAAACTTCTAGACTAGGCACGGCATGGCGCTGTCGGTAGCTTGCTGAATTGCGGATCGTAGGACCCACAGTTCAATTTATGAAAACCTACACGCAATTCTGCAGGAATATCATGAACTATCAAGTAATTAAATAGAACGTCCTGACCATGCTGTACAAGCTACAAAACGAGATGATTATTTACGGTTCGTACGTAACGAGGCGTTTACGCTGAGTTATGTACAAACCGTAAATTATTATCAAGTTTTGTCGCTTGTACAAACATGGTCAGAACGTTCTATATTTACTCTATACCCGAAATTAAGAAAAATCATTAATTTCATTTGGCTTTACGACTTATATTTTAATAAACATTTACGGAAGTGTTCCGTATTTTCCCGTACGGAACACTGTTCCGTACAGTATTTTTACGTTACATGGCGAAACGGTGCGTATTTACAGTATATACGGCATGGGTATATAGTAATACCGTGACCGATGTTTAGGGATTGATCGAGGAAGAGCAAGTCTCACACTTGGAGATCTAGGACAATCGTAAACAGGACAGATCACGGAAGGCAAGACTGGCAAGAGTGACTATCTAACAGTGCTCGAGAACAGCTCTAATAGGTACCTCACTGCTGCCACTGCTCCTGATGCCGTGGATGTGGTGTGGTGTGCCGGGTGTGGTGTGGTGGAGGAGCAGCTGGGGCTGCGGGGTGAGGGAACTATGACGGAGCGGCGAGGTGCGGGGCACGACCTCTGAGAGACCCCGCCCGTCCCTATTGCTTTATCACCGCTCCCGACGGCCGGAAACTACGCGTGGATCAGATCGGGCATTTACCCCACACACTAAACATCCGCTGGGAGCTAGTGAGCAGCTCACTGAGCAGCTCATAAGGTCCGTAATGCAATAGAGGCAGCGACCCCGGGAGGAGTTAGGAAACGTGGTAAAAGGCGTCCAGGGAGCGTGTATACAACCGTACCTCCTATACCCATTCCCCTTAAAAGGATACCTATCACAACGCATTCAGAGGTCTGAGGGGACCCTGCTCACTGCTGACACCATGCTTAAACCGGGAGGTGACAGCTTATAGGTGGGTGACGACTTGGGGCAAATGATAAGAGACTGAGGAGCAGCTCGTATTGCAGACTTGACGAGTATCAGTCGCTGGTCACCACCCTTCTCCCTCTAATATGGACGTGTCTGAGCCCACCAAGCATTCTCTCCCACCTCTTCTCCCTTCTTGTCGTGGTGAGCTGGGTTCTGATTAACCCATGCACAGGACAAGGGAAATATAGCATTTTACAGGAGAGAATTATTGACTTCCTGATTAGTGGCCACCATTAAATATGTACCTAGAATTTCTGAAATTTTGGAACACCTAACTTGGCAACTGGGACTTTTCTCAGCTCTATAGCTTTCACGGGAGAATACAATTGACCATTTTTAAAATTCTCTTATCTATTCTTTTTTATTGTAGATGTCATCATTACTACACAAAGCAGGTTTGTTTTGGTGGTTGATAGAAATAGGATTTTATGCACGTACTAGCCAGTGTACCCGGCCCTGTCCCAAACAGGGCGGGGTTCCTCTGCCATAGAGCTCTCCACCGGAGTCGTCGTTTCATACTACGCACACTCTGACATATATGGAAAAAAAATCGAATCGATAAATATATACCCATTTGTCCTTGCCAACCTTCAAAACAGCTGTATCTTATGTTATAACTGTGTATTTAGACATAGTTTTCCAGTGAAGCTTCGCTGGTTCTCAGGTCCAGCCATTTTGTTCAGTCTTCCTCGCTGGTTCCCTAACTGCAAAGAGCCTCTCCTATTCTAATAGGACAACTGTTCACCCTTGAATGGAGATCAGGGGTAAATACTTTACCTATGCACGTACATGTCCACTTTTAGTGACTTTGGTTGACCACAAATGACTTCATAATGAGTCTCTCTTGTCAGCTATGTCGTCAGACACAATCGTTCATTCCAGCGCCGTACTTTCCTGAAGAGAATATTTCACCTCATCATTTTTTTTAATTTACCATACCAGGGCGAGTTATCAGATACAGGGCTGTACAATATCATGTTTCGGCAACCATTTTAACGTACTTCATAAGAGTCAATGCCCAAGCGGCTGAAGAAAATGAAGAAAATGGAGATGAGGTGAGTACAAGCAATATCTCAGTTACAAGCATTATCATTTCTTCTACTATGATGTAGTTCAATAGTTCTGTCTCCAGACATACTTTGAACGAGTTTACATTCTCGAATTGCTGACAATTCATGGATAAGGAATTCCATAACCGGGCACCTCGGACAATTTAAGATAGTAGTACTTCTTGTATGGACAATTTTTAAAACCTTTCTATCGGCTTGCCGTGTAACCTTATTTGTAAGAGAAGCATGATATAAATTGAGGATACCAAAAAAGCGACGATTTCCTAAGGTCAGAGTCTCTATAATCAGAGAAAATACCCAGAATATTGCAGACACAACGGCTCGTGAAATATTCCCTTACAAATCTATCCAACAGGCGACATTTGTGGGAAAGGTCGAGGGAAACATGATTCTCAAGCATGTCTTTTGTAGAAATCTTTTGGTCTAGTATGGAAAAGAGATACTGTGGTGATCGGCGACGTACGTGCGGGACGTGTCAGGGGAGGTACGTGTGTGAGCTACGTGTCTGGACAATAGTAATGATGCGGTCGAGCAGCTCAGTGCGACCAACATGAGTCACACACAGGCAGAGAACGGGTCACTGCGACCATAAATCAACCCTCATCCCCAGCTGGACAACAAGGGATTGAAAGGATACAGACCTGCTGATGAAGAGAAAGATCGATAATGCCTGAAATAGATACAGACTCCGAAGGCTGAGACAGATACTTCTAGTCCGACGGTAGCAGACACATACTTAGCCTTCAAACGAGTTGCTTTTTATATTCATCTCAATCCTATACACACTAGAAAAATGGACAACACACAGGATATAGACCATGGAGAACAGACTTCAATACTCGTAAGGGCATGGGGAACGAGTTCCTAACGTTAAGCCTATGGGAAAAAACACCAGGGGTGAGATAAACTCTATACAGGAGCTATAGACCGGTGCAGCACCCCTGACAACCTGTAGACCTCGATAGTTAACCTTAATAAAGAATAGAAATTTTAATTTACGTGAAATTATACTACGATTGATATGTTACTTAGGAAATCGATAGTGGAGTGACGACAGACATTAGCACTCCCTTCTTTAAGAACTGAATGTGGTAGCCGGTGTCACATAACTATAACAACATATGTACCGACAACAAGAATTATCTCGTTTGAGTGGACAATCACCATCCTACACACTGTCTCCCATGGAGCAGACAATTTCAGAGGTTCGATTCAAATTGTCATTCCAAGAATACTTTGGAAAGGTCTTGATCCTTTGAGAACAGCTACTTCAATGACAACCCAACGTATTCTTCCGCACAGGACATCGACTCCCTACACATCCCCTATTATCGACCCAGATCAGATCCGACAAACCTTGATCACGTGACGCACGTGACAGGAACTGGAACCGGAAGTAGGGTGGACGGTGCGGGTGCGATGTGCGTATGCGCCGGGGAGGTGGAGGATTGTGACAAATTTGTCTGTAATGAGGGATCTGGGTGAAGGGGTCGGGTTGGTTGTGGCGGTGGATAGTGGGGGGTGTTGCTTGGCACACGGGAAACGATACTTGTCGGATATTGTCTGCGACTACTTGTCACCGATCGGTCAAAGAAACGATGTCTATAGTGAAAATGACACCGTCCTATTATCGAAGCGACACGTTTAGGGAGGTTGTAGGGGACGGGCGGGTTTCTGCTACAAACGACCCCATTGTTACAAAACCCCTTTAACGCCAGGAGCGCTCGCGTCGGCACTGGAGAACTCTCACGGCAATGTCAAAGGAGGTCGATTCCGACGGCAGACGGGTATCCGGTGGAAATTTGTGGGTTGGGAAATGTAGGAGATCTAGCGAAAGGGATGGAGGCTTAGCGGTGGTCTTTCACGTGTGGGTCAACGTATTATCGCCCGCTCCTGCCCGGCTGGAGGCCTGCGTCTCCCGACCCACTCTCCATGCTGATCGACATTAATTGGCGGACACCTTTGTCAACACCTCTTTGGGGAAAGAGGCGTTTAGACACCGGTCGAGATAGGAAGTGACGCTCAGTCCGATTCAATCTGCAACCGCGGAGCGTGGATTATAGATTAATAAGCCTGAAAAAGACACGGGCTGTATAGAAACACTGTAACATGATGCTCATCCTATCAATTCCTGATGGTTACCCTGTGAAAGGAGGAGTTCTTTCTGATGACAGAAATTACCTTGCCATCAAGAGATTTTCTAATAGAAACGCAATTGGATATTTCATGTTTGCATCACCAGACTGCACAGCTTATTTGACCTGAGCAGATTTGTTTGTCAGATTTCCTAAGTTTATACGATACGTATTTTAGTCCTATATATTTTAACCCCTTAGATCGTATATCTTTACAATATATAGTTTAACAAACCCGTTGTCCGTATGTACAATGAGCACACAAACCGTCAAGCAGTCATATGTGTCAATGAAGTACATGTATAGCTTATTTCATTAATTCAAGATGATAACTTCTCTGAAATCTAATTGTGTACCCTACCAGGTTATAGACCCGAAAGTAAAGAAAGCATTAATATAGCCATCAGTAAAACGGGTCTGGTGAACTGACGTAAATATGAATATTTGTGGGCAAGGTGTGTTCATTCGAAATCTACTTATATTCTTTTGAATGATTAACTGACACCCGACGTCCCAACCCGTTCACTAACTCAGTATGTTTACAGATAATGGCCTTGTCTTTCAATTAATTATAAGTTGAGGTAGAGGTACATTACAACTAGAAGTTTAGAGAGCCATGTCTTAAGCCTAGTTGCAATGAGAAAGTTGACTTAGGAATTCAGTGCAAAATTGTTAAGTGCATCAGACCATAGCTTATGGGAGTTGTAATTCTACTTTATATCACTTTGTCATTTACGGGCAACTGTTGATAATGCCTGTTATGATATGCTACAACTGGAGGTTACAGTAGTGACACCTTACATGTACAAATTACGGTAGTCATATCATATCTACAAGTGATTATATAGAACAACTGAAAGGTGTAGGCAGTTTCACAGCAAACAGAAGATCCCACGATGTCAGTCCTCATCGTGTCCCTGGAGATAAAGAGAAGAGATCCACACATAGCGCCGTCCATGGAGTCGCCCTAATGATCGCCCCTGGCTTAGGATGCCCTACTCCTTATAGACTCCTCGGTACTCAGGGTCTCACATCCCTCTTTCCAGCTAGCTTTATGTCATTTCCTATGCCCCCTGTCCCATCCTTTTCGATATACATCACCGTCGTATTCTAAACAAATGTCGTACATATCTGCATCTTTGCTATTCCTTCCTCACCTTCCGCTCCCGGCATCTCTTTTGATATTACCTTTTTTCCCATGCTATTGCTCCATCTTGCTGTACTGATACCGGATCCCTGATTCTCTTATATTCTTTTACCTTTAACATTCTCACTTCTCAAACCATGCAGCCAAACACTGGCTATATTTTCAACAAGTTCTTCAACTGATGCTCCTCCTGTCTGAATAGGGAATCTACATGACCATATATCAGACTATTTCAGACATCCCCGTGAACCAACGATCCTTTTCGCTCCTAGCCCCTCACCGCCCTCACTCCCACTACCGAGCCCTATTTCAGCCGAGATCCCCAATATCAACCCAGGTCTCATTCGCCGATTCCCAAAAGGAGTCCTCACAAATAGGGTTTCCATGGAGAGGTTCAAGTAACGTCGTAGTATGCTACTTGTCTCATAGAGGGAACACATAAAACTCACCGCCTATTAAAGTGTGAAAAGGACAGAGGGGGGTTGCAATGTGATGGCCCCGACCAGAGAAGTACTTGCCTGGTTATTATTCAAGTGGCTGGCGCTAGTGACGCGGGGGGAAGGGGAATGGAGTGTGTGGGGGCGGGGCGGGGGTGGAAGACTAAAAGAGAGATTGAAATATCCCCCCACCCCCACTTGCCTTCAACCATCAGGTATCTCCGGAACCTGTAAAAGGGGAGGTTGTTTAGCGCATGCGCACCGGGTACTGAGAGTGAGGCTGACAAACATGGCGGACAGTTGGCATTCTTTGCTCCTTTCTCATTGAGGCGCCGCGAGCACAAAAGGCGACGGCCGTCCGGTCCACAATCACCCGGCTCCTCAGTCGTCGGTCGCCGCTCCCAAACACAACTAGCAACAAAGACGTCTCAGGCTGGTCCACTTCTACCGCCTCTCCCCCGTACGTCCCAGGATTTATTTGCTCAGTTGCCACTCACCACACCACCCTCTTACCACCTCTCCCACCCCTTATAAACCGAGAAAGGTGCAAGGGATCATGAGACCAGGCAAAGCTTTTGATTCGCGACATGAATACGATGGGGCTCAGAATATCATGTAAGTAGGAATCTTGATGAAAGGGACTTTTTCTCAACAACTCTCCCCGGGCCTTCAAAGCTTTGGCTCAACAATGCGCTGGCATTTTGGCTCTATACTCGCAACATCACTTTATTGAAGTCTATGTGGAGGCAGAAGTCTATCGAGCTGGGTGTATTTTATGTTTTTTGCCCACCTTGTATATGTTCGCTGGGATAGCAATGGGATGGTGCAGGATGTAGCAACATGGCTCAATGTTCACCGGTTAATAGGCTCTAACTGTATCGCAGTATGGGGTGCCTTCACAATGGCCTGCCAGGTTAAGGTCTTGGCAAACATAGGCGTACTTCAATCAGGTCCCCTGTGTGGGTCTGCCTTGGGTGGAACATGTGGTGCAGTGCAGAAGGCAAACTGAGAGAATGGATGGGAGACATAAACCATTGTTCTTCCCTCACCCGAGTTGGAAGTGAATTGTGAGATGCCCTACTTCGGAAGTGATCGGCGACAGGAAGTGGGAACTCTTCTGCTGAAGTATTTAACTCAGCAAGTTATGTACGACTATGATTAAATCAAAATAAAGATCCCTCCATCTTTCTAATTTCTTAGTTTTGAACTTTTGATAACCAGTGCTCAGATCCTTGAAATTTATCCCAAAGTATGTCCTTAATTTGGATATATATATATATATATAAATATATATATATATATATATATATATATATATATATATATATATATATATATATATGTTACTGGCAGCACCTCATATTCATCAGGGTTTTGATACGTTGTATATTGCATATATATGCATATATCTGTTGTTATTGGTTCAAAATCTTGCTACATAACAGGATTATTAATCTTCATAATTGTGAGAATCTCTTTAAAAATAAGGCCGTATTACTCATAAGGAAGTTTTCTACAAGTATTGCCTATTGGCAAATCAGTCTTTCATATTATTCATATTGCTTTAATAGCTCAGACAATGCTCTTCCACACAACAAGGGTCATGAGACCATCCAAATATTTTTATATTTCATAATAGTATTTCAATGTTTTTCAATGTTCTTCAGTGGTTGGCATTCAGCAACTCTACGATTAGATAGTCTTTGTTTGGGTGGTAATCCACGAAATAACTATGCTTATTTGAGATATTTGGCTGAAGCGTGATGGTTTTTTTAATAATCAACACGTATTTGAGCTAGTTTGCCACAGCTAAGTACGTAAAGAATGGTGTTATTCATAGTGCGGGTCTATGATGAATAACCCACCTTTCTGTCAATTTGTTTGATTAGTAACCTATCCTAAACAGTACAGACGCTACATGATAGTCCTGCCACATATATATCAATATCTCATCAATCCTGAAATCTGTCATTTTGTAAATACAGAAAGGCAGCGCATTTCCTATGTCTACAGATATGTTTAACTATAATATACTAAATATCTTGAAATACGACATAATACACCATCGATTTCATGTTAATGATTTGCATATCAATAATGGTATCAATTCACACTCACAACTATATCAGACGATTGATGCCAAAACGAAAAGGCAGGCGTTTCCTTGATCTACCCTAACAGTTACTATAAATCTATTGTAATGAAAAGTAGAAGAAGCACTAAAATAAATAGCTGCATCAGACACTATCTGATCTGGCTTGACACAAGTGCCGAAATCTATGGTCTCATTAGCATTTTGTTGACGAATTAGTAGAAGAACAAGACCTCGGTGTAGAGAGCACTGGTTCCCTATGGGCCCCACTGTTAGCGCCTCAGTCTAATTGGTTGTGACATTGACCAATCAGAGGTACTTGCGGCAGCGTGTGCGGGACTACTGTTGAGTAACTGATAGTCGCGTCTGGTTTGCATCTCTCTCTAGGCCTCACAATACTGACTCACTTTTCACATCGGGTAGCCTCCAAACACACACTATTCATTGCTTTGTAAGCTTTACAGTCTTTTCGTACACTAAAGTGTAAATGGTTAATCATTAGGATGAAAGCATTGCATTGGAAACATCAAGGAGATATTATTATGCTTACACATTTGTTAATAACTAACATAAATGAATGGAAACGTTTTGTGACTTTGTGATTGAATGTGACGATGAAGGTATTTCTAATAGAGCGTGGTAACATTGTTTAATGTTCATGAAAACCGAATTCAGCATCTTGCATAATGTACCTTTGATTTTGTAAATTATAAGATTGGTGGGCTTACAATGCTAGTGACCATATTAGTGGGTGTTAAGAATCCTATGCAGGTAAGTGGCAAAGAAAGGGAGTAATACAGAGAAGGCAGTGGCTATGCTGTGATATCATAGACATGTACGGTACTGGATAGAGACATATTTCTTGATAGAACCTCGAGATATATTGAGTAGAGAGGCTTTTCACGGGTGTTGGGAGGGAGGAGGTGACAGAATTGGTGTATAGATGGAGGCAGGAGGAGGTTCTGTTTGGTAGGGGTAGTGGCTGATATGTGGAGGTGTTGAGCGGGTGGGGCAGAGGTGCAGGAGGGTGTTGAATTGAGAAGAGGGCGAACCCTGTTCCCAACCAGAACTAGTGCCACCTGGTGGGAACTGGGGGCAAGCCCGCCATCCGGGCAACCAGAGCCAGAGACGCTTTGACAACAGCCTACTTACAATCGGCCTTGTTTTCACAGAAAACATGTTGCCTTTGACACTCACCTATCTCTCCATGGGGTGCACCGAACACAGCAAGACGCCAAGAACAAATTGAAATACACCCGACTTCACCGTTCATGGGGTATGGTTTCATAGCACACCTACAGACGCGGGCATTATAACGTTGCTTTTATACAGCAAGTGCAATAGACATGCAATGGTTCAGGGTAGAGGTCTCTTTTGAACACTGACATATAAGGAACAGTAAGTTCCAGCACCAAATGCCTCAACAAATACCCATATGATGTATATATGTATACAAGTACATGTAATATATATATTTCTGTATTTCTCTTTTGCATTTATCTATTTATTCAGACGTACAGACATGGATTCGACATACATAATTTCGGCAAATGGATTCGATGTACATAATTTCGGCAAGTCTTACACATGTTTAGATATCAGAGGAAGGTGCAATACGCCACTAGAGCTTTGTCATTGCTGAAAATGAAGAACCAAGTGCCTTGAAATATAGGCAATATTACTTTTTAGGCCTAGTTGGATATCAACTGGATATACATAGGCTACATGGCTAACATTTATCTTAATATTTTGCCGTACAAAAACTTACCCATAAAATTCAGACGAGAAAATGTCCTAATATGATGGTGTGATCTAACATATTAGCATTCTTTTACAGCCATGTCAATTTCTTTATACCAATCACCAAAGTATTTACTGTATATTGACGTGCTGATTTTTAAGACACCCCCTAAATGCAGACTAGAAAATCTACTTAATCACGTGTACATTAGTTACATCCTCAATGAGTTACACGGGAAATCCCTCTGTTTTTGCCAGACGATCGGAATGATTCAATGAGATCATTGAGATGACACAGAAGCAATGACTTGGCACTCCCTGTCTGAACAAAATTAACGATTATGATCGAAATTTGAGTAATATGAAAATATTGCCTGACTGACTTTGAATGACCTTCACAAAATGCCATACTATATATGCTATATTATATATAGTTTTAAATGGTTTTCCGGTTTACGTATACCATGGCTCAATGCAAAGCTAATTTCTCCGTTTGATTGCCTCAGCTGGCTAATATAAGTGAATTTCTCATTTTACTGCCGGATGACATCAGTTCACTATGCCTGCTTCTTATTCTACCGACAGGTGATAATAGTTCACCATGACAGCTTCTAATGATATCTCAGTTCACTGAGATATTATGACCCACATTCACTTTGATAGTTTCTCACTTTACTGTCGGATGTTACCTCAGTTTATCCTAGATTTTCTCGGTTCTACTAGAACACCTGGTACTAGGAATACTACTGTAATAGGGCTATGTTATGATCAAGGGACAGTTAGAAAGGGCACTCAGCTAAATGTACATCCTTGAAATATCTTCAAGTTTATGAGTGTGGCCCGTAAAATATGGAATTATTGTCAAATCTGGCAAGGGCTCAGTGGTCCTGTCTAGGTGACTTATTCTGGTCTTTTTCTGCTGATTCTAAATCCTTTGGTGGTCTTAGACGTGATACTCCACCGATATAATTTTTAATTTTTTCATCTGTACATATAAGTTATATATAATACATATCTTCTGGTATCAACATTTCCTTTCAATTGGGCATTATTATCTTTTGTGATGCTTCATCTATATATAGGACATCCCAACATATGTGGTTCTTTGCCAAGGCCTCTCAGAGACATTTACATTAGGCGTATGGAGCGGCCATGGTTGGTACATCAAAACTAGAATCATCTTTAAGAGAGACTGAGTAGGTTTATAAAGAACACGTGTCTGTGTCATATATAACCTTCACGATAGGATATTGTCAGTTAATTGCCCCTTGTCCATCGCGCAAATGAACTCTGTGGGGAGGGGCTGCTGCTTAACATTTTGTGATGCCAGCTGTTTCCTCGTCATCTTTCCCAGCCCCTATATAGAAGTCATCCATAGGTTGTGTTGGAATCGTCCTGTTGTGGGGGAATTCATACAACATAAGTATAAGTACAGACTCAACTAGCAGTCCTTACAGTTTTGTGCAAATTTGTGTATTTTCCCCGATACCATATAACCTTGACAGTTTTTTTCATTTATGTAAATTCTGCAGAAGATGGTGTTTGCTATTTCAAGTGCATTTGACTTTTTTTCATATTTCATACGAAGATGATCATAAATGTATAAAAACCCTTGTGTTGCTGTAGCTTCGACTAATATGTCCTACAAGTCAAGGCAAGATGCGTTTGGAGATACGGTTTGATTTGCACCTTATCAGTGTTTATTTGTTCAACATACCTCATTCTGAAATTAAAGATGGTGGTGCCCAGGGCCTGACCTTGACTTGATCTATATATCGGGTGGTACGTACATTTACAAAGTGAAAGTCTAGTCGTGCTCTGTATGAATTTTGGTATATGTGTATTAGTTCAGTAGGCAGTTGGCTCGAAGAGGGAATGGGGTGGGGAGGGATAGAAGAGGGTGCAGTGTGGATAAAGATGTGGATATGGGTTGTCCAAAGAGCAGTCCCATTGAGAGCTGTGAGCTTGGTGGTGTTTAATGCTGTGCTGGCCCTGCGACTTTGTCAGATCAGGGGGTCGGAGCGGCCATGGCTGTCCTGAAAAGGGTGAAGTACGCAAAGTGAGCGATATTAGGGTGATGTGAGCAAGTCCGTACAAACATGGCTTTTGTGGTGAGGGGATTGCGGCTGGCTAGCTTGAACGTGGAGTTCGGTTCCAGGACTTAAGCTGTGAGCCTTCTAGATTCCCTTCTGTAATGAAAAAAGGGTTGAGATACCAACAGGACATACGGTCTCGGTGAGTGTGATGATCACTCTGCTCCATGTGTATTTTAGGGTAAAAATCACCCTCGTGTTGCTAGTGGATTCAGTCAGTTGAGTTTCTTTGTTGAAATGAAAAAAAAGAATTCCAGCAATAGAGGAATTGTTGGCATTATGGTGAATGAACATTGCAACAAAGCTGTCCCTGAATCCACTACTATAGCTGAGCCCTCGTCTATTCACAAATATGAAACGTGATAGGGAATGTATTCAGCTGCCGTTGAATAAAAATATCAATCCCGATACGGCTACGTTTAGGCAAATCATTGTGCAACGCGTTGGCTATGTACCAAGATGGATGTAGATACTTATGGGATCCACTCAGTATGATGCTTGAATTCATCTCAAACATGAAGGGTTCTTGTGGATTCATGTACCCAGATACAGCTGGCGAGGCTTCATATATATATATAAATATATATTTATATATATATATATATATATATATATATATATATATATATATACATGTATATAAATACATATATATATACATGTATATATATATATATATATATATATACACATATATATAAAGGCGCCGATAACACCAGCTCAGAACATTATATGTATATAATTCACATTCGGCTCACACGCAATGCAAACACGACAACTAGCAATCGCATTCTTAGAACAGTACGACCACCCCACACAGAACCTCCAACTTCCAACGTAGCCTGGGAAATTAATTCCCTTTCGGATATAGTAGAAGGTACAAATCTAATTAGGGTCTGTACCCGCTGCTTTCACCTCCGTGAATCATGCATAGACGTAGGGCAAACTGATCACTTGGGTTCTAAGTGTTTTTGCACTGCAGAGGTCTTTCACAGAGATGCTCAGCTATGCATTCATGCCATTTCTCCAATTTCACCATTACACAACCGTTTCTTTCTTATTCAGTACCAAAGACAGACTGGCATTCAACGTAGATTCCACTTGTTGTTTGCCACGAGTTTTCACCAAAGGGTGAAACATTTCGTTGTAGAGGATTTTAGTGAAAGGCACCGTTGCTGGTTTAGATCAAACGCATATTTCTCTCGGAGTAGGAACCTTTCCATTTCGTTCACTCAACATATATATATTTCTCTCATGTACACTGTGCAAAAATGCATTTCAATTCATCTGTAGATAGTAATGATTTGCTGGCCAAATCCCAGAATATGATCACTATTTAGGCTAACAATACATACAAGAATGCAATGTATTTATTAGGGTACAACAAAGTACAAGTATCTGGTGACGTATAGACTTGTACATGATGTAGTCGATGGCATATAGTCACATGATGAAAAATTATTATTTACTTGCTGTAATACCAATTTACATGAAGCACATTGACCTACAGTTATGCAATCTATTTTCACCATATTTTTCTTACATTTACTATGCAAATTCTTGTGATACACACTGTGCAAATGAAAGTGAATATACTACAAGATCATATTGGACGAGGTCACGTGTGTGGGTGTAATTACATTTGCAGTCCCTGAGCAATTTTCCTTGAACGCCTCCTCGAATATAGCAACTGCCATGAATTTCTTTTAAAAAAAACCGCTTTGACAGTTACATGTTACGTGAGTACAAGGAGAGCGTGGAATACCTCTGTCTGGTAAGAGTTGTAGGGTCAGTCTAGTATTTGAGAGTTATGCACTCTTCATTTATTCAACTCGGAAAAACAAACAGGACAATAGGGTGCGATGGACGACACTAGAAAGAGAGGCATACAATGAGGCTCGATCACCTTTGGCTGACCTCTCCACTACGGGAATACATACATAAACCACGAGTTTGCCTTTCCCTCGACTAAGTCCACCTTAGTATTGTCAGACACGAGGAATGGAGTTGATGTCCAGGACACGTTGCAATTTTATTATTATTGTGTAACTATGTAGTTAGATGAAAGTATTTCTGAACAGGGCCGTCTGAGGTTACCTCATGTGTGCTTCTCAGTGAATGTCCCCAATACATCACATTCAATGCAGTCTGGTGTAGCCCTACACTTGCATACAACTTGCATATTCTTTGTATTCGTCAAAATTAATGCTGGGTACTACATAGTGTGTAACTATCAAAACGGGCGTTGTTCTTTATAAGTAGGGAAGGTTTGGTTTCAGGCAAGAGAAAATACGAGGATTGAGTTTGTAGATATGGATGAGGTCGCGTTTCCTCTAATTTAAACCCACTGAATTCCCAACGCTAAGCTACTGGCATATACAATGCTATCACCTATATGGGGCACACTTTGTATGCCCAAAGGGGTAGAAATTATTTTGTGCCATCTTTTAAAATCGCAATGATTTTTTCTTGAAACTTACCTTCCACTTGATTCCACAACCATCCTTCTGGTATATAGTTGTATTTCAGTTTTTTCTTTTTGTATAAAATGATATATGCCAGGTCGTCATACAACAGGATTACCACTGTCTATGTATACATTCTCTCAGTTTTGACCTTATTGGAAGAGCGAAAACCGTAATTACCACTTGAAAAATAATTGAGCTGGCTGAGTTTTGGGGATTTTAAGCCGCACCATGGTAACATCATGGCGAGATGGAAAAGAATCAATGCGATGAAGGTGTTTGGAGTTTGACAGTAACAGACAGGAGATTGTGATGGCTGGGTAATGTTGTTATTAGAATAGTACGATTTCTGCATGGTCACATGTATGTAAATATATATATCTTTCTTTTCATGGCTGATCCAAGGCGAGCCAGTTCAGCGTTCGTTCTCTCACTGATTCGGGTTTTTTTAAATTTCTTTTAGGTTTTGTTATAATTCTATTTGTTTTTTTGTGGCGTAGTGTCACCATTTTGGAGTGGGGCTGCCCGCTGGCCGTACACGGTTTACGCCATTGAAAACGTGGCTCCGAGAAGTACCCGGACCTCCTGTCCTGGGACATACACGCAGCCTACAGTAGCACACTGAAGCCTGAATTGCAATCTTGAATCTTGAAAGTATTCTCTTTCGTTAGCTAATTGCCTCAAAAGCCGCTGTGAAATGCGCAAAGTATACATAATTCTAGCTGCTCTGTCATTCGGTTCATTTTAATTTGGTAATTATTGAAATTCTAGATTGATCATAGATATTTCGACACACTCTCTCCTTTTATTCCTAATAGACGTCCTGTTTGTTTCACGGCACCATGGAACTTGTCTCTCACACTACATGGATGTCATAGCGATAATGCCATAGTATAACCATGCTTGCTGTGACAAAGTCCATCTTAATCAATCAAAGTGAGATGTTTCCATCGTCCTTTTGTTTCAGACAGTCCTGAATTGATCTGGGCGTTCCCGATCATTGGGAGAATATGACTTATGCAATCGCCCCCTTTCCTTTGGAAATGATGTCAACTTATTATGTAGCCTTTTCTGCATGCTACTTTGTCTCTGAAATCAGATTATAACACATAGAAATTAGGGGATGATATGGGTTACATGCGATGAACCATAAACAGTTGACATATATATGACCAAATATTGTATCCTACAATGAGTAAGTGACCTTCGTGTGGCAAGAACTCACACGGCTTGGACCCATGCCGAAGCATTGGTCAGGCATATACCCATGTTTAACTATGTTGAACTTATCTGAATGTCCCTGGCAGAGTATCTTGGTCCCAAATATTCCAAAGAGCAGTATTGAAAGTAGGACCCAACAAGGCTCAGTGGTCTAGGATCGGATGATATTGTGAGCAAAGCGTTTGGGATCAGTGCCATATGACCAAATTTCATTTAAAGTCTCTATTTTCTGTGTGTGACTGTAGTAGTGCCCTCCCCCGCCAACCCCCACCCCCAGCACCTCCTTCACCCCCTGGGGCCATCCACCACGTGAAGACCTCCCTGACCGTTACCACCTCCAGGCTTTACTCACCCAACACACAGGAGAAACAGTGGCGGTTCCTCACTCTGTAAAATATGATATATCTACAACATTCCACTTGACTCTTTGGCGCCGTGCATACTCACTCCTTTGAGAGGAGGAACTTAACTAAATTGAACCGATTGCTCAAGTCTTACCGTGTAACCTAGGCCTACTTGTATTCAAGCACGATGTCCCGACGTACTCTTGTTTTGAAGTTATCGTTTCTTAGTTTTTCACTGTATATATATATTAGTTTTTTGTATTCCAAAGTTTTCGATGGGAATCTTTGAAATTTTATGGCACCAAAAGACATCTTTTTCATAAGAGTTCTTTCAAATGCTGAGGTTCTATACTAATGAGAAATATCAAGTAAATATTTCAGGTTATTTTCGCAGTTATGATAGCTCATTTATTCAAATTTAATATAAACTATTCCTATCACTCTCAAGAGAAATGACGGAAACCCGTGGCATCCCATAACAAATATCTGGGTGGTACTGGTATACATTTAGCTATGCTACACTGCAACGCCCCGGGACAAACATATTATCTACATTATAAGTTCGACCTGGTAGAGCTCCAACTTGGTCTGAAAGTATCCTGGACTACTTTTAGGATACATTAAACAATAACAGTAGTAATTGTATGTGGTTACAATTCAAAGTTACGCTAATGGAACTTTACCAGTGATAATAGGAGCAGCTCTGTAGAGTCGCTCTCTAGAACGGGGCCACCGTCACACACCATACCACGTGATACATGTGTGGGGTCTGTTCAAGCGTGACGACAGACAGCGGCAGGATATGCTATAATTCAAACCAGTTCGCGCCTAACCCAGTTCCTGTGAAAGTCTACGCCACAGAATGATGTGAATAATTTGCACCATATAAACCTGTCATGTTCGCTCAGGGGGCCAGTATACTGACACGGTAGTGTTGCCGTCATGAAGACCAGGGTGAGACTAGCTGATGCTAACGGACACTGGGGAGGGACACGTATAGGCGTATTCTATTCCATGTTCCAACCGAAAACTAATTCCCCATGCAGGTCATTGGTACAGTGTACATGGCTGAACTGTCAGAAATGCTTTATGTGAATTTAGGTGGAAAGAGAGCATGAAGAGAATATGCTTTTATATGGTGATTTTTTATATCGTTGGTCTTTGTCTTTGATTAAAAGAATATGTAAATAGCAGCATCGTCTCAGCTTATATTGTATCTGAGTATGTGTATATGCAGAGCGAAAATATGGTAAGGGCATATTGAAACCAGCTCACCATGAAGCCGACGGCTAGCTCAATCTGTTGAATCAATATCTCGAACCCACTTTCTGGTTTCTACTATTCTAATGTAGGGTAGAGTGGGAACCAACATCAACAATTAAATCCAACAATTTGCTTTCTTCTACAATATCATGATGTAATGCTAGAATATCATCCCATCAATAGTCTACTTTTAGTGCCTTTCAGAACTATGAACTCTATGCACACACTGATGTAAATGTTGGAATAGTGTGGAGTAAATGATATGATGGTCATGATCATGGATGTATTAATAACTCTCTACTTAATGAGACCTATATCTTTCTAGGTTCTATCTTGTAATGTTCAGATGGTTACAAGACCCTTGAGTGTGATATTCAATTGCGTTGTGATGTGCCCTATGCAGTTTAATATAAAAAAATATGGTATCTTTGTGCATTTCTATAGTACATTCTTAATGGTTTTATATTGACATTTGTACTTGTTCTCCCTTAGCTTGGGAATCAACAAGGATATCCAACAGCGTCAAGTTACGCTAGAAGCTATTGAAATTGATGCTATTACATTAATTCATTTCTATTCCATGAACTGGATATTTGTGGAGATGTGTGACGCTTGGATTAAATAGGACTCATTCCTTGTTGTATCTAAATGGATTACACCTGTAATGTTGAATCATGAGAGGTAGACTTAATATATCTGTTATGTTAGTAATGTACTGTCTCGACCAATATTATTTAAACCTTGTACTAAAGAGAACCATTTCACCTCATTTTAGCTTGTGACTGTCACCCCGTCGGCGCTCTGGGCAAGACGTGTAACCAGACTTCCGGTCAGTGTCCATGCAAAGATGGCGTCACTGGCATCACCTGTAACCGATGTGCGCGCGGGTACCAGCAGAGTCGCTCTCCAATTGCTCCCTGCATCAGTAAGTGACATCACATTTCACTGGCACCTAACTTTATCTAATTGAATAAGTAGATGTCATCAGTCTTGTGATAGTTCATTGTGAAGCGATGCAGCACTATGTGCTAGTTACCATTGTGTGATTTATACGTTTAAAAAAAAAACATTACATATCCTTATGGGAATTCATTCTTCCTGCTTACAGAATACGTACAGAGTATATTTTGAATTTCAAATATAAGGATAACATATCAAATCATGCAGTGAAATATCTCTTGAATTTCCAAATAGACTTGGTGTGGGAAACGAACTTTATTTGTAGACAAATACTAGAAACATACATGAAGTAGAAATAAATATAAGAAAGGTAAATAAAATTATACATATGTAATTTAAACAATTGTGTAGCGTTTAAATTATTAACTTATATCAAGATTAATCCTTAATCATATTTGATTTTTGTTGCCTGATTACGCATGGAATTTGTTGGGGGTTTTTGTTGGTTGGTTCGGGGAGGTCTAGAACAAATAATCAAAAGTTTTAGTGCATGTTTTGATCGAACGCATGTTTCATTGATTCACCGAAACACCACTTTAACACACCGCAAATACTGCATCCAGACACACCTTCCACTTGCTTTAGAATGATTCGTCAGCATTTAGTTTCAGTATAATGAAGCAAGTTTGAATAGATTTCACAGGAATATAGTCGCGTTTTCCAACAGCTTTATCGGTCAGTTGTCAGGATATATTTTGATGTTTTTCTTTTGTTTGCTTTGAGAGGTAGTATCAATCCTTCCTTTTTGGAGTAACCTATGTTCATCAATTAATACTGAATCAAAAAGGCTGCTTTTTAAGGGAAGAGATGAGATCATTTTGCAGTGGCAGTACAACATTATAGGGGACGAATTCTAGAAAAGTAGAGACTTTCAGCTGTTTGGAAGTTGGAGTAGATTTGTTTCAGCGTAGCTCCTTAGACCTTGGCATGAGAATTAACAAGGCTTTTGTGAATACTTACAATTGGTCCCGTTTGACGAGACGGAAGGATAGTCTCTGTCAACAACCTATAATCATACTAGCTTTTGCACAAATATACACAAGGAAATATTTTGTGCGACACGGTTTTGTGCTGCATGATAAAGGCCATGCTACCGATGATCTGGTCTTGACTGTTACCTGATGGCTCTTTCAACCTGCACACTTACGCTCTCCGCACTAACGTAAACCGACGGACCACTACGTTGCGCATGCGCACGCGTGTCAGTCTGTTCTTCTGGCTACCAACAGAGAGAAACAGGAGAATACGAGGAAATCAAAGGAGGAGAAGATGGATGCCATTGTATAGCGTGAGGAGCATGTCAGAATGCGCATGACGTCACCCGTCTGCATTGAGGGCATTGTACTTCCGGTTTACCCAATGCACTTCCGGTTGATGAATTATTTCCGCTGCCGGAATTCTTTTGTTCCATTGATGCTGCCAACTAACCCCCTTTGAGTGGAACGGACGCAAACTGCATGAGGATTTTGTGAGGCTTTCTTTAAGGAATAACACTGTCTGTGTCCCCTTGGAGATGAGATTGAGAACGATCAATATATATATCATAAAAAGCACCCACTCTTGCAGAGACCAGACAGGAAAACGACACCAGAATACAGGATCCCTTTGGTGGAATATCAAGTTAGTTTCCCTCTTTTTCTCGCTTTTCATCTACATCCAGGCAGACCACAGAGAATGGTTGTTGCTGGTTACTTTCCAAGTTAATTATGCTTTAGTGTCTATCTATTGACATATCATGTATACGACCGGGGAAGGCGGTGTATGTCATATACACATGTATATCCATGAATGCCAACGTCTGCACGAAAAGAAACCCCTACCCTTGTATAGTACCTGACGTAGGGGATTCACGAAGGAGTGAAGGTTGCTGCTTACCAACAGCAACTCATTCCCAAATATTGACAAACTCTATGTTGGAAAAGCCAGTTACGGTCCTATGTTAAAGTCAAAGGCAATAGTCTGCCTTCATAACGCAGTCAATATTATTTAAAAACAGCGTGCCACAAGCGTTAGAAACTTGTTTAGTCAAGGGGGTGCTCAACAGCAATTTAACTTTCGCGTCCAGGAATTGTACTGATCTGGGTGATATAGCAAAGCAGGTAACTCATCAACATTAAGCTTCAAGTCCCTGATTGTAACAGAAATCCATATTCTTTTTCTTTTCATTCCCAACGGTTCTACCACGATGGGTAGTTCCTCCACCGAAGGTACATATAATCGACTTGTTTTTTAGAATTTACAACGCGAAAATAAAAATGTTATGGATGAAGTGTTCTAAGCTGCTCGTGCCTCCAGGGGGCGCCACTCACAGGTTTGGTAACGTGCTAAACACACTGCAAACACAACCCCCTCGCCTGCCCCCCTCCCACTAGCACATCTCCTCCAGGTGTGACTCTATCCGCCACATCTCTCCCACAGAAAGTCATCAAGCAAACACCTACTACCATCTTAATCCGCGTTTTAATTCCGGATTAGGTGAAATTACTCCGCCGGACCAGGCCACATGCTGGAGTGTGTGCACCTACAGGAATGCATGTGGGAGGGGTGTCGTGATATATGCCAATACACTCCAGTAGCCCTCTGGAGAGGTGAATGCCTTGTAATTCGTAATTCCGCCACGCCTCCTTGTGGCGCCTACTAAGACTATTACTACTAGCGACACTACATGGAGGAGGTATATACGCACAAGAGGGCGCTACTAGGAGGCCGAGGGGCAGGTGTGTGTTGGGGTGGTGCCAGGTGCTCAGAGCCTGGAGGATGCTCCAGTGTGGAGGTGAGTGGTGGGTATTAGCAGGCCTTTGTCTCAGACACCACATGCCGGCGCCAATAAGCAGTCTGCCCAAAGCCTCCTCAAGTGGCAGAACAATCAGAACACACAGCTTCTGCGGCGTCTCAATAAGCTCAGGCTAAGGACTGCGAGGTACAGGGGTACAGAGTGTTAGGACTTATTCATATATCCATATCATAAATGTGCTATGTAAATAACAAAGTTAGATTCAAAATCATCAAAGGATCTAAGAATCACAGTATTGACCTTTTTCAGTATAAGCGTATGTATTCGTGATACTTCCTGCGCAGAATGGATCCGCAATACAAATGAACAACATCAGGAAATGCTTCTTTTTCCGATCTCCGTAAATACCTCGTATAGAGCGACAGTAGTCGGACTCAGGTCTGTTTCAATAATAGATAATGTCTCCGTATGTTTTCTCTGCTTTTCCTGGCATATCGAGTGTAGGGCATTTGAATGGTTTGAACGTCTTTATATAGCATTCCATATACCGCACTTGGTAATTCTGTTCAGAGTCTACACACAGACACATTTAAACAAAGACATTAAATGCCACCCTCCATCACTCGACCCTCCATCACACACAATCACAAAGCACATACTCAAAAAGCACATGGTCACATAGAAGATCATCCACACGAAGCAGGAGATTGTTCAAATGGCATACACATCTAGGACTAATTGTAGAATGGAGGTCACACACTAATACTGATACAACAAAGGTTGTTCGTGAAATGATTGTACACAGGTAGAAAGATCAGAAAGAATTGAACCCATTAGCCTTTAAAAGGAATGGAGTGCAAGCTAGATTACGATGGGTATCCCTCTCACAGACCAATGTGAGATTCTTGAGGCACAGTGAAGCTCGGGTACTTCAGAGTTCCCCTTTAAATCATTCTTTGTTAAGGGAGGCGATGATATATATGTATTACAAATATGACACTTCTTTGTTATTCGACCGTAAATTCTGGTCTATGTAGAGCTTTTGCAATATGCAATAAATGTTCTGATCTAGCTCGATAGTAGACGACTTTCTGCCATGTCCAAAGACAAATACACATGTTTAACCCATATGTACTAATAGACACGAGGTACATGTGTAGACTGTGGTGATATATTTAGGAATTTCAAATAGTAAATTAGGGATTATAATCCAATTAATTGTCATATATTCTAAAGCAGAATTAGGGTCGCGGAATCGTACTTGAATTTCTATTAAACACATTAATCACACATTCAATGTATATCTATTATGTATACTGATTTGAATATGTTACGATTTGCAGAGATCCCAAGCCTGACAACCACTTCCTGGCCCGTAGGGAGGGGCGGTAACCGGAACAAAGGTCCAGGAGGTAATGGTGGCGGTAATGGTGGCGGTAGCAGGGACGACGGTAAGACCCTATTTTATTGTTAAAGGTATCATATCTACTCAAAGTTTTATTCATAATTTCTATCATTCATACTTTAACAGGTAGAATTCAATGAGTTTATTCAGGAGATTCTTCAAATTAACGTCAGTTAGTCGTTGTTAACAGAAGTGACAGTTATCAATGGAAAATGCCTTCGTGAAAAATCAATTGACATTTCCTTGGTCAGTCTCATTTCACATTAAGGAAATCTGGTATTTTGTTTACTTTGAAGCGAATTGTTTACTCTAATTCAAGTGTCATCTGTGATGTACATGTACTTACGAATGAACATTCAGAGAACAAAAACTGTATAGAAAACTAAAAAGCCATACATTAACTATATGGTTCACCAATATGATTAAGAGTTATGCTTCACTATACTTAATTTTGTCTACAGATATATGAAATTGCTTAGAGATAGAAAACGCGTGCTTACAAAACTTGAAAAGATAGAATATTGAACAGTGTGCATCCAGGAACTTGAATAAATTGGGAAATGAATGTGTTGACCCACCAGTACCTCGCCTAGTTGAGCAGAATAATGCGTCGCAGAAGCCATCAGCGTTTTGGCGCGTCTCCCCATTGTCGTCTGCTCCCATCAATTTGTCATCAAAGGCGCCCCCTTGTGAGCACCTGAGGCGACATTAGCATGGGTTGAGACGCTGGTAATCCTCCAGAATCTATTCTCTTACAAACAAATCCAAATTCTACAGAACGTCGAGCAAAGTTCTGGTTTGAAACACAAAATGGGGATGAACACACACTCGGTGCGATTTCATACAATTCATTTCGGTGGAAAACCCCCCAAAGGACTATTTTTCACGTGAGAATATCGTCTGCTACGAAGGGTTTTTCCCGCATCGTCTCCCGGGAATCAGTTTAACACGGCCTTTCAGTTCCGTGTTTGATCTTTGTGAGAGTGTTTGTCATTCAATTCAAATCACCCACTCTACTTGTTGGAGCGTGAAATGGAGTCTGTGCTACAAGTATATTATGATGACCCATGGGTTATCCCCAAGAGAAATATCCAAGTACGTCCCAGAAAAGGCAGAGTAAAACTTTCATGTTACCACCACTGTCCGCTTCCCGTGTCTTTGTCTCGTATTGCTGTTTCTAAACTACTTGCTATCCCTCTATTTGCCTCATTAGACCCAATGTTGTCTTCCACACGAGATGAGTTTTCAATACGCCTTTATTAGAATATGGCTTCTACGGGTAATCTTGTATCTAAATCTGATAATAAGAAAAAGTCGTTTCTATTCTATAAGTTAGCTTTCCTCTTCTGGGCAACTCTGTATCGAATGCAAACTGTCCCTCATTAATTCATCACTGCTCTCTCTCTCCCTCTCTTTCTCTCTCTCTCTCTCTCTCCTCTCTCTCTCTCTCTCTCTCTCTCTCTCTCTCTCTCTCTCTCTCTCTCTCTCTCTCTCTCTCTCCCTCTTTCTCTCTCTCTCTCCTCCATCTGAAGAAACATGTCAATTCCGGCTGAATGCTGATTGGAGTATATATGTACACAGCAGTGGGTGGATGTATTGTGTGAGGACCTGCTGGCAGGCGGGCACCGGCCGGTTTTGTCGCGGTCTAGTCCGGGGCAGGATGGCGTGCGGCGCCCATCCTGCCCCGGCCTCCGCCTCCGAGTACACACCTAGCGCTCAGGTGAAGCGGGCCCACCTGCGCCGGGAGGCGGGACCCGTGCCGACCCCCTGCCGGGTCCTCACCTTCATGTACCCCGCCACTCGGCACGGCTTCACCCGCCGTGTCGCCGAGCAAGGCAATGCTGAATTTAGAGGGGGCGCATGGACCCCCGTTTTTTGTCCTTGGTATAGGTTTATATAGTAAACTCAGTTGCGAAACATATCTTTCGGTAAAAAGTACATATATATGGTGAACTCAGCCATGTTGGAGGCTGGAAGCACGGTCCCTACCAACAGCGCCCTCCCATTTCTTTTTAGATCCCGGATTCTCCCATGCTCAGAGTTCCTATACAAGTAAGTGCTGGTTCCACCAACACACAAGATATAGCAAGATTAGTCACGATTTTGCCGCCTTGCTAAATCTTGCTAGGTTTTGCGTGCATATATGCCGCTATGCATCGCTCTGGTTAAGCACCTGTGCGCCTGTGTCCCGGTAGATCACGATATGCCGCGATATGTTAGCAATAGATCTTGAGGTGTCGCAGTGGTGGAGCACCAAAATATACACAAGACAATAGAAAATATACATATCATTGCATGCGACGTATCGCGACAAAGGAGTTACACTTACAACATATCGCGACATTGTAAGATATAACAAAATATACCAAGATATACCACGGCAAAGCCATCGTGTTGGTGGAACCAGCCCTGTATGTACATAATCTCTTGTGCAGTCATCCTGCACCAGCGTTGCGACTGCCATCTGGCTTCGAGATGACAACGACTTGATCATGACCCGATTCCGCCTCCCCACTTCTTCTGTCGTAACACGTGCACTTCAGTCGCGTTCTTCTGAGTTTTGTATTAACAAAATGCATCCTACATTTCACAAATCAGTTGAACACTATGGATTTGGATGCCTTCTCTAGCTGTAGCAGTAAAATTGCTTATCTTTATCTTAAATGCCACCTCACAGATTTCACTGGGGTAGATTTAGGATTTGAAGGAGAATCATTGAATCAAAACAGTTTCTTTACTTCTTGCATCCACGTTCACGATATCCCCGACACGGGTGTTCGACTATGTTTGATCTATCAATCAACCTGTTCACGGCATTTACGAATTTGATAAGATGAGATCCGACCAACTTGTGACTATGGCTAAATTGTCTTTCGAGAAATGCTAACCAAACCCCTACCAACGACACCTACACCTTGCGCCTGTAACAACGCTGTTTTCCAATAGTCACCAATACCTGCCATTCGGCCACGACTATAAGGTGCACTTCTCAACCGTATTCAAATGCAAGGTGACAGCGGGCGCAAGCCAAGGGTAGCTCTTGGTAATAGAGGTGGTGAGGGTTGTGAAAAGACTGCAGCCCCATAGGAGAGGGATTATAGGCGATAAGATGATATGTTGACGCGACAGAGCACTGTAAACGCAAACACACCGCTTTGAGTCGCGGCTCAGATTGTTTTCAAGGTGATTTCCTCTTTAGACGCGGCGCGACAAACCGTAAAACGCGCTTTCAGTCGCGCATGCGTGAGCAGGAATTCACGGGGGGTCGCTTTATGCTGGGAGAAACGTCATACTCACGCTACTGCGAGCGACCAACCAGCACAGGCCTCATTGTGTTTTCCTCAACCTTTAGGCTTCTAGGAATTTGTGTTTTATTTTAGGACCTTTATTTCTGTCTTAATGCAGAAATTATGGACTGGAAAAGAGCGAAATAGTACGGATAATACAAACAGATATCTGCAAAGTTATTTCCTTTGCTCTAAAATGGCTTAGCACTGGTCATAGAATATTATCCCCTTCCTCAAACATATATCGGCACACAAACAAATATCAAGTTGAACCAGAAAAAATATCAGGTTTGTGTGTTGTCGTTTGCGGGTACACAGGTTTTCTGAAGTTGTGCTTCTGATCTTCCAAGTTTTTTTATCTGCGGTAATTTTCTGATCCGGAGGGGACAGAGATGCAATTTTAAGTTGATCATTGATATTTGTCAAGAGTGGATTGGAAATTTTGATTTACACGTTATAAATGTTCATGCTTGCGTTACATTGTCGCACACTTCCTTTTAATGGGGTAGTTTTGTTGGGCATGACGAGATATAGAAAGAGAAAGTGAGAGGGATGGAGAGAGAAAGAGGGGAGGAGAGAGGGAGAGTAAAAGGGAGAGAGAGAGCCCGCATGGTTATTTATTTACCAGTACTGGCGGAGGAGCTCAGATAAAGACACGCAGAGAACGTGATTAGGCTCCTGGTGCTCACGGCCGTCTAAATATCAATCAGGCTATTTCTAAAGCCCTTTGTCGCCAGTTACGGCTGTTTCCCAAATCTCCTTTTAATTTGCTAAGCGTGCCATTGTTCCCGAGGTCACAGCTTTAGAGCGCGGCGCCCCCTGGTGTCATGAGGCCACGCTAATATGCCCCCCGGGGTGAATATTTAAACCCCTGGCCAATTACATAAGCCTGTATGAGCGAGGTGAGGTGTGGGCGTGGCTCTGGGCGCCACCCTGTTCTCTGTGCTCAGGTGTAAGAGGTGGGCTGTTCCCAGCACGGGGTGGGTCCCGGAAGATGGATGTCGGAGGTATAGAGGTAGCACTCCCCTATATGGGACGACAGGACCACCCTGCTGCATTTCCTTCCGTCGGCGATTCTTGTCGGTCAATTGTGCCCTTCTTTGAGGTCCTAATTGGGGGCCTAGACCCGCCATCAGCGCCCGAAGCTAACCCATACCCGTCCCCCGACCGCTACCGCCACCATGCCCCCCGAACCACCAACAGGGCCCTCACCTGAGGGCGCCACCGGCACAAAGCGTCGCTGACAGAGGGCGCTCGTTTATCAACATTGAGAGTCAATTTGTCAGACACGCCGATAAAGCTAGTCCCTAATCAACTCTAAATCGTCCTATATCTGTTGGGGTCACAGGTGGTGCAGCCCTCAAAGCGACATTCTCCCGACGATCAGCAGGGTTGTCGTGTTCACCACCGTCAACCCACCACCCCACCCACCACCCACACGATTAAGTGGCCTTATTTAAGTACACCCACCTTCTCTCTCACCCACCTATCTACCCACCATCACCAACATGCCTAATAAGTATTAGTCTCATTATGAGCAAACTCTCCTTCTGCCTCTGTTACCCTTTTCAGTATGAATTAAGAAAATTGTCGATTACGTGCAGACTGCTGTACCGTTCCCCAGAGGATTTATTATTCTCTGGAATGATTTAGTCGCCTGTTAAAAAGCGGCTGTAAATCTTCATCACTTTCAAACGAGTTCTTTTTCATTCCTCTGTGTCGGGAGCCTCCTTTGTTGCCATAAAAAAAATTACCGTTTTTCTTTTTGTCTTGGCGTATGACAAGTCCAAAATTACTCCTCCAACCTCTACTAATGGTGGGATTTCCTATTGGTTTAGGAATCATTATTAAGTATGTATGGTTTACAGCAACAAAAAGTTCATCGGCATACACTACACGTCAAAAATACCTCCGCTTAGTAAATCTTATCAGCCTGTACGGATGCTTGCTGGAGTAAAAGAGTCCTTTCATCCTCACGCCGTTGTAGAATTTTTACCCCTTCTCTCCAAAATACCTTCTGGTGCACCTCAAGAAGTTGCCTCGTCAGACGCGCTGACTTGCCTCCGCTTGTCAGACGCTCATAATTAATGTCGGCCAGATGGGAGTACGGATGGGGGAGGCCCCCTATATCATAAACAACCATAACATGGCAAACAACATGTGAAAGGGCCGCTTGTACATACTTGTGGAGTTATTAGAGACGCGCTGAGGTGTTAGAAGTGGGCGTCATGAGGTGTCAGTGTTGACAAACGAGACGGCCACCCGAGACATACACATTTAACCCCCCTCCCCGCACCCCCGACTGACCGGATCGCCACACCTATACCCGCCACCAGGGCACCTGGGGCCCAACACTCGTATTCAACTACAGGGGTTTTGACATGGAAACTCATTTAAGTCTCTTCTATGACCGCATTATAGACTGATCGTGAGAAATAAGTCCATCCAGTCATCATCACGTGGTCATCTTCTTTGAGATCGTGATACCAATATGGGTGTGCCTGTATACACACTACGTCCGGTTAAACCCTTCACATATTGAGAATGTGCAATAATTAGAAGGAAACTCACGAGATGATTCGCTTCGTGAATTACTCTGTGGCCAAACTTGGAGGAGTACGGACCAAGTTATTTTCATCGAGTGGGTTTCTGATTTTACCTCACCCCGTATGACATTATTGATTGATAAAATAAATCACCCAATTAGCCATTGAGTATTGGAAACACTACCTTCACGTCTATGGAGTATGAGTTCATAACGTTAAGTCTATGAAGAATACGGGGGTGAGATAATAATTGATAATGCTAACATATCGCTATATAGTTTCCAATATATCATCCCCATAATCACCGTTTTTGATATGCACACATTATGCATTTAGAAACTGAGATACGTAAACTGCGTGATGTATGCTGAACCTGACTTATTCTGACTCGGCACGTAATTAGAACTGATACTATGACTACAAGTGTGCCAGGGCCGAATCATGCTTTCGTTTAGACCTGTCGACTGTAGCGCCGCTAACAGTTCCTCTCCCTCAGTTACACAGGCTACTCCCATGTAGTAGACATCCTTGACATATATCGTCGAAGATATAACATTATGTGAGTTGTGTATTTGTGTATTCTCCTCATCACCAATATTCCCTTTCCCATATTCCACAAAAAGATTTCATTTCAATGTTTTGGTTATTTTCAGACTGCGGAACCTGCAAGGCTTCGAGTAAGAGGGTCAATAAGAAGAGGTACTGCAAGCGCGACTTTGGTACGTAATCATGACTTCTTATTTTCTAAATCGTAGGCAGTTTAACTGCCATCGCTTATGTAGCCACAGTTTAGATGAACTTAGGCATACATAGCACAGTGTCCATTGCTATATCAGTGTGTGTATATCGTAGAGATTACGATGGGGCAACCTTGTTCAGGGTGAAATACCACTGTGTGGCAGGCAGCATGAATCGCCATGGGAAATACTATGCTCCGGCTATGACAGGATGAACCTTGAATTAAACGTCATATTGCCCCAGAATAAGAAATGTATTAGCAGTGATATTGGTGTAGGATGTCTTCTCTTCACTGGGATTTGAAATTAATAAGACTGCCGTCATATAGTTTCTTTTTTTAATTCACACTTATATGCACGTATACACTTAATTCCTCTTCGTCAGTCAAATCCTAAAAAAAATTGTGCACAGTAAATGTTTTGCTTCCAATTAGCGGCATGCTATGAAATCCAACCTTTAGTCCAAGAACTGGACCAGAAATACATGAACCAAAACGGAGGAAAGCAGGTGAGGTGAGCAATTTATTATCACAACAGATGAAGGTCCAGTTTATTTTAAGCATATCGACGAAATTCCACACATGCTGCACTTTAATATCAGGCAATGCAGAGGGCAGACATACCTGACATTTCAGACAGGGACCCAGGAGGCAGGGATGACCTCGAGGGCACGGAGGAGGGGGGAGGTTACAGGAGCTGTGATTTGTTGTCCCCGTTCACTCCTCAGAGCTAGGGATTGGCGCGGGCAAGCGCCAGGTCATGCCCCGGAGGAACAAGATGTAGGGCTGGGGGAGGGAACAGGAGTCGGGGGTGGGTCCCCGTTACAAACCATCCCTACAATCAACCCTTCCACCTCAACATTCCTCTCACTGTCCGCATGAACTAAACATCAGTAGGGAGAGTACATTCTTCTGCCAGAGCCACTGAGTCAACTCAGCGTAAGGTATGAGTGCACTGAGTTAACTCGCTTCCAGAGGCCAGACACATCGAGCAGCTCAGGGGTAACCCCCTCATCTCACACTTCACACAGAGAGCGATCCACAGCTCTAAAAATACATAAAAGCAGGGTCTGTAAACACTGTTGATTATTTTCCCGTCTGCTTGGACTCTGGGTACATGGTGCTATGACCACCCCGCAGCAGCCCCCTCCCTCCAACACACACCACCACCACCACCCTACGTGTGGAAAACACGGCCAAGATACCCCCGCTGTATCTGCCCTCGACATCAACTCTAGATATCGTTGTTTTTAGTATATATTCCTTATGTGTAAACTAGGCATCATAGTTTCAACAAAAAAATCATATTGAATAATTTAGCCATCAATTATAAAAGTCTGAACTTTGCCAAGTGTGATTCCGTCGTACCTCAAAAGTGTTTAGGGAATTTATAGTATCTCAAGGATGGAAACTACTGACACACATATCCAGCTGCGGGTTCTGAATAGAAGATAGTTATGTAGTTTTGAAGGGAATGTAGGTAACTTTACTCAGCAAACATATCCTCTAAACCAGGAAAAAAATATTCTAAAAAGTTAGTAAGGAATTATGAAATTCCTGTCAGTGTATAAAATAACATTCGTAAGCTTGTGACATCATCTTAATTCCGGACATGAATCTGAAATAAAGTTTACAAACGGCGTCACAATAATTCTTAAAGAATTTCTTAAAAGAGCACATATTTACAGAGCACACACATTGTTGAATAACCTACCAGAATATATCAGGTCGCAAGAGAGTAAAGGCGCATTTAAAAGGGCAATAAGGTCTATGGATTGATTGTAAAATAGACAACAGAGAGTTATTCTTTAGGGATTCTATGAAAAGGAATTAGGTGCTAATATTTTCCAAAGTCGCGTAACTATATAAACAACGACCTATCATCTTGATATGTAACAGTAAGTTAGGATAAATAGTTTTTTCTGTACCCAACGTCATAGATATGGGACGCTTAAGTTATTGGAGTTATATGGGTGTTTCCCCATAAACGGTCTCCTTATATGATTCGTATTTGAGTGTCAAAAATACATATGCGACTTTACTGAGTGGATTATTGTTTTCTCACTGGTATCCAAGCATGCCTCCACATGTGTTGGCAAATTTCATCTTTGTGATCCTTCACAATTCTTTTTTTCTTGTTCACCAACTTTCACCTTTGTGTTTTCTTTTGAGTGTGAAAGCAGAGAACATACATATCATACACGTATATCTATACTCGTTGTTAGAACCACCAGCACAAAGCCGTTAAATCACTGTAACATTTACCACCTGCCGTATGCCATTCCATTTGGTAGACCAAATGTAGGTATAATACCATATTGGGCGCAATAGATGGTGGTTTTGAATCAATTAAATGTAATGAGGCAGGAACCGTCACTGACGATATATTCCTATTGGAAGACAAATCCATCCCCTTTTTGGCCTTGCTTATACGGCCATTAAGTACGTCTACAATTGCACCATTCAAAGTATTTATCTGATCTGATCAAGTTAAACTAGTTTCCAATTGACAAGTGCCACTCTGTTGTAGGCCTACTGGAAACTGTCTGGGAAGGCATTTGTAAGGAAATACACGAGTCTACACTAACATGAGAATAAATCAGACATAATTATGGAGGAAGGTGCATAAATGTATTATAGGCTATCGTAGTACCAATGCTGTGCTCTTATCTTAATAGTTATGCTTTTCAAGACACTCACCGCTGTCCTATTAGTATGTATTGATTAACGATTAGAACAACAAGTGACGAAAGTTTCCGTCAGAACTTTTAATGACTACTTCAGTAGTGTTGACTATGGAACTTGTTTTTTGTCTGGCAGGAAGCATACTTGAATTATCCTTCCCAGGCAATATACGGGGTCTGTATAGGAGATAAGGGAGCGAGACAATCCTATCACACATGCGCCTCGCCAACAGGAGACGGCCCTTTGTTTAGGCGGTTGCTGTTCCGCCTGTGAGCATTTATGAGCAGCTGCCAGTGAGTGCAAGAGACGAACAGTGGAGCAGTACACCCACTCATAGCATATCACACACAAACACCTTTCTTACTGCAATTAATCACATGTCATAAAGATTACAGGCCTTATTAATCATTGTCCTGGGGAATTAATTATCCCCCCTCTCCGACATGTCGATTAATTCTGCCAGCAAGAAAAGGCCCTTGTTCCCAGTCAACGCAGCTTTAAAGAGCCCGCCAGCCATTCTCCATAGCGTAAATTACTTGTGATCGTCAAGGGCACGGATATCTATCCTGATATGGTAATAACCATTTAATTAATGCCCGACAATAAGAGTTTTAAAGAGAAAGAATGTGCAACAATGTAAATGCCATACACAAGGATATGTGATGCGGACTCTTTAGGGTTTATATATATTTAGGGCCTACAAAGACGACCGTAATATTCACCCAGTGGGAAGTGGAAGTGAGCAGAGTGTATGTTCGGAGTAAGCTGTATCAAACTGCACTTCGTCCATGGTTTCTTCACCTATATACATCACTCCTACGAAGTCCGTTCATGAATTTAGCACAAAGGAAGCCTTTGCATCGACTGGCCACTTGAGAGGTCAGGTTAAAACACTGTACTTTAACCTATCCATCCTATGTTATAGTATGACGAGCAGAATTCTTGATACATTTCAGTTTTTGCAGTTCTCATTGTACTCATGTGTAAAGGAGAAGTTGCTTGCTATACACGTAATTAAATTGGCTACTGGATGTTCTGCTAAGAGAGAGCACCTCTATCCCTTTTCGTCTGGCAGGCCAGATATAATGAGGTTACATTGCAAACTGACTGTGTGAAACGGGAATATATAACTTTTCTGCGTGATGTGCCAACAGGTGTTGGGATTGCCACATACATGTAATCATATCTTGTGTAAAGAACTCCGATATATATATGTAGCTCTGCACAATTCACATTAAAGCCCCCACCTCTCATTTTTCTCCCATCGATGTTGAAATAAAAGGTTATGTATAATAACCATTCCGTTATATCAATTCGTATAGAGCGGTGACACTTAACACCGTATGAAAAATCTCGTCACGTACAATTGACGGGGCTCCATTATGAATCAGAATTAAGTAGATTCAGCATGCTGCATCCTTCCTGTAGAGACGTCTACAAAGGAAGGGGGACTACATATAAGAGTCGGCATTAATCTAGGCGACCTTTACTTCTATCTTCTACGCAGCGTTAAAAATGTGACACGTCCTCGCAGTTCTATACACACGACGCGTGTCTGTCATTTATCTGAGGCGGGGATGTAATTGATCAGGCAATTACCCATAATCTGCTTATTCCTGTGAATTGTCTGTCACACAAGTAGAATCACAGTGTGCAATGTATTAATCCGCCTTCCTTAACAAGTACGAGCAGTATATTCAGCTGCCGTCCCAAGTGCAACCTAAATTAAGCAATAGGTGTGTTACTATGGGCATCTACCGAAGAATTACTCATACTAATATTAACTACAATAGAACCCCGCTTGAGGGACATGCCATGTAAGGGGCCACCTCGTGTCAGGGGACACCATTGCTCGAACAGGTTTTTTTTCCATCAAGTGGAATTCACACTGCGGGATTCATGTACCTCACAGGGTTCAAAATCTCATGAGATTATGTTCCTTGTTACGGGTAGATGTCGCCAACAATTGCAGGGGAAAAACATGTCCCAGGGAAATTAAACCCTATGATTCAGACGACGAAGTTGTGTTCGAGTTCAGAATCTCAACAGGATCTGCTCAGACAAACACCCTGTGAGGTACATCCCATCGTGTGAATCCCGCTTAAGATGTTTAATTTCACCTCGTGTAAGGGAAGCCATGTTTTGGGGGGAGTTTTTGGTCGGAACGGAGAGTGCCCCTTACGCGGAGTTCCTCAATATGTGACGACTACTCTCATGCCTTGCTAATCTAATCATGATATATCGAAATGTTTTGTCCTGTACTTTCCATGTATGACGTATGGATTGTCCATTCTCCTTTCTGCTAGCAGATTCTTTTTTTTTTTTATTGTGGAGAATATTTTATTTTCAACTTGTACAGGATATATACACACAAGTATTTTAGCAGCCATATAGAAACAGATACATTTCTAAATGATATAGGGTTGTCATGCACTGGTAAATTAATCTACCCTGTTTCTACAGATTTTCGAAATACATGTGTCACATCTCACCCATGGAATGCTAGCAGATTCTTGATGCAAACTGACCAGGAAAGCAATCTGACCATTCTCTCATTAACCCTGTGTTTCCCATTTCTTTTTGCAGCTATCCAGGCAGAGGTGGTGGCCCGGGAGACGATTGACGGCTGGGTTAAGTTCACCGTGAACATCATGGCCGTGTATAAACGCGGTGGCGACACGGTGCGGCGCGGAGAGCAGGTCGTGTGGGTGGAGATGCGCGATCTCATGTGTAAATGTCCAAAGGTGGGTTCTCCTCTTCATTCCACATGTCTTTTTCACTTATTCGCTTCATTCTGCTATTCAAAATTCATTCATATCCTTTCCTTCCTCCCCCTTTTCTGTCATATATCTACTCCTTGCCACCTCTTACATCACGATATGTTCACCAGTTGTGGTATACCTTTTTAGTATCTATGGATACCATTGTGAAGATCATCCTGTTATCTTGGCCACACATGCACCCCCCTAGCGGAGATTGGAGGTGACATTTCTCAAGACTGGACTGAGTGCTTTGACATGCAATGGCACCATTTAACAGCGAAATGCATGTTCCATTCGTATTCGTACGTAAATGGGATAAGTTTATAACTGCAACCTGAATTGAATTGGCTTAGTCGAGCTACGTAATATCCGGCATCAGTTTGAATACTTTATTTTGGGGCTTCCTATTACCTTGAGAATGCAGGGATGTTCATAATTCTATGTTATTATTGAGAAAACTATATATGTTTCGCGTTTCAGTTCATATTCAGGAACTGAGAATGCAATATACACATGTCTGTTTGCGTTCAGTGATAGTAATTACAGCCCTCCCTGTGATAAAATACACAATATCCTGAACTAAGGTTGCCACCATCATGCATCATATGATCGCTAACGATGAACCTTTCTCCACTGGGCCGTGACTATGGATGACAGTGGGTTGGTCATTAGTGACACCCCGTTACTGGTGAAAAATGGCAGATTGACGAGAGAGCGTTGTACCGTTAGGGGTTAATTGTTATATGACGGTGATGCGATTAACCAATAAACCTTAGCCTTTGGGGCATACCATCATTCATAAGCTAATGTGACGATTACCCTGTTAAAAGTAGGCGTCCTTCGAATTGTACCGTCACGAGAATTATGATGCCATCCAGGCTGTAGAGAGTTGTACTGCAATAAGAAAACAATATATAGTCAAGCTAGAATCTGGAAATGCTTATCAAAAGAAGGTATGCCCTTGTTACACTAGGACTGTCTACACCTATTCTGATATGTGGAAAGTTCTGTTGCTGAAAGTGTAAAGGTATACGGGAGGCTTAAAGTTATGATGGGGATTAGCATGGCTGTTCCTAATTCTTAGCGCAGACAGAACATATGTATTTATGTGTTCCAACGTTATTTCAATTTCAGTGTTCTACTTTCGCCACGTTCATTTTTGTAGGTATTGTAGTTATCAATCAACCAGAATGGAAGTTAAAAAAATACATTAAAATATGATAGACACCAACTATCAATGCACCCTGTTAGGAAAAGAACCCAAGTTCCCTTAAAATGACCAATGTTCATCGTGTGGCTGAGAACTACATTTGGTTAACTTCAGTACCACAAAAATATGTTTTTTGCATAATAGACCGAGTGGTTTTTTTCTTGTAGTCCGGTGTCACTGAAATGACTTGTATTTAAGACAGCAAATCCATGGCCTAACAGCGACTTTCATTCTGTAGTGATACGATTATCAATTTCGTGAATCCCTGCTCCATGTTGTATTTCCTTCCTTGTAACTATGTTTAATAATTCTGAATACCACAGCGAAGAGGAAAGTCAAAACGGACTGCAGTGCAACATCTCTCGGTAGGCGGTCTGTCTCCTTTGCACTGCCAAGCCGCATGGCATGTGTTGTTTTAAGTTGCGCCTGGGAAGTTACAACTTTCCATACAAATGCATGGTTTCATAATCATAGGCTTAGTCAAGACATCAGCAGAAAGAAAGATGATAACATTTAATGTCTGGAAGTCGATCTTTTACTCTAATTGAGAAATAATTGATTACCTTCTGACTTTGAAGTAGTGATTTCCTGTTGAGAATAAATATGCACTGGGATCTGATTCCGAATGTAAATTGATCACAAGGGGTTAATCCATCTAATCATTGTGCAGCTCCTAGTACCAAGGAAAAAATTACCGATTGGAATTTTAAAGCAATCTTGAATAGTGTTCCTGATTTTGAAGAGAAAGAATACATAACCTACCGGTTATAGATCCCACTATCCACCACCGTTTTGCCACCAAAGCTTTAATTATAGACTATAGACAAGCTAACATAAATGCATGGGTACTGTATAGACAGTAAGACAATATCTTAAGAATTGAAGTGAAATATTCATAGCCAAAAATGGCTGCCACTACCTATTGAGGAGGGAGAAGTAAACGTGCATTCTGAAATTGTAGATCTATGCACGTACACCCCCGTTTGATAATAACATCCTTCGCAAGGGATAGATTAGAATATAATCCTAAAGAGTTTGATTTTGAAATAGTTATAATGCATGACCATATTTTCCTAATATGTACATTATAGACCTCGCCTCGGGATTACATATAAGCGGGACTATCTTAAAATTCGCATTCATGCCATGTCGTACGTGCTTAATAGAAGCATGAATAAGGTTAGTATCTGGAGTAGGAATACATCTGATTTTAAAGGTGAAAGGTAAAAATAGTCTGGGTTCAGAATAATTCACCTAATGTGGGAAGAAATGAAGTGGTCATTTTCTGCTTGCCTATTTTATCTTGGAGTGGGTATTTTGCTTTGGGAAAATCATTTCAAACACGTAATCTAGTATTTTTTATTTTCCTTTGTTCTTTTGTGTTGGTCTTTTTATTTGTTTAATTTTCATGTCAGAGACATGGCAAAAACTAACCTCATGCTGCTTCAGTTAATACAAATAAACCCTTTCGGATTTGAAAACTCATATTATGTTTCTTCCTGGTTTTCCTACAGATCCGCCTCCGCAGACGATACTTAATCATCAGCAAAGATAACAACAGTAGTAACCGCAGTGGTATAACACTCGATCGTCGGAGTATAGTCATACCATGGGGTGACGAATGGCAGCGGCGACTCAAGCAATTCCAGCGCTACGAACGTCGCGGTTGGTGTTAATGATTGAGTGAGTGAATGGGCACCACGGGTTTCCTGCCAAACGGACCAATCAACGGATCTCTTACAAAAAGAAATCAGAAAACGGAAGAAATGTCGTCTGCGCTGCGTGGAAGTTTGGCGGGACTTGAAACCACACCATTGACCGGTGCCGGGGCTATGTTATGACCTTGTAAGGTGCACATGAGGAGGAACAGGAGCAGGGTGTAACAAGAGGTTTCTATTTTGTGAACAGCATCTGTCGCCTAGAAATGATAGAAATCACATCGGAGGCATCTGCAGACAATATGGCGGCGATGTATGTGGTCTCTGCTTTAAAGTCAAGGGAGGCAACCGGGATATTCAACAAGAAGGAACTGATTAAGCTTTGCATAAGCGACCAAAAACTACTTTGGAATTGGCTTAACCTTGACTTGACCTTGAATTCACCTTGACCCATGGGCATGGATATTTGTGTACTTACATTTTTGCAAGTTGGTGCAATACTTGGTCGAAGTTTAACAGTGAAACTTTATGGGTAACCCAACACCCACATTTGGACCTCTTGGTCAGAGAAGACAACTGAATGATTACAGAAGGTGAAATGACGTTTTTATCAGTCCCTATTGACATTTTATTGACCGAAAGGTCGACCCACGACATCATACAGGGACCTATGGTTGAGACCAGAGTATGGAGTTCGTTTGTCTGCCCGTTCTGCCAATGCTGTAGATCGCTAACCTTCTATCCCACAACAACTACAATGGTATCGTATAGGCGATAAAGAAGTGTTGTGAGAATGCATATCTTATCCCTGTATATATAAACACACGTACACGTATATATATACAGGTTTCTTGTAACGTTGAAGCTTCGGAACCTGTGCCGTTCTAAAGGCAACGTGGTGATGTCCAACACTAAACTGGTCTGTTTTATGTGTACATATTATTCATACTCGGATTACTAACGAGAACGATGGTTATTGTATTGTGCGCGGGCAGTCTCTTAATGATGACGACGAAGACAATGGATTTATACGATATCATTTGACCCGTAACTTGGCCTGTCGCGGTGCACACAAATGATAAAAGTGGAAAAAGGAAGAAAATCCCACTTAACAGGGAGTTCTGACTGAACGTATGAAAAATGAACGCAGGTTCCAGAAAAATTACTTCCGGCTCTGCTACAAACTGTTGGTCGAGCTCTGCAAGAAGCGCCTGTATAATGAAGAGGCGCAGGGTCTTTTAGTTTGGAGCTCATTGTTTGGTGACAAAAACAAAAAAAAAGACGAAGAATAACTTCATGATGTATGATATAGATTGGTGGCTGTACATTGTACATGTATATCCTGTGATGTGTTCGTATAGGCCAATGTGTAGACCAAGGCGGATTCTCTTTCTTTGGTCCCAGGTTTCCAATTGTGCTCTGAATATTTCAACTATTATCCATCAAAACGTTTTTTTCGTTAGTCACAGACACTTTTGAAACAATAATAAACGGACATCGAAGCAGACAATATTTGTTTATCTCAATGAACTCTCTGCTCTTCAATTCCGATGAAATTGAAGCACAACACCTTGTGACGTATATCGTCGTTTGAAAGAAGGCTGAATGTATAGACATTCAGATATATATAAACGTTCAAAGCACAATAGGAAACCATAGTAGGAAAGGGTGTGACTTTCTTGATAAGAAGGGAATAATCTCAAGTAAAAGTGTCGTCAAGTAATGTTCCGTATGTAGAATTCTTTTTCTAATTTAAAAAAAAAACGTCTCCTAAGACTAACTAGGCATTAATGATATCTAGGAGGTTTGCAGTGATGGTAGATGCCAGTCAGTTAGCTACTGGTTGGATTTGCATCACTGATACTACGATTTATTGTCTCCAGTGGTCATGGAGAGATCGCTAGAACGAGCGAGAGTTGTTTTGTATGTAAATTATTTCTGTGGATTTAAAAACTCAACCAATGCGGCCAGGAAATAGGCATTGTGAGAGCATTATATATAATTTTATGAGAAATCTCTCGTCGAAGACAAGCATATCTATTTATTGTTGGTGAAATACATCACTTCAGAGAGGACCCCCATTCTCCAGTTCATCATTTACATATTAAAAGGAAATGATACAAGTGTATACAATTATGTAAAACTCTTAATTTTAAAGTACAATAGTTCATTGCAAGAATTTTCCATATTGCTGAAATAGCACGATTTACTATCGAATCCCACTGTCTTTTGAATCACTCTTACATTGATGGTCCCACAATGATTCATATCCCCCGCCCCTGTACTTGCGATTCAGCCAAAGGCATTGTAATGGAGCCCCGATCGGTCCCTATAATTAAGCACTTACGGAATGCTCATACACTAGACCACAGAGTCGACAGCACGCCATGCCCCCCCTTGATGTGCATATTATACTCTTTAATTTAACCCTGTACATTCATGTCCTCTACCCCTAAATTTCGTGTCCTTAGCTACTTAGCCTGTTTTGGGCCACGGCGAAAGTTATCCTGACACTCGGCCCAAGACTGAGTGGAAGCCGCCATATTTGGATTGTCGTCAAATACTGTAGTTTGCCAGTGTTTTCATGATCGACACACTAAACCCGTGATATTATTTTCGTGAACATTTTTTGCGATGGTCATTAAGGGGAATTACACTGGGATGCCATTCTACAAGGAGCAAGATTATCCCGAGGGAGTATAATGTATCACATTGGTGAACAATTTTTAAGTGTGGAAACAGCTTAATGATTGTATAAAGGAAGCCACGGGGAAACATTAATATGAAAACCTAAATAAAAGTCAGATATGACTGATTGATGTATTTGCCAAACTGTAAATTCCGATGTAGCACAAACTGTTTCAGATGAAACCTATGTACATGTATGTATTCTATATATATATGTGTTAGGCTTCCATTCAATGTGGTATTATTAAAATTAGCCTATATATATATGTGGCCCTCCTGAAATGACTGTTATTTAGTAAAAATACCCTTGATTGTCGTCTAGTTGACATATGCGACGTCTCCCTATCACCATGTTACCGACAGGTAGAAAAGTCAGATTATATTCTATATAAATATATATAAATATATCATACGTATATACCCGTATATCACATAATTATGGTATATCATGACAGTGTCTGTGGTTGGAGAGTAGCGTCTGGAGGCCGTATCTACATGCTATCCTCATGGAGTGTCAATAGGATCGTTGTGATCGCTTGTTTCAAGTCTCTCCGGACCTTCCTCCTGTAGCTGTGTACGTGGGCTAAGACGCAGTCTGCCTCCAGTGGTTAGACTGCTGAGTGTATACAGGGACTCGAAACCCCTACCTACCTACAATCTGTAGACGAGCTACCTACCAGACTAACGTAACCCACTCCCCCTCATTCATCTACATCCTCATCCGAGACAGAGTATACACAGAATGAACCTCTATATAAATCTATCGCTTTACATTTGATAATTTTAATAATAACTTGATCCAATAATTGCTGCTCATGGTCTGGTCTTGCCAGCCTTATTTGAATCTTTTCCCTCTACCAAAAATACACATAAATCAAAAGAACAAGGCTGACAAAATTAGGATACATAGAGTTTTATTTTTTACAACTTTTTCTCCCTTGCTGGAAAGCCGTAGACAATACAATGTGCCAGGTATTTACAAGTAGTCAACTTCTTCCCTCCCTCCATTCAAATGGTACTTAGAGTAGCATGGTCATGTGGCTTCTAGCGCCGTCGCCATGACATCTGTGACGTCAGGTGTCATGGCGACGGCTGATGACGTAATATGACGTACTGTAGACGATGGCAGAGACGCCTTGCCCGTGTCATGCTAGATGTATAATATTGTGTTGTTGGCCAAGGCGCCCCTGCCACTTGGAACCAGGTATACAGTGTTGTACTACACGTTTTGTTACAAATAAATCACATTATGACTACGTATACTTTCATCTTGTATCACGCTCTTTGGAGCTTCTGTCTTCTTCCCTGTCTTCCTCTATTTCATGAACTGTCCTGAGGATTCATGGACTCTTACAATAGGCATAGAGATATTGCAAAGAAAAAAACTATTCATCCAGAATCGGTGTAAATACATCAAATATACTTTCTATATACATAAAGTCAACTTTACTTCTTATTTTCAACTTTGCTTCCTGTAAACCATCATATTGCTGGACTGTTGTAATACTGAAAACCTGGTAATATATAAACCTTTTTGCGTAAACGATTTATTGAAAAACCACGGAATCTACACACCGTACAAATCCAGAATACCCTTTCATCATACCCAGGCAGATACAGAAGTTGGTCCTCGCCATAACTATCACATTGTCAAGAATCATATTTATCGACTTATTTCACGGGTTTTAGAAATGCCATACACAAATAGTATCCCCTGGATTCCTCAGACTGAATCTTACTCTACTGCATAAAGTACCGGCTAACGAATCTTGGAATTCAGTCCTAAACACAGCAGGTGACCTACAATGTATTTAGAAACCTTTCAGTTATCGCATATAAAAAGACAGAGTGAAACTTAGATTTATTTAATGAAAAGATCATTTTCAATGGTAATGGTTATATTATGAGTAAGTTCTACTATTCCAGTAGAAATGCATTTTAGAACAAATATTGTTCATCAAAAACAAATTCTACTGAAATAATTGCCAGAACCATGCAGAGTGAAGTTTTTGTATATCACTGAGGTTAGTTAGATATAAAAAATAATGCACACAAAGTGGTATAACAAAGGTAAGTACATAGTACCAGGCCAAATAAATTATTTACACTCTCCTTATTCGCATTTCATAGTTAGTGATATAACAAATATAGTAGTCAATCAATCTGCGCATATCTCTGCATCTCTTACGTGATCCAACGCTTAACCACTTGGACTAAAAATATATTCTGACACACGATTTACGAGGATATTCCAATTATGTTGAATCTAGTATATAAAAACTTGAAATTCATTCAGCCTGGAAGATTACATGATTCGAACATATCGTGTTACCAAAAACACCCCGATGAAGGAGCTCAGACTGAGAGTGATCGGAGCTGCGATTGATAGTGAACAATGAGGGATGAGAAGTTCAATATACTTTATTTTTAAATTTTTGATAACATAAAATTGTGCTTTCGATACATCACAATCCCAAGGCACTCGAAATGTGAGTTAAAGATTGACCTCACTCAGACGCAGGAAACTCGCCATACATATTCTTTACACGTACTAACAATTTCAACTGTCAGTGAAGATGCATATCATGAGCAATTACTGATTTTGATTGTCAATGGTGTGTGTTCCTGCCACTCTGGTGGTCACATTACTACTTACAATAACGTACAGGTTTTGGTTTTCAAATGAATCAGATACATACACCCATTATCATATGTATAACCTACAATTAATAATGGTAATGACAGCTAGATACTTGACCATCTTCTTATAAACATTTTATTTCAACTGAAAATTCGTGTTATTAACAGTCGATTATCAAAACTATTTATACAAACATATACAAAAGGTATTTACAAGTACTGCACTTCTTCCCTCTAAGGTAATCACATATACAGAATCATTTCAAAACATGGTCTCATCCTTGTAAAAATCATCAGAATCACATCTATACCGCCATCTATGCCAGAGAGATGAGGAACAGCTGACGTAGCATTCTGCAAGATGGTCCAGAGAGGAGGAGGCCTTCTGGCTGAGCTGACAGGATGTGAATATAGGACTGGGGATCTGTTGCTCTGGAGGGGTTGATCTGAAAGAACAAATACCAGGAGGAAAACACTGAGATATGAGACGTGATCTGGGTGAAGAACGACGAACGTGGAGGAGCGACAATCAACAAAGTTTGAGTTGTCAAACTTGCTATTGGCAGCGAGCTCCCGTTCTTAATCTGTGCTGCCAGCTTTTACGGATGCGAACAAATACGCCATCGTCGAAACATATTAATCAAGGCTGACAGTTAGGCATGTTCTTAAAACATCCGAAGCACACTTAAGGTTTTACAATTTTATTGTGAGAACAGGAAAAATAAGCAATTCAATCCTTTCCAACTGATTGACACCTGATTCCTAGTTTTATTGGTGTTTTGTCTATCAAAGAATTCATAATGAATGAATGGAGAATGGATTTATTCATTTGGCACAAAATTGGATATAGCAGTATTTGAATGTGTTTTATTAGGTACACTCCTTATTTCTGACTTCCTTCATCGGAATAGGTCATGGGTCCAGAGGTTGATGAACAGCAAATCAGTGTATTACCTCACAATAAAATAGGATGTGAAAGAGGGTAAATATAAATCCATGTGAAGGAGTTATTCCGCAAGAACTTTAAAATAACCAGTTATTGACTATATGGGAGGTAAATTACTCTTTCACTAGTATATCAATATGAACAGCAACAGGACAAAGCCTGCGAGGAAGTGATACTGATATTCAGTCTTTCCACGACCTTTTCTCGACGAAAGCGATATTCAGTTATGGCCCCGACACCTAGGCGTGTTCTTTAGTTCTCAGTGGATGGTGTCTCTTGTCACAATAACAAAGCAGCACACAGGGAACGAACGCCATACTCAGAACTGTGATTTAGCCTCATCATCTTTTTGGGGCTTTTTATACAGCGCTTTTTTTTCGTGCACCTGCAAATTATCCCTCAATTCAGCGCCGACGGCTGGCAGCATTAACACCTCTGAAGCCAACGTGAAATGAGTCAAAAGAGACGTTGGGAGGACACGTGGCGGACGCGCACCCTGCGTCCTTTTCGCAACTCAATCTCCAAGCATAACTGTAGTTCAATGCAGGTTATAAAGTGAACGGGTATTCTGTTCGGAGAGGTGGTGTCGGAAGGTGAGTCACTGCTGGGTAATGATGGGGGCAGGGGTGGGCTGCTTCGAGTAATTCCAAGCAGCCCCGAGTCGATCCGAGCAGCTCATTGGACGAGGGACCAATTTCTCGCCGTCTGGTTGTGTCTTCACGCTCCAGTGGACGGACCGAGAGCTAGGCTGTGCCGGCGTCATGAACATCCCAATGGCCGTTGGCGGGAGACCAGGAAGTATGGGGTTTTACCGACTGTCATTCAGCACCGTCACGCCTATCTTTAACCTCCATCCGCCCCTGCTCCTTTTGTAACAAGCCACAGCGTGACACCAAACCCATAGCTTTGTGTAGTAGAAATAGCCATGGTCGTATTAGGGCGAAATTGAAATAACAGAAAATACAACAAAAGGGGATAGTAGGGGACCGATCCTTGAAATTCACATCCTAGCACCGTATTACAAGGCAGACATAAGATCCCCATCCGCAATACTTCCAGAGTTTTCCAATTCATCCTTGTTACTCATATATCTTATTCAGTAACAAAGCTCTTCAATTGTTGGCCTATTATAATACACCAAGACTCCTTACGCCCATCTGCGTCCCTTAAGATTTCCACCATCATTTTCCAAAGACATTTTATGTCACCATATCCTTTGTGATTCACAAATAAGACCCAGGTCAATCATTGCCGAATGACCCCTGAACCTTACAGTGTGGAAAGAGAATTTAGATTTTTGTTTCGTGTATTTTAGAAATAAAAGCCAGCGAACATTTTAATCTGAGAAAAGATAAGGGTGATATGGGGGAGGGAACTATAGTCCAGTGGTAAAGACTTGGGACTATGAAGCTCACCACAACTGGTCGTAACTGTATAGGCTCCTCATAACAAGCCTACAACCTCGAGTTAGTAAATGAAAGATGATTGTTGCCGCAATGTAAATACTCAGAACTACTACAGCCTGGATCCATTCTTAAAGGCCGATATCATTCCGATGCGAGTCTTTTTGTAAGACACTAAGTCGGTTATGCCTGTCACTAAGGACCAAATAAAAATAATCATATTCCCTACTAAAGACCAGCTATGCATAGAATTCTACCGCTCGTTAAAGGCTATTTTGTAAATGTTTCCATAGTCAATTAATACTGTTAAATGTTTATAGTAACTCACTATGATCCTTGACATTTCCCATCCCAATACCTACCCACTGGACCTACCAGAATCAATGTTTGAGCTTCACTTCAAATGTTTAGTAGCAGTCACCCAGACAGTAATACCCGACTAATAAAAAGAATTAAACTGTGCTCTTTGCATGGCTACATAATAGACAATGCGTCTGGCCATCTCACGGTACGTGCCTACAAACAAGAGTCGCAGTATCGAGACGAAGCTCCATTGTGACTCCATGCTTTCACCGAGCCGACGCGAATAATCGTATTACAAAACTCACAAAAACCTCCTGGACCCTGTCCGTTGTTCCCGTCAGCACGGACGTGTTTTACATCAATACATTCCGTGTGTGCAGTAATAGTTGGAGTGGGCAGGGGGCGACAAGGGTATGACATGATAAATAAACACAGAGGGACCGTTACCTTTTTGTGTGTGTATGTCTTGTTTGGCCCCTTTCAGTATGTTACTGTTCGGGGTGAATGCTGAACATCGGCGAGATTGTAGGCCCATAATGTATGACACGGGGCACCAGCAGTTTAATGACACTATAGTCTGATCGCCTTTCACTTGACGTATTTTTAATACTCGCCTGTTATAGTCTATTCAATGTCCAAAAGGCGTTTGTCCGTGTGAATATGAACTATTACAAATTGTATATTTGATATAAATGCTTTGATGCTAGGCTAACTACTTCCAGTAAATGTATAGGTGATGTGCTGCTATCAAACTTCTGAATCAACTGAAATATTTTGAAATGGATTTCCAAATTCTCCGAAATTTCCGGTGTTTTGGGTATATGCTATGCGGAATATTTAAATCTGGATGCGATTATTTCGGATATGTTACTGGTTATAAAGTGAAATCTCACAAAACAGTGTTTTGTACCAATGCCTGCAATCGATATAGAACAGAGATTTAGTCACAATATATTCATATAAGGATAATCAGTCTTGCCCTTCACCCACCGGATTCACGGTAGTAATATCTCCCTGCCTTTCCTGAAGTTTTAGTTCCACAATAAAGTGGGGCCCTTCCTGGCCCCTCTCTAAATTGTTCTTATTCTTGTTTTGGCTCCCGCTACCCCCCAATTTTACCTTTAATATTTAGATGCACCATCACCAAACTCCCAACTCAGCATACTACTCACAAATTAATAATCAATTAAACAGATAACCACTGGATTAGAGTGGCCCATGGTACTTTCATTACGCATATCTCTTCGACACCAACACTAACAAGAGGTATTTCTAAATTTCTCACACCTTACATTTATCCTCAGCAGTAGGTGTCAATATAAGTAAGATGAGGTTTTATCGTTTCCTGCCCTAGAAAGTCGCTTCAAACTAAAAGGTCATCACCTACCATCGATGTTTTATTGAGGTAATTGTTATACATCGTGACATACAGATAATATTACACATTTATCACGCAGTGTAAGCACGCTTGTTATATATTCCTGCAATGTATACCGGTCGTGATAGTTTCAAGTTAGGTAGAGTTTTTTTGGGTTTTTTTATTGAGCAATCCATTTCTGGTTGGCATTCCAGATCCTCCAATGGTACAACTTTGATTTTGTGTTGAACAACTGCCAAAGCCCTATCTTGTGATGGATTTAGTCTGTAGTGCCAAATCTCGCCATTATACACAAAAGAAACATATTATATAACGGTTGGTTAGAGATACTTTGGCTTCACTCTCTGTAGCGAAGGCGGAACAAGTGACAAGAAGCCTAATGGGAAAGCATATTATCACAACATGGCATCACAATTGTATCAAAAGTGTATATCACATACAAAAAAATGCAAAGTGTGTCATCGCCTTCGGTAAGACTTTTTATTTCAACAATCAAAGCCCGCCATGCCCTCTCCGTCAGCATACTCTGAGACAAAGTATAATTGCCCACGTACCCCATCTTCCTCAGTAAAGCTACGCCTCTCACTCTGCCCTCCGACCGGCCAGTGAAACGGGCTTCGCATCCCGTTGGCAGGTGGCCAATAAAGGCGGGACCAGTGACCCATAACTCCTGATCACCAGCTCCATTGTGGCGGGCGGGTGCCGGCAGGTCCCATCTGGCAGCGGTCATCTCGCGTAGGCCCGGGCGGCGACGTCCACGCGGTATCCTAACTGACCAATGGCCAGTGGTCTTGTAAAGCATCATCAGCGGGCACAGTGAAGCAAAGAGGGGATGGGTTTGGGGCTTGCCGCCCGCCTTCAACCGCCGCCTATTGCTTACATTGAGCCGGCCATCGCTGACAGCCTTCCGCCGCCACCCACAACACGCTGCCCGACACCCTTCTAGAGTCATGACCTAAAGACCGCATTGCTCACAGCTGAACCTCAATCGATGTTACCTTGACTCGAAGGGGCCGGGTATAACCCATCAGTACTGAGTGATGATTCTGAGGTGACTGTATACATATGGAAATATCTTTATCGTTAGTAAAAATCACCCGGTCTCTCGCTAATACGACCACCTACGGTTAAACAGTTGCCCTGGAAGGCTTTGCTGAGCGTTTTCTATAAACACAGGGTCATGAGGAGATTATCGCGAGTGAGTTGACCATTAAGTGGGAGGGTATTAAGGTACAATACATGCTTATAATCATCAAATATATATACTGTAAAGTGGAGTACTGATAAGCTGCTACGAGGTGATCTTCAATCAAGTACTGTACATCCACGAAGGTGTCAGGAAATGAATGCGGACATATTAAAATCACCACAGTCTGGTATACATGAAGTGCGGAGGTATGATCCATGTACTATCTACAAAGATAAGATATAACTTACATCTCGGAAATCATTCTCCGCCTCCCAAGGATAAAGTAGAGCCTCAGTGAAAGCACTACTCCTCACCAGTTCTCTGATAACCTGCTAGCGTGGTGGGCGTTCTCTTATTTTTATTACATATATTCCCCTTTGCTATGCAAACCGCACACCCGGCGACCTTTGCGACCTTTTTTGTGTCATCATAAGCAGATAAAAGTAGTAGGTGCGAATCCATTGCTTGGTGCGCGCTTTGATCGGGCCGGGTTTGGCGGGCGAACTATAAGCGGAAGGCGGACTCGGGGTTTGATGCAGGCCGCCATCAAAGCCCGCGGCAAGCCTTTGGGATCTGTCCCCCTGCTGATTGCTACAACGAGTGAGTCAGCTTTCGCTGAAGTGGTTGAAAGGATCAGGACATCACCTGTAATGGGCGGCGGCAGCTGTCAAACCCAGGCCGGAGCACCGGAAAGCAGCCACCGACCACCTTGAGCCCTGAGCTGCGACCCCTTGTAACCACCTCCACCACCGCCGTCTCCGTCCCCGTCAGCGCCGCACCAGACGGCGCCCCGATCACCACCCGCCTTCTATAAGACGAAAAGAGTCTTCACTTGTACAAATAGTCAGTACCACCACCAGGAAATGAAGCGCTGGCCCTCAATTAATACTCTGCACGCCAGATGAAGACCGTGCCACTGAAAAACTCATTTTTTTATCACCGCGCGCATTAGCAAAAACGCTTTAAGAAGATTTTTTTCTTTTTTAATAAGAGGATCCTTGATAGAAATTATTATAGGTATGTGTACTTGGTATCAAATCAAAGCTCCTGATGTCAGAGATGCATTCAACGTGATATTTTCTGTAATGATAGGTATTTCAAAATCCGTGGTATTCATATAGCTCTTCATGCGATCACCACCCTTGTGGTGTAAAAGAACCTCGAGGAAGTCTGGTGAGAACCTGAAATGGTTAACTGGACGTTAAATCAAACCAACAAACAAACAAACACTCTCTTCATACTGCCTACACAACCAAGATAAGAGCTAAATAAGTATGTCTGAGGTCCATTTTATGTCAATCCAAAAGCCATCTTTGATCCAACAGAAAAAAGAAAAAAAGTGCCCTCAACATATTCTCCATGGCTTGGTGATGAGAACATTTTTTCGAGTGGCCTAACGTCATGATAGACGGTGCAAGTGTGAGGCATAATATGACAACAAAAGACGACCCATCATATGTTTAGAGTTGTACTCATTCCATGTCTCATTCGCTCCCTGCCAATACCGCACACGTCCAGAAAATTACAAAATGTATCGAGGAGGGTCGTTTTGATCAGAAATTTGTAGCTAGGTTTAAGCCAAACCAACCACCTATAAAATGCAAGCTTTTGATATGAATCACAACTAGCATGGACTCAGAAGCAGGGTGATGAAAATGGAGTGGTCAGCAGTTACCTAGGGGAGATCCTATGTACTCAGATGCACAGTCAGTAGCAGAGTCAATGAACACCCAGAAGCAGAGAGGGAGAGATAAACTGAGTTTAGCGAACACCTACAGAGTCGGAAAAGATATAATGGAATGTCTGAAGACCAAATAAAATGGGAAGTGGGACCAGGGAAGTTAATTGTTACAGCAAGGGTACAGCGCAAACCTTATTGGCTATCTTTCAGATGTGCAACAAAAAAGTATATGCCCCATTTACTATGTGAACGAAAAATAGAAACAAAAATACATCAATGAGGGTATGTCTTGCATGTAGTGCATAAAGTATCTGACAATACACCCAGTATATTTATATATGTTGCGATGTACGTCACCCAAATGGGGTTTGGAGGTAAAGCAATGCCTGCCTCACTAAGCTTCCCTTTGGAGGTATAGGGTCCTTTCAGGGACGAGTTAGTTGTGAGTCTCTGATATCTGCAACAACACGCTAGTCTTTCTGCTGACACCAAAGCTTTATGAGCAAACATCATGAATCGGTCCTTGCCCCCCTTCTCCAAGCAGATCCCTGGCCTCTTTCTCCAATCTCTCCTCAGTGGCATTGAACTGGAATGTTGAGACGGCCTCAGAGGGGTTGTGCGTGCGCATTCGCTTCCGCGACTGTCATCTTGGCCGTTTCCCAACTTCCGGTTCCGCTAATCCGGCTGACGACTGTCGTAAAAGGCGGGCGGCGCGCGGCCTCACAAATATTGGTGTTTTTGGCGGCGGTCGGCGCGGTGAGGACTACGTCCGGCTTGCCCGGCAACAGTTTAGGCGGGCGTCAGGCGGCGGTCGGCCTATTGTTAGAGGAAACACGCCCGCGGTGTTGTGGGGTAGCGGCGGAGAGAGAGCAACACGGCGGCGTCTGACACGTGATCCAAGACAAACACCTCCAATATCGCCCACATTCCGGCCGGCAGACGGCGCTCCGGGCTGGCGCATGGGAAGATGGGGGCGCGTCGCTGTGAGGGGCGGTCGCCGGCGATGACCACAGTCCCCAGGTCAAGGTTATCTCACCAAAGTCACGGGTTTGTACAGGTCACGCAATCTAGGGTCAAGGTCGCACCAAAAGGCGTAGATTGAGTCTGCGTGTGGCAGCAGGTGTCTCCGCGAAACTCATGGCTTCTGGAGGTACCAAGGAGCTGATTGGCTGCATACACCGGAAGTGGACAGAGTAGCACGCCGAGTCTGCGCGGTGAATACCAAGCGTCGGCACGCGGGGTGTCTTTTGACGTTGGGCAGGAGGACGCAGAGTGGAGCAAGGGAGGGTGAGCAGCTGACCATAGCCTTTGATTACCGAGCTGTTTCCAAGGCGGTGGTGTCCTCCGCCCCCTACAACTTATCGAGTACTGGGAGGGGACGATTCACTATAGGTGGAATGAGCTGGTCAGGGATAGGATCGAAGATGATGAAATGCAGTACCAAGGTGAATGAATTGCGTGCAGAAATGCGCAGGAAGTCTAAATAAGTAAGATTAAAAAAAACATCTTGGTGGGGATAAGAAGGGGAAGTGAGCGGTTAATCAACCAACATGCCCAATATTACATGATGGCCTGGGGGGTAATCTAGGTTAGGAATTAGTGAGACAGTTGGCTTCAAACACAAGGAGGTTAGTGCAGGGTGTGAAGCTGGGGTGAGAATGCGGTAAGACGAGGTGAGACGTTGGTGAGTGCATCTACAGGGATTTCCCCTCCCACTAGTATTTACTCGCCGCATTAACTGGAAATATTATGATGACTCGTACATTGATGGCTAAAAGAGGTTCTCGGGACAACTGGCCCATATACAAATCATGCCAGATATTCTTAGAAAACCAAGCAGTCTACACCTTTACAGCCTCTGCATCGGATCTGAGGAGAGAGGCGAACTTCTTTCATTGTCTATTAAAAGTTCAAAATATATGCAATATCAGAATATGGAAGCCTATTACACGTTAAGCTCTTCCCAGAGGTATGCCAGGTATTCTTAAGGAGTCATAGATACAAGTTCTGGTATTATATGAAACTAAGTGTGCTGACCCTTGAATCTCATTTCAAATGGGCAATCAATAAGGATTAAATTGTCTGCGTAGGTTCCATGATCTGGAGAAATTTGACTTGGCTAGTGTCTGGTTTTTCATATGCATTCTCATCGCATGCGGAACATGAAAATGAAATTATCGCGAACAAAAAAGATGGCGAGGCAAATAGGTGTAAAACGCCATGAACAACATCCCACATCTCTCCATCTTGCCCATCCCCATCATTTCATTTCACGCCGGGGAAGGGGCGAGCTGGCAGTGTTTTGGTTGGAGCTTATCGCTACTGTCTGGTTTTGTGAAGATACATTCAGTTAATGATAAAACAATACACTAATCAGCTTCGAACTCTCGGTGGATGGGAGCTCGAGGCCGTCTTAATCAGATTCAGCCTGGTTCTCACTGGATCTAATCATCGTCCACTATGGTGGATGCCGGCCTCTCGCTGAGGACACTGTGGATAAGGCACACAGTGTGAAACACATACTCAGGGTATCTATCGCAAAACGCATCACCTTCTCCGTATTACTGGTATGAGAGCTGATTACACCAAGAATCACGATGTTTTGTCCCACGCTTAAAAAAACCATGTTCTGCATTCAACTGGAATACTTCCAATCGCAACCGTGTTTGTATGAAAACACAAAATGATAATTGATGATACTAAGCTCCTGTTTCACAACTAACGGGACGGATATGGATTTACAATAATACCAGCATTGAAGTGATACGGGGGTACGATAACTCCTGGGGCTTAATATGCTTTTGGTCTTTGGCAGGATTTGCAAGGGAAAAAGCTATCCATTTTGATTTAATATAAAACAGGTACCCCAATGAATCATAGGATCCTGGATCTTAATACCAATGACCAGTTCCAATACTAAACAATTTCTCTACGAAAAGATTGATTTACACAATTTCGGAAATCTGATTTCCAATACTACCGAGGTGGTGGGGGAATTACAACAAATTACTCCTTCTCCTATTAGAATTCGCTAATTTTCTATACTTTTTAATATTCAAAGTAGGTTTTAAGCATTAGCAGAATACCGAGTTTAGAAATTGGCACCAGTAGAGGAAAATCCAATCTATTAAGCGTAAGTCATCTTCCTGTCAGTGACCTTAAATCGCCATGTTCAAAGCATCTTGGAGGCGCTTGATCGGTCTTAAATCATTTGTATTCCATCTTTATGGATCTGAGGGAATAGTCAAGATATAAGCTGTCAGACAGGATCAAGGCGCCATAGAATGAGGAAGGTCATTTTACTACCACAATAACATGATGTTCCAGTGTTAGTATACTGTAGAAATTGTTGGAGGTCATATAAGCTCTATATTGGATATCTCCTGAGATCATGTGACAAGCACCGGTTGTGGTACTGCGAACAAATATGAATGGGTCACGCACCTCGCAATATACCATCACCAACATGCCATTTCTCTTATATATCAAAGTACATGTATATTCGGAGGCATTCACAAAATTTAATATGCAATGTTCTCATTTAAATATGTACCTTTCTTCTCAAGAAAACCTAACAGAAATTCCAATGGAATTGTAGTGGAACCTAAACTAATGTATTGAACAAAGCATATGCTAATCAACTCAAGTCAAACTCTTGAGCTTAAAGATAAAATTCTCCACGCAGATTGAGTCTTCCAGACAGAAGAAATAAAATGTTGAACGAGGAAACAAGGAACAAGGCAATGTCCTTTGCAGAGAGAAGAACATAATTCTTACGCTCATCATACATATTTCTAAACGTGCCCTTTATTATTCAATTATGGGAGTTGCTTTCGCGCTTCTGTTATCTATCATTTACAATATAGTTTTCACACATTTCTGTATATATCTTATAAGGTCTTTCCAAGAATGACCAACTTTGCATTCTCTTCATATTAGAAAATGTGACTATAACAATTTTTCTTATTATCATTTATCATAGTATATGGACCATTTATAGCTGCAACATGTATACATACCAATGCGTACTTTATTTTCACCATTAGATTTTTGTACAGACAAGAAGCACGACATTGTGAAAACAGTCAATAAGCAGTGGTCGCATGCTCACCTTTCATATCTTGCCTTTGTAGGGTACAAACGATACGACGATGATGGCGATGAAGAGGAGCACGGCCACGATCCAGTAGCCTGCAATGAGAAGATAAGGGTCGTCAGCAGTGGCTGCAAGCTGGCACTGAGCGCGGGGAGCACGTGCTGGAGTAGCTCAGAGCTGCTCACAGGGGCAGAGCCGTATTAGATACAGACACGCTCCATAAACTAGTTGGTGCATAAAGTCCTAAAGTTGGTTCATAAAGTCAACGCAACGATGCTGCAATACATCACGGAAATGTTACAAACCGGCAAGGTTCATAATATCGGTTAGGGATTCAAGGTGTTGACCCACTTGACTTAATGAAAGAATATCCCGGCCAGGGTTGGCAATACCCTAAAACCTGATGAACATGAGCAGTTAGTTCTAGGTCAGCTTGTAACTGGAGGAAAGTGATTCCTTCTAGCATAATCCTAAGACGCAGTCATTATTCATCCACTTCAGTCGTGAGAAATGAATTCACAAAAACATCACTTTTTGGGTCTACGATGCGCATGCTGTCCCAAATCTAACTTATTCAATCTAAATGTTGGCTGATTCTTTAAACATTCATAATACATGATAAATCTCAAAGTACATATCGATGTAGATACGAGGCACAGCGCTAGCGACTGCTGATGTATCAAAAAAAATTTCGAGCCTTCGGTGACAGCCAATTAACCCTCCAGGGTTCGAACGGGTGACGGCAAAACAGCCGAATGATAAGGGAGAATTTCACACAAATATATCTCAAAGTATACCATATCCGCAATGCTTAACTTGCTGCTGGTGACTGTAATTCACACGGCGTTCTTGATCATCAGAATGAAACCTATCCTACTGGTAACTGTGAACAGTAACACAATACAGACACCTCTGAACAATAACAGCCTACCCCATACAGTAATGCCCCTCTCACATTTCCCTTCATTCTCCCAGCTCTGTCTGCTCACCCAAGATTACTACCGCTTCCCGGCGGCCGTCAATCAATCCCGACACCAATCTTGTTGGTGCTAATCTGCGAAATGCAAAAGGTGAACAATCCTCTAGCTCCTGCTGCCCCCACTCTCTGCCTCTAATCGCGCTGGCCTTTTCCGGAAGGCTCCCCACTCCCGTCCATAACACAAATCTGCAATTTACACCACGACGCCAACGATTTCCGTTACCCTCCACCAGGGGGAGCTGCAGCCCGATCGATCAGGGCTCGTGGTCACGGTCGATCGGAATTTGTGAAGGTTGCCTGGTGAAGCGAGACGGAAGATGGTGCGCTCAGGTGGTGTAGCCACTATCACAACATGGAGCGGTGCAGTGTAGCTTAAAGAGGAATAGCATAGTGTAATGTGATATGGCATAGCAGGTTGTAGTTAGACGGGGGTATAGTGTGGTAGGTATGGTGTTGTACAGTTGGTTGGTTGGTTTGATTTAACGTCCAGTTAACCATTAGAAGTTCTCAACAGACTTTCTCAAGGTTCTTTTACACCACAAGAGGGGTGATCGAATCTATGTAATGAATTTAGGTAGAAACCTCACCCCTACACATTTACCGAGGTGAGAGTTCTTTCAGTTCCCACAACACATAGGTCTACATGGTATGAGAACGATTGGCCTTTGATATAGTAGTAAATCTAGTAAAATAATCATTGATGTGGCCTGGGACTTCAGTACTATCTATTTGTTTCCCTTTATCATTTTTAATTCTAATATAATCATCATCCTGCCTATCCTCTGTACCTGGTAGGATTTTCTGGATCGTGTACCAAAGTTTTTTATTATCATTTTTATGTTTCTCTAGTTCAGATAGGGTATAGTTGCCACAGCCCTTATTCCGTAGGTATGGAAAATTGCTACGGTGGTACCAATTCCGAAGGGAGGTGATCCTTATCAGGCTAATAACCTGAGGCCTATTTCGCTTCTACCAATTCCCCATAAACTCATGGAAAAAATTATGTATAGTCATCTGATAGAATATATTAATGTCAACAAAATCCTGACTGACAGTCAATTTGGTTTTAGGAAAGCTATGTCTACATTAGATGCAATATCAAAATTCACAGATAGTGTTTTATCTCACAAAATGTAGGCAAGAGTACTTTAGCTGTTTTTGTGGATTTACGGAAGGCGTTCGATACTGTAAATCACGAAATTCTCCTAAAAAAACTGGCCTTGTATGGGGTTGCCGGTAGCTGTCACCATTGGTTTGAAAATTATCTGAGTTTAAGAAAACAAAGAGTTAAAGTGAACAACCTGGTATCTGTAACGAAAGACATCAAACATGGTGTGCCACAAGGATCGATACTTGGGCCTTTATTGTTCCTCTTATATGTTAATGATCTGTTAAAAGTTATGAAAAATAATAAGGTGATTCTCTTTGCTGATGATACGGTGATATACAGATATGGTGATAACGAAAAATTGTTGTACAAGGAGACCCAGAGTGATGTGGATATGTTTTTTACCTGGTGCACGCAAAACAAACTTAGCATAAACATAGGTAAGATGAAACATATGTGTTTTACGGCAAAGAAAAGGGTAAAGATGGAAAACGAAGACAAGGACTATAAGTTGGCATGGCATTGCCATGATTTCGGTTTCAACAAGTAATGTATACATATTTTAAGAAATAAAAAAGATTATTAAACAGGCCCCTGATGCCATCCAACGCGTCTGGTATCGGCATCCGTGGAAGCCACCCGCTAGTAGGCATTCATTGAACCGCAACGGGTGTGCTGGTGACCTATTTGACCTGATTCCACCCAATGCGTCAGGGGGCAGTTTCATAATCCAGGATCACACATGAAGAACCCCCTCTGTACCTCGTACAAGGGTTATTGTCTAATAATATTTAAGTCTGTTGGCTTAGACAATATTGGCCATCCATAAGGTCATCCATAAGTGTTGAATGAAATTGACCCTCATCATCCCTGGGTCTCTATGGCGTACAAAAAAGGGTCTACATGTACGGTCCTGGGCTATGAAACGGGCCCCCGGCATCGGCACCCATGAAACCCAGCCGCTAGGGAGGGAGGGAGGGAGGGAGGGAGGGAGGGAGGGAGGGAGGGAGGGAGGGAGGGAGGGAGGGAGGGAGGGAGGGAGGGAGGGAGGGAGGGAGGGAGGGAGGGAGGGAGGGAGGGAGGGAGGGAGGGAGGGAGGGAGGGAGGGAGGGAGGGAGGGAGGGAGGGAGGGAGGGAGGGAGGGAGGGAGGGAGGGAGGGAGGGAGGGAGGGAGGGAGGGAGGGAGGGAGGGAGGGAGGGAGGGAGGGAGGGAGGGAGGGAGGGAGGGAGGGAGGGAGGGAGGGAGGTGGAAGCCTGTTGCAATATATATATAAATACACTGAACCGCAACAGGTGCCTATACAATATATAAAAATACACTTCTGTCGCCTGGTGCAGACCGGTATCGACGGGATCGAGACTCTAATTATTCAGAATACATTACTTTAATGTATTATAATGTAAGCCGCAAAAACTGTTCCCCATCTTCCCTAATATATTTCGGTCTTGACCTATAGGTCAAACCGAAATAATAAACTTTTTATTAACAATAAAGAAATAGCACAAGTACACTCATACAAATATCTAGGTTTTACCCTTGACAGGAACTTGGACTTTGGAAATCAATTTGCTACATTGCGAAGAAACATATCTTTTAGATTGTATCAACTTTCTAAGATGAGAAATAATCTATCTAAAAAAGCTGCTCTTTCCATCTATACCACTGCCATCTTGCCATATTTCGACTATGGGGACGTACTTTATGATAATGAACCTGCAAAATACAGAGATTCTCTTCAGATTTTACAAAATTGTGTCTTACGGATCTGCCTAAGAGCGAACCCATACATCTCCATAAGAAATTTGCATAGACTAGCTGAGGTGCCACTACTTAAGGATAGGAGAGAGGCTCATCTCTTGAACTACATGTACAAAAGATCAAGATTTTCTCAGCATGTACCCCTAATTCCTAGAAACACCAGACTTTTTGATACACCGGTAATTCATGTTGATTGACCAAATGGTGCAGCGTATACAAGATCTGTTACTTATCATGGTGGTAAGAAATGGAACGCTCTGACGCCCATGCTTGAAAACACTGAAACTTTTGTGATGTTCAAGGCCCTTACTAAGGCAAATATGAGAGCCAAAATTTGGCAAGTCTAGTCTAACTTCAGCAACCTCATTCTGTATTACCTGAGATTCTCATATATGGAAAGTGATACTCTCTTGTCTGCTGTTGTTTTTCATGTATGTTAATATATACATTGTTTTCCTGGTTGACTTTTTTTCTTTTTCTTTTTCTGCAAAAAACATGATGTCAAATTTCAAAGCTCTGAATTTTATGGCTTGGCCAATAAAACCAGCCTCATAATCAGGCTGAGGCCTTCTGCCACTTTGTTGGGTTTAAATGCCAAAGCAAGTGAACTGGTGAAACGTGTGTATTACTTATTGACCCAATAAAGAAATTAAATTTTTTTAAAAAGGGTGGTGATCGAATCTATGTAATGAATTTAGGTAGAAACCTCACCCCTACACATTTACCAGGTGAGAGTTCCCTCAGTTCCCAAAACACATAGGTCTACATGGTATGAGAACGATTGGCCTTTGATATAGTAGTAAATCTACCACTGATGGGAATGAAGGAGAAGAGTATTGTATAGTATTGCATGGATCTCAAAAGACGCTGCATTGCATCGCATGGTATCAGTGAGTAATGTGTGGTGTAACATGTAAGGACAAACATGTATATGTACATGTATAATATTGAGGCATTCCCTTACTCTATTCTAAAATGATATACGAAGGTGACCAGCCAACAAATGTAGCCATGTAAAGGTTCTACAAGTATATTGTAGGGTGCAGCATAGGTGGTGTATATCATGGTACGGGTAGTGTGTTATAGTCCATCATTGATGTTAACAGGCAGCATATGGTATTTTATGTTGGAGCAGTATGACCAGCTACTCCAGACATCTACGACCTGGAGTGAGGTATCTGTATTTATAGTTAACCACGTTGACAACGTCTTCACTACGATTTCAACGCAATAGTATGTCATGGTCGATATGATATGACATAGTATGGTATCGTATGGTGCGCTTTGGTGTCATATAATATGGCATGCAATGGATAGTATGACATGGAGAGTGAAGGTGAGGTAAGCTAGGGTAGAATATGTTATTAGATGGTATGCTATTCCATGTTGTTCTAAGGCACAATATAGCACATTGATTGCATGGCATGCCATGGTAGCCTGAACTCACAAAGCTCCCGACACACTATGTCAAGCGTTCCGACACGCTTCCGATAGATTACGACACAGAATTCGCAACTTTTCTAACCCGCTACAATGCGGGGATTCTATCGTAAAACTGGATTTACGACTGAAGTGATTTCATGAGGCGAAGCCGAGTGAAGTCCGGAGTCAAAACTCCAGGAGTGGCATGCGATGGCCAAGATTAAAACGAATCAGGTTTTGATTTTATCCTACCCTGTCTCCTCGATTTTGGAATATTACGTGATAAGAATTCTGTATGCCACTAGTGGCATATAAAACTCCGTATGCCAGTCAGCGTGGCATACGGAATCTCAATGTTAAGCCTATGGGATTTTATATTAGGGGTGGGATAAAATGTCGAACTCTGATACAATACGACACAGACCTTTTCAAACTTCCGACAATGTTACGATGTATGAATTTTGATCTGAAGCCATGTCGTTGCCATGTGGGAGAGTTGCGGAGATTAGGGGATTCAGGCCTTTAAGGCATTCACTTATAGGGACAGAGAACACGGCATGTGAGGTTTCTGCAAAACCATGAATGTCCCCGATGACTGGTCGTACCGGAAGGCGTCAGGCGTACTGCCCGTTTCCTGCGCTGTCTGTGGTGGGGCCAAACCTACCCGACCCCCTTTTCTCACCTGCCTCAGGTGTTCTTATACCTCACGGAGGTAGGAGCAGAGGTGCTCTACGGGGGGTCTCACCTTCACTGGCAGCCTCCCGCTGTGCCGTCTGTAAAGGGGTGAACCGCGCACCTCCACCAGCACACCTCTCATCCCCCACACACCATGCAGAACACCAGCCACGGGGTGCACACCCCACAGGCCACAAAAATATAACAAAACGCAAATATATGGCGCAATTAACACATAAATAGTGCAATACCACCATCAAGATGCTTACAGAACAGTAGAAAAAAAACCGGTCATATTGTGATATCCACAGGAAGTGTCGTATATCTGACATGGCGAGCGCGATTTGTTAGGGAATGAACTTTTATGTATTGGCAGTCTATTGGTACGGAAGTAGTGAAAATAGTGTAGTGAGCATGCGAGTATAGAAAGGAGTTAATCGGACGTCTCCTGTTAGGTCTAGATTAGACATTTCAACCACATCTGGAAGTAGGTGACCAACTCACAGGAGCCCCACACCTTATAATTTCCCCATTTCCACCATACATTTAGTGTGTCGCCCACAGGCACAATACGTGACTACACTGATTTGATTTTGATGATGCATTGGAATAGCATTGGCTGGCATTTTATGATTTATGCGATAAAATGTTCCACAAATATCTTGAGCTCTGAAGGAAAATCGACCCTTGGAAAAAAATTAATCTCTCTTGACTTATTTGCTTTTTGTCAACAGGTACCTATGCATGTGTACTTTTGAATATAATGTGGCCAATATCAGAATGTTATCAACCCTCATCAGGTAATGATAGTCTTCGTTGTATAGAATAGTTCCTCGAGAAAACAATCTGATTCTCAATATGAAACAATCTGATCCTGAAGATCAATTCATAGGGCAATACATCTGCAACTTTATTATCAGCTTCCTAATGATCTCCTGGGCGACTTTTGAAACAAATATCTTGTCTGTAATTGGGTTGTCCAACACGCCATGGAACCTACTTCAGCGATTAGCTAGCAATCTTTGCAAGGAATTCTGGTCTTGGAAATAAAATTGAAGACCATTGTTGAAAGCCAGGCCTGATCGCGATTAGAAAATGCGATAAAAACTATGAGATAAGAGAATCTCATCGCAGCTAAGTAGTACAAGCCAAACCTATTGTAGAGTGGATTTTTTGGCTTTAAGTTTAAGGTAGGTTAAGTTGTCCTCTTTTGCGGCTACCCACTTGTGTTGAGCATTCAAATTGTAAAAACCACCGCCAGGGACAGGTTGTAGAATTCTACCCCAGCTAGTTAATGACAGCGTTCAGGGCCGCGGCTTGACATGCAGATTAAGGCACCAGGGGAGCTCTGCAAGCCAGCAGACGACAAAGCAGAGCGATTCGCACCCACCGCTAACTGCAGGCTCCCGTGGTCACACCGCCAATATACGGCCAATATTGCGCGCCACGCCGGCCAATAGAAACCACCGCAAATTAGTCATTTGCATCGGGGCCTTTTTTTACACCCACGCCCGACCCTTTCCCACCGACACCTATTCAGGAGGTGTGTTGAAAGCCAGGATTCGTATAAATTTACCACCTCTACTGACATCCCGATTGCCATTGTCTGAGACTGTTGTCTGTTGTCACAAAGGCGCATAGCTCGGTGAATTTTATTAGTAAGATCACCTGAATTCGCCTATAAAGGCCGCAACTACTGTTAGTCTCAATGAATAGGGATCCATTTCCCGGGAAATAATCTGCTAACCCTGTAGTTCTTAATTCTAGTTTCCTAATAGCAGCAAATACACACGGTCATCTCACATGGAGATCATGTCTGAGATCGCTTTAAGGGGAACTGCTATATAAAAACAACACAGTTTATGATTTACATTATATGCAGTAATACATCATTGATGTTAGTTATCTGTTCTATGTAATACATCAACCAATTTGTATGGAAGAACGACGAATGTATTGTCGAATACAAAATGACTACATAAAACATATAAAAAAAGATGAGGGGAGAGGAATGCAATAAGGTGTATCGGAAGTTCTAGGCATTGAACCTTTTCCCTCACCTTTGACATATCAGTGTCCTATAACAACGTTACTCCACGCTAAAGTCTCGTGCTAATCTTTATGAAATGGCAATGTTTTCTGATATAGTATTATAAGGTTGGCGCCTTAAGGCCCGTTTCCATTGGCCGACGAAAACGGTATGGATTTTTTGTGTTCTCCTAATAGCCCATTTCCATCGGCTATCACCGATATACAGTCAGGGACCACCGACGGACCTTTAGCACGGCTGACGCAAAATATAAATAGGCTATTAGGAGAACTTAAAAAATCTACACCGTCTCCGTCGGCCGATGGGATCGGGCCATTAGTTCTGCACATACTGCACGACTACTCACAGCGATATTTCGGCGATACAATTTCAGCTCAATACTGTATCCAGTGTCTGGCTTAACGCATCAGCTTTGTCCCGAGACATTGTCTCCACTTTCAGATATATTCACTTCAGATATATCTAACATGTTGATGGATTTAAAAAAATTAAAATTGATTGGCTGATAGGTGGATATCAGAGAAGCAGTTTGGCATGTCACATGGCTTCTGGTATGCAGTAGAACCCAGCTTAGGTGGCTAAAGTGCCCCTTCAATAGGGTGTCTCTTCAGCCGGGTTCTATTGTACTACAATGATATTCTAGGATCTATTATCCAATAAGGATAAGCGAAGGAGATACATGATGGTATCGGGTCATGTGATGCTCCTGCGTCGCTAGGCTATCACGATATATGAATTGCGATGCATCGAGTCATGAATCGAGCGATATGTTTGCGGAGACGCGTTGCATAGAGAATACAGGCCAAACCAGCCGGATCGAGGTGGATCACAGTCTGACCTAGCGGAAGCTTTATGAGGCTGTCTGAAGCTCGTCTGATATTACCGGCAAAGTCAGAACATAATGCAGATCTCAGGTTCATCACATCCTAGACTTTACAAGGATATTTCCATTGAGAGTAGGTGCACTATAAGCAGACTATACAAAAGTGGTCTTTCACTCGTCAGTGATAGAAAGGTTTTGCAGTATACAACAAGTGATAGCTCGGGTAAGCAACCACTTACAACATATCGTTCCACAGGGAATAAAGTCCCCACTTTTTTTCTAAGTTTTAGATTTTATGAGAAAGGAAAACAAACGGGACAATTACAAATAGTATAAGTAAAGCTTTCTACAGAAGGAAAGGATGTTCATACATAGGCTGCAAAATGATTTTTACATATAAAACATCGGCGTGAAAGAATATGTATAGATCGACAAAAATTTGCATACATTGCATGTATTACTTTAATCGTCTCCAAATGGAGGACGCAATGAATTACAGATTCCGCTGAACATCAGCCAAAGAGTGGGTCGTGATAAATATTCTTGGATCTCATCAAAAAGAATCGTTCCTACCTTAAGGGCAACGCTTCTTATGACGAACATCTTGAAAGGTCACAGAAAACGCATATACATGTACATGTAATTCTGAATGGCATGTAGCCTAATACGATACGATAAGCCACAAACCTCAAAGCAGAGTATAACTCTAACCCTATAATGTAGGCCTAATAAGACCTTACATATAGAACCTAACGCAAGGAGGCAGAGAACACAGAAGCTAACAGTGCGTTGCCTATTAGTGCCTGGCTTTATGCTGAAGGGATGAATGCTTGTCCTTCGGGTGGCAACCACAGGCCATACGGCTCCCTGTTAGGTGCTAAATGGCGCCACTGCTCGAGGCCCGGCGGTTAATGTGACCCGACATGGGTCCTAACAAGGTTCTCAGCCGATGGGACACCTAAAAGCCCTGCCCGCCCTATTACTCCGCCACCCGGCTGAGTGGTCAGGGTCGGGGGACAAGGGCAAGTACTGGAGACCTGTAGTGAGGGGCTGTAGGCTGCAGCCTACGCGTTTACATCTCCAGGTTTTAGGGACTGCAGGCTCAGGTTGATGGATCATAAAGGTGGTACAAGAGCTGGGTTATAATGATACTGAAGATATAGTCTGGGCAACTGTCGGCTGGGAACTTCAATCTAATATAAAGGCTATTTTTTCAAAAGGGAATTATGACTGTGTTATCGGGTTTGGGGCTGTGGATCAAGACCTGTTGACTTGGATTTGCAGGTTTTGATTGAATTCTGCTGTCTAAAGGCTGTGGGTCAGGACCTTCAACTTTGCATCTGCGGATTAGAACCTGCAACTTTGTTTCTGTCTTGAGACCATCCATAAAGTCCGTACGCAAAATATTTGAAAGTTTGGAATCACCATCATGTACGCATTAGATTAAATTTGGGCCGTACACAGAATTTCCAAACGGTCCCCCCCCCCCCTCCCCAGCCCCCGCAATGCGCAAGTACTTAATGGATAGTCCCTATGAATCAGAAATTGTAGATTGTAGGTCTGTGTCCATAGATAAGGAACAGCCAATGAGAGTCTATGAACTAGGGACTGTGAACTTAGGTATGCCCGATGTCTGGGGAGGGGGGCATGTGGACTAGGGTCTGCGGCTGATACTGTTGATGATGCTGAGGGAAGAGATCTCAGACCTTGGGAATTAGATCAGGGGGCTTGCTCCACCCCACCTCCTACCCCGTCTCACTCCTCCTTCTAGCAAAGAGCTAATTGGTTCCCACCCATCAACAGCTGCGGCGACGTGCATTAAACTACAAATGGTCTGCAGTAGAGGGGTGTGATACAGAACGCCTGGCCCACCCCGACGTGAACCTCTGTCCGACCCCTTCAGTGCCCCACCCTAAGCAGATAGCTATGGCAAGCCAGCAGGGTATATATTTTTCTATACTCTATAAGGGAAAGTAAGTGCAGTTGAAGGCAGCAATAAATATGATATGGTATTTCGAACACAAAGAACCACATTTCGAAAGGTTTAGACTGAGGGATGATACAGTAAAACCCCGCGTAAGCGGACACCCTCCGTTCCGGGCCAAAGTGCGCGCTTACGCGGGGTGTCCGCTTACGCGGGTTTTCAAGTGTCCTCCAGCCCAATATAAATATGTTATATACAGATAAATAGAGCAGACAGAGGCGATAATAGATCTGAAATCCATTTTCTGATATCTTAATTGGGTCCGAAGTTATTAAACCTTGAATTACAAAATGTATTTTCTATGAATATACTAATAAACACTGAAAAAAAGACAGATTAATCTATTTTTGGTAGGGTGTCCATCGGAGGGTCCGCTTACACGGGGTTTTAGGACTTTTTGTGCCGAAATAACTGTCCGCTTACGCGGGGTGTCCGCTTACGCGGGGTGGGTTAAAATAAACATCTAATAGAGGGAACAATTTCCGTGCCGAGCAAAAGTGTCAGCTAACGCGTAGTTTGATGTGCACTTCGTTCAATTAGACTCATTTTGGGTTTGACCGAATCTATGAGATGAATGTGAGTAGAAATCTCAGCCCTACACATTTACTGAGGTGAGAGTTATTTTACTTCCTACACCACATAGACATGGTATAAGAAGGATTGGCCTTTGATATAGCAGTAAATCTACCACTGCTGGGGGTGAAGGAGAGAAGTGGCTGCAGTGGGACTCAAATCAGCAAAGTCTGACAACCTTGTGATTAGGAGTCCAGTGCTCTTTACCACTGAGCTAACTCCCCACTCCGGTCACTTTTGATATGCTTGCATGCAACCATATCTGGTCTGCACCATGAGGAGGCGAGGCGACCAAGAGGGTGAACAGATATTTGAACTATTCACTGGTTGCTAATGGAAACTATGGTAAACCATGGAACCCAAAATAAAAGAATGTCTGAGGAGGACTTTTCTTGAAAGATTGTTCTGTTACATTTCTTTCTTGCCATTTCATAGATACTATTCCATCATGACATTATGGGATAGATCACTATTTTGGGTCTTGGCGGAAGAAAGCCTGTGTCAAGCCTTTGTAAAAATACAAAAACCTACTTATATATGTCGCACTTATAAATATAGCTACTATAATGCTCTGTTCCATATTTATCAGTAGGCTTGCCATAACAGAAGGCGGATAGAGGTGAGAACGCGGAGGCACAGACGCCTGAGGCCGACAAGATGAGACGCAATGAAGAGGTATGGGAGTCGGAGCTCTGGGCGGAAGCCGCGTCTCACTGGCCTAATTAATGGACTTGTCGGTCTTTCGAGGGATGCCAGGGTCCTGCACTCCCTCGTGACCCTAAACAGAGAATACAATAGCCATCGAGGTCCATCATCAAACCTTTTTTATAATCTCATTTCTGGGAGTTTACCTAGTTCAACTGCTAACTGAATATGCATTTAGCACATAGTGTCCAGTTTTTCATTTCACTTCCATAAGTGGACAAACCTCACTTTCATTTAGAGAAATACCTAGTGTTTTGTCCCTGTTTGATTTGACAGAATGTTCTTATTCTTAAGAATTATTGGTAGCCATCGTCTTTGGCATAGCAAAGCTTCCACTACAGACTATATAAATTGTAATATAGCGGTATATATTTATGACGTAAGGGATATCTTATGTATGAAAAGAGTCTTAGAAGGTTGTCATATTGTGTCGTGGTGTCGCTGCTATCGTGAACCTGCGTTATCGTCTCTGAATAATGTGAACGAGGAAGAGAAGTAAACCAAACACCTTCGCACACAGGATCAGCCCTTTGCAACATACTATCGGAGCTGCTAGCAATGATATCTATCAAATCTGTTTCACCAACACCATCGATTCCCCTGAAGATACACCCATCATCAAAGTGGGAAAGTTCATCAAATCGGGGACGTGTTAATGGTATCAGTTCCGGAGACGACATTTTAGATACTCTTTGATCCCGTTTGGGTCTTCAGCCATTTTGCCCAGACGGCGGTGTAGCTGGAGGGTGGTGAGAGTCCCACACAACCCTCTCCTACCTCTGGCTCTGTCTGGGGGCTCCAACTAATTGGTGGCAGGTAATTAGCACCGACAGCCGGCTCATGGGCCCAGGAAAGAGTGTCAGCAGCTGCTTATTATACTCTGTCTCACTCCTCCTGGCACAGAATCTACCTTCGTGTATTTTGTCCCTTTCATTGAATTCAGCACGATCCAGGTCTTTCTTTGGTTCATATAACGATTGTTTATTATCATTTGAATAATATCAGGTTTAGCAGTATGATATTGAAATTATTCAACATGATTTTTTTTTCTTAAAACAATGAGCTTTTCATGACCTGCCATTTTTACAAAATTATAATTGGAGGAGCAAAATGGTACGCGATGGTCAAAATACAAAAATAAATGTGTATCTAGATGACCTAAAGTATTCATGTGAAATTAACAATTGAAGCGGTATACAGACCGTAGTACTACATGGTGTTTTGTTTTGTTATGTCTATTTCATTGTGTATTCTTTTGATGTGCGATGAGTGCAAAAGTGAAAATTACGTGACAACACTGTGGTACCGGTATATATATGGAAGTCTAGCTCAAATGAATTTTCTTTTCTTGGTAATTTCCAAAGCTAAAACATGCCTCGGTAACGTTTGCAAAGGAAATATAGTAATATGATGTTAAACGTTTCAAAGTCGAGGATATTTTATTCTATGAAGGTTTGGTAATAATGTGTAGCGAACAAGAAAGTAAAATTGGAGCGATAATAAAGGCAAAACTGGAGAGGTCTTGAATGTATTTAAACCTAAAGCGAGACTCTCATGTTAGCTGTGCTGCAAGTTTGAGCGAGAGTTCTGACGAGGGCTGATGTAAGTTGAAAGGTGAGCACAGACTGAGGCCTTGGCTCTGGTAGATCAGACTGCTGCACAATCAGCACTATGCAGAGGCAGTTTTATAATCCAACAACTTGCTAATGATATGAAACAGGTATTCTTCCAAATAGGTGAAACGATTACTAAAGAGACATACAATATCAATGGTCGGGATGTTGAAGATGGCGCAGAGATACCAGAGATCCATAAGATGGAGGAACATGGAGAAGGAATGGAAACAGAAGAAGATGAAGACAACCGGGAATATAAGATTGGACTAGAAATAGATATAAAAGGGCTTTAACGGATGTAGCAGAAGTAATAGGATTTTAAGAAGACTGGATGGTAACAAGAGGAAGGGATTTGAATGCGTAAGATCAGAAATCTTAGAATATTGCTGAGACAATAGGATTCTTGGTGGACATTATGAACTCAGACAGAACTATTTTCCAGATATTTTGAAATAGTGTATGATTATGCTATTGCTCAAAGAAGATAACCCAGATAAATTTGATGATTGGAAGCCGATTACAGTTCTTTCTATGATACGAATGATCAATAAAATGAAATTTCATTTTTTTTAAACCAGAAGGTAATGTGGTTCAGTAACAAGACAAACATAGATAGAGTTAGAACTAAGGTGCGGAGAAGACAAAATTGGGACAGTTGAAAAATTCAAATGTCTAAGAGTAGTAATAGATGAGAAACTGTGTTTCAGAATTCAATTTGATAAAGTAACAAAAGAATCTAATCATATATTATTTAGATTACGAAAGCAAATACACTAACTTACAATAAATGCGAGTATAATGTAGTTAAACACATGTTATTATCAATACTTGAGTATGCTGGTTACATATATTATTGCCTAATTGAGACGATGAGATCTAAATTACAAAATATGTTCAATAAAGCATTACGAGTAGCGTTTATGGTAGAGAATCCAATGGATATACACTTCAATTATTTATATTGAGAATGCAAAATACGACCATTACATATAAGAAGAGCAGGACATTTGTTGTAAAATGGTAGAATGATGATGAAATTCATAGATTTTAAGATTAGATTACCAACACCAGGAGTAAAAATAATCTGAAGCTAAAATTATGTATACCAAGAATTGGAATTGAATCATAAGATATCAGCCATTATGACTATTTTATGTAACGTTCTGTAACGTCCTGTATTTGTTTATTATGACTTCATGATGGAAGATCGCTCATGAGAGTGAATCTTGCAGTCGTAAAATTTTGTGCTGAATAAAAAAGAAATTAATGAAGCCTTTTGACTTTTCATGACGATAAACCCCCGTACAGAGTACATTTTGTTATAGTATGATTCAAAGGTAGAAAGATATTTTACAGAGCAGAATCAAATTTTCACAGAATATAAAACAGGCAAGCATTACTTTCGTTTACACTCCGAACAAATAAAATATATTACAACGGAGGGCAGTATGCTCACGGGTGTGTAGTGCTATGAAGAGTAATCATGATTCAATAATTTGGTGACACTGTTAGTGGCAAGGAGGGCGTCCCTTTTAAAGGTCCATGTATGAATTCCTAGAGAAACCTTGATATAGCATTCTGCAACTAACTGCCTTTTTTCGTGATCCACTTCGTCTTCCTCTGGCGACTTTCAGACTGACAAATGATATGAATCACTAGAAGTAATAGCTTCTAGAACGAGGAAGATGAAAGATGATTAATGTTACAACGGTTCTTTGTATGGGCTTTACTGGTCTTCATGTATACAAGGAGATATTATAGGCTTTCAAACCCTGACGACGGCAGCTGTCTGATATACTATAATCGCCGTGTATCATCTCCAGGACAATGTTTTTCCATGTCCTTTTAGTAGGCTACTTACAGAGTATTTTTCAGTACTGGAGCTAGTATTACCTCATTTAAGCATGCCACCATCATACACAGATATAAACACCATGCTGCACTGTGGCTATAAGTAGTCTCACGTGGTGCTCTTTATCAGTAAATCTACTACCATCTCACAGGCAATTTGCAATTATAACCTAGTTGCCACCCAGTATTAAACATGTGTTTTGTTGCTCTCGCTTTACAAGTAGACACTTTGATTGTATTCCATATGATAGTGAATAAGAAAAGACCAATGATGTGCAGTCATCACGAGTTATTGTTTTGATTTCAAACAACTACCGCAGATTACTTTGTGATGACCCCTGTGGTTTTTAATACCATCCCATCTCCGACATGGTGGATTAATAAGGACAGAATATTTCATATGTTCTATTGGTCATTGGACGGCGATACATAATGGCCATTCATTCCTTAATATGGATTAAAACGTTTTAACTACCTGTCCCAAATATTGATTGTGAAGTATTTCACGATCTAGTAATAATCATAGCACACCCCATTAGTTTTCCTCATGATTCCCATGAGGAAGACCCGACGCCGAAAAATACTAGAACACTGTCACTTTTGCTAAAGGAACCGTGTGACAAAAATAAATATCAGTTAATAAACTACTGTTGCTATTTTTGTGATCTTGCCATTACTTTGATAGGGATATAATCAATTGTTGTATTTACTATAAAGACAGTACAATCGTCCGGTGGGGGTGGGGGAGTGGGGCGTTCTTCATTTAGTTATCCGGAAAATGTACCTTTATGTAGGTAAAACGTGATGATGCTACCACTATCTCATGTAGACTGGATGACTGTTGATATTCCACATCTACTCGGCCATGTGTGATAAATCCCTGCTATCAACTACAGTTCCATATATTCTTTGTAGTATGGATGTGAGGATGGTGATCGGGATGATTAAAATACACAAGACATGTCATCCATGGACCACGTTTGATACCTCGACACAGCACCAATCAGAGGGACATTGATAAATAGAGGTGGGAAAGTCCACCAGAATATTTCAAAACTACACTCAAGAAGAAGTTGACTGCGAAATATGCTGTATTCCTATAATTGGTAGGTTCCTACGAGGTAACCTAAAACATATTTACTGAATTGTGTCATACAATCAAGGTATACCTAGCCTTGTTCAATCAATATCGGCTTATGAAAGTCTCCTTTCTGTGGATGTATTTACACTAATAATTCTTCAGTAAGGAGGGGCCCGGACTAATCACAGGGTCTGGTGCGGAGGATTATGGCACATCTCAAGTGGCTCTACTGTAACTCTATAGAGTGTGTACAAACCACGGTCTCTATAACCAGTCCTCACGCTACCAGCTCACACTCAAACCCAGCCAACCCCCTGGAAGCCCACAATAAGGACTTGAGTCACTGGAGGCGTGGAGTGTTGGTATATACCACTTAAATGTTGGCCCCCCCTCCCCTACACAACCACAATTCCTCGTCCAAGCTCCTTATCAAAGAAACATATAAAGGTAATTATTTCTCCAAACAATCTTCTACAATGGTTTATAGCATCAATTATTGATATATAGCTGATACATCAATAGAAATTCTAAGTTCACAACATACATCACTTCACCGCCTTCTGAATATTATCCTAATGCTGTTATAGTTTTCTTTCTCCTGTCCTAATTGAGCTTTCCAAACACTTATAAACTTGCATTTAAACATCATGCGCGACTAGATTCAAAGCTGTCAAGGTGGCCAGGCAACTAGTGCTAGGCTGTGGTAAAGTACCAACTGAATTAGCCTGAAGGCCTGGCCTGTGTACTCACATATTAGGCATGGCAACGCCCACCATTTTTCTGATGAATTGTGCTGGTACCTTACCAAATATGGATTTTCAGTCCCAATTTCAAATAGGTGGACACCAATTTTCCTACGTCAATCTTTTTGCTTTCGGTATCAAGCAATAGAGCAGATATCTTTTCTTGTGTCAAGTGTGTGGGATGGTTAGGAAAAAGATAAATTACTGAACTTATATTACTATCCCTTGAACTTGGCACAGACTGCTTAGAAGACCCCTGGTGAGAAGTAACGGTACTACTTTCTACCTGTCAGTTATCATTAATGAAAAATTTAAATAAATTATCTATCATATTTTGAAAAGTTGAAATTCGTTTGTTTTGTATTGTCATTAATTCTAGAACAATGTAAATAAGTTATTAAGGTTTTTTCTCATGAGGGAGAGAGGCTTGATATGCAAAGTTCAAGGTCATTCATAATATCCCGTTACCTGTCCTAATATTGATTTGGGCAGTGAAGCAGTCTACAGCCTAACTAGGTTTACCCTGGTCATCCACTATAGGCCAGGAAGGCATATCAGTGACTATGGTGGGATCCGGATTCAAACAGTTTTTCCCTAAAAAGTCTTACAGACTGACTTGTGCTGCATATCTAATCAGTCTCAATAAGCATTTGTTTGTTAATTATACCAAAAGGAAAAACATTCCCAATAGAATTACAATATAAAAACCTTGCATCATTTCCAAGCAAGCCTTTGTTTTCCATTTTCTGCAAATCATGACAGTGCTTTGACATATAGCAGATATTTGCTACTTTTCTATTTTGATAACAAAACAGTCTATTTTGACTTCTTCTGTGAGTACAACAAAAGTTAAGGTATCAAAATAATTGCAAAAGAAATCGCTACTTGATTAAACTGGGGTTTGATATAAATATATATAAATATATATAAATAAAGGATTTAAAAAAAAATAAAAAGTGGATTCTACCCACCTCAGAGTGAACTTATTGAGATGCACATATTCTCAAATTATTAGCTGGGAGTTTGGGAATGTTTGATTATATAAAGTTTCTAAAATTGTTTAAAAAGTTGAGGACATGCCCTTGCCACGGGCAAATCGTTGAAAATCAACCCAAAAGTGGAAGTCCGTAAACCCTGGAAGAGGACTGGCTGGTGGAGGTTACTAGCACCAGTAAGACCAGCAAACGACAGCGAAATCTCGAATGAGTCTAAAAGCATGGAATGAGGCATAATTTGGCAGAAAAGTATTGTCCTAGGGAGTCAAGTATTTAGAGGCATTCAAATCAGGTTCACGGAGATCTTGGCTAAAACAGTACAAAGCTGAACAGAAAAAAGCTGGGAAGCATTGGGCAGAGATGAGCTGAACTGGGATGACAAGTAGTATTAGCATAGAGCGGGTGAGGTATTAAGGGATGTTTAGTACAAAACGATTTAACAAAGAGCTGGATCGGCACTACTATCAAGGAACGCTGCATCAAAGGACCATGAATACTTAAACTGAAGAAGCTAGTACTTTGCGAGAGGGCAGCAATGGCCAGCGAAGGACAACACTTGGTAGGAACACAACAGGACGACTGGGGAGCGGCTACTTGGCTGAGTAATCGTGTATACAGGTGTCAGTGCTAACACCTTGCAGCCCGTAATGCGGTATAAGGCTGTGTTGATAACGGCTTTACTTCAGCACTAATCCGCTCTGCCCAATAGTGGAATCCGGCCGTCAATTCACGATCTAAGCTCGGCAGCGGCCGGGGCGTGAAAAGCCCCGGCTTAGAGCCGGATCGTCCGCACACGCTAATTGCATTTGGGCTTTTTATTTCGGATCGATTCAAATAAACACTAAACGTGTACTTTTAGCTGTAAATACCCAGCCTAAAGGGATCAATTCCCGCACGGCTATTTTGTCGGCGCTGGTCATTATCGGTTTTTTTTCTCTTTGCATTTCAAATGGTTGGTCAAATTGGATGAGTGCGTTTTCATAAAGGAGTAAAGTGTGACCAATAAGTAACATCGGATCCCTACTGGAGAGCTACTTTACAGTGTAATGTTGTTCACTATGAGGCACTTTCTTATTTATATGTAGTACAATTAAATCAATATTCTCAGAAGTAGGATATCTCCATACAAGAGACGTTTAGAAAGAAAGAGAGATATGGGGTTACTGCCTATATTGTCGTTTAAACCTGTTGATCAGTATTTGTAATAGTTTTTCAAATCAATGTGTTTAGTAAGTAAACCATGTTAACTCTGAAAGTACAATACTGACCACAACTTAATTCAAATATAGTTCAATGTCGATAGGGACTGACCTCACCCACAGGCTAAAATAATGTTTCACAACAACTAGAGATCTGTACCAGTGTTTGAGTCACCTAAAATAACCGCAAAGAAGTACCCTATGTCACACTTGTAGATAGCTAGATCTACTTTCGGCATGCGGCTACCCAAAAAATCCATGTCTACCTGAGCTAGCGTTAGTGTAATTCAATATAGGATTTAGATTACATCAGGCACTCCCGTTAATCAAAGCTACCGATTGTTGTGTAGGAATGAGCGTTCCTCTAAATCGTGGATGTATTGGCATGATGGAATTGGTCACTGACAAGCAGTGGTTTCCATTTCTCCTGGTCCAAATCATGAAATATGAATAAACGGACATTATCCTTTTAAAGTAAATGCTATGCTAAATGAAAATAGATGTTGGGTGGAGAATATATCGTCATGAGCACATTTGTTTGTTTATTTGGGTAGTCTAACATCTAATTCGTTCAATTCAACGTTCAATACACTTCCATTCCACACCGAAAACTTTAGGGCAAGTGATTTCTTTGGTCTCATATCAATATGACGATTATGTGGCATTCTTTAGAGTTGTTTCCTAGTACAATTGACACGTACTGAATATCACCATATCATTTGTACATAACTAAGTATCTTTATTCAAGGTCGTACAGTCTCGTCTGTTGAGACTACCTGGAAGCCTTTGTCTTTCCAAAGACGTAGAATCAGTGTTTTATAAAGACATGCTAAAAAGCAGAATATTTTCATGATTGTCCAGGCATGTATTAGAGATGATGCTGCTCCGTGACAAGGTGAAAACAATAATGATCTATTACACTGCAGTAATGGTAACCTATCGCCCAATATCCACCTCAGACCCCAGAATAAGGTGTGGAAAAATAATGTGTTCATGAAATGTCCTATTGAGATGCATGGTTACAGTATACCCCCCCCCCCCCCCAAAAAAAAAAAAACAACCCAAAAAAACAACTCGTGGCATAAATCACCGTAAATCCCTCAATACTGAGGCCCCCAAAACTCGTGGCATAAATCACCGTAAATCCCTCAAAACTGAGGCAGAATGTCTGCAAAAATGAACTCAAATCAATCTGGAATCATCCACCTATAAATCTAACAGAATCAACTGACATATTCATTGTAGCATCAGACGTTTCTGTATACCCTAGGTGCTTACCTTGGTGAAAATATTTTGTTCTTTAACACACTGGAGTGATATGTAATTCCAGACTAAGACAAATTTATCTTGATAAAGAAATGTGATTAAAATTAAACTTATTGGATAAAGCATACACAACTGATAGTGGTCAAATTAGGTTTCATCCTGGCAATAAAAACTGTCCCAGACTGGAGCAAACCCCAGGCTGGCGCCTTTAACCTTCTGCTCATATACATATGTAATCCGGTGAACCATTTGTTAAGTACATAGGTCCTTTGGCCCGCGCACACTTATTTCCCATAAAAATATATCAGGATTTGTCTTTCACATAACTTTGTTGGCAGCGACCACCGAGAAGCCGAAACGAGTTGCATAATTCAGCTGTCTTTAGCTCATTAACACTTTGCAATCACTAATGCAATTAGCTGTGGCATGGCCAAGCTTTGTATTTTGTTCCGTTCTCAGTGGAAAGTACGCAAATCCGCCTCCTGTCTCAGTGGGGCTTAATGAAGCTTACTAACGGCTTAATTGCATATTTAGTAAGTGCACGTAGTAGCCTATGTTACCTATCACGGCTCGAGCCACAACCACCTGATAAAGGTTCACGCCTTTTGAACAATGTTCTGAATAAAACGATCAACAGAGGTTTTAATGACGATTTATCAATATTCACTCTCAAATATCGAATATTTACAATAGTAGAGCAGGTCAAACACGGTGCAGGGCGTCGTTTACTCACACTCACTGCTTGGTGACCTCGCCCAGTAAACGCCAATTGGGTGTTTCATAGAATGGCTGGCAGCCGGCATGTTGCACTGCCATTTAGGCGACAGGTGTGGAAGAAACTTTCGGCCGTTTCATGAAATAAATCTTGAGAAATGCATAAGGGATAGAGTGATCTGAGGTGTTCCCTAAGTTCAATGAAAATATTTTATATAGATAATAGGAATCGAGTTTTACTGTTAAGGAGCGGTCTGAGTTACAGTATATAGCAACGTAACTACAGCGAGAGATCATTCACAATTCGAGGTTTGTAAACTTGTCACTAATTCAGCTGTTCAAATTACCATGGCTGAACTTCCCATGTCGCCAATCTGACTCACTAATGAGAGTTTACAATGCCATTAGGGGGTTTCCCAAGAAGGTAATGGATTGTCAATATGTACAGGAATAGCCCATGAAATAACATTTTGACGCTCTTCTAAATAATCACGACCGAAAGAAAAATCTACAAATCAACAAGCTAAGGCATGTCCAACAAATAGGCTCTATAATCTGTAAAAAGGTCAGGTGGTTTTGAAAGTGTGAGGTCGGTCGTGCACAAACAGCGGGGAGATGTGCGCGAGCCTCCATCTAGCGATAAGTAAAGGCACTAAATGAGTGCCGGCGCACGTCATGCCTTGATGTAGATGGAGACAGACGGCGGCCTGGGGCTGTTCTGGCGCCGTATTGTATTTCTAATCACACAACGGGAAAGTTACCTATGTGTCAGGCAAACTTTTATCCCTTCGAAAAACAGCAGAGAGAAGAGGTTTTCCTTTGACCATGTTCTGTATATAACCTCAGGGGGTTAAGAAGGGAGCAAACCCGCATGTTTGTGTAATAATATCTGCCCGCGAGGTTGGCTTTAAGGTAATATCCCGAACATCACCCTCTCCCCTAGTCAAACCCCCACCCCACCTCTACCATGCTCCTGGACACTTCCCACCACCACCTCCAGCAGGCAGACCATCCTCCAGTGAATCCACACCTACCCTGGCTCTCAACCCCACACAGGGCTCTTTATTTCATAAGCCGCAGCGTAAACCCCCTTGAGTGTATTTAATGCTTCTTGCCGCCGCGAGCCGCGAGCCTCACTTAGCGGCCGCTAACGGTGTACGGGCGGAGTGCTGCGGTGCGGTGCGAGGTGAGGTCGGGTCGGGTCGGAGGTAAAAAGAAAAAAAAAGAAGCGGGCTGCGCGGGTGGACGCCCCTCTCTACCTCCTGATGGCCTGATGCACGCCCTCTGACGCCCACTAAATGCTCTTCTCCCAGCCTGGGGGTAGGGGTGGACACACCCTACCCAACAAAAAATAAAATAAAATAAAACGTACCTCAATGCAATGACCACCCCTACCTCCTGACACAAACTCGCCGGTGGCGGGATTGGGACGTCTTTACCCCTTTAGCGGATTACTCAGTCCGGAGCGATTATCTCGGAAAGGGGCGGAGGGAGGGAGGATGGGGAGGAGTGGCCGGAGGCTGGGTGGTGATAATCCGGTTTCACGGACGACGGCCGCTGCTCCAGGGCGGGCCGCACGGCAGTTCGTGTTAAGTTTTAATCCCGAGAAGCAAGGACGGCGGATAAGCCCGGCGTGTTTTCATTCTATTACCAGACCTGGAGATGACACAGCGCGAGATTAAACATTGACCCCGCCAGGTTCACCGGCGTTCCGCCAGGTGTCGTCACTGCTTCCTTGGGCGCTGGGTTCCTGCCTGTTGTTGGTCTGTATGCCTTTTCGCTGATTGCGTCTCGCGGCTGCTCCAGGCGACACTAACGTCAAACTGCCAGAACTTATTGTCAACAGCAATCTCCAACATTAACATCATAAGGCACAGTCCTCCTCTCAATATTTGTCTCTCCACCTATCTCCTCCTTCCCTCATCCTATTTTCTCAAAGCCTTCTTTATTCCGTTCCCTTTTTTCTATGAGTATCAGTACCTATCCATATATAAAATCTAAATTTATATCACCTTCTTTCCCTAGATGTCTTTTTTTCTCTGCAACGCTACTGGTAGGGTGGTACTGATCAATGGTGAATTTGAAGTGCAATACTCGTCCCGACTGCCCTGTTTCAACTACACTGCTCTCCTCCCATCTTTATCTACATCATAGGGCATTCACACACCAGCCTGTCTTTGTCTGTGTGAATCGTCCCTGTCTGTGTCTGTCTCCCTTCCTCGTCTATTTTTTTCTGTGTTTCTCAGAATCCAGCTCCACTCACATCTCATTAGCTCCGTTCTCCCTGCGCCTCTCAGTTCACCAGCCTCTACCTCCAGTTGGTTGGTTGGTTTGATTTAACGTCCAGTTATCCATTACAGGTTGGACTCTACACTTTGCATATTCCCTTTCTCTATAAACGCAATGCTTCATTCGCCAGGCACTGCCCGACCCGCCATAGTATGCAGTTTCCGAACTACGAGTGGCTCGGCCAATTATTTCGACGTCCTTCACGGGTGCTAAAGGTAATATCCACCGCTGGCGACTGGCCGTGTGGGATGCTAAACGGACCCACCCTGCATGACGCCACCATTGGTAGCACCCCGGACAATGCCCACCTGAGGATTGACGACTGGTTATTGTATCATGACCCCCCTTTTGACCTATGGGAATGTATCAAGACCACGACTAGCCACTCAGTAGGCATTCTTACCCCTACGTTCCAACCTTTATGTCTCCAGCGTCCCCGCCCCATATCTCTAGGCCTCCAAGCCCACGTCTCCAGCCTGCGTTTCAGATCATTACCCAGGTCTGTTGCACTACGATGATGTCTTGGTTCTAGCTGGCGATGAAGTCAATTTTCCGACCACCTGTTGTGCTGCGCTCTGCAAGGTGGTCCTGACCTACACAGACGCGACCCCACCCGCCTGGCCATACCTCTGACTAGATCGGCCCCTATGCTATGACAATCCATCTCCATAGGGTCTACCCTATATCAAACGCTTCCAATAATGCATATATATCTGTTTAATCTATAGTTTAAAGCATAACTGCGGACCCAACATTATTCATCCCTAGGCAAACATAAAACTTGCACTCTTAATGCCTGCTCTATACCCATAACCTTTACCATGATTTATTTTGAACAGTTTTGATTATAATTCCAATTGAGTTCTCCGAGGTTTGAACAAACAAATATTCTAATTACTCTATGTACTGTTTCGCTGATGGCTTTAACCATGCTTGGTTCATCAAGCTTTACTAACCTTCCTCCACATCCTGTTCTACTACCTGTTCCTACAATAAACACACACATATATATATATTAGCAAATCAAAACCAGAGTAATACTCTAGGAAGTACTGTATCCATTACTGCCCGTCCTTCGGTCACCTTGCCTGCACCTCGCTCATACAATTCACCGCATTGACTACATGTGGCTTCACTGGTGGCTTCCGGCCTGGCTTCCGTTTGGAGGCGCCACCATCGACGCCCAACTTCAATCGGCAGCTCTGCCATCTCATGATCTCACTACCTCGTCCAACTACCCCCGACCCCACCCAATGTCTGGGCCCAATCTCCCGGCCCTGGCTTTACACACGCGCAGACAAACACGGGCTGAGCCCGGTTATTCCTCCGAGTCGTCACCAGACTCAGCAGCCCGGCCAAGGAGAATCCGACGATTCATACGCCGCTGTGACTCCTGATTAAGTTATGACCGACACGATATCGACCGCCGGCACACCCACCCATCCTTAGTCCCAAGCCCCTGCTCAACACCCACAAAGCGAAACTAAACCAGACCTACAAAACACGTCCGATTCCCTTTTAATTCTTAAGTTAGATACTGCGAATCTTTACAATATCCTTTAAATTCAACCACTCCTAAGTGTATACCAATGTGGATATCTTCAACATGAAAGCAACTACAGTGCTCCCCCCGAAAAGCAAGAGGTGGGAGGGGGGGGGGTTATCAGGCAAAAGTCATTAAAACACCAACGGCTGTATTAAGGGCCCAAGATAGTAATAAATAATGAAACCATAATTCCACCTCAATGGCACTAGTTCGTGGTTTTTCGTAAGCAGTTACCCATTATCACTTTTCAAATGAGAGCTTGGTATCGCAGCCTTTAAGGAACTAGTTACGTTTCATATATTGTAGTATCCAGGAACTTTTCCTTAGGTCCCTGGGTGCATTCGGAGAATACTTTATTCTCGACGTAGAAGCGCAACGCAGAAGCAGTCTGATTAGTTCGGGCTGAGTCCATTGAGCGTTTGGCATATATATTCTCCACACGCCTGGCTTCAGTGGCTTCTCTGTGAGATTGCCTCCCCCGATCTATATGCCTTTACTACTTCATGTGCACTCTAATTACCTTCCTTTTTCCAGTTGGTTTGACTGTATTTTTCACTATGCTCTTCCCCAGCAGCCTGTATTCTTTTTTTGTTTTCCAACCCGTATTCCTCCTGTGTGTATTAAGCGTTTATACTGAGGACAGCGGGTCACGAAAAGCACCGAGGGAACCTCATACTGAATAGCAGAGACAAGGTGCTGGAGGTTCAACAGCCAGAAAACTGGCAGAAAGCTGAGGAAGAACCAGGTCCTAAGCTCAACAGACCAGTGTGCAATTGCCGAGGGCAAATAAGAAGATATCAAAGTGGAAGTCAAATCATGGCGACGTCGGCAGTCTGAGGGAAAGAACTTGGAAAGCACAGGAGTGGTCAGTGAGAACAGAGGGCATGAGAGGGCAAGGTGGGGTTAAAGCTGAAAGAATGGGTTTCGACACAGAGAGGGAAAGCCGGGCATGTATTCCGTGAAGGGCAGAGGAAAGGGCTATAAAGATAGGGCGTTATCTTTATAGGTTTGAAAACTAGGATTTTGAGGTCGGTGAGCAGGTAGTGCTGGTCTCTTTTGGGAGGCTGGGTTGCAATGAATCTATCCGGGCGTCATTGAATGCATGGAGAAATGTGGACCTGAAAATACTCACTGCCAACTCTGGATTCTGGTCACAGAGAGGGGCGGCTGACCACAGGTGGTGGGAATTAACAGACGAGCCCTCCTTTACCCTGTCCACCAAAGCCGGCAAAGACGGGGTCCTTCTTGCCATTCCCTCTACGCTTTAGGGCTGAGGGTTTTGCGAGCAGAAGGCAGACTCTGTGTAAGCAGCGCGTAGCCTATGTTTGTACAGCCTATGAGTGTGAAGTCTATATGTTTATCCCAACTTTGGTATATTTCTCCATAGACTTAACATTAACAACATTAAACTATCTTGAATGTACTGCATTCTTTGCTACCTACCATAGCACCCTAAGCATTTTGTTCCCTTTCAAACGAGTCATATTGTGATAATAATGAATAAGTTTGAGGGGCAGAAATCTTAATAAGAAGCCGGTGACATAAAAGTCAGGTCCAGACAGAATAAGATCTTCATTAAAATTCCATGTTAAAATACGAAGTATGGGGGTATATTTGCATACAATATTACGATTAAAATATAAATCATATTCCTATCTATACTTAGATAACTGCACCTAGTGACACAACAAGCAGTGTACTACAATAGGTTATAGCCATAGACATCGAGACAGACTCTATACATATCCTGCATTGCGGTGTTCACATGGTACAAAATATGAATAGACACTCTAACAGATGATCCTCATCAGTAAACACCGAAGTGAGGACCACTATGTTTCCTTCGTAGGCAGCAAAGTGACAGAACCAAGAGGTACAAAGAGTTAAGTCTTGTCCTGAGAGTGGGTGTGGAGCTCTCAGCGTAAACCTTGGTGCGTCTGGTAGAATGTCGTCTGCTTGCGCACAGACTGTCTCCGCGGTGGAAACGCGACACGCGTCCAATAAACGACGCTATCAGCATCGCTGAATGAGACGTTGATGGGGCGAGGATACCACCTCTAGTAGAAGATGAGGCATAACAGCGGGGGTCGTATTTAAGTTAAAAACAAACTTAAACGACAGATAAAACCAGACTGGGTTCTGGAGAGGTATCTTTTTCTTTCAGTTGGTCACCATCATCAAGGCGTCAACGATTAGCGTGGTAATCCGGGCGGGACTGACAGACAGGCATCTGGTTGGCGGAGTGCCGGGACGGAGCTACACTCTCCAGACACCCAGGTGACGACAGCTGATAACTGGGGTAGAGAGGAGGATTTGAAGGAGTGAACCTCACGCTGCCCTGTACTACGCACCTCTAGTTTCCCATCCCAGTTTAACATGGGTTTTGTCGTTTCTGCAGGATTTTTACCATGAAGGTCTTGTTTGGTCTTGTTATTTCGAAATGTTCAACCTCTGTTGTCGTTATAAGGAATAGGATACTCAGAAGTCCGTATTGAACAAATAAATTATTGTCAGTGTAGTTTATTGAGTTCGTTAGAAATGACATAGGGCTGCTTTGGCCGACTCTCGTAATTACTTGATTAAATGAGAACTCCTTAATAACATGTTTATTCCACACTTTAATGCATGATGGATCCATTTTCAATAGTTTTGAGATAAAGTAATTCAGGCTTTATTCTAATATGGCTCAGGTTTTATTTTAATATGAATCTAATTTCATAGAATTCTACGTTGAGATATATAGGTGCTGATAACATTGCGAGACAAGATAACACTGGATGGGCGTGGGAAAGAGCAGAACTAGTGGGGATGCTCTGGGCTTTATGGTAATACACTGAGCTGCTCAGACATGTATTGAGGTCCTCATGGCTGCCTAGTGCTGTATTGAGATGATCACACCCGTCAGAACAAAAATTGTCCGCAAAGATATTGAGATGTCCCAATCTTCAAGAAGAGGAGATATCTCCAATTATTATTTTTCCTTCCCCCCAAAAGGGAGGAAAATGGGAAATGTTTTTTTTTTAGTAAACATCTGTCAGAATTGATCAGAGATGTACTGCGCTAATCAGAGCTGTTCCATAGTATACTGAGCTCATAAGAACAATTTGATGCATTTTCGCCCTGCTCAATGGTTGTGTGAGCTTCTTGGCGATGCACTAGTGCGATGCACCCCATGTTGACAGTGTTTTGGGCCGAACTATTTGCAATACACGTTTCGGGGTACCTATGTGAGGTGTCTTCATTCCTCCCGGAAGACAGTAATCATGTTGACTGCAATTCACAGGTTAGTTATATCAAAATTCTGCGCCATGGAGAGATATCTAGCTGCCCAGTACGGCCACTTCATACCTGAGTATGGGATCAGTGGACTTTTCTTCATAAAAGGTCATCTTTTCAAATTTCGAATTTTTGAACAAGCAAAGGTAGTGTTTCATTTAAAGAATCTTTGTTTGTCAGATCTTCAAGTAATTGTTAGTTTAGTTTTAAAAAATGGGTGCCTTTCCCATTATATAAGAAATAGAAGAATTTCGATCGGCAGAATTACCGCCTTTTGATATAAATCCTAAAATACATAATGTGTTGCCTGTCGTGTCATTATGATTTTAGCATACTCTATTGTAACCTGAAAAAAACATATATTATGTCTGCCACTGCACTTTGGACTAATTAAGATGGATACATAAGTATTATATGTCCTTATAGAAAAGGGGAAGATCTCATCTACCCACCAAAAAATGTAGCTTCCTCATTGTAGCATGATATATGATGATAAGACTTGCGTGTATTTGCTATATATATTACTATAAAGCCACAACCACTCTGTATTTTAGAATACACCAGATATGTTACTAGTTGGAAGCATTGGAATACTGATCACAATAGGTCGAAAATCACGAAATTGCAGCAAATGGGCTATATTTTGAATATCTCAAAAAATCTTTTTTGCAAAATAGTTTCAATGGTTTTCACACATCTAGGGCATTGTATGGCACAGTCCAGGACCCTGAAACCACACCTAACTCCAATAGTTATACAAAATATCGTTAAAAATGTGAGGGCGTCACGTTACGACACCAGCATAAAATCGGGCATAAAATAAAATTAAAAATTGCCAGAAGGCAATGAGTTTCACTGTTTTTAATAACTCACATATATGCATCTTCCCACCATAAAAGGTGGGCTGAACTCAATTTGTGCTATTTTAGTGTAGTTTAGGCAGTTACGTTACGACACCCACTAAACTATTAATAGTTCCGGTTCCCTATGATATTAGTAATAATTCTTTTGGGGTATCAAAGGGTAGATACATAGCTACACAATGGCGAAAAAATGAAGTCTCTATCTTTATTAGAAAAAAAAGTTATCAGCCCTAACGTATTTTTTCGTCACGTTACGACCCCGTCATGTTACGACCCTGTCAAGTTACGACCCCGTCACATTATGACCCGCAGTGGGTCCCGTGGAGTTAGGAAAAGGCTAACAGTAATTTCCCTGTGTTAGTCACATATACATCTATACAATGGCGAAAGAATGAGGTCTCTACCTTTAATAGAAAAAAAGTTATGAGGCCCTACATATTTTTGCATCACGTTACGACCCCCGTCACGTTACGACCCCCCCCCCCCCCCCCCCACCACCGTGGATATAGGGCGAGAGAAAACAAAGAAATGATAGAATTGCATTTTCTACAAACAAATCCATTTCCCCAGTGGGGTTTAAATATGACCCAATCTAGGGGGGGGGGGGGTCGAAACGTGACGTTTTTATTATCCTATTAGCCCTGTGCTAAAGCTATTTATGCTAATTAGCGTTCCCAATTTTGCACACAAGTCTTTTAATATATAGAGATGATATTTACAAAAGGAAATTATGATCCATTCAGATTAGATTTTTTGGGTAGTCGCTGCAATTTCGTGATTTTCGACCAATATAGATTGACTTATATATATCAGTAATGGAAATAAAGGCTGATTAAACAAAAAAAAGATAATGCAGTCAATATGTTGTGAAATTCAAGGGATGATAGTAGTAGCGGCGCGCTCGCCACACGAGTTTGAGGCTCGACCATACAAACTCTGCTTGGCTGCTTTCTTGCCATCCTCATCTCTTATATTCTATCCCGCCATCATATTGCCCAGGCAGTTACTACAGCATAAAACCCCATCAACCTAAGCCAACCCATTTACTAGGACGCCCCTGCCAATGTTTTTCATTTTGTTTTATGTATCTATATATTGGTCCCACTAACTACCCTTCGGCTACCATATTGGATGAATGGGCCTATGTCACGGTGAACTAGCATCACAATTATGTTATAATTGAACCATAAAATTGCATTATAATAAGACAACTGGTGGTTAAGGCGCCAGTTACATGTGTCTAAATACAATTGTTTATCGGATATATGTAGTCTAAATCTCACCAGGCATCAACTGCTCTCTGTAGTCTCAAACTGATATGACCGAGCCACTCCCATTATTGTGTACGTTAACCAAAACAGGCAAGTTCCAGACATGTCCTGACTGTCATGATCAACATGGACCTTTCACGTACATGTATGTGACACTGCTTCCTGTGGTTAGAATTTAACTAAACATCAACAAATCAGTGATTTCAGACTGAGAATAGTTTTTCTTACCACAGGCGTTTGACTTTCGGTCGACTATTTTGATGTGTCGCGTCTCTCGTAGAAGGTGTTGGTCTGTTTGGTCCACATGGTCCGTGATGTCGTCAATAATCTCTAGAAAAATATAAAAAGAAAATGTAGTGAATAACAGAAACTGGGGTGAAGTGTTTGGCAACTATAGGACGATGTTTGGTTGGAGTAGAGTATACAGGGTGACAGTTCAGACTGAGGAAAATTTTAAAACATTTAAAACAGATAATCATTCGTAACATTAATTTGAGATTTGAAAGACGTGGCGAGAACACCTCTTACACAAGCCGATGCTACCTTGAAAGTAACATTAATTTGGAACAGAATGACTATGAAGCGATATATTCTAGTGTTGTAGATGTATATGAAATGTTAGAATTCCGTCATTTGTCGGAAAACTTGCATCCCTGAGTAAGTGTCTTGATTGTATAGCATCATGAGAATGAAATAGAAAGATGCTCTAGGATTTATGTAAATGATAAGAATCATACATAGTATCTAATATCTACATCAATTAGACGTTCTTCGTGAATAGCAGTCACTGATATGAGAGTCATGAGAATGTAATTCAATAAAGGATATTACTATACACCTATAGCCGAACGTCTATGAAATACTACCCGCTGCTACGGGTGTCGTATAAATAACGTTCAGGCCCGCCGTGTAGCGGGCCGTAGTGATTCCCATAGGCTTTATCATGTAAAAATATACGTCCCGCTGCTACAGACACTACGGCCCGCTAACGTAAACAATCGCGATACAGCGTGAGCAGTAACTGTGTCAAAAACAAACAAAGAAAATGGCGGTTCTCTCCCATTCATAACTTGAGAGACATTCTAAGACCTACCTGTAACAATTGGGAATGCGTAATGTCCAAATATCGAGGTGGTCAATGTGTGAAATTCACGTAAAACCGTTTAAATGCCTTAAATATGCAAGAACAATCGATATCAACAAGTCCGATTGCCTCCGGTTACGCCGCTCCCCGTTGTCAACGTCATAATTACGTTGACTACCAGAGTTCCAGGTCGTCCTGTGTCATACATTTCATAGACCGCTCCACGTGGACGGTTACCGGGTTTTCACCCTCCCACCTCCGAGTGTGCAGTGAATGTCGAAGTCGCCGCATTCAAACGCCGATATCTTCGGTTTAGAGCAACCGATCTTCATCATATTTGGTACGATTATAGGTTACATATATGCAGTACTCGTGATAAAATTTCATTCCTAAATTCTCACGGGAAGTGGAGTTACCCGGTTTTTACCGCTAGCAGGCCGTAGTGAATGGCAGTGGTTTTGTACGGGAATGGGAATCACAGTTTTGTACGGGAATGGGAATCACAGCCCAGGAAAGTTGATAAAACGGTATTTTAAACGAGTTGTAGGTGTATAGTAATAAGAAAACATAGTGACTGAGCCCGTACGGGTGCCGTTCTCGGTGATTTGATGAAAATATACGGCCCTCCCGCCTATGGCGTCGGGCCGTATATTTTCATCAAATGACCTCGAACGGTCACCCGTACGGGCTCAGTAACCACGTTTTCTCATATTACTTCATTCTTCGAAGAGATACAAAATGCTCAGTAATGATGGAAAAGATCCCTCTTATCTAATCATATGTATGAAGAGAAACTGGTATGAGTCAAATATTTATTTCTCAATTACTTAACAGAATCAGAAATGAAACTCAAATCATCACTTTGGTCTGATAATTAGCACAGATTGCCATTTTCCCGACAAAACCACTCCGGCCTTATTTTTCATCAACCTGACAGATGTTCTAACTAGAACGACTAGGGATCTCATCAAATTGACCAATATTATGGCCCAGCGACCATAATTCTAACCGAATTAATCATGATTCGGGTCATACTTGTTTCTTGTTTATTACTACTTTTCAGTTCTCTATCGATAGCATGATAAAAGAGCTAGACAGAATCTGAGAGATGAAAATGAGAAAGCAATGGGGATTAATTCCAGAAGTCCTATCTGGCAATGTAGTTCGTGATTATTATTTCAGCGCGTAATACCACGGCTAGTGTCAATTAATTATCAATTACATGTTCCGGCATGACTAATTGCTATTTGAACTAAATCAATGTGCCAAAACTGACAATGATTTGGATGTGTTATAAAAATAGAACTGTTTCTGAATAGATTGAATGGAAATATCAGCAGACAACCGCTGGAGATTTACCTAAACTAAGGGACACACCCTAACATTTCCTGCTTTGCTAATACTAATAGGCAGTGGTGGGGAGGTGGGATAGCAGGCAGCAGGGGTTTGGCGGATTAAGGATAAAGATGAGTGGGATTACCAGGATCCATACCGGTCTCTGGGCAACCCTGGTCAAGTGGGCTTCACAACAAGGATCCAGCAGCTCAGACCCCACAGCTGGGCCCAGCTAGATTGACAGCTGTCACTCATATAACCACGGCTGGCGTGAGGGTCCGAGCCTGCATGGATGAACCTCTACAAAGCTAATCCCCCCCTCCCTCTGTCTCATAATGCGGGCTCCTGGCTTAATGAACGATTATCGAAGGGAAGTACCGAGGTGAGGATGGACGGGGTAGGGTGTGGAAAGGTAACCTCAGAGCTCACTAGAACAGAAATGAACTTAATCCAAAACTGATTCTGATAACTTTTCTCTATAGATTTCCACACCTCAACAGTCTAGACACTAAGCAGTCAATTTTATGAAGTATAATGGAAGGGATGACGGAAGTTTGACAGCTAAAGATAATTAACTCAGATCTCGGTAGCAACGTTTCTTTGTGATGTTGGATAAGGGAAACGCGAGGAATATTGATTTATTATAATATTCACACTGTTTTATAGTAAAAGTGCCTTTTATTGGGTTTTGTTGAAATTTGATTATTTATGATAAATGAGGCAACATTCCGTAGTATGCTCAATTATTTTTTATCGCAACGGAAAATCTTAAATAAATTCTGAAATTAAAATATACATATTGATACTAAGGAAAAGATATATAATTGCTGTACACCACTACCACAACTAAGATCTATGGTATCAAATTACTACAAATAGAAGACAGTTGAAATCAATACGGCCTGGTATTCTCATCAAACTTCTTTCTACGGTTTCAAAAAAAAGGAGGGGGAAAACCCCGGCAGAAACCGGACGTCAAACTTTTGTTTTGTGTTCAAATAAAACACCAGTGTAGAACAATAAACTATGTGTCTAGCAAGTGTACACCGCGTCGTCGCTCAGTCACCGCACACATACCCGTGTGGTGGCGGGGGTGGTCGAGGCCGATATTGCGTCGTCCAGCTGAGCGCTTCTCGCCGCTGGACGGTGAGCAGCTCGCGGCATTTCCCCGAGTTGACTCAGCACCTCCGCCATACGCAGTTTATAATACTTTGTAGATTGGTGAATGATCGCATTATCATGCTATACTCTGTCCCAGGATTAGTTGCTTCTACTACCAGCTTCTATTATCAGGAATAGAGTTATGTTTGTTCTCATTTACAAGCAAAGATAAGGAGTAGATGCCTTTGATGCACGCCCTGATGCAATATACAAAATGATGTTGGCCTAAAATAACTATTACAATACACCGTGCTTAACAAGATTAGTTACTACAGGCAATACCCGGGTTTAAAATACAAGTCAGGAACACTTGCTAAACACAGCGGATGTGAAAGAGATAACACTCGGGGTAGTGTTGGCCAACATGCCTCACCTGTGGCATATATATACAGGTCTCTGTCTATATTTATGCCTGTGAGGAGTGTAACTCAAATGCCTCTACGAGGTCAATATCGGAGGAGTTCGAACATTTTTTCTACCATACTGAATATTGTAACGAGGTATCACACGCCGTGTGCCGCTTATATTGTAAGAAAATAAGGGATCTAAAGGACACTCAGCACAACCAGCGTTAACGGCTGAAAAAGCTGATACAGATATCTTATCGGTTTCTAGGAACATATAAAAAGACAATGAAGATCATGAATTGCACAACTGAAATGCATCTTTTGACCACAGCTTCAAGCAATACGAGACCTGTGGTCCTAACCGTGGGGCGAAAGAAACACTAATTGAGGGAACCAATGATGTAATGATATTAGGAGCAAATAGACTGTTCATCATTGATGAATGAGCATGCAATTATAAATGAACAACAATTAAAAGGGTTACATTCTGTCTATGGATAGCTTTCTGTAACCCACTTGCACCCAGTCAACTTGCCATTTCTGTAACTGCCTATCTAGGATCCAAACACATCAGGCACCAGTGGTTCTTGAGGTATTTTGGTCTTGAGTGATTGGTCATGGTCAACTGGGCATGCCTCTAAGAGACTGTGACACTGGCTCCCTGCTCTGTTCTCATTATCACAGTGAATAGCACACAGAGAGTGAAATGATAGTATGTATGCAGTACCCTGAAAGTCTATATGGACCCCTCTAAACTCTAGATGATGTATATAGCGTGTGCAAGCATGCTCTAAAAATAAGGGATTTAAAGGGCAATCAGTACGACAACCAGCGTCAACAGCTGAAAAAGCTGATATAGATGCCTTCTTAATTGGTATACCTATACTATATATTATCGGTTTGTGGAAACAAATGAAAAGACAATGAAGAGCATGAATTGCACAACTGAAATGCATCTTTTGACCACAGCTTTTGACCACAGCTTCAAGCAATACGAGACCTGTGGTCCTAACCGTGGGGCGAAAGAAACACTAATTGAGGGAACCAATGATGTAATAATACTTGGAGCAAATAGACTGCCTGAGTCGAGGATCCAAATATATCAAGCACCAGTGGGTTGATGAGGTATTTCGGTCTCAAGTGATTGGTCATGGTCAGCTGAGCATGCCTCTAAATACATGAAACACTGGCACCCTGCTCCTTTCTTACTAACCCAGTGAATAGTACGCAGATAGGGAAGGGATAGTTTTCTAGATGCGCGCGGAAAGTCTATATGTGACCAATCTGACCCTCAGGCAAAGTATTTATGCATGCAAGCACGCTCTCAAAATTAAAAAGGAAACTGAGATGCATGTGTTTTACCCAGTTTTAAACTGGATTTTTGACCCCCATTAAGATATGCGAATACACAAATCACCATTGGTGATGAGGTGACAAGACTATGAGTAAGGAATTGAATATCGGTTCAGTTCAGCGTTTCTGAGTCAGTCTCGCTTTGATATAATACTGGGGAATCTGTCCTTTTGCTCAGAGCAGCACAAAGTATAGTCAGAAGCGGGCTTGGCAGACAGCAGGCACGTGGGCACATGACGTGGGTGGGTGGGAGGGCGGGAGGAAAGGGAGATCACGTGGGACGAGTGATAGCCTCGCTGTGGGACTGGTGGCCGGGCTATCAGGCACCACGTGATGGTCTTTAATCTACGTGGCAGGGCAGGCAGGCCAGACGCCGGCGTCTGGGGGCCTGCTAGGGCTTCTCCCAAGAGACCGCACTCTGCCCACTCTGAATGGTCAATAACATCATGTGCTCACCGACATACACATGTGTCCACTCTAAACGAGTTTCTAGGCTTTTTTGCTCGGTCCGCAGTCTGACATTCCTCGGAGATTCCCCAAACCTCATCATGCGTTAATGGTCAACAGACAGGACCAGTCTGGAGTTCATATACATGTATACGTGTTAGCTTACGTGTGTCTTACATGTAGTACAAGTCTAATTGAACAAATTGGACGTTAAACTATCCAAACAATCAAACAAACATGTACATATGTATATGTGGTTTGCTATCTGTCTTTGTTTTATGATACATAAAGATAACCACACATACATGTACATGATAGACTCAGATCAAACACTATTGCAATTACTCAAGTAGAGCAATATGACAGAACTGGGAGGGTTTCCAAATTCATCTGGTAGCTGGGATAATACATGTATCTAATGAACTCAAGTCAATAGAAATGTAATCAAGCTTTTTTACTGACTAAATTGTGACTAGTATGTCCTTTTTTGTTTGTTGGTTTGATTTAACGTCCAGTTATCCATTGCAGGTTCTCCCCAGACTTTCTCAAAGTTCTTTTACACCACAAGGGTGGTGATCGAATCTATGAAATGAATTTAGATAGAAACCTCACCCGCACGCATTTACCAAGGTGAGAGTTCTTTTACTTTCAACACCACATAGACATGGTATGAGTAGGATTGTCCTTTGATATAGCAGTAAATCTACCACTGCTGGGGGTGAAGCAGAAAAGTGGCTGCTGTGGGACCTGAATCTACAAAGTCTGACAACCTTGGTGTTACAAGTCCAGTACTCTTTACCACTGAGCTAACTCCCCACCCTGGTCGCTTTTGTTATGCTTGCGTGCAAGCATATCCGGTCTGCACCACGAGAAGGCGAGGCAACCAAGAGGGTGAACAGATTGATAATTACTACTAGTATGTCAATTGGAAATACATGTATGGCACTATGCGCAATTAGGAAATTTATTCGTTAGTATATATGTTTGACTAGCTGTAACTCTACCAATTCTACATTTATCTAAAAACAATACTATGATTTTAAAGTATATATATCTTCATGTGTTCTTCGCATTGTATATCTATTTTGTGGCATACACATATTACCTTGTAGTAATCGTGTGATTTGTACCATATAACATGGCCTTTGTTTGTAATATATATTATGTTTTCATAATACACTTTCATTAGTAGTATATTAATGTATAGGTATGCCAGCTGGTGTCAGAAAATAATTCTCATGGCAATACGGAATTTCCACATTGCATACAGATATCAAAAACACATGAAACATTATTTACAAGTACCGTCATAAGAAAATGGAATTTCGCTGTCAAAAAGCATTGACATGATCAAATATGTTTACCTTACAACCTCATGAAGGTCCATACACATCATCTATGTACAACAGATTAGCAAAAGAGAAAACAGCAATGACATATCGGACATGTGCATTGCAGTCCAAAATAAAATGAACACGCTAGGCGTAAAAATATTCACCAATCACATCTAAGGACCACCGATGGTTATTCAATCCTAGTTTGTGTGAAATTTGCTGCTTCAGAGAGACTGACAAACCTGGAAAACTTGTCTGTGGCAGCCATGGCTTTGAGCTGAGGGTCTCAGGGCAGGTTAAAACGATGTTTTATCGGAGCGAATGGGGCTGAATTAAAATCATATTTGTTTTACACATGGATAATTAATTTGATATACTAAAACTGAAAACATGAATATATATGGGAAAGTGGACCTACTCTCTTGTCAAGTTACTTGTCAAGTTCATCTACTCTTTAACTCAGTGTCATGTTGAAATCAGAATATTCTCGAATACTATGATAATCCTTGATGTATACCATTATATTTTATATTATGGGTATACACATTCTTCGCATGTCTCCTTAAAATGTACTATTTCATTTGGTGTTAGATAATACCTTTAATTCAACCCGCATATAAACTGTCAGTGGTGTGTGATGGGCTGTCGTGCGTGAAAGGCAATTCTTATTATCGTCTTTTTTACTGGCAGGCACTGAAAGTAATTCGTACAAGTAGCGATGCTGGCTGGGCGTGGTCAAGTCCCATCCCCATTACACAAGTGTAGATTATGTGGAACTTTGGGAAACTCCATCAGTCCATGTCCACATTCTTCCTGAATAAAGCAAAATAAATAAGGCGAACTCGTGGGTTAAAGCCTGAAGTCCCCTAATTCTTAAATTTCATCTACATTGATCGCTAAGAAAATAATTTCAGAGGGGTATAGATCTAACCATACATTTACTTTAACTCGGCATATACATTTATGTTTATGGAGATCCATTGTGAACAAGAAATAAAATAATCTCCATAACTTGCCATAATAGGTGAATTATCCAAGATATATATATATATATATATATATATATATGTACTTTTCATTTTTTTACCACAAAACATACTACAAACAGGCAGCACCTTGCTAACATCTCCACCCATCATCTAAACTTGAGTGGGAACATGACAGGTGGCTGTGATTGATGTACCGCCCACCTCGGTATTTCCCGACGTTTCTGTCCCATCCACCTCTCCCGTGACTTGATGCTTAGTGCTTAATAGCGCTGTTAAGGAGAAAAACAGTATACGACACCAACATAACGTCGGTGAGTAGTCTATGGCATGCATAACTTTGCTTGTGTGACCGTAGTTCAGTGAGTACACGACTAAATGTAATGACCTTTCCCGTCTACGATCCATCAGGGGAAATTGTGACAGAAATACCGGTATGTTTTTTGTCATAGAAGTCCCGTGTTAGGAGTCATATCCGGACTGTTGTTTTCGCTAATAGGAAACTAGTGGGAGCTTTATAATTTACAAATTCGAAAAAAATATAACTAGGAAATTGAGCTGTGCCGAAACCAAGTGCGTACTTTTTTCATGATTTCTGTCACATTGTATGTCTATTATTTGCAACCACATGTGACAATCTTATGTTTGCAAGCCAAGCTCAGTTCTAACGTGCAATCAAAACCATGGATTCAATGCGATACATATATATTTTGGTCATTGGCTGGGTACAGAAGTGTTTTCGCTTCTTTTTTTTTTGAATCAATGCTATATTTCGTAAACCCATAAGCTGAGTATCGCGTTTTCAAAAGGGTCATGCTAAACTGGAGCCTGTGGGAGATAGGTTTCTCCCTAACAGTTCACTTCAGTATAAGAACCTTAAAAATAGAACCCCTTGTTTCATGAATTCAAGTAAAGTCCTTCACACTCACTTAAGGCCATAAAACACTGTACGACTTCGGAACATGAATGTTCCTTTCTCGACGACAAAAGAACAACCGTAAGCTCAGGCGAGGCCTAGAAATTGAGTCGGTCAGTATGGCACCCCACTCCAGAACTTTGCCTCAAAGCCAATACACACTGTACGATTTCGGAACATGAATGTTCCTTTCTCGGCGACAAAAGAACAATCGTAAGCTCAGGCGAGGCCTAGAAAATGTGTTGGCCAATGTGACACCCCCCTACAGTAATTTGCCTAAGATTTGGAAATCCCCCCCCATGGCGATGTACCTTTGTCGCCGACAAATTGCAGTCCAATGTTCCGAAATCGGGACTGATAAATTAAGGAACGTGTTCCTTTCCGTTGTCGCCGACAACGGAGTTTAAGAAATACCTCCCATGGTTCCTACCAATTATGGCCCTTAATTAGTTGCTGGGTGAGCAGAAATGCCCATGCCACACACAGACTGAGGCCAGCTCACCGATTTAACTCCCATATACTGAGATTTATTACTTGTTCCTTTATCGGTGGCCCTAAATCGCTCACGATTTACGCAGTCAATCGTCCAGTGTGGACAGAATTTGCTTACGATTAACTCATGCTAATAGCTGCCATAAACGTTGTGGGGATAGTCAACGCTATGCACATATTCGCCTGAGACAAGTTAAATTGCCCTGACGATTCAGGGAGTTAATCGGTGGAAACGAAATCGTTCAGTGGGTATTGGCTTTAAGATTTCAAATCACCCCATGGTGAGTTATCTTTGTCGCCGATAAATTGCAGTCTAATGTTCCAAAATCGGGCCCTGTGTTTCTTAAGAAACCTGTTCCTTCCCGTTGTCGGCGACAACGGAGTTTAAGAAATACCCCCCGTTGGCCCATAATTAGTCGCAGGATGAGCAGAAATGCCCCTGCCACTCACAGACTGTGCCCCCATATACCTAAGATTTATTACTTGTGCCTTCATCGGTGGCCTCAAATCTCTGAGGAAATCGGAAGTCAGTCGTCCAGTATGAACAGAATTTGCTTACGATTAATTCCCAATAATGACCACCACCCCCATTTATAAATCCTGCTGTGATGGTCGATGCCAAGCGCAAATTCACCTGAGACAAGTTAAAATGCCCTTTCGATTTAGGGAGTTAATCGGTGGGAACGAACTCGTACAGTGTGTTTCCCACTTTAACTATCTTTTGTTCCAGATGCTAAATGGATCCAGTGCCAACTAATCACTAAACTTAGTGATCATCTAATCATCTTGTATTCAAATTTGTCGCAAGAACGAACGAATATAACATGAGGGATTCTTTGAAAGATACACCTTCCTATGAAGTCACGGTTGGACCTATTATAACCATTGATTAATTCTTTAAGCATCATAATGTATTGAAAATGATATGGAAGAACTAGGAGGGCTTCCACATTCATATGGTAGCGGGATAACATCTAATGTTGGTCACCTTCGAACACCCTCTACTGAAACACGCAGACACCCACACCTACACTATAGTACTTAGTAGGCACATGGTGCATTACGACTAAATAGATAAGGCTTCCATGTCAGCCTACTTCCATCTAGTCTCTAAAAGGGGTGTCCTAAAACGATACCACCAGACATAGCCCTCCCCCTACCACCCTTCTCTCTATTTTTTTTGGTTTATTCGGTCGTGACTTGCCCGTCTACCTCTGAATATAAAAATGTTGTCTCTCTATCCCCATTATTCGTCATGCAATATGATTTTTCTTGGCCCATCTAATCAATTTTAGCCATCTGTCTGTTGATCAATTTATCAGTCCGATTTTGCCCATTTGCCTCTTCATTGTCTACTGCTATGACATCAAATTCACCGTCCATTTTCTGCTCAGTCTTTCTCTTCATCTGACCATCTCAGTGCGACTTTCAATGTCTGCCTGCATTTACCTATCTTTTTGTTTCATTGCCTATTAACTTCCTACTAGTTTACCCTTCCTGCTCCCCTTCATCCCTATGCCTCATCCTTCGTTTGCAGTCATTGTGGTCTTTATCATCTCCCCATCTACGCCTTTTCATCAATTCCCCATTGCCTCTCTTCCCATTTGAGGAAACCAGATATGTCCATGTATTTCTTGGTTATTCCATTTCCACACTTTCATCTCTATACAGCCTGTACAGTCATCTATACAAAGGACTTCTCCATTTATCTGGTCTCTGTAGTCCTGCCTGACTGCCCGTCTCTGTGATGAGACCTACCAAGCCACCTCACTCTCCCAGCATATATTCTGTGTTTTGCTTCTTGACCCGCTTGTATTTCTGCACCGACCTGCATGCTTGGTACAAAATCTGCCCCATGCGCCAGTTCTTTTTATATATCCTGACTTTTGTGCAACTTGGCGAGTATTTCGTGTTTTACTTGTATAAAAAAATGCACATGTTATATATGCTAATTGAGATACACTCATTCCTATTATTCATGATGCCAATTCAGGAGTAGGCTGTGGGATTACTTTTTTCAATGGGTAACACCTCATGTGTTGCAGGGTTTGTTTGTCAACATGTCACATATATGCTCATTCGAAAGGGTGACTCAACGAACTGTGGATTCACATTATACAGTGGTTTAAAGCTGAAAGTTATTACTCCCCAACTTATAATGTATGTGTTCCTTGGTTTCATTACTTTTAAGAGTTAGACTTTTTTAAAATCCCAAATGTGGTTTCTCTATGTGACGTCACCGGGTTTAGACATAGTTTAGCAAGTGCTAGCGCCACGAAAGATCTGTTGGGAGAGTGCAGTCACCTATGTACATCACCTCCTGCTGACACCTCACACCCTGTAACGTATTCCACTCTGGAACCTCCTTTTAGTTTTCTGACCTTCCATCTCCAGCTAATTTGATTTTGTGCCACTAGTTTGTACTACATTCTCCATAGCACAGAGAATGAATAAAGTATGACGTATGAGGAAGACCTCGCGCATTTTAGTGCGTTATGGTCGGCGATTCGAAGACGCAGCTGCAGGATTTAGGTACGCTGGGTGTTACTGAAATTAACCCAGACCCCTGGGGCTACAGCATACGCTACTCTAAAAGAGTCACAACACAAGTCACTAGCAATCTATGTTCTATGTAGACTAAGCCGTTCTCTCCAAACAGACATAATTGGAGAACGTTAAAATTGTATCACATCAATTTCGCCAATTATTTTAGAGACTAACAATACATATGGATATATCCATTAACTAAGCAATACAGTCCTGGGACAAACTTTAGGAAAATTATTGTGACCTTTTCGACCTAAGCCTATCGTTGGCTATCTCGATAAGTCGATTAGCATATATATAAAATATATATATATATTTGACCTTGGCCAAAATCATCAGAAAATGAAGATTGGCTCTGCTGTCAATAGTGCCAATAAAACGTTTAAAAAGAAAAAAAGATGGGGAAAATAGAAAACAGATTTTTTTTAAACTGGTAGGAAAACAAATCTAAAATTGCCAATCACATGGGTATGGTGTTCGTGATGGGAAGGTTTGCTGGATCCTCCAAAGTGCAGACGAGGAATTTGTCTTTTTTTCTGATTCAGTAGAATAGATTGGCGAGCTGTTCTGCTCTTACTAAGGCCCTCGGCTGCGCAGAGCTGCTACTGACAGAGGCAGTTGCAACTTGCTCACAAATCCGGGCAGTCGGTGCATCATTTTTTCCCTCGCCCAGTCCCCGCCGCTGCCATTAACACTGTATTTATCATCGATGCTATCGGCTATCTCTCTGTCATCCCACGATCCACCTCGACCGACATCTCCCGCCCTTATCTCCAACTCTCGTACATAGGTCACGTGGGCATCGCCGCCCGGGAATGCCCGTATGAAAGAGCGCTGAGTCATCGCTAAGTGACGGAGGCGACAGACTAGGAAGGGCTGTGAGCTACTGGGCAACTGCTCGGAGCGTCTATAACCTGCTCAGCACTAGGCGTGGACGTCAGGAAGATGACCTGCCCACTACAAGGTCGAAGACCCACGGGCCACAAGGTCATGCGCCAAATGGTCGCCATGATGGCTTCGGTGTGCTTCTGGTGGAATCCGTCAGGGGACCTTGTCATCGGAGGGCCGCTGAACACATCAAGTACAGATAACCCTGGGCCGAGTGTGTATCTTTTTTTTTTAATGCTGAATCAGAGACGGGTAGTTGATTCATACGTTATCGAGCAAGTTAGTGCGAGACCTCTCATGGGAGGAGGGGTAGAGGAGAGGGTAGGGGCTGCTTGTTTGACACACGATCCCTGATGGAATTCAACTTATGAGAGCCCATCATTTTTAGTGATAACGCAAAAATGGGGCACTTCATAACCAATCACCGCCCGATTACATCACTTTTACTAGTTGCCCACCACATCGTACCATTCACTAGATTACACATCAACACTATCATTGCTGGGTGGTATCACACGGAAGTGACGTGGCAACAGTCTGGGGCGCGCTCTCTGGTGTTAGAGACTCAGATAGAGGGGCGGGTAGAGTGAGTACAGACTTACCGTTCTGGGCATCCACTTCGTTCCCTATGTCCAACGCCATATGTTTCTGTCGACTTAACACCCCTGAGAGTATATCCAGGCCTTCATCTTGATCTAAAAATAGAATGATTAAATGACGTAATTAAAAACATTTCAAATCTTCTTTTCAATACATGTTTTTTAATTAACCAGTCAATAAAGTTATATCATACTTATATATTTATAGGTGAATCGTAGTTGTTTCCTGAAGTGAACATTGTAAAACTTTTTGAAAGAGCCATGCTCTTAATTTTTCTGGTTAAGATATGATATCCATATATATCCGCTGTGTAAAAATTATGTTCAGTGTACAGCAGTGACAACAAAGTTTCCATCTTTGGAATCTCAGTCTACCACTGGTCCCGCAAAATGAGGTGATTGATTATGCCTGTATATGATATTGTCCTTTGTTTTAGGAAACGGTTGATTGAAAATGCATGCATACATGTACTGATTAATATGGGAAAATTATATAATTTGTTTTCTCTTTATCCTTCTTCGCTAAAATTGGCCCTTGGTAAAAAGATAACAACCTTTTTTCATGGTATAATCAAGGTTATTTGACAGCTCTTTGAGTACAAAGCTTAAATCGGTACCCACAAATATTAAGGCTGAATATATTTCAAAGTGGGTTTCAAAGCTATAAAAAAAAATACATGTCAGCAATTGATAATTAATGATTACCAGCCACATCGACTTTTACTGAATAACATTTGCTTTCTCAGATTTTCAAATAAACAAGTCAAGACAAAAGAAGTATCTCCTCCAAAGCACGTGGGTGGGGGCGGAGGCTTGACACCTCGTTATACATTCACGCGAGCAGACAGTTCTGGGAGAACTCCAAGGCGAACATCATGAATATTTTTATCATGTTCTGGCATCGTGCAAAATCTCTGGCATATTTCCCAGTCCGTCACAAAAACTACTTCCCCAAGGCTTCAGCCACTAAAATCTGATACACATGTGAAACGATAGCAAATTGAGGTCAGGCCTGGGTCAGCTAGCGCTAGGTTAAGGTCATCTCAAGGTCAACATAGAGATGAAAAGGTCAACTGACCAGAGGTCAGTAAGACTGTCGGGGCGGGCGTCTTCGCCACTGACCAGTGGTGTATGGAAGTCATTTACAGTCGTGTTAGGCCGGCTTGCCGCGTAGCACTGACGTATGACGACCGAGTGCTGGTCGACGGCGTTCTCCATGCAGAGGTTTCGTTTCGATTCCCACTTCCAATGGACCTCAGAGTACAGAGAATCAGCATGGAGAGTGGAACAAGGAGTATGGCCAATCTCCCTACAGAAGTGTATTTTGGGTATGTCCCAGCTTAGAGAAATGAAGAATCGGTATGGAGAGTGGGTGAGTGGGAGAAGACGAACAGCAGTACAGGGGATGTAAGCAAAAGGGATCAGAGAAGGGGGGGGGGGGGGGGAAGAGAGAAGGCCAGTAGAATGTCAATTTAAATCGTATATCTATATTTTTCTTGCCACAATGAATCTGCAGAGAAAAACCTTTCTGATTTGTTTCTCGCGACTAGAATCGATGTTAACTGTAGTATTCCAGATGATTTGTTCTTACTGTTAATGATACTGTGTGGCACGGCAAAGTAGGTGCAATGGTGAGAGGATAAAATAGGATATTTTGCCTAGTTTCTGACTTCGCATCGCTGGAGTTGATATAAATATCAGATATCTTTGAAGACCACTACCACATCACTAACGCCATGGCCGGCAAATCTCGGAGAGTGCGCCTGTCGTGACAATGAGTGACACGCGACCTATATTTTTTCCATTTTGAGAGCCACAATAAATGTCACAACTGCTATCGGAGGTATTTACATCATTACATCTTCATTAGTTTGCACAAATATGTCTTCTTGTGATGGATCGTCCATATATATATGTAATCTCCAAAAGGGTGTCAAGTTTGTATTTCTACACTGTTCCATGGAAATATATGCTGACGAACTTACTGCCAGGGAATTTCTTCTCTCTTAAAATTGCATCTTTCATTCCTCTATGTGAAATCTTTGACCAAAATATACTATTACAATAAAGATACCTAAAGTCTTATTTGACGCGCAACTACTCTGAAATAGCAAATGGAAATTATTCTCTAGTTTTGTAAAATCATATTGCATATACATCCCTCCTCATATGGTACTTTGCACACATATCACACCCAGCTTGTGGCCACGGTACACGACAACTCGCTTTGAAGATGTAGAACAAAGTGAGGGATGTAAGACAAAGGCATGATGACAGCACGAACAACTAGAACATACTCAATAACCTGCCAATCTCCCAGGAGATATCTAGTTTCTCTCCTGACATGGTCGGGACACGATGGGGGCGTTGAGACTGCTGGGAAAGTGATAACCCGTCGGCACGTGGCGCCCCCTGCCGCCATTCTTCGGCGATACTCAGAGCCGCCACCTAGCGGGAAAAGACGCTGTCTGAGTGTGTTGGCCTGCGCCATTCATCGATACCACAAATTGGAGCCTGTTTCTAAAATTAGTCTGTAGAAACCTTCGCGGTAAGTAACTGCAATTCCTTTGCCTAATCTACATAAAAGACTTTTCTGAAACCCTGAACAATTATAGTGGTCATGTGACTCTTTACACAGATGCCACTGCAGTCACCAACGTTGAGCCACATACTATGCAAAGAATATTACCCCACATAAAGACTGGTGTACAAAACACCTGCTTCCTATAAATGAAAATAAAACTTTCTGGATGACCCGCCCTCAAACATTCAAAACAAGCTTGGTTATGAATAACATACAATCAAGGCAGGTACAAATTCTAATCATCTCGCCGGATGAGGAAGTTAAAATTTCAGGAACATAGGAAATTGGTAATACTAAAAGTTCTCCATAAAATTTACCTCCTTGAGAAAATCAATAAATTGATTGATCTCCCTACATCATTACAAATCTACAAGTTCACTACCTTTCCTTATTTGATTTACTGTGAATGGTACCTTGCAGACGTCTCCTAAATTCCAATCAATTCAAAATAAGGTTCTAAGGTTGATCTCTGATGTGTAGTTAGAACAAAACCCTAGATTCACAACACACAAACTGCACCAACCAGCACAAATCTTTAGATTAAAAGAACGACGAGACATTCATTTAATAATCTATTCCTGCATGCTAACACTTGATAAATTTCTGCAAGATGACAACAAGGACTTAGACTAACTCCCCCTGTGTTAAAGCATCCAGTATTTGATAAGTCTTTCTTTGTCAAAACTGTTGATGGCTGGAATAATCTGAAGCTATCTTTCGGACAAATTGATGAAAGCAATCACTTTAAGTTATTAATAAAAAGGTCCTTTCCTGACTGCTTGATGCCATAAATGTATAAAGCATGTATTTATCGTGCTAAATTCTTAGCTTGGTAATTCTCTATGCCCACCCTTGATTCAGATTGTCTTTCAGGTACAGTAGAACCCTGCCTAGGGGACATCCCACGGAAGCAGGCATCTGCGTTATGGAAACTTTTGTTCGGAACGGTCACCTCTATGTGATGTTTGTTTTAACCCCGTGTAAGCGGTCACCCGTCATAAGCGGACACTTTGGCCCAGAACGGAGGGTGTACGCTTACATGGGGTTCTACTGTATGTGACATTATTTAACAATATTATAGTCTGTAAATATACTGGGACCTATTGATAAGCTGTCAGAGCTCAGCCTGTGTTGTAACTGAGCTGTAACAGAGCTTTAGCTGAAAAATTGATCCCAAAGCAATGTACTTAGTTATTTCCTTGCCCTCTCACTATTATTACTGATACCTTGATACCTGTATAATATCAATTAGTGCTCCCTAGTCTCAATGAGATGTAACTGTCATCGATTCTTGCAGCTGGCTAACTTGTGCTGGTATCTGCCTCCTCATTCAACACTCTCTTAACTGTGGTGTTTACTGACAAATAGATATCGAAGTGATTGTGCCCTGCCGATCTACAACAAGAATATGACTTTTGACACCATCACTCTATGTAAGAAAACCTAAGAATTATCTCGCTTGAACGACTGCATCCCATCTGATCTCATCTAGTCATAAAAATAGGGATAGGCATGGCTGGTCCTCACTAGTTATAAGTCTGTACCTCAGTCCACTGACAGGAATTATATATGACATTCTTTGATGGTCCTACAGGGACTGGGCGGAAGAACAGCCTTGCCGTTGGTAATATCTTGAACCTAATAAAGTTCATCAAAAAAAATAGTGTCTACGTGTGTCCTTGTGGTCTGGGCTGCTTGGCAGGGTAAAAGCCACTTTGCTTCTTGTCGTTGCACATTGTCAATTAGCAGTCAAATAGGGCAGACGGTTTTTGCAATCTGGCTCATAACGAGAGACTTCTCGTTCAGACTTTTTGCTTATCGTCGGGAGGGTAGAAACCAGTTAGCACAGTAGGTATCAGGAACTGTTCCGAAATGGGTGAAAGACCAGCTTAGCCAGTGCAAACATGGGCTAATCGATTGTGTTTAACTAAATTCGACTCACCAGCCTTTCTTCAGTATATCACTTCATTATGCCACCCAGTTATCATATAGATGACTAAACGACGATTCATCTCTGAATTATCATCCGTGATAATAAAGTAGCCTTTCCCATTGCCACATTACGCTAATAAGTATAAACTACAGATCATGCCCTCCATATATTTTACGGACTTTAACTAATTGCGATGAACTAATCTTGTACATCGTACTCGATTAACACACTGATCCATCCAACTGCTCCTTAATAAAATACCAAGAGGCATTGCAGTTCTTACTAGTAGATTAATAGAGTAAAACACGGCAAATGAAACAGTGCTGTCAATTCATTAGCATACTCACACACCCTTAAGGATAACTTAAGGTGCATGAATGAATTGCAGGGGAATATGAGCGGGAGAAGTAGAAGCCATATAATAGGAACACATAACCGTGAAAGTATATATTTCTATTCTTCGGTCTCCCACTAGGCGGCGATACTGATGAAGCGGTCCATCCAGCTAACCAGGTGGCGCTATGATCACAACGCCGTTGTTAGACTGTAGTACGTCCCGTTGTCGCCAGGGCCAGGGCGCCCAGGCTCTCAGGTATCGCAAAGCTGGATGCAGTTCTCGACGGACTACGCCGTTGTGTTAGTAAACTTGTACTACGCTGGTCACCTGCGCTACGTTATAAGGATGTACTAGCTACTGATTCCTGGAATCACTATATTAGGGTAATTCCCTGAGAAAGATGCTACACTATGAAATGCTGAGAAAAAATACTGATTAACATGCGGAGTGCTCGTTATTGATGCTAGTCACCAGGTGGCAGCACCAGCCAGAATTCGGCAAACTTACACCTACTAAGACCCCATATTACTTTGGTACCTCGTTATATGTGGCTTCAGTAATACTTTTTCGTTCACATGACTTGCTGATTATCATAGATAAAAGCGGCGTACACTCTATAAATCACCGTGAAAGGTTTTGTGGAATTTGAACTACCATAGACGTTGCAGACATTGTTGTGGCAACAGATTATTAGCCCCGACAACAACGAATGGTTTACAGAGCCGCCAGTCCACAAAACCATCGTTTGTTGCATTTATTATCCATCTTCTCTAGTAAATCAAACACAGGAATTGCCATATTAAAGGGCATATCAATAGGGACTATTTTAGCTCTACAGCAGAAAGGGACTATTTTCCCATATAAAATGGCTTTGAGGCCGCATACAATCGATTTAAATCAGTATACCATGCTTGTTGTATCTGAAATTTTTTAAACAATGTGTAGTGGTTTACTAAGCCCCCATACATTTTGAATGGGAACATTGTATACAATGGGTGATAAAGAGTCATTTGTCCACAAAACCATAATTTGTTGTATTGATAATCCATCTTTTAGGGCAAATTAAAACCGGGAATTGTCATTTTAAAGGGTATATCAACAGACATTTATTTGCTCTATAGCACGAATGGACTATTTTCATTTACTATCCAGGGTATACAAAATACCAATTGAAAATGTATGGGGACTAAGTTAAGCACTAAAACCTGTCAGATCGCATAACCATGGTATACAGATTCAAAACCATGGCATATGGCCTCAAAGCCATATATATACATGTACCAATCGTCCCTTCGTGCTATAAAGCTGAAATAAATAGTTCCTAGAGATATACCCTTTAAAATGTCAATACCTAGGTTAAATTCACCGGAGAAGATGGGTAATAAATAGAACAAATGATTATTTTGTGGACATGAGTTTGTGGCCTTAGGAAATTAACCGTTGCGGTATCTGGCGGTTTTCAAATAATGATGGGGGAATTCCACAAATCAACCCAACGTCCAGCGTGTTTGTTCATTGACAGAAGTTTTTAATTGGTAAACCTTTCAGTCCAATCAGTTTCCTTGTTGGTGGTTGAGAATTGCTGCTAATTACCTACTGCTATTTCCGGCTACAGAGATGCTGTCTTCATTTAAGGGTGTAGAGCATGCGTTTTCAATGGGGACTTTGCATACGATATATTATAAAAATGGAAATTATATGTGTAAGCTCTCTTTATATGGCATTATTTCTAGAATCAGGCATTACTAGTGTAGTGGCTGGGTGTCGGGTGAAGGCCGAATCTTCTCCCGAGCACCAACACAGACTTGGTCCAGAATGCCATCCTGGTGCTGGTCCCACCCGCGAACCCACAGCTGTGTTTTACCACAGCCACCCAGCACCTTGGCTCTGCCCTCGAGGATCACGGGGAGAGCCCTGAAGGCATCATATCCCTGATCTCATCTCGGGACCCCAGAACTCTATCCCAAAAGGAGACCCGATGGTCAGCCTTCTCCTTCTAGAGAACCAGGACTCTCTGACTCCACCACAAGGGGACCCAAAGGTCAAGCCTAGACCCGAAGGTCTAGCGCCCTTGGCAGAGAACAGAGAAAGAGCCCTGTAGAGGGACGGCAGTTGACCAGTTGTTTCCGCTGGTACCTTCATTACTCTACAGAATCAGCCCTCTCTTAGAAGGTGGAAAAATCTTTTCGTTTGCTCTCCCCATTGGGTATCAGCATTGGAAAAAAAAAATTCTGTGGTCGTGATAGCGGTAGCGTAAAGATATACTGCCTCGTTTACCTACTATATACTACTCTCTTAGAAGGTGGTTTTGGCCCATTAGATTGTAGGTCAACTCTCGACTGAACAGCTGTCCCAAGGCGCGAGAAAATATCATGTAAGGAGGTCAGGGTGAAGGTCGGGGTTTGCTACGAATGCAGTCATTGGCTACTCGGTCTACTTTATTCCTTATATGGAATTAGTGTAATGGGACAACTCCATGTTGCTTATGGGTACCTGCCTGGTGGCCAGATAACCCGTTTGGACTGGGACCAACACGGTGTCGGAAATGGCAAGCGGCTTGGGGTCTTACTGGTTCTGGTAAGGTAGCAGGTCACTACAGACCCGCCACGCGGTACCCAGCGCACCCGGCCGCAGCTAACATAGAAAGGCTTAGATGACTGACCACTAGCCCCTACACTAGCAAGGGGTAATGACCGACTCTGCCCCACCATAAGATTGTCGCTGTACTCACCTTCACCGACTGTTCCCGATTCTATGAAGGCTACTTTATTAGTTAACGTGTATCTTTGGTTTTTTGTTTGTTTGTTTGGTTTGATTTTACGTCCAGTCAACCATTATAGGTCCTTTCCAGACTTTCTCAAGGTTCTTTTACACCACTAGGGTGGTGATCGAATCTATGTGATGAATTCAGGTAGAAATCTCACCCCTACACATTTACCGAGGAAAGAGTTCTTTTACTTCCCACACCACATAGACATGTGTATGTAACGTGTATCTGTCTGTTAGATATACGAGTATTGTACACCGAGTTGTAATCGAGACTGAGTCGATTATAGATCTGAAATCTCTTTCCTGATACCATGAATAGCACAAAAGATATCAAACTTTGCATTATTGTTTATAACAATCACTCACCATGGATGGACATCTGCTGCTGTTGTCGGATCTGATCGAAAGTCAGGTCGGCCGCGTCACCTGAAGTCGTGTCAGCCACTCCCCAGGGGTCGCTATTGAGGCTCGCCGACGCGGGGCCAAAGTCCAGCAACGTTGACCTATAAGCAATCATAAGACGAGAGCCTTTATTAATTGTACCCTGTCTTTCAAGTCAAACCATGTAGAAAGCAAAGATATATTTTGTTCATACATGTTATCATATATACACAAGGATTAATAGTTGGCATGGCATTGCCATGATTTCGATTTCAACAAGTAATGTATACATGTTTTAAGAAATAAAAAAGATTATTAAACAGGCCCCTGATTCCATCCAACGTGTCTGGTATCGGCACCCGCGGAACCCAGCCGCTAGGGAGGGAGGGAGGGAGGGAGGGAGGGAGGGAGGGAGGGAGGGAGGGAGGGAGGGAGGGAGGGAGGGAGGGAGGGAGGGAGGGAGGGAGGGAGGGAGGGAGGGAGGGAGGGAGGGAGGGAGGGAGGGAGGGAGGGAGGGAGGGAGGGAGGGAGGGAGGGAGGGAGGGAGGGAGGGAGGGAGGGAGGGAGGGAGGGAGGGAGGGAGGGAGGGAGGGAGGGAGGGAGGGAGGGAGGGAGGGAGGGAGGGAGGGAGGGAGGGAGGGAGGGAGGGAGGGAGGGAGGGAGGGAGGGAGGGAGGGAGGGAGGGAGGGAGGGAGGGAGGGAGGGAGGGAGGGAGGGAGCCTGTTGCAATATATAAAAATACACTACTGTCGCCGGGTGCGGACCACATCTGACCAGAGCGAGACCCACCCGCTAGTAGGTATTCATTTAACCGCAACGGGTGCGCAATATATAAAAATAGACTACTGTCGCCGGGTGCGGACCACATCTGACCAGACGTGTTCGAGGGAATCGGGTCACATAGGTCACCAGCATACAAGACATAGTCAGAGGCTCAACGTAACATAAATATACAGATCGAACTCACCTGCGGGACCCACACGCTAGGGAGGGAGGGAGGGAGGGAGGGAGGAAGGGAGGGAGGTGGAAGCCTGTTGCAATATATATAAATACACTGAACCACAACAGGTGCCTATACAATATATAAAAATACACTACTGTCGCCGGGTCCGGACCGGTATTGAGGGTATCGAGGCTCTAACTATTCAAAATACATTACTTTAATGTATTATAATGTAAGCCGCAAAAACTGTTCCCCGTCTTCCCTTATATATTTCTGTCTTGACCTATTGAAATAATAATATGTTTCAAATGAGGAATCCCTGCAGGAATTGTTCTGGGAAATCCATGGCTCACAATTTGGTATGCAGCGTGAGGAATTGATTGATTTTCCGTGATTAGTAGTTTAGAAAATGTCATATTCGAATAACTCATGTATAGGCTTCTACTGCAACTTTGATAAGAGAGGAGAATGGGAATGTCTGCAAACTGTATATATCTGCATGTACAGGTGCTGAGAGTTGCAAACCGTAAGTCGACCTCATATATATTGGTCCAGGAGACCCCAACTACATGTATATACGCAGGGATGTCAGTTGGGGTCAGGAAAAAAAGAGGAAATATTTTCCCTATGGAATTTACTGCGTCAGAGAGACCGAAGAATACATGGAAAATGCATGAATGTTGACCATGAAATAGGATTGAGGATGTGTGGGAAGTCAAACCACTGTTTCATTGGTGTGAATGAGACTCAATGTATACTTTCTTCGATATGTACATAAAAAAATGGTTTTATAAACTGTAAATGAAAACAAGGATTTCCTTGGAAACAAGGAAAACTGCCATCCCTGTATACGGAATATCGTCAGAAGTTTTGCAATTTTAACACCACAGGACCATATCTTTGATCTGCCGGAAGTCCAGGGCCGATGGGAGCCTCCTCATACTAATTCTCCCTTATTTTGGTAATGTTAGGGGGTCAATACAGAATCATGGCTATACAAGACTAAACCCCCTGATCATTGTTAAAGGGCCTCATCCACCAACACACAAGATATATAGCGAGATCTGTCGCATTTTGGCTATCTTGGTGAGTCTTGCTAGGCTTTGAATAATTGCATGCATATTTGCTGCGAAGCATCAGTCTGGCTTCACCACATTCTTGTCACAATATGCTGCAGTATGTCAGCAATAGATCTTGAAGCAAATCTTGAAAAAAAATCCCGAAAAAGTGCCCATATAATCGCCTGCAACGTGTCGCGACAAAGGAGGTAAGATATATCAAGACAGACATACCAAGATATAACATGGGAAATGCATAATGATGGTGAAATCAACACTTAACAGTAACATGAGAGTGCCGAATTTCAGTGATGTTGGCTGCGCTGTGGTAATTCGAATGATGGCTTAGTGATGTGATTTCACACCATCAGCATTGCCACCTATTGTTAAAGTCTGTCGCAACTCCCGTATATAAACCTTTCTTAAATGGTTACAAGGTTACAAAGAGTACATAAGACCTTCTACATATAGGTAATTATTCGATTACTTACCTTTGGTAAAAGTATAAGGAGAATTAAGGTTCTTGCGAGCCTAGGGACACTTCTGAGTGCCCTAGGGTAACAGGGATAGGTACACACTATATGAACAGTTTTGTATTATTGGGTACTAAGAAGCCATGCTATAAACATCCTCTGTAAGTACTAGCTTAAAAGGTACACACTGTGTGCAGACGCTGAACGTGCAGATAACCACTCACCGATCTCTCAGGTCGCTCCGGTCACTGCGGACGGCTTGCTCCAGCTGCTTCTCCTTGGTAGACAGCTGATCGAGCTGACCCTGCCGTCTCTCTAACTCCCTATGTGTCCTGACAAAGTGTTAAGGCATTACCTGAAACTGAAGGTAAGACCTATGTTCGCCGTTTCTGAGTATTACAGATAATAACCTTTACCCTTTATTATCTCACCCTGGTACTTTTCTCCATAGGCTTAATGTTAAGAATTCATAATCCACGGCCATGAAGGTATCGTACCCAGTACTCAATGGATAATTGGGTGAGTTATTCAATTGATTAATGTTCCTGATCATGTATATGGGGTGAGATAAAATCAGAGGTCCACTCAATGAAAATAACTTGGTCTGCACCTCGTTTGACCGCTACATAATTCATGAAGCAAATCTGAGTGAATTATGTAGCAGTCAAACTTGGTGGAATAGGGAACAAGTTATTTTCATCTCATGAGTTTCCTTCTAAATATCCTGCGGTAGTGGGAAAGCATGGGGCGGGCCTTGTCTCCAGCCTACTGAGCCTGAATACACAGTATTGTCACCTGGATATTCACAATATTTGCCGCCAGATGGTGCAACCTGTTTTATGTCTGTGTGCTACAGACACCTGGTATGTACTTCTCGAACTAAAACAAGTATTCACGAGCAGATCATGACTTGATTCCACCAAAGGAACCTTCGATATGACACGAAATATTTCAATATAATTGAATAGCATAAAACAAATTCTATATGATATAGCTTTCAATATCGATATAAAATGAATAACAAAAACACTTGACTGGCAACAATTAGCTGTCTTTCACAGAGAAGTCATTTAGCTGAAGAGCTCTGCCTGAAAGTCATAACATTTTTGGATTCTCTTAGGAATTCAAGAAGCTCTCAGAAGGCAATAGGTAAAGATGCTGTATTATTTGCAAATGTCTCCATATTTCTTTGTTACCTGAAAATGGAGCATTAGATGTTCAATGCTCAGTCATATGTTGCATCTCTGGCACATAGGTTATGATACCGGTGATGTCATAACTGGTTGAGATCCATGGTTACAGCAACAGTTGGGAAAGAAACTTTTCAAACTTCAAGGTAGTACCTGTAAGAGTTAGGACCAGTTTTAGCTCCGTCATTATTCGAAGAGTCTATAGTTTATCCTAAGATGTGATCACACAACTTTATCATAGACCAAATACATGAGATTTTTTTCTTTTGGTCTGCATCTTACAATTCGTCCTTTGTGAATTCACGTAAAAGGATACATAGAATATCGCATGTTTGAGCTGACCAAATCTTGTTTGAGGGCGTTGAGTTGTGCAGAAAATTGCCGCATCATTGTTCTTATGGTGGATGAGTCCTACATAAAAAAATAAAGAGAAATACTTCAGAAAGAGCGATCATGAAAAATACATGAAAAAGGCTAGTAGATTAACGGGAAAATATCATACTGTGTACACTGTTGTTTGACATACGTGTGAAAATACCTTTAACATTAAAGACATAACGGACAATACATTTTGAAAGTCAATATATGTATCATTTTCCTTCAAGTTGATTATGGTCAATGATCTCTAGGTGTTGTAGAAGATGTATCTAGCTTTATAAGTGGTACCCTACTGGTATTTGATCTAGAGATTGATATGGTAATAATATCAAAATAGAATTATGGATCTTTTTCACATGGTAAAAACCCTTGTGGTTTTCTTAAATATTTCACAAAATATAATGCAAAATGTATAGTACTAGACATTTAATTAGTAGAAACGATAGGTCTCCGTCCTTGGTTCTGAATGAATATAAGAAAACCATATTTATCAGTACATTTCCTATATGAATCAAACAAATAAAATAAATATATCATACCTATTGGGTTAGGACAAACTTCTCAAAACATTATGTTTAACCCATTTGGTATTAGAATAGGCTACAACGAACCAGTCTGAACAGATAATTATCTTTATCTAAAAACCACCAGATGGCCGCAATACACATATACATGACTATGCTAGCCTACCTCTCTACCTAAGTCTCCATAATTATCGATTCATATTTTCCCATTTCAATGTAATAATATTGTCAATTTATATTGTACAAACATGATTCAACTAGGCTATCTTTTTAACAATTACGCATACAAAAGTTCTGCCTGTGAGTGTAACAATACGAGTTAAAGTCGCAAGTTCCCCAGACAATGTATGGTATGATACCTGCTTTCTTATTTCTAGCTAGGGCTAGGGTGCCTATATACCTCAGCAATATCTCATAATGTTTGAGTAAACATAGCATGTTATTCATGTCTTGACCAATCTGAACCAAATATATATTTTTGAAAAATACCAGAATCGTAATGAACCTATAATAACTCTTTTTTACACAGGGAGGATCCATGATGGAAATAAGCTAGTTATCTCTGAATCAGACCATAAGCTAAAGTATATCTACCGTTTCATATAGGATGAATGCCAAATGATAAGTATATATCCAGTGGTGGATGAATTATATTTGTGATTACGTTATACTATTTCACAGAATTTATAATGTGATTCGCGTATAAGAATAACCATAGGTCTTAGATTGATAAATCATAAACCAAAAGTGAGAAAAGATGAATACGTCCGAACACTGACAGGCAACTCGGAAACTCACGCAAATGTCTTCTGCGGAGTCAGAATCTTTGAACAAATGGACACGATCTTCTTCAAAAGGGTCGGAAGACTTTCGGAGACCATGAAATGGACCAATAGGAACAAATCATAAGCATGCCTGTCTTAATGAAGCCTTTAATTCCACATAATTAGCAATTCAACCAAGAATCTGTGACATTGGCGAAGTTTCCACCATACCAAATCATGCTACACTGTATTTTAACTGTTTCCGGTAAGTGATATCAATTTTTCTGCCACAGTCAATTATAGTCAAGAGATAGGAAGCGAATTGTACAAAGTGTTTAATCATCATGTGTAGCACTTTTCACGCCTAATGTTAAATCCACTGTGCACAACATTGGTGTTGTTTGCATGGCCATGGATGTTACTTACCGGAAGTACAATATCGGCTAATTGGAAACTATACCATTGTCATCATTCTTGTGAAAACCGGAAATAACAAAGATGACTGGAAACACTAAAGTCAGTGGTTACAGCTATGATAACTGCAGATAAAATACCAATGCCATCTACGGGTTATAGTAACTTAAGTCATCTGTATTTTATGTTCTTACCTTCATATAAGAGCTGCTACCCTTGGGATGCCGGCTCCTTCCGTTTATTTTCTCCATTATTTCCTGACCAAGCCTCACGCAGTTTGCGTGGTCAGTTAACCTGCAATTACAATAACACATTAATTACGTGTACATATACATACTTTTTTTAAAATAAGATTTTATTATTGCGGATAACAGGCAAGTACAGGCAAGTATAGGTCTGTAAACTCACTGAAATCAACGAGTATAGAATATACTCGTTGCTGAAATATAATAATCACAATAAAGCACTGGGGTATCAACCATTCTTATACTGGTTTTTTTTCTTTGCACAACCATCAAGACATTAAAGTCCTATTCATGATACAGTAAAACAAAACCTAAAGATAAAATAATGGATCACATAAGCAAATAATAATGTATTTAGTAATATTCACACTGTGTTACAGAGTTACTGCAACCTTCATCATATTTTAATTTGGCCTGTTGACAAGGTATGGAATATCATGGGTAATATGGACACAAATGTATAAAAGTGATAACAAAGAGGCCTAGGATACTAAAAGCAATTGCTGATGTGCATTTGCGACATCAGATTTGATTTACACAACCTTAAGTTCTTTAAAAATAAGTGATCTGCAGGTGATTGATGTCATGCTATTCCAACTTTACCGCCATTTTTTTTGTACATCACTGATCTCATCTAAGATTTCCAATTTAGTTTGTTGCACAATAATACAAGTCCCTCATTTATTCTTGTTGCTACATTAGCATTTATACAAAATAGGGTCTTGAGCTTTTCAATAACTGAACTTTAAAATATGAGAAAAATTCGTTTGTAACTAGGCTAAGAAAGTTTAGCTTAAGTGTGTTGGCTACAATGTCCGTGTGTTATGTGATACAATTTTAGACATATATCTCAATACATCGATTCTGTAGTCTTTTGAGCTTATCTAGATACAATAGTAAAGATTTCATGCACAAAATTTCTCTATAATCAAAATATGGAAGTATGCCTTCTTTGTAACCATCTAGTGAGACTTTATTTGTAAGATAAGGTCTAATTTTCACAAGTACGAAAAGAGATATTTTTATTTGGTTTGTAAATGAGCCTTGTAGTCCAGTGTGGTATTTAGAATTATAGATCTAGATATTTGTAAGTGAGGACTTTTGCAATTTAAGCCTACATATATAGAAATCGGGATATTTCCTGTGTTTTTTTGGTACTTGGTATGGATTCCCTCCTTTGGGTATAGGTGCAAACTGAGAAGTTTTTCAATAATCAGGGATTATTCCTCTAACGAAAGATCAATGTTTTTACAAACAATCAGCCAGAATGTCAGGAATTACCATAAAGGCAATCTTTCAATATATGAGATTTAACCCCTCCAACCAAGGCCTGTTTATTGATATGAATATTTTTGAGAAATTCTAAAACTTCACTGGCATCAGTGGTAAAGCTTCCCATCAATGGGTCATAAAGATTTTCATAACAGGAGAGTTGTATATAGTGAAATAATGAGGTAGAGAAAAGAGCAAATGAATCAGCAACTATTTCCTCTTTCTTTATTTCTATTATTTAAAAGTACAAGCAATTCAAGGAAAATGATAAAGAGTTATCATGGGACTTTTAGAGCATAACTATCACAACTAATAACACCACAGTCCATTTAAACTAGTAATATGTATTATCAAGAAACTAAATGTTCACCTTTAGCGTTTATGCTTTACTTCAATAATGAGAACTATATTATTGATACGTACAATCATTGACATGTAATAATTTTACTAGGATCTTCCCTGACTCCTGGTATTTTTGTCTCATAGGCTTTAAATTAGCAACTCGTTCTATAATGATCCTACGAGTATTATACTTATTTATAGTCTTTTCTCCATGGTCTATGACGTCATATATCCAGTGTCTCATTCGTTCTTTTAGCGTGCACTGGTTGGGGGGGGGGGGGGGTAAATACAGAAAGCAACTCGTTTGGGTTTCTTCTTTAAGGTATAATAATATTAATATCATGTACATGATTGAGTAAGGACTGCAGGAGCCGGAAGAAGGCACTTGTCGTTCATCACCTATCACTTTGCTTCGTGATTTCATAAGGGTACACAACATTCATAGTCGGCCACTCAATTAAAATAGAGTCCATATGAGCTATCCATACTGGACTGTCAAAGCCACAAGCTGTTTACCAGAAACACAAACAGCAAAGCTAAACTTACAACTTACAGTAACACCAGCTAACCCCTCCACTACACAGTCTACAGTAACACCAGCACATTGGCAATATAGCATATTATCGCTCATGGAACTAGCTGTTTCGCTATCATAGTACCAAGGCTACTTTGACCAAGCGCTTAAAAATTGAAAGATATGCTCTTCGTTTCAAAGAAACATCCGCTTATCCTGGAAAACAGCAATCCTGAAGAAAATGAGAAGCAAAGTCTTACCATCGATCGCACGAACTCGTCATCTTCAATGTTTTGCTCAGAACCGGAAGACGGCGCTGCGGCTGCGTGGTGACATGCGACCCCGTGACCCCGAGGTCAGCTCTGTATGTTGTGGCTTGTCACGGCTCGGCAGCATGCGATCCAGTGGGGAGTCGGAGGTGCAGTACGCTGGAACGTAGACGAAGGAATGAGCGCACAAGGGGTTACTTTCAGGCGGAAAAAGTCTGTGACTGCAGGATGCGGTTTTACACAAGGAAGGCTTTGCAGGCAGGCATTTTCTTCGTCTTCTTAATTTTTCTTAACTCTCTCTACATTACAACTGTTCAACCTGCTCAACATTCCTCCAAACGCTCTGCAGCGGGGCAACTTAATCATCTCAAACTCCAAAATGGCGACAGAACTCTCAGGGGTGAGAATACTAGTAGTTCAGTCGGCCAGTGGATATCAGATTGGTCCTTTGTGAACTGGTTTAGGGATCTTAGTTTGACCGAATTTAGTTACGAACGCAATAGCAGGAGTTTAAAGTACGATATTGAGGATGGTAAACTTTTAAGACATGGCGCTAAAACTTTTCACAAAGTCGGAGACTCGAGTGCTGATCACAACAGACCGGACAGTGTTCATCGGAGGACAGAATTGGATGACATTTTTATCAGTGTCAAAACAACCAAGAAGTACCATACGGAAAGACTCTCCGTAATATTAGATACGTGGTGGCTTCTTGCTCGAGATCAGGTAAGTTTATCAGTATATAAAAAGACTTCATATTACACTTGTTCAAGTTGCTGGTCTACTGAAACTAGTCTTCACTGTACATCCCAGCACAAGTGACAAGTTGTTGTCCTCAGGAGACATGACAAGGCCTATGACTATGAGTAGTATGACAAGTAGGCCCATAGCGGCATGAAGGAAGCATTCATTTATTTACCAGTACTTTATCTATTATTTACAATGGGTCCAAAATTATTCAGTTGATATATCATTATTATTATTATTATCATCATCATCATAAAATTACCCGAGGACGAGGTAGCCTACTTACCAAGAACAGTGTTACTCATAACAATATCTAAAACATGAATATCAAAGAATGTCATACCATACTATCTGCCGAATGCTAGTCAACTCATGCCTTAGTCAACTCATACCTTAGTCAATTCGGGTTTTTCGTCCTTTTTCTGGTCAACTCGTCCTTTTTCATTAAACATGGAGTAATCCTGGATGTATATACATCAAAATATGCGGAAACATGGGCTGAACACAAATAAAGCTTTTATTCATGCATACTACTAAGTATTAACGTGTACCGTTAGCTAGAGGTTGCAGCGAAATTTATTAAATGAAATTGGAATGTAGGCCTACTCATATGTTTATGAAATGAAAATGGAATGTACTCATACTAATATCAAATTCAGGTAAACAATTGCTATCTAACATCATATAGTTGTTATCTATTATATAATTCAGTTATATATAGGTGTAAGACAATTGGAAAACAAAAAGGACGAGTTGACTAGGGAAAAGGACGAGTTGACCAAAAAAGCACGAGTTGACTAAGGGACGAGTTGACTAAGGGACGAATTGACCAGTCACCCTATCTGCCAACAAATTTTTAGGGAGTTCATATACAATACATATTTCCAGTGGATAATCAATCAGCTGGAACCACCTGCCTTGCACAAGTACATCACATATGCATGATTTTAACTCTGAATGAGAGGAGAAATAATGAACAGGAATACTTACTATTGTCTGTATTATTCGTTGATACATATGGCTAAATTGATCCTTTATAGATCTACTAACACTTTGAATGCAACAATATTGCATAGAGTTCCCTCGATGCTACTTCTTTTTGTCTGTCGAAGATAGCATCACCTTGATTAGTGACGTTGTTTGTGAGTAGGAAGTTGTTTTTCCCCCCATTATATTGACGAGTAATGATAATTCTGAAATATAATAACAGAAATGAGCAAAGCAATTCAATTAGGTAAAGTTTTCTATGTTGATTTAACTCACTAGGGAACGGAAACTCTTGAAACCTGGACAAAGGTTTCTATGAAAGACCTTCTGCCAGTAATATATTATATCATTTCCTTGTTCTACACAATTAATCCATTATATGGTGCAAAGTGTTATTTTTACGGTATGACTCCGGTCAACATACGCTTCAAGTGGCCAGCGATGAGGCATTAACAACGAGCCAGGTGCATTCTCCTGAGAGTAGTTGATAAGTAGGTGGGGTTGGGTTGGGGTTGAAGTTTGGAGGGGGTGAGAGGGGTAGGTCATGGACCATCGCGTATTGGTATCTGGGACATTGAACTAAGGGAGTTTCTATTGTGAGTGTAGAGTGGTGGGATGCAGACTGCAGGTGTGCTGAGGGGGTGCTGGGTATGGCAGGTGTGGCTGTACAGCCGATGAAGTCAGCCGCGAGCACCTGTGGGAAATGGGGCAAAGTGGGTGCCAAACTTTACACAATTCACGGTCATTCACTTTTCTTTCCTCAAAAACTCTCATAGTGATGCCACCTATCCAGAAAAAAACTTTCCCGAGCGACCTTTTGCAGATTGAAACAACGGATTCTTTGCCGTTTTTTAACTTGTTCATACATGATGTACATCCTAGTGTATGCTAGTATTGTAAATTCCGTTATATGTACATACACTGTAATGATATATGCTGCTGTCATGTAGAGTGGAGCAAGGGTGTCTGTACATATACCGGATACATTACACATGATTCTATTATCTGTTATATGAATATGTAGCCCATAAACAAAATTGATGATTAAGTCATGCCAGTTAATCTTTCTGCAACAGTAACTTATCATTGAAGACGTGGCCAAGTACACTCCTCCATCCCATCCAATCCCCAAAATAATGTATAAAAAAAGAAGAAGCATGATCCTTGTTTCATCCTGACACTGGAGATATAACTTGCTGTTACTCATGGAAGGGAACCTCTTATAGAACTGTCCAAGGAAAAGAAATATTGTATTACGAATACTTTGCTCTTTGTAAATCTGAGCTACCCAGAGATGTTTTTAGTCTGGTATACCGACAACACAGAATCTAACAAAACTACACTTATCCCATGTGGGAATATTTTTGAAGGGTCTACTTGTCGCTTATAGTAGATTGAAAGTCAGGCAGGATGTGTGTGTGATGGGGGGTGGGGGGGGGGGGGGTAAGGCCCATGTGCCACTCACTGAGGGTCACCATCCATGACGAGTAGTGACACCTGTTGACGCTTAGAGCTCATTATAAACAACATACGAGCATGGCAAGCTGTAGGGCACTTCCAATCGACCACACTCTGCTATTGTCCTGCCCCTGTTGATTCATGTATGATAAGACAGAACCATGCGAGCTGTGCTGTTGCACTGTTGTAGAGGTCGCTAGCAGGATACATTATAGATGGGCATTATAGACTTGAAGCAGTTAGTGTTGTATTTATTTATGTCTATGTCCAGTTCTCTCTGCCATACATCCATAAATGACTATTCAGACAAACTCCGTTGTCACTTCTGATTGAGAAGAACACAGAAATTCATTGGGAGGCCATCCCGACTGTACGCACGCAAAATCTCGGAAAACCTTGCCCCCCGCACTACCACCCCTTTCTCAATCTTGTATGCACTGGATTAAGGGATGCATGCACAATTCTCAAATTTGCTAATGCCCCCATCAATGTGTACGTTTTTTATGGGTGGTCCCTTTTATTACCCAGCTTAGTGTCCATAGGGAACACATGGACAGCGTGTATCTACATACCTGGAGTATTCAGTTATGTTGTATGTTCTGGTCTGCAAAATCCGGCGCATACGGAAAAATTCAGTTTTATGATATCTATTCAAACTTCTTATATTTGACAACTCCGCCGATGTTTCGGAACTCGCGTTCCTTCATCAGGGCTTCAAATTACAAAGTGGGGTAGAACATGAAAACACTCCTATTATACTCTAATTTGAAAATTGCGGATAAGACTTCCAACAAAATTTATAGTTCATATTCTTCCAAGTGTTCGTTGTAGCATTCATTCCGTCTCAGGTTGAAAAACACTGGATGAATAATATTATGGTAGGTTTGTATCAATCCAACTAGAGATATATACCCCCATGGATTTTTGGTGGGTAATAGAATGTACAGGTGTTCTACACGATTAATAAAATCTTTTCTAAATAAGGGTACCCCACTTGTCAAGAATAAGTGGATAACAAATACAATATAGACTGGTTTCAGATAAAAGCGGTTATATGCTCCTTGGAGATGCCTCTGCGCAATACCCTCGCATGCGCTGGGATATTACTACGCGTTAACTCCTCGGCGCATACGGCCGCTTTTATATATTGTGTATTTATTAAACGCAGAGAACAACTTTGACCTTAAAATTCCTGATGTCATTTTCAAGCTGGTAATCGGGATAAACGAAATTGTAAACTCATGATTGAATATTGCCTTCTGTCATAATATGAGCATTGCCTCAATGGATCTGTGAGTCGCTTCAAGTAATCTCCCAAATGTATGTGATGTGGTTTGAATATTGAAAAGCTGCTTGATTCAAACCCGGTGCCGTGTACGTTATTATTACATACCTATAGCCGAACATCTATGAAATACTACCCGCTGCTAGAGGTGCAGTATAAATAATGTTCGGGCGCGCTGCGCCCATAGTCAATATTCGGGCGCACTGTGACCAGCAGGTCAATTAATACATTTAAAAAGTATCTAAAATGGCCTTTTTTTTAAATATTTCGGTATGTAATAATAAGAAAACGTAGTGACTGAGTCCGTAGGGATGCCATTCTCGGCCTTTTTATCCCATAAATAGGTCCCTCCGCCTGCGGCGTCGGGACGTATTTATGGCATTAAAAGACCTCGAATGGCCATCCCTACGGGCTCAGCGACCACCTTTTCTGTTACTCTCAATAATGTAATGAAAGAATATTGAATACTGCATAACTTCAAGCTTTACCTGTTAATACAAAATTCAAGTTACAAGATGGGAGCCAGCCCATGTAGCCTATTTGTTATCTTAGATGGACTATGTGGACGCCGGTCGTGACGGGAGGCGGGGCGGGGTATGGCGGGGTGGCGCGCGTCAGACGACTTCCTCATCTGAAAGGGTAGGAGGAGGGCCTTCCACAGGTCCCCAGTCTCACCTGTCACCTCCGTCACGCCTGACTTCCTTCCTGGGTCACGTGACCAGCATGCGCCCTGCCCGTGGGGTGAAAGTACAAGGTTCCCACGCTTGTTTGGGTTGATGGAAGCGGGTTCAGATACTTGAATATAGACTAGGAACGAAATTGATGAGTGTTTGGGCCGTGTCCCCTTTCGCCATCGAGATTGGAGCGACCAGAAATATGGCTGAAGCAACAGCCGAGTGAATATTTCTAAGCGCTCCAAACGAAATGGTGAATGGGCACTCAGACCAAACGGGAATATGTTTCTTATTTTATCTTAGCACGCAAATATTTATCTGTTCATCGCCCATTGACTTTCTCTATACTCGTTGGTATGGGTTAGCGTACATGCAAGCCTGTTGAGTACGAGTTCATAATGTTGAACCTATATGGACGTTTATGCCAGGCTAAGATATATGCATGTATTTATCAATGTATTCTGTTTTCAAGCCGTTGGTGTTGAAAAGTGCTCCGAACCAGGGCTGATTGAGCAGATACAAGAAATTAATTCCTGCGGGAGTGGAGCGCTAATTGAGCAACACCACTGATTATGGCAAGATAGTGGGCGGTAGAATACAGCACAATTTTGGTGAAACACAGGCGGAGAACGGGGGTAGAACATGGATCAGCGTAATGGAGCACCGCCCTAAATGCCATTAATGACGGCCAGAACAGAGCTCATTACCTAATCCCCTAACCATGACAAATTACTTTTATGCAACTTTGTGTTTAATTTCTGTGCAGGCTATTACGTGGCTTTTATATTTTTTGTCCAATTGCACTGAGAGAATATATGAAATAATGGTGTCTAAAAGTTGTTTTCTGTAATTTTATTATGTGTTCTATGATCGAAATCATAACCTACAAAAGGTAATACTCTAATAATGATATGAGATTTGATTCCTATTAATATGATGCGGCTTCCTATTGATTTTCTTGTTGTTGTATTTTTTAACAATTTATAATGTCGATCGGTGTTTGGCTTCTATCCTACCTCACAGGACTAGTCTGCTGTCCTGGTTATCACCGCCATGTTAATACGTTAATGTGTCTCGTTATGGCTTGGGAAAGCCCCTAACAATCCCATTAGAAGCAACGCTATCCATGTGTGAACACTTTTCTATGAAATGATGTGTCCCCAAGTCATGGCACTTGTTACCATTTGATTAGATGAGATAATTATATGACACTCTGGCTTGGGGTCATCCGCTAATGTTCCAGCTTCTTCCAAGACGAGAGACATAGTCTAAAAGGTAACGCATGACAGGACTAGCACTTTGCACTCACCAAGTAGTCGTTTAGAAGTACTACAGTAAGGGAATTTACCCCTCCGCCGAACATATAATGATGCCTTATGTAGAACACAGTATTATGGTATGAGTAGTGCGATTTTCTTAGATCATAGAGACTTTGGCGTGTCCATTATTTCGCCTATACTGATATGTAGCCTACGTTGTGTAATAACAGCTAGCATCACATCGAAATTAGACCATATCCATGCGTTAAAGGTGACACTAAAGAAATAAAGTGCAGTGTAAAGAGATAACATTCAAATACTGCAAAAGCCCAGCCTTGAGTATTCACCCACCATAGAATGGTTTATGCCTTGAGATATCATTCAACAGAGAATGGCTGATGCTTGAAGTATATCCCAAATATATATCGGCTGAGGCCTTGAGATATCATGCGGCAGAGTAGCTGATGCCCTGAGTATCTCACAACATAGACTGGTGTGAGGCCTGGAGATGTCATCCAACAGAGAATGGCTGATGCTTGAAGTATATCCCAAATATATATCGGCTGAGGCCTTGAGATATCATGCGGCAGAGTAGCTGATGCCCTGAGCTATCACACCACATAGACTGGTATGAGGCCTGGAGATGTCATCCAACAGAGTGGCTGATGTATTGAGATACTTAGCATAGTGACTGATGTTTGAGGTATCATCCAACATGGTGTAAGGCCTAGAGGCCTAGACTAGCTAGGTGTAGAGCTTCAGAGTAAGAACTCAGACACAGATGTACTAGGTACTACTATGAGTCAAGAACTTCACTAATTTTGATGACAGATTCTTCAGCTTATAAAGACAGCAGGTGGATTTTCTCTGCAGGTTGAGCTTGTAAGCTCTGTGCAGTGATTGGCTATTGACCCAACAACCAATGGGGATTGTCCAGTCTCATTCCAGTCTGTCACACATGCCAGGAGAGCTGCTCATACCACAGACAACTCAGGTGACAAGTCAGAGTGCCCTGCCCCCATGTGGGCAGACCGGGAACTAGAACAATCGATAATGAGTGTAAACACGACATTCACTACATGGCTGCCATACAGTAAACATTAAGACAGGGAGGAGCCACTACAAAATGGCAACTGACTAAATGCAGTCATTTTGGTTCTAATAGATACAGGCAATTTAGATGACTAATCTTTTCGCATAGAAACTAATATAATTGATCACGATAGGGGTGTAGAGATCAGAACTTAACAATAGGGTAGTTGTTGCACTGAAATATCATCCAACCTGGAATGGTTTCATTTATCATATGCTATTTTGAAATTAAACACCTTTTAATTACTATAGGATACGAACAAGGTATTCTAATGGGTTCTTCTCTATAAAACAAGCATGTGATTTTCTCCGGGATTCCTGACTCTTAACTTTCCAACGGTCATTGTTGACGTGAACGTAAATCCGAGTAGAAAATGAGTGGACATAATTTTTAAAAGAATTTAACTCACAAGTGAGGTCAGAAATTAGAATAGGAAAAATACGCCCCAAACCCCCGGATTCCTTTCCCATTTTTGTGTTATTTCCAATTTCCATGCCTAATGCCTAATAAGATAAACCAGCACGGGAGTCAAACCAGTAATTGTAGGGCAGCGATGTAGCTTGGCAGCAACTTATGCGGGTGAACATCGTTCTAGTTCAAGTTACTCACTATCAATTCAGTGTTTAAAAGATGGATGCGACCCTATTTCTGTTTATTACAATGACTATTTACGCGGCGACCGATATGAACTCTGCTCTGCATAGCAGTAGCGAACACACAACGTAGATCACCAGAAAAGGAAATAAAAATATACTTTTTAAAGGTAATAGTTCATGAGGGACATGGAAATGGAAATGAACCGAATCACACCAAACTTTGGTGGTTCCTGTTGCAGATATCCGGTCGAGGCTTATCGGGTAGATAAACCTGTGTTAACTTACTGGGGGAAGCGAGATATTTCACTGAGCGTGTCCTGGGTGTCGGATGGCAGGTTTTATCATCGATGCCGTCATTTAAAGAGAACAAGGCTACTGGAATCTAGCAAGAGGGAGCAAAGTGGGACAGTCTACATCCAACCAACCGGTTGGCGTAAACCCAACGGAAAACAATGTGGTATTCGAAGAAGTATGCTGAGACGTGTTAGTTGTGAATAGGTTAGATATTGGGCAGATAGCACGCACTAGTTAACTGTAGCGCCTCACGTTTTATAGAGCAAACTAGAATGCTACTCCAGCAAGTGCTCATTATATTTTTGTATTTTATGTTCGTGTTTGAGTGACACTAATCGGCCTGACTGGAGGGTGACGAGTTACACTGACATAACCCCGGAGCAGCTCGAGAGCAGCTCAGACGAGTCTGATAACAGTCTACTGACACTTGTATCCGGGCAGCAGAAAATAACCGAAATAGTTCTAGTGCTCTCTTCCAGGAGCAGGACTAAACGCATCAGCTTTCATCCAAATGGGAATGAAATCCGAGAGTTGTATTCAACCCGTTCGTTTATCGTTCGCACTTTCACTGTTTTTGTATTCAAAGTTTTGTGGGTGGGTCACTGGGTGCGTGGTTTTGCTAGTATAGAGAAATAGCATAAACGATGGTATATTTATGTAATATGCATGCTGTAGCTGTGGTTGAGTATTGCAAGGGTAGGACAGGATCCTTACATTCTATGATGATAATAGGGAAGAACTGATCTGAGCAATTTTTCAATTTTTGGAGTGACCACGTGACTGAAAGAGTTAGTTCATAACATAATGTGCTGGTGACTTCTAAATATTTTGATTCCTTGTTCAATTTTTTTTTTTCGGAAGTTACATTCACATTGTATCAAAAGATACAGTCGAAAGTTTGCTACGGGCTAACCTAAACACGACTTTTAGCCATTCTGGATAGGTTTCCAATAACAACATGGTCGTTCTTCATGTGAACTTGTTGCTCAATATTTTGTATGCTCGCTGCAGAAACTTTAGAAACAAAGCCTATGGATTTTTCTCCCTTTGTATTCGGCACTGCGGAAGTAACGGAACGGACTAGATTTTGCTCTCCAGCTGGTCCTTATGTTATTTTAATGGTCTTGGTACTCAGAAGCCTGACCGGAAAGAGTAGCTCAAGACAAACGTGTGCGTTCAGTGACGCACACGAAATTCACGAAGTGAAGAGAGTTGTCGTCTGCTGGCTCTTTTCTTACTCTTATTAGCCCTTCTCATCACTCAAGTCACTCCTTCGGAACTAGAAACAAATGACAGACAGCCACAATCGCCAATTATATCCCAATCACTGCTCAGCCAGGCTTAAAGATAGGGTTATAACTGAGAGAGATGGCAGTTCTATTTTCCGAGGAAATCCTTGTTTTCATTTTCATTTCATAAAATCCCTTTTTCTTGTATAAAGATAGAGGGAATATATTGGGCCGCATCAACACTAATACACAGTGAGTCAAACCTCCCCACACACCCCATCGCCATTCCATAGCCAATAACGATGTGTTTTCCATGTTTTCTCAGTCTCTCTGTGGCAATTAATTCCACAGGAAACATATTTCCTATTTTTTCATGACCCCAAGATGTCTGTTGGGGGCCAACTGACATCCCTGAACTGAAAGACAAAAGCAATATATGTATTAACTATGTCTTGCAATCTGACACCTCGAGATACAGAAAATTAACTGTATCCATGTCAGTTCGAATCTAAAGCAATGCAAGTGAGAAGTGCAGTGGCGATAGAAAAGGGATCCACGCCAAATGGGATTCCTCAAACGTCATCCGCACAGAGTAAGCGCAGCAGGGGAAGCGGCGCTGAGAAACACACGTGTTTATTTATGACCTGCCACTGACTCAGCCGGTGTTCCCAGCTTCAGAACGCAGCCAGTCTTAGCTTTATGTCCGCTTTTTGTGTCCAGGTCACCCCCTGACGGCAGAAACTAGCGATGCTGGTGCCCTCTTTCAGCTCTAAGGTTGCGCCGGTGCCCTACAGGAGGGCCTTAGAAGGGAAAGTCTGATGCCAAGAACCAGCGAAGAGGTCACGTGATCTAATGAGAAGCAGATCACGGCCATGACCTGTAGGGGGAGCAGGATATTTTGTTATGGTGGTGGGTGGTTTTTTCTTCTTCAAATTCTATTTTAGTTATAGTGTGGTCGGGATGAGGAGATCAAAGCTGGTAGAATTCACATCATGGAGTCGTTTCTCAAGTCAGGGCAAAGGTTGGGAGAGTAAGAAAGAGGAAAAAAGTATAGAGAAGCACATGAAGAATGCAATAAAAAAATAACCCCCTTAACAGCTGGCACCACCACATAGTTACATCAAATGGAGAAGCCGCAAGGTGGCCTGTATGGAAGGGCACATATTTTCCTTTTAACCCTATTTAATTTTACCTCTCTTTTTTCGCTTCCCGAGAGGGGTCTCGCTGGTTGGACCCCATCTGTCACGGAATGAAGAGACACCTGGGGGTGGGTAGTGGAAACACAGGGGTTGATTCTATCCAGAATCGTTCCTGTTTCCATGGTGATAATGACGCTTGGGGTGACGGGGCTTGATGGTGACCAGACCGTGGTGGTGTGTAGGGTCAGGCTCTATCGGGCTAAATCAATGGAATGTTCCCACAGACTCGCTGGCAGTATTGTGAACCCCTAGTGTCGACCAGTAGTACACACGTACAGCCTGGGAGATGTCGAGGAAGTGGTTACTCATCCCTTAAAAACCCATGTTCCATACCTGTTCCCAATTTCCTTCTACGGGAGGAATTGCCCGAAAGCAAACGCAGGGAATGTGTTCAACACCCTGCGAGTCGCCTGTATGCAGTCACGACCATATTTCGCTGAGCGTCCTAAGTGCTTCGATGAATAAATGTACCTTATTGCTACTTCGCGTTTTACTGGAATCATTTCAGTGTGTTATCGTTGCGAGGAAACCCATTTAGGTGTTATCATAGATGGAAATACGATGGGGTCTACAATAAACAACATATTAGGGCCAGTTTGCGAAGCAAGCCACAAAACACCACTAATACACTACTGCTGGAATATACCTTAGCACTATGAACCACACTTAATAACAAATACTTGTGAAAGGCTGTAATCTCCTGTTGCATGAAAACATAGTGAACGAGCGTGTATGGTTCCATCGCACGATGCGATCTGAAGAATATCATTGGGTAAATTCTGTAGTGAGGGTCATATCTTTCACATTATACTGATGTACCTCATATCTAGATGTATAGTTTATATGTATTTATACTAGTTAGAGTGTTTCCTCATTATGTACTATATGTTTTGTTATTTAATATAATTATTCATACATGGTGAAATCTGAAAGACTAAGGTGACTTATGAACTGGAGCAATAACAATAAGCTATGTAACTGGGAAGTGGCAGACCGCAACTCATGTAGCGAACTTCCTGAATAAAAAAATCAAAAAAAAATCATGACACTGTCAGACAGTGATGATGTTGCGATATTGAGACTAAAGGTGCTTAGGAAGAAGCTAGCGAAGGAAACAGCTGACGCTGTTTAATGACAATTTGATTCAAGGACCGTTACGTGACGCCAGAACACCATTGGACGGCAACAGTTACTCGGGTCTATCGCTAGTTTACAACCGTCGTTAATGATCGTAGTCCATAGAGACATCGAACAGGGACCCGTTTTTTAGACGGGATAATCGTTAATAGTGATTACTAAAGTTTCAAATTGGCCCCAATGGTTCGATGATTATCACCAAATGTAGTCGCAATTAACGATTAACCCGTCTAAAAAACGGGTTTCTGAATTAACACAAAATCCCGAGCCCGTGTCATCAGCAAGTAAGGAAACTACCGACTGTGCCAAACCGCCGTCTCTCATACAAGGACTGTGCATGCTCATTGCTGGTCCACCCGTCACAGAATTAGTAGAAACTGAACACTGCCAAGTAAGACCATAGGTCGTCAACATTTCATAGACCGCCTTAGTGTGACGTCGCTCACGTTCTGGCCGCTGATTGGTCAATTTTTGTATTGCCCTTGTTCAGTAGATAACACATTAATGCACGCTCGCCCAAATACGGTGACTCAATGTTAAGGCTCTGGCGTTTTTTATTTGGGGTAGAATAAGGAGCGGTCAATAAAAATAAAACAGTGCGATCGTCGCCGACATCAGAGTTGGCGCGTTCGGTACGACTTTAAAGCCAGAAGCATCGATCAGCGCATAAACCGCTGACGGGATGGCTCACTGATGGCGGCCACCGCTCTGCGCACCATCACACCCCTCACACCTAACTGATGGATGGACGCAGCGGGCAGGTTAGAACTGACAATTTTCACAAATCCAATTAGCATTGAGTGCTCTCCGCGTCGGCCTCTAACAGACAAGGTAAAAATTACATGGACAAGCAGACCCTCCCCCCCCCCACCACCTCCTTCACTGACGTCACCACAGGTAATCTCCTTAAAGGCCCCCCAACCCCACCCCCTTCTGCCCTTCACCTTCCTCCCTCCCTCAGACACACACGCTCAAAGGTGATGCTACATGTTTAATTCTCATCGAACTCGATCCTATCAGCCTCATGTATGCGCAAGGTGTTACAATATTGACATAAAAAAAACTACAATTTGTTCAATGAGACAAAGGGTGGAATGACATGGCTGGTATGGAAGGTGGTCGATATGATGTCTTGTTATTGTACATTGTTTCCTAGTTTGTTTTGTTTTGGCTGTGCTGAGAAGTATCCTTGTCCCATATATGATAAATGTACATTGTTCAATCGTATATCAATCCATGATGCACAGGTATTTCTAACATGTACAGCTCTGAAATTCAGGAATATGCCATCATTGATATGCAATAGAGTACTAGAAAAACATTGTTATTTTGGTATCATTCTGGGTTCATTCCAAGATTGGACTGCTAAGCGTTAAACATCCGAGACCTAAAGCGAAAGAGCTTGTGAATGTTTTGGGCAGAAGGACCTTTAGGATTAATAGGATGAAGTTTGCAAGTGGTGTAGAGGAGATCAAGATTTCATGAATACCCTCGCTCCTGCTTTCATTGTCGCATACATTCTACAGTTACTTCATCTTAACGTCGTACATTGTTTGACTGAAATAGCATTTGTTGGACCCTTTCCACTCCCCATCCCGTTATTGGGTCTACTCCTGTGAATGCGTTTGCGGTTTGTTTGTTTTGTCTTAACCCGTCTGTTTGAGCATTCTGTAGCAGACCTAATTTCTATAATGGCGACTTCTTGAAAAATTCAATGTGAGGTTTAAGTAATTTGTAAACAAAAAAAAACAACAAACAAACCGATTTTCCTTTCCGCTGAACAGACCTCTCTTTGTTGTTCGTAGAGGGCTGAGAAAACATAACTCCTGCAGGAAAAACTTCTTCTCGTATAGGTCACCAGAAGTTCCTTCATAGGTCTTTGCAAGGTGGATGTGTTATTTACTGTTTGAAGCTCTTTGACATTGTTCGCCTTGGGAAAACCTACTAAGAAAGTTCTGAGCTGCCGATTTCTTAAACATTTGTACGGTTTGAAGCCATTTGTAGTTCGCTCCCTCTCAGATGACTGTATAATGTTAAAGAAAAGTCTTCTTGTAGACACAATCTGTTTGTAAACCATTCGTGCCATACCTTTAGACACCATGTGATTAAATTCACCCAATTTGCACAATTTGTTATTCATTTTCTTAATTATTTTTTCTTTATTTTCCTCGGGCCCCCCTCCCTAGAATACATCTATGGCTGATCGTAGTCAGTGCCTAAGATTACCTACATGCTTCTCCGAACAGTTAACAACCAAATCATCTGTATACAGAAGATGAAACGCTCCGTCGGACAATCTAGAGAACCTCCGAGGGTGTGTGTTCGGATTCCTGCTCATCATTTTTCATATCAACAATGTGTCTAGAATCTATACCGGCCCATTAAAATAACTGATCAGCAAAGTGTGCATTCTGTTGCCTGCTTGCTAGGCGCAACTTTACACAATGTGAATATTTATGAGGTAATTTCAGTGTCTGCAATTTTCCTAATAGTCTACCATGAGGCACTTTTTTTCTAGTGAATGAATACAGCTCTTGTAATTTCCTTTCGATGACGTGCATGATACATAAACTGTTTTTTAGCGGTATCTGCCAAAGACTCCACTAGCCAGGTGCATAATAATGTGCATTTATTGACGAAATTATAAACTGAATCTATTGGTTGATAGCATATCTATGCTGAACCAACGAGTCTATAAGCGTGGGTTGAACTAAACGGCTTGTCAAGTTTATCATCAATAAACGAAGCTTATAATCTTTTAGCACAGATACGTGTATACTGTCTATGCCAGAGGACTTCCCTACCGAGGTTTTCTTTAATAAAGCATTAAGGACTCAAGAAGATCTATATCAAGGGAGAAAGTAGTAGGTATTCCAGATGCCTCTAGCATCGCATTTTCAAGTGCATTTGATAATGCTTCAAGGACAAAGTTCTGCCAAAATTAGCGAAGCGAATGTTAAGATGAGTTACCAGCAGTATGCAATATAAGGCCACTCAAAAAAAAAACTTGTTTCTCATCACCGCGCGCATCTGCAAAAACGATTTTGGAAGATTTTTTTTTTTTTTTTTTTGGTTAAAATAAGATGAGCCTCGATAGAAATTATGACAAGTATGTGTATTTGGTATCAAATTAAAGCTCCTCATGCCAGGGATGTATAAATCTGAAAACCCCGAGGGTGACCGCTTACGCAGGGTTTTACTGTATGTCTAAAGCCCATTTTATGACACTTTTAAGCCATCTTTGATCCAGCCAAAAAAACAACAACAAAAAAACGCCCTCATCATATTTTTCATGGCTTGGTGATGAGAAACAAGTTGGTTTTTTTAGTGGCCTAATGCACGTATGTGTGGTATGTGTTTGGCTTGCTCAGGTAGAGCATATTCATGTTAGTCGTGTTCCGGATGGTAAATGCCGTGATGAACCAACCTCTCCCTAACTGGTGATACTAAGTTACATGTAAAGAGACATTGTCAAGGATGCCCTATTTGATCGGATATATATTTCATTACTTGTGACGTTTGTGGTCAGAAGAAAAAATGCATTAAAATACACAAAATACGTGTATATAGATATTGATATAATATACGTACATAAATATGTCTTGCATGTGCATAGATGTTCATATGATATCTGAATCTTTTTTGTACAGAAGCGTTTTCGCCACTTCTCTCAGATCATCATATGATATTTGAACATGTGTTCTTACTCGCCGTAGGAACTACTTTCTCCGTAGTCCTATGGCATCAGGGAGATCTATACCGCGTAGTAATCAGTCCCGCGCGTATACCCAAGGAGTACGGACGTGTTTGAGCGACAGAGCGACATAAAGGTAAATATCCCTTTTTACTACCGCTATTTAGCGGATTTTGATAATTATAATACACCTGGTTGTTTACTGCAATTGGTATTTCACCCTGCGGGGAATTCTGAATACCATATTTACCAAAAAACTTACCTTTTTTCACTTTTGGTACTTTGCAGTTTAAACTCCGGGACTCCGGGCTCCGGCCGTTACGGAGGATATAAGCACACTCGCTCTCGATACAAGTACTACTTAACCGACAGCGAATCTTCTAAGATTGGAGTCTGCATACACTACTATGGCAACCCCAAAGACTTTAGAAGAACAAACAGAAATACTAGAGAAAATATTAAGTCAGAATGAAGAAGAAATTCCGTGTGCACAGAAGGAGCCTTCCAAAATGGCCGCTTCACCAAAACAAACAAAGAAGTCGCGTAGAGCTCCGCACCCAATATCGGACTCTGACGATCCCCTTGACGAAGAAGAGTTACTTCTCATCAAGAAGAGACGCCTAGAACGTAAACGGAAAAAGACGTCTACTATTACCTCAAGTAGCACTTATCCAAATTCCGGAGCAGATTCGCTAGGAATTCAAATGAATGTTGATGCGACCGTAATGGCGTCCCCTCTATACCAGGGCGGCTTTGACCCGGAAATATGGAATTTCCAGGCAAACCAACAACAATCCACAGCACAAGCAAACGATCTGGACCTGTTCTTATGCTCAGATAAAGACGATACCCAAATGAGCACAATTGAGGAAAATATTCCGGCAGTTTTGAACAAACCGGAAGTGGATAACCCGGAAAAAGACAAAGAAAAACCTAAGCCATTTGCAACAGCAAAGCAAGGAACCATCATGGCGGCCGCATTAACCGCCCATGAAGAAGTCCACAAAATTCCGGCGTCAGCGCCGCTGAATGAGGAACTAGCCAATGTATTCGATTCATTCCTTAATAAGACTACGGATATGAAGATGGGAAAGATATTAATTGAGAAATACCCACCACCAGAGAATCTGAAGAATATGAGGGTACCCCTCATGGAGGATACATTGAGGAACAACAAAGAAATTGATAATTCGATTAAGAAGTCGGACCAACAAATGGTTTTCGCGAGTCAAGCCATGATGGCCGCTTTCACGGCTCTCAGCCCGATGATACAGCTCGCTTTCACACGTGGCGAGGACGATGCGGAGCTTAATAAGGCAGCACAAGGAAGTGTCGATGCGATGCGCTTAGCTTTCTACGCAAACACAGCTATGGTGCGAAGAAGACGAGAGGCCTTTAGAGGAAAATTAACAAAAGAATATGCCGATACTATTATAACTGCAAAAATCGACAATGAGTTCCTCTTTGGTGAAGCCGCTCAGGAATCCCTCAAAGAGGTCGATAAAGGAGGAAAACTCTTCAAAAAGATCCTCACGAAACCGGAAAACAAGGAAAAGTCAAAGAGACAATCCCCGGCAAAACAGACCAGACGCTTCCACCCACAGATGGGGTTTCGGCAGCAGAATCGATTCCAGGGTCCGAGACCACAGTTCAACTACGGTCAACAATTCAACAACGTGAGGCCGTGGTTCCCCAACGGCCCAAACAACAACAACAACGGTTATCGTCAACAAAAACCGCAACAGCAGCAGAACAACCAGAGGAAAAAATAAGTCAGGTTGGTCTGGATAATATGTCAAATGTTTGTAATTTGAAAAATTCTCCAGAAGATTTCCGTGCAGGTCAAACAAAAGATTCCTTAGGTAATTGGAAAGATTTAACCAAAGACATCTGGGTATGTAACATGGTTAAAGGAGTAAAAATACCTTTCTTAGAAAAACCCGTGCAAAAGAGTATCCCCTCACCATACAGGCTATCCTCAGACGATAAGCCAAAGGTGGACGCAGAATTATCAAAAATGTTAGAGAAAGGAGTAATTGAAAAGGCTGAAAAATCAACTGATCAATGGGTATCAAATATCTTTACGAGACCTAAACCTCAGGGAAAGATACGTGTTATTTTAGATCTAACTGAACTCAACAAACTAATTGAATATCAGCATTTCAAAATGTCGTCGTTGAATACTGCTATTGAAATGACACAGAAGCATCACTACATGGCATCAGTAGATTTAAAAGATGCATATTACTCAATAAGCATCTGTAAAGCACACAGAAAGTACTTAAGGTTCTATTGGAAAGATCAATTATTCCAATTCACGGCTTTACCAAATGGGTTAGCATGCGCACCCAGAATTTTCACGAAAGTGTTGACACCTGTCTACGGGGAAATGAGAAAAAGGGGAGTTCAGTGTTTCGGATACATAGATGACTCTTTTGTAATGGCTGAAACACCTGAAAAATGTTCTGAAGCGGTAAAAACCCTAGCAGAAACATTAGATAGTCTCGGTTTTGTGATACATCCTGAAAAATCAGTTTTCAAACCCTCCAAAAAACTTTTGTTCTTAGGATTCATAATTGATTCTATGTCCATGACGTTGACTCTAAATGATGAAAAGGTTCAGAAATTCAAAGAATTCTCAGAAACACTGCAAAAATCGCAATCCATTACTATAAGACAATGCGCTGGAATGGTAGGGTTAATGATAGCCTATTCCCCAGGAGTCGATTACGGACTCGCGCACCTAAAACGCCTAGAAAGAGACAAAAATTTTGCTTTAGCCCAAAACAAGGGAAATTTTGACGCACAAATGAAGATATCAAAAGAAGGTATCATTGATATACAATGGTGGACGCACCATATATCAAAAGCAGAAAGAAAAATCAGACAAGATCACAGCGATCTTACCATGTCAACCGACGCCAGTTTGGACGGTTGGGGGGCCCACTGTGAAGGTATATCAATTGGTGGCCGCTGGGAAGAAATAGAAAAAGAGCATATAAACGTCTTGGAATTAAGAGCGATTTATTTGGCACTGACGAGTTTTTGCAAAGAAAAGAATAAAACAATTCATGTCCAGACAGATAATACGACAGCACTGTGCTACGTATCTAAGATGGGTGGAGTGAGATCCCCCTCTTGCGATTTAATCGCCAAAATGATCTGGAATTGGGCTGAATCCATGGAAAATTGGATAACAATTTCCTTTTTGCCAGGTAAACTCAATTGCCTCGCGGATGAAGCTTCGAGAAAATTTAAAGACAACCTTGAATGGTCACTTTCGGATAAACTCTTCCAAAAAATCGTAGATACTTTTGGAGAACCTAAAATTGATCTGTTTGCATCATTTAGAAACAACAAATGCCCAACTTACGCTTCATGGAAGCCCGATCCACATAGCACATATGTGGATGCGTTTTCATTTTCCTGGAGAGATTTAAATGTTTACGCATTTCCTCCTTGCAGCCTAATACTCAGGGTCCTGCGAAAGGTGAGAGAAGAAAAACCACAAAGATGCGTGATAGTCACTCCAGATTGGCCATCGGCAGTGTGGTATGCGACATTACTGCAACAGACAAGAGCAGTAAAGATGGTAGGCAGAAAGAATAGCAACCTCTTCCTCCCGAAATCACAAAGACAAAACTTTCCAAAGGGAATAAGTCTTCGTTTTTCTTTGATTTAGAAAATAATTTGGTACAAACTCAGGGGTGTGATAGACAAACAGCAAAATTCCTTATGGAATCGTGGCAACAGAACACTAAAAGAACATACGAAACATATATCTCTAAGTGGAAAACATTTTGCATTATAAACAAAATTGATCAAAAATCGCCCACAGTATTCCAAGTATGTAAATATCTGAAATCGCTTTCCGAAAAAGGATATTCATACGGTTCCATAAACGCAGCAAGATGCGCACTCTCAATTTCCTTACCAAGAAGAACAAATGGCGAGACCATGGGTAAAGATTTCTGGGTTAGCAGAGCTGTAAAATCAGCCTACCTCAGAAATCCCCCACATCCCAAATATTCTGAATTTTGGGATGTGGGGATAGTACTAACTTTATTCAAAAAATGGGGTAAAAACAAAAATTTGACACTAGAATATCTTACAAAGAAAATCGTTGTCTTATTTCTTTTGATTTCGGGTCAAAGAGGCCAGGCTATTCCTGCATTGTCCCTAGATGAACTCACCTACACAGATGAAAATCAAGCGCGATTTGTTCTAACGTCTTTAATGAAGACGGCAAGAACAGGCACATCGCTCCAAACGATTCTTTTAGAACCGTTCGATAAAGATAAACGGTTATGTATTGTCAGAACACTGAAACATTATATAACAAGAACAGCAGAAATCAGAAAATCGCAGAAACTGGTACTTTCGTACAGAAAGCCCTACGCACCAATTCATCGAGATACGGTATCTCGATATGTGACTCAGGTATTAAAACTCGCAGGTATTGATACCAATAAGTACGCACCACACTCTACAAGAGGTGCAGGCACCTCTACGGGTGCAAGGTTAGGGGTTGACACAAATAACCTCTTAAACTATGGTACTTGGAAAAACGAATCAACAATGGCCAAACATTATCGTAAACCATTGGAGAAAAAGAAAACACAAACAGTCGCAGAAGCGATTTTAGAAGATAATATTTAAGCAGAGACATTAATATTAAGTGATATTATATGTACATTGTTCCAAATGAACAATAACATAGGTTACGGGTGCTATGATTGTGATAATAATCTTAAGATGTATTTAATCGCATTTATCCACACTTTTCAAAAACACTTTCCAAACAAAAAAGTGTTCTTTGTGATATATAAGCTGACCTATTCAATAGGACTGTGCTCCAGCTTATATAATATATTTTTTCATATAATAATGTGATATTGTTCATCATACTGCAGCTACACCTACGGGTGATTACTCATGTCAAAGATAAAAGTCGCACATTTAGAAAATGTCGATTTTTTCTACACAGCGATTTACCTATATATATTTTTTATATATATATTCACGTTTTTACCAAAAAATACCGAAAAATAAAGGTATTTTTTCCAGTGATACACAATTGAAGACAATTGTCCTCAAATGTAAACTGTCTGATACGTTACTTGTACCGATAGCAAGATGTTGAATAAAACTACCAGATGGAAATCACGGTTATGTTTTATTTTATAAAGAAAATATCATATAATAACAAACAAAATAAAGAAACAAAGGAAAAAATTTATCTCTTGGCTTTAAAAATCTCCCTGATGCCATAGGACTACGGAGAAAGTAGTTCCTACGGCGAGTAAGAATAGGTAATTATACGAATACTTACCTTGGTAAAAGTATGAAGGAGAATTAATGTTCTTGCGAAGCCTAGGAACTCTTTCGGAGTGTCCTAGGGTACCAGGGACCCGCCTTCCATCCCCAACAAAATTTTATGAAATAAAGCCACCTATGAGGAAATATTTTAAAAAATGTTTAAATATAATCACGGGTATGTTTCTTCTATTTGAGATAAATTTATTCCAATTAAAATTAGGTATTCGCGCTCTCACGACTGATTACTACGCGGTATAGATCTCCCTGGTACCCTAGGACACTCCGAAAGAGTTCCTAGGCTTCGCAAGAACATTAATTCTCCTTCATACTTTTACCAAGGTAAGTATTCGTATAATTACCTATTCATGATACAGATACACAAGTATACATGGCTGGATAGTACTAAAGTTACTTGTGTCGAAGTATTATCTCTTCACTCCCAAACCACATTATGTGTATGTGAGTCTTTTCATTGCAGTGTGTCAAAAGGCATAGAGCCACTGTTGTGACATAATAAAGTATTGTATCATGAAAGAGTCCAGCTGTGAGTCTTGCTGCCACTGACCACTTTATAAAGTGATGGTGTCACAAGTTTCCACTGTGTCTGCGTTGATGAATTGGTGATTGGACGCTACCAGCATGCGACCTTCTAGATTCACACTGGGACACCTAACTTTTGAAGAAGAAAAAAAAATTAGTGGCTTTTATCATTCTGTAAAGGTTGTACAGTTCTTCCATGAATAAGACTTCTGCTAGACAAGGACAGATTTGTGACCAACTCAAAGATGTGGTATGTTGTTGTAGGGAAAGTATTATCGGTGGCATTTATGGGGAATTAGTAGGCACATATGGTCGAAAACTGTTATATACCGCTGCTCGTGGTGTAATAACAATGTTTTTTTATTGAGGGTGCTTGTTTCGTTATCGAGGTATCAGGTGATCAAATATAGGCCAATCAGATCGCACCATAGATCGTGACAAGCTTGAGGAAAACACACAAATTAAAATTACTCAATAAGGGTGGACATGGCTTCCCCTGTCGTTCAGATTTAAACGAATCACCATTTAGCCTCGGTAATAAACTTAAAGCATCCTCACCTCGTAACTTTGGAATTCTTTCACCCAGAACCAGTTTCCTCCAATACAGTCCCTGCGATAATCGCATGGCGCATTGAAACTGGGCCTTAAAGGAGTGTGAGCACAGATCTGTGTTTGGTTTTTACCATTGAGGTTAGTCCGACTTCTAACAGGGAAATTTCGTCTTTTGTCGTAGGAGATATCGTTACACATAGATAAGATAATATTGTCAACATGAATAGAAATGCTTCCATGGAAACGCAGCAGAAAAAGTAGGGACTGTCTATTGTTTGTCTGGTTCCACTCGTCTCTCAAATGACACAAAGCTTTCTACTAAACGTCACATTTTATTCCAGGGTATTTGGGAGGGAACCACGCCTTGTAAAATCTCTCCAGCATGGAATGCCATGACGAACACAAGTAAAAATAACCGGCATGGCATGCCAATGTCCTCGTGTAGCCATGTCTTCACCGACAACCTGTTTCTTTACATGTCGTTGTTTTTACATACTAGAAATGTCTAGTTTTATCCTACGTGAGGAATAAACAAGTCATAAAGACAAATGGCATTATTGTATGGTTGGGGATCTTCTTTTGTCGTGTATATATATATATATATACATGGACAGTAGTATTTAACCCATATTTCTATAACGTAAGCACATTCACAGCAGTGATGACAGCATTCGTTTTCTTGGATGTACATCTTTTGCTGTATATGTTGAGTTTTTATTCTATTTTATTTGGAGTTTTCACAGCAGATTTGTTAATGTGTGTCAGAAATTCTCACATCATCTCTCGCTGTATGTGTCTGGAAGTAGGTCTCACAGAGTCTCTTGCAATGTTTAACTGGGTCCTTTTCGTGTGGAGGTATCCTTCGCAGAGCTACCATAGCGCACTATGGCTTAGCGGACAATCCCAGCGGAAGTTAAGGAGATTGGACAAGGAGATGGGAAAGACAGTTACTACACGTGCGGAGGTGGGCAGGGTGGTATGAGTCAAGGAAGAAGGGTATCTGCAGGCAGGACGTGCCTAATCCGAGTGGCCTAATCCGGGTAGGGCGGATTACCTCCCGGCCCGCCCCCTCTTAAGCCGCCGTCAGATTGATGTCTTCTGGACGGCGTGTTCTATGGACACCCGGATATCAGTCACTATACTCTGTCCTCAACCACTCGCTCCACCCCTACACGATCTCAAGGATTTGAACCGTTTGATAAAACTGGGCATTTGTCACTGCTGCATATCGTATTTCTTAAACTTGCTTTGAAGAAGCATCACATATAGAGGGTTTATACTACAGCTAAAAAGCTAAATTCCCGTATGAGATTTAAGTAATTAGTTAGGGAGGACGTACCTGCCCCAGCAGGAGTCTCCTGTGCTTTTTTTCACCAATAAAAAATGTGGGTGTCGCTACACGTACGTGATATTGTAATATGCGAACGCTGATCATCTTCACACGGGAATGAGACGGAGGCTGGATTGTTTTATTGACTATTCTACCCTATTTTCAACGATGTATAATAACAATGACTATAGCATGTCAATAGTGGACTTCTAATCTGAGATAACAGGAAAGAAACTACGAGGGCTTACAATTCAAAACGCCACGTTCTGTCCCGCTCCTCGTCGCTTCTTCTATTGGACGCCAAGGATTTGGTTATGAATGAATTCAGCCGTCGCCAGTTCGCGTTGAGATATGGAAAATGCGGGCCAAGTTATCAGAGATATTGTATAGCGACTGGCTTGAGGTCTTCCCCGGGGAATCGAGCGTAATAATATACGAGTCCCTCGTTGCCCCTTAATCTCTCAGGTCGACATTGGAGTTCCCAACGCGTCTCCCAAGGCCGAGAAGCTGATGTCAAACTGCATGGACGTTATTTTGATGTCGTACTGCATTTTCACTAAAACATCTCTGTGAATCCCAGACGCCATTAGCATTTTTTTTTCAACAACATTCAAATATTGAAAAAAAAAAAAAAAGTTTCTCAAGGTTGCCACACGATGTAGCTTATGTGGTGTAAGTGGAAAAGCGCCTCTTCATATGGACCAACGATCCCCATTCTCCCAGCGGGTTAAGCTCGGTGCTTCAATAATGTGGAGAGGGATGAACTAAAGTGATATTTCTTTAGGGAGATTATTCTGGTCTGGAGAATCTCATTTGTGAAATCCCTCCTTGGAGAAAGTGTTTAAATATTTGAAACACGTTATCATTCGCGTTTAGATGATGATATTAGAGATCTCTATAACTCCCTGTTCTGTGTCGAAACTTTTAAATTATTTCACAAATCACCCTGCTCAAACATGCTAAAACATTTGGACCGGAGTGATGTACAACCAAGTTTTACCAAGACAAAGAAAAGAGCTGCTAATGTTAAACTAGCTAACCTCAAACGTAGAAAGCCCATAAGAAAACAGCCCATATCTGTCCAGCTATGTCATGAACCCTGCAAAAAGAGGGCGGGGGGCTCCACCCACGGGCAGCGTTCTCATGCCCCGGGGGTCAATGTCAGAGGCAGGGTGAAGGTCAGTGTTCTGTGTCACTGCAAAGACAACAGAGATAAGATGTTTTGATCAAGACGCAGCCTGTGTATCGGGTATAGACCGTGGGGAGACTGCTGTCTAATGTAGGGACATGAACCAAACATTCGGAGGAAGTCTGGTAAACCCTAGGTCATGACCAAGTTGGAGGCGAAAAACTCTTCAAATTCTCTGTCTTTGTATTACTGTGCACAGCAGTTGTAAAACCTTTTGGGGATCAGGGATTATTGTCTATTGATAAGCCAAAATCGGAATGCAGTTGCTTTCCAAAACAGTAACTACGTGGGTTACGTTAAAGATATGTCTTTTTTATTAACCTTACACAAATTGAGAAGATATATGAGTGAGAATTGTGATTTTAAGTGATTTTACTGGCCAGTTTCCTGTATATAGTGTATGTACACAGAGATTTCGACTAGAGCGTTGCCATTTTCACACAAGAGGGCAATCTCTGGACTTAAAGGAAGTCCAGGGCCGTTAAGAGCCTTTCTACTAAATCGTGTAAATGATTTATTCCCAAGTCAATTCCCACCTTTCTGTTCCTTCATATTTGTTTATAATGCTTGCATATGACACAAATTTGCGATAATTAAGTTCTTAACATTATAAGAACTGTGGAAGCTAAAGTGAGGAACGCCTTATGTCGCACCTCATTTTTCGCATCGATGGGCAAGGGGCCATCCATAAAGTATGTACGCAGATTTTCCTGGAAAATTGACCCCCCCCCCCCCCCACCCCCCCTGTTGCACAGTATACGCTACTCATGGACCCCCCCCCCCCCCCTTGTTGCGTATGTACATTTTCTAGACCCCCCCCCCCCCTCCAACACCTGTAGCAGGTATTACCTAGACAGGTGTTCTTCACACCTTTTCCTCAGTCTCTGACAAATTTCCCTCAGTACAGGAATCTAGCAGCGGGGTGTACACCTTGGCCTTTCCCAAAAACATTGGTTTAAAAAAAAAAGAAGGTACATCTGGCTCACCAAAATACCCCTATGTCTGAATTCAAAATCTCATGAGATTCTGTAATTTGGGAATGGAATTTGTTGTGGTCCCTTAAGTCCCCACCAGTCAGACCAGGTGTACCTCAATCCCAATCTCACAACAGTCGCACAACCATACTGCCCCTCAACTATACCGCCCCTCACTTTCACTCCTCAACCCGACTGCCCCTTAACCATACCACCCCTCACCAAAACTGCTCCTGAATCATATTGCCCCCCACCATACTACCCCTCAACCATACTGCCCCACCACATACTGCCACTCCACCATACTGCCCCTTTACTATACTGTCCCTCTACCATACTGCCCCTCCACCATACTGTCCCTCCACCATAATGCCCCTCTACGATACTGCCCCTCTACGATACTGCCCCTTTACAATACTGTCCCTCTTCCATAGCGGCTCTCAACTATACTCAACTGCCCCTTCACCATACTTCCCCTCTGCAGTACTGTCCCTCCACCAAACTTCCCCTCTACTATACTGCCCCTCTACTATACTGCCCCTTTACAGTGGCATCAGAATAGGGGGAGGGGGGGGGGGCAACTGCCCCCAAAAAGTCAGCAGCTTCAAATTTTTCTCAAACAAGTGTAAATACTGTGTTGACTTTTCAGCATCGAAGAAAGTCTAACTTTTTAGCATGCAACCAGCCTCGACTATTCACCATGGAAAAGTCTGACTTTTTAGTGTGCATTGAGGGCTAAACCCTGACTTATCACTATGGCAAAGTGTCAAAGTCTGACTTTTTAGTGTGCAATGATGGCCAAGCCCTGACTTTTCACCGTAGAAAAGTGTCGAAGTCTGACCTTTAACCATGCAATGATGGCTAAGCCCTGACTCTTCACAGTGGAAAAATATCAAAGTCTGACTTTTAAGCATGCAATGATGGCCAAGCCCTGACTTTTCACCGTAGAAAAGTGTCAAAGTCTGACCTTTTACCATGCAATGATGGCCAAGCCCTGACTTTTCACCGTAGAAAAGTGTCATAGTCTGACCTTTTACCATGCAATGATGGCTAAGCCCTGACTTTTCACTCTGGAAAAATGTCAAAGTCTGACTTGTTAGTGTGCAATGATGGCTACGCTCTGGCTTTTCTCAGACTTTTTGCAGATTCGGTAAATCCAGCGGAACAGGCAAATGCCGAAGTCTGACTTCATACCAAGAAAAAGGTCTGCAATTTTTCAGTTTGCCACCCCACTTTCAAAACGTTCTGACCCCTCTGCTTTACTATATTGCCCCTCTACCATACTGCCCCTCCACCATACTGGCCCTTCACCCTACTGCCCCTCAACCTACTGCCCCTCGACAATGCTGTCCCTGCACCATACTGCCCCTCTACTATACTCTCACTCCACCATCTGCCCCTCCACCATACTGTCCCCCAACCGTACTGCCCCTCAACCATACCCTGCCTCACCTATACCTTTGCTCAACCATCATACTGTCCCTCAGCAATACTGCCTCTCAACCATACTGCCCTTACACCATACTACTGCCTCTCAACCATACTGCCCTTACACCATAGTGCCCCTCCGCCAAGTGCCCCTCCACCATACTGCCCCTCTACAATACTGCCCCTCTACAATACTGGCGCTCCGCCATACTGCCCCTCAACCTCACTGCCCTCAACCATACTGGCTGTAAACCATACTGGCCCTCACATTACTGCCCCTCAACTATACTGACCCAATCCATACTGCCCCTCATAGGGGTACTATGGTGCAATTTGATGCAATTTGATTCAGGGGCAGTATTGTGGAGGAGCAGTAAGGTTGAGAGACAAGACACACACACACACCTAAACATACACATAACCACTTATACAGGTCATTTTCATGGAAAGTGCGTATGCATGCGTATGGAAAATCCAGCCCTCAACCCCCCCTCCCCCCCTTGTACGCTTTTGTACGCATTTGGTCCAACCCACCCCCCCCTTGCTGCGTACGTACTTTATGGATGGCCCCCAACCTTGCCTTAAATTCTGTTGCAACCCTCACATAACCGATCCTACCGCCAAGAGTAATACATCTATGAAAAGTTGATTCGAAACTAGTATGTTTTCTAAAGATGCGGATAAAACATCATTGACAGAGCGGGAGAGTAACCAATGAATAGCAGTTTAGTAAAATGTACATGTATTTACTTTATTGGTAGATACTCGCATAACGCGTTTCTTTTAATAAAGATATTTCATGAGCACAAAGAATATTTATATCAAAGGAAACAAGGTACGCGAACACGTACGAATAAGGTTAATACATTTTACGTCTATTATATACCTCCCTATATAAATTACCTTCATATATAAATAATTGGTGATATACTTGGTAAAATGTTACCACGTCCAAGCTGGCTTCTAGTATGCTGGTAGTTATGTTGATATCTTTCTGGAAGTAGAGCTGCGACCACTCTCCAATCTGAGTGGTTAGTGAAAAATCTTCAGCCAAACATAACACATATTCAAATATGTTTGTATGTTTCTATATACCACCATACTATGGTGGTATATAAATGATACCATTAGCGTAGCAGAGGTTGGTATTCGTGTAACATGGGTATATAGGTATATAACAATGAACGATTCGTAACCTCCGTTTTTCCACACAGGAAACAAATTTCGTTAAGTCAGTCACACGAGAAATTCAGACAGAGTTAATGGGTGAAGAGGGTGTTCCTGACTCGTGCTCAAAGTCGGGTTGTTCCGATGCAGCTCACGCGCGTATCGCGTGGGGATCAAGAGGAAGAGACGTACGTGCATGCATGTGTGTACTGTGTGAAGATTGCATCCCCCGCCCCCGCACCGATCCCCGCCAAGGACCGGAGATGGGGTACGCAACCAGCTGAGCTGAAAAACGTGCGGGGGGGGGGGGGGGGGGGGGTAGTTGTTAATAAAAAGGGAAAAAGTAAGCCGAGGGGAAGTGATTTAAGGTTGGTGGGTTGCAGCCCCCAGGGGTAGCCGAAATTATGCAGGCATGAAGGGTTTTACCTCCAGGGTACCTAAAAGGTTGCAGAGCTCAAAGTGTCGTTGACTTATCCTCCCCTGACACGCGCATCGTTCAGTAAAGTCTTATTTGAAGTAGTATCATATAGGAATTATTTTTAAATGTATTTAATATATTTCCCCTGATATTTCTCGTATTATGAATTAGAGTTTAGTATATTATGGACGAGGCTGTAGTAGTTCTACGTCCAGCTAGATTCTATAAAAAGAAAAGAAATATAGTTTAGTGTTTGTTACAATTTATTCTCAGTTGGTATATTCATAGAAAATTGACATTTCGACATAATTGTGTCTCTACAGAACAAACACCTAGAAAATAGGGACCCTTTGATTGAGGTGTATCTAAAACACAAGTATAGAAATTGTTGCTTTCCCGTGGATGAATTATTTGTAGGTAAATACTTAATAGGCTTAGATAGGAATAATCAAATATCGTTACACAAGGAGACATATTAGTAAAGAGTTTATCTATGAATAGAATCCATGTAATTATTCATCAAAATAAGTTTATTGTAGGAAGACTCAATGCATTTTCAATGGATTAGGGTTCTTTTCGATTCGGTGCAGTGAGCGTACTTTTAACGTTATTTGACAACGGACTCCCCGCCGACAGATCCTGGAGATGAAAAATGAGTTGCAGTCAGACCAACCACGGATCCCACACATGAAAGCGTCTACCTGAGCGGTAGGCTAGTTGCTCCCACCTACCACAAGAGCAGCTCATCACAGGGGACTTCCCTGTGGGAACTCCCCCGACAGGCCGCCGGGGGAATAGACCCGAAATTCCAATGTGATTAGTCCCAGGTCCGCAAATAACCAGAAGCTCTCTGCCTTTTTTTGGCTGCGTGTGAGGGAACGTGGTGATACTTATAACCCTTAAAAAGAGCAGTCTTGGAATGTGTGTGGGTTTGGGGATGAGCTTCCGCATTTCTTGCAGTTTAGTGTCTGGCCTTTTTTAAACTTTCTCATGGGTACACTGCTCCGATTGAAAAAAGCGATCTGTAATTAGATATCAAAATTAAAGAAAAACAACGATATCCTTCACACGCATGCAGCAAAATGGTCGAAATATTCGGTTTCAAATCGAGAATAATTTATAGATAATTTTTGGGGGGAAAACAATCAGATAGTTTTGATGCATATTTCCTCGAATAAGAAAAATAACTCCCATTCGATGAGACATAACATGCCACATTCTAAGCGCCAAAAACATATTATAAGTGTAAAAAGGCTAGACTCGAGAAATTCTTTGCACAGTGATTTGTGTGTTTGGCCTCGTGATCCATTGCAGTAATAAGTCGGGCAGGGGAACCCCAGGAGATTGGCTGAGGGAAGAAACCATGGAGATACAGGGACAAAAACCTTATGGTGAGAAAAATAGTACACATCGTTAGGGGATCCCGATTGGGCCTGGGAAAGCGGGAACTGAAGGGTTCTGGGAACGATCTGGGAATCCTGGGAGAGGTCGCTGGGCGCCGCCTTGCGGAGGTGACGTGTAGACTCGCGCCGGCGTTCCCGCGACCTACCTGAGATGATGGATACTACGACATCCGGGGCCTGATCCCGAGGTCATGGCCCCAGGTCACGCAGACGCAGGGTGGGGCCGCTAGGTGCCGGTAGGTTGACGGGAGACGGGGTCGGGCACGCGCGGTACCAGGGCAATGCAGATGAGGGTCGCGAAGGAGAGAAAACCCTAACAATATAAAAAAAAACCGTCCGATTTGTATATGAATCGTATTATTATGGCCTAGAATGAACGAGACAAGCAAGAATAGAGTTTGAATTGAAGATGCATAGTCTATGGACCCATATATATACATCTATATATATCCGTTCTCAGAAGAATTTAGATCTGAGGTACACAATACAAAATTATCAAAGGCCAAAAACAGTTTCGATATAAAACTATCAATGCTCAAATCAAGGTAAGCCCTGGTTTCCCTCTGACAACTCTCAACTCTCAAATCAATCGCCCTTCGTTGCTTCGACCTCTTTAAAAGGATTAGGTCGGCAGATCGATAGTTATGCAGCCTCTCCCCTCCATATGTGCGTTTTTTGCCACATTATGTGGGAAATCCCCTTTTTCATATTCAAAATATGTAATTCATTTTCCTTGTGTCAAGCGAAGATTTCTGTTATCTATTTTTGAAAAACTAACTAGCACCCGAGTATCATGACTCAAAGCCTCCTACCCAGAATACTTTGCTCTAGATATTCCTCCAGGTACCTAGCGAAGCCTCCAGGACCCACAACCCAACCCTCACTACCCCCTCCTCCACATACCTTTCCAACCCCGACAAACCCTGTGACAACCCGCCACTCCCCATCCAGATGCCAAGAAACCCTTCAAATCTCTGGCAACATCTGCAACCCACTACTACCCTTTTCTTGAACATAAAGGTACCACTATACATTACAGGTGATAAATCCCAAATAATATGCTTAGTTTATTCTATTATTTCTCTGATCAAGGTTAGCATTTAAATAGAAAATAATCTATGGTTTTTGGACAGGCAGCCATAAATAGAGCTGCAAGAACTAACATATAATAGAATGTGCGAAGTATATCAGTAGGGTCTACAAATACAAAAAAGGGGCTACAAATTTGTATATTTTCTCGTAATCAATGGCGTTGAGACCCGTAATCATTTGATTTCAAATCCGCAATTAATGGCATGGGTTCTGACAGCTAAGAAACACTTGGTAGTGGTTTACTGTAGCCCCATACAGTAGGAACTTCATAATAGATGGATAATAAATACACAATATTACCATGATTTCGATCTGAGTGGCCGTATTCTCCGCGTAGTTGACGCGTAGTATTGCGTAGCGTCAACTACAAGGAGAATACGGCCACACAGATCGAAATTATGGTAATGTTGTATTTATTACTCACTTATTTTTAGATTTAAGCAATAAATATGATCGTTAGAAAACTTTTCAACGTAATTAAGAAGTTATGTTTGGGATTACTTTCATCTCAAAAATCCGTATCCTCCTAGGAGGGTACGGAGCTCCGTATCCTCCTCAGTAGCGATCTGTAATCTCCATAGGCTTAGTATGGAGACTCCGTATCAGGTGGGTAATAAAGATATAGAAGCTACGACTAGATCAGTAAAGATCGTCTACCAGTACGAGTACTCGTCGGCTTATTACTGAGCTCGATCTGGGCTGCAACCAGTTGTACCCCAGGCACACTGCACTCACTACGGGACCAGGTGGAGAGTTAACCTCCCGGCTGAAACAGTGGAGACAGACTGGGGTACTTAGCATGCAGGGGAGGCGCAGTCCACTGACCCTCCTCGCTAGCCGCCTCTGAAAGATAAACACTAAGGACAGGACAATAGCCATGCATCGTCACGACTCTTTTATGATAATGGTTTGTGTATTCGTGGACAGAGTAACCGGAATAGACGAGTTTGCGGCTGTGTTGAGCGAAATGATGGCCTGGTTGTTCATCCGTGATTATCAGGGGATGGTTTGCACAGGAAGAATAAAGAAATTACCGATTAGGCTCTGGTTAATGTGCATGCTAATTGCACAATGTAATGGAGTGTGGTGTGACAGGCTAATACGATCTTGTATGGTTTATAACTGTGAGTGGCACGTAGTCGCCAACCTGTTTGCTATTCGTATTCACGGTGTGGAGCTGTTACATTCGTCAGGATGCTCACAACGAATTCAATATTGTTCATAGATATGGGCCCAAGGAAAGCAGTGGGTCCCATTTGTGTTTGATATGAAATCCTGGATTAACGGATTAGTAAAGTGCTCCTGTTGTGAGCAGCGCATGTGTAATAGACCTATGATTTATTGATCTGTACCTCACTGGAAATAATTATTTAATGCATTTATAGCATTTGAAATTAGAGAGGAAATTATTGAGTATTCAACGAGCCTTATTTTAACCCCCTCTGCTCCCAGTTCAATGAACACAGCTACAGGTTGGTGGGTGATAGAGATATTTGTTCCGTAGAAAATTCCAGGGTTATATAAAGAATCTATAAGATGAGGCCAACAGGTATTTACGTACAATACGAGGAGGCGGGTGTTTAGAAAATATTGACGTTAAAAAGATAAAAGAACCCCTTGTCTCGTGCCAACGCAAACATGGAAAACTGACAGCCCTGGTATTGTTTGACATTACTCATTAAACTGAATTATTCATCATGTTTTCAAGATAAATACGGCTATTTTTGTTTTCTCCATCCCCTTATTCTCTGCCTGAATAATGGATCGGTGATAATGTACTGTAATCGTGCGGGCTAGATACACGGGCCCTTCCCTCTTAATGCGGGCTTTTAAGGGCGTAAAAACGATCTGACACATCTGAATTGCCACGCTCTAGATAGGATCTCAATTGTGGTTTCTTGTTGTATTTTGTTCATGGTTTCAATGCGTATCACGAATCAAAATTGTTATCTCATATAGGAACATATCCTTAAACTTGACTATACGGTCTCTGAGAGGGAAAGGTGATTCTTGATCAAATGAATTCCCTGGTTTTTGAGAAAGTTTATTTTGCTTATAACGCACCATACGTAATTCGAGAACTCCTATGATTATAACCTTTGTCAGATGTACGAGGCACTACTGCTAGTGGCTAAAATTTCACCGAAAGAAGTGATTTCCAATTGTGTAGTGAGATTTATGTTTTATGTCAGCATTTGATAATATGCCTTCGGCTGGATTGAATTGAAATTCCCCTTCAAAGATCATTCTCTTTGGCCACAGGCCGAATATAATTACATATATCAGAATGAGCAATATGCCTGATGCAAAATGAAAGACCGTTCTGTACTGCAAATTGAAAAAACAAACATTTATTGAAACACCGCTGTATTGATGTGCATTAGAATATTACACTTTACAAAAGCGATAAAATGTTGAACTTAGCAGAGTTATTCATTTCATTTGATCTCGCATTAAGTGGCCTCACCGTGCAATATGGCGTGTACGCGTGTAATGGTGATGCCGGCGCGAGGTGTTGATGTATTTGGCTTACTTTCACAGGACATTGTAATCAGAGGCTCACTGCTGGCTCTGAACGACCAACGCGACCAATGACTATAGCAAAGCCAATACCTCAGTGTTCTGCTCTGGAAATAGAAATACACGCAATCGTTAAAATGTTGATTATGAAAATGAAACGATGATACTTTGATATGAAGACAATCTAGGGATATCAGTTTACGCAGATAGCCAGACGGCATTGGCGCCAGCTAGCCAGCCACTGCTAGCAGACAGATAGACAGACATGCAATTAAACCTATGTCATTTTCTACACGGGTAACACGGTTCTCTCTCTTTTTATTTCAGACATATTTTTTCACGGACGCAGATGACCCAGTTCTGCAAGAGAGAACACGTAAGTAACATGTACAATCATAAAGCCACATACAGAACATTTCTTACGTGTGTAATTAGTCAAACATGTTTAGGTTTATCCGATCTTCATGTGCGCAAATAGCTATACTGTATGTTTCTACAACTAAAACATATCTATACGTCTCCCAACATTAAATGTCCTGTAGGTTGTGCTGTCGGTTTCAGGTTCAGTCAATATCCACTGTGCATACAGTGGAAGCTGCGATAATAGAAAAATCTAAAAGATGTCTATGAGGTCTAACCACAAATATATGTACAGTAAACATGACAAGGAGGGTTCCAAATGTATAGGTCTGCTTCAATTTAGGTTCGCTTGATAATAGACCATTATGTACTTTTAGGTATTGGTGTTATTGATAGGATCAGGATAAGTGGTAATTCTTTAAGTTTATTTTTTTGTAGCAGATGTGACAGGCTATGCTATGCACTATAATATGTACAACTTGAGTACACAGGAATAGAGCTGAAGGTTCCTCTTTAATGAGGTATATGTGAGTATTTTTTTATTTTCTTTACTTTGTTATCAATTCGCTACACTCCCTATTTAATTAGTCACTTACCTGTCCACTAGAGTAGGTAAACTCTGTTCGTTCTGGCTTGAAACACCACAAGCCATTCACCCACAGTTAATGCTCCTTCTGTATTAACTGTATAAAACCTGCAACCTTACAGGTTACAACAATAAACATCACCACCCTATTTCACCCTGAAATGCAAGTCATGTTTATTACCTGTTGAAACATCTTTTGACAGGGCCGCTTCAGATGGCTATATTTAAATAATGTCACCCAGACTTATTTAAATCCCCATCCATCAGTGCAGCCTGAGGATTCCCTTGGATGAAACCGCTGTAGTTGTCATGCACACGCCATGACAACCCATGACACACCTGTTTTGTTACTCTACAAACTATCTGTCAACAACCTGACACTAAGCAAATCACTACGATAACGCTACTGTCAACAATGTCGTAATCGAACGAATAGACATGTGACGTCAGCCGATGACAACATCAAGCTCACTTGAGCGGTAGCTGCCACATAGAACAGACCTAGCCTCGTCTTTAAACTAGAGGTATATGTGAGTATATCAAAATCAGGGCCTGCACCAACTACACCTGCAATATGGTGGTTGAGATTAGCAGGTTCTTGGATTTCAGAGAATCATGTATTCTGTTGTGTTAGCAGTCTGGAGTAAACCTGCTTCTACATATATGGTAATAAATTGCACTCTCACCAATGGGAAATAGAAGCAGCCCATTTAGATATTTTTGAGATATAGACGCCTTTATTGTATAGTAGTCTGTAAATGTATGCAACGTGAACTTAAATGTCTCGTACATTAGTTACCCATCAGCTGCGTTCTATAGTGTGTGCGTGTTTTATGCCCAAGAACATCAGGGATTTTTTTGTAAAAGGTACTTTACGATGTGGATTTATCTCCTTATACCTAGCTATGTATGATCTAGGTGCAATGTATGTCAATATATGTCAATGTTTTATTATATATTGCACACATTGCATTCAGTCCCCGACCCATCACACATACCCCAGGCTCAGTTTCATGGATTGACCTGAGTAGTTGGGCGTTTATTGCCCTCCATTGGTATTCATACGCGGGGCGTCTCCCTCTCATCCACTCCGCCATCTTCACTTTTTTCCTCCACGCCCACATGGCGGGGGACGATCAAGGAAGCTATTAGATAGATTCCTCCTGGGTGGCACATACGCGGGCTGATGGTGATTGACCGACCCTATTACACAGGATGTGGCGAGGGGAGGCTATATTGGGGACGAGGATCTGCATCGAGACTGCAGTATGAGGTACGTTGAGGTACGACAGGCGAGAATGGGGGTCGGGGATGGGGGCAACTTGAAGGGAGCATCGGTGAACTAAATGTGCCGCGCGCACAGCTTTCATATCTGGCCTGGGTTTTAGGCCGGGAAATTATTCCCGTATCTATAGTACCCAGCTTAACCCTTTCCCAACGGGTTTCCTATCTCTCTGTTTCCTTCGTTTCAGGCAGGTCAAATTGTCAAAATGATAATTCCTCTTTGCGAACAGATCTCCCTGTACATAACGCGTTCCCAACTAGCGATGTAACATTTAAAGGCATTTTTGCAGTGCACATCCTTTAATTTCCCAATTGCACACACTCCAATCTGCAAACATAGTGATAACTAGGGAGGAACAATGAAGCCATCTTCCAGGGTGTGATTACTGTTTCACTAATATCACGGACCATATACAAGTCTCTGCTGCTATACAGAGGACAGACTTAAAAGCTGTGGAAAGTCAATTTCAAGGAACGCCGGGTATGGTAGCGCTATGCTAGTCGTGAGTGAGGTAAGATGAATGTTTGATCGAACCCTCTGGTGAAAAATTGACACGCAATCAGGAAGTGGCTTCTTTACTGAAATATTCACGTATGACGTCATACCGAGGTCAGTATGGACCGCGAAGAACGCCGCCTGGAGGTCACATGCTGTGGGGGCTTCATCCCAGCATGCACCAGCCTCTCTCTTTCAACCCTTTTAGCTCCGAAGGCACCTGGATGCATTGCCCAGATGAGTCTATATGGTGCCGTGAGCCACTTTCAAGAAGGGATTCAGACGAGGCCTGGAACCGCTCCTCCAGTAAAGTATTTTGCATGTGCCAAGAGGCAGACACTGGATAGGTCTGAATGATACCTTAAAGATGTGGTTGGAAAAAGAGGTGATGTTGCTACTGAGCCTTGCATACCCTAATCAATTACAGAGTGATTTAGAAAATCACATTCTTAGAAATAATGTTGAAAGAGTAGGTCAGGTAAATCTAAATTCAGTATTATGTATAAAAGTATGAAAGAAAACTTTTGATAAAACCAGAGGTTATTGTATTAAACATATTTCTTAATTTAGACTATGGGAAATGACTAACAACCACTCACCAATATTTCGGTGCTCACTTTTTCTTTGGATACTTCTTTTTCATACTTGCGGTTTAATTTTAGATTAACAATTCCATTCGCCTACGTTTCGGCCAAGGGAGATGTGGCCTTCCTGATAAACTCTTTAATTTGATATGTCCCAAACAAGCTATACCTACAATAACATATCAGCATAGAGTCATCTATGTGTTGTATTCAGATTAGGTTGTTCAAGCCACCACGGTGGTGCTCAAGGTGGAGTATACAGTTCCCCTATTGTCCCTGTCAGAAGATACCCAAATATATGCAGTAACTGTTATACAAAGTTACTAGTCTTGTCATCGGGACAGGCGCTCTGTTAGGTAAAGCTTCGTCAATATTCAATATGAAGAGAAACGGCTTCTGGGCGTCTGTTTTGTCTTTTTCCTTGGTTGAGGAGAGAGCAGGGGTGAACTGTCGTGCAGATCGCTCAAGGAAAATACGATAGGCCAACTTCTTTTAGGAGATTTCATGTCGGCGAGACGGTCGGCTTGGTTTTCTCACACCCACGGCTGGAACTCTCGCTGCTATGTTTGGTGATGATTTGTATGTTGGATTAACATTATTTATACTGCTAAATCCGCTACTCTCCGTTAAATATTTACTGAAAGAGATACATACACCGTCAGAGACACGCATGCTTGTGTGGTGATCCTTAATAACCAAGTAACATGAGCAAAGCAGACGATATTTTCAAGGGTTGACTAGCAGGTTGTCTGGTTGCTACCAGTTAATCATGTAAGGTCACGATGTATATATTTCATTAGCAGTAACACACGTCTGAGATGGATTTTAAATGCCTGCGTTCAAGGAAACAGGAGAACAGAGAATAAATCTACCCTTGTGGTATTTCCTGCAATTGTATGTTTCAGCTGGCCATAATAAGACTGTGTAACAGAAAGGATGAGACACTTTCCTGCAGGTGGTCTGGAGTAGGTACATGGGGTCTTACCATCGCGCGTCTGTATTCTAATGACCCCTCCTAGCGCCACCTTTCGGGACGCTGGGGACCTATTTGGGCGGCGCCAGGATCGGGTCAATTGCCGCCGGCCTTGCCGCCGCTTCCGGTCTGTTCGCGCCTCATTCTTAGCCCGGCGCATGCCCCTACTGCCCTCTCTTCCCCCAGGGGAGCTGTAAGACCCACTTCCGCATCCGTGTACCGCTCCTCTCCCATCACGCCCTGCCACAAGTTCCGAGCGCCAGGCAATCAGGGATGGACGTTTCCGGGCCGCTGTTGGCCGACAATGGCGGCCTGTTGGAGGCAGCCAGCGGACAGCGCCTGCCCATCAGTCCCACCAGGTGGCGCCCTCTGCCCGACCTCCATCTCTCACAACAGAGTCTGGTTAGCGAAGCGTTCCCTTGGCGATAGGCCCCTCTTTCATATTGTACTCGGGGTCTCTTTTTAATGAATATTTAAAAAAAATATGCAGGTCTATGCCGTTCAGAAAGGGGGTGGATGAGCTCTTTATATTTTCCTGGATTTCTGGGGGTTAGCGAGATGAGCATGCGTAAATATGGGCAATGAGACTCTTTAATACCCCCTCCCCATCTACTTAGGTATACGCACCCACCCACCTACATACTCTAGGAAGGCGACCCGAGGATCTGAGGGCGTTCCCAGGGTGCAGGAGGTGAGCAGAGGGATAAGGGTTGTTTGGTTGAGCCTCACCGTAAATATGATGGATGGGAGCATTATGGGATAGCACGGGATCCTGATTAGAGTTAGGGTTTAGGGTTCGGAAGGAGCATCTATGTGTATTGGAGGCGAGGTAAGGGTGTCGGATTAATACAGGGTTATCCCCGGGGGCACCCGGTCTCCCATCATGGCGCTCAGGGTGTGGACTTAGGCGCTGGGATCTGGATTAGGGAACACGGCCTGCATATCTGTACCGTGGGAAATGCGTCTACAATTACCGGGAAGAGTGCGCTGCTTGTATGGAATTCCACGTAGTACCTTGTGGTTGTTGACTTCGTCCATTCGGCTATCCGGCCAGCTTTCCAAGTTAGTTGTGTTAATCCGGTTTAATCGTCTAGTAGTTGTAAAAACGGTTAGCTTAACGGCCAAATCAGAGGAACACGGTTTTTCGCATCAAGAACTAGCGCCCCACCCCCACAGGCTCACCCCTCCTCTCTCTGGAGCTGGCTCTGTTCTGTATTGATTATAATGCTGTGGTTTTAATATGTTGAGGAGGGCAGCAACTAAAACCCGACAGGGGGTCAGATTAACGTATACCTAGCCTGATCACCTTAGCCCTAATCCATACTGGCTTTGATCTCAGTCCCTGCACCTTTCTCATTCCCACACTAATACCCTCCCTCTCTCCGACCCTCCTCCACAGAACCCCCACTCACTGGTCAGGCTAGACGGGAGCTGGCGATCCCTGTCATGTTATGGTGCGTCACGTAACCCGGTGTGGGAAAAAGCTCATTACGACAGGAATCGCGATGGTCGGTCGTTAAAAAAAATCGTCATTATATGTCGTTGCGACTGGCTTTCCAATGATCGATATAGTTCCCGTAGGCCTACTAGAGATGGTGCAAGCTTTTTTTGTTTTTTTGTTTGTTTTTTGTTTATTGCAAATAATTCACCTCATGGGAGATGGTCTTCCATTACAGCCAAAACCCGAGCGAACAGAATAAGAAAATTTCTTTTCCCCGCTAGATACGTATAGACTCAACAGTCATGTTTTTTGGGGAGAATGAACCAGCAGCAGGTAAGACCACAAGAGGAGTGGATTCTGTTATAAAAATGTATAGATACCTCAAAGGCATTCACGGGTTTCGGACATGAAGATACTGGAGGGTGTGTGTGTGTGTGGGGGGGGGGGGGGGGGGGTACTTTCGCTGAGTGAGTGGACCCGATCTGAACGACAGTACTTGGTATGCGATATCACATACTACTGCGTGCATGTACTCGCTCGCACCCGCAATTTAGGCCAGAGAAATGGCGCCAATGGTGAAACGGGATGCCAAATTAGAGAATATTACGAACATCAACGATTCCTGAAATACTTTGATTATGCCTTAGATACCCATGCAGTGTCAGAGGTAAGTAAAAGGCATCATATGCCCTGTCATGATTGAGGAAGTCGAGGTGATGACGCAAAGGAGGTGGGTCATGGTTAACCTGCTGAGTCTTCCATATGAATGTTATTCTCTGGTTGCCTTTACCCGACATTCACCCACATGTAATGTGACATCCACACTTTTGGCCCGCTGTGCAGCTTGCGCCCCTTCAGTCAATTGCGCCTTTTGACCTGTGGAAGTACGTCTCCTCGACCAGTAGTCGTCTTCAATGTCGGATACGGGGAAAGTGTCTGGGTAATGTATGATATGTTGACACTGCCCCTCCGTGTGGGGTGTGGATATAGAGGAGAGATGTCCTAGATATAGGTCATGGGGGAAGAGCTGATAGATGGAGGTCACGTGATGCAGAGTTTATCTACGCATGGAGGAGCTCATTTCACTGATGGGCCCCATGGCAGTATATCGGGCTGGAGGTGGTGGTGTTCGGCGTGATGGTAGAGACATGCATTCTATTGCTAAATTACCTTAATGACCATATAAATGAAAGTCTAATATCCGCACTTTAATTACTATGATATTCCCCCAGGAAGGAAGATGAGGAACTGATGGGAGCCTTTTTGTCCCTCCTTGTAATTTACGAGCGTTATTGTCCGTCTCGAGAGGTATTCATGTTTTTGCGCTTGTACGCCGGGCGGTGGTCTACAGTCGGCCCGTGCCGTCCAGCTCGGGGCGATCAGGCGAGATGCTCCCGCGCTAATTCAAATTGCCTGTCCTTCTTGCCACCGGCCATTTTCCTTCAGTCACGTGACATGATTACGTTCACTCTCCAAACAGAGACATGTCCCGGGGATGATGAATCCTAGAGGTGTTTGTGCTAGGCGAGTGGAGCTGCTCACTGAAGGCTGAGGGCTCACTGGAGTTGCTCGGGCATTGTGTTATTGACCACGATCCAGGCTTGTATTACTCACGTGATTAGACAGCAGCCTCGTCTTTGTCTTCTATGACATCCATTATGTCTTCCTCCTGGTTAACCCGCTCGCGGCCCTGCTGCCTACCACCACTTCCTGTACCCTGGTCCCATTAGCACAGCCTGTCACCCTTTATCCAAAATCCTGACACATAAATCCTATCAACCATGGCCAACCACAATTCATACTGTATTCCACCTACATGTGAATACTTGCTTAGCCACCGGATCACTCGACTCCTAATTTCGCACATATTGTATTCCAGCTTAAGTATAAATTATGTACATAATTATAGAAAAGTGTTGTAATGCAAGATTCCCCCAAACTTGGAAAAAGACAGAAGGCAGGAAAACGGTTTAAAAAGTTCCATAACAAAAGGATAGTATTCCATAAATAACAATAATAGTGAGTCAGGCCCCATTAAATAAATTAGATCAGTGTCAGTTCATTTTGATAGGGCAAAAATGCATAATTATAGATTATGGGGAGACATTGTAAGATTCCATACAAGATTGATCCTTTAACTCAATATCTTGTATTCTTTTCTCTCTTGTCTAAACAACCCTTTCACCATTTTGCCCAAGATGGTATATGGCTCCAACCAACGAGTATCTACACGCGTTGCTCCAACCAAACTCTCTCTGCAGTCTCCGACCCTTGGCTTCTGCTGAATCCCACCTGTATAGGTCCTGGTCTATATGTATGTGTATGTTCATACATATATGCTACACACATACAGATACATGTACACGTTGAGGTGCGCGTGTGCTAGTCGTGATTATTTACCCTCAACCCCACTCCGGTCTCATTGGCACATCTCTCATCCTTATCTCGATAGAGGCTACTGGAGGGAATACTTCTATCTAGTGGTATATTCCTCCATAACCCGATTTCCCGTCATACTCGTCGTAGAGTTTGTAAATTTGAATCTAGTTGCGAAACCTTTATCTGGGTAAATCTTTCTAAAATACAGCAATGACTATGACACAAATGGGAAAAAATTGATGATAACATTTAAGTCCAACTACAGGATCAGTGCGATGTCGCTCTTGCCGTTACATCAGTTTTTATAATCCTAAACATGGTATTGATAAACCAGTATATGTACTCAACCATGGCATCGTGTCTAATATCCAGGCCATAGCACCAGTATAGTAAGGCCACTCAAAAAAAAAAATTGTTTCTCATCACCAAGCCATGAAAAATATGACGAGGGCGCTTTTTTTTTTTTTTTTTTTTTTTTTTTTGCTGGGTCAGAGATGGCTTTTGAAGTGTCTCTATTCCAAGCAAACTGTCCCCTTAAGCGGGATGGTTCCCCCTATGGTTAGGCTACTTCATATAGGCCATACTCTGGCATAGAGACACTGTTATAACCACACAGACACCCACAGACACCTACCTGACTGTCGGAGGCCTCCCAACATGCTTACAACAATTCAAACATGGTGGAATTATTGGAGTGTGTCGGGAGGCTTCCGACATGTTGGAGTGTGTCAGAGCATGTCAGAAGGCTATCGTAGCATGCTGCACTAGTGGAGGCAGGCTTCCGACAAGGGCTAAAGGCGGGCGTCCACCAACCACGACAAGGCTATGACAATGGTATTCCGACAAGGTCCACGACAGGCCTACGATTGGTGGACTTGTCGTAGCCTTGTCGTGGTTGGTGGACCCCAGTTCCCGACAAGAGTCTATGACAAGGCCATGACAGGCTGTGGCTGGGAAGCTTGTCGGGGGCCTTCCGACAAGACTACAACAAAATCATGTTCGATTTTTCCTATAACTGGACCTTTGTCGTGGAGTGTCATGGCGTATCAGGAGCGTGTGGGGTGTCCCAGGAGCGGGGTTTTGCTCTAAAGGGGGGTGTCCATCAACCACGACAAGGCTACAACAAGTGCCGACATGAAAGTTCCAATCGCAGCCTTGTCGCAGCTTTGTCGTGAGAAGAGCAGTGTCGGGACAGCATGGCGGGCGTGTCATAGACGTTCCTGGTTGCCGTAAAAAAGGCGCCCATGGTTCTGACACACTACAACAGTGATATCGAGGAATCCACAACACTCCACGACAAAGGTCCAGTCGTGGCAAAAATTGAACATGTTCGATATTGTCGTAGCCTTGTCGGAAGGCCCCCGACAAGCTTCATGTCGCAGCCTGTTATGGCCTTGTTGTAGCCTCTTGTCGGGAACTGGGCTCCACCAACACAGCCGTGTCATGGCGTGTCGGGAGCTTGTGGGCTGTCCCAGGAGTGGGGTTTTACTCTAAAGGGGGGCGTCCACCAACCACGACAAGGCTACGACAAGTGCAGACATGAAAGTTCCAATCGCAGCCTTGTCGTGAGAAGAGCAGGGTCGGAACAGCAGTGTGGTGGCGTGTCATAGAAGTTGCTGGTTGCCATAAAAAAGGCGCCCATGGTTTTGACACACTACGACAGTGATATCGAGGAATCCACAACACTCCACGGCAAAGGTCCAGTCGTGGTAAAAGGACAAGGCTACGACAAGGCTTCCAATCGTAGAGCTGCCGTGGACGTTGTCGGAAAGCCATTGTCGTAGCCTTGTGATGGTTGGTGGATGCCCCCCTTAATTGGTGACGTGACAACACTTGATGCATCACTTTTGCCAACCATATAACCACATTGATTGTTTCCTTACATCAGGAGCTTTAATTTGATACCAAATACTCATATTTTTCATGATTTCTATCAATGTTTCATCTCATCTTTGAAAAAAAAAAAAAAAAAAAATCTTCTAAAAACGTTTTTGCTGACGCGCGCGGTGATGAGAAACAAGTTGTTTTTTTTAAGTGGCCTAACCTGGCCGTAAAAACAGGACAATATAACACCCTTGGTAATAATATCGAATCTCTCCGGGGAGAGGCGATGTGTGGGCTTTCTTCAAATCAGAATAGGGAACATTCACTGCTCCGTCTCAAACTTTGCCTCTCTCTGATCATATAAGCCAGCTCTCTTTGTATTGAGCATCTGCATGGGTAGAATGTAGAGAAAACGGATAGATCTAAGATGATTCAGACGCACTCAGATCTATATATGTTCATAAAGTACATACGTTTACCTGAAGACTTTGCACTAGCCTGAACTCAGTTAAAAGTGCAGGAAATAAGGCATAGATTATACCCACCTCAACCTCCGCCCCTTCAACCCTTCTACCGTGTGCAACGCCACCCGCGCTGTCTTATCCTGTGAAATCAAAAAGATAAATCTTACAGACCGCCAATATGAATTTCTAACAAACTATTTTTGGAAATGTAATGACCTTTGTGAAAATTAGATGATATTCCTTACAACTCGGCAACTGATCTCTGTTGATGCTGATAACTATTGATCAGTAATAAACGTACCGGTATAGAAAGGGGCGCTTGTCCTTTGTTGTCTTTTTCAGTAGGCGAAAATAACCTGCATTCGTGAAAGTGATTCGCAAACTTTCGTGCAAACTTCTGAAATTGATCGATACATCTGATACTTGGCATGCACGTGCGTGTGTGCACGTGGTTCGTGGGTGGAGACCAAAGCATTCTCTGTTGCTGTCTTTGTCAGGAGTGCCATGGGTGGAGAGGGAAGGGCGCAGACTCAGAGTCTGGTGTTGTACTACTCATGTGGAGATGGAAGGGGTTAGGGAACCAGACTGGCACTTGAATAGCGACTGCTTGTCTGTCTCTACCTGTCTAGTTGCCAGACTGTCTAACGAGAGTTTGATTGTATGTAGTGAGATACCTGGTATGAGCAGATCCTATGATTTCCTGTGAGTAGGGATGATATGAGATATGTACATGCCTCATCAAATCGCTGAGGTGCCTTTTATAGACAGAGGGGTAGGAGTAATCTGGTAGCAATCCAGGCAAGATTGGCAGTTATATCAGTTATTTAGAAATCAAATTTAACTATACTTCAGATTAAGATGATTCGATCTCCTGAACACGCAATCTGTCAATTGTCTTTATCCACTAGTAAAACTGAATCTTTTAGCCAGTGAAAAGTAATTTTTCGCTGATTATCTTCTTTGTGCAGATATTTTTTTAACATCTATTTCTAAAACTACCTCTGGACCTACCACAGTTTGGTTTTTTTTGCATCAAGCTGGAAGTCCATGTCAGCACTCTAACCTTTAGTCAATGTATGTACATGTACTCGTTTTCAGAGCGTGCATGCACGCTCTGAAAACGATAAGTCCCAGTGTATTAAGTATACTTATAGTGTTCATGATGCAGAAGATGCATACATGATATTAAAGAAGGTCAGGCGATGCAGTAGAATGCATATAGAAAGTAAAGGTGGTAGAAATGAGCACAACTGACTTTTGGGCTTATAGACCAACTATTAGAGTATTTAGCGCTAGTCGTGGTTATTACTTTATATAAGGACAATATACACAATATATGCCTATGGAGATTATTCTCTCGTGTAATCTGGGCGATTAATCAGCGTTGGTGCCCATTCCACCGCACAGTGTGCACATATTACAATACTAGAATGAAGGACATACAAGACCATGGTTATTAGCTCTTGATTGCAAGTTGCATTAATTTGTATTTGAATTACCAGTCGCATGTGATACTTATTTGAAACCCCCAATGAGATGAGTTTTCAAAGTGAGTTTTCGTTAGTGCAAAGGGGACTCGCACGGGGTAAATTACTGGGATTACTAGCTTAGTTTGGATATACACAGGTTAAATTCGGGGAAATTGGATTCATACATGTTACTCTTCTGCTATCATATCCTATGGTAATTTTCTTTTGATTTAAATTTCGATTGCATACAAATTATAAACCTTCTGATAATTTCTCTTAGAGATGGACATTTGTGCCAGGAATAAAGGTGGGGTGGGTGGGTTAAGGGAGTAGTAGCTCCTCGGATAACCAGCCTCTGGCTCTACCTACAGCGAAAACCACTCAGGTGGGCGTGGTCAGAGCCTCTCGTGGCGGAACTGAGCTCACAGTGAGGGCGTGGCCAACATTCTGGGTATGGTTAGTACTGTCACTCACTAGGTGGGTGTGCCTTAAGTTCTAGGAGGGAGTCGCAACTGCTACGCATTTATGTGGGCGTAACGAAAGTTCCTAGGGTTGTATCTTAGCTGTTGGTCAATCAGGTAGATGTGATTTAAACTCTGTGAGGATGCGAGCTGTCACTCACTGTAGCAAGCGTGCTAAAGCTAAAGAATTACTGGGGACATACTGGAGTTGCTCTTTTTCAATGAGCTAGCCTTTTGTTCTTTTAGGTTCTAAACTTATCTCAGAAGATCTGAAATAGATTAAAAATCTGAAGCCGGGGCATGGTTAACAAAAGAATACTTGAGAAATACTATCATGTATTCCTTCACGTTCTGCTAAGCCAGCTAGCTCTTTGCTTTCGTATAAATACTGATTTTCACAGTAACGCTGTGTTATTGAGACAAGTTACCACTATTGTACATTGGAAGAACTGGCTATCTATTCAGAAATGAATAAAGATGTGAATAAAAAAGAAATTGCTCTGAAGAGTTATGGCATTAATGTGAAGTACTAGGCTCTCCCTGGGGACCTTGATAAAGTAGAGATTTAGAGCTACCTCCTCATACTGTCCATAGGTCCAGTATTGAGCCTCGTTTTAGATAGTCGCCCCTTTAAACCGGGCATCTCTGCTTCAGTCGGTTCCGCTATGGCTCTCTTCTGCGAGGATTGATACCAGGGATGACGGACCAATCTGAGCTCGTTCTGCCGAATGGGCATTTCTAGGCCGGCACGTGGAGGTTCCAATAATCTATACAGGCCCCCTCTACCCCTGGGTGACACTCGGGTCAACCACACGCACCCTGCTGATAGTCAGTCATGGCACAACCAATAGCTGTGAACCAACAAATGTCTCGTACTACATCCATAATTTCTTGATGAGATGCTAAGGCAAGAACACGTTAGGGAAACGACTTTAGGGAAATGTGTTTACATTATTTGAACGGCATGTCGTACTGCGTTTTTTTGCCATATACAAATTTCAAGAGCTCCTATATGCTACTCACGACGCGCATGCGAGCGTTGTGTTTCCCTTGTTTTTTCAGTCTATCTAGGATATTGAATTCCACATGAAAAATATTTCAACTGACATCCATATAACCTTATTATGAAGTCAGTGCCTTGCTACCTTGTCGCTCTGATTGTATCTTGGTATGTGGTATTTTTTTATCGTGTCATTTTCTTTCTTACAGGAGGACATGCTATTAACACGCAGTGTTCTTCTTCACATGGCAGGTGAGTTTGTCTTAACTCTTGTGGGTGTGTCCCTTTTTTCTCTTCTTTTTTAAAAATTTTACTCCCATAACTTGCCTCACGGGCGGTTTTCGATTGTGTGGACTTATACACAGTGGTACTGTCGAGTCAGAATGTTTATAGTGTTGCTTCCTTTAAGCAGTTCATCATCGCTTTTGATACAATTTGCAGACAATATAAGTCAACCTTCCGTATTGTAATGATATATTAAATCTTATCCTTCACTAAAAACTAAGGTAATAGAGAGGAAGAAACTGTTGATTATGAGGATTGGATGTGATGAAAGTTATGAGTATACTCAACGTTGTTCTTCACGTATATATATTTCAATTTAACCATTTGATAGATCCAGTCAATCCGGTATTTGGATTTTGTTGAACCATTTAAGTAAGACTTCTTTCAAAAGATAACATTATAGGTAGTGATTCAATTTCTAGCTCCTGCTCATTCCTCTTTTTTTTTGCCACGGTAAGATGGGGCTTCTTTTATTTCTTTTATTTTTTTTATATTTTTTTTCTTACGTTTAGGCAGTCTGAACTGGAATTGTTTTGTGATCTAAGAGCAGTATAGTGCCCTGACCCATCCCTTTTGACCTGTCATCATTTACATTAGGCGTTAAATCACTGTACATCGAGATGAAATTCTTTCTTGTGTACACTAAAAAAGCTTATCCTTCTTTGCTGTAGGGGAACTGTGCCCATGAGTGCATGTAGCTTTTCGACTGTGCTCCATAAATCTGTCCTTTAGGCATATCCTGAATCCTTTGTTGTTTTGAAGTCTTAGGAGTTTATCTAACCATTCAATGCAAGCACTATCCAAAAATATCGCATGGTGATCTAGTATCGGTACCAGTACTTGCTTATAAAACTTTACAGCTACTGCTTTCGACATTTCTGATTCTCCCCAAATCGAAAAATTCATGATCAAAACATTTAATCAGGTTTTTACAGTGTTATTCGGAATTTAGATTAGAATCCAGGTCTATGCCCAAGTAACTTTTTCCATTTTCCTAAGATGGATGTTTAAACCACTGTTACCTAGGTTCTAGATTTTGGCGGTTGCTCCATACCAATAAGTCTTGGGTCCTCTCAGTATTATTGGTTAAATTTTTTGATTATACCCGTTAGAGAGGAGGTGAAGATCCTGTTGTAAGTTGGCAGTTACATCTTGGATGTGTCTTTAGTGTTGTAAAAGACAAGGTCATCTGCATATATACTAGAAATTTAGAGTTTTGTATTATGTTCTGAATGTGTTACATCGTTCAAATGAGAAATAAAACAACTATGATATTCTTGAGAACTCTTATGAATAACCAACTTATCATCACCTATCATCACTACTGCACGCCACCTCTATAGTTAAAATTACCACTAATACTATTATCATAACATTTAACAATAATTACATATATATATATATATATATATATATATATATATATATATATATATATATATATATATATATATATATATATATATAAGTTAAATCATTTATTCTTGTTATCACTAACATGCCACCAAATACCTGTACTACCATCGGAAGATCTGGCACACTGTCCCGAAATGGAACGTTCAATAAAAAGGGAATAAAAGTCATTCATGTAGAGTATGAAAAGTAGAGGCCCTATGACAGAACCCTAGGGCACTCTGAATTCCCCTTTAGCCCAGTTTGATGTTCTATCCGAGTAATTCAGTTTTTGCCCTCTTCCCGATGTGTATGATAATAACCACACTTTATATTTGTCCAACAGTTCAAGCATATCCCGTTTCTTTTGATGTTTTTTATGGTGCACACTGTCGAACACCTTGTGGAAGTCCACAAGCACAGCTCCCGCCACTAATTCTTCATCCCTGGCCTTAAACAGATCGTCCACTAGTATGTATATGGCATCTTTTGTGCTGCATGCTATACAAAAACAATGTTGGCATTCTGAAAGAACTTCAATTTCTTCTAAGTGTACACTTAAATGTTCATGAAAGACATTTTCACCAATTTCCCCTGTAACAGGTAGAATAGAAATGGAGCCTCAATTGTCAGAATTACATTTATCACCTGTCTTAGATAAGAACTACTCTACACCATGGTGTTAAAACCAAGTTAACTAGCATAAAAAGGTATAGAAATATTATCATTTTCGTATCTCATTGGTCTAGATTCAAATGCTTTCCATATGTTAGGTTTATAAAGTTCTTCCTATCGATCAAAAGTGTAATTGGGTAAAGATAAAACCTTAAACTCCAAAAGAAAGAGGAACTGATTGGAGGACAACAAAAATACGAATCAGGACATTGCCTCTTGGGCAACTGATCACAAAAACAAGGGTCTGGTCATAGACCCTCTTCACACTGGCGCCATCTTGTAATGGCCGCCTTTGTAAGTCAATCGAAAACGAGACGAGCCCTCTCCACTCAGTCCTGAATATTGATAAAAATACTACTGTTTCTCTAACTTGAAAGATGGAAATCGCTCTCACGTCTTTACTAATCGGCCGATTTGTATAAACAATACATTGTTCGAAGGCTGAGAGTTAGGCCTATCTGCTGGTATATATATGATATACCTGTGTTATGGCTAACATTTCCTGTCATAGATTGAACATTGGACTTGTTTTAGGTAAAAAAAAAAGCAACCAAAACATGTAACCTTCTTGTTTTCACAGAGATTTATTGAAAAATCTATCGTGATGACCTACAGAAATAACTATCCTATCTTATTAGGTATTTCATAACAATTAATATGATACCTATATTGCCAGGCTGTGATAAATATTTCCTGATATAATGGAGCATTATCATAGATGACAAGGAGTCAAAAAAGAGCACTAGAAAAAATTTGATTATCTGATATTATTGCATTTTAGATACTGGCTTTGATACAAAGTTGTCAAAGGTTGCTATATTTTACAAGTGCAATATTTATTCCCCTGTATATCTTATCTTTTAATTCTTCTACTGTAACAGGTTTATTATTGTATCAGACTTAAAACATTATTAACACAGGTATATCATAAATGCACCAACAGATAGGCCTAAGTCCAAGCTTTCTGAAAATGTTTTAATTGTAAAATTCGGCCGTTTATTTATGACAGAAGAGCGACTTATATTTTCATTATCATAGTGGTATTAGGTACTTGCTGCAGGGTTGGCTTCACTTTAACAGCGCTCGCCTCGTTCTAGAGTGCGGAAATTTCGCTGGTGCGCGGCTGGTAGTTTATCAAGTATATAGAACCAGCAAAACCCGATCGCAGCACCACGCTTATGTGCAAGAGCTGAATACATCAGCAGTCATTCACGCTATGTGCCTCATACTCACTCATTCCATATGTTACTCAAAATAATATCCCACTCTTAAAAGGACGTAACTAGCCCACCGAAACGTGAAACTACACAAACAAACAGTTCCCCCGAAATACACCAAATACCTTTCAACTAGTCAAACTTTGATGGCAGTTCTGCCATACATGGAATGTCAAATGCCATTTGACATAACTTTGTTAAAACATAATTGAAAATAATTGTGTATCAAGAAATTGTTTCGATAAAGATGATGCAGCTTTACTGTACTCCTTTTGTTGTGCGATGACCCTGGTTGTTGCTAGGGAGTAATATCGCATCAAATAACCATCCTATAGTAAACTAATCCTTGGTCAATTTTTCACAGGCATATGCATAAGTCAGAGTCGGACTGGTTGACAATATTGCACACTCTATAACAAATGACAGGCTAGATGTGAATGCATTTTTACTACTAATAACGCAATCAACAGAACTTTCACCTACACCATTCACCTCCACAAATAAAATTGAGTCTTTCTATAAGTGTATTCCGCAATGCAACATGCCAAAAGAGGCACGCTTAAAAAAAATATAGAGCTAGGATTTTATTTTTTTTTGTCAGAAGTGTTCCCGCCTCGTATTCTAAACCCCAAAATTAATTAGATCTGGGCGTTGTCTGTGTTTGCGGAGGTAACGCAGAGGTCTGTTACTGGTAAAGAGGGCGACAAGGGAGTTTTTTAAATGGTGAAAGGGGAAGGGTAGAGGAGATACGATTATGAAGTCAGGATGGAAGGATGATTATTAAGTAAGTGTGTGTAGAATGTAGGGACTGGGAACACAGTGTGGGTGTAGTCAGTTGGCACTAAGTGTGGTAGGAGGTGAGGGTGTGTAGATGTATGAAATGGCGAGATAACGAAGGGGTGGGAGAGCTGAATGTAGGGATATGGATGAGGATGTGTAGAGTGTATGGAAAGGGGGCTTGGTGACTGGGAGGGTATAGGAGGTGTAAGGATAGAGGGCAAAGTGATCGTGCACTAGATATGGTAAAGGGGGGCAGTGACTTGTGGATCGGTGACAAGGCAGTGAAAAGTAGCGAATTAGTGTATATGGAACGGTGTCAGCATGCGCGACTTTGTAGAAGCGCTAAACCAGGCACCACCATTTTGGCGATGGGGTGGGAAACACGTCCTATCATGAAGAATTTTGGTTTATTTCCCCCTTCCTTTTTCACTGCAGCCTGAGGCTTCAAGAATGTTAAACTTCTACCGATACCCCATCCCCCATCCCATAAACTCATACGCAAGGCCCAAGGGATGGAAATGAACCGAAGGTCTTGAAAGGTGGACAGAATTAGATTGAACGAAGAACATGTCTGGGGGTTTCTAAATACTATGGCTTCACAAAACACAACTAGTTCACAAATCTCATGACTTTCTAAAATACCTCCTCATACCCTATGCCTGCGAAAGGACATTGTGCAAGGAACCCTTGTATGAGGGTTATTGTTTGACAATATTCAAGCTCGTTTAGCTAATAATGTTCTACCTAACCAAAGGTCATCAATAAGTGTTGAATAAAGTTTACCCTAAATCGACCCTGGGTCTCTTTGGCGTAAAGAAAAGGGTGTTCATGTACGATCCTAAATATGCCCAATGTGCTTCTCAAACAGATTGTGTGACTTGGACCATAACAAAAATGTACCTGGTTACGACCTAATGCCCACCCACTGAATACTTTTGCAATCTAAATGAAGAATCATTAGAATGTTGAAAAAACCTTCTCTGACGTTCATGTCATGGTCTACTTGTCACTTAGTTTTATGGATTGATTAAGAGATTCCATTTCCGTGCGTCAAGATGACATTTTTATAGTGAAGCATAGTCTGCATTAATTAATATCAATGCTGGAGTTAGCCTTGTTAAAAATGGTTTTGGAGCCTTAGGGGCAGCAAATTTGACCTCATAGGCAGTGAGCGTCTGGGTCCTATCACACATCCGTGAACATTGACTTTCAATGCATTATTACTCTAACACATTCAGACGCACATCATGTATAGGGGACAGAGCCATTGTTAGTTCACGAAGCAGTCACTAGGTGGTCGGGGGACAAAACCTGTATTCTGGCTCTTTGTTCTTACAAAATTCAGCTGCCTTTCAATGTTTTACCAAGGTTCCTTTGACTCTACACCGATCCCAGAGGAGGAAGATATAATGCTAAAACCCAGGACATGATGTTTTTCACATGGAACACATTATTTACATATGTGAACAAGGCAAGAAAAGTGACATTTCCAAATTATCACTCACTTCTTTTGTACCTCCATTAGTGAAAAACAGCTACTTTTTCACCTCCTTTGGTGAAGAACACCTACTCAGGGGGGCGTCATGGCGGCGCCCATGGATCATAGGCTATATGCCGTATACGTTCAGGACAATGTCTCTGTCCTTCACTTCAGCAGCGTCATGACCAAAGGTTCCATTGAAATGCATGGTGTTAATATTCGCATACTGAAATTTCTGCAGTAACACTTATCAATTTGTCTTATGATATCCTACCGTATTGATATGGACGAATATCTCAAACAACGGACTTGTATACTGATATCTAAGTCCGTGGCGAAACATATAAGTGGTGTTGACTTCACTGTAGGACAAAAGGTCAGGCTTCCGATATAGTAATAGACATTAAAGCTCTAATCACATAAAATGTCAAGATTCAAAACTCCTCTATCAAACATTCATAATACTTGTAAATTGTCACCGAACAAGAAAGTGGTGAGTTCTCTTTGGTTAGTGGTACTGTTATCACCATTCATAACACTTGTGCCACACAGTTCTAGAGCTGAAAAAGGAGGAATATCACCCGCTCACTGTCTGGTTTAGTGCTGAGGGTGGGACCCCTCACTCTCCAAGCGGGTGGTTAATCTCTAACCCTGCTGTCTACTGAATGCCCACGCGAGGGCGCTCCCTTCGTGGCGCAGTTAATAATTCAAACAGGGTAGGGGCGAGGACGGCATGGTATTCCGTCACCCTGTCACTAATCAGACATAAAAAGGCGCGGATAATGAATGTATCTGTCTGAGATTTCACTCAGGAGACGTATCACTCTTCTTGCTTGGAATCTTTTATGTATGGTCTTGTAGAATGTAACAGAAACGTTAAACAGTGCCCACCATTGAAATACCCTTCCCAGAAGGGGTCTAGGGAGCAGCTGTCTAATTTCACGTCGAAGCCTGAGATGGTTTGAATTCACGATGAGGCATAGGCTTTGATACGGGTCCATCGCTTACGTCTGGGCTAAGTGGGTTTTTTTCCGAATCTTAACTCTTTGCTATAGCCTAGTCTCAAGCTTGAATGTTTTGAGCAACCTCGTCTTTTTTAATGTGTGCCCTGACAGTCACTAATGCGTCACGTAAAGATTCCTGAGCAGATATCCAAGGTAGCATAATTAGTAGAAACAGGTAGAGGTTTATATAAAGCAATATATTCTCTGCTGTTAATGTACACCATCCCACACAAGGAAACGCTTTCCATTACCTCTAAAAACCGAATGTGCTGTGAATGTGCTATATACAAGAGGAAAATTCCTCCCCTCGCCAATGCAAATGGGATCCCTATGCGACCAGCATACGAGCTATAAAACATCGCTTGTGTAAAAGAAACGGTAGATTTTCTCTTGCTTAATATAAAACTGGTTTTCATCTAGGTCATAATTAATTCAGATTTTGCATAATGTTGTAGCCTCATAAACGAATTGACCCCTAATATGAAAATGTATCTTAAACGAATGAATTTAGACAAATGATGTTGTAAGTAAGTACGTTCTAGGAAGATATTTACGGTGAATCTTGTGTAGAAAAGTTAGATTGTAAAGCCAATGCTCACATATAAATTCTCACCGCTTACATTTATTTGTGTAGACACAATAAGTATGACGTTATCCGGCATACCATAGGAAATTATTTTTGAAATTCGTAAAATTCAAACCTAACTCAGAGATGGTAATTCTCCTCTTTTCCAAGGAAATCCTTGTTCTCATTTCCAGTTTGAAAATATTTTTTTTCTTGTTGGATACAAATTCACACCAATAATCACACCAATAATCAGTGGTTCAAACTTCCCCATACCCACCAGCCCCGTTCCATGGCCACTGACTATGTGTTTTCCATGTTTTCTCACTCTCTGACGCAGTAAATTCCACATGAAAAATATTTCCTATGTATTTTATGACTCTATCTGATATCCCTGAATACTGGAGGTTATACTCAGGCTGAGATAGTTTGGACCTCAGACATCTGATAACTAGAAGGAGTATGTATATTGTATGAACCATATGAAGAGTGGGGATGGAGAGTATTTTCACGAGATTGAGCGATAGGTATGGAAGGAGGTTGGAGTAGTACACATGATACAGTAACCCGTAAACAGATTATCCATGATGCATAGGATGAACGTGTAGGTGATAGATAAAGTTAGATAAAGTTATTGATTAATGACCCTCATATTTTACGTTTATTCGTCATAGGCCAGTGTTGTCTCGTCAAACAGTCATAAGGTAATTAGCGGTTCGTTAATAAGAGCCATTTACCCTTTAGGAACAGGTGCCTGTGGCTGAGCTACCCCCTTAAGGAAGGGTGCTTTATATCGCTAGGGGACGGGCACAACAGTCGTGAGAACCCATAAATCACGTGATATGATATATAATCTTGAATATTTTGATTCTTTTCAAAGGAAATACTAATTATGGCGTTATACATAAATTCTGTGAAAATTTTATCATTATTGTTCCATTATTTTCTTGTTAAAAGCGATTTTGTAGATTTCTGAGAAATGATACCTCATGGCATCATTCGTCCTGGGCTGGTTGATACCTCAAGACATCGCCCTGGGCTGGTTGGCGCCTTAAGGCATCATTCGCTCTTAAAGGGTTAACTTAATGGGTCACGTGGCCTGGGGTGCGTAAGAGGTTTGCCACGTGACTTGTCATGACGTGACAATATACAATATATCGTTTATATACGTGTATATCATCAGCAGAGTGTGAAAGCTGCAGATCATGTTGCCCGTGTCCTCTCCCTTATATCCACTAGAGATTTATTTACAAATGAAATAGCCATAACTATTGTAAAAACCTGGATGACCCACGTATACCTTCTTGGCCATTTGGAGATTGAATTGAATTGATAGGATGGGTGACGGGGGTGGGCGTACAATGAGATGATAACCATCTTTACTTGAAGAAATTTTTTTTTTGTTTTTTTTGTAAAGGTTTATTGACGTAAAGTTTCACATACAAGTATATGATTTTAACCATTTACTATAAATGAGAGAACTATTACAAGAGGTGAGATCTAAAACCAATATATTCAGATATAGTTTGATATTATATATGATCTATGCGTCATACTGCAGATGTTCCCTAACTTGATGGTGAGAGAATGCGTTTTGCTAGGTTAGAACGATAAAGATTTTATTTTTCCCCTTCCATCTGGGCTTTTCGGGTTAGTGCAGCACGGGGTAGAGAGAGGGCTGAGGGTGGCCATGGCCACTGGCGAGCTAGCAGCGTGGGAAATCGGCACAGCACAATGGGACTGTGTTACGTCTGCCGCCTCTCCCTGCCCACCCCGACTAAACAACTCTCCTGTTAACCCCGACGCTTGTTCCCTCTCTGTTTTTTACGCCGAAGCTAATCTTTGAAATGTGGGTAGGTCTGCGGGCATCAGAGACGTGGTCACCATGACAACGGACACCCTGGTGTGAGCATCACATGATCTGGTCACGTGACAGTAACTAGGGTCATGTGACCGAACATAAGTTTGAGGGGGGAGGGGGGATATTAATGAAATGTTAACCATAATCATCTTTGTCATTAAGTATGGAAGGAATCACCATCGTGCCCATGGGTTAAACTCAACGGTTTGACCAAATGTGTGTTCTATACTTATTACTAAACACAAAGAACATATTAAAAAGCAGGGATATGATATCTAATTATAGAATTTTTAAAAGAAATCTAATTATGGACGAGAAAGTCCTAGAACTTAAAAAAAATGGTAATGTCATCCACATTTTTCTTTTTGATGTTGATATGAGATTGCTTCTAAAATATCTACAGGCAATAATAACAGTCAATATTGCTGGTCAATGTGAAACAAATACCCAGATGTTACAGCGGTATCACCCAAGTCAGAAAACTTGCCAAGAATTATTATGTGCAAATGGAAGTACACAATTGGTAATTGCTTCTATTTGTAATGAAATTGCTGGTCAATGTGAAAAAAATACCCAGATGTTACAGCGGTATCACCCAAGTCAGAAAACTTGCCAAGAATTATTATGTGCAAATGGAAGTACACAATTGGTAATTGCTTCTATTTGTAATGAAATTGCTGGTCAATGTTAAAAAAATACCCAGATGTTACAGCGGTATCACCCAAGTAAGAAAACTTGCCAAGAATTATTATGTGCAAATGGAAGTACACAATTGGTAATTGCACCTATTTGTAATGAAACGCCTACATATTTGTATTTCTCTCTTCACAGACTGGATCTCTGCTGCAAGATGTCGGTGGAATACGACAATTTCATAACGTCAGGAAAAAGGTAATTATACAAATATGTGTCTTTTTAGAAAACTGGAACATATATGATTTGATGTTTACCTAATCCCAACAGTGACGCTACCTTGAATGAAGGAATGGTGGATTTCAAACCCAACACGGTAACCTTAGCGTGCTCAGGCTGTGACACTTAGTGGCCATAGTGATTTCCCTAGAAATGTTAGTACCAAACAAAGTTCTGCTCTACAAACCCAAAATAGTGTTCATAGGTGTAGGAAACTGCTTTTTAGAGATTGATATGCCTTCCTTTACAGTTAATTGGCACACCCATAACACAAGCTCTCACTCACTGGATATATAATACATTTTCTGACAAATCTGTCATAACCGAAGAAAAGTAGGCCTATGTGTTCATGTTGAACAACAACGATAGCACTTAGTTATCGTACAGAGCTTATGAAAATCACAAGACTAGTAATATCACCGTTGATTTTAGTCTTTAGTTGTGACTAAAGATCAAATCATTCCCTATTGTATGTGCATGAAAACAATGCGACGGTATGTGACTTTGGTGGTAAACTACTTTACCTACACCAAAAATAGAAATTATGTTTTCTATACTACCCAAAGTCCCGAAGAAATATCTCGGGTCATCAGGCGGATCGTCATAGAGTAACCGCAAATGGCGATAAATGGAGGTGTTCTAGTCTGAACGATGTGTCCATTTGCATCCTTTTTAAAACAAGTTATAATCTTAAATATTTCTCAGTTCATAGCTGAAGTTGTTCCAAAGGTTTGTACCTCTGTATAAAAGATTTGTTTTGTAACGTTCAATCCAAGGTTTCGACACTTTGCGGAGAAAGCCATCCGCAGCTCTAGTTCTTATTGTTGAATTATCTATTAGTGAATCTTCTTTTTTTACGTTTGAACATATAACTAATCCAAAAGTCGTCCATATGTGTAGATGCCTGAAATCTGTATCTAAGGAAAAGTATGGCTATGGATAAGTAATCGCAGCGAAATGCGCATTTGCTCTCCCGTTGCGACTTATAGAAAACGGCGAAACCATATCATATCATCGTATAACTACTTATTCACCCTAAAGATGTGAGATGACATATCATTAAAGGTATATCCCAGTTCATGCTTTTACCAAGACAAGTACATGTACTCGGGTAATTAGCTGCTCGACATTATAGTTATCAAGAGCAAATTTGTAGGCGGGAATATGCTAGAAAACTGTTTTTCCTATTTGTATAACATCTCAAACTTGCTGCGTTATGCGTTTTTGATTTTTGTGCCCGCATCATGCAAACTACATCCGACAACCAAGAAGTGATGCCCAATGAAACTCTTTTGTCGCTCATAGGACACGTGGGGTTTACAGGGTGGAACACTATTTTGAAGGCTTCTGGCGTATTTATGTTACATATTGTGTGTGAAAGATGTACCACCGAATCTGGCCGAATCACCAGCACACGGGGCTTGAGGTATTGGCAGGTGTCTGTTGTCGTGGTGTAGACACAGCCAACTGCCTAATACTCCCTTCCCTGCTCACTCGCCCGCTTGTACCATGCTTTCATCCTGCAAAAGAAACATAACTGGTGAAGAGTAGAACCAGTATTTCGGTTTGGTTATATTGGATTAATGGTTTGCAGTGTCACTATAGTCATTATCATGGAGTTTTATTTTATGTAGTGGCGGGTTTTAGTTTGAATTTCTTTACTTTTTTTTCTAGAGCAGGGCCTTGGTTTATGTTTGTCTGGAGATAACAGTATATTTATTTCTGAAATTTTGTATTGAACCTCTCTATGACCAACATCCTGTCAGTTGTGTTGTAATATCTGATAGCAAAGTTTAAACTTGCTCATGATTAAACAAAATCAAGATAAAGTATGTTGCAGGGTGACTTGTCCAGGAATCGCATCAAGAGGGGGTGAGGTAGGTGAGGGGTCCCGGAGGGGACTGAAGCCAGTCTAAGCTAAGCTGTGCCTAAGCCTACCTCTCTTTCTGCTATTATTTGACGATGGCCTACAGTGCATCCCCACTGCAAACACTTTTTAATTGTTGAAAATACAAACTATTTTCTTGTATACCAAACGTCATTCAACCTCATGTAATGCCTGTTTCAGGTAACATTATCTGCAAAGGCTCGTGTTGACATTTAAAAATAAGGTGAATTTTGTGCAAGATTATAGAAACATTATTTTGCACCAAGTGCACTTACTTAAGCTGATGTTTGGGAAATTCCTATTCAGGAGATCTATACGAACTCGCTATGTATAAACACGGACTTGGGTGACCAGGTTCGTGATATAAGTACAGTATTAAATGTTACAGCTGCAACATTTAATGACCGCTAGGGCGAGAGTGTTGCCCCCTGGTGATTCATCTTGTCCTGAGCTGGAGCTCCTCTCACTATTTATCTGTACCGGTCACAGGGCGGAATCCATATCTAGTCTCTAGCGTTTGATGAGGTAGATTAAGATAGACGCCATCACCACATCTAATAAACTATATAAGGAGATTTACTTGATTAGTAATTGATAAGCAAAGGAATAGGAAGCGTCAGTTCGCTTCGAGATAGTAATACTTTTATGACACCCCCTGTACCGTATTTGAATTACAGGAATGTCAGTTTTCCACTTTTCCGTGGAGTTTCACTTTTCCATATATTCAGTATTTGTTATTGCTTCTCCATGCATCAAACAAAGATAATAGTGATTCAGCCTCATTTACGCCAATAAAAGAGTGGATCGGACCTCCCTAAAGACCCTCAGCCCCATGTCTTGGCCGACAAGGACATATTTTCCTGTCTTTCTGTGGCAGTACATTCCACATGAAAGATATGTCCACTTTTTTCCCTGACCCCAACTGACATCCCGGTAATAAGGCCTTGTTCTTAATGAGTATGTATCACGTTTGAGGAGGTGAAAAATAGTGCGCGATACGGAGAACACCGTGTGAAAAAGGCGCTGGAGTTCTCCTTTAAACGCGTCAATATATTGCACATTCAGCAGCCCTGTAGTGGCAGACTGAAAAGTAGTGGGTAGCAGGTGGTATGAGGCTCAGGTAAGGAATCCTTTGATGTCATAAGAGTAGAAAATCAATATAGGGATCAAACCAGGTATTAGAGGTGTAGGCTTAGGCACAGCTTAGCTATCAGATGGTACAACATAATGCACAGACAGTTGCAGATTTGTAAGGGGCCATGGGGGGAACACTAGGGATGAAAGTAGTTCTAGGCTTGTAAGGACAAATAACCCCCCCCCCCCCCCCCAGTATGTTTACCAAAATAAGTACTTTGTGTAATAGTCTATCCAGAATTTTTCCATTTGAATGCCTGTTACACTTATTGTGAATTATCACTTATCCGTATTGAAGACAGGTTCTCAGCGAGATCATGGATACTTGGATAAGTCAATTGCTCAGAGTTCCCATGCTTCCCGTTATGTTGCCCAACATGTTCCACAATATACTGTACATTTTTGGGGGTTGGGGTTCAACCTTGTTTTTAAAAACATTACTAGGTTGTGAAGCGGTCTCTCTGGTGTCTAAGCACAATATGACATTCATAAACAGATTGTAGTCAATGCTGTTTCGAAAGGAAAATCAAAGAAAAAAACATTAGCTGACACGAATTTTCACTACATATCTGTACAGTGCTTCGAACTAAATAATGTAACTCCATCAAGATTTACATGTATGATGATAATTAAGTACGCGGTAGTGGGTATGATTTTGCTAACACAACCTGGCTGATGAAAATTTTAATCGTGGTATTGTTCGTAATGATAACCCATTAGTTATATGCACAGCTTATACTTATCAGTTGGAGCAACACAATAGAGTTTGGATTGAAGGTACCCCAATACCAATGAGCATTGAATGAAAAATTAAGGAAAGAGAGAGTGTTAAATATTTTTCAAATAGGTAGGGTTTTTTAAGCCCCAAGCTTGGGGGGGGGGGGGGGAGGGGGGTGTACGTCTACTATTATATCATGGGTCGGTGCCTACACATTACTGTCTAGTTAAAAACTATTTTATGCATTCTCCATGACTTTAGGGTCCAGGTGGTCAGTTGGGGTCAGTAGGGGTGTTTGTGGGTCAGCCTCACACCTTTCGCCCATGTGGATACCGCATTCTACCTACCATGTTGTACTCCTTGACCCGAGCACCTTTTCTTCTGCTTGACCACCCTACCCCCTGAACGCCTGACCCTTGAAAACCTCTATACTCTCCACACCGATGCGTGGTCACTATTTTTACAGTTATCCTTACGTAGTTTGTGGCTGGAGAGTGGACTGTAGGACATCGTGCTCAGAATTGTGAGTACTTTGGGTACTAAAGCGTGGTATCGTATACTGTATGTAAGATATTCGTGGAGTCTCGGTTCATGGGGTAATGATTACCTCAAGTGGATGGTTGTTGGGTTCATGTCAACTTGATTACCTCAGATGGCTACGTCTTCGCCTAACCTGTGGGAAAGGCATGGATTTGGTTGTTCTAGATATACAGTAGAACCCCGCGTAAGCGGACACCCTCCGTTCCGGACCAAAGTGTCCGCTTACGCGGGGTGTCTGCTTACGCGAGGTTAAAACAAACATCTAATAGAGGGAACCGTTCCGAGCAAAGGTGTCCGTTAACGCGGGGTGACCGCTTACACGGGGTGTCCGTTAGGCGGGTTCTACTGTATACCATATTTCTGCTGGCCACCCAGAAAGAGAGATTGAAGGCAGTTGAATATGCCTTATTGCTGGTTGTGTTTATCACATCGTTTATAAAACACACTTAGATATATAAACCCTGTTGCTGAGACACAATTGAATCTCCCTGGTGGGAGCCACCTGCTACCAAGACATAGTTTGCCGCATGATGAGTTTTTATTCGCTCGCCATCGTGATGGCTAAGACGAATGAAAGCCACCCCTATATATTGGATAAAATATTCTTTTAAATGACAACACAGCTCCTAGACACCATCTGTAGACTATGCATTTCATTTCTAGAGTCTGAGAGCAATACCTACTGAATTAGTGACACAAAACATGCCTAGATGCTGCCAATAAAAAACCCAGAGCGGTGGCTCCGTTTTCCAAGCTGAGTGTTTTCTATCACACCAGATATACAGTGACGTTGATTTGTTTAGCGCGTAAGACTGGCAGCATTGTCGCCGGAGATAATCAATGTTCTAGTGATATTTTAAAAGAAATTAAAAAGGAGAGTCTCCACGGGGGCCTGTCTGTGCCTCCGGTATCTAGATTTAGTGCGAATATGAAGGGAATTCTATATGCTTTAAAGGATCATACGTCATTGATCCTTCATGTTTGCAACCACATAAACCCTGCGTACTGCGCTGTAATACGCCTTACACCGACGTCGTTTTATACTTTTGGTTAATACAGTGAAACCCCGTTGAAGTCACTTATTGATTCTTATTGGTCCTAGCGTTCACAATAATGCCTTGGGTAATTAGGTATGAAATACAAACACGCTTTATTCACTGACCTGCAAAACTTATGCAGAGAGGGCAGGGGACCTTTATTTTATTGTGGAATGTCTAGGACCATGATAGGAGAGGTTGTAGGAGGAGAAGGATAGATTGTTGGCATTTAATAGATATGTCCTTAATTCTAGTCCTCTCCCATGCCATTTTTCTCCTGGTTACTGGAGAACTCGACCCGAAACGAACTCGACCCGTAGTTGTCAAATACCCATCAAATATCAAAAGAACAACTCGATACAAATTAAAGCCATTGAGACTTGACTTTAGGGTTGGCAGCAAAGTTGTGAAGCCAAATATGAGTCTGGCTTTTGATGCAGCTTTCCTGTTAAATGTATTCTCATTGTCTTTACTCTTGTGGGTTATCACTGAAAACATTCATTATTGGAAACCATACTCACTACATTACAGCAAACATGCTGTGCTTCGCGTAGCTTGGGATTGCTTGGCACTCAAATGTCAGGTGATAGAAGGCAACTCCCAAAAATGACGTCAAACTAATGTGGTATATCACAAGGTTCTGTCCCATTTTGTATCTTTAGAGAGGATAACCCTTGTTTATTTAACGAGAACCACATACACATAATGACTCGCTTATGGGTATACAAGGAGAGATCATTTATATATTTAACGACCCCCAGCTTGATTCTGGATTTAAATTGCTGCCAATTGTTGGCTTTCAAATCCCATCCCAAAACGCCACAATAGGCGCTTTTCTGAGGACGGTCAAAATACAAGTAAACTTTCTCGGTGATAAGAATCTCAAGATTGTACATTGCCTCGCGTTAATCGTGTCATGTATGGCATTAATACGAGGATTTACTAGCCACCCGCCCGCTATCAGTAATAGGACTGCAAAAAACCGTTGGTGTTTATCGCCAATCCTGGGTACATGCGTACCTGTGCTTGCGTTCGTGTGTGAGTGAGTGTGAGAATTTGAACCAACATAGTTTTGACAATAAACAGAAATATTAGTCACTGCATTACTTTTCTATCAGTAATTTGCAACAGTCGCGTTAGTCACTAGGAAGCCTCTTGTATTGATACCACATAATGGTAGTTTCCTATATTGTTTAACGTGAGTATTAAATGCTATAACCGACAATTATATTTCTGCATGATATAGTGCTAGTGGGCAATGCCTGGTAAAAGGACATGGACTAGTTTTGAAAAGAGTCAATGGAATGTTGGTTTGCGTTAATGATAGATGTGACGGAGCTGAACGGCTTGCTCATCAAGATATTGTAATAGTGTTTTAGCTTATAGTTCTATACATAAGACTTTACTTCTATGTTTAAATGTAGTGCTCTGTAATATCCTGGTTCAAACCCATAATCAAATAATTGATGGATTCTGAGCTGTTCTACAGAAACTCGTCCTGCAATGACAATCACTGTTCCTGTGAGCTAATGTGTTCATTCTTAGACTGCTTTGCCGGGAGTCACTTGTAGGGGAAAACCCATCTTGAAGGTGATGTTATAATCTATTTCTAGAAACATTACAGTACTCTCTGAATATCAAATGTATCCAGTATATAAGTGAGGACAGTCTTGAGATGATCAGAAGACCAGCCGTGACCATCAGAGTACGACCAGCAGTGAAGTCAGTTATTATTGCCATAGAGCTTGGATAATAATTGGGACCACGCTATAAGCAGCCATGTGACGGGATATCCTCTATGCTGGAACTACTGCAACCAATGGGACTTGTGTGTGTAATACTGTGAACTACAGTCAGTGTTAAATACTGTGCCATTTAGGATTAACAAAGGACTACTGTATATGTGAGCTGGATATTCATAGTTCCTGTACCACTGGATATTGTACCTTGATGTGGATTATATCAATATCTCCCCAATTTATATTGTTCATTGGATCTTCTCTTGTGCACTACATGAAACATCTAAAAGCTCCATCTTCTAGTTATTCCTGTAACCGGGAACATTACATATAGCTAGGTTACAATATACCCGACTGTAGTCTCAACCTCTCGCTGCTCTGTGTACCTCTTCATAGTTGTATAATATATGTTCAGGACACATTGTTCTCTGTATATTACAGATGGTTCTGTCACGTGGATGACGACACATACCTGAATGTGCCGTTGCTGTTATCTCGACTCAGGCGCTACAACCATACACAAGACTGGTACCTGGGGAAACCGAGCCTCAACCACCCACTAGAAAAGCAAAGCATCGAAACCAAGAAAGTAAGTCATAAATTTATCACGTTTGGTGAGTGGCTCCACAGTCTTCATCGTCTTATATTTGTGTTTAGTATGTGTTTGTTACTGAAGCTGAATCTTAAGAAACTAAGATGTATTCATCATATGTATGAACTGTCATCATTTATATTGGGGTTTCGAAAAGAAATTTGTCAATCTCTGCAAAAGAAGGCAGTCTGATATGGTTTGGAGGCTCTCTATACTGAGTGCTGATGGAAATAATGCAAATTTCAATAATCTTTATCTCATAAACCTATTTACTTGCGGCCGATAGTAACGATTGGTTCTTCGATACACAGCATACATTGGCAATAACATAGCAATGGCAATAGCATAGCATGGCAATAATATAGTGATGTATTATGTGGCCTTAGAGCTCTGCGTGATTAATATGGTTATGATATCCATATAAATCATCACCAAATAAAATACAGCCATTGCAGTGGATTCTATGGTATTCCAGCTTCACAACACAGTAAGCGCAGGCATTTGCATCTATGCAAAACAGGAGTTATCATCTCTTAAGTTTAGACAGGCCTGACTCGTTATTACAATGCCTTTCTTTGTCCCATCATACTATTTTGAACAAAACAACCGTCTTGCGTTCACACCCTACATTCACACTCCATGCATGATAGCAATGTGGTATATAGGTCGCGGCCAGACTGAACAGTGTTTGACCGATTGGGAGGCATAACTAAACAATGCTCTGTAGGCGATGCTGTCACGTGTACATGTATTAAGATACAAGGAAATGTTTTGTTTTTTTTAATCTGTCAATTCCCTAGAGTCCCTTCAATGCAGTTTATAATGCATGCAGGTTCCACTGGTGACTGTACCAACACATTTCATGCAGGCTGATTATGCACTTTCAGAGCCCATGATGCAGTCAGGTTTGCACCTCCTTTGTCGGCATTGATTGTTACACCAGCTATGTACTGTTCCGCCCCCCATACAAAGACTAAAACAGATACCGATAGGGGGAGGGTGCCGGAAACAGATGGGGCACAAAGGGTGTGAGTCTATTATGTAGACTGGATTTGCGATTGGAGACTGATGGGGCTGGGCTCCATTGAGCTGGTCATGATAGATCCTGCATTGGTTTTGACTGAGCTGGGTCTGGAAGAAAGCGGGATCAGATATGTTAGGACCGTTTTTTTTGTTTTTTATTTATACTGGAGTTAACTGTAAGGGTCAGTCAGACCCTATCTTCCACAGGCTCCAGTTTCTAGGTAACCATCGTAGATTAAACAATGCCCAGTGAATGGGCGTACAGGCAATGGAGGGCTTCAAAGTAGTTCACAAATTAGGCGGTTATACATAACTATATATTTTTTTTTTCGTTGGTTCAAAATTTCTATGTACATGTCATTTTTCTCAAATTGTGCCAAGTGGGCTGGGATACTCTGATCTGACCAGGAGACGTACGTTGGGGCTAGCTTTGGCTGAGCGAGGGCTAACACATGGCTGGATTAGGCTCAAGACGGATTCTTTGGACTAGGATGAGCTAGGAATGTTACTAGGGGTAGATTAGACCAGACAGTCTCCTAGTCCCACCGCTTCATATACTAATGAGGTAGTAGACAGAACCCATGTGTTTATCCCAAGGAATCTTTTATCAGCAAAAATCTGCAGTCCTAGTGCTATGGCGGCGGGTAAACAACGCTGGAGTTGGACAGACGTGGATGAGATCTACCTCCAGGACCCCTTCACAGCAGACGTTACTCCTATTGGCGGAACTCAATACTACACCTGGCCTTTCCTGGATGCCTCCAGAGAGGAAGACCATAAACTGGAAACACAAACAAACAAACTGCTCCGGCTAGAACCATTTCTTTCTGTACGACCTCATTCTTTTATTCGTTTTTTTTGCCTCTTTGCTACCGCTCGCCACACTAAAAATAGTTACAGAACGGTTACCCAACAGGAGCTCGTCTGTCCATCCATCATCCTACTTCCTCTGCTATTAATAACAGCGGGGTCCTTATCCGTATGGGACTCGCCAGGGGGTTGGGGGTTGGACACACGTGCCGTGTGTATAAAAAAAAGAAGAAGAAAAAAAGAGGAGGAGAAAAAAGTTTTATGATAACCACTTCAAAGTCCCCTTATTGTAATCAGCAGGCCGGGAGGTAGCCGGGAGCAATGGACTCTAAAGTCAGCGACATCAAGTCGTCATATCAGTGTGGCAGTCCGTGGGAATTTACTGTCAGGGAGAGATGGGGGTGGTATACCGCCTGCGGCTGTGCGCCTACCCTACCCACGTCCCCCTGAAGCACCTCCCACACCATGTCACTGTTCCCGACTCAATCATAACCGATAAACTTCATCCAGATGCTACTCTAACAAGTCCCCTGCCCCATCTGTGTCGCTCTGCGCCTTACCCTAAAAGTAAACCTGTCGAATGCCCGTTCACTAAAGTTAACTGAAAGCCGAAACGCTAACATACGTATACGACACAGTGGTAACCTTTTAATCAAATTAGTCAATTGGGTTCTATCGCTATATTTCTGGTGAGATAATGTTTCGTCTGCTCTAAAAGCTCACTAAACTAATAAGTTCTAAAGGTGTTTATGACCCACACATTGAGAAGAAACCATTCAGAAACATAAATCGAATGAGTTATTATGCATTAGAGATATTGACAATTCTCCTTCGTGCGCGAAAAGAGGGTGGTTCCGAAATATCGGGGAAATGATTAAGTATTATTGTGTAGTCGTGTATTTAATCCCGCTGGTCGGAGTGGAGAACACATTGCGGGAACTCTTGTTGTGGTGATCAGCGTCCATTTCGTGAATAAGATTGATGAGATCAAATTCCCAACAGTTTGAAAAGCCTTCACTGTATCCAATTGAAAACCGAGGGTTATAACTTACGTTTAAAGTACCCTACACGATGAGAGTTAGTGAGACATGGGGTTCCTGATAGATAATGTGATATGTGTATACCTCACTTTGACACCTCATGGTGTGAAGTAGGCCGCGTGGTAACGGGCGGTGTGGGGATGGGGTGTGGCTCGCCCCCGTACACATCCCTTCTCCAGTCGCGGGGAGTGGCGTGGGGTGAGGTAGAAGGGTTCTCACGCCTGTCAGCGCATGGCGCCGACCCTCGAGGTCGCCATGGAAACGCTTGGCACGTGATGCTGCCGTTGTCATGGTGACGGGTGGGTAACACGTTGCCATGGTGAGAAATGTCACTGATCCCGCGGTACGCTGCGCTGCTTGACCACCTCCATAAGTCATGCGTGAGATCAAACCATGATAAGAGACTATGGATCTAGGTGCGACAGCTTAGAGTTACATGTATGTATGAAAATGGTCACGTGTTTATATAGAACGATCTGACCATGCTGTAGAAGCTACAAAACGAGATGATGATTTATGGTTCGTACGGAACGAGGCAGTTATGTCAAGGTCTGGACGAAATGTAAATTATTATGAATTTTGTGGCTTGTACAAGCATAGTGGATTGTTTTATATTTGCCATACACTTGAAATTAATAAAGTAATTAACTTAGTTTGGCCTAACAATTAGTTAGTATCTTAGACGACGCGTACTGAACAGTGTTCCGTATTTTGCTGTACAGAACACTGTTCCGTACGCTATTTTACGTCATGTGGCTTAACTATGCGTATTTACAGTATATACGGCATGGGTATATAGTAAAAAGCTGGTATTCTGAGTGCATCAAAGGGGGCAATAATTCCACATAGAGGGCGTCAGTGACTCGAAACGAAGGGTTTGGTATGCATCCTTTACGTTTCCACAACAATTACTTGAGCCAGAGTGGGTGTATTTTTTTCGGCAGAAAATAATGTAGAAATATACCTGGATCCAAACGTCTCCACTTTAAAACGAAAATACGAAGTTCACGTGAATATTACAACCAAGGGAATACCATAGCCAGCCTGATAAAGAACGCCGCGATAGAGTATCTTCACAAAAGCTTGCCTCGGGGACAAAAAAAAATACACGCCTTTTTTCACTCAACCCTCATAATTGTATGCACCGTTGTACCTTAATAACGATGTTTAGGAAGAGGAGAGGAAGGATGCGACTGGTCAACTCAGAAACGAATCCAAGGTCATCAAACTCCATGGTCTAGTGTCATCCCGGACATTGAGTTATTGATCGTTCACATGGAGGTTACAGCGGGAATAACCATGGTAGTTTATGTAATAAATTAGTGTCTTATGACCAGGCATACTACAATTTTAGCATTTTCGACCTTGTGTCTTCTCAAGGCCCAATGTGAAAGGAAGCAGAAATCCTGAGAATTCCCTTCCTCACCCCAAATGGAAAAGTAAAGAATAAATGGAAATGCAAATCAAAGATTTAGCCGTCCATGCAAATACAAAAAAAAATCCCCGCCCTCATGCAAATACCTAAATAAAAGTTGATCCTCACCCAATGTAAACTGTGACCCCCTGCCCAGTCACAAATAGTGATTTGTCCCTAAACATGAAAGTGGTATGTTCAGAAAGTGACCACTTTGAATAGGAATAAACACACGTCACACTGTTATACCCTGAAATCTTTCCCACCACGTCTTTTATACAAAAGGATGCCTTAGTGACGTAACTACATCAGATTACCCTGGTACGGAAGCTGATGGAAGGCGCAGAGTGATGCATCGCTTACCCTGACCTTTGTCACTCTCTAGCAGATCGGGGTCTGGTTTGTGTTGTATCGGAACCTACTGCTGTATCTACTGACATATCCTATATACTTGGAGAATGGCAGCCATCCGACTTGACAGCAGGTGCAGATGGAGATGTTTTTCGTCAGCTCCGTCAATGATGTCTGTTACGATTGCCATCTCAATATAAATCATAAACTACCTAGTACATAACAGCTGGTATCTCATCCTCATCTCATTGATTCGATCTCCAAGTCTGGAGGGTACATGGAGCTTCCCTCCTAGACTGACCTGCGTCCCCATGTCCTAACCCCTACCCTTTTATAAACCCTTTCTTTAACCATGTTTTTCCTGGGGCTGGTCCTCTAACACAATTTTTTAATTCGGTGGCAAACACTACCTCCGGGTGGGGGCACCACCATAGGCACCAGGGTAGACTTGCTCAAGTCTTTGATTATGATCATTCATTAAATGATTAAACATAATCAGAATAAAGTTCATTGTAGTATCTATGTATGGACGAGCGATCTGCTTAAGCGACTGCTGGTATGTGGCTGTGGACTCGATGGTGCGCGGCGCTGTTTTCCTAGTCCAGGACACTTCCCACACCCCAACAGGAATGCGGAAAAACCCAGGAAAAAAGGAGAGAAATTTGTCTACATTCATTATAGTATCTATCCTTCTCTGACTGGTCCATGAATCAAAGGAGGGTAGCCATAGGATGCAGGGACTGGAGCCAGTCTAGCACCAGGGTTGCGAACCTGTTTATGGCTAATATCGAAGTTCATTCACCTCTTGCACATAAGTGTGGCGCTGCTGTAGCAGGGAGAATGTGTTGCGCTGGTTGCATGTGGCTAGCCACCGCTTGCCAGAAATCGGCCACACACTGGCAAATCGAAAACGAAGCGAGCCCTCACCTGTATCGGCAGCATGGCTTCAGTCCCATAAGCACAGAGTAACAGTAGAAGTGTAAATCGTTTGTTATATCGTGAATAACAGGCCGATTTTTATAAATAAAATATTGTTAGAAAGCTAACACTTGGGCCTATTTGTTGGTATAATATGATATACCTGTGTTGTGGCTAAGATTTCCAGTCCTAGATTGAATATCCAGATTATTTTGGTAAAAAAAACCACAAACATGTTACCTTCCTGTTTTCACAGCGATTTAATGAAAAAATTTTCGTGATAACCTATAGAAATATATGTACCTTGGAGTAACATGTTTTCAAGTTTTTCATTTAAACAATTTCGATTTTCATTCTGTGACAGGAAATTTTATCCATAACCCAGGTATATGATGTATATTCCAACAGATAGGCCCAAGTCTCAATGTATTGTTTATACAAATCGGCCGATTAGTTAAGACGTGAGAGCGATTTCAATCTTTCAAGTTAGAGAAACACTAGTATTTTTATTATTGCTCAGGACTGAGTGGAGAGGGCTCGCCTCGTTTTCGATTGACGTACATAGGCGGCCATTACAAGATGGCGCCAGTGTGAAGAGGGTCTATGGACATGATCAAATTTTCAACCGAAATATCCACAGACCAGGTACACTTCCTGGACACTGTGTTACACCTGTCAGACACAGGACAGATTGACACTGATCAATACACCAAACCTATAGACAGTTCTAACCACCTACACTTCTGTTCACCACACCAAAGACATGGTGTCCAGAGGAAACTATATGGACAGTCTCCAAATCAGGAGGATCTGCCATTACGACCCTGAATTCAACAAAAACTGCATAACCAAAGGTCACCACTTTGTCCTTTCGCTGGCATGAGGCTATCCAGCCCCTCTGACCAGTGAGGGCTTTGGTAAAGCACTGAGCAGAGATCCTGACAACCTCCTTGTGATGGCTTTCTCTCCTAAGCCTGACAAGGAAACAAACATCCTAATCACCACCTACACCCCTGGCTTCGATGGCCTAAAACAGGTGACATAGAAAAATTGGGTAAATCTTGCTCCACCTGTGAGATCCACCGAAATGACATCCTAAATACTTTTAGACGACCCAAAAATCTTAAGGAGATCCTGGGTTCAGGCCAAATTACCAGCAACACCCAAACCGATCAATGATCAAAGTACCAACTTATACCTACAGTCCAAAAGTTGCTGGTGCTACCCAAAGCTCTACACGAATGGCTGAGTCATATGTACTGCATCCAGTAGGACCTATATGAGTGGACACAATGTCTGTGTCACTTGCAAGTGATGTGGCATTCAGTACGTTGAGCAAATCAAAAACAAGCTGAAGGTGCGCTTCTCCCCACACTTCCTAAACATCTTGAAAAATGACAGGGAAATAAAGTGGCCATCCACTTCAACTCCACCCTGCATATGGGTCTACATGATGTGACCATCTACGTCATTGACTTAGTTTATGCTCACCCAAACACTAAGGTACTTACTTGAATTCACATAGATTCAAAGGTTACACACCGATGCAACCAATGGAACCCAACAGGCTTTAGCGCACTCACTAGCTTGTTATATATAGCATTGTGGCCCCACCTTGCCACTTAGAAAAAATGTTTATTACAAATTTCTCGGATCACATCACTGTGTTAAAAAACGTCACCTTCTAAATGTAATAAAGTTAATAATCACACACTCCATCCAGTTGACTGTACCAAATAGCAAAACAAAAAGAACTAACACTTATGACTTAGGAGACCCTCTGTCACTTAATCATATACTTAACTCAAAGTTTGATAAACGTTACTCACCTTGAAACTAATGTTTTGGGCCAACTAAAACATTGAGACATGTTTATTTCCCCTGCAATCATAATTGGTTATACCACGTAGTAGGATTCCTGCCTTCACAGATAGATAAGAGCAGTCTGAGGATTCCCAGTGATGAGAATTTCCCCATAACAACCAACCGTACCCTGGCAGTGACATCACGTCCACTATGATTCAAACATCTGATCACTATGCACCTCACTGAAGTATGCGTTGATCTGCTTGGTAACTGTTTGAAAAGTATGTGTGATGATGTAGCTGTCAGACAGCTTACAGCTCATTCTTGCGGTAGCTGCCAAAGAATCTACATGTCATATGCATGTCCTATCCTATCATATCTTTAACCATCATTACCATGTCATCCCATTCTGAATGCCAAGCGTTTTGATATAGCTTTGACAATAATCTGTGATAAGGTTTTAAATTTGATGAAGCCGTTCTTTTGATAAATCTCTAAAGAATGTGTCTAGTTATGTTAGAAAAGTATGTCAGGCTGTCTCAGTGATCTTATTTTGATAAACCTTGTTGGATCAAGTAACGAAACGGATAGAGAAAGTCATTAGTAACCAGTTTGATCTTGTGTAGTCGGCGAAAATCATTCAATATTCCTTCCTCAAAACCAGGTTTTCCCTACTGAATTCTTCTATCATTAATTCGAAGGGAATTCGAAGAAAGAATGGTGGTTGAGCAGTTGTCACGAACATCCGTTGCCGGCGCTTTCTGATTGGCTCTTGGCTCAAGATGACGTGATATGCTGTGATCTGATTGGTCGGCTGTGCCACCACGTGGCCTCCTCCGGATGTCACTATCACCAGCACTGACGTTTGGGTTTCTTCACCTTCTAATCCAACTTCCTTACCGATAACATGCCTTACTTTTTCTGTCCACAGACTGCTGGCATTTGCGTTTCCCATGGCCAATTTGGCAAGTGCGTATCTGAACTCCCTCTCTGTATCTCTAGGTTTGGAATAGAGTGTGCAGAGAGCAGCGGAGAGGGTCGGATCTAGGGGAGTAGCATCAAGATTAAAGTGGTGACAGAAGTTAGAGCAGTTTTCTAGGAGATTTATTGTATGTTTATGTTCTAGGTTTGTTTCAGGAGAATTTTCTCGTTCATTTAGATAATTTCACACTATCCAAATTGTCTTTAATAGTCTTGACGTCCATACTGTGGCCATTGAGGCAATACTAGGTGTTCTTCAACCAACTGTGAAAGAAACAGTGAACGATTTAGTACCATTTATTACCAACAAGCGGACCGAAATGTAACCATTGAGCACGTCTAGTGGTGCATTATACACTTAATGCAATCACCCTGTCACCCATTGCTCGGTCTCGCCTCACGCTTATGTGATATAATGTATCACACCACGGTGATCACACTTGTGCTATACCGGTATTGTGAAAGATGGGAGTGGACGCAAGGCTGCTGTATTTTTGCAAGATACCTCTGCTGGAACAAAGCCGAGTACAGTGCTGTAACATTGAATATGTTGATAATCGACTCATCTTTCCTGGATAAAGATAGGAATATGCGGGCCAGGTCTGCCATGTGTTATTGCATAGTTATTTGCGGTGCTCCTTGGTTATCTAAACCATATCTGAACCATTACTGAGAGGGTATAAGTGTTCAACTCACCAAATTGGAGCTGGAATACCATAAAATACGATGCAATCCTCTAATAGATGATAGGTTGTTATGTAGGCGTTTGGCCGAATGTGTTGTGTGAAAAATGAAATAAGGCGAACAACCAGCCTGTGGAAAAGGTCTTCGACCTAATACCGAGTGTCTGGACGGTTCTGCTCAGTGTCGAATCGTTTCATACAGCCAAAGTGAGATTTCTCATATAACAGGCACAGTTTCATTTTCTTATTGACCAGTTGGCATGCCGACAACATATATTTGGCAAGATGACGATATGGCGAACTGAAGTACAACTGTGTAGCTTTAATGGAATATCTTGTGCATTTTCATGACTATCTTTATTAGAAATCATGGCCAGGATAGATTGTATGCCCCACTCAAGGTAATTGCTATGTGATATTATCTGGCTTTGCCTCGTGAGATTACTACGCAATTCCCATTATTGGAGTACCTATAGCTACTGAAGGCTGAGGGTGGGGTTGTAAGCTCAGTAGTTAAGGCACTGAACTAGTGATCCCAAGGTTGTAGGTTCGAGTCTCACTGCAGCCCTTATCCTATGTCCCCAGCAGTGGTAGACTTACTGCTGTATGAAAGGCCAGTCTATCTGACACTATGACTATGTGGTGAACTCTCACCTCGGTAAATGAGTAGAGATGAGATGTCTACCTAAACTCATCTTATAAATTCGATCAACGCCCCTGTTGTGTAAAACCAGTGAGAAAAGCTAAACCTTGAAAGTCTGGAAAGGACCTGTAATGGTTGACCAGTCGTAAAATCAATTAAGCAAATAAAAATAATTCAAGAGGCTATTGTGTGGAGTTCCGTCATTGTACTTCAGGAGCCTACAGGAAGTACCAGACGCTCACTTTATCATAGACTTTCCATAACTATACATAGACTTGTGTTTAATCAACGAGTTTCTCTATACTCGGTGGTTTAATTTACTACAAATCTATGGGATTAACTTTCTTTGACTATTTTTTTCCTTCATATACAAAACCATGTCCAAATGATGAGCTTTTCTGGTATTCAATTTTTCAATATCTAGATCTAGATCTGTAGACATACTGCTAAATGAAAGGCCAGTCCATCGGTGGCTACTGTAATAATTCATAAACCAAAAAATAATTGTCAACAAAGAGAGAACAAGATCTGAGTTGGATTATCATTGTTAAACTGTAATAATTCATAAACCAAAAAAAAATTGTCAACAAAGAGAGAACAAGATCTGAGTTGGATTATCATTGTTAAACTGTAATAATTCATAAACCAAAAATAATTGTCAACAAAGAGAGAACAAGATCTGAGTTGGATTATCATTGTTAAACTGTAATAATTCATAAACCAAAAATAATTGTCAACAAAGAGAGAACAGGATCTGGGTTGGATTATCATTGCTAAACTCTTTGCCCATGCTCTCACGTCACCCTGCCTCTGGTTCTACTGTGCGGGACTTCATTTTCCTCACCTTCCTGTTGACCGAATCACGAGTAAAAAGGGCAGACATTTATGAAATAAACGTTGTTATTTTGCAGCAACGTATCCTGTTCTGGTTTGCCACAGGAGGAGCTGGTTTCTGTTTGAGCCGAGCAATAGCGCTGAAAATGATGCCATATACAGCGTACGTATGTCAAGTGAAACTTAATGGTGTCCAGTCTACACAACACGCCTTGACTAGATACTTTAGAGATTTTTTCCTGTGTTCCTTAATGAAAAACTGTATGATTTGTTTTTATATATATTTCTTTTTGATATATGTACCGTATCAGCTTCGTCATCTAATGTTAAGCGAATGATGCCAAACCTGATTGTCATTGAGTAGTTTCTTTACTGAGAAATCAGGTATATATGCTATACTAGCTCAGATTTCTCATACTCGAGTTGTTATTTTCCTTATCTTTAAAGTATATTGTTAGACTGTGTATGTTTGTTATAAATCTATCATCTGTAGTTCTTGTGCTGCCCACCAGGAAAACGAATATGTTTCCCTCCTCTGTGAGATGGAGCAAACGAAATCGTGACACTGTGATAGATGATACAGTGACTAATTCAATTCTTTTCCTTACACAGAGGTGGTAAATTCCAAACAGTTTGTAAGAAGATTCGCCTGCCAGATGACTGTACGATTGGTTTTATTGTCTGTAAGTATCAGTAATATTGTCTGTTAGTGTCAGTAAGTTAAATACAGTATGAACATGGACTTCTATGAACATAAATCCGTGGTATGAAGTAAGACCATCAGTCATTGTTGCTGTAGGACGGGTGTAGCCCAGTAGTAAAGTGAATTTTAGTCTCCTTTGGAAGTCTTGACATATTATGAAGTGAATTTTAGTCTCTTTTGGAAGTCTTGACTTATCATGAAAATATATTGTTGTAGGGTCTGGATATATATGTATGATGCAGGTATGTCAATATTGAGTATAGGTATAGCTACCTGAGGAAGACCAGCTACGGGCAACCAAGCTGACGGGCTGCCATCTTTGATTGGTATTCGTATAATGCTAATGTACTTGAAAAGTAGCTAATGAATGTATCACTAAGAAATACCAAATAAAGGAAATGATTTTTTTTTTTTAATAAAAAAATAATCAGGTGTTCAATGAATGAATGAACCGTGTTCAGAACCTAATCATACCGTCATGCTTCACTGATTCCCCGCCATTCAATTTCTCTGGGATATAACCCTATCCCTTGGTACGGCACGAAATTCAGTCAACCGAACTAGGAAGTATAACCGAATACGGACAATAGTTATATCATCAATCTCAAGTCAGTTCAATGTGTTTCGCGGCATTCTCTGTATGATAGAATACCATTGTTTTATTGCTAATGTCGTGCTTGATTGGTTTCAGATTACTACCTAAAGAAAGAGCTGACAGTTATCAAAGAGTTTCACTCTCATCTCGAAGGGCTCTGGGCAATACGTAGAGGCCAGTTGGATAAACATGTAAGAACGCAAACTCTTTGTCGAAGTGATTTTTGTTATGATAACAATTACGGTAGCTGTATTGATGGAGTTTATTTGTTTTACCATGAATCGGTTGATTTTTTGAAAGAATTAAAACCTACGGCCCATCAGATAAGTGGCCTCTAAGATAAATAGCCATTACTAATATTAGGCGTAGATCAGGCTTACTTCAATAAATAGCCTGACGTCCGCTTTAAATTGAATTACCCACGACCTAAACACCCAAGTACAATTATTAATATTCCGACCTCAGTTCTGTCTTCACATGATGTGCAACTCTTTTTTCCTCCTTCCTCCGATCAGCTGACGTTCAGTTATTCTATGCCTTATCCGGGTGCCAGACCTAACGTTGTCAACGCGAATTTGTTCAACAACACGGAGGATCCCACCAGGTAGGGCTTAGTGTTTTATATTTATAAGTTCTATATTTATAAGCCCTCTTATCTGATTATTGATTATCAAGCCTACATTAGTATGCGGACCTCTTGATAGACCTCTTGCATGGTTTACTGACTTCTGCTTTTCAGTGGATTTTCATCATATGGCATGTGGCAAGGCCATGTTCCAGAGATGACAGGTATACACTTTTGCAAGGAAATCTACTTTTTCATTTTCAGTATATAAAGTACTTTTCATTGTATAAAACAAAAATAAATCTACATCTTGTTACTGGTCAGTCAGATATCAACAGAGGTGGAGTGTTCACCTGGTACCAGCAGTGGCAAACTTGAGGGAAAGTTTGACGTTCCCCTAAAAAGCAATATACTCCGTCGGTAAACTGGATGGCTTTTTATAGCTTGACACACTGGGGTTGTTCATGCATTTATCTAGTTTTGATTCAACCCGTGTACATTGTGCATACATTTACCAAGGTTTGATTCAACCCGTGTGTAACTAGGTCAGGTGTCTCTCCAACATGGCAGCCGGGCAGGGTAACAAGGCAAAGGACAAACATGGCCTGCCTAAGATCAGGGTTGAAAAGCCCAAATCTCCTAACAATAAGGAAGAGGAGTCGGGGGCAGTATCAAATCAGCCAGAATCGATGGTCCAAGGCCTATTAACGATACAAATGGATCAACGAATGCAGTTGTTCACTATGAGAGGGAGAAGAAGCATGGTACCACACTCCCCTCTCTGGCGGTGCAAACTATGTTGCGTAAGACTACCTGTCAGAGTGACCAGAGCTCAGAGTTAAGAGTTAGAGTGTGGTCAGATCTCTCGTAATGGAGACCACAAAGATGTCGCTGGCACATATCGTGATGGCCTGTGTGATATCACCAGTGGGAATGATAAAACTAACCTCAAAGTCTCAGACATGGTCTCAAACATTGTGGAATGTGGCTGATTGGTGTCCCTCTCCTCCCGCCGCTCACACATTAGCACTAACACGTTAGTCGATAATGATCAATTACTGTCCATTTTACTCCTGTGTCCCAAACCTAATCTGAAATTCAAGATGATTTTAAACCTTTCAGATATAGATGACAGTATTACTTATAAACATTTTAAAATGGAAAGTCTCCAAACGGCACTTGACATGATACATGAAGGCACTCTCCCAGCAGAGATTCAGCGCTCTACTTCCTGCGGTCGCTTGTATCTCTGCCCCAACCTGCCTGTTTGGGCTCAAATCTGGCCCCTACGCCAGTTTTTGAAATATCTGAAATTCTGAGGGCTTTTGGGGGTATTTTGTGTTCAACTTGTAAATAGAGATGAACATATCTATATGGTAAAAAAAATACTCTCATTTCTGTTATGATTTATTTCAAACGAGACACATTCTCTGGGATTACTTTCTACAGTGGAAAGCACCTAATGTGTTGCAAGGCTTTGTTTTGTCAACAATGCCCATGTGCTCCTCTGAAGGGGCAGTCTAATCAACTGTGGATTCCCATTATAAAATGGTTTAAGTATGAAAAAGAAACAACCGAATTGTCTGTAAAGCTCCTTTAACTATTCCTAAATTTCCATACTGATGATATGTGAGTTGTTTGACTTGTATAACTTTTGACAGTTGCCTTGTTTTGAATCTGAAAAGTTCGCTGGTCTCCTCTGTATTATAGTGGATACCCAGGGAACAGGCTCTGGGTTGGGGCAGAGACAACGCCAGCGCTAGCGCCGCGAAGGTTCTGGGGAGAGAGTGACATGAAGGGGCCCTCATGGGATCGGGAGTTCTGTCAGATGCTTACTACTATATCTCTATGTATGAGGAAGGACCTCAGGTTTCAGTGGAAGAGACAGTTGTTATACCAGTATACATGTCTTCCTAATGGTCTGGCGTAAGCGCCGAGAGAGTTCTCCAAGATGTTAAAGGTGTTTTTTGCAGAACTTTCTCTGGAGGAGCACAGGTAATGTGTTAAAGTCTCTGTTGATGCCGAACAGACCAGTGACAAGATGTTGTCTTTATAGGTTAAATGAGACTTACCTTGGTAGAAGGTGATATTTAATGATATTTGACCTAAAGTCTATGTTAGAAGGTCATTGGATTAAGCAATGGTCCCACCCAGCACTGTTGTCTCCCTTCCCAAAAATTGAGTTGTTCATAGGGGGTATGTCACCTGTGCTCCTTTTGATGTGAAATACTGCTGGTACCTCATGGGCACTACATCACCATTGCTCAATCCGACGACCTCGTAACATCATAGACTTTAAGTCAGATATCACCTTCTACCAAGGTAAGTTTCATTTAACCTATACGTTAAATTGAATGTCGTTCATACATATAGAATTGCGGTTTGAACCTCCCCACAGACCTTCTCCGAGTTTGTGGAATTGATGGAAAACATCATTTTATTATATACCTGTGGCTGTATGAACTACGTATACTGTCCGCTCCTACCCATAGCGTATTTATACCCGTACGCCACACTGTGACGTACGGGGTATGTGATCACGTGACCAGATAAAATTTCGCCATTTTTAGGTATATAATAATACGAAAACAGGCTGACTGTCTTCGTACGTCAAAATACTTGGTAAAATTGTTGGTCACATACATCCCTCTGCCTACGGCATCGGGATGTATGTGACCAACAATTTCACCGCGTATTTTTGACGTACGGAGACAGTAAGCCAGTTTCCGTATAATACAACGAACCGAAAAAAGATATTGAACAATTTTTATTTTATGCATTGTTATAGAAACTGTGTTTTCTCTGTTTTCTAATTATATGTTTACAAAAGCCTCCGTCAGGGCACCAAATAAGATTTTTGGGTGACTATAAAAAGTAATGAAATTTTTATTATACCTGTTTCATTAGAAAATATCGGTCGACACTTCACCTAAGTTTGCTTATGTTTCTGGCAGGTTCAGATCAATACACTGTCTGCTCTACCCGACCTTCGATGTGTGTCCCAAGAGATAACACCGCCGGTCTTCATGACGCCTCGCCTTGCGTCACCAGTCGATCAAGACATCGCTGTCGAGGAGTCGAGCAATGACGTAGTGTTGTGTGACGTCAGTCCGTACTCGTCACGAGATGGATGCCGCTGTGACGTCACCCAGTGTTCTTCCCGTCCCAGATGTTTTTACGGTGTTCCTTCTGGTGGCGCCTGGACATTCCATGTGGGTGGGGGGAATATATGGTTATTTTGGTTAGCCCTATGGCCCTGTTCACTAACCCCCAATAACCCTAGTTACTTCAGGATACACGGAAACAGTCCTCACACGCACCCAGTCCCAGTTACTAAAGCAGCAGACGACGCACTGAGCGTCGTCAAAGATGTCGAGGTGTACTCAACATGCAACCACGGGTTGTTGTCGTCTAGCCTATTGAATTATGTTTTTGCTAAATGTTTAATTTGCTGTTGCCAATGCTTCCAGATTGTGAGTTGAAATCCGTGAATTCCAGTCAGCTCTCTGTGAAATTGGAATATATTATGTCTAGCCATTACTTTTGCCAAAATTCATTAACACATCTTTATTTCGTTAGAATCCTATCCATAAAACATTATCTATCTACATATGTATTATAAGTTGTATTATAGCTTTATAGTTGCTTTTACATTGTATTTTCATTATGTTTATTTGTTTTCAAGTTGGCCAAGATCTCAGTTTTGATAAATAAGATACTTATGTCTTTTTTTTTTATTCATCTTTCACAATTCATCATCTCTCGACCATCTATTACAATGGCAGTGATGTAAAATGTCTTTCCTCGTTGATCAAATGTCAAGTATTTTCCTCTTTTCTTGAGAATTACTTGACCTGTTATTTTTGTATGTTATACCGCTTCCGAATCGCCCTACTCAAACACACTCCAGAATCACAACCGCTGCTTATATATCACTAGACTTGCTCATTAGGAAGTCGGCCCTGGTGGTCAGACGAGACAAAATACAACACATTTTGTCCCATGTGTAAGCATGAAAAACACAAATAGATTTCATAGACAATGGATTCCCACAGGGCCCTGTAAAAATATGAAATCCGCAGTTGAACTGCTTTTAAAGGTGGAGTGATGTATTGAATACCTGTTTGGTCAGTTATTGACGTATTTTCATGGCGCTTTTCATTTGACTTGCCTACTACTTAACTCAATTGACTTCGGACTATTACATAGGTGGTAATTCGTTACCTTTTTCCTGTTTTTTTTTGTTACCCACATACAAGTTCATAGTGAATGAATGATAGTGTTCATCCAAGTCCATGTCAAAAGGCAGCCTAAAGTGCTGCCGAGAGACTGAGAATAAGTTGTACTGTATTGTTGGACCCGCGATTTGAGTCGGACTGTAGTCTATCTGAGCCGTTACGGTTGTAGTAATGCATTCGGACATTGTATGGTTTATTTTCCTTTAGATACACTTGAGATTAAAATGGCAGTGGAACATGCTTATAGACCGCATGAAATTGTATGAGTGCCATTGCATTGTACTATCTAGATCTATCTAATCTACTATTAGCAGGTTTTCATTGTCTTATGACTACATGAACTGTTTCGGTCATTTACATTTCATAATGTGTAATACATAACAGTAATCTAGTATTAATGAGTTGTGATGAGATGAGGTGATTTTACCCATCAACTTTTTAAAAGAGATAAATCTCTTTGATTCTTTATAAAATATTTGAAAACTTTGAAAAGAATTGACTGAAATAGGTGTATGAAAGTGAAAAGCTTTGATCATTGATGGTCCCTAAATACCTTCAGTGTCCCCTGGGACGTGAAACCACAAACAAACCAACAAACAAACAAACAAACCCATATGGTTTACATTAATTGATTTCGAAATTCAGGAACTATTACATCAAATTTACAGCTGGTATATGTTTCTTATACAATTGCATAGATTCATAGTTCTGTGTACCCTTGGTCAATTTGTTCCAAAAAGTAAAGCCTATATAAACTGGATTTCGTGTGTAGAAGCCTGTTCGTGAGCGTCTTAGCCGGGTCTGCCTTTTGGATTGTTATCGCGTTTTCTGTTCTGCAATATCGGTATTTTTTTATTCTAAAATACAGTAACAACATGTCCTTAATTTGTCTACATTACATCTATTATGAAGTTCACTACCGGAAATTTCACAAATCGCAGTTCGCGCACACACTCTTAATGTCCTGTTCTGCTGCGTCTGCAGTTTGTTAAGTAGTATCTGTGAGGCTCCTGGGATGAGATAACCGCTATCGTCGAACAGTGGTACAATCATTTTGTATATCTTTTATAGAGTTCGATTTGAGAGGTATTTCCTGGTTTTCGAAAGCTGAGATAATTGCTGATTGATCTTTTTTCATCCCTCCGAAAATGCCATGTCCCCAATTGTAAATACTAGATGTAAATGAATATGTGAATATGAGGATTAGTGTACAGATATTGTAGGTAGTAATGTAGGGACTGCCTTCCATACAATGGCAGTTTCATAGAATAAAAAAGTACAGGAGACTAGCATTACCATGAAGCCTTTCAATGATGAATAAGTAACAAGACTTAGGAAGTTCTTCCTTTTACGGGTAAATGCACTATATGTATACTACAAAGTAGATTGTGCAATAATTTACAGTGAATGATGGAAATACAACGTCCCACCCATTGCCCTCAATGGTAAGATAATATTTCTGTGATTACATTACGTGAAATGAGCTGCCGCGGCGAACGATAGTGCGAAATGTTGGTAGAGGAACAAAGAGGAACTGAGGTATACTGATTAAGGAATATTATGTACACATGTAAACGCGTCGTCATCACATGGATGGATAGATTCGAGAAAAGAAGTAACATTAGTTATTTATAAAATACCGTTTCCCGGAATAGAATGGAGATGCAAGTCATTCATACTCATCGCCGTTTATCGGAATTCAATAGACTGCCATGCATATTGCTGTTGAAAGCAGACTAGTACTGTCAGAATCTGTAATTTAGTGTGGAATGTTGTGAAAATATATATTTTTAAGAAGTATCTCGGTATTTCATATACATTAAGAGTTTGCATTATTTTCGTGAGGTTTTGGTTACATCAGTTAGTGCTTATCAAATTCTTCATACAATACTAAATTACTTCTTTTTTTTCTATATTTCGGCCACGTTCAAATAAACAATACTAAATTACTAACATGCTTCACTTAATGTTCTTTTCATCATGTTTGGTCTGTACTGGGGAATTATTGATCCTAGTTTGATACTAAACGTACTACTTATAAACTCTATCTTTGAGAAATGTTGTGCCATAGTCAGTATATTTGGGGTTGAACACTTTGACTAGCAATTCAGAAAAGAGAGGTGCGAAAATTACCATGAAAAGCCAACTTTTAGGTAAATATATAATAATAGGCCCGCTTATCCAGCGTTGGCGCATAATCCCCGATGTATTCTGCACGCACTGTATACCATATTGAAGAGGGCACAGAGGCCAGAATAGGTTTTAAAACCGTTTTCCGATGTCTTAACTTGTTAAAAAAAATTGCTTTGTTTCCCACAGACAATTAGTGAATTGAGGGGTGAAGTCGCCCCTTCGTCAGTCGACAGTATTTCCATTTGGTGTGAAATTATCAAAGCGTTTGTCGAAATCCCTGTAAATTGATGGTTATTGCAACGTTAGATACGGATAGTTGTATTCTATATAATCTAACGATTAACAGATTTACTGGTAAAGGGCTTTTCCTGATGAGGTTAAATGAAAGCTGAACTTTAAAAAAAGGTGCCGTTTAACTATATTTTTGTAGGTTTCTGTACAGGGTGTGACCATGTGTTATCAACATACAAGGTGTACCCCAAGTATCAACTCTAATAAGTTTTTTGTAGTTATACACGATTCTGTATCACATGTATTTTCATGAGTTTTAGTATATTTTCACGATTTCACCAGAATAGATTTTTATTTGGTTGCAGGCGTTCAGTCCTCGTGCAATAATAACTATGATATATTATCACTGTTGGAGAGAAATATTCGCACTAACTCGGTGATGGGCTGGACCCATTAGGTAAATTCAATAGCAAAAGTTTTTCGTACCGATATGTTTCGAACCTGTTGGGTTCTTCATCAGGGTGTGGTTTATTGCATAAAATTTGACAGGTATATCAATTTCGGAGCGCTTTATGGTAGGAGCGGTTTCTGGTAAGTTGCTTAGATACAGATATCTTGTAATTATAAGGACAATCATTGTTGTTAAAGGATAAATTGCCTGCGTATTCTGCTTATATTTTTCCAATTTTGCTCACAAAAGCATTGTCACCCCGCACTTTGAACATCAGTGAATAGAATTTTATTACTTAACTATTCGACATTATATGTACTTATTGATATTCACGAGCTGTCAATTGTTAACGGCGAATAATTGTTAACTTTTTTTTAATCATTTACTATTGGAACACAATTTCCCCCCAACACCTTCTATAAGCCCATATCAGTGAAGAAATTTACGAATATTGGCTACAAATCTTAAGAAATACAAGTGTTATGTATCTGGACTGGTTGGCCCGGGTATAAAGTTTGCATACATTCGCCCTACAAATACAGAAATGCATTCCAATTTTGATGAGAATTTCCCGCACTTATATTTTTCTGTAGAAAAGTGACTTTTGAGTGCCAAGAGTGAAGCTACTTTACTTATTACCAGAGGTTTTCAAATAAAAAAAACCAACCAAATCGTCTGCCTAAGTATAGCAGCAGAAGTAATACTTTGAAAATTGGGAGCATATGATGTTATGCCAAGGACGTTGAGAAAATATTATTTGTGATAGAACTGCCTCGTGGCATGTCGGCCATTGACGCAGACTGTTGGGTATATCGATACAAATTGATTATCTTCTCATAAAGCAATAACAAATCTTATTGAGAAGCAATTTGTGTGCCAAGGATGAGTGAATCCACACTATAAGACTTGACAATAAAAGACTTATATGAAAAGACTTAACCAATACCAGTGTTTGTTTTTAATACCATATGATTTCTACTCAGAGAGCTTCTCTTTTTATGGACATTGCATAGTTTGGACTGGGATTTAAAAGAAAGAAAAAGTGATCAAGGCAAGAATAAAGGGCCGCGTCCACCAGAGCCGACACGCTACGATAGTCCTACCGACACGCTGCGACACAGAACTTCTGTGTCGCAGTGTATTGGGAGGTTCTGTCACAGACATGGCGACGCCACTCTGCGACACCGCTGGTTACCCAAAAAGTAGTGATCATAGGTACCGACACACCACGACACAAAAACCGCGGAAAACAGTGCATACGGGAGCATCGTAGGATATTCTGCCGGGAAAAACACTCTCATGTGAGAAATACTCAAAAGAAAATTATGAAATTTTGGAATTAGATAGCAGATATAAAGGGCCTTATGCACTGTAAATATGCTAATTTTTGATAGGGTCTAGATATCTCAAATTTATCAATTATTCCTATATTTGAGATCAAAATGAGTTTTTAGAGCCTAAAAAGATATATGAGTATATCCCAGACCCAATGACACTATCGGACAGCCCTAATAAAGTGAATACATTCTAGTTCTCCTATGTAAATGTGTATAAACATGCTGCGACATGCTGCGACATGGTCTGTGTCGTAGCAACTATCGAACATGTTCAATCTTGTCGCATTCTGTCGGAAGGCTCCCGACACGGCCCTTTTTGTTGGGGCGTGTCGTAGACTTGTGTCGTAGAACCGTGATCAACAACAAAAAACCATCGGCGATAAACGAAATCTGTGTCGCAGAGGGCGTGTCGGGACGTGTCGGGAGGCGTGTCGGCTCTGCTGGACGCCTTCCTTTACATGAGACTATCGAGGCTAGTTATGCGGTGAGATATTCCGTCCCTGAAAAGAAAATGGGCTGCAAGGATTAAATTATTCTGAATGAATGAAGTTCTGTAAAAATGTCTGGTTTGATAATAAGATTTCCTTAATCTAAAATGCCTGATCTTTGGGTGTCATACGACGACAACCAGTCACCACGTGTATAACAAAGATTTCTATTTACCTGAGGTAATACTCTGCCGGTTAATGATAAGAGCAAATTCTGAAAAAGAGCTAAGTGTGTATTTCAAGATACAACTATTGGCTTTAAAGGCCAAATTAGCAGATGGACGCATTTAAAGCTCAATACAAGGTCTGCTAATAATTAATTACTATAATACCAAGGAAGCCCCCCCCCACCAGGAGTTGGCAGGAATTGGAGGTATAGGGGAGGGGGAAAGAGAGGCATCTGGTTACCATAGCAGAAACTTGCAATGAGTTTTGTGTATATCTTACCAGTCTTAGATTACTGGGCCTGTCAGGTGTTTGGTAAAGTTCATAGAGTAGTTTGAGGTCCATAATCAAAGACTGGAGCAAGTCTCGGGAGAGACTGGACCCTGCCAAGGGGTTACTGACTCCTGCCACTGAGTTACTATGACTAAAAAAGTCCCTCAACTGAAATGAATCTTTTTAAATTCATGTCAAAATACTGAATAATAAAACTATAAGATTTTTCATTGCCATAAAACTTATCCACACACAAAAAAGAAATCGTATACCTATATGTACTTAGTTATGGCACCATCTGGTGTTAATTGGCCATACTACAGGCTCCATGGTCAAAGTGAGGGCGAGATTCAACCAGATATTTAGTGCTCTTATAAGGACATAGGTATAAGGCATGTGTCAATGCTTGGAGATTGATAGGAACCAGAGCCCTCTGATGGAACACGGCTGCATTACAATTCAATGATGGTTGATCTCTCCACCCCCCCCCCCCCCCCCCCAACAATGCTATGAAATTAGGCAAAAATACATGAATGTCTTGCCAAATATAAGTGCTATGGAGGGTGATGCCATATACATATTCTGTGCTGGGGCAGGTGATGCCATATACATATTCTGTGCTGGGGCAGGTGATGCCAAAAGACATCATTTTTCAGGATTTAGAAGAATTAAGTTTTCATTGGGAAAAAATTGAAAATATTGGGTTGATAATCATAAAATGTTCATATAAACAGAGAGAAAGATTTTAATTGAAATATATAATGCTATTAAGGGTGGCATGTCCCACAATGTGATAAGTTTTCAAATTATTGTAATTATCCTGGTGATATATAAGGCCACCACTACCCACCAAAGAACCCTGTGGTTCGGACACAGGTGACACCATTAATTAACCATTTAAGGAAGGTTGTTTGCGACCAAGCTACTCCCGCAAGGAGTATAATTGGCAAAACGCATGATTCGAGTTTGTAATCATGTGATATGATACATTGTCCTAGATATCTATTTCTCTTGAACTGGAGCATGAAATATGATGTTATATCTACATCTTATGAAAATCTCATGAATATTGCTCTATCATATTTTGTTAAAACATTTGTGTAAATATTGGAACAATGATGCCTCAAGGCATCATGCGTCCTTTTGCAGCGATGCCTCCAGGCATCATGCATCCTTAAAGGGTTATATGGTTAAGTATGCCCATTTCATCCAAAATCCTTTCAACTTTTAACAAATACATGAATATCTCTGTAATTATAGAATTACCTAAAATATTCCACCTACTAGCACCATCTGTATTTCATTCTTGTTAATGAGGCATGTTATATCATGATTCAACCAGTTTAAGGGGTAGAAATATGTCCATAAATGAGTTCTTAAAAATGGACTACCAAGCCCCCCCCCCCCAACCAACCAACACCCCCATACTGAATACACCTTTTTTTTAAATCCATGCTAAAATAAAAAGTATTAAAACTGTAAGGCATTGTTCTACCATAAAACCTTTTGTCCAAAACAGAAATCATATTCGTATCTGTAATTAGTTTGCTATAAAAAGCAAAGATGTGGTCAGGTCGCCTAGTGACTACAGGCAGGTGTATTTCAGCAGGCTATAGCCATAACCTAAAGACCAACCATCCACCTGCTAATAAGTAAAATGATGGCCATTACATATGCTATGGGCTGTAGTGAAGGCAGTGTCTATCTCTGTTGTTTTGGTTTTTTTAAGAGGGGGGGGGGGGGGGGGATTCCGTAACATAATAAACGCAGTGATCATATTTCAAAGGGACTTCGTAACTATGAGAAGTGAAAACTACTGAGAATAAAACCCATGATGTTATGATCATATTCCAGGATGCCATGATCATATTCCAGGATGCCATGATCATATTCACAGGCGAGCACTCAAGTCCGGACGGAATCAATCAGCAGCACTACAGGCGTGGCATGTTTCAACCTCCAGTGACGAGGACTGGCACTTACGTCTCGCGAGTACACCACCAATACCCCATGCTCCCTAGATTGGCCACCACCTCTACCTCTACTCTGTTCCAACTAAGAGGTTGGTAGGGTTCTAGACTGGTTCCCTTCCCCAATTAATAATGGGACAGGTAACGTCCACCGAGAGGAACGTGTGATTGCCCTTGAACTTTTGCTGATTCCCCACTGATTTGCAGCACAACCTCTACACATCAGGAGATTTCCCAAATAACTTATCTGCACTCGTTTGAAATGCACGGGAATATATGATAAAGGAACGGCTACGTTTCTTAACATAGGAGAATACTTATTAGAATGTTTCTTTAAAAAATATAACAGATTTCAGCACGCCCTCTAGCGGGTAAACCAACGTAACAATGGTGGCTATTACCCATAATGCACCGGAAAATGGAGGGTGTTACCTGGCCTTATATGCGAGTGAGCACATAGGCCAGGCTTCCAAGCAAGTATGGTTCGACCCAGGCCATATCCACGAATTCTCACTCTTGCACCATGCTTTTTTTAATACTTGGGTACTGAGAGCCGAAATATTTATAAAGAAATATTCACAGCTCACCAAATTAATAATAAAGTCTACTTTTATGGTTATCTTTTTCAAAATACACACAATAGGAGAGACGAATATGTAAAAATGGGTTACAGGTAGTGGGTCAATGTGTTGCCGATTTAACCTAACCAGAGTTAACGTCGTGTAGCTCTGGTAGCCAGTGTACATGCTTCCTTACTGGACTGATGTGATGTGTAGGCTTGTATGATGACTAGCAGTTGTTGTGGATGTATACATGTACAATGTACATCAAATTAAAAAATATATATCTATCAGACGATGCACATGAATGATGCCAAATGTACACCAAGGAAATACATGCCGTTGGCGAACCCACATTGGAATCGTAGAAATTTGAACCAAGCACAACGGTATCAAGGAAAACGTTGCTTCAACAAAGTACACTGAATTTGGCAGAATGTTCTGGTTATTTATTAGCTATACCTCCATTACACCATGATTACTTAAACAGACACTTTCTTCAGTAGCACAAAGCATCAAATTTAACACACATTACCGTGGCACAATTCATAACCACCATATTCCTTACATGACGATTGAATTGACAAATCATTCAAAAACAGACATTTATTGACAAAACCTGAGCCTATGAAACAATTCGACATTAACATTGCGACTCTTTCACTTTGGGACAACCGGGAGACCATTCGATCTGATTCAGATGATGTGGTCATCTAGGTCTGTGGTATTTATGAACACTGAAAACCTGCTACAAAGGAAAATATTTAAAAAGAGCAAAATTTTGACAGTAAGATTCTCTCTCCCAAATTACTAAAATACTGAAACTGTCTGGCTCCCATAACCTGGTAGATGTATATGAAAAAGAAAAAAAAATTCGGGAAGAAAATACCACCCGTTGTTAAAAGCCTTGTGACTTATTTTCATCAATATCACGTGTTGGTTATCTGCCCCCTCCCCTCTCCTCAACGTAAGAAGAGAAATCTAGAGAAAAAAAATCAATAACCATTATCCAGGTATATTGCTAGGAAATTCTTGTTCTTCGAACCAAGGCACTACTTTGAGGTACTAGTATGTATACCCCAATACACTTTATTAGGTATATATAAAAGGTAATACAACAATAACAAACTGCAAAGTTCCAATTAATGTAGATATTACATTTTATCATATAAAAAAAAGTGTTGGATTTTCAGTAAAATAATAAATGTCACATTTCTAAATTACAGATTCGTGAGGGACCTGAATTGTTTATCTTGTGTCTTCAACAGGAGATTTTAAATATGATATTCCAAAAATGTCTCAATTGCTAAAATAAAGAGTTTCATCGAAAAACATTCACGAAATATATCACAAAGAAGCATGTCGGATATTTGAACACTTGTGGAAATGCCTCGTTGTCATTTGATTAAGAAGAACAGCTAAAAGTGTCCCATGGGAATTATATCACGTATGAACATCCTCGACTCCGGAAGAATACACTACCAACAATGGCAAAACTAATTTGACTATATGATTAAAACAAATCTTCACCTCAGACTTGTAACTGTTGTTAGCCAATCACTTCAATTACATATATTTCTTCTTCTCAGTTCATCATCCTTACTTTTGCCATATCACATGCATGCTATACGTGTATTGTGGAGATTACAGAGTACAATGTGAAATCCCTAAATTCCTTACACTAACATGTCACTTTATCATTTGCCTCCTTGGATTCATAAGTCGATATTTTATCACTTTAAGGGGCGGACTCATCACCTTCGTCAGTCAACAGGAATGTCAAGTACGGCTAACTTGTAATATAACCTAATCAAAATCAAATACACTTTACAGTTCACAAGGCTCAATACATTGATTCCTTTAAACTGGTTAAACCGGCTTGTTCTATAGATCAACCGTCGCCTTGATCCACCTCTGGAAATTGGATCCCAGATTCTGGTCTTTATCATTATAAAACAGAGAAACAAAATTTTAGCGCACAGTTTGATACAATCATAATATATGCAAGACCATGATCATAACATGTCACGACCATCATTCCATCAGGCGCGTGGAGGCGAAGCCAAGAAGATTTCTTGTACTCAAATAATTCTAAGGCCGCATTTACGTCACTTAAATATACGTTTCATACATGTACAATCACTCCTGAGGGACTAAAAAAATTAAGCTTCCTATCAGTGTAGACTAAGAGAGTCATCTATTAGGATCTTAGTAATTGTGGGACTTATTCCATGTATTACAACAACGTATATGTAGTAAGTTGGAATGATTACACCGACTCTATAACGAGTCGTTATTTAAAATGATCTCTTCACCATTGTGTTAGGAAAGTAATAAATGCTAACATCAGAAACTATATCAAAAGACATGCACTGTATGCCTTTGCAAGAGCACTGCAATAGTAATCGGACTAGATTATATTACATTATTTGAGCAGGAAAAGCCTAGGTAGCCCAAAGATATGGAGATAATGGTCTAAGTTCCTGGTAACTTCAGTCCGTTGCACACGCAGAAACTACCAAGGCTCTGGCCAACCCACGCGGTAAATACGTTATGGAGCTAGGTTTTCTCGTTTGCCCTTAGCATATCTTCTATTCAGCTTGAATGCTCACCGAAATTTTGTATACAATAGAATTCAAAAGGTTTAAAGTACAGTGTCAATGTGTGACATTATTGAGGCAAGACTGACGGTGCCATTTGGAATAAAAATCATCATGTTTTACATGTAACAAAACAGGGTTTATTTCATGTTTGGCAATACATGAATAACAAACAATACTATCTCATAAAGTTCATCTTGATAACTACTATAATATTTTTTTTATTAATTCATGATAGTGTATTGCACTGGTACATTAACACTTCAAACACAAACAAAAAATATCACACAAGTCAAGAACAAATAAAGAGACACCGAATTCACATTTTAACGGGAACAGCACATAATGTCTAATTCAGAAATATCTGAGTTTTCTTCAAATATACCTACTTATAATATGCAAGACATTACGTGTTCCATGAAACAAAAACTACTTTTTCTCGATGTGGGATACAACCTTCAAGTATCGAGTCCTGCTTAACTATAAATAAATAATAATAATATAGCTGTATATTTCTAATGTAGGATGCAGTTTTTCATTCTGTAGACCAATTCCTTCTTCAACCTTTTCCATTCCACTTTTCACTCGATGAATTCAATAGATTTACGTAACTTAAGACAGTCTTATCTTGGACATCAAAACAGAAAGTTTCACAAATTTACAAGAGGGCGCCCTTTGATCCAGCGTACAGTCATCATTCTGTACGAAAAATAGTTTTCTCAAGGTAACACCGTAAAACATCCACTACGCCGCAGAAACCAGCTTCTGAAACTGTCATGGCTGTCAGGTTGACTAATTGATGATCAATATGAACGACTATATAATGAATCTTCTCTTCGCTTGATGGATGAAAACTATTATCCCTTCAAAGTCTACAGTAATTTGGACCACAAAATGTAAGAATAAAAATATGTTGCATCTCTTCACAACAAATTTTGCATTTGCTCATGATATATTACAAGGTCCAGTCCTTGTCACGGCTTCTTATCAGTACTGTTATTTTAGGATTTTAAGTGAAGAATATACACATCTGATAAATAACTAATATCGGGCAGGAGGTACTACTATTCTAAACAGGAAGGTAGTGCCGAGAATAAAATATAGTCCAACATAGAAATATATGTATAAATATCAGAGTAACAAAAATAATTTTTCTATATATACAAGGTATGATGAATACTAGAGAAAACTGGTGTTTTGGATAGCGTCACGTATCATTTAGAAGAACAAGTATATTGAAGAGGAATGTAAAATACCAGACCACATATATAGAAATAGAAGTTATATATATGTTACTTCTATTCTCACATTACCTGAATCTGACCAATTAACAGGGTAAATTTATGCTCTTTTGGAAGTAGGATGAGCTTGCCTTGGTTGACGATTTCCTTGTTCATGATGATAAGGCTGACAACACCAATGATGATCTTATCGGTGATACGATAATGATGATTATGCTAGACATTTTGGACAATCTCCTGGATGACAACGACGAGACTGACGATGCCGATTACAGTGCCGGTGATCATGATAATGATGTCCTTCACAATAACAGCTCGGCTTAGTTTGAAGCCGCACAGTTTAAGATGAAAGAGGCATGGCAGCACAAAGGCCAATGGACAGCTGCCTACCGCTCCTGTAAAAACATTAAATACAAGTTTTCGTTATTTTGTATGGAGTGGGAAAATTTTGTACACCAATTTTTTTTTCAAGGTAGCATCGGTTGGAGACAGAAGTGTTATTTGCGACGTATCTTAAATCAAGAAAACCAAAACAATGAAACAATGACTGACTGGTCAGCCCTTTTCAATGGTGCCCCTTGCCCCATTTTACAAATCATGATTCAATCCCAGTTTGCCATGTCCTAATCATGATTTATGAAATGTCAGTATCAACATTATGAGAAAATGTGGTTATACTAAGCCAGTACGGGTGACTGTTCGAGGTCATTTGATGAAAAAATATGGTCCGATGCCGAAGGCGGGAGGGCCGTATTTTTTCATCAAATGGCCGAGAACAGCACCCATACGGGCTCAGTCACTACGTTTTCTTATTACTATACACCCTGACCCGTTTAAAACACTGTTTTATTAACTTTCCTGGTTGGTGATTCAAAAAACAATTAATGTTCTATATATGGGGGTTGTGTCAGAATTTAATACTAGATGGTGTGAACATTGGTGTCCAAAAGAAGGATGTGTAAAAATGGCCACATCAGGGCATACTTCTGATTTCTGTTAAACAGGACATTGCCCGCTTTAACCAGTGAAACCAAAGTGAAGATAACACGGCATGAATAGATCTTAAGACAGTTTCTTCCGAATCTCATAAGATTAAAGGTTGTTTAACTTGGCATTATTTTCGATGGTAAATTAGAATAGGGAGACTCCGGGGCGCCCCAGGTATCCAACAGAAAACGCTCTCTGATGTGAAAATGGAAATGCTCGTCATAGACTGTACATAATAAATCACCCAGAATTATATTCAAGTGTCAATAACCCTCTCAAGTTTTTGGTATATCAATAAAGATGACTATATCGGTTGTGTGATCCTTCAAAATCATTGCTACATTGCCATAAATTCATTTCTATTGTCCAGTGGAGAGCGTGGCATATCGTATATAATACTCTCAACCCTAACTTGACAGCTAGTTGTCAGATCTCCATGATATCAACTGAAAAAATATTGATTCACTTCCTCGGTCGATAGATTGGTTACTTTGTTATCACTGAGTTAATCTACTACCGTAGTGCATTTAACGAACATTTAGATTACTTAACGCCAATCATGGAATAAATAACCTTAAAAAGTCTCGTTTTTATAGTAAAATATTTGATATAGTCACTTTATAATGTAGATAAATTGTTGATGACATCACAGATGTTACTTAGAATTTCAATGACAGTCGTAGGAACCGCTACATCATAGTTCAATACCTATGAGGCACCCTGATGAAGGCTACTGATTATTTTGTAATTTGAACAATACGGACCATGTACATTTTCAAGTTCGATATCTTCCTTTCATCCCTATTTTTTACAATCTATCCGGGAACGTCTTATCGAGAAAATGGAACACTTAATGATACATATGTATTTCTTACCGACAAAAGCGTTGATGTAGGCGAAGACATCTTTGAAGACGACAGCGAGTCCTCCGATAAGAAGGGCCACACACACTCTGAACGTGTTTCTTTTCCAGGTCGCTACCTGAGATGACATCAAGAACTACATTATCCACTGGGACAGGTTCTCAGGTATCCTGGCCTTAATCCCAGACCCCCACCACTAACCCAACATACCCCAACCTTCCTCGATTCTTGAATTTGCTACACATTGCAATGGATGTTATTACAACCTAAATTGTACCTTTCCTTAATGAACTTTCACAATAAAAAACGGTCCTCGTGCTAACATAATTGTCTCTCCTTGATGATATCTTCTGTTCTTTTTCGCATTACAGAATTTGTTCCTAAATAAACATGAATTGAGAGGGGACATTTCATAGGTGTCTGATTTGTCCTTTACTATATACCCATGCCGTATATACTGTAAATACGCACCTTTTCGGCATATGACGTAAAAATACCAGCGGTCCGTACACTAAAATACGGACCACCTTGCCATACACGTTTATTAACAGATTGGCTGTTAAGCCAAATGAAATTGATTTAAAAAAAAAATTGGGGTATGTAGCAAACATATAATGTCCAACCATGCTTGTACAAGTCACAGAACTCGATGATAATTTACCGTTTGTACGGAACTCGGCATAAATGCCTCGGTCCGTACAAACCGTAAATTAGCATCTCGTTCTGTGAATTGTACAGCATGGTCAGGACATTCTATATAATTACTACGTTATATTGTGCGAATAAACCAGTCATCATCTTATTACACCTTCTTTCATCTTTGGCTGATTTCCACGGGTTGTTACACTCGAACCTTATTTGTAAGACATGGCGACAATGTCGCTACACCTACAAGGAATGATAATTAAGTCTTACAAGAAGAGCACACACTGCTTACCGAATCGGGGATTCTTTTACCAACGTGGCTGAGTGAGGCATGTTCAGTGTCACTGCGCTGAGAGTCCAGCAATGGTTGTTTCTCGTCAACATCTGTCAAGGAGCTGTTACTCTCGTTAACCTTCACTGTGCGTTTTGGTCCACACAGCCCACCTGAACCAATAATCAAAACACGCAGATCAACATAAGGCCAGGTAGAATAATTAAAAATCCAGGCATGTGTAGCAGGCGGTAAAATCTACTTTATAAAAGGGCCCATACGTTTAGAAGAGTTAAAGCTAAGCTAAGATTATCAGTCCTGGTGACATGTGTTTTATTACTGGATCCACAGATCTATCCATTTTCTGACATTTTGGCCACAACGATACTGATTCCTATAAATGAGTTCAGAACTCCCCTTCCTTAATGGTTTCAAATCATGTGAAAAAAATGTGGAACGACTCTTCCATGAGGAATTTGCTGCCTCAGGGAGACGAGAAAACATGGAAAACACACAGGTTGCACCAACAGAATGGCGCAGAGGGTCTGTGGGGAGTTTAAAACCAGTTTAGCGTATTTATTTTTTCGTTCCAATGGAGGACTTGTAATACTTCATGGTTGGAACAAATTTTTTTTGCATCGCGGTGAGTGATCGGAGTCTCTCTGCCAAGCCTCGTTCACCTTCAGAGTTGAACACCAGTGTTTTATTATCTTAAATGAGGCTCAGTTAATACCATCTTAGTTCTACACAAGGAACAAAGATATCATATGTTGAAAATGGAAACGTGGATTTCCCTGGAACCATAGTTTTATTATCGTAAATGAGGCTCAGTTAATACCATCGTAGTTTTACACAAGGAACAGAGATATCATATGTTGAAAATGGAACCGTGGATTTCCCTGGAAAAATAGAAACCTGCCATCTCTGGGATATTAAATGTGTACCTTTAGCGAAGAGAGCGGCCTCGAGGATCTCGATGACCGGGTACACCTGTAGCGGGTAGGTGAAGACCACGGCTACGAGGAGAGCGGCGTTCACGGTGATGATGAGCGCGCCAGTCTGCGGCAGGTTCTGCACGAGGATCTGCGCCGTCGCCTCGCCGTACTTGAGGTAGCCGAGCACGGCGGACAGCGTGAGCATGGACGAGAAGACGCCCACCACCGAGTACAGGCACACCGGGTAGCGTCGGTGGTTCCCGTCCATCGACGCCTCGATAGACAGCAGCTGCAACAAGACCGATATAAGGTCATACACGTGGTCTTAGTTTTTCTTCTGTCCAGACCTCATTTTTTGTTCACCGCAGAAAACGAGAGGACAAACCCCTCAGATAGGTCCAATGTGTTGCTATATATATAGGTATATATATGCTATGAGCGAGAGCAGTTAACTCTAGATGACACAACTTAGCTTCGTAATATAAAGCACTAGATGTGTATTTCGGGCATGACAATAAAACTATTGCGATATCAAGGCATATTCTCAGAAACATTTATTACATCCGAATTGATATGTTGATCATCATATTTCACCAATTAGAACAAGTGGAATAGTTTAAAAAAAAAAAAAAATCTACTTATTTCTGGAAGAAAGGTGTCAATGCCCTATTAATGTTTCTGTGATAAATGAGAAAGTGACAAGCCATCTTGGGAAACGATGGTGAAAATATTATATAAACTGCCAAAATTGTATACACTATGAGATTCTTTTTTGAAAATAAATTGGAGTAAAGCTTCGTAACTACTTTGTTGCTCAGCTTAGTTAAGTGCTCCCGTGAATCTATTAAAGTGCAATCATCAACTTTGAGTAACGAATGTGTTTAAGCTTGCATAGTGTAGTGATAACTCAAGCATGACTTAAAGCGTCTGTTCTATATCATCTACTTAAAATCACTTCATATGAACCTAGGGATGGGAAAGGTAGACCAAGAATTTAAGTGACTTGTCTCAAAAAGGATCAACTTGTTTGAGTCAAATGGTAGATTTGATTAAACCAGTTTTGCGTTTTGCTTACTCACTATGATAAAGAAACAGATATACACCGTAGTTACACCTCGAAGTAGATCTATGTATGGTCTTGAGCCACAGTTCGACAAAAAAACCATCATACATTGAAGGTAGTTATAATCAAAAACATACCTTGCCACATCATAAATATATACATTTATCGAGAAAATAGACCTATGGTGAAAGTAAGACATTACCTGAAAATCAGATAACAGTTTATCGAAGATAATTCGAAAGGAGCGTGTTCAGTCGGTGTATCTGGTTAGGGATGGTATTACTGCTATCGCCACCTTAACCTCCAACACAAACCCACCCAACCCCGTCAAATAAGGACAGACGATGACTAAAATAATTCCCAAGATATCATGCTACAAACTACTCCTCTTTGAATAGCCTACTCAAGAGACTTGCAAGTCCGTTCTCTATTTTCACTATTTCCGACATGAGACCTAGGACTTACTCTCAAAGTATGTACCTGTTCTAGATTAGTACCTGTTCAAATTTATGGGGTACCGTAAAGGTTAGTGGTGAGGTGCTGGATATTTTTCGTAAAGAAGGAACGAAACCTAGAAACCTCATTGAGGCATCACACTAAGGGGGTGTTCAATTGGGCTGACTCCACGACCACATAAGAGCATCATGCGGCCGCTGCACGGTGATCAAAGGGCAGCCATTTGGCAGGTGATCATAGCAATCAGTCTAGTGGAAGAGACAACATGCCTATCGGCGGCGGCCGCACCATGGTGTAACGAGCGATGGCTCATAAAAGCTAATTACAAACGTAACCTATGTATATGACCACTGTTTAACGTCAACTCCACTGTGGGTGGGTACACTATAAGCATGTTCGGCCCGACGCCGTCGGGTTCACCGTCTGCCCAGTGGAACACCCTCTTATGTCAATGGAAGTACGGTAAGTGTAAAGAGCGTCGTCCATAAAGGGTTAAAAAGAAATGAAAAAGGAATCCGCAGATATCTCGAGTTCAAAAATTCCGTAAGTCATCGAAAGACTTTCATCACTGATAGATCAATAACTGGGGAGGTGAATGAATGAATACCAGAACAGAGTTACTAGCCTTGGATAAAAGGGGAGGGAGGAAGGAGTATTTTTAGCGGGTAGGGAGCAGGTGAAGGGTGGATGAAGCGAGAAAGCATGGAGGTAACAATCATTATAACAATAACTTACTATTATTGTTAATGAACCATACAAATACAATCGACACGTGTTCAACAATAGCAATCAATGTAGACTTCCAAGATAATGACACCATGATCGTATTGTCTGCCAGAATTATAAATTGTGGTAAAAATCTAAATTAGGATCATAAGTAGGCAATGATTATTAGATATATATGAGAACAATGCTTGGTAATTTTCTAAAAGTTGTGATGAAATGTTTTTGATTATTTTCTGAGTGATTAGAAATAAAAGGAAGTCATTGAGATCGATTGAGATCTTTACCCAAACTGTCTAACCATATACGTGTAAATTGGCCTGTATAGTAGGAGATTCACTGTGTCAGGAGCGTATGAAAAGAAGAACATCTTGTCCTAGAAATTGGACGTTATTTTGTGGTGGCAATTTCCGCCTCTGTGCCTGTTACCTACAAGAAGGGACATGTAACTTGGGCTCTGCCACAATGAATCTCCACATACAGGGAAAATCTGATCCTACGATTGAAATTAAACCAATGAAAGCTCATCCGATATAAAAAAGGAACTGTCTTCTCTCTGCAACATCAAAAACTATTACTTGAAAATTAAACAGAACTGAATGAGGCAAACACAACTGAAAATTACCAAGACGTTATGATTTTATGAACATGGCTCGTTTCTCATAAAATAACTCTGGCAATGCAACCATGATTTCACTTCAAAAATGATGAAACCTTGTTACCCTAGAGATCAGGGACAAAGTCAGGTCAATGGCGAGGCGGCAACTCAGGAGACATCTGTAAAAGGCTTAAATTTCAGAAGAAAACCATTAGTAAATAGATACCAATCATTTTTTAATTTGATACACACGTATGACATACAGACACAACTTAGAAATTCTCTTTATCAAAGGCATATCTCAAAACTTCAATTTGAAAGTATCCTGTGCCTTCCAATTACTTACATTTAATATTAAGTCGACGAATTAAAAAAAACATTACTTTTGAAAGCACAATTTAAGTAAAGCGTCTTTTCTTGGCTAATATAACTACCACTTATCAAGAAAATTATCCACTTAGTTCGATATCTGTTGAATTGATTCCTAGGCTATCAGTTATTTCTACAATTTAAATATATCTTTTCTACTTGCAGTCTGTAAATCTTACTGAAAAAGTATATTTATCACATAGACACGCAATAGTTCTTAAATGTATTTTGATAGATTAGATAGTATCACTGCAGGGATAGGTCATTATTACCTATAGCTGTCTGCTTACTCCTTAATAACATCAAAAGTAATTGTACTTTATAGAGGAAACCCATGAAAGTTTAGGGCCTGAGCCCATATCCCATCGAATTTGAATCACATAGTAATTCACAAGGCGAAGCCGCGTGAATTACTATGTGATTCAAATGAGATGGGATCGAGCTCCGACCCTAAACTTGAATGGGTTTCTGAATTTATCTCACCTTTAATATTGACTAATGGGCTAACATTTGTGACATTATCCCCCATTGGATATTTTTCCTAAATATCTAATGGGCGTTAGATACGAGTTCCCAATGTTAAGTCTATGGAGAAAAAATATCTGGGGTGAGATAATACTATGTTCCGGTTTATCCGCCTATTTAGAAAATCGTTCAGGTTCCCTGTATTGAGTTTTCTTTAAAATGGGTTATGGTATGGCACAGAGAATGTACTCATTGCTAAGAAGTTGACTCACCGTCCCTATGGCTTCATATGACGAGGCCGCCTGACCAAGGAACACGGGAAACGTAGCCCACTTGACCCACTTGAGGTCGCCTGCCAGCTCAAAGGCTGTGGAGCAAATTTGAACAGATTATATATCTAGTTTTTAGGAACACCTTATTAAAAAGTTAAAAACAATGCAATACATGTTATTGATTTAGGTCGAGCATTGAAGTTAAAAGTTATAACCATTAGGTATTCCTAGGCATGAATCTGTCTACTATTTCTTGACTTTAATTGTTATATCTGGTTCTATTAATACGTTTTTAAGTTTCTGATATCTGCATCGTATATATGGCAGTGTAATAGACTACTTGTGGTATATCTAACTAGACTTAATTTCAATCAAAAACTGGCGGGAGTCCCTGCAATATGATTATTTTTTGTAACTCTTGTAAATATAGCCACTCGTTTATAACATAGATGAGCTCTGCGAAATGCTAAAGAAGACATATTTAACTAACTCACTTGAAATGATGTAAATAACGACGATGAAATAGCCAACTGTCATCATGACGTTTGCGATGAGACTGACAAAACCCATAATGCGCACATTTCTGAACAGTGTGAATAAGATGAATATCGGCAGGGGTAAAATGACCAACAACGGCAGTGGGGGTATCCATGGTATTGTGTGATGGAGGTCAGGCGGTGTTGTTGTCCCGTTGGAGGATTGGACAAACAACGAGGATTCGTTTTGGAGATTGAACTCCTGAACTAATGCGTCATCATGTTGGGCAGGGACAGCTGAAGAGTTATCGTCTGCGACGATCAAGCTGTAAATATTCGACCCGATGAAGATGTGATAATTGACACAAAACCCTATCTGTGTAACGACGAGGAAGAACTGGACAAACCAGGCTCCCCATCGTCCATAGGTCATCCTCCCGACATCTACGTAAGTCATTGTCCTCTGCAGCCTGTGGAATATGGCTTTGTCCTCCGCTGTCCGCTCCCCTGGCATGGAGGACCCGGAGCTGCTCAGGGCGCGCTTCTTGCTCATCGTCTTCTCAATGGCGTGGTACTTCACTTTGACAATCAGGTGGCAGCAGTGAGCTGTGAGTGCCGATATCAGTAGGAGTCCTCCGAGCCCCAGCTATAAAAAGATGTGTTTATTTATAATTGACATTGTTCCCTCGTGTCAAGGGAAGATATATTTCACATCATTATATTTGTGACAAAACAGATTAGGTTGATAATTGAGTTATTTTTAGGTGATGTACGCATGTCTTTATAGCCTGCCTCATGCAAAGTACCTCTCATTCACATGGACTTTTAATTACACATTATTTTTGTTTTTTAGTTCCGAAATTATTACATGACTGTTTTCTACTTTTATTGGGTTTCCCTTACAAAATTGGTTCTAGAAATTAAGTAGGGTCGCCAAATCTCAATATCAAATCTTCAATGCTCCAAAAATCTTGATCCGTTTCCCGACCTCATGAATATCTTATGACTCTCCAAGGCCCCCTGACACAAAACTAAAATTCCGAAGGAAATATACTGAGCAATATGAGAACTCTTCTTATAAATATATAGCCAGCAATTTCATTGCAACGTCGCTAGAATACGCAAAAAAATACAACAATTTTATCGAATCTGGGAACATTTAAGTATTTTTGCAGGAGAGAAACATACTTACCCCTAACCCTGCTAGTTTAATCCCAAACGCTAGGGACAAATAATTTGTGCCTATGAATGACTTCAAGAGATTAGCGAAATCCGCGACATCGTGATACCACTTTTTCTCTTTCCTAGTTAAACGAATATAAAAGAAATAAATCATTCATCATTTAGAGTGCCCAGAGAGGCACCAAATGTCATCACAATATCATGAAAACATCATACTCGGTATTTCTATATACATGTATGTAACAGTTTGAGGAATTATAATTCATATCCATATCTCCCCCCAAATCAAGATGGGAACCGTTCATTATCTATAGCCCAAAGGCACACATTTAAGGGCTGATTCCACCAACAGGATGGACTTGTCGTGATATATCTTGGTGTATCTAGTAATATCTTACAATTTGGCGATGTGTCGTACATCCATTGTTGAAAAATGTATGCGTGCGGTGTCAGGTGTATTGTTTGGTGCTCCACCACTGCAACACCTCAAGACACATCGCGACAAATAGGCACGTGATTATTCAAACCTAGAGCGACTTAGCAAGACACCCAAATCGTGACTAATTGCGCTAGATCTTGTGTGTTGGTGGAATCACCACTTTACTGGGTAACAACAGTGTGAAGACCAGTTGGTCGCCGCCAGGCATCTCTCCTATCCACCCAGGGCCACCCAGTCTATTGTATCTTTGCAACATACTGCATTCTCAAAGGCGTACATCAACTTGTTCAGTTTTGTAGAAGGAGTGAGATAAATCCAGAACCGCACTCAAATTATAAAACAAACAAGGTCCATTCATTTGGATGTGCCGTAATCGCCACTTGGCTTCACCTAGAGAATGATTGTGGTGCATCCAAACTTGTGGAGTATTGTTCATTTACATGATTCTCGAACCAGTTCTACATAAGTATTGTAGGGTACGCGGCTTTAAATTATTATTATTATTATTATTATTATTATTATTATTATTATTATTATTATTATTATTATTATTATTATTAAACTAAGTATGCGGGGTGTCCACTTACATGGGGTTTTCTAATTTCCTCTGGGCCAATATTGAAGTGTTATATATATATATATATATATATATACCGATATGTAGGGGAGACAAAGGGGATGGTAAATCTGAAATCTATTTTCCAATATCTTAATTTGATCTGAAGTTATTAAACTTGGAATTATAAATGTATTTTTTATCAATATACTCACACACACTCATAATAGACATAAAAAACACAGATTAATCTGTTTTGGGTAGGGCGTCCATCAGAAGTGGGGTGACCGCTTACGCGGGGTGTCCGCTTACGTAGAGTGTCGGCTTACTCTGGGTGCCCGCTTACGCAATGTGGGCGCTTACGCAATGTGGCCGATTTTGCGGGGTTAAATCAAACTTCTAATAGAGGGAAAAATTTCCGTACCGAGCAAAAGTGTCCGCTTACTCAGAGTGTCCGTTAGGCGGGGTTCTGCTATATAAGGTAGACTCACCTAACGACCACTTCGCTAATGCGACCACCCCTTCATTATGGCATTTCAAATCAGTCACAAACTTTTCCCGTCTATTTCATGTTTGTAAAACTAAAAGACTCAGAAATGCGACCACCCTGTTAATGCGACCACCTCACCCAACTACAACCTCACAAAACAACCACCAGTTTGAAGACCAAAATGTTAATTTTGCTCACACTAATCAAAAGGTCGTGCTCCATTGTGGCGATCCACTGGAGATTGATTTGGTCGCCGACCGATCGACTCCCAGAATCTGCTGATATGATGCAAATTCACACACAAATCTTTGAAAACTTTAGGTTCTTTTAATTCCTTAAGGCTTAAGCCTTATTATGGCTTGACAAACGTAGTCGACTGTTCCTTTAAAATCTCTTTATAATGTCTCAAACTCAAACTCGAAGGTCTTCTTTGAAAGAGATTAACTTACCTTGTAGCACCTCCATTGACGTTTGAAAACGACACATCTTGATTTAGAGATTCATCTACTGAACGCTGCCAACTGTATTCGTCCATTGTTTTCTCTTTTGACTAAGACTAAGACCGCGTCGAGAAGAACTAAGACACCGGCAGATTTAGCGCTTCTCTTCGTGTGTCAGAACAATGTGATATGTTGTATCGATCACTATTTCTGAACATATTAGGTCATATAATTGGTCGACCATCTGAGGTGATGCCTGGACCCACAGTGTAAACACGGAAACTTTTCTCATTCAGTCCAAAGAGAGTGGAAAATTTCCTCGAGTTGTAATATTACTCTCCCTACAGAGGCCTTGTTCATAATTATACGCTTGAAGATCGACTTGTTTACTTGACGGGTACCCCGTCCCCTGCCCCGTCCCAGAGCCACACTGCGCCGCTCCGGTTTTCCGCAAAACGAGTTTTCAGTATGCTGCTCTAGCGGTGCAGTGTGGTCCCAGAGCATGCCACCTCCAATATCGGACAGGGAACCGGTCTAAACTGTCGCCGGGCCTCCTAGCGGACGAATATGGAACCAGTGTATGAAACAACTTTTTCTATTGGTTTATGTGATTCAGTGGACGTTTTTGTTAACCAATAACCGATGGGCTTTTGACTTGCTTCGGAATCATTTTTGGCGTATATTTTGAACGGACAAAACAAGACAACGGTACGTCAAACAGGGTTAGTCTAACATTACTGTGAGAGTATATTGTGAAAACTATTTACGTACGGGTATTGGGGACCATGGGTCTGTAGTTTTACCTGTGTATCACAGTCCATGATTTCTGTGGATGCTCTTATTGGCAGGCCTTGACTTGACTTGTTGGGCGAAAACAGAGGATTTCATTTCATTTTCAATCATTTGCTAATTTTACAACTCGCTATTTACAACTCGCTCAGCTCAGGACTAGATTCATCTAGGTAAAATATTCACCCCCCTCATCTCTACTGTTGTGGACAAGGCTGGTCACACTGTTAAGTCCAAGTCAAGTCAAGTTGTTGCATTGTCTCCATTGATGGCTAGGGGGCGTAGTCTGAGTCTGACATGACTGCCAGTGCCAGATATTCTAACAGTAACTAACAGTACACTAACAGAAACAACGTCCTGCCCATCTAGATCTAATCTAGTTATAGTAGTACAACGCTGTATATCCGCTAGCACTCCCTAGAACAGAGTTGCACTACTTCTGACTATGCCCATCTGACTCATAGTGACTGTCTTCCCTCGTAACTGTCTTTGACTTTGACCGCCTGTCTGCACCACTTGACTTTCAGACCCTCTGACTACCTACTCCCTGCCTACATAGTGACTGACCATCCACACGGTCACTCAAACATATAATAATACTTCACAAATCGAGTTAGCCACCAGCCCTGCCTCAATGGAGATGAGGGGATGAATAATTTACCTAAAATCGAGTTAGTCCACTAGTACTCGCACTAGGCTGCCTGTCCACTGAACTGCCCACACCTACTAAGTGCAGGTCTGCCCATCACATTGCCTGCACTACCAAATGCTTCAAGTACTTGGCATACCCAGTCTATCCCATCTAACTGCCCATCTTAGTACCTGTGTGATTTATTTACAAAATGCATTCCAGGGGTCATTCGTAAGACCAGTGTAAAGCCAAGGAGAAAATCTCATTGGGTAGGGAATGGATAGTGATATCTGTGCAATTCTGAAAATTTTAGCTCTCCCCTGATGTGAGTTCTACATGACAGCCCACTTCTGTCTCATGAAGTGTGAAAGCTGTGAAAATGGCAGGCTGTGTCATTATAGATCTGACATCTTTAGAATACTAGAACCTGTCACACATACTTCTATTTCTCACCTGCTTTAAACATTTATAAACATCAGAGTTTATGTTTATTGACTGATGAAGTCCAATGCGAATAAAAGTTATGAAAAAGGGTAACACTGAAAGGAGGTAATTTCGCCTTCGATGGAGATGATTTCATTGCACCAGTATGGTATTCCCTCAGTTTCCCTTGCAATTGAGTGCGATGGATCTGTCGCTCTTGGGGCCATGAATACCACCGATGGGCCGTTTATGGTGCCATAAAACGTGTGCGACGGTCGCATCGCCGGACCTAATAGTGGTGCCGGGCCTTAAAGGGCCGATTCCACCAACACACACGATGTAGAAAGATTCGGCCTGATTTGGTTGTCTTGCTAGATTGGGCTAGGATTAAATCATCGTGTGCCTATTTGTCGCGATGTGTCTTGAGGTGTCGCTGTGGTGCAGCACCAAAATAGACACCCGACACCACTCGCCTACGTTTTGAGACAAATGAGGTGCGACACAGTAAGACATATCAAGACAAATCCATCCTGTTGGTGGAATTGGCCCTTAAGTCTCTAGCGAGGAGACGGTTTGACCAGTGCCAAGTTTGTGAGAGTGGTCAACATGACTGGTAACTGATTCATATCTTGATATCCTATTCTGATCCACCCCTTTCCCTTTGGGCTGTAAATAGAGAGGGCTACTCTAAATGGTTCTTTGTCACTGTAGTCGTAATATATTTTATTCTTATCCTTTACAACAATAATAACATTCAGCCACAACACACCCACCCAACTATCTGGATTTCGATTGGCCTACATCGTCGCTTGGTACTACACAATGGAGTACCAGATCTGGACTGCCACTTACTTCGCGGTTGTTGCCCAATCTGAGTGATCTTTATTAAATTTTTAATTCTTAGTTAATTAATTAGTTCTGTGATTGAATTATGAATATATCTATAAAAAAAAATTTATAAAAAAAAAAGTAATTTAAAACTATTTGCCATCTTTTAAAGGTTTAGAGGCTGACAGTAACCATGATGAATAATCCCGAAGTAGCAGAACGTCTTCAGGCTGTTGACGAGCTCATCACCATCTTGGACAGCCACGATATGGAGATGGTCACACATGACCAAGTCTGCGCCAGGTTCTCTGCGTGGAGTAACACTATAGACGCTACCAATGCCCAAATCCAAGACAGCATCCGAGGTGAGAATAGTACAGATCAGTTTTTTCCTACTAAGATACTTGTTATAGCCATCAAAGAAGCCTTGGTAATGACAGTATTGGTCTATTTTACAGAGAGTTCATCATATTGAATCACCTGGTATTCCTAAATTTTCAGAATTTGTAGTTGATTTTGGTAACTGTCTCCTAAATGAGGAACATATCTATATTAGGAATTTCTTGTCACATGAGACACATAACTATACCTAAAAGAGCAGATCTTCTGTTTTGGGATCTAGCCAAACCATATCACTTCCATTTGTTTAGATTGATATTTATCTAAAAACAATTTAGGTCGTCACCTGCATACATTGACAAATAATATAACATTAGATTATAAAATGATGTATATTACACATCTTTATCCATCTGATCAGAACTCTATTGCTTGTCTAAAGGAATGAACTTTTACTCTTAATTGACTCATTCTTATGCTCCACCTACAGCACTAACACAGGAACGAGATGCAGAGCACGAGAAGATCGAGAAGGCCAGTGCGGTGAAGAGCTCTGACCTGGCCGAGCTGGAGGGGAGGAAAGTGACGGCAGAGCAGCACCTGGAGGAGGTGTCCCAGCAGGTGAAGACACTGCACTCCAAGCTAGAGGAGTGTGCGCAAGACGGAGATTCCCTCCAGCAGAAATACCTCAAGGTTCAAGAAGAGACAAAGCAAGATCTGGCTGGTTTGAGGTAAGCTCGCGACGGACAAATATTCAGCCCCCTTAGTTATTTGTGCGCAACATTGCAAATACATCTATGCAGATTTGGATATATTGACTTCGCTTGCACCATACATTGCTTTATAGTCAAGTAACGAGACCATTTTTTATTGTTTATTGACTTTGCATCAAGTTGTCATTTATTTATCAATGTCATCTGCTTATCAATCATATAACAAATGGATAAACCCATCCTGATATATGTATTTGTATTATGATAAATCCAGATTTCTTTTTATAGTTGAAATACTCATTTCCTTAACCCAAAACATATTTATATACAAAACACCTCACAGGCTGTTCATGGATGCTATGGGCTAATTCAATTATATACAAAAAATATCTATTGGAACTGGAGATTTTCATTTTCATATCTATTTTCATCCTTCTCTAGACACACAGTCAGTCTCTACAGTCACATCACCAACATCCGGTGGCAGTATGACGCGGACCCCGAGGACATAAAAGGATGTATCTTTTAGTTCAAATCCGATCACATGTATTCATGTATAGAAAACTAGTGAGTTTTTTTTTTCATTTAAGATATAATAGCAGTCCTTGCTCGTTGTTACAGTCAATACTTATCAAGATTCAGTACACATTTTTAAATGATCTTTTTTTTTCAAATCAACTGAAATAAGGATATTTGTCTTAGCAAATAAGGTCTCAATAAGTATGGGATATGTATTTCGTAGCAATTTAGAGGAATTAAACTGTTAATGCGTCTTCCAACATTAGGAAGTATATGTATCAACTGAACTTGTCCCCATATATTGATGTTTTTTCTTAACTGTAATCAGATGTTTGCAACAAGACGAATGTGAAGCCCTTCCAGTTGAATACGAAACAAAACTCACGTTTCTTCATCGCCAACTACTTGTGGGACCTGATCGAGGCTCAATAGTATATCTCACTCATGTAATACTTTTACACATCAACACACAGACTTGAATATAATACATGCGGGGAATATCATATAATGTCCCCATTGTACTCAACAATGTCATTATACCACATTTTATTTCCTTCATCTATTTTAATCATTTTCGACGAGAATTCTCTTTTGTCGATTTGATTTCATACCCAACTCTTGGGATCAGATCTATTTTACTGCCAATATCTTCCAGGTGTCGGGACCCATTCCATATCATTATTTTCATTCTTATAGATTTCTAAGATTCCACGCAACGCTTCACAAGAGACCACACATACGCTTCATCTGTATTATAGTTCTTATAGAATTTATTTTGTTTCATGAGATGAACGTACATATCATATTATCAACTAATATTGTTTGCCACAATGACGAAACTCATTTTCGAAGTATACCCTTGCAACGTTGAACATGTATATTCAGTCTTCAATAATTGAATAAATAGTATAACCATTGCTCTTAATATTGTTTATACATACAAGTAAAAGTTAATTAGTAAGCACCTATATCCACCTCAATAAACAAAAGTTAGGTAAGAGGGTATACCACAAGCACGAAATCTTCGCCGATTTTGGTCCTGAACAAGTCTGACTAAATCTTGGCCCATTGGGTGACCCCCCACCACTAACTGGTGGCCGTAAGCGATAATAGGTGCCATACACATCAGGCAAGTAGGTCTTGGGAGATGTAGGACAACCCAGCCAGATGCGGCCCAGTGGTACGAGACGTAGCCCGTCCCCGTTAGCAAAAAAATAAAACTGCAACCAGCACCTGAGGAAGCGAATTCCTGATCTCTAGCGAAAAGTAAATAACGATATTCTAAGGCACGTACTTACTGACACTATTAATGGGCAGTAAAAGTTAATTATTATATTGTGCATACCATTTGGCACCATGCATTACGTAATTGTAAATCGAAGAATAAGATTTGCAATTTCAAATCGAGTTTTTCAAATACATCCAGACTTGATTTGTTAATAACGAGGCGATGATTCTCTCAACTAGCCGATTTGGTATAAAAGGAAAATAACACGTATATGCTTTATAAATTACTATTCCAAATATATGTATATCATAATAGTCTACATTCTATCATTCATCATAACAGGTAATGTAAATTGACCCTCAATAGAGTTGTTTTGATGATCTTGAACGACTACTGACTGCTTTCAAGCTCGCATCACTAGACGAAAAGTATATGACTTATTTACCCGTACTGATAAGGCAACTTATAAATCAAGTCCATGGGGTAGCTATACTTGCATATCGATCGGGTGCAGTCTCCCTACATAACGCATGGGGTTTTATTGGATATTTTTGACACCCAGAGGGTCATTCTTGAGATATATGTAAATGAACCCCCCTCTTTCACACCAGCCAACCTCAATCCCTGCCGGCCTTCTCTACTCTCAGGACACAGACTGCATGTATATAACATTAAATAATTACAATGTATGTAAAATTCTATTCACGAGGATAATAACAACCATGATAAAACCTAAATGAGAGTTGACAAAACCCCTGAAGATCTGAGTTAACCTGAAAGCTAACATCTATGGACTTATTGCCAGCAGGAGATGAATACCTCCTTATTGCCAAAGGATGTGTGGCTAATCATTTGTAAATGAATAGTAGATACAATACTCTTACTACCTGTGGCATCTGGGGGCAATAGTATGTTGTAAAACCCTGTTCACATCACACCCACTGAAATACATGAGCAGAGACCAGGATTGGCATCTTCAGATGACTCTGGCAGACCTGACATCTGAAAAAGTTTTTTGCCCATATTTTCCAGTCGATCCCTGTATTCCAAGTTCTGTAAAATAAAAATGGATATATTCAATTATAGAATGTAGTCAGTTTGATCAATAGAACCACCAAAGTAAGTGACAAAGACGAAATATCTCAATTTAATCAATTGGCCATAGTGTAAGGCATTTTTGATTTTAGTGTCTCGGGAGGCCTATCGTGGTGAACCGGCGGCAGTGGATGCACGGTTTTATTCTCGCTTTCACATATTTACCCTTTTCCTATTCTGAATAATTTTTGCATTATCATCTTTATGATAGATATAGTTATGCATAATATAAGCAATCTGTATCAGAGTAGATCTGATTCTCTACCTCTATCACATTACCAGACCCAGGCACTACTATTGATCTGCCAAATGAAATACAAGATTTGTGCCTAGTGGGTACGAACAGCCTGCTAATAACAGAGCAGTGATATATTATGATGCTCTGCAAATTTCCATAACTTATTCTACAGTTTTCATGCATCACAAAGGTTTGTAGGCTCACCTTGTAGTTGCCCTCCGGCACTCCCTCCATTCCATATAAAGCACCAAACCAGGCTCCGGCTATGACACCTGTACTATCACTGTCCCCTCCATGAAACATGCCACGCATACACAGCTCTTTCCAGGAGGACCCTGAACGCATAAGCGCATCATACCTAAATAAACCAAAAAATAAAAACTACAACCACTAACGAAACAGTATACATGATTATAGATCAAATGGAAGGTTCACCATCACCAAGGAAAATTAGAAGCACGTGGAAGTAGAGTGGTCAGCAAAAGCATGGTATTTATGGTCAGTTTTTGTAAATTCTGATACCATTGTGGCAAAATACATTATCAAAGGCCAATGTTAGAATGATAAATCACACTAAAATATTCAAATGCCTCACAGGTTTGATCGATTGTGTTGCATAACAACTAGAAATAGATATATACACTAGTTTGCCCCACAATATGACACTTCAGCATATGTTAATATTTTCCCTAGGCCCCTTTCGTTACAGGTCTTACCTGTTACAGATTTACTTGAAGCAGCTTATAAAATGACTTATTACATCACTGTAATTTACTGATGTACATGAAAAAGTAGAACTACTTTGGAGTACATGTATGCAGAAGATCTTGAACGACTTCGAGCATATTGTAACTTAAAGTCAACTAGTGTATTGTAGGCCAACTTACGCAATCATTGGAGCATCATGGCCGCTTGACCCGCCACATCCCGAGTAGCTCCACGATTTGTATAGAGCATCTCTTTTCTTGATGTCCTCATCATCTGCTGTGAATTGCGGGTCAGACTGGCCATCAGTGATCTTCCGAAACTTCAGATAGTCTTTCCAGTTCGCCTCAAAGTAGTTCCTATAAATGACACACTGTTTGTAATGGTTTCCGAAGATTTATGAAATAGACGTCATACAATACTTAACAATTTTCTAGTACATGTATATAGGATTGCAGAGTTGTAGCATACACAAATGACTGAACACGAATATCAAGTTAATATGGATATTCGCGGAGACGAGCGATCTGCTTGAGCGACTGCTGGTATGTGGCTGTAGACTCTGCTGCTATGCGGCGTGTGAATTAATTTATTCGGGCCACCTTCTAAACTCGGTTCCTATGGAACTAACGCACACCCCACTGGGAACACGCACACTCTATAGAATAAAAAAAATTCAACCAGATAATATGAATATTCGTATCCAAAATTTGATGATAAAAACCTCCATTATTTTTTATATACCCATGCATTATTTTTTATATACCCATGCACATACATTTAATGCTGAGGTATTGTATTCCCCAGGGCTACTCCCTTTACCGTATTTTATCCTACCGCTCCATAGGCTTAACATGGGATTTCTTTATGTCATGGGTGTGACATAAAGTGTTGTTTATGTCACTTCTTTGTAATGCTGACAAAGTGGAAACGGGGTAGGATAAAATCTAGACGCCACTTGTTTGAGTTTGAGTTCATTTATGTCACTCATTTTGTTGGCTTCGTAATGTCACTCGTCTTTGACTCGTGAAATTACGGAGCCAACAAAATGTGTGACATAAATAAACTCAGACTCAAACACGTGACGTCTCTTCATAATATGGCACTGTTATATGGAACATGTTGCGCCATCGGCAGAATGTTGACCTTCACTTGAACACGGTTTCTGGCATATAGGTCAAGCCTCGTCTCGTCTTATATCATGTATGACCATGGTAAGGTTGTAAAGTATGATTTATGGAACTTTAAGACTGAAGGTCTGTAAGTGTTCAGTTAGTATATACTCACCACTTGACCATATTTTCCTCAACAAAGCGCCCAACAGAACGCACATACTCCTTGGCCTTGGGTAGTACTGACATTAACCCAGCACCCCACTCCCTCAACGGCTTGTCTGAAATCCGCAAACAAAACTGTAGTACCTCCCTAATCATAGTACTTAACCTCAAATGATCTTTTTTTCCTTTAATTGGGAAATGAAAAATCCACATTACTCTTTATACAGAATGGACGTCAGAGTTCTGGGGAGTCCCTGAAATCAGGGATTATTGAAAATCACAGCCTGGAATATTTTCTTCTCTATTCAAACGCCATAATAGAACGTGTATGTCAACCCAATATTATTTCTAGAACCCTATCTACCTGACTTCTCGGTATATGTGTGCATTATTACTTCCGTGATCTTCAGAGTTTTCCCTGACAAGCTCCGGCATATCTGGTGGGTCACACCCTTAATTCAATAGGTTTTGAATTGTTCAGTTGGTTCCGAGTAAACTGTTACATTATAGTCCAGAAGGGCAATGATATTTTGACATGAACATATTTCTCATGAGAACAGAATTAATTCAATAATCAAATATGCTTTGATCAGTTTCTTTCGTCAGTTCTCTTCTTTTAGCTAATACTACCTCTCAGCTAAGGTATCATCTTCTGGGTGGAAAAATATGTTAATATACTTTTTAATTTTCTCCTTTTGGCATTTCAACGGAATAAAAGGTATTTTGATTGTTATTTACCCTGAATGGCATAGCTGGTGAGAAGGGCTGTTGCCAGGGAACCGAGGTAGCCGACCGGCAAATGGTGGCTCATCCGGCCAGCCTCCACACTCACCATAATCAGATCGTCCAAATCCTCCGGCCTAGAACAGAGCAAGAACAGCAAGATCTCAAACCACTCTGCAGTAGTTCACATTTGAGGCCCCAATTAGGAGGATTTTACAACTTGTGTACAAGCTTGGCATTTCCTCTAAAAAGTTTTACATTCCACTTGTTACACGAGCAAGGACAAAGGGCAAAGGTCAGGGTCTAAGTCTAAGTCCAGGGCCTAAGTCCAGGGTAAAAAAGCCAAAATCTTCCGGTTAAGAGGCACCATCAAACCAGCCAGAAAAGATGGACCAAGGCCTGTCAACAGTACAAATGGACCAATTCAGAGAACTAATGTCAGCTTTTCTGGAGATGAGAGGGCAAAGAGGTGTGCTGACGTGCTCCCCTGTCCAGCTGTGGGAGTAACAATGTCATGTAGGACCGCCTGTCAGAGAGACTCAAACTCAGACAAATAGAGAGTGGTCAAACCCCTCGGGATGAAGACAACACAGTCATTGCTGCCACATATCATGATGGCCTGAGTGATATCATCAATGCAGATGATAAAACTGGCCCCTATATTTCAGACGTGATGGATTCTAATCTCATATTTGCTTGAAGAACATGATTGTAATTTCGAAGGCAATTAAAAAAAACCTTTTAAAAAAAAGGTGGTTAGGGCACTGTCACATATAGTTGGCTGCCATTACAAAAAGACAGCATCAAGAAGAAGCCGGACTGCTTTCCTTGACTGGCTAATGCACCAATGCTGCAAGTGCCAAAGTTAAACAAGATCTTGACCAGGGATTAGTCTCGAGAGTCCATACAAATGGATAAGTCTCTATCAGAGACTCAACAGAACATCGTAGCATCATAGGATGAAGCAATGGTACCACCCAGGACTGTTGTTTCCCTACCCAAATATTAAATTGCTCTCAGGAGGTAAGTCACCTGTGCCCCTCTGGATGTTAAATATTGCTGGTCTCCGCTGCTCAATCCGACGACCTCGTAAAATAGTACACTTTAGTTCAAATACCACCTTCTGGCAAGGTAAGTCTCATTTGATCTATAACTTATATATCAATTATTCTATGTTTATAGGGCTCTTTTTGAATTCAAACAAACATTATTTATATGAGACAAGAAGGGTGGGCAGCAGACAAACATCTATTTACGCTAACGCCTACGGATATCTTATTGCAACAGTCAATGTCTGGTTGGGACCTTAAATCTGTCATAGCATACCTTGGGTAACGCAGTCCTATGCACATAGCACGCATCGCTGCTCCACAACCCCCAGAACTGGAAAAAAGTGTTTCCGAGATATATGTACCACCTTAAGCAAGTGTTATCACATGCATCAATTTTCTTTATATATTCAGTGGGATATTCCTCTGAGTAAGTATACGTCTTAATTCTAGACCATGATTAATAGGTTATATTTTTCAGAGAAGACATGGTGAAAATACTCTGGCACAATATACTTCTCACTATTTGTCAGTAGTAGTTGGACACGGATGAGAAAAAAATTTAACCTTTTTTCTAATTTTGATTATAAATAAACTATATAAATATGTGAAAGATATTTTTTATGAATTCCTTTACGGACTCATAACGTCATACTGATACTATAGGCGTCCATCTCTTAAAGTGATAAGACATATTGTCGTCATATTGTTGTGTATTGCGGCTCTCATCCTGTAAATAATTGACATTACACCTACGTGATAGAAAATGGAATGCAATACCCATCCTTCCTGTCCGGGCGAAGTAATCCAACAGTGTGATTAGTTGTGATTCCTAATAGAAAGAATAACATTGTTCTTCAGATTTGGCTTCATTTAAAGCATAGACTAGAAGGATGTGAAAGGAAAGTGAGCGACTACGGTGGCATTTTTGCAAATTACATGACTACCGTATAGGTTATTCCCTTTAAAAGGATAACATTAATCCCTTGTCAGAACCCAATTCTCACGCACTATAAATCTGGATGTCAAGACCTACACTCTAACTTAATAAACATCTTACTCTACCATTACACCATCTATTTATCAGAGAATCGTAAATTATCTCTTCTGTGAATATCAGCTATTAATACATCCTCCCATTCCTTTAGCTTACCAATTAATCCAAGTGATAGACACAGTTTCTTAAATCATTCTATGGTTCAATAGTATTCAATTGCTAATTGACCTAACTCTGTATAGGATACGCACCTGGCGCACGATCTACCATATCATGCATACACTTCTTGTATTCCTTTGCCAATGTCAAAAACAATCTTTCCTTGTCATCTGATCGGCTTGCACTGACCAAGGCTGAAGTAAATCACAATGGTGGAGAATCAATAATAATAGCAGAACTGTATATTGCATATATTTCAGTTTGATAATAGCGTACCCTGATATATCATATATGAATAGGTGCCGTTTTGGCGGATCTGCCAAACAGATGCATGGAGACTGAGATATCATGAGAATTCTCTTTTTTTTATATTTAGATGTCCTTATTCTTTATTTCTTGCCCTGCTCAAAACAAAGTTTAGAACTGATTTTTTCTAGTCTCATTGTCGCGAAAGCAGCCTCTGAGACTTGAAAATGTCCAACATCTCGCAGGTAAAACACTCCCTCCAGTCCAAGATTACATAGGTTACCGGTAGTGGGCTACCACCTAGAGAGTATGGCTCCAGTCCCGAATTAAATGTTTGACTAGTGGCCCGCCCAGCTATGCTAATTCCCAGGTCATCTGTTTGGGGCATGGCAGAATTACACGTAGGTGCGGCCAGCCACTTGCCAACCGCAACTGCTAACTGCTGTAGGGAAAGTACTCCATGCCAGAAGCTTACTCAACCGCTATATCCCATTGGCCTAAAGACCTCATCCAACCAACTGTGTTGAGGCGGTTGGGTCTACCATCAGTTGTTATTTTCAATAAAACATTTTTCTTAAAGTTGTCTTATATTTTGAAGTATCGAAGACGTGGCAAGAAACATATTTTGAAAGATTGATACCAGGTTATTTGTATTCACATTAGTTTGAATTTATATAGTTATTTGGGAATCTCGTCAGAAGGAGAGAGTCATGATGGTAGTGGGTGGTGGGTGATCGGATGCAGATAAAGTTGGAATAAAACATTTATTTTACTATTTGTTGATATAATTTCACTCATATATGGTAAGAATATCAGTAATTTTCCAGAAATACTCTGAGAAATTCCCTACTTTGAAAATTTTTGTGATGCTAATTCAAATCATTAATACATGTATTAATATGCTTGGTTTGTGTAAATCTTGTTCCTTTACTACTATTTAGAAGGTGTTCCCTAATAGTCTGCTGAGGACGGATTATCCGAGTTCTCTATTCGGTTTATCGCTTCATTCAACTTTTATAACAACTTACCCTGTGCTGTAGCTAGAAGCATCACTGTATCGTCACTCACATTAAAAGATGGCACTGTAACATAAAACACGAATGATGAAATAATAAAGGTTACTTTCTTGTCAGGAATTCAACTATATTTTCATTTGTTTGATTTGCAATCCTAAAGGAACAACTTTAGTCAGGTATACAAAATGTTTGTTTGTTGTTGAGTTATACGATAAGGATCTATGTAATAACTAGGGAAAACTAGGAAATAGTGGATTACAGAGGCAAACCCACTTCCCTATTTTGTTAACCTTATATCTGCTTCTGAAATAAATTCCCAATTCAGAAATGATAGTGCATATAACTATTAGTACAATAACCATGTATTCATATCAAAGTATCATAAGATTTACAACCAAGTGTATAATTTCATAATGATACATATTAATCTCGTAAGACTTCAATTCAAAAACAATTTATTTTGATGCAATGCGTTGTGACTGCTACAACAGCTGTGAAAGTAGTATAAGTGCCATCTCTATATTACCATGTATCACATTCTTACCTTCACCCCGATTTTTTTTTTTTTTTTCTATCTAGGAAAGTAAAGGACTTCTGGCGCACAACATGGTCATTTATGGTGCTAGCGCTAATATTGTCCCTGTCACATCCATTTTTTTCTTTGGCTTCAGGAATCACCTAACAAAATATCAGCATGATATAGAATATTCGTTTGGGTATCTTACGTTTAACCTGCACTTTCTCCAAGCCACCCATTTCTGCCAGTTCTTTGTGGATCTTTTCTCCTGAGCGGCAGAACTCCCACTTTCCTTTCCTGTAGGCTATAGCATCTCCAACACCGGCAAGCAGCATGGATGCCCTGTACCGCGCCAACATGGTGCCAGTCGCTTCCTGGAAACAGTTTGGTATATGTTACAGGAAACTATATGAAATAGCAGCAGTGTCTGAGATAGAGCAGACAGGTATGCGCCACATACAGATAAGGTCTTAAAGGAGATAATAGTGATTTTCAATGTAATATATGTACAAAGTCTCATAGAAAAAATACAGACATTTTCAGCAGAACCAAGATGAAGAGCTTATCGTACATAGAGAATAGCCATTTTAGCCGTCAATGGCCAAGATAGCAGTTGGACACTTTCAATATTGAATCCAACGCTTTGTATTATCATTTGAAGAAACTAGATACGGTACACAAATGACACTATAACCAAAACTAACTAAAAGGAACTATCAAAAAAAGCTGTAGGATGGCACATTGGCTTAAAACCCTACGTTCAAAATAGAAATCACATTGATTTCTATACTTAAATAGTTGCAAAAAGTAAACATGTGGTCAGCTCATCCAGTGACACGACTAGCTACAGTACTAAACTTAAGTCACAGGTCCAGTAAATAAAACAAGGTTACTTTACCTGAGACGCCATTTTAATCAAGACGTATAGGCTCTAATAGCAGCAACTAAGCGTTGATTGGAGACTAGCACACACTGCTGTGGAGTCCCGATATATATAATACTGTGCCAAGTATCGGCTCGGCGCAGGAGTTGAGGTACTAGGCCCATATATGGTAGGGAAGCTGGAACCAAGGATTTAGATGACCTGTACACAAGTCCGTACTGGAACGAAGAGAGCACATCCATGCCTATTTTGACCATGTGATTCAGGCATAGTGTTGTGCAATTCTTGTGTAGTGGGCGGAAGGTGGGCCCTGTGTGACTAATAATGTGGAGTATATGTGAGCAAACCGTGTTTGTGTCTGTCTGTGTAGAGTTCCTACACGACCTTCCCTTAGAGCTGTGTCTCTGGTAGTAAACATATCAATTAAAAAAAACTATTAAAGGCTTGTGTAGTTGTAAACGGATCTGAGAAAGAATACACCATGATTGAGAGACTATATATTCACTTAAAAAATAGAATCCACTTACCATATATTTTCCATTTGGAGACTGTTCAACACATATATTTAAATAGTTCTGATAGATGATTTATATTTCACTGAGTATAGAGCTCACGAGTAATGCTTGTGGAAGTAACATAACATTCATTAGGGCCCACCTATATTTTCCAGTTCAGAAGTGACAACCCACTACCAACGCTTTTTAGCGCAAATCCCGCGATTTCTGCAAATCTATACCGTACATTAGTCATTACTACTTTTAACGAAGGGTCAACTCAATAACCTTTCTGAATATAAACAGGCATAAATTTTAAAGACCATTCCGTACACAAGTCTGTTGGCAACTCCAACTTTGTGTGTCCTCTTGTCTTGTGTCTGGGTCTAGTCAGTAGACACTGGCAACGAGTGACTGACTTGCAGTTGCAATCGCAACACCCAAACAGAATCAAAGAACTAGATCTATACCGTAGGCCTACATCTTTGTCTGTACTAACTAGGCACCTAGGCTTCATACAATAATTTCACCTCACTGTCAGAGAAGCATGTGTCAGCATGTACATTGAATTTGGAGGAAATTACTTACGATATTGTCAGAAGACACCGTCGACGATTTCACAACAGAGCTTGAGCCCTGCACTGGCTAGCCCCTCACCCCTCGCCTGGGAAGTCCCTGGGATTTCCCACAAGCTCGAGTAAACTACGTATGTTCCGGGATTTTCCCCACACTGCACCGCTAGAGTAACCTACAGAAACTCGTTTTGCGGGACCATAAACCGGAGCGGCGCAGTATGGGATTTCCCCGGGGCTCTGACGTCATGGTTAAGAATTCCCGGTTTCCCTAAGACTGTGATACGTTTATTCAGAGATATAAAACGTGAAGACACTAATTAGTATTATCAGTGTAACGTTTGAATATTAATATCGGAGAATATATGATTTCATGTATCTAACAATTAACTATAATGTTGAAGTCTACCTGTGCGCCTCCAAGCGGTCTGTGACAAAGACGGTACAGCATGGAATTCCCTTTGCAATCAATGACGTCATAAAGTGTTTTCTAGGCGGTAAAAACAAACCGCAAGATGAACATTTGCTGCTCAAATACTACCAATACCGGTCAAATGAATAAGATATCGAAACTAAAGCTATGCCAGGAGGATGTCTGACAAGTTGTGTTCATCATCAAAATCTTTGAAATTCACACAGGACATGTTTTATGGCAGAAACAAGTAAGTTATACAACCACTAAAATTACCACTGGCAGTATTTAATATACCTCTAGTACCGGGTAGGCTCTACTACTACTAGCGACTAGATCTAGGCTCCACTGGCAGTTAACAAGTAAAAGCTATTATATCAGTTTTTGAGCGCGGGAAATCGCGCTCATATACGTCATCTATTAAAGGTTAGAACGCTCACACAGGGTTTCAGCTTGCTGTAGAGAATCTAGCACTTCACTATCAATGTCCCAACTATAAAGGCATGGTTAAATGAGCAGGGGTCCAGTGTCATGCCTTACCATACCCCCTGCCCACTACTGACTTGGTTCCTTTTTATAGAACTTTCATGGCTGAGTGACCTTGTGATCGTGTGTGTGTTGCAGTGTAGCAAAATCAACAGAAATCATATATTTACCAGGTATAAAATACTTAATATGAAAACCAGGATTCTATAAATGGTTCAAGAGCATAGAGAAAGGACAATTATGGTATTTTGAATGTGATATTAAAGTATACAAAAAAGATCAGTACTTCAGTGGAAACACCCTCAAAATGCTGACACACTGACCTGTGAACAATCAGCTGAGGATCTTAGTTAACTGCCCTATTTCTCTGGCTAGCCAGAGAAATAGGGCAGTTAACTAAGACCATCACTGGAAAATTCAGTCACAACCGTGATGAGTCAGGGTGACGAGTTGAATGGGATGTGTGGTGTGCTAGACCAGGCACAAGTCAAAATCAACAACGTTAGCCAACATACAACAAACACGACGAGTGAGTCTGACTTAATTGACAACCGCAATTTACCCACAAGAAAACAAAATGGACTTCGGCTAATTATCCCGCCCTTAAAAGGTCTTGCGTTTGAAAAAAGCTTTCTTGTAGTGGGTATCAAAAACTGGAATAATCTACAGCCCAGTTATACCTTAATAGAAGATAAGAACTCTTTCAAAATTGCTATAAAAAATCCTATCCGAACTGCCTCTTGACTTAGCTTGTGGTTGCAACTGGTCTCCAATTTCCTGTAATATCCTTACTTTTATTTGATGAAATGATTTAGGTATACCACGCTCTTCCATTATAAATGGAAATAACATTTGCTCCTAATTAAAAAAGGAGACGAGGCTACGCTACTTTTATTGACAATGGAGGTATGATATATTGCGACACTATTACGCTTCAAGCATATTTTACTGGGCATGTTCCAAATAAATCGGCTTGGAGAGTTATTCTCAGGCTTCAGTTAATGCTAAAATTAGAACATCCAATCATGAAATTCCTTCCTCCCAGAGGGAACTGGAAAATGGGAACTGTGCTCTGTTAGACCCTTACGGACCATAAGCCTTGGGCGGGGCGGTCTGTAAACGGACTACAAAATAACCCACTCACAGTAGCTAAGGGAATGAACATTAACTTTTATATTTATCATTGAGATAGTGAGTGTAAGTGATAAATTATTTAAAAAACTAGAACAAAATGCTTTTTTAACCATTCAAATCGGAGGCCATATCTCATAATCTCTTTACGATCCCTTTTACACAGAACATTAACACTACCACTAAGCGTCAGAATCAAACGTAGACTACAAGAAGTCAATGGAAAACATGCTCCTGCAGCCTACAAAACGAGGTAATGAATGCATACTCTTTTGTATTTAAATCATTTCATAAGATATATTATGTTGCTTTATAGGCCTACACCTAAATATGAAACTCATTGAATCAAATATCAATACGACCACCTGCAAATATTTCTATTTTTCAATTGATTTTCAACCTTTCACCTTTTAAAGACATGTCCTTATCCTTTTCATCAAATTAAGAAACTTGAAGTAATCGAGGCTGATTTTACTGATAAAGCAATCATTCTTATCCAAATGTTCCATAAATGTTGATTTATGTCACTTTAACTATTCATAATTTAACATAGACTGAGTTGTTGAGCTCAGTAGAGGCCTGTTGTGATCAACCCCAACTTTCAGCCAATAGGTTGAGATTGTGCACATTTCAGCAAGTTTTCTCTTCGCACTGAATATTTTCAGCCATTTGCTTGGCCAGAATGGGGAAAAGCTAGGTTGGCTGGTACCCTGGCACAACAGGATTATTCACCCTCTGCTCTAGTTGGTGTAAAGTACTGTTCCATAATATTTTACTGCAGTTATCGCAGTGTCCCCTTATGCAACAGGTCCGTTTCAAACTTATCTTGCCTTGTAATGTGGTACGGATCGAACAGCTATAGGGAGAAATAGAGTCTGTTAATTGTGTAACTTTTTCATATATTCATTATATAACGCCTGGTAAAAAAATTTGGAAAATCAGGAGTCGGTCATGGAAAAGTCATGGACAAAAATTTCTCAAAGTATGTGGGAACCCTGATATTATCCCTTTTGTGTGACAAGTATATCTGATTCAGTTGGTAATGTCAGTAGAGGGGTGTTTCATCTCAGATTCATTACTGGGTTGAAATGTGCGGTATATATTGGATGTTAAAAAACCAACATAGATTGTTTTTTTTAATCATGTGAATTAAAACAAATTTGGATAAACTGTAATGGGTGTTATTAACCTATGATCTCCATCCATTTAGGCTGTTTGGACCATGCAGCTCATGGGAAGTATTCCACCGACAGAAAGACGCATTTAACTTCGTAAAGAAATCAAGCCAGGCAAGTCGAAGCTAATGTGTCCAATCGGAAAATGAATAATGAGATGCAGTAGATTCCTCCCCAACGGATACCATGCGTTAAAGGACAGTTTTGCCCGGAACATTGTATTTATAAAAATAATATTATAAGGTGAAATATACAAATACCAAACATACCGTGTTATATATATCCGTTTATTGTATAGAACTGACGTTTCGACTATCACGGTCTTTTTCAAGGTTTTATTTGTAAAATGTTTGAATACATTGGGTATTGAACATCACATCGTCACATTTGTTGTACTGGTAGGATAAAAAGTAATCTTCTCGTCATGTTTATGAGCAGGATCTGCGCGTCTGGTCTTACGAGAGTGACGTATTTGTGGAACACCGTGGACAGCGACTCTTTTTGGTAGCCAGTTATGAACAATTCTGGCATTATTATAGGTGTGTAATATGTTGTATACCTATTCTGGAACTGTTATTGTTGCATGCTCAAAATTGCGATATAGAAATGCATTATTATTGGACCGCTAAATGTACAAAACACTTTTAGATTCTTGTAGGTGTTAGATGTAATCATTGACAGCCTATGCTCTAGAAAATATAAACAGTTCATGATATCAATGACCAATCAATAGATGAAAGAGTATTTCAGAATTCTCGACCGTGACTGAGATATCTAAACTTGGAAGTCCTTCAGCAATAAGTGATACAATGTGGAAAGAGGACGAAATTTCATACGTATGAAAACCTGGTCACGATACACTCTATTCAAATAAGATGTTACAAATGTAAACTTTTCTACTTCAGACAATTACCATCCTCCCAACGACACCATTATGAAGTAATTCCAGAGGGTAAGATTATATTACACTAACGAATTAAGTCATATACGCATGTATAACAGGCATAGAAAACAGAAATGCTGAATTATGCGAACCATATTCATGAGAATTATTCATATCTCTTTTGTTGTCTTATGTACTAGAGACGTCATCGCCACAGCCTATGATCATGCAATCTGGTGTAAATTGGCCGCACTATCTGTAGCTTCAGTCTGGCTTAGCTAGCTGCCCATGCCTAGGTCGCAATCTAATCACAATCTAGCAATCAGCGATGGTTGCACCATTTTCAAAATGGCGGATCAGTGGATCTGTTCTGGTCTGTTGTTGATATCTAAATTGTTGACAATGTTATAGGTTGGCCACACTAACATATACATGTATATATAACCTGTGGGAGGTATTTATACCATTGATTTGTACCTACAGTCGAATCTGTTACTTGCTTCACATCTAAAGTGAATCTAAAGAACTGCCACCAAAATACTGTATTATGCAAATGGCTCTGTAGTATTAATAAGACCTCTGGTTCAAATCCGACTGCAGCCACTCTTCACCTTCACCCCCACAAGCGATAACTTTACCGCTATATCAAAGGCCAATCGTTCTCATATCATGTCTATGTGGTGTGGGAACTAAAAGAACCTTACATCAGTAAATGTGTAGGGGTGAGATTTCTACCTAATGTCCTCTCATAGATATGATGATCATCAAACCCAAAGAAAGTGTAATAGAGCATATGGGTCTATTTTTCAAAACCTGCATTTTCTCTACCTAAGGACACCAAATGACACCAAAATATAAACTTGATAATAGATACTAAATTCATATATTTCTATGTACTATAGATATTTACCTATCACAGGCAATTTATTCCAATAACTTCTGAGTAGATTTGCTAATTTTATACAGATTTAAGGAAACCCAAACTACATGTGTTACGTCCGCCACCCCTGAAAAAACAGAGGTTTTTGGAATTTCTTAGTCTACAACACAAACTGGCCAAACCAACACCAAAATTGTTAAAAGGAAAGCTTATGCTTACACCTTTATGACCTCCAAAAGCCAAACATGTGTACCTGACAGAAATTTCTAGACAACATTTAGAATTTTGTCCAAGTTACCAAATGCCTAACTGTTGTGTGCTTTTTAGTACAACTACTTAAATACATATGACTTCAGTCATTACTTGTTTGTTTCAGAAACTTCCAATTGTGATATTTCACTACCTTAGAGATTGTTCTTGAGAAAATAATGAGCTTTTTCATGAACAACATTTATTTCAGTTGTATATGTCAGGAAAAGACAGGGTTATTTTAGGGGTGTCGGACGTAACACATTCACAATGTCACATATAATATCAGATATAGAATATTTTATCATATTAAGACTTCAAAACCTATTGATATCACTATTCTATGTTATACACATTATTTCCACATTAAAACAATGAGTCAAATCCAAAATAAATGTATGCTTATAATAGAAATAATATCAAAACCTTTTTTTCTTCATATGATTTGGTAATGCCATCAAACACATATATATGTTGTTTGTATGGACACAAAATGATAACAGGTAAACACCTGCATGTTCTCTATATTTATTTGTGTTATGTGGACAAGTTTTAACAATTATTGGTCTTTATGTAACAATATTTTTAAATTATGAAACAGGGGTGTCGGACGTAACATTAAATCCCTTCATTACAGTATCACCAAAAGAGGCTTACAGCCATAATTAACTCAAACACGAGCATTGGCAGTTTAAAAATTTATTAAGTCTGGACTATCAAGGTAATCGCAAACTTGAAGATGAAAAGTTCAAGTCATAACAAGGTACAGAGTTATTACTTAGTAGAGAGTTCAAGTTGTGGGGTGGGTGGTGGTCAAAAGGCGTTTGATGTTCTTTGATGGCGGCACCCGAGAAGGGCGAGGGATGACGTCATCGCGAGCAGTGAGCATAATGCCCGGTAGATGTCGCGCCAGTAAATTAACCACCAATTTCACAATTACCGCTCAATTAACTCAAACACGAGCATTGGCAGTTTAAAAATTTATTAAGTCTGGACTATCAAGGTAATCGCAAACTTGAAGATGAAAAAGTTCAAGTCATAACAAGGGCAAAGGCCGAGAGGCTTGACTTGAAAGTAGAAAAGTCAGAAGTTTGCCAGTTTTGCCGCGAGGGTGGAAGGTACTGGACCGAAGTCGAGGTAGGCCCCAAGGCCGGATTTAGACCTCCAAGTGCCGTGGCGCATTAGGTGGTCCTGACCGACTCCTGGGGTGGCGGCCGCATCCTGGGCGGCACCGCGTCTCAGAGAGTGAACAGAATACCGCTCGGGGGCCGGAAGACTGACCCCAGACCGAGGCGGATGAAAGCCGTCAGCTGGCGTGAGGCCAGTGGCGCTCCTGACGAGGTCAGGAAGGCTGGAGCCCAGGGAGGAGCTGGAGTCGACTCCCTGTAGCGGCTCCAAGCCTGCACCGGGCCTAACTGAGACTGTGTCGGCGCCACCAGAAGAGAGACTGGAGAAGCCGCATCCCTTATGGTCTTCGATGTATTGATCAATATCCTGAGCCCCCCCCCCCCCTCCTGCTGGATGTCTCTGCGCAGGAGGGTGTGAGGGCCCGCCCCGAGGGCAGACGGGGAGAGTAGGTTGGAGCCACCTAGCATTGTGGCGTAGCCTAGGAGTAAGGCGGACTTTAGGACGAGGGCCGAGGGACCGGCGTCGTCCGCGAGGCCCGCCAAGGCTGCGACTAGAGCTGCCGAGAGGGGCAGCGCCTGAGTTGTCTAGTGGTTGGACAGCCTTGCTGCCCCCTGGAGGACTTGCTTGACGAGGGGGTTAGAGAAGGACTCAGGGGAGCCGCCGTGCGCTGAGATCCAGGCCGGGCGTAGTTTTGGCGCGAGGCCGGGGCCCGGAGCGAGTTAGCTAGGTATTGGGCGTAGAGACCCGCTTCGCGAATGGATAGCGCCAGAGGGTTTACCTCGTACCAAGTGGCGAAGGTGATATAGGTCCTCGCTTGGTGGTCTCTGTTGACTTGCGTCGAGGGCGCCGATGCCGCCTGGAACGATGCCATCATCTGTGTCTGTAGTTGTGAACCTGAAAGCAGATCACCACATTAGTGAAAGGAAAGGAGCCGGCACCACTGGAGTAATGCGGTCCACCTCCAGTTCCTGGGCGAGGGCCTCGGCCCATGCAACTGCTGGGGACGAGATCAGAGCTCGAGCCGCTGCCGCCGGGAGATCTAGATCCCATCCCGAGGCCTGACGGATATCCAGGTCGATGTCCCTGCCCGCTAGGGTGAGCCAGATCTCTCTTGATAACGCTGCTATAACCGGATCCTTCGTCCTGCCTGTCGCGAGTTCCTCCAGGCCTGGGGCGAGGTCCAGAGCCACCTCGAGGGTCGCTCCCTGATGGATGCCGGGCCCGAAGGTAGTGCAAGTCACGTAGATCGCACACGCTTGGAGATCGCGAGGGGCCGTAACTAGATTCAAAATGTCCAGTGTGAGGGGTTGAGCGAAGTAGTGGGTAGTGGACGCCGCTGCCACGCCCCCTTTTCCACCTACTACTCGCACTGCGACTCTATCGCGTGGAGGGTCTATTACCGCGAGACCGTTCCAGGCCTGGGCGTATGCCGAGAACCAGCCGAGGTCGGCCCTGACCGCCCTGGAGAGGCCTATGAGGCTGTTTTCCTTTACCTTCCTGAGAGCCGCTAGGAGGTTATTGGTAAATCGGCGTGCTGGAAGGACGCATTTCGAGATATGGATCAGTTTTCCTATGAGAGACTGTAATCGGGGTTTATCTATTGCTACTTTGGCCGCCCAGTAGACCGCGAGGCGGCGGCAGTCCTCCAGCTTGTCTCGAGGTATGGTGACTATTCCTCGCTCCGCGTCTATATCATACCCTATCCAGTCCAAGGTTCTCGACAGAGGAAGGCACTTCGCGGCCGACAGGGCCAGGCCTAGGTCCTCCGTCAGGGTTAGAAAATCATCGTAGGCCCTCTGGGCTTCCTCCAGGGTCGCCTCGACCCCGAAGAAATCACCCAGGTAGACGAGGACGGAGTGACCTTTCTTGGCCATTACATGAACGACCGCGATCGTAGTCCTCTGGCAGGCCGCGGCGGATAGCCTGGCCCCAAAGGGGCGGCACAGGTCTAAGTAGTAGCCTCCCCGCCCTAGAATTGCGTAGAGGGGGTAGGCCAGGGGGTCGGCTCTCAGCTGCCTGTAGGCCCTAGCCAGGTCAGCCTTCCACATATACGACTCCTGCCCTTTAACCTGGAGGAGGGTCATAGCATCTCGGATGCCAGCCAGGGTATATACATACCTGTGGCCTACGAAATTCCCGGGGAGAATGCCCGCGTTGACCCCTTCGGCCTCCGGGAAGGAGAGATCCGCTATTATCCGCCTTGTCCCGTCTGCTTTAGGCCTAGTCATTATTGGGGAGACCTGCGTCCACTCCAGAAACGGGGTATCCGGGAAGGGACCTAGGAGGGCCCCGAGGGCACACTCTTTCTTGATGTATTCCTCCACGGCAGACGAGAAAGCCAGCGCGGACGCGTGGTTTCTCAGTGTCGGAGAAGGGAGGGTCGTTCGAGTGTACCCCGAGGGCCACCCGAACTCGAGGTAGTCCAACATCTCCTGGTCGTGATAGTTGGCCAGGTGTTTCCTCCAGTTCATTATCTTGAGACCCGAGGGCAGGGGGATCCGGGCCCCGAGGTAGTTAGGCAGACCGGTGGCCTTAGCCCTTGGATCCCTTAGATGTGGAGAACGCGTCAGTATCTGGCCCAGAGGTCTGCTCGCGGTGCCGGCCACATCCTCCTGACCGTGTCCGCGTATTCTCCCGGGCAGATCCACTGAGGGGGATCCGAAACGGCTACCGGGGCCGCCTCCACGGCCGCCAGGGAGTCCACTGCCGGGCCTGATGAGTAGCACTGGTCGTCGCGTCTTGGGGTGGCCGCTTCGGTGCCGCCACCTTGTGGGGAGCCTGCTTCACTGCAGTCCAGGGTGGCGCCATCTAGCGGGTAGCGGCGGCACCGCCCGCGAGCAGCGTGATCGCTACTGTCGGCAGGGCTCACATTTCTCGTATCATTGATCACACCGTTTGAATACAGAGGAACATTGCGGGGAATTAATGTTGCTGCTTGTACTTTACTCACAGTTTCTTGTTGGTTCCTCAAGCCTAGGCTTGAGTCGAGCACAGAGGCTTGAAAGCGAGGTCGGGAGGCGTTCCTGGTCGTTTGGTGAGGCTCGAATTCCCAGTGACTCGAGGCGAGGTTCGAGGCTGGGGACCCCATGTTGTTAGGCCTGGGGGGGCCTACTGGCGAAAAGGAAGGGATGCCGCCTTGTTGCTGGCCTCGGGGCGTGCCGGCTGGGCGGATAGCTGGCGTTGCTTGATGCGGCATTCCTTCCGTGGGTGGGGGTGATATGAGGCGAGGTTACATAAACAATAAGAACATATATGGATTTGCCGTTGGCCGTTGTCCTGGTGGCCGTTGGGCATAACACACACTCCTTGGTTGAACAATTTACACAGAGGGCCTCCCCTCAATTCCTGTTTATCCGTGGCTTTATCCGCTTTCTTAGCTTTACCCGCTGCCGCTGGAGCCGTGGGGGGGGGGGGGGGGGTCAGCTAAGCTGCCGAGGGGGCACCGAGTCATGGACATCCTGAGGAGCTGTATCTGCGTTTCGTCATCCCAGGCCTTGGTAAGGCGGCCTTCAGCGATCCTACTTAATATCTCCTCGGACCAGCTTCGGACTTGGTCGAAGTTATAGTTATAGTCCCGGGCGTCCTCGAGGATTTCCTTTACATGGTTGGTGGTGGGCGAGATCCACTCGGGGGGGTAGGCGGCATCGTCTACCGCCCTGAATAACCCCCACAGGTACTCTGCCAGGGAGAGTTCATTGAGACCCGTCTTGACTTTAGCAGGGCCTCTGAAGACGTATGTGTGAGGGAAGAAGCGATGTGTCTTACCTGTTCCACCCAGTACATGTGTGGCACCTTCCAGGATACGCTGCACTTGGTCTTGAAGTTCACCCCCCCACCCCCCCAGAGCAGTAGTATCCGCTATGGAGAGTGGCCTCGGGGCGGAGAGTGTGTAGGACGGGATGGCGCGCGCTGCGGTGCCTAGATATCCAGGCTGGCGTGCCGCCATTTCTGCACTTGCTTTGGCGATCCTTTTCGCTGTTGGAGACATTGTTCTGTATGGGGCGAATCTAACATCAGATCTCGCTCCCGCTGCCCTCGCTCGTTTCTGTTTTGGTGAGGCATCTTCTGCTGGTTCTACCTCAATGCCCGCCTCTTTTTTGTTAGCTTCCTTGCCTGTTAGGGTTGCCGCCATTTTCTTTATCAGGCCTTCTAGGCCGTCGAATCTGCTGCCTATCTCTTCAATTTTCTGATCGAGTGCTGACACTCGATCCTCTATTTGAGTGCTCGCCTTACTCCTGGTGACTGTCGGAGTCCTAACCGCTGCCCGAGGCATTTTGGAGCGAGTTTTAGGCGATGTAAAGCGGTCTTGCGGCGGAGCAGATCAAAAGGCGTTTAATGTTCTTTGATGGCGGCACCCGAGAACAGCGAGGGATGGCGTCATCGCGAGCAGTGAGCATAATGCCCGGCAGATGTCGCGCCAGTAAATTAACCACCAATTTCACAATTACCGCTCAATGTCATTGTTATCTGCTTTAAAATTTCATGTGGATATATCCTAAGCATGATAAGACTTCCATGAATGCTGTTTTTTTTCCAGAATGCTGGTAATTCCTAAAAAGGGGTATCGGACATAACGCTTCATGATAATGGTGTAGTAGAATTCCACCAAAAAGATTTAGTATTCCCTCTTCACATATCTAGTTAATGTAATAGATATATAAACATCTTAGGCAAATAATATGACCTCTCTTAAAGAAATATTCTTGCTTTCTACCCTATATTGGAGTGTCGGAAGTAACATAGGGTGTCGGACGTAACAAAGGCACTTTTGTGTCCTCAGGTGTTATCAAAAGGATTTTCAAACAAAATGTTATTGTGCCTTAAAGCCCACATATAAATCCGGTTTTCTTTTTGAAGAAATAGTTACATGAATTATAATCATGCTTTATGTGGCTGTTTTGTCCATGACCCCTCTTTTTTGGAATTTCAGTTTGGATAACCAAATCATGGATATCACACACTTAATTAAGTGAAATCAAGTTTAAACTTTAGTCAATGTTAAGAAACATGTTACCACACTATTTAAGGGCAAAAAAGATGTACTTGATCTTTTAATTATTATTGTTTCAGATATTTCAACAAAGGGGTCATGGACGTAACATATTTCATTTGGAAGATTTCCCAATCATAAGATTCTCAGAAATATTTCTATGTTCCCTTTTTTATAACATTTCCCCAAACCTTGATGCTATAGCATATTTTGCTAAATCAGTTTTTCTATTCCACTTCTTTATAAATATATGGGAAGACTTTGTTCATCATCAATATTAATTAAAAATGCAAAAACTAGGGGGAAAAAGTAGTTTTTCTCAATTTTCATCAACAAAACCCATGTGTACATAGGAAAAACCTCTATTGGAATGATAGATCTCGCTAAGACACGTCTATTGATCAGAGAATTATAGCTGTTAGATGGATATTAAGAGCAGTATCCCTGAAAAATGAATTTTTACCAAAAATGCAGGTTTTGAAAAATAGAAATATTCCTAGAAGTACCACATAGAGGTCATACATGAGTAGTTGTTAGAGTTGCTCACAGATGGTAGCAGCCTACAGTAAGTGTGTCATGTTAACAGTAACACACATATAGAGACCAAACATTAGAAATTAGATGCAATAGTATACAAGGATACTACACTTCCCAACCTTCTTCAACGTTTCTCTTTTACATTCATTTAAACATTCGACGTTTATACGTTGAATACATTTCTATCTGCTACTTGTTATATATGGTAGGTAATAAGTCCTGAAGGATTTTTTTATCAGACTGTTGTGAACTAAATTTTGAATTGAGAGTTTCTTCAGAAATAAGATATATATATGTATTGATTGCATGAACAAATTTCTTGGTGATTAATTTAGTATGTTAATTACATGAAGGTGCTCCTTGTAACCTGTATTTCGACTTGGAATACAGCACTGCTGCTAACCCTCCCTTGCATGGATCACGCATGGTTGACATCTTTATACAGGTAAGATAAACAGTTTATGATCTTATTCAGAAATGTCTTCTTCTTTTTTATGAGGTCTCTATTGCTTTCGATTTTTCAATCGTTCTTCCAATGCAATGTCGACTGCGAACACGTGTCATTAACAAATTTTTGTAGGAAAAATTGATAAGTAGGATAGTAACCCAGATAAAAAAAAAAAATTGTGTATTTGTTGTCTAGTAGTAACTTAAATTACGATTATATGTATTGTTCTGCGAATCTTTTGAAATACCTTAATAGTGAACAGAACCATGCCTTGCCTAGATATGTGTGGAGTCTACACTTCCTATATTGATTAATATCTATTTGTACCTTGATTGTAGACTCTTGGACGGCATACAATAACATCCTTTAAATCACTCAGACTGCTCTCATTGTTTTATTGTAATAATATCAAAGATTATTTTGTTTCAGTTCGTTTGTCATCAGTTACTCGACCTCTACAACATTAAGTGCACCAAGGATAACATTCTACAGCTAGACGCTAGGTACTATTGATCCATTGAATTAAGTTTGACGCAGATACAAAAAACCACTTTTGATACTTGTGTTTCATAATTATACATTTATACTCATATACTCTTTTATCTGGTCGAGCTTCCAATGGTAAAACTGAAAAGAATATTTAGTCCTATATTTAACATGTATGAATTCATTGAACATTAACCTTTTTTTCTCAAACTATAATGAATTGATAACATTTAGCTTCTTTTATAAGACGGTTTTAGAAGAGAGGTTTTTATCAATGTTCTTCATGTCTACTTTTAGGACCGTTCAGCCGTGCATCGTCAAAATTTATAGAAGTATATGTCAGTTAGGGGCTGTCTATGAATGACGTCGCGCTATTTTTTTTTATTATTATTATTTTTTTTTTATTACAATTTTGACGTTCCTACCCACTTGTAATGCTTTTATATACAACCCAGCCCACCCCCTGCTGCATAACGTGATTTATGGACGGCCCCTTAGTTATTTGTTTAAAAAAGATACAGTCCATTATGACATTGGCATGTTATATCATTTTTTGTTTTTGGTTGGTGTAATCGATACCACTACTAACTGAAAGTTTTTAGGTTTTTATGCATTAATGTTCTGCTGATTCAAAAATACATATCTGGGATTTGTCGATTTTCCCGTCATATATCTGTGTTCTGTACAGACATTTCAAATAAATCTTATTGATTTTCAGTATCCCGACTAAGTTCAGCCAACACCTTATTTTTCGTTTGGATAATGTTGTCTTTTTGGATAACACACACGCAGGTAAATTTTCCATATTTCATCGTATCCATATAATGTGTGAACATTCATGGCAAAGACTCTTTTTTTTTCCTAAATATGTATTTGAATATGATTAATACCAAAATTTACCAAAAGTTTCTTGATTCGGTGTATTGATAACACTCAGTCATGTCTGAATTATCAGTATTGTAAGTGATTTTGATTATATGATTTCACTTTATTTCTGATTTAGTCTTCAGATTACTTGTTCTGTTTTTGTTCCTCTAATCATCGCGCACCAGCTTGTGATTTCCCCGGAATTCCGCAATCCCATGCCTAAATTTTCGTTGAAGAATACGTACATTTTATTTTAAAACAATTCCTTACATTTTTTTTCAGGAGGATTTGTCAACTATGTATGTACCCTCATTGAAACTGTATTAAGGAATACAGAAAAGGCCACAATACAAATTGATACAGGAAAATCAAGCTCCGATGATGTTGACTTCCGTGTAGAAACGCACAGCACAACACAAAATGAACACAGTACGACCACTTGTGAGCTAGAAGATTACGAAAGGGGAAATTATATTGCGCCATCTCTAGAGTATAAAGAAATAAGAGAAAATCAAGAAGCTTATAGTGATTCACTTCCTGCTATAAACACAAAAACATCAGGAAGTCCTCAATGTGAAACACGTATCACTCAATCAAGGGGAAGAGCAGAGATTGAAGATGAAGCCATTACCCATTTTACATGTAGACCAATGCCGTCCACAGGAACAGAGTGCCTCTCTGTACTGAGACATGCTGGGCTGAGTGTTAAAGACCTATGCTTACTGCAAGTGAATGACAAGCAAGGAAACCAAGTGCTTTTCTGTGATAGGGGTAAGTCTGTATTTCATCATTATTAACTTTCAGTACCACCTGTGAATCCAAGATATAGGCAGTTGAATAGGGATTGTCTAAGTTTTTAAGCATACTTTTGTAGTGTAGATGCGCCATCATTATAAGTGCATTGTACACGTCCGATGTAAAAAATTTAAAAGTGACTGTGGGCCAAAATACCCAATTTGGGAAACAGTTCCAAGAATTAAACATTATTAGTCACTCCCATTGATTAAACAGTAAATAGAATGATGAAGCTAAAAACCATGCTTGTATCCCACGAAATTGTACAGACTATAGCAATCCTGTTGCCAGTACACCGTACAGAGATGTCAGTTTTCCATTTTTTTCCCATGGAAATCCACTTTTCCATATCCAGTATATGTAATTGCCTTTCCCTGTGTCAAACAAAGAAAATATTGATTTAACCTCATGTATGCCAATAAAACAGTGATTTGAACCTCCCCACAGACCCTCAGCCCCATGCCATAGCCAATAAGGTCATATTATCCTAGTTTTCCTGGTCTCTCTGTGCCAGGAAAATCCACATGAATGATATTTCCACTTTTTTCACTGACCCCAACTGGCATCCCTGATCGTAGATTATCTCATCATTTAAATCATGGCCATTTGGTATATCGCCGGAACTAGTTATATTAACGCCGTGTCAAATCTTAAAAGTCGTGCTAGTGTACTCATTCATTATCCACTAATCTTTCTCGAATTATGGTAGCCCCAGTCCACTCCCCCTGTCGATTTTCCAATTTTTCATTTTTTAAATCAAGATGTCATTCTCACCACTGCTTTCAGGTGTATATACAAAAAATAGAAACTTCCGACTGTACCTGTCCAGTAAGCTTGGGAAGACGAATCCGCTGGTTGTGGCTGACGGAAACGTACGTGGTCAGTCGTCCTGGATCCGCACACAGGAACGGGTGTTCTTAGATTCACTGGTCTCCAACGTCAGGCACGTATGCCAATCTTATGCAAAATCTCTCTCTTATCGAGGGATCTTATTTAACCTATGGGGCCATCCATAAAGTACGTACGCACTGGGGATGGGGTGGAAAATCTGCGTATGCTCCCTCTTTGTTCTATTTTTTTTTTTTTTTTGACTTTTATTTTATCTGGCAGCGCTCAGCTGAGTACAAGCTGGTTTCCTTGCACCACCAGAGGTGGATTTTTTTACAATGTTTACATACCCTTGTTTCATATGGTATAATAGGTGAACATAAATACAATATACAATGGTGTGCTAAGGTGGTAAGTCGAGATAAACTGGAGAAGTGTGAACAAGCCAAGGAATCAATCGATAGACACTAGTCAGCATTTCGCCAGCAACAAAGCTCACAAACGGCAAACCATACACAAAGAGTTCATCTCAAAGACTGTTCAGCTCTCCAAGCATTTGTATTTTTAACTGAGTCTTAAATGATTTAAGTGTGTTAACACTTCTAACTTGAGGTGTTAAACTATTCCAGAGTTGAGGTCCATAGTAGTTAAGTGAGTTCAAGTAAAAAGCACAGTTTGGTTGTGATTGCTTGAATTTCACTGCATCATTGGATCTGGTGGATCTCGATACAGTTGTTAGCTTGTGTCGTCAGTTCTATTATACATAAGACAGTGTACATGGAAGTCTCTCCGTGCATTGAGAAATGGCAGTTGAGCACTTTTGTGAAGTGTTTTTCGTGGGATATCAAGGCCGGCTTTGTAGACTATTCGCAGTGCTTTGTTCTGGGCGATCTGTAGTTGATCTAGTTGATTTTTACTGGTTCGTGCGAATAGGACGTCCCCATAGTCTAGTAGTGGTAACATCATGGTTTTGTATATTTTCAAGGCCGCTTCAGTAGTTATGTAAGTTCGTATTTTGCGAAGTAGATAAATTTTATGTGAAACAGTTTTTAATAAATTACGTATATGATGGTTAAAATTTAAGTTGCGGTCAAGAATCATCCCTAAATACTTATACGAGTGTACCTGTTGAATAACTTCATTGTTCACTACAGGATTACAATTTTGAGCGTTTTGTTGTGTAGCTCGTTTAACAGAACCATATAAGACAACTTTGGTTTTTTTAACATTGATTGTGAGGTAATTGCGGTTACACCAGGACACTAGGTTCTGCATATCATGCTGTAGTGTGTTCTTTGCTGATATAATGTTACAATCACTAACATACAAAACAGTGTCGTCTGCGTAGTGCAAACAGTTGCTATTAAAAATAGAAAGGTGTAGGTCGTTTATGTATAGGATGAATAGTAGCGGTCCCAGGATGGATCCCTGTGGGACACCACAGGAGACCCATCCTGGGAGCGACTTAACATTGTTAGCAAGAGTTTGCTGCGACCTATCTGTTAAATAACTAGCAAACCATCCATGTAGACTCCCGCAAAGCCCCATGCCACTTTCTTTTTGAAGCAAAATTTTGTGATTTATAGTATCAAAGGCTTTGCGGAAGTCTACATAGGCACAGAGAGTGACCTGGCCAACATTTATAGCTTCAGATATGTCTTCAACAAGACATGAGATGGTTCCCGTAGTCGAACGACCAGGTCTGAATCCGTTTTGTCGGTCACTAATGACATTGTTGCCGTTCAAAAATTTGTATACATGACAGTGGACTATTTTTTCCATAATCTTGCCTGGGAGTGGAAGAAGCGAGATTGGCCTCAGGTTGTTAACATCTGAATGGTCCCCCTCTTTTTTTAACGGGATAATCAACGCTTTCTTCGCTTTCGTACAAGATTGGAAGAGGGGTGGGGGGGGGGGGGGGGTCCAAAATTTCAGAAATTCTGCGTACATACTTTATGGGTGGCCCCTATGTAAAGCATCATAGAAAGGAACCTATGTCTTGTTATGGTCTCTAGACTAAAATTCTGTTAAGTTACGTGTTTTAAATTTATTTTTTTACGTGTTTTAAAGGTTGAAGATTGGGATATTTCATTATTTGTAAAGACATGTCATGTAACGGCCTGCAATATAGAGAAAGGTACAAAGGCAGAAAAAGTTTGCTGATAAATAACTCTGATGTACATTTTATGTAGGCATCAAGATTTCCGGCGTTTGTTGACGTGGGACAAAGCTACTGAGCCGTCCGATCAAAGAAGCCCTTCTTCACTGGGCCGTAACCAAAGTAAGCACCCATTACATCGATTCTGGAATGAAAAGTTATTGGAAATCTGAGAATGAGATTTAGTTTGAAATCTCTCCGTTCGCGATAAGCGTAAAGACGCTTTTCTCCCAGCCTAAAAACTGCGATTTGACCCATTCACGCCAGGTGATGCCTAGAGGCATCGACCAGGGCTGGCCGGGTGATGCCTCTAGGTATCACCCGGAGATGGCCGGGTGATGCCTCGAGGCATCATTTACAAACTATTCGTGTGGATTTTTTTTTCAATAAAATTGCAAATAGTGGCGCAATTAACATGAAACTTTTGGATGATATAGATATACCATCATATTTGATATTTCTAGGTGAAATGTTCACGATAAGCCTATGTACCCAGCCTCTAGCGGCATTCATTGACACTATTACCCGGCTCCAAGACTGTAGCCCTGCCGCGGGTACCCGGTGCGATAGGTAGGGTAATAACCAGATGAAAGCATTACTTCTACAGACGGGTCGGTATACAACGTTGGAACCTGTGTTTTATATTCTCTTGCCAGCAATGAAATAATCAGTTATCTAAGTGCATACTTGACGATTCTATCAAGTCATTCTTTTTTTAAAGTATATCATAAGTATTAGCTTGGTATGTATTGCAGTCAATGTTAGATATAGATGACTGTTTTTCATTGCCTTTTAAAGCTGCAGCTTCAACGGAAGGATATAACACAAAGTCACCTTACCCTGAGGTAGATGCTTTTGTGACGTCAGTCATTACGTCTGAGGGACTTCAAGGACACATTCGACGTTGGTCATATTTCCAAGATGCTGAGCTACTCATTTACGACATTGCCGGAAACCGTTGGTGTCAAAACGTCAGGCGCCAACACCGCAGTAATAACATTATGTAAGACTTTTTTCTTTTCAAAAATTCCATGAACGATAAACATAAGGGGCTACTTAGTTCCGTACATTTATTTAGGAAGTACATAGATAATCCACATGCTATGTTAGCCCTCCGGTGTTATATTTATAAATCGATTTATCGTGAACAGTGCATGCCCAGTATTCTGGTTAATACAATTATTGGAATAACAAAGGCAGGGTAGCATCAAATGTTATCTAACTTAAAAAGCTTGAAATGGTAAATATTTCCGACATCAGATGATGATTAAAGTAATATAACCTTAAAGACTTGAAATGAAGACTGAAAAATGGGCACTTGTACCAAATCCTGGCCAATATTTCCCAAACAACAACGTTCCTTTGTTGGAGCATTGTTAAAGGCATGGGATTTTTTACGGATATCCGGATTTTTTTTAAATTCCCAGTGGTCACTCTAGAGATCAAAGTAAATCCTGGGGATGGGGATGGTTCAAAATGGACTACACAGTTAGGACTACACAACATAGAGAGAGATCAACAATACGCCGAATTCCCACAGAGAATTCGACAGGGACTGCAATATCCTCTTCCCGAACTGGGTTCGGGAGGGAAGACCACAGAAGAGTACCTACCACAATATGCCTGATGAGACTGGGAAACAGTCGAAACCACTTGAGACGTAACGAGAGCTGCCACACTCGTTATCCACCTCCGATAATGACAACATCGGAGACAGAACAACTCGGTTTGACAGCAGTCAAATCTTAGTGACACCGGGCTGAGTACAAACTCTCAGCAAGTTTCAATCACACTCACCTTGGGTTTCCTCCATGTTCAGTCAGAACTTGGCCAGTAGGGTAAACCAGCTTCACCCTATACATAAGGATAGTAGTTTTTCGAAGCTATCTATTCATTAGGAACTGTGTGGTTCGACACATAGCACCCAAAACAAACTGCAGCGTCGGGCGACTTGAACAAGTTGAACGCACGCGGCCGTAAAAAGCAACAACAAAGTCACATGACTGTCACGTGCCGTGTCAGCCAATCAGGAGCACCGCACAGGGTATGCAGATGAGGCCGCGGCACGTCCGCGGCCCGCTTCCCCCTTCTCTCTATTCAGTGGTCGCATGTGGTAGGAGACAGACTCGTAGAACAGATACGCCACGTCTTTCGATATATGGTTCAAAATGGAAACCTGAAAGATGTTGAGTGGTTTATGCGCCATTTTAGCTCTCGGCTGAGACAGGGATGCAGTTAGAATAGCTTCAGATCCGGGGGTCCCACCCTTGGGCACTTTTCATGGCCCTAAAACTTTTCACTTTTCAATGGCTCCAAAGCCCCCTGTCATGTTTTCCCGGATCTCTTGCAATATTACAATCCCATGCCTGTTAATACAAGTGTGAAGAATTCTAAAGAAAGAGGGTTACTTATGCCTAAATTTTGAAATAGTCATGGGAAAGTACAGTGTAACGTTCACTAGCCCTCAATACTATCAACAAGTATTGACGAGTGGGTAGTCTGTCAATAGTTAGTTTACGATGAGAATCAAGTAGCAAAATCGTCGTTGTAAAAAGTGAGTAGAACAAATACAAAGACAATCAGATCAATTTTTTTGACATTTTCTAGGAATCTCGTCTTGCCACCTTGCCACCCATAATTGCTAGCATGCTGGGCGATTTCTGCCTTATCCAGATCGCTAGGTGGGATCGGGGTATCATTCATAAGTGGTGTCGACACAGGGGTAATCCTAGTAACTTCTGTTCAGGTGCACTGATTCCTGGCTGCTTGTTTGCGATTGATAATCTGTCCGCATCATCGGGAGTCGTGTCCAGTCACATGGTATTTAAAGCTAAAATAACGTCTTTACATGCTGGTTAGTTTGTCAACTCATTACCAGCCAATTGCATATTCCAGGATTGTAGCCGATCTACAAAAAGGAGTCTATTACCAAAAGTGCCACGATCCAGACTGCCGAAGAGCAAACTTCAAATCACAAGGTAAAATGATTATATCTATGTCATCATGCTCTGATAGTTTATACACTCAGGTATGCATGTCTCTGTCCACTATAATACTCATTTTGCCCTGTAAATTTCAAGTCTACTGCTTGTTACTGGGCGGTCAGATATCAATTGAGATGTAGCGCTTGTCAGGTACCAGCAATGGCAACCTCGCAGTAAAACCATTGTACAATAACTCATGTTTTGGTCCAAATTAGGCCCAAAGATTTAAAAAAAGGAAAGCATTACACTCCATCCAGACACTGAGTGGTTTTTTTCGTAGGTTGAACAGGTGAAGTTCACCCATCTGAAAATAGGTCACTCAAGACTTACACATACCTCCTGAAAGGAAAGAAATCCTCCATTATGCCAAGCATGCAATGTACCCATAACTGTTCATCATATCTTGCTAAACTGTCAAAGGGTACAAGAAAATAGAAGAAAGTACTTGAAAAACAGTAACAACATGAAAATGTTGTTTTAGACTATTCGAAAGAAAGATATCATCATGTTTATGAAAGAGGCAAATCTCTTTGATTGTATATAAAAATATTTGAAGACATTGAAAAGAATTGACTGAAATAAGTCTATGGAAGTGAAAAGCTTAAATCATTGATGGGCCCTATATACTCTCAGGGTCCCCAGGAACGTTATACCAAAAACAAACAAACAAACCTTCTGTCAGATGACAACCCCGCCACACCAGAGTGGCTAGGGGTAAGGATCTCAATGGGGCCATGAAAAGGCAGAGGATGAGATCAGGCAGGTCAACAAAATCATGAAGAGGAAGTATGAACCGCAGTCTGATTGGAATGACTTCTACAAATAAGACTACGGATTCAAATAAAAAAGTGATTGACTCCCCTGATTCACAAAACTATCGGACTTTTGTACCAGGTGGCACTAGATACCATATTAATGAATGGTTGAAAATTACACATGATGCTAACATAATTGAAAGTGTAAAAGGGGCTTGAATTGATTTGGATGAATTGCCTGTACAGGATTCTATTTTTTCTAGAGAATTGTAGTAGGACATAAATCTGAGAGCAGAGCAATATCTTAGTCTAGACACCAGATAGGACCAGTATGGAATATAGAAAAATATGTATCCTTTCGATTCTCATTAGAGCGATTTGTAATGAAACGAGGGCAATAAAAACCTTTAAAAAATGAAAGAAAATCACTCCTTGTTTCGATTTTATCTAAATGATAACACCACACAAATGCAATAATCTCGTTGCTGAGGACTACTCAGGTACATAGATAATCTTCTAGGTTTGTACTGTTGTTAGATCAACAAGTTTTGGTAGGTGTTTCTCGTAATGGGATTAGAAATGTAATTGGAAAAGCAGTCTGTTAGATTGGTATATTGGTTATTTTCTTGATATCGAAAGTCTATATTGTAGTCTTCTAAAATATTATCTTTAAGACGGATTTTGATCTAAGCAGCTGGAGTCTATTCCAAAGTTATTTCCGAGCTACATCCCTCTATTTCATGGGGATCTTTGCTAGTAACCTTGATATTCAACGGCACATCGAACCGCGTCTCTCTTGTATATTGATCGAAAATGTCAATTCATGGTGTGACCTTCTAAAAACACCCAGTATGTAATTACCAACTACTGTGTTGTGACATAGAGAAAACTAGTGCACAGTGACACGACTTCTTTGTTAGATGCTGTTCATAGTCTATAGTCTTTTCTCAAAAGTTGTACAGATAAATACATGTAGAGATATATTTACTGATTCCAGATCGGCCATTGCCAAAGGAAGTTCTACCATCATATATTATGGAGGAAGACGATGCTTTCTGTGACTTCGCAGGTAATATTATAGATCATGATGAGGACATGGACTCTCTTGATGATGACATGTTACGGCATGTAGAACTGGAAGACGATGGTGTTACTCCTGAGCACGCTGCTGACCCCCGTGACTTTGAGGTGGATGAGGATCCTTGGGATGTCCTTGAGGTGGACGATGACGTGTTAGTCGAGGCGCAGTCTCTGATGGAGGACACAGATGATGTTGCTTTTGTAGCTGCACTAACGGCTGCAGAGAATAATCCGGACACTTTTGACTAAGTGAATACATAAATCTTGTGACCAAGACCAAGACCAAGTGCCAAAAAATCGTTCAAGCCTAGCTACTGTATCGAGACATTTTGGTCCTTACAATAGTTAATGTTTGGCACAAAGCTATTTGTGATACTTTTTTCTTCCGAAATATAGAAGTCATTCTATTTGAACGGGGTCCCATAGAATAAATTGCGATTGGTTTATTTACTGGAAACCTGGCTTCTGTCTAAAATGTCCGCTAGTCTTTTGTTACGATTTAAATATCCTCTTGGATATTGACGTGGCATATTATGTTGTATAGACAATGGGAAACCCAATGCCGGTGAGTGTTGCTGCAGACAGAAGACACACATATGTCCATAAGTTGTAACCATGAGGAAATAATCATTGATATTGCTAGCCGACACATAGCTACCTGCAGTCTCTTCAGGGTTCTTATCAGCTTGACTGTACAGACTGCCTAACATATTTAAATAAAAAGGATTTTAGCATTAGTTGACTTTTATTATCAATGCATTTAATGATCTTGTATTGCCTTTTTTTATTACAATGGTTCTTGGGTTCTTTCCTGTGTGTGTGCTAATACTATACAGAAATAGGGTTACTGTGCCTGTCCCTGATAAATTTGCGATAAGATTGACGACTACTTGAACTGATGACGAGGGCAGAGGTTCATCTTTATCGTCAATTTTGCCACATAATTATCACGTACAGACACAGTATTCCTGTTTTCGTATAATGATATACCTTATAAGATTTTTTACCTTCGCTTTTAGACGATTTATAGGGTTTTGCCGCCGCAAATACCAGGTATGCCATGCACAAGTTTTACGGCCATAAATATGACATGGGTAGGAGTGGGCAGTATTCGTAGGACATACGGCCACAGGTACATAATAATAAGAAGGAAACTCACAAGATGACAATAACTTGGTCCGCACTCCATCTCGTTTGACCGCAGAATAATTCACTTTTCTTTACTTCGTGAATTTCTTCTGATGACATTTCTATCCACGTTAAAAACAACATTTATTATCATTTCTTTCTGATCTTGCTCCGAGACGAACCACTGACAGCCTCCAAGGTCCTCTGGTATCCATATCACGCTGAAAGTGTACATTGCCAGGTCTATGGTAGTTTGGTCCACTAGTCCGTTTGCAGACCGCGCCCCCTAATTAAGGCTTACGTTCTGTAAGGGTCTAACAGAGCAAGGCTCCCATTTGCCAGTTCCCTCTGCCTGATGAGGGAAAGCAATTTCCTGATTGGCTGTTCTAATTTTAGGACCTTTGCATGAAGAGTAATACACTGCTTACTGGTAAATAACGCAGTCCAGCTTAGTACCAGTTAAGGCAGGAATTCCTGCTTCAGAATTGCACCCCATAACAGTCTTAGTTTCTGCCTGTGCGCCCTGGCCCTGGCGACAACAGACAGTACTAGAGTCTAGGTCCACTGCCCCTCTGCTCATGCATATTCACGAATGGAGGCGCAGAAGCTTGGACTGCCATATCCCTTTGCGGATCACAGAGGAACCAACGTATAGGGTAGACTGTATTGCGGTCGACTTTCACCAGACGGCGTCATACATGGTTCTATGGGTCTCGTGGTCTGTGGAAGAGACTAGTTGTAGGGCGGCCAATTTTCACCAGATAGCAGGTTCATACAGTCCAGCGACGAAGTTCCTATTCGGCTTGAATAAGCTGCCGCCTAGACCCCTGGCGCCAGCTGACTTCCTTTATTAGAGCGTGCTCGCACGACCTATATACATTGCCTATAAAAGGTTAGAGTGGTCACATACACTTTCAGCGTGCTGAGAAAAATCTATCCCTTCACTATCTGCGTGCTATTCACTGTGCTATTGGATAAGGGGAAGGGTGCCAGTATCTGAGGGTCTTAGAGGCATGCCCAGCTGACCATGACCAATCACTCAAGACCGAAATACCTCATTGACCCACTGCTGCTTGATATGTTTTGATCCCAGACACAGGCTGTTAGAGAAATGGCAAGTTGACTGGGTGCAAGTGGGTTACAGTAAATGATCTATATACCGAATGTAACCCAAAACCTTTTAGTTGTTATTCATTTAAAATTGCACGCTCATTCATCAATGATGAATATTCTATTTGCTCCTAGTTTATAAAGGCACATCCTACAATACACAGGGGTGCCATATGGTGATTTTCCAAACTGGTCCCTTTGACCAGCGAGTATAGTGAAAGAGTGGGGCAGCTCTGGAGGCCCTGTTGGGGGCAGATGTCACTAGCTTATTTTTTGGGTTGGTCGCACTCAGTGGGTGGTAACCGCCCTCTTCTAGTGGCCACATGTAATTAGGGTTGGGGGAGGTGGGTAGGATAAGTCAATGGAACTCTTTAAACAAATGATATCAAACAATATATTCACGTTTTAACAAAAATATTGTGGGTGGCTAGGCTTTATTTCAGTTTTGTGCATTTATTTGAAAACAAATTTTGAGTTTTATTTATTCATATCAATGTTAAGGTCATCCATTTTCTGAAAGATTTGATACTTTAATGAAAATGTGCTGTTATTTCCTTCTGGTGTTTGTTTTTCTCGATACCGCGGGTATTTGAAAAACATTTTCAAAGAATTGTCGTTCTTTTTCTCCAAGGGAAAAAATTGTTGACGTGGCTTTAATTGGTCCATTACTCGTACTTGCTATCCCTAGTGTTCATGACCCTGGGTGCCTGGGTCTGTAGTCTATGGATCCAGTTAAACTCAATTTTGTATGTGAGTATTCCTGCCAGTTTGCTATTTGGGTGTCTGTGGATGAAATCCAATATGAACACCCTTATATCGTCTGTTCCATGATATCCCGGTCCATTGAAATGTCCTGGGGCATCACTTATCTGAGAGTTTTTCTTTATTGCCCTCACATGTTCGGAGATTCTCTCCTTAGATTAGATAGCCCCATAGAGTTGGCCAATGAAATCGATGTAAGTGGCAATACTTGAGGTAGCACATTTCTTATCTGGTTTCATGACTTTCTTCTGGGAGACTACATACATGTGCCGGTACTGAAAAGTATGTACGGACTGAGTTCATTTTGAACGAGTCATGCAAAAAAAAACCTATGAATCTATGTGGGAATGGAAATGGAAATGCTGGGGGGTATGTCAACCAAATACTTGGCAATATTATTGAATTCGATTAAAAAGTGATCTTGATAGGATTATTATTTGTTTAGATGATCATATATTAATGATAAATGTGCAAAAGAGTAGCTATATGTGGGTTGGCAGATTGCTTGATGGGCAGAATATGCCAGATTGTAAAATCAACAATGTGCAACTACAAAGGGTATTTCAAATTCAATTACCTGGGAATTATGTTAGATAGTGGTCTGACATATGAATACCAAGTGCAGAAAATTGCAGAATTGCAGAAAATGCGATTGCTCAGATATTTACTACCTGAGGAAATCAGAATTCTTATACTAAGCAAACAATTATGCCTATCTTTGATTATGTTGACTTTATATATACGGGTAGCTCGATGAAAGATCAAAATGTGCTAGATGTAGCATTTAGTCACTATGAGATCTGCCTTGGGAATAATCCGAATCCGAGGGTATTCAGTTGATCTTTATGAAGTACTTAAACCTATTTAAGACTGTATATACGCTGGAAACCACTAGAGGTCATCTCAATCGCCACCTACCAACTGGATCGGAACTTGCATCGCTTCCCACCAGATGTAACTTCCAGTTGACTCACCTTTCAAGACCACTCATGTGTCTCTTCAACTCCCGTTTTCTGATATTTTTTCTGTTACTATTTACAAGTTATGTGATAAACTCAGGAGTCGGAGTCCCGAATTACCTGCATTAATCGCCATCCATCAGTTGCTTCTCCATTCGGATATAAGCACTGTACAATAAGGCCTTATTAATGAATGTGTTATGGTGGTCAAATGACCCATCGCAGGCCAGGGAAGGGTTAGCAAACACAAGGATGAATGATAAGGTAATCATAAAAAATGACTGGACTAATCTTTTCTGATTCCGTGCATCTATCAGGGACTTGGATGACTATCACTATTGACGCCGAGCTAAATATTACACCTCCTTCCGACATTTGCTGTACGGTGGCGCCTCTGTTCCTCAAACCACTAAATTTCTATTGAAGCGCCTAGCAGAATGCTCTTTTATAATGCTATGAATTCACTGCCAATGGATGCATTAACCCGTTAAGAAATACAGAACAAAAGAAAATGAGGTTTCTAAAATACGGTTAGGAAAATCTGTTGAGTCCAATCCTTCATCGATATTCCCTTCCCTTTTGTGGATGATAAGTGAAATATGGGATGCAGGTGAGGCTAGATGAAGTAGAGGGTATGATGATCAGATTCTAAAATTTGCAGTTACGTGATAAATCTTAGAACATTAGATTATTCATAATTCAATATTGTAAGAGGACTCTTTATGAAATTACTAGATATTTCTCAAACGATCCCATGGGACATAAACTGTTATGGTCCTATTCGTATCGTACTTAGCGATACACTGCTCATCGTGAAATATCTCACCACTTTCGACTACTCAATGCATACCCAAAAAATTATCACAGGCAAGTAATAACCAATCGTTGTTTGTGTTTCATATAATCAGTATAATGCATCCAGAGACAAGAATGAAACATCTCCAGAAATGGTGTTAGTCTAGTGACCGAAGATCATTTTGAATAAGAGTAAACCCAAGATCTGCCCGGTCAAACTCTGTATAACCGTTGGGTACTCCACGAAGTCCGTGAACAAACTTAATGCATGCTTAGTTATTTGCATTCGAAGAGACAATAAGAACAACAGGGAAAGCAAATCCTAATAAATATGCTGGCATTATACAAGTATGCTGAATGATGTTCCATGTGAGATATATTTTAAGTAGAGGATGAGGTTTCAGGTGAACACGGGTCAGAGGTTGAGAATGAGAATATATCTGGAGAGGTTCGGGTCAGCTCTACAAGTGAGGGTGAAGATGTATTGGAGGTTACCTTATAAGGTTGAAGGTGATGAAGTGTCTGGCTGAGGTTGTGGGTGCAACCATTTCAGGGCAAGGTTAAAGATAGGTTAGGATTGTGGATATTTGTGCGCGTGTTATATATATATATATATATATATATATATATATATATATATATATATATATATATATATATATATATATATATATATATACCAAGTGAAAGATCCATTCCAATTATTGGAATAATTAAAGCCTTTAGAAATATTGTTTCCAAGGTTGAGTGTGAAAATGTGTTAAAAAGTGAAGGAGCAACCATCAGCAACCGGCGCTGGACACATGGCTGGTGGCCTGGGGCGTCTCTGTGGACTCGTACGCAGCACTATCTTCTTGGGCATTTCAAGACGATTGAAATGTGGTAATGGATTATTAAGATAGATGACAAGGAGTCAAAAAGAGCACTGATTTTCTGATATTATTGCATTCCTGATACTGGCTTTGATACAAAGTTGTCAAAAGATTTAAATATTTTACAAGTGGAATATTTATTTCCTTGTATATCTAATTTTTTTGAATATTTTTCTTCTATAACAGGTTTATTATTGTATCAGATTTAAAACATAACTATCAAATATTGTGATAACCTAGCCAAAGAACTAGCAGTCATCATATCAGAGTCAGGAATAGAGGGAAACTATGTTCCGGTGGGAATATGGTACATGGTTTCCCTATTCCTATATACCTTCAATTGTCGGCTAATATCGATAAAAACCGAATGTCTCTGAACGTCAACCTGGGCAGTAAACGTCAACCTGGGCAGTAAACGTCAAACTGGGCAGTAACTTCAACCTGGGCAGTAAACAAAAGTAAGTCCACCCCCAGCAGCGTTAAGTAATCATAGGTTGTTCGCTGACAAATTCCCAAATTTCCTGACAATTAACTGATGCAATAACATTATGTAAATGGCCAAGGAAAGTCAAATGTTTTAGTGTTTTTTACATAAACAATTCCAATGTTCAATCTCTGACAGGAAATCTTGGCCATAACACAAAAAAGATCTTACCTTGACCTTTGACCTCAATGTCACTTAATGATGCATGATGGGAAGACAATTGTGAAGTACTGATATCATTTTTAGAAATATGTGATGCAAGTTAAATTAGAGGTATTTTAAGTCAATTTATAGAAACTACTACAATTTCTAATTGAATATTTGGTCAAATTTTGAGAAAAACATTCCTTTTAGTGACCTTGACCTTGGAAAAATGTTTGATTGTTGTAGAATCTTAGAGTACCATGGAATATAAATCTTTGTGTCAAATATCTAAGAGATCAGTGAAATATTCTTCAAAATATGACAAAATATGTTTCAATATCAGTGGCCTATGTATGAACAGATACCGTGACCTTTGACCGCACTGTGGCTTATTGGTCCATGATGGGAAGACTTGCTTTAGAACATAGCTAGGGGATGGTGCGGGGTATCCAAATATATCATTCAAGTTGTAATACAGCTATATTAGAACAAGTTATAGAAACTATTGTAAATCCTTATAGGAAATATTGTGAAATTTTGGAAGGAAATATTCCATTTGGTGACCTTGACCTTGAAAAAAATCAAGATGGTGACACAGGCTAATAGCTCTATGGTGTCCCAATAACTTTGCTAAATATCTAAGAAATCCACCAAATACTTTTTGAGAAATGAAAAAATGTCTCAATTTCAGTGGCCTATGTTGGTCTTTTGTTTGAACATATATGTTGACCTCTGACCTTGCTGTGGCTTAATGGTGCATGATGGGAATTCTATCCTTAGGGCTTTACTACCGTATGGTGTCAGGTATCTAGACATATCATTCAAGTTGAAATACAGGGATATTAGAACAAGTTACAGAAACTATTGTAAGTCCTTATAGGAATTGGGTGGAAACATTCCATTTGGTGACCTTGACCTTGATCAAAGTCAAGATGGTGACAAAAGCTGATGACTCTATGGTGTCTCAATATATTTCCCAAATATCTAAGAAATCAACTTGATACTCTTGGAGAAATGACAAAATATGTCTCAATTTCAAATCCCTCTGAAATGTGATGACCTTTGACCTCTAGTAAAAGGTCAGATGGACACATTTACAGAAAAATGGCTACCAGATCTGGAATGGTCAAAGTCTTAGCTTTCATATGAAACAATAAAATTGCTGCTATACTTCCATGGAACAAAACTCCTAAAATAACAGGATTTCAGGGAACTGCCCCCCTGACTAACAGGTATTATGTACATAAATATATATATAAATATATATATATATAAGCAGAGAGGCCGATTATTTATTACGTAAGAGCTATTTTCATCTTTCAGGTGAGAAAATCACTAGCTTTTTAACATTACACAGGATTGACTGGATAGTGCTCGCCTCGTTTTCGTTTGATCTAATTAGGCGGTCATTACAAGATGGCGCGAAAACAGTGCTTATGAAAAAAATGGTGCGTTCCTAAATGAATTAACACCAGCACCCCAATTTAGGAAAACGTTGATAATTAATATGATATAGACTGGTTTCAGATAAAAGCGGATGTATACTGCTCAGAGTTGCTTCTGTCCGGCATCCTTGCATGCGCTCGGATATTACTATGCGTCAACTCTTCGGAGTATATGACCGGTCGCTATTGAAACCAGTCGCTATTGTGTTATATATGCCAGGTCACGAAGAGGCTGCTGTGAAAACTTTACATTTGCTTAGGTTTATATGTTTCATTACTAAATGGATAGAATAACTGGCTGATCTATTCAATGAATCTGCTGCGCAATGCATAGATCAGTTGAGGTCGTTCCCCACCCTCCTGTTGCCTTCCTCCTATAGTATTAAACCTCTCCCAACCACACAGCCGCCTGGTTGCAACACGCATCGAACTCGGCCACTCGTTTCAATGGGGTCATAGTATCCTTGCGCGAAGCGTCTCAAGTGGGTCGAGAAAGTAGTTCGCCGCACGTCTGACACGGTCGAACAGCGGGCCGTGGAACGCAGTGACAGTGACGGGAGCTCCGTGTGAGCACCGGGAGTGCGTAGGACCTAGACACCAGTGGATTTAGTCTCTGTGTACAACGACTAGACGGCAAAGTGTCAGTCAAAACTGACACATATACCCAGTGGATCTGAGTGATCAGAGACGCCCTTTTACTCGTGTGTGATATGCAGACGCCGCTAACTGTGGGAGTTATGGCCAGTGTTGATGTTGTTGGTGAGAGACTTGGACTGAGTCCGTCTTTGTAGTACTTATAGTGGTAGGCTGCGGCGAGCTCGCCTGTGGGTAGTCTCCGGCTGGTGTGTGTTTACCACCGTGTGCCCTTCCCGGGTGTCTCACGACTTACGGTTGCTGTACCACTGTGTCAGGGATCGAGCTTGAGTATAGCACAGCGGAGATCTAGACAGCTTTGGCGGGGATATTTGGAAATACAATCTGTATTATACACCTTGTATAGGTTGTTTCAACAGCGCGTTGTCATCCAAAACTTGCGGAGGATGGTAACGTGTGAGTAGGGAACAAACAGAGGGGAACGACTTACACTGGTGGCCCCCTTCCCCAGCGGATCCTCAGTATATGGGTGGTCAGATCGGCCGGGCGTATCCGATAGCATTCACCACCAAGACGACGGCGAATATTACCACTAAGAACACAATCCCCACCAGAAATATAGCAGCAGCCACCGGCCACCGCAGCTACCAACTCCAAGAATGCTATGGCGGATAGCTGTGTATTGCTGCCAAGGACTGCCCCACCCCCTGCTGCCCCGAGTGCATGCACCTCCACACATTTACCGCCACAACGGCCGGCCGACCGTCTGACATCTGCCCCAACCCCTCAGACCCCTACTGCCGCCGCCGCACCTTCTCTACTAGGTAACAGCAGCATCAGCTCACCTTACGCGCCCTCCAGGATCATGAGGGGTGTAACACCCGGGGCCTCCCCCGAGTTCTGCTCGCTGGATCAGGAGGATGGGACGTCCCTCCAGGGCGACCCACAGGAGGTGGACGAATTGACCTACGGGCCAGGGGGCGAATCAGCCTTCAGCAGGGACAACGTGCTACTCGATCCTAATCACGTGGAAGAACGGTTCCGGGTGGATAGGCGCAAACTAGAGCAGATGCTTCAAGGTGAGTGGTGGCAAGAGCCCTGGAAGTTTGAGTCTCATTTCTGACTGTGTATTTCACTATATTATGGAGGCTGTTCTGTAACGGGTAAGGAGGGGGAGGGTTATTACAGGTATCCCTCCCCACCCCCATTTGTTTTCTTCAGGTACTCAAACATGGGAATGTGATAGCAGTGATAAAAAATAATTGATTGAATTTCATAAATGAATCTTGTGTCGAGGTTCACCACCGTTTTAATGTGTTTTATGTTTGGTTAAATAGAAATAACCACCTGTTTTACAATATATCTAACTCAGAGGCTGGGTGTGTTTGGGGATGGGGCAGAGGGCTCGGTATCTATTTTATACTGATATTTAAAGGGTTTCGCCCAAGAAAATACAACAAAAATGGGAAAAATAGAAATACAGGTGATCCTTAATATGCTTCTTCTATGGAGACACCTAGGTTCAACATCGTGAGCTACATGACACTTTACTGTTATTTGGCAGTCAGTACTGTAATGATGTAGCTATCTTTACACTTGAGCGTTCGGGTATGTGCCCTCCACATTCATATCAGAATGTATGTACACATTGGAGTTGTAGTAATGGCAGTATTGTGTTTATACGCTGTATCAGCTACCAGTGCCATATCATTGCGAGATCGAATTTAAGGGATGAGAATGGCGGTATACAAACATAGTGCAGCAGTCGTGCATCGAACGCAATTCGTGGGCATCAGAGTCACGCAAACTACCATAGCACGGTATAGCACTAGTCCCCTCCCCACCAATGCTTCTCCTGTGTATGTGGTATACATAGTAATGAGCGCCTCCAGCACCCCTCCCGCTGCCCGTCACGAGATTGATCCAATCTGGATCCCAGCCAGGTGAGTGATGCCACCCGGAGGTGTAGAGTTTGCCTCTCACCGTGGAGGTGCGTAGACCGCAGTCGAGCCAACTATAGGCCGCAGTCATAGCCTATCATCGGCCCTCCATCATACTATTCATCTGTTCAGGGTTGATCATATATAAGATATAGGGTGTTCTGTGGTCATTTAGGCATTGTTATACATATATCTTCTGTTATTGCGCGGTAGATTGTACAGAATACTATATATGTACACACACACACACATATATATATATATATATATATATATATATATATATATATATATATATATATATATATATATATATATATATATATATATATATATATATATATATATATATATATATACACATGTATTTAGAAGGAAACCCACGAGATCAAACTAGCTTGGTCCGTACTCCACCGAGTTTGACTGCAGAGTGATTCATGAAGTAAAGCTGAGTGAATTACTCTGCGGTCAAACGAGGTGGACTGTGGACCAAGTTAGTTTCATCGAGTTGATTTCTGATTTTATCTCACCCAGTATAACACTATTTATTGATAAAATGAATCATCCAATTAGCCATTGAGTATCAATTGGGTACACAAACTTCACAGTCATGTATATGTGTATGTATATACATGTATATACCTTTGTTCTTCACACTGAGCGGCGCACTAGAGTTTAATTGGTACATCTTCTACCCACCAAATCAACATATGAGAACTGCATTTGACACCTAACAGTAGTTGTGTTGATGTGGTGCTCCTATGAACAGGATAAAACAGTGGGGATTATCAATGTTCCATAACATGATCTTTGACCAGGTAGACTTGTTGGTCTATTATCGCTTGTGAGATATGTGCGGCCATAGTATATGGCATGCAGATGGTTTATAGATCGTATTATATCTTACGTCGAACGACAGCTATTATTAAGTTTAATGTTGGGATGTACAATTGTCCACATTCATCAATGGCGACGTGATGATTAGAGTGCAAGATGATGAACATGCTATTCACATTCACTGCCGTTTCGCCTGGGGCTGTCTTCATTCACCGTCATACGGGTGTTTCACCTGCGACGTGAGAGTGCGCAATCCTCTATACTAGAGTCGGGCAATGCAAAACATGGAAAACAGTTTCAGTAATAATGTTTGAAAGATATCTAAATATTTGTAGATGAATTGTATTAAAGGTCACCGGTCTATCCATTTTAAGAATGCCTCTCTACCAGGTGATTCAAAGATCTGATAAAAGATTGTTTTTGAAGGTCCCGAGGAACAATGTAAATTGTAAATACATGTATTATACACCTCAATGGATCCTGTTTTTTATTATCCACCTAATACAAAGTGCCCATAGAAAACACATAGGTAACGTGTATGGACATACCCGGCACATACAGATATGTTTTATGTTCCGGGTGGCGCATACGGAAAAATAGTGCGTATGGAAAAATAGTGCATAATTAAAATGAACTGATATCGACATGTCACTTGTGCAGGAAAGGTGGATAATAAATACAAGATAGACTGGTTTCAGATAAAAGCGTTTGTATCTGAAACCAGTCAATATTGTGTATATACTCTTTGATTTTTTCCCAACTGTGATACTCTATTCTCAGACTGGTGTAGAACATATATGTAGAAGGTTACGTTTCCAGCCTTCTGTAAAGAATTGTTTCTATACATCAAAACCGGTGAAGTGTGAGGATAGGCGAAGCCAGTCAGGCATTATAAACACGCAATTGCTATACAATCTACTTCGGTATTGTTCAGTGGTAAATAAATTTAAATGGTGCCGTTCTCTCCTTGTCTGAACCATTGACTACTGAATCACCTTTGTCCCCTGTCCTAGCTTTGATCTTACAAAAAGCTTGAATTTATGACATCTTGGAATGCCCGAGTCCGTGAGGAAGCCCCGAGGCTCGGCCCGCCGCTGACAGTAGGCTGCTCTGAACGGTTGTCAGTTGTCACCAAGTATCGAGTTATGGTGCTAATAAATATAACAGCTTGACGTAAACTCAGTTTATAATAGTTAATGAACTAAGTCTACGGTATTATGCTACGGTACGGAACTCCCCGGTTCGGTGAGATATTTACCTCATAGTGCTGCGTACTAGAGTTGCCACTCAATCAAACAAGCAGTGACCTTACACCTCTTGAATCGCAACCGAGGCAGCTCAGTAATATGCGGGACTATAAAATATGAAGAAAATTTCCTGATAATATTCTACAAATCTATTACACTGTTTACAAACGGTCGCCAAGACTAAGATCTCTTGTCCGGGAAACATGATTATTTCCGAATTCCTGATTTGTTCACCGGGGCAGTAACTGATAGAACCGACCTCCCAAAATAACTGAACAACTCACGGAACATAGTGCAACACACAAGTAGTTATACCAATAACTTAACGTTGAACTAGAGACAATGTATACTATACACTTGTGTATATAACCCCTCCCCCATCTTCAGACACTGACTGAAATAGATGTAGAGAAGACTACAGAGCAGCTGACCGAGTCAAAGACCCATTCCCCAGAGCTGCTTATACCTTCTTTCTAAAGTATCAGTTCAGACTACAATCCTGATACTGAATAACTCCATGGAGAAGTGTATTTCTTGACACTAAAGAGATGGTCATATTATACTGTTTATTTCCGTGATAACTCTATAATTGCTTATCTGTTTCGATAGGGATGAATTGTTGTGATATTGAAATTGTCAACAAGTATTATGAACAGACAGACAGTGTCAGATTGTAAACAGTTAGACCATGACTTATCTTATCCAGGATAATAAAAGATTAATTAAAAAGGTAACCGGGGAAATCTGTTTTGACCGCTGTTTCTCCGCTCGTCAAGACAGATATGAACACAGATAGTTCTGTTCCAAAATATCGTAATTTGGCACCAATGATACATCGGCTTGTTCAGAAATGGCAGGTTTCCATTTTGTCATGGAAACCCACCTTTTCATTTACACAATATACAATTATTCATTTTTGTGTAAATAAAGATAATATCATTTAAGCTTCATTCGCGTTAATATAACGGTGGTTTGAAACTGCCCACAAACCCTAAGCTCCATGCTGTGGCTGGCTCTGACGCAGGAATTCAACTTGAAATATATTTTCACTCTTTTCATTGACCCCAACTGACATCTCTGCATATAAAACAGGTAACAAGCTGACAGATCCTTGGGCAGCTCCCTGGATACGTGGAACTGCTCTGTGACCCACTGACCTACTCCCTGAAAGTCGTCTTCATCTTAATCTTTCTCACCGACTGAACTTTGTCCTTGTCTGAACTTCCACATTGAAATACTAGTAGACTTCTCCTTCCTAACAGCGCAAATTACCTCATAATGTCGTTGGGCCACAGCGCTCCACAGACCACATGTCTCAGTGACTATTGGCCACGTTGTGGTACTCGGTGATTCTCCATGAGCCACTCAGACTTGGTCAGTAACTCATATCGCTGTGAGAACGAGCTTATGCCGGCTACAGGCACGTGGGTCTTGTCTGTGTAAGCCGTGACGCCCACCTCTGTCTTGTCGTGTTTGGGATAACATCTAATACTGGGGGATGTTATAGGAACATGGCATAGATTCCATAGACGTGAGGCCAACGGTTTTTTTTGTATGCGTCAAGTTTTTACCATGACACCATCTAGAGCTGTCTTTCGAGAGAATCAGTACAAGATCGAGTCTTTTTTAGCAGAAGAGGAGGATACTAGGGTGACATCAAGGGCCAGGGATGGTTTTACTCTATATGTAACGTCTAGTGTTGTCTTCTAAGTCGAACAGGAGATACACAATGTATAGTCACTAGAGTATTTTTTATGTTTTGTATGCTGAATTATAGAAGATAACGTCAGTCGAAGACAAATGTTGGAATCCTAATTATAGAAGATGAACTCATGGAATATTACCAATTCAAACGATAACATCTGTTTAATGAATAGCGTTATATGCATGATGAAAGAGGAGAAGCCGGAACATATAGTGTTGTTCTCTGAATTAAAGGTGAATGACTAAGTATGACATTTAATATAATTTTTTGAACTTAAAGAGGTGAATTATCTCTGAACTCGCTCTTCTGGTTTGTATGGCTAGCTATTATCGCACATGGGGGTCACTCAAGAGCTTTTAAATTCCGCTCCCTTTCCTTTGGTAATAAGTATGGTCTGGTGTATCCAGACGTTCACCCTAAAGCCCAAGCAGGTGACCTTGAAAGACCAGTAGATAAAAGTTGATTTGTTTGTGTTTCTGACTTCGCATGCAACAGAAACGAAGATAAAGACAGATAGAGGTCTTGAGAAGCACACTGCGTTCTCGATCATTAGCGCACATTAGCACATCGTTCAGTTGTTGGACGGAGTAGAGTAGCATTGCATTGTAAACAATGACGTCATCTCCTGTAGAGACTGACCTTCACTGAAGTCCAGTTAAATACAGGTTCTTCTGCCTGGATGTTTAGGTTTAGATAAAGATTCTCTCAAACCAGCTCACATTTAAAAACACAATTTGGCAAATAAAACCTCACAATCGTTGAATTTCAAGTACATGTATACCATTTTCACCAAGCAGCATTTTATCCTACCCCTAATATAAAATCCCATAGGCTTAACACTGAGTTTCCGTATGGCACGCTGCCTGGCATACAGAGTTTTATATGCCACTAGTGGCATACAGAATTTTTATCACGTAATATTCCAAAATCGAGGAGAAGGGGTAGGATAAAATTAAAACCTGATTCGTTTTAATCTTGGCCACCGCATTCCACTCCTGGAGTTTTGGCTCCGGACTTCACTCGGCTTTGCCTCGTGAAATCACTATGCCAAACTCCAGTCGTGGCATATGGTGGTCAAGATTAAAACTCATCTAGTTTTACGATAGTATCATTCATTAACAACGCGGACAGTCACTGTTACCACCTTGTACCTGCTTTATCCATAGAGAAAACATCCGGTGTTAATCTGTTATAATTATATTTGCGTAAATGTGTAACTCATACCAATAAAAACCTCAGTTAAATTGCACGCCGTTCAGTGGGGTAAGCGTTTTGTTTGGATTTTAGAAACTTTGCCAGCGAAGTGCCATGGAATCAGTCAACGTAGATTTATCGAAGGCCTTCTAATCCAGTCTGAATTTAGAGAGTTGGCGTCGGGAGCAGGCGTTATAATGACGGCACTCGGATGGGTGAACTCCCGCCAAGTTTATGCCTCCATATTATAGGGCTATCTACACCACTTGGCCTCACTCCAGGCACATAATTCGAAGCACCCGTGTCTAACCTCCACAGTTCAGCAGACCTTGAATGAAAATTTCGTCCTAAGTGGATGACGTATTATATTTTTACGTCCGCTGCAGTTCATTTCCTATCGCTGGGACATGCAGACCTGTTGTAGTCAGTCTGGTGGTGGTTAAAGCGGTAGGAATTTGTCTAGGAGTCAGTCACAGTAATATAATACATCGCGAAGGTCTGGAAGTTGTTCGACCAGCATATGTTTGTGCTGCGAATAAAAGCCATTAAATCGTAATCGGAGGGGAGGACGAGAGAAGTCACATGTCAGTGTCTATCGAGTGTGGACACAAATTATTGATGGACACTCTACTCACTCATGTGCATTACTTTCTCCACTCTTCCGTTCATTTTATTTTTTTTTTATTGTGGAGAATATTTTATTTTCAACTTGTACAGGATATATATACACACAAGTATTTTAGCAGCCATAAAGAAACAGATACATTTCTAAATGATATAGGGTTGTCATGCACTGGTAAATTAATCTACCCTGTTTCTACAGATTTTCGAAATACATGTGTCACATCTCACCCATGGAATATTATTTCTTCTCCCCATTTTTTTTTTTTTTTCATTTTATAGTGTGTACGTGACTGCTCTATCTATTACAAAACAACTCAACCCTGACACTTTGCACCAGGGTATCGTGTGCAACAATATAGGAAATGGACCTTGTATTTTATCCGGATATCAACTATATAATCAACATGTATGTATCCCTAATAATTAGAAACAAATTGAAATAAATGTGTACTTTTATATTATTAAGATATAGAAATGCACATTCATGTTGCACTACACTGTGAATGTGTCATCTCTGATGTTGATACTGCACACATGTTCGACAATATTATCGAACAGGGAACACCGAATTCATCAGTGAAGTCAGTGGACCTGCCACCTAATCTTATCACATTTGGTGACCAGATGCAGGATATATCTCATGGAGATAAAACACACGCTAAATCACATATTGCTTCGTATATCACGATCAGTCAGGCATTTTCTATGATAATCTCTTCTACCAGAAACAAATACTTACTTGGTCAAATCCCTCTCTGGATGCCATAATGTCATGGAAAACATAACAGTATATCTTTACCCTCTACACGTGATTTATGTTTACAATTTATGAATAGTAACTTTCACATCCTATAAGCTGTTAGAATGACATATGTTGGAGGTCACTTTCACCTGGATGCCATATCTTCATGAAAATCGTAATCGTACATCTTAACCCGTAAACCATAAGACATTGATTTAAGGCCTTACCAAAGGTCCCTCATTACAACTAATGTACACTACATTCTTGTATACTCAGGTACGGGAATGTTCTTTATGATCTTATGTAACTGTCATATGTCTTCTTGTTTATAAGGCTACAGTTAAAAGTGCCTAATGAAGGCGAACTGTATGTCTTCCTTTCACGAATAAAAAAACCCCTCTACGCATGTATTTCTTTTTACAATTCACGAATAATTACTCCCAGATTCTATAAGCTTTTAGAGTGAAAGATGTATTAATGATTCCGTTCATGTAAATATAATGACTCTGTGACTATAATATTTAGAGATATACCAATTTACAGTTAAAGAAACTAGTCCAGTTGTCACTATAATAGTCGTATACCTGTAGTCAAACCTATGTGAGGTCAAGATATAATGTCTGTATTGCATCACCTATGTTAGAAGAATGGAGTAATAGAAAGGAGTCCAGGGTCAGTGGATTAAGAGATCGACATAGCCGAGTAGTTAAATGCCAACCGATAATCCATTAATCTATGTCTAAAACACTTATGTAAATATCTGCCAAGTCTGGTGGTGGTCAGTACATAGTAATGTGCAGGCTCCAGCATCGGCTCCGGAAACCCTCACAAGAGTATAGACCTGGGGCTTGTTGCTAAATAAGCTCGCTGAATTGTTAAATATAGCCGTCTCAGCTCGACGCAAATTCACAGTGTGAGGGCTCCGAATGGAGGTCAATACAGTCAGATCATATTTGAATACTTCAGAATGTAATAACACTGAAAACAAGAATACCAAACCCAGTCTGAAGCATTAAGAATGATTAAAGAACTGGCCGTCTGGTGAATATTAAACAGCATGATTGGTCATATCAGTGGCTGGTCTGTCGGTTGTTCCTCCTTTTATTCGACCAAAGGAATTGGAAAAGATCTGTTGTGTTCACTGGTGTAGACTATGTACCTTTGTATTCAATAACAAAACATGTATACTCACCATGCCAGGGGTCTAGAGTCTCCACTACCTGGCTTGCTATCAATAATGTTCAATAGGCCAAAATAATAATCATTTCAATGTGTGTACTTATAATTGCAATTACACATATGATGGCAATTAGTGTTCGACTGCTTAAGAAAATATTATTTTGTAAAAGTGAGCGAACATGTTAATATTGTTCTAAAATTTGCATTTCTCCATTACGCGCTCTCTTCTTGAAACTAAAGTTTACTACCGATATATTCATCTCATGCGGCACTATACTGTTCTAAAGGACATTTCCCTTGGTTAACATAGGCTCGCTCGTGTCAGATGCGTCATGTCACTGGAAATAGACATACAACTTTGAGAATATCGAGGTACTGTCAGTTATGACATTCTAGTCATGTTCCAATGTTAATGAGCAAAATTGTAATAAAAATAACCTTTATCTACGGTCGCTTCAGGTTGCTACTGTCGTTAACATGATACAGGAGAACCCATTGATGGAATATATGAGAAAATGCGCAGTTATTCTGTTTTGGTTGGAAGAGTATACATGTATTAGCAAATATTGTGCTAAATGCCGCGTTGACTACAGTCTGCTTGCCACTTTTAGAATTTCACTATTGAGATATGAAACCAATGGTACGGAATAAGTATGGGAAGTTGATGTTTGATGTATTGACCCTGGTACTTTTCAAAGAGCAGGTACATGCACTGTCACAATCTTCACATGGCCGAATGGCACTTGAGAACGGGAAGCAACTACAGTGGTCGTAGTCTTTAGGGTATCCTCAGCCTAGATTTATGTGCAAAACATATAAGGGTGTTCGGAAAAATTACCAAAACCAAATGGTCAACTGTGAATCAAAAATGGGAAGACACTCAGTGAATAGGAATGCCGTAGTAGTTATTGTGAGACCCTCGGGGGAGATATTAAAAAGTCCCAACCCACCATATGGTTGGGGGGGGGGGGGCTGATTACAAATTCTTGTCATAAGTCAAAAAGGATTTATGGTTTATGGGAAATCACAGAATTTAATTAAGATAACTATAACCATATGAACTCATCTTAAAATAAGTCATTCATCAAATTAATTCTGTTTGCCGTCTCTGTCGTTGGTTTTTGTTTTATAATTGGTTTTTTTTCGTATTATTTTTTTAATGTATCAACAAAAGAGTAAATGGAACTTTGGGTTACATTATGCCAGTTTGTACGGTCCTTATTGCGGTGTGGCGTATCGGTTCTCATGAAGAAAATCGTGCAAAGGCCATATTTAACATGCTGGTTTTACGAGAGATTGATCTCGATCAAATTAGATGTAAATAGCACGTAAATGTCATTAAGGAGGCACTTTAGTGACACTTACGGAATTGTCAAGTAATTAATCCAGGCTATTCCACGAATAAAGACTAATTAATTCTCAACATCCGTTTTTTATAACCAGATGAACTCTTTAAAGTCTTCTCCGTCATGCACTTTGCCATGCCTCTGCCCAGGGCCTAGAGTCCCTCTATCTACACGTGCATCCTCCATAATATCGCCCCCCCCCCCCCATTATATATACAATGTACTCCCATTAACGGACACAATAATCAGACATATGGCATGCACTAATTTGCGTCAGAAAAGTTCTCGGGATGTGTGAATGAAGTCCTTAACTGGACGTGCCAAATCAAAGAAAAGAGACGGGAAAAATACCAGGATCAATGGTTATTTCACAATATAGTCAATATGTAACATACATGTCCATGTTTACCATATGAATATGAAGGAATTAGATCAAAGGTTACTTTCTTTTGAATGGAGATCAAAGTTCCCCTCATTACTTTTTTTTAATTTTTTTTTATCAGTTTTTATTAGGGGTAATGCTTCTTACATTATCGTCACCGTTGAATATATAATGTTAATACACTATATATATATATATATATATATATATATATATATATATATATATATATATATATATATATATATATATATATATATATATATATATCCCTTTGTATATCTTGTCTGGAGTTTTGTACACACATGTAGTTGAAAAAGAAACATAATGATACATTAATATAATTGAATGATGCTCTCGCCTTTATAGAAAGTATGTTGACTAGCCTTGTATGCTTCGAAATTAAAGAGAGGACGTATAATGACTGCTGTTCATGATCGATAGGAGAAAGAGGAATAGATGCCCAGGTGTTTGTTTCATATAATTGGCCGTTAATCAGAAGGGTAAATGTACCTAAGGTGACACAAATTGTCTCATGCTCTGTCAGTGGGGCACAGTTATATCCGCCACCATCGGGGCGGTATGATAGTAATCATACAGGCGGGGAGGTAATAATATCTGATTAATCAGGGGTCGTACCCATAGTTCTGGACCCTGGACTATTCTTATTATGATATGAGCGCAAGTTTGTATGTCGGAATACTGATAAGAACGCCATCTAGACTTTATTATCAAGTTAAAAGCATAGTTTTTAGTTTAAGGTTGGTTATCTAGTTTTTATTTTCAACACTGTCGGATTTATAGTAAATATAGTGAGCATTACAGGGATGGCAGTTTTCCACTTTTCGATGGCATATGAAATTCATTTTCCTGGTATAAAACAAAGATAATAATAATTGAGCATCATTCATGCCAGTAAAACAGTGGTTTTAACTTCCACACAGACCCTCAGCCCCATGTCGTGGCAGACACCAACCTGTTCTCCACATTTCTCGGTTTTAATGAGGCAGTAACATCCACATGGAAAATAATTCTACGTTTATTTTCATACACAACTGACATCACTGACAATATGACTACTAATGGTTGATTTTGAGCAAGATGAAGTGGTATTAAAGAGAGCACTGTAATTCCATATAATTATGACTTTGTATTAGTCTATGGTAATGTAATGCAGTGTTGTAATGGCGGTGAATACTGGACTAAAATCCTTTAGTCCAGATTCCTTCCACGGCGCCACAAGGTATTTTTGTCAACTCATCTCAGGTACACTATAGTATGACCATAGCAGTTGCTTCAGCCTATAATCTCGATACGGCCTAAAGGAGTACATATCGATCTCGCAGGTGTGCGCCTTTACAAGTTCGGGTACCTCCCCTTTGGTACGGTGATGGTATATTTTGGCGAGCGGAAAGACCCATGGTCCTTTGTGCCTGCCCTCCATAGGCGCCATCCAGGGGATAGGCAAAGAACCAGTGTCTAGTTAACCCCCTTTAATGGGGAGTGTAATTAGTAGGTGGCGGGCATACTGAATCATAGCCAAGTCAGTAGGTGGTTGCTTCAAGGGCAATTTAGAGCAGGGTGAGAAGGGAAACAGACAGTAGTAGGTTAATTAAGGAAGATTCGGATGGTTGATTTCTCCAACGCGGACTAGGAAAGTATAGATATGCAATTCCTATTTCCACGGACTATTTCCCTTGAGAAAAAAAGGTGTGACCTTTCACGGCTGAAAATTATTTACATGTGCATGCATTTAGAGGTACTTTATTTGAGTATTGGTTCCTATGTAGAGGTACATGTACGTGTATGTATGACCACTTCTCGAAGCACATGGATTTTGTTTACCAGACATGCAGTCACCATCATGGCTAAACGTGGCACTATGGACATAGTTGTTAAATTATGCCAATTTAGATTTGTACACGACGCCACATTCACCCTCTAACCCTATTTTACCTTTTTTATAGAACCACCTGCATTTTTGTTCTCCTACAAAAAGTGTTCCTGTTAACTCCCTACAGTTATCTCCACTCAACTTCCCCAGAGTTTCAGTTTGTTTTGTTGAAGTTACAGTGATGAGTTTACATTGTAAAAGGTCAGATATTGTGAGGAGAGGGAGGAACGCACTGGGCAGGGTGGGAAGGAGGTAACTGCGTCCTCGCCAGACGATAATAACGGTGGGACCCTCGCGCCGGGGACCAGCCTGTGAGATATGGTCACTTGTCACGCCATCTGGGGTCAGTATACATCATTAACACCCGGAGTGTGACGGCAAGAATTCGGTGGAGACGCTGGGCTGTCGCCTGCCAGACGCTGTCTGAAGACGTGCAACGCACAGGGTATCAGCGTTACATGGCGTGATGTCAACTGTGCTGTGTGGGATTGCTAATGAAAAACGGACTCTTTGTAACATGATTGGATTGACCTTATGATAAGGATCTGTTGACGGTTCAAAAACGGTACCTTTCAGGTTCTCCACCAAAGATATGAAATCATGAGAAGACATAATCTCCATAACGCTGTGGAGTGTGCTATTAAAATAAGTAAGTCATACTCGAACTATGTTTGGTTGCTATCTTTCAAGGTTCTCACTGTTCATTTCTTTAGTTGCCGAATAAAAACTTACTTCGCCTAGTAAGTCAGATTCAAACTCAAATTCTGGTACAATTGAGTTGCACCGTTTATGTTGAATAGAACTTCGCATTACATAATGCCCCAATTACCCCGCAATCATAGGTTATTATCCACTCCACTCGCGCTGTGAAAGAAATTTGAAAAAGAACGTGTTAAAGGGTGGCTGGGCAGAATTACATATTTCCCTTTTTATCTGTTTGTTATTCTAAGGGGTTTATGTGATGTGAGTTTCTGAGGTATTCTGGTAACTACTTCCCGGCGGGAGCATTGTGGTCAGGAGCACCTACCCACCTGCTGCCACCCCATTCAAACCCCCACCCACGACCACCACCTTATGCGATCACATGCTCCAATGTCCTCTCCTACACTACAGTGTAAGTGGCACAGCGCACACCTGCCGCCTCATTTAGAGTGAAGGTTGCCCCCACCCCGCCCAAATAAAAAAAAAACATGTCAGGGGGATGGGGGGAATCCAAAAATCAACAACAAAATCTGACAAAGACAGCAAAGAAAGATCGCATGTATACCGCTCGCTGCCTGCACCTCCTATTGGCCCATTTAAGGTGAGACCCTGGAGGACGGTGGCACCTGCAATCATTGTCAGGCGTGAGTATCAAGAGTTAAGACAATTCGTACAAAACAACATGCGTAATCTGCTGGGGTGGACAGAAATTACCAATCTGTTCACCCTCTTGGTCGCCTCGCCTCCTCGTGGTGCAGACCGGATATGCTTGCAGCATAACTAAAGCGACCGGGGTGGGTGGGGAGTTAGCTCAGTGGTAAAGAGCAAGGGACTTTGTTGATTCGGGTCCCACTGCAGCCACTTTTCTCCTACACCCCCCAGCAGTGGTAGATTTACTGCTATATCAAAGGCCAATCCTTCTCAAACCATGTCTATGTGGTGTGGGAAGTAAAAGAACTCTCACCTCGGTAAATGTGTAGGGGTGGGATTTCTTCCTAAATTCATTTCATAGATTCGATCACCACCCTTGTGGTGTAAAAGAACCTTGAGAAAGTCTGGTGAGAACCTTCAATGGTTAACTGGACGTTAAATCAAACCCACAAACAAACAAACAAGTCGAATTTTAATTTTATATCCCACACGGTGTATGGTAGTAGAGCTTAGTAAGATATATCATATAGTTCCTATAACTATAGCCTGGTGGGATGCAATATACTCTTCGTTTGTATTGCTTATAGCACACAAATTTATTAGCTCAACATACGATGATGCTCCATAGTGAACATACCTAACCTGCGTTATATCACACAGTAGAAATTAACTGCGTATGTCTCTTGAACGTATTGCGTACTTTAAACATGAAGTATGTTACACAGGTGAAAAATAATTGTATCATTAACACAGCTGAATGGTCTGTTTGACAATATCTGAGAACTCATGACTGCCAATGATCGAACACCTTTTCACTGCTCCAGCCCCTTATGGCGGTTAATGGGTGGACGTCACCATTGAACACTGTTTCACCTCTCACACCACTCCGTCTCCTAGAAACCCCCAATGTAATGACCACCCTTGTCTGGTTTAAATTGGGGGCATGTTTAATGAGGCTTTTTAAAGTGGTCCGGAAAGGTTTCAAGGGAACTACACCCGTTTATTCAATCAAATTTAATTGCCAGCCATCTTGACATAAGTTTCTCTCATAGATCAGTTCCTAAAACCAGTGCTTGCAATTCTCTCAGCTGAGACTGACTATTACTTTCCAGCTATCACGATGGGAGATTATTATTACTATATTACTGTACATGTATATTGAAATATGAATCAATGAGCATTCTTGGCCTGAATTTCGAGCACTGTATGAATGTAAATTTGAGTTTAGGCGAGATTACTGAAACACGATAGAAGAGAGATCACTCCTCAGCTAAAGTTATTCTTAGTATGAGTTTAGGAATTGGTCGCTGGTAATATCCAATTAGTACTCCAAGCTTATATTTGTGTAGCGGTCTCCTGGCATATCGACTAATTACTGCCCCAAGTCAATAATACAATATCCTAAGTTACAACATAGGGAAAGGGAGACAATGGAATGACGAGGCTTACCACTGAAATGTTAGTACAGACATTGTAAGTGTAATAACAAACATTCTCTTAGACCGTGCTGTGAAAACTATGATAGTGAATGTTAGTAAATTTACAACAGGCATTGTGGTTGTAGTAATAAACACTATCTTAGACCGCTCTGTGTAAACTTTGATACATTAATCAAAGTACATATAGATTTCTAAACACTATTCTAAGTGGTTGGTGTAAGCCATGCTATATGGGAGATTAGAGGATGAAAAACAGTAAAAGATGTGACAATTTCGCTTATTGGATTTAGAGTGAGATTCATTGTTTAAAGATGGATTGCGCACTTGAATCAGCTTTCACATTGTTCTAAGGGGAAGCACACAGGAAGCCAAATACGGATATTTGATTGTTCATCGTTGATTTTCCACAGGTCTGTAAATTCCATCCAAATTGATTATTAGTAAAGAAGAGCAAAGCTTGCATATTATAAAAGAAAAATATAATTCATGTATTTTGGCGTCAATGAGTTGAGTTTAATATCATTTATTGGCACCTGGCTAGTCAGATTATTGGAGTGCCACTTAAAACGTACATAATTAAATTGGATGCAAATTAGCTTTATAAGGGCACTAGGTGCGCCAAATAAGGTTAATGATGATTTATAAAAGCGCTATTCAAGTAACTTAGCAGAGGAATAATTACTTTAAAACGAGATGGAAGATCATATTCATATACTTTTTCAAATTGTCATTAAAAAATCTGGACAACATAGGAAAAAGGCTGGTCACCATCCTGTTCCTTCCTAAATGCGGATGCGGGCTATTTATGGACGTTGTAAATTACCCTTTACCATTGTGTTCCAACTGCTGTAATTTTGCTATGGTTAAAATCTAATTGTGTTATCTGTGGTTGCCACACAATGGGTGAGATACGAAAAGGACTTATATTTATAATCCTTATTTCTTTCTTCTATTGAATTACGACGTGAAGTCTCCATTCGTTCAGTGACGCTTTCCAGGTACAATGTACAGTACAATGGATGGAGCATTGTTTATTGAACAATTTTGTTGATAGCGGAATACGAGGCTAATGAATTATACAGAGAAGCCATATCCTGTACTGTTGATATATTATGTAAAATAGTCATGTAAATAGATGGGGTTTTAAGTATTACACTACCATCTACATATGTAGCGTGTCTATTCCTTTCAGTGTATTTGTCCCCTTACCTATCTTTCTACCTACTTACATACCTGCGCATCTATTAACCCACACACCGTCAGGTCCCTCTCTACCCACCTACCTACCTACCTACCTACCTACCTACCTACCTACCTACCTACCTACCTACCTACCTACCTACCTACCTACCTACCTACCTACCTACCTACCTACCTACCTACCTAACCACCTACCTACCCAACTACCTACCTACCCAACTACGGACATATCTTCCGACCTACCTGTACGCCTATCTATTTACCTTTTAACTTACAAATACAGGGAATACATACACACAGACATATGAAATATATTGGTACAATATAAACAGTTCATACAAAGTGAATGATATGTTACTAGTGTTTCAAAGTATGTTGGAAGCAGTCAATACAGCTTTAATTTATAGATATAAAACGACGTGTTGATGGTTGTTATAAACATTTCAAAATATTTTCTTAGAGGACAAGCAGAACCAGTGACACTCATTTTAATACGGTCAAGGATTATACCAACAGCGGGCGTGCTTAGGGAAGGTTTCTGGATGGAGATGCACACTTCTTCTAGAATTGTTGTCCAGACTCAAGGTGTCGGTATTGTGGTGTGTGTGGTGTGTGTGGGGGCTGGGGGTGGAGTGGGGGAGGGGAGGGGATAGGCAGCCTGCCACTGTCAGAGGCACTGTCAATATGTACCCATCCCGCACTGTCAGTGGTGTCAATATATGCTGAGATGGTGGTGAGGCTATTGTCTGGCTGGGGAAGCAGTCATAGAGGACAGGCACCACGGTACACACCGCCCTACACATGTGTGTATGTATGTGTGTTTACCGATGAAGGCAAATACAAATTTATGCCATTCAGCTGAGACCATCCTGGGCAAAACTGGGCGCCTCCAAACTTTCCTTTGTGCCCAGGTCTGGTGGTGTAGAGGTACTGAGCGCACTGCACCGACTACAATACGTCCAATTTAAGCATCACAGGCAGTTCCTATTACTGCCTGTGTACTCCCTCAAACAGAATTTCACAAACATAATGCACAAAAACCTAACATATATTCTCTCTTTGAGGGTAATAATCTAGTTTGAACGTCAGTGGTTATACTCTCGTGTGATACCAACGAGTATAGACTCTATACTCTTTGGTGATACCTAAGATATTCAGCTTGACATTATTGGCTAAAACAACAGTTTCACAAACATCGTATGTTAGACATGGCAATTAACACCTTTCAATGAAGCCGATGCTACCTTATGTAAATTCAAATACGATGTTTGAGCAAGACATCGGTTATAAACTTAATCATACATCGATAGTTTATAATATGTTCAAAGAGATTAGATCTTTGCTAGAGATTACCTGGAAATATTTGCACTCATGACTTTAGTATGTGAATATATATGTACATGTTTTTGCTATTCCGATAACTTCCCTCGATGTGTCTACCTAAAGAGAATATCCAGCGATGATTATCAATCATGCTCTTTCTAATGCCGACAGACTGCTTTGTTTAAAATATTTCAGAAGTACTTGATTTCTTTTCTCATCACGCCATATTAAAAACTACCAGAACTAACCAATCTTAGAAGTATCGTCTGGCCCTGAGCTAACAGACATTCATATCATATGATTACAAGGTTATGCTTTAGATTTTCTTTGGAACTTTGTGGGGGAAATATTACCATAGAATCACATACATGCAATAGAAGACAGGCGATTCTAAGCCAAGACCACTGGACTGGGTTCGTTCCCGTGTGACCAATCATACAATCATGTGACCATCCTCCCTGAAATCTTAGTGTGGCGTCCTCAAAGTACGAACGCAGTGAAGAGGGTGGGGCGTGGGGGGTCGAACTGTTCGGAACCTTGTGCGTACGTTTTTGGTGGATGAACCCTAGACACTTAAGACAACTGTGAACAAGTCCACAGGGGACTGAACTCTTCCGGAGTGGCCTAGAGTCAGCTGGATATCATGGGGTTTTCATGGGTGTAAACAGCTGATCCGGAGGTCTAGCTGTTAGGGCGGGGCTGTCTGCTGGCTTACTTTAGAGTATTGTTTATGATTAAGAGCGGTTGCGTGGAGACAACCTAACAACGCCTGGTAGGCGAAACTAGAAACAATGTCATGTTCATCGCTCAATCTCAGGCACCTGAAGCCTCCAAATGTCGTCTGCTGATGGGGATTTAGTGCTACACAAAGCACTCTGATCGATATCGCATGCTGTACGTTTTCACCAAGATTATATGGGGAAGTGGGCCACTTTCAATTTTTAAGAATAGTATCCATGCCTCCCTGACCGCGTTCTCGTAGTCTGCAATCACTGAAGTGTGACTCCTCTACATGTACCCCATCTAATCTCTAGCGTATACAGCCCAGAATAGATAGGCTGCTCAAAAGAGCAGAGTGTGACATTTTGCTCCGAAGAACCAATCTAATATGATACAAGTTTTATCGGTGTGCACAAACCGCATGTATTTGTATATGGTCATTGAAAGTGATATATTGTTCATGTATCAGTCATACATAGGAGACACCAGGAAGTGGCACTTTACACTCAAAGAACATATAGTCATCCTCCCAACTCTGGAACTATAGCATGTCACGTCAGAAAGTGGCGCCTGTGCCAAGTGGATGGCTCTTGCTGTAGAATTCAATCTAATAACATTTGCGAGATGGGTGAATCCATAGCTGATAAACAAGATTTTACCTGTGCACAGTGTTGTCTTCACCATCTCCAGTTGTCACGATTTCTATAAAGGGATTTCTATTAAGCTGGAAAGTGTTATTGTTTAGACTTGTTTTTCTAACATCAGCAGCGATCGTGCGAAGAGTAATTCTCTACATCCTGCATTCTAAAGTCAATATCGAAACCTTTTGGCAAGTAATGATCTTTAATAAATATTCGATATCTGGGTTCCTAGGCATATAAGTACATTTATGTACACACACAGAGATATGTATATGTATTGCAGACTGCCTTTTATTTTATTAGTGCGCATCAGTTCAACACATAGTAGATATCACACTGCTCTCCCGCAAAACGTACTAACACACGTACATCTAGACGCTCACACATAGCACATACTAAAGAAGAAACCAATAAGTTTTGGTCAAAGTCGTCGTTCTCCACAAGTTTGATGCGGTGTGATATGAACAAGGCGACAGCCGAGTGAATATCACATAGCACTCAAACTAGTTGGAGAATGACTTCTTTGGCCAAAAGAAGTTGCTTTCTGTATTTATCTCACCCCTGAACACACTAAACGAATGGACGACACACAGGATATATACCATGGAGAACGGACTGCAATACTTGTAGGGGCATGGAGAACGGGTTCCCAATGTTAAACATATGGACATTTATTCCAGGGGTGAGATAAAACCACATACACTACACATGCGTCCACCCACATACAAGGTCAAAGTCACTTGTCATAAGTTTCCACGTGACACAGTGAAACTTCCCCGTACAACGTACATGGCCCTGAAATCACGCCTTCCCTCGGGATCACCCTCCACTGAACTATGCATACACAGAGTTGACATGGTCTATAGATCGGAGCATATCCAAAAGTCAAATATAGCCCGGTTGTCATGGTTACTGCACTCATCTAAGATAGCTTTCCGGTGCACATTCTACTGAAAAGAATACGCCAGTTTTTGGGTAATAAGTTATAGAACAACCAGTCCTTAGAAATATATATATGCACAAACTGAAGAGATATAGTACTGCCACTATCATATTTGATCCTGACATTTATACCTATGGTTTCTAATTTAGAGACATTAAAAGGTATTTGAATATTATTATTTATAGACGTCTTCAATTTAGATTCTCCTGAGTTAAGATATCGTTAATTGAACTTCAGGAAAACTATCAAAATATAGTAATTATGATAACTGAATTACAGATATATTATTATCATTATAAAGTAAAATGACTCGCCATACGTGTCTAAGGGTTCTTGCATTTCGGAAGTACCTGTCATACTTGTGACCCCGATGGCAATTCTATCTCGCTGAAAGTGCTTGCCATACCTTTGATAAGACGAGTTGATGCGTAATGAGAGCGTTTGTCATACCTGTCACCACAGTGACTGACTAACAAGACTCCACTCCCGTTACGCTCACTGCAATAGGTCCCGCGTAATCAAAGTGGCTGTCAAACCTTTGTCAACAATAATTCTGAAGACGGATACCCGTCTTCTTGTTAAATCTCAACCATGTCTTACATGTAGTGGCATACATCTCTGGATGAAAGGATCATTCGGTAATGACAGTTAGATTACACTAATCCTACCATCGCTGTCTTTCATTATGGTTTCTATCATCATAGTCGTACATGGGTTGACACGAATTGCCGGGTCATACTTATTCTCCTGTGTGAGTATTGGTGTCTGTGGTATATTATCTGCTGACGCCCTCAGGGTTGTGTAAGCAGAGCAGTAGGGCACTGGCGTTCACACACACACACTCAAACACATATGTGAGGATATACACATACATGTACATGTATATAGATGTAGCTGCAAAAACAAGTACACATGTACATGTACTACATACTATTTGCGATAAGTTACTTTCTGTAACTCGTCAACCGGTGGCTATCATAATTTTAACCTTCCTCTGTAAACAGTTCTGACTTTGACCCTTTGATCACTGTCAATATAGAAGGAATGTGATTATCATTTGTAACGTTGGGTTCGTCTCGCCCAGTTACACCGGAATCTAGTGCTTCTGTATATTTCATCTACATTGTAGGAGGGGAAAAAGTGTATTGTGTTTGCAGAAGAGAACTGTTATCCTACAAATGGTAGAGAGTGGAGGACTTGGCGCTTCTCACCCCTCTCATTCAGCATTCGTGGATCCCGGATAGGTTTGCAACCCACGCATTGTAATACTGGTAAAAAATATAGCTGGCGAGTTTGTTTTGCTGCAGACTTGGAGGATTCACACACAAAGATGACAGCAACCTCCCTGCAGCGTGTCCCAAGGGACGCGTTGCCCGAGTCTCCTTCCTTTCAAAGGTTCTTTTCTTCAATATTTTTTTGTATCAGGGAAAGTTTAGAATAATGGAAAAATGTTTTGGACTGCAAGAGACGTGTCGGGAGAAATGTGATGCATACTACTGCAGTTATACACCTAATATAATATTGTAGTTCGGGCTTATTTACAGGCGGTATTACTACTTGCAGGAATAGCAGGAATAGATTTAAAACCAGTCTCTCGACATCGTGATTAGTTGGAATGTACCATTGCTATGTATATTATAATACAACATGAGCTACAAGGCATTGACATTTAGACTTGCCCCCATCGGACAAGCAAAACGCAGATGCCATCCAGTGATCATATGAGGAACTAATTTATTGCCCAACGTGTATGGACTTTAATTATCGTAGTATTGCAACTGCAAGTACTGTAGCGCCAAGCTATATGTATAGATATTTATATATGCGTCCACAGAAATGATGGTTTTGACAAAGCTTATCCCGTATATCATGATCAATGGGGACAGTCGTCAGGATATGTTTACTACTGTGCTACTATCCTGAGCATGCATTTGTTCATGGACTGTATAATAGAGAATAAACTGCCTTTGATTCTGTCAAAACTCAGCTCTGACCGGAAGTGACAGATCAAGACGACAAAATGTGGTAGCCTCCTGGTGGTAACTGGACGAAACAAAGATAACATACACCCAACATCCACGTCATTACATACACAAGAGCCAGCACCGTCTACCAATCCGACCCGACCTCCCCCACCCCCTCACCACCGTCTCACAGTGGTACACTAACTGCTAACTGTATTCTTTTACCCGGCTATTTGCTGATGTCATGCTAACAAGTCACGGCCGAGAACTCCCCACCTCCACCCTCAACTCTCCACAGTAAACTCCTCAGACGTATAACTTCTTGCATGCACACCTTACACTGATCCCTATCATTGACCCACCTGGTTGAGCCCCACGTGGGCCTAGTGTGGACCCTCAGACATGAGGTTCTTCTGACCCAGTCTAGCTGTCTGCAGAATATACATTGTAGGTGTGTGTATGTGGGGGGAGGGGGGAATCATACCTGGGTATCGCGTGCAAGGTGTGCCAGCGTAGTCGCAGAGAAAGGGTGAGGGCATTAGAAGTAGGTGAGACAGGGGCAGAGACAAAAACATGTCTTAACAGACTGACATTGAGAAACATATAGAGACCTTGTCGACCATCATCCGCTAGGCCCCTCCTCCCTACTATCCTCCAGGGGATCTCCCCCCACCAGTGGTAGGGAGAAGTCAAGAAAAGGATATGAGGGAGGAAAGGATGTACTGAACGGAAATCAGTCAGATTAAAAGGAGGGTGAGAGTCGTCCAGTCCATGATAAAGTAGAGATATTGGAGGTCAACACTTCATCCACTGGTAATGCCATCTCTTCAAGTGACGCTGAAAACCTGGGCTTCTGAGTTCATTTAACTCTATGACTTCTACAACAGGGGCTACTGACATATGAAGCACTCTTGCCGATATTGCGCTATTCTAGTTCTCACCATTGATACCAGAGGCATCTCAGTTTCTATTGGTTTTCAAAAATGTGTTGTAGATCTATAATTTAGAGGAGATTTCCCTTTTTCATTTATGAAATTATTTTTTCTTCGTGAAAAAGAGAGAATAAATTGGGCCTCATTCACACCAATAAAGAGTGGCTCAAACCTCCCCACACAACACGACACCATTCCATGGCCAATAACGATGCGTTTTCAACGTTGTCTTAGTCTTCCTAGGGTAGAAAATTCCACTTGAAAAATGTTTGCTTTGTTTTTTCATGATCCCAACTGAAATCTTTTGATGCAACTATTTATATTTAGTACGCTTTCGCTTGAACTTGGCTGCTGGGCATCGCTGTCCTCTAACCCAGCCAGGATGACAAATCAAATTCGGATGTTCTTATGATGTTTCCCAACTTGGCCAAGGCAAATAACAGATGTAACATGCAACGTTTACAGTCCAAAGCCATCTAACTACAAATTAAAGTTCTAGATACTGATGTACTAAAAGAAAACAATCCAGGTAGACGTTATGCGAGAAACTGACATGAACTCATACCATAGAAATGCTTATTGGATTTCTGGCTGTAGACCTTTTAGAGATTGCACTTTAAACGTGTATATTATTATCTCTTTGGTGAGTCGAGAGAAGATGTTGCCTGCGAGTTGGCACCCTAATACCCCACCCCCACTCCCGCAACTATACCTTCACAGGCCCCACCCCGTGGGGGTTGTATGCCTTGGCCTGGTTAATAAAGGCCCATGGCAGGCCGTCACACTATGGACTCCGCAACCCAAATTGAGAAAATTCCGTGTGAAATAGCATAGAATAATTTTCAGATGCACACATGTACTATGTTTTCCCCTTCTGTAATAGAAATCGATTTTGCTTTTGTAATTAATAGATCATTTTTTGTTTCTTTTCATTCATATCATGCATCGGAAATATGTATCAACTGTGGACCTCTGTATTTCTTTAAGCAATTTAAATTCAGACACAATTCGGATACATCCTCTTGTCGCTTAAATAAGTATTCTAAGGTGAATGTGAAATATTGAGCAAAACGAGACATAAAGAATGGGGCTGGCTTTTACAATGGTGTAAAATGTCTAACAATCAACCAAACGATAAATTGTCAGAAAATGCGAGAAGTTGAGCTATGGAGGATAAAAACGGCGTGTGGTAGCGGATCGTGTCGACAGGCGTGTTAACGTGTTTGACGGCCTTTGTCGTTGTTCACCAAGGAGGTTAACACTACCTCTCCCCCCTTCCTCCACCCCCACACCCCATGGTCAGCCACTGCCTGTACTCAGACGACCCATACCTGAGGTAATTGGCCTTCCCCACTCCTCCGCCCACCTGACAAGTATGTCGGTGTGTGTCAGGGGAGATAGAGAAAGACATAAAAACATGTAAGGGAAGGAAAAAGAAACAGAAGAATATTCCCACAATGGCGTACCCGTTAGAGAACCGAGGATCCAACTGTTACACCGAGGGCTGATTGGGAAAAGAAAACACCTATCTAGATCTATTCATCCCCCAACTCCCCCATATTTCTTTTAACCATATGGTCCTTAATTAACTGCAACCCCCACCCGCTCACAGACACACATATTCTCTCCCTGCCACGCACGTAGGCTGTAACATTATAAGCTCCTGATATTTAGGGAGAATACATTTCTCGACATGCCTTCAAGCAGGAAGAGCGAGATTTTTAGTCAAGCTTTTTGACTTACCCCAAGGCCATAAGAAGGTTGCGCCACTAGCGGACAATACAGGTGCATGAACATGTTACTTTTAGAAAATATTTATAGTGCAATTGTATTGAGGTTTATGAGAGACTGTAGCCTATCACTTACTTAATCTGTTTCCTTACTTATTCCTTAATAATAAATTTAGTTGTCTTATTTCCTTAGTTTTCTTCATTCCTTCAGATTTCCCTTTAGTCTAAGTCCTTGCAGGGATAGATCAGTCTTGGCAATGATGTATTAGCCACCACTCGCTACAATAAGTTTAACAACAGCTATCACAAGGTGTAACTAGACAACATCCTTGCAGTTCAGCATCTCTAATTATATGAGGCTTTTAAGTCAGACACAGGGTTACAATTCTTAAATCATCAATGGTTCATAATTTGGAATGGCTTACATTTTTTTTCAGTTTCATACAAATGACATTTGATAAGTCACATTACCTTTTTCTTTGAACATAATCCGGTTTTGCTATAAGTTTCAAGTTCAATTGATACTAGTCCTTGAACACAAGTAAACCATTGATAAGTCTGTAAGTCTATTTGATGAAAGTTGAATGTATTTGGTGAAGCTATTGCTACTTAAATGATATTATAGCACTCATAGTGTAATCTTACAACATCCCAGTTTTCAGCATTAGCTGAGTCCCATGCTTATTGCAGACTGGTAGCTTTTAGGTGGGAAGATCTGCCCTCTGGAGCAACCTGTTCCCATCTCTGTGGATTAGCGGCCGTCTCACACTTGGTATCCAGCAGCCTCTAAACACCGCATTTTTCCAGTGCCTCACTTATACACCCTTCACATGTTACATATGTGTATATATCATCACATTCGGCTACTACCATGTAAACACTTTTTGTTTCATACCTTTACACATCAACGCTTTGTATTTAATTCCATCATTATCTTTAATTACTCTTCACACCATTTCTATCATCATGATAATTACTAGTTTTCTATATGTTTTTATCTCTTCTTGATAATTCTTCTTGCCTTACTTAATGCTATAAGCACCATAGCACACAATGAACCTAGATAGAGAAAGAGGTGAAATATGCGCCTCCACCCACGCACGAACATATACTATTCTCCGCCATAAGCGTTGGTGATTAATGGGAAATAATTAAATGTATATATGCACCATTTTCCATCCATCCACCACTGTGTCTTTTTATGCTAGACATATAATTTCTCCCTCAACCCACTATACCCCCCATTTATTGCCCCTACAATGAACGAAACGTCCTCTGTCTTTCGTTGGGCCAGCGGTATAATATTTTGAAAACATATTCTCTTATATACCGTGGCTCTAAGAAACATTACTTTGGGACCTGTTATTACTGCCCGTTATTTGTCAGTTGTCGGGCTATGGGTGGACAATCTGAAGATGTTATAAGAGCTTCATTTATGATATGTTTTCTATGAATTCCAATATAACATGTTGCCTATGCATATAGATATAAGACATTGGTAAAGTATATTGGGAAATACCACCACCCCCCTTCCAGCCGTAAACACACACATTTAGCAGCGCATTGGTAGAATTCACATATACTTGATAGTAGTGACGTGTGTATATGGGATCCAACAGGAGAGTTGGTGATTGTGAAGGATGGTGGTGTGGGAAGGGAACGGCAGTGGAGGAGGGGTGAGCATTCGGATAAAGGGTGTAAAAGTACGCAACGCTCAGCCAGACACTCCCCGGCGTACATCGTCTGCCCAATGTCAGAATGTTTTTGGGTTTTTTGAATGCATTCTTCCACTTGAACCAGGTTCAAATTTCCACAAAGAGGGTGGCCGCTGCCTTTCACGCTGGTACTGCATTAGCTATGCAAGTCAAGCACAAAGAAACCAGCTAATAGAGCGTTTGCTACCTCTCTCAGCTCTGGCTTTGTGGAGTAACGTTGAAAGGGTCCCGAAGGCGCATGCGTGGACCAGAGGGATGATTATATCGTACACAGGAGAAAAATACCCTTGAAGTATGCCCAAAGTGGTGTCTTCGCTGGCTGGGGCTCGTAGGGTAAACCTTCCTCCTATACATGTAACAATCTAAAGATCTAATAGACCTTCACTGTTGTCGTCTGCTTTAAGAACGTCACGAGCAGGTGCCGCAGCTGATGCTATTTCCTTCTGTTTATCGTGACATATATATCTACAGTGTAACGCGACTATAACGACAAATCCAACAGCTATGAAAACCCACCAGAGTTGTTGTTTACTCGCTTTAAACATCGTTGATACACGTTGCATCTGACCACACATAGGTAATGATATAGGCCTATACATGTACGTTATAGAAATTTGTATAAGGTATTCTTCAATTTCTTATTAAAATCATGTTTAGATATATGTTGGCTTTGTATGAGCTATACATGAGTTATATCTATGCACATGTTTGAAGTTCAATTTCAGTTAAATGTGTCGAGTGGCACAGGAATACAGCAAGATTGCATACAGATAGTAAGGTCAAGGGCTCAAGGTTCACCGTTCCAATTTATTGAATCACCCCCAATCAGCCAACCAAATTTAGTTAGAAAGGTCGCTAGGAGGTAACGAAGGACTAATTTGTCTTGCCCCAAGGATATAGTTTTAATGAGGTTCTGATGTATTCATGTTGTGTATGAATATTTCTACAAGCCATCAGACCATGCCGCGTACCAGCGGCACCTCTCTCCAGGAAGTACGTTATTTGCGCATGCGCGGGACTCCTCATCCAGAACCCTCCGCTTGTCCCCGGCCTTCACCTAAGTCTATGTTCACAATGAAAGCTGGCACTCGCCGGAAACTAGCGACTCTGTCGTCACGGTTTGGTTGTGAAGGTCACGTGGTTAGTAAATATTTGCCCTCCTGGTGCACCTTGGGAAGTTGGGCGGTGTGTGAGCGGGGATAGACGGAGATGGACGGTATAGTGTAGCAGTGTACAGGATAGGCAGTCCTGATCTGGTTAACACTTTTAAGGAGGACATGCGTCAATCCAAGCGATTATTTCTCGCCGAAAAAGAAAGAAAACAACAGCATCCCTCTTACGAGAGTGGTGAGAACTGAGAGTCTGTGCCATCCACAATGAGGAATCAGTATCTACAAATTCCTTTTTGGGGCATCCATAAAGTACGTACATATTGGGGGGGGGGGGTCACAATTTTCGCAAACAGTTTTGCCTAAGTTCTTTCTTTAATCTATTGCGTACAAAACGGAAATTTGGTGGAGAGGTCACACTTATCAGAAATTTTGCGTACCCGGTACGTACTTCATATTTAAAAGTAGAGTATGAGCGGAAGGACGTACCATTATGAAATTACCTTCTCAATGCGTTAAATTGTATGGATGATTACGGTCAATGAACTTTATTTGCTTAATCCAATATGTATAATAACCACGGTCCTCTAAGACGGGCAAGAGACGTCTCAAAATCCCAAAATACCGAACCATCCTCTAAGTTCCAGGGTGACTCTACCGGGGAGGTTGGGGTGAAGGGGGTCGGCCAACTTTTAATTGCTCTTACTATTGTAAGTTTGTCGGACCCTTACCCCTATTAACTATAGACCATGACTAATGTACCATTTTTGGAGGTTAGAAACCCCTGCCTCCCCTTTATAATATGCTGGATTAGCCCCTACTACCACCCCTTCCAAACTCTCACCATACTCTTCATCACCGGCCTCCCCCCATCACACTATCCCCTATGACTAATGTGAAATATTGTAGTGCATCGTTCAATATTTCACGGCCATCCTAGGACAAGTGGTTGATTATATCTAAAAGTTATAGCTTTATTCGTAATCAATTTATCAATATATATCAATGTATATGTGTTTATAGTTATATGTAACGCTCTCGCCAGATATGTGAGGAATCGCCGGATAGGTAGGGCAACATCAGATAACAGATAACTTCATAACTGAACACGGATGGAGACTGGGCGTGGTTATGTGGCTCAAGCCAGTGAGAATCCAGCGCATTGAGGCGTCCTGACTGACCACCTGACACAGGGAGGGACGATTGGTGGATGGTGAGGGACAGTGGGGATGAGTGAGAATAAAATGGCTGGTTGGTGAGGTGTGCAGGGAGATCCCACACCAATGAGGGAACAGATAGCTTATATGACCTGCTGCAACATATTGGCAGGAACAAGACTGAAGGACTGGGTTATTAACACTGTTGTTACAGTTGTTACTATATACCCATGCCGTATGTATACTGTAAATACGCACCGTTTCGGCATATGACGTAAGAATACTGAACGGACTGCTGGTCCGTACGCTAAAATACGGACCACCTTGCCATACACGTTTATTAACATTTCAGTTGTTAAAAATTAAATTAATGATTTTTTTTCAAATTTTGGGTATATAGTAAATATATAACGTCCAACCATGCTTGTACAAGTCACAGAACTCGATGATAATTTACGGTTTGTACGGAACTCGGCATAAATGTATCAGTCCGTACAAACCATAAATTACCATCTCGTTCTGTGACTTGTACAGCATGGTCAGGACGTTCTATATAATTACACACTGTGGATCTCTGTCTCTACACACTTCGGTTGTTCCCATAAGTACCAACCTAATTCATCCTGAGTACCCATGTGCACATCCTCTTTTTTTTCTTTTTTCTTCTTTAATTTCTTTATTGGGTCAATAAGTAATACACACGTTTCACCAGTTCACTTGCTTTGGCATTTAAACCCAACAAAGTGGCAGAAGGCCTCAGCCTGATTATGAGGCCGGTTTTAATGGCCAAGCCATAAAATTCCGAGCTTAGATATTTGACATCATGTTTTTTGCAGAAAAAGAGAAAGAAAAAGAAAGAAAAAGTCAACCAGGAAAACAATGTATATATTAGCATACATGAAAAACAACAGCAGATAAGAGAATATCACTTTCCATATATGAGAATCTCAGGTGATACAGAATGAGGTTGCTGAAGTTAGACTAAACTTGCCAAATTTTGGCTCTCATATTTGCCTTAGTCCTCGTTATTGTTTATTGGCTGATTGCTGCATCGTTTGATCACTCATTTGTGTGGATTAGATTTTTTTTTATTTGAAGAATTAGAATTTGTACCTCACGGTTATTTGTAGTTTCATCACTGAAGTCCTAGGGGATATGGCCATGGTAGAATCCCGTGATAAATTTTATATGATCATTTGTTCCCAAACTTTGATGAAAGTTGTGATTTCTTAAATGATCGGTCTGGTTAGCTGGGAAAGGGTTGGAAGATATTTTAACATACTTCGGCGAAGATCCTCTGCACAAAACAGAGCCACACACAGTGCAAGAAGGACTAATACAATCTGAGTAATTCAAACATCCCACTACATCCTTGTGGAGAACAATTTGGCTTCCAGACATAGTTGAAAGTGATCACGATTTTATAGATGCGAATCTCACTGTCACCGATATTGAAGACATTTTGAAACTGAGAGACAGTCATCAGATTCAGTTGTGGGATAATTGTTTGGGACAGCTTAGAGGCATGATGAAAGATGATTATAGAGGTTCTCTACAGTCAGTGGATGTAGCTTTCTATCAAGTTACGCATGTCACTAGCAGGTTCCAAGCCCCAATCGTTTAATGATCATACTTGAGTTCGAACATAGTTGAATGATTTTGAATCTTATTTTGCCTGTGAGTGAGAAGTTGAGAAGGTTAGACTTGCTTCTCTGTATATCTTGGGTGGGGCCAAGGTGTTTCTCAGAGTGTAGCAGTAAAAAATACAACACCTGGGCGTTTATGCGACGACACGACGCGATGTAACCAGGAGTTGCTAATTTTCAAGAAGTAACTTTAAGAAATAATGAAGATTGGGTCGTTCTGAACCACGCAGGACCCGTTTCCAATCACGTGACTGTCCATAAAAACATGGTAAAATAGCGATTTTCAGTTGGAGACTAACGACAGGTTCAAACCACAGCATGTATTTATGCACCTGGTGACGCGACCCGATGTAACTCATACCGACCGCAGACGACTAGTTGCGTCGTGTTGCGTCCCATAAACTGCCATGTCTCATTGTATTGTATGGCCACCAATCCCAACCAGACATCCGGGATTCGCGATGATGGCCCTCGTGATTATATGCCAGGCAGACACAGGGCCAGCATGCCCAGAAGGCTACCCCTCGGATGAAACATTCCTGAAAAAGCTGAGGTTTGTGGCGTTGTAGTTAACACGTGCAGAGAAAACCCAAGTTTCCTTTTGAGCGTCTTTTGTCATGAGAATATATCATTTTCTTAAAGAATGAGCCATAGTTAAAAGAGGTTTTAAAAAAAATTTAGTCACAATAGGCGGGTTTCAATTATGGTTGTTACGATTCTTTAAACATCGACTGATATTTATATCATATTTCATATATAAGTACATGATATAGATAGAATAATCGTGGAACAAATTAATGATTTACGACTTATGAGGTGTTTCTACTGGACAAAATGGTCATATCAAATAGACTCAATTGTTATCAAATTTCTCATTATTATCTATACTCTGGAGATTCTTTGTAAAACTCAGTTCGTAGTCTCCTCAGTTTAAACTTGCTTTTCTGTTGGGACCTAAGCAGTACACACCTTTCTGTTGTTTGTCAACCACTTTATTGATATCTAGTGTTTCGTATTCGTATTTCAGTTAGATATATCGTTTGTGATTTTAACAGTCTACGTGAAATTCTCATATAATTTTATACTAATCTCTTTGATTACACATAAGAAAAGAGTTACGGCTAGAGAAAAGACGTGTAGACAAACCTACGATAACTCCACCATTATCGACTAAAGTGACATAAATCATAAAAGAATTATCATAAAAGAATAATGCTATGTGAATACTAGCTGCAACACAAAGTTTTCGTGACAATATAACTCCAGGGAATCGGTGTCAAGTTACTACGACCCTGGGCAGTGTAGACTGTGTGACAAGAACTGATTAGTTGAAAGGGAAAAATCAGCTTAGGACAGCTCCTTCGTCCTTCTCATGTGTCTCTACTTGCAATACATGCGAACTTTTATTTTCTCCCAATATACTGCTCAGATATAATAAAGAATGATCCAAATGATGAATATTCGGATTCCATAGCCAAGACTAAGATTGCGAGATGTTTTTTTTATCACCTGAACAGGAAGTTACTACCTGTTTAGAAATGAATGTCGTCTCAGGTAGAAGTGACCGCTCTTTTTTTGCCAAATATTAAGAATGTAGAATTACTAAACGTAACTCCTTATAATGACACGTCACGATCTACAGAAACATATATATTGTTCGAAGAGTACACAAAGACTTGGGATTTTTAAAACAAATTTGTTTATTAATTATTTCAACATAAAGTAGGTAGTTCATAGGTGATAATATTACTTTGGGCATTGCCGACGACTGACTGATCTCTCGAGATATTCTATTCGATAGATTAAGGTGATTACATGTAAATTGATAGGTTTTGTATAGTGTGAAGAAATCGATTGCATGAATAGGTTCAAATGTAAAGCTCCTTAGTTTACACACACCTTTTTATTATAAGATCTTTTATTGTATTTAATGTTTGTATTAAGTTGTATTCAGCCTTTCTTCCAAACAATAATGATCCAATTGCAGCACATAACACATATACAGGTAATAAATGCATAGGTTTTTATCTATATATTCCTCTGAATTTGATATGTCATTGACCATAAAACTTGAAAATCAGCGCTATTTAGATCAGGGTTATTTAGATACAGTTGTCTATAGTAATTAGTTGTGTAACATCCAATACGGCCTACGAAGAGAAAAATTTAGCCTGTAAATTCTAGTGAAACGAAGAAGCACACCTTGCAAATTACCCTGGAACCCCCCCCCCCCCCCCCCCCACATCTACCTTCCAGGGCCACTTATTCCCTCCACCCCACCGACCTGCCCCATCTAATGTCTTATTGTTGTCTGGATAACGTTGCACCGCAGGCAGGTGGTTCGTGCATCATCTGGTTCATATACCACTGAGTTTGATTACGGATAATCTTGGGGTTTGAATATTTGTATTTCTCACCATGCTTGACTCTGCCAGGTTATGTCTTTATTTCACCACTAGATGGAAAACGCATATTTCCTTATTCATGCAAGTTTATTTTATCAATAATTTGGTTTACAGATTTTGATCGCTGCAATTTATGTGTAGTTACTAATAATACGTTGAAGTCTAAAATAATTTCATCACATTCTAAACAGTGACATATACTTGTTTGTCAATAGTTTGGTTGTAATTCGACCGTCGCCGTTTCTTCACGGTAAACTATTCTCAAAGTAATTGCACACTCTCCTTCAGTACCAAGGACACAGGGGCAGAGGAGAGAGGGTGAGAGAGTGAGCGAAGGATAGGGAAATAGAGTTAGAGACATTGTGAGAGCGAAGAGGATGATACAGCTGTGCAAGTTCGCCAATAGAAAATGAGATGAAGATGAGAGGGTGAAAGTAAAAGGCGATAGAGTAATAGACCAAGAGAAAGAGAGGGAGGAAGTTGTGATCTAATTAAATTTATTCTCAGTAGCATTTCTCTTGATGCTCGTCCTCTATGTATGTACTTTTCCTATTGCGTTTAATGATAGTTAGCCTGGGAGCCTTGCGCTAATTACTACAAACGATCCCATAGTTACGCTCCATTGATTGGTTTGCAGGTAACGTTACTGCTTACCAACAATATACATATACCTATATAGTCATGTGCTCTTTGCATTGAGCGTTCATGTGTAATGAATAGTTTCCAGTGAGACTTATATTCAAAGGCCTGCTGAGCGTGTAGCCAGTTAAGTGAGGATCTAAATAGGGTGAATAATAAATGAACCCGGACCACTAAGGTCTAGTGCCTATACACTGGGCCAAAGAGGCTCAGCCAGGCGAATGGCCATGGAAGCGTATCTCAATACACTGCAGCGGTGAAATAGGAAAGGCAGAAAAGAAATCGGTTTGGGATTTATGAGTGCATAATACGAGAATAGAACACGGTTATATATGAGTGCATTATTAGGACTTGCTGAGAATAGACTTCGCCTATGACACAGGAACTGTTTTTGTGCTTTGTGATCGTTACTTCAGAATGGTAGTGGTCGAGAGAGCCTTTTAGATTCAATGGAGGAGAAGGAGGAGGTAGGGCCAAGCTTCTACATTGCTTCGTAATCCACAGAATTCTTGTTGAGGATGGATGCAGGATCGGTAGGATCAGCTGAGATTATGAAGACAAAGATGTACACAATGATAGCCTCTACAGTAAAGACGGATGTACTTATTAGAGACGCAAGGGCTTTATTGAAACAGTGTGGTAAAATTCTTTCTGCCGTGGACGGTCGGTGGTCGGATGGGACCTATGTCGCCCCCTGTGGCTGAAAAAACTTTATTGAAACAGTGCCACCATGCGGACATTGTAAATACTAGACCGGTCTCAAAATCTAATCCCAGAATCCCTATATGGGTGGGAGCATAGGGACGGGTAGATGGTGAAAGGGTGAGGCCAGAAATGGGGAGCACTCCAGGAACCTTCTCGACATATTATTTTTAAGATTCACTTAGAAATATGGACACTAATGGAGGCCAAAAGGAAAAAAAGTCATCTAGAACTTTGGTCCGTAATGTATTTTCTTCACATACGAGGACAGGTTTAGACTTTTAACCCAAGCTTGGGAAATCTTGTCTGTTCATAACACTCTTGTCATTTGTGTTAGTTTTCAGTTCTATCAGTGTATATGCCTTATATATTCAGTATCTTTGGTTAACTTCCTAGAGAATTCGTATTAAACCAAAGACATTTTTCGGCTGCGTATTTCGACGATTAATATGTTCCCAACCCAGTCTGTATTTACATAATAGATTCTACACACGCATTGATAGTCCCTGAAAGTTAAGAGGTCTTTTAAAGCGCGGGTTCTACCACAAATAAAATCTATGGGATGGGTTCTGGGAGTTTCGTACAATTTCGGAGAATATATAAACATCTCTATTAGATTGTAAGCTTAGCCTTCAATGCTAATGAATATGCTATAGACGAGGCTGTATAAAAATTATACAATCCATATGAAAGATCTGAGCCAGGCATAGATGCCTATACATGATGGAAAGCCAAATACAAATTATCGTTATCACTATATTAAAATAGATATTCTGACTTTAATTTTGAGGTGTTTCAGCCTGGAGTTGTAATTGAGGAAATTTATAACAGAAACAAACGTGACCAAATGAATTTTAATGACTGGCCACCTCTCCTCTCCAAAAAAAGTCTTACCTCAGTAAATTTCTGTTACAAGCACTATTGGGAAATCAATAACAAAGCCGATCGTTCCGAGTCACCACAGAGCAAAGTTTGCTCCTAGGCACATCTCCTAGAGGTCGATCGGTTGGCCCGCCCGGGAAATTGAATTTACAAAGGTTGGGAATTCCCTCGTATGTATCAGACTTAGCTGGCATCTATTATTGAAATTGACCGGTGCTCGAGCCGTCGCATACACCACTTCGGTTTCGTTTGCCCACCCAGCACGGCTACCTAGAGTCAGTGGAGGCACAGTGTCTGTTGTTGATATTGTCGTTGTTGCTGGGGGGCTGTTTCACAGACGTGACAGTGCTAGATGACTGTATTATGTGACAACGACAGTGACCATGGCAACAACTTTGATTGATGGGATCCAATCGCGTCTGCCACTGAAAAGCCACTTGTCGTCGGGTTCTGTGTTCAGTACATGTACGAGTCAGTACAAGTTAGCTTCAGCGTTCAGGACGGTTTTCAATTTATGATCCATCGTTTTGACAACGAGCGTTTTCTTCTTTGTCCCTCATACGTTATTCTCCAAGGCATTGTCGAGCAGTTATCTGTTCCTTTAAAAAAAAAGAAGAGAAACCATAATGCCGGCCATATGCGCTGTTTTAAGAGAATAATGAGATAACCCCCCTTCCCAACCCAACTCCCACACACTACTACTACTTCTCGGCCACCGTGACGTAGTATAAGTTCGCTAGAACGCCGTCAGACGTGACATCCACTTGACCTTGCGTAACCATGGTGACAGTCTCAGTGCCACTTCAAAGTCATCGCTGGTTATCCGCGCACATAAGTCACATCTTCAGTTGTCGGCCAGGAACCAGTGCGTAGAAGATGGCTTGTTATGTGCTTGTTTTACATTGCGAGGGTGGAGGGATCACCCACTTCTGTGATGGAACCGGGAGAGCTTATTAAAGGATAGGGTCATGAGCTCAGCCAAAGGGAGAATTTAGAGAGATGACAATATATTCACACAAGAAAGGAGAGATGAGCAAATATAGTAAAGGAGAGGATGTAAAGAGGCTTAAAGATTGAATACCTTTCGGTATACATCTTACTTTATCCAAGGGGTATAGAGAAAGCTTTCTCTATACTCGTTGCTTTATCGCAGTCGTAGTGACTTGGAGATGCATATAATCGAGGCATATATATTGATTTCTGCAGATACACACAATTACTATATTTACATTGTTGCCATAACGTGCACTAGGTAACACGATATGAACATAATGAACTAATAGGTCACGTGACATGTGTATGGGTCACAGAGATGTGGACCGCTGGTCACGGTTGTCAACACACAGCGTAGTGCTTTATCGATCTGTGACTGAGCGGCTCACTTACTCCAGCCGAGTCTATAGTGAGCATAACAAAGCGGGCCTGGAAGAATACATATATCAATGGGTGGTGCACCATGCAATGGAATAGTGCATAAGCGGCTTTGGATATGGAATAAAAAGGATTTTACCATAATGGGCAATCATGAGGAAAGAAAATGTTTTCAGAATATAAAGTATTGTGTTCTCATAAATGTGAAAAAAAGAAGGGATCATACAAATTACTAGTTTGAGAATCCTGATGAATTAAGGTCTGTTTATCATCAAGAGTTGCTAAATCAAGTAGTAGTGACATTAGCAGCACACATATACATACATGACACCAAAAGTTACAAACTATGGGTGTCTTTTATAATAGATATCTTCCTATCATATATTCACAATTTTAGTACCCAGAATGTATGGGATACTAATATGAGAGAAGAAGAATGCATAAGTAATGCTAAGAGGATATCAGAGCATACCGTTACATATTTACACCATACCGGGTATATGAAGTCACTCTGACATGTTACAATGCCGCTTTCATATACATGTATCCATGAGCTAAGGTCGCCTTAAGGTCACCAACCAGCTGGTATTCTCAGACGGAAAGTGCAGAAAGTTCGTCTATCGTTTTTGAAATAAAGGAGCGGAATGCTTTGATTTTTCTCTGAGAGACATGGTGGTAGAATCACGTTACGAAATATGTTAAGAGTCACAGGAGGAGCAATATGCACATGGAGGAACCGTCTTCCAAAGTTTGTCTACTATTGTCTGATTTCGATCATATTTCTGAAATAACCTTCAAATTAAGTCTCATCCAGTGGTGAGAATGCAGAGTATGCATGCTATGTGACCACCTGAAGTGAATGGACGAGGCACACAGGCAGGCAGGGAAGCCACAGCCATTCTCATAAAGCCACAGCCACTCCCATGATCAATTGAAATTCAGAAACATGTGCTTGTATTCCAATTTCTGTAAAAATACGTACGTGTAGATCTGCTTTGCTTCCGTACACATAACAACTTTTGGGGTTTTCCTAGTGTAAGCGTTGCATGATCAGGAATTGATCTCATGGAAAAAGTGTGAGTTGGTGTATGGCATTTATAAATAATCGCCCCATCCTGATCTTGGCGATGAAATAAGTAAATATTGTCATAAAAGAATATGTATGCCAGCCACGAGCACAGCTGTTTGGCTCTCAAGATGATATTCGATCTAAGCAGTTAGAGATACAATATAAAATAGATAATAAAAACTCAAATACCAAGTTTTTATATGTACTTTTCGCGTATCAAGAGGGAGAATGTCAACTTGATATTTCATTTTCAAAGTCTATAGTTTTGATGCTTGCATCCAGGCAATAACGAAATCGCTATAGCCTCGTGAGAATAACAGTTTTATTACAGTTTAGAACTATCAAGGTGATATAATTCAAGTCATTATATATCTTATATTAAACAAAAAATATACACCAGCTTGAGATATTGTTAACAGCGACGTTTATCATGTGGGATTGGTTTGACGGAGTCTTACACTGCAGATACTGTCACAGGTATAGCACAGCGAAATCGAATTGATATTTGGAATTCATTTTTGAGAAAACCCAGTATTACGAAATCAAACAATTACGACAAAAAGGCGAGATATAAATCATAAACGTATGTTTTTGTGTCCTTTGACAATTTACAGCCATGATTGTTGACAGGCCTGCAGTTATCCCCTTAATTTCACAGTAGTGGTCCCCCCAGAGTTCCTGTACTCCAGCTGACTGAACCAGTGAGAAAGTCATACATCATATTGTTAGGCCATGGGAATTCATTTTTCATTATTCGCCATTAGGTTGTTTGTAAAATGTTACAATAACAACATTTAAAGGGACTGATAGAAATATCACTTGTAGGTAGACAAGAGGTACACAAATCAAACTAGAAGATATGCCCGGGTACTTTCAATCCTTGTAGTGTTCTTCAGCTTACATTCAGATTATTAGTTCATATGGTAGGGGAATGATTGCAGAAATTCATTGAATACGATATTAAACTATGATTACTCAGTTGTTTTGTTAATTTAGTTACATGTCGACATTGATGTATATTGGAAATCATAGCGAAGTGAAAATGCCTACTAGTCTACATCACTTATCAGATGATATCCACTATAAGGAAGTGTCTTTCAGTGCGATTCTGTCGGTTCCTTTGATATGGGGATTTCTTCATATTCATTTCTTTGATGGATACCAACCTGCTTACCTAACTAAGTTTTAGCCATCGGCGAAACAGCTGTCTGCTAGCTGCCGGGGATGTAGTATTGCAGTCTCCATGTGTTTAGGGCTCGGTTCTCTGCCATAAGATCCATGGTTTTAGCCACCAGACAACAGCTGTTTGTAGTTATGATCCCGGTTTAGTAATAACGTCTGCAGCCTCTCGGCTCAGTGCACCCTTCAACTATGTTGAAGTAGGCAGACACGTGAATTGTTTCACGTTTGAACTAGACCTGGGCATTTAAAAATAAAACATCTTTTCTTTTTATGGCAAGCCTTTATGGAAATTCACCTAAAACCATCTTCATCTGATATAATGTGCAACTTGTATTATATATTTTCAATTGAAATCTGATACTTTGAATTAACCTGGATTGAACTACCTATTTCTCCTCAATAACCCTTCTAAGAAGTGGGTCTAGGAACAACTCTCTTCTGTTCTAAGGCATTTACAATAGAGTTAAAAATATTTTTCTATAATTTGCTTCATTCCTTATTTTTCTCCCCTCAAAGGGAACAGACAAAGCCTCATCTTCTTTTCATCCTTTATTATTTTGTGGACGTTTGGATTGATCGTGATGATAGTGTGGGGAGCGTGCAGAGTTTTTGTCCCGTCACTTGTATCCATGGTGGTATTCTGATACTCATTTTTCACTCTGTTGTGACATGATACAGTGCGTTAGAAATGATTCATACGGTTATCATTTCTTTGTTTCTTGTTTTCAGAACTTTGGCACTTCTGTGAAAGACCGGGAAGCCTAGGCTTATATTCCATCCTCCTTTGTACCTATTTATCCCCAGTCCAACGTTTAAGAAGATATAGATTAGGAACCATAAATATAACAATAATTACACGTTTGAAGTCAGTGCAGTTATACTTTTTTGGTGATATGTTCTAAAGTGGTCCTCTCTTTTGAACCTCCTCAACATGTGTGTCCCCCTCCCCCCTGGAGGGGTTGGTTTTCTCGTGTTTTTGGTGTTGCTTCTGCTGAGAATAACCTCTCACCGTGGAGCAGGAGAATCACATGATCGGTATGTGGCGTTGACTCCGGTGTCACACAGCTCTCTACACTGTCACGGATACATTCCTGTTTCTCCTCCACTCGTCTTTCGACATTGTTTGTTCAGGCCCCTTCCAGCATCCCGACAAAATAAGAAAAATATACTCCAGCGGCATTTGTAAGAGTCGCTGAAATAAGTTAGCAGTTTCATAATGCCTACATTTTGTCATATTTTTGTTAGAGAACCATGAAAGTATCTATTGTTTGGAATTCAGGTATAAAGTGATAAATGTTGCCAGTGTAGTTCTCAGTGTAATTACTATTTAGAATGCATATTTTATCTATATTAGTTTATCACATTTATAAGTATGATGGTAATTACAAGTATATTGTTCAAGTTTATATTTAAGTCTATATGGAATGAATGTAACTTTGCACAGTGAAGTTAGGGCCAGATTCCATAAAATGAGATGATCTGCACACAAAGGCCAAATGGTCTAGCCTCGCATTGACTTAATTATGTTGAACAAAGATAACTCCAGAACAAGCAATTGCCATCAGGATACGGTGTCTTTTCTTTGTTTCTCCTGGTGGGATGACTTAGAAAACGACCCACAATGTACCATTTCCGGACGGAATTCTTAGAAGTATGTGGAATGATGCGGTCAGGTCGACAGCTAACGTCACCATCCCTTAAAGCCACCCAACAACCCACGGCTAACTCTCATGTTTCCGATATGATCAGCATTCAGTCCAGAACTGTTCTATAACTGAACACTTTGACACTTTATTTACACAAATATTGTACCAAGACTATGTGATTTATTTTCTTTTATATATCTTTTCGTTTCATCACCTGTGACGACGCTAAGAATCTATACATTGACAACACATTATAAATTACCAGGTTGCGAGTGTAAATGTATTGAATATAGAGTATACATTAGCACCGTTAAGAATTCAACGTTCTGATAAGCCATGTATTGTGTTACTAATGATGTGACTATGAACCAATAGTTATAATGTGAAAAATTAAGGACATGTAAACAGAAGAGTTCCATGGAAAATGTGTTTTTAAACACTTTAGAACATGGTTTGCGTTGTAGCACTTGATAAGACATGATCCCGTATGGGACACAGAGTGATTGCTAGTTTTACCATGATCCGCCAGAAAATTGTAAGATAACGCCACTGTAGTCGGGAGCAACCACGTTTATCAGTTGTTATAATCTTTAGGCTAAAGTTCCTCCATGGCAAGCCCCAAAAAACATTTCCTATAACATTGATAATCGGTCCCGCCACCTGGTGTTTTAAATGGCGTCGGGGGGGGGGGGGGGGGGGCGGCAAGACGGCCGGCTCTGTAGCACAATAGCTATGTGACCTATAGATTCAGTATTCAGTCAAAAAGGAAGCCGTTGATTTGAATTCAATAACCACCTTAACTAGTAACAGGATTTATGAAAAATGACAGGAAGTTGTACAAATGTGTTGTTTACACTGGGATGAATGGTGTTGTGGAGTACTAAAGGAGCGCCCTTAGTTCCTGTTGTGAACTATATTGTAAATTAGAATAACAACATGCGGAAACCTATGTTTAGACAACTGGAAAACTAAAATTCTGATAACATTCCATAGAATAGAGAGTGAATCAAAGATAACACTATATCCATCACCAGTGTATTACATATTAGGTACCTTATTGAGATGTGGAATGGACCTAAATAGCATGCTGATATTATGAAACACATCCAGGTTTTGCACATGTAGTTCCTTCAACATAGCACAAGAATTCACATTTTCCGGCAGCTTATATTCTATATGTTTTAGTAATGACCACCAGCTACCTACATCCATGCAGGTCAAGTCAAATAAACATGTATACAATAATCATTTCTGCATTCATCTAACAATAACTACCTGCTATAATAATGAAAACTGATCCATTTTTTTTGTCATTTCAGGTATGTATCATCAGTTAATATAATCCAGGTAGTGGTAAGTCCATTTTAGTTGTTAAAACTTATCTAATAGAGGCAACACTGGTCCAGGAAAGACTCGTCAATTTTAATTTTCAACTCAGTTCTACGATACGAATTAGCGAATAACAGAAGTCTTCTGGAAAGAGTTGGTGCTACGAATTTATAGCAATCATAATGACTAACTTTGATTACTTCACATTGTACCCCTCTGCCCATGTGATGAAGTTACTTTTATCATCAATCATCATAGCGCAATTTTGCCAGGATACAGGAGAAAATGCCATTCGTAGTAGACACCGCAATGCAATGATAAACCAGAAAGGGTTGGAAGGTGTCCCTTGGCGCCAATATCCGCATTCGAGGGAACGATATACATCAGAAAGCTATATATGCGGAGTGACAGTAAAGTTATTGACAATCTGCATGGTGTATCTTAACTCTTGTGATTTTATAGCACAATTCTTCAATTGCAATTTTGTCTGAATTGTAGCAATTGGAATTGTTCCGTGTTTATATGTTGCAGAGAATTGAATATCAAGATCGAGAATGGTCAATACAGATAACCTAGTTGACAGGGATTTGTGTACTAGAATTCACTTGAAATCCGTTTGCTGATACTATAAATAAGGTTTACCACTTTACTGCACTACTACCATGTCCTGAGTGTAAGTCTATGTAACATCATGTCCAATGGCAACGCTGTGGTGGGAGGTCAAAAAGGCAATGGGAACAATGAGAACTGAGGGGGCCACCCTGCGTTACTCGCCCACACACATCCCTCAGTGCCATAAAAATCCGGCAGGATCGACTTGGACTGATCTAAATATAAACCTCCAACCAGATGTTCTCTTGAGCATCCGCAAGAAAAACGGTGAAACTGTGCACATGAAATTTTATTCCTCCCCAGCTGTCCTTTTCGTGGAGGCTGGATACATGTATTTTTGTTGTATGGTTCGGGGCATCTGTTTCAGTCTGGGCAATATGGGGAATTCAATGCAATCAGTATTTGATACACTATGATCGGTTAGAGAAAGTTTGCGCCAACACAGTATATATTTAGTCATTACCGATTACTAACTGAACTGGGATAAATAGTGGCAAATGGACTGAATTATACGCTTATGTACAGTAATGTTACATTAGAGTATCAATAATTAGTCTGAGGTAAATTTGAATGCAGGTATTATATATTGGTCATTCCCTTCTACAGTGTTACTGTGTATGTTCAGGGACTTTTATATACGAAATGTACGAGATATTACCATAAGCGCACAGTAAGGGGCTGCAGAGACACTCAGCTAGTCCTTTTGCGAGTAGACATCCTTGGTTTCCTTCACATCACACCTTATGCCCCCCATATGCGAGAAAAACACGGTGAAATCAGGGAACCATAAAGTTACCTATTCTTGACAAACTAATTATAGATGAATCGGAAGACGAGGCGTACAGCTTTAGCGACTGCTGGTAAAATCTTTTCCGTTGGAACTCGAAACACAGATCACCGTACGCACACAGTAGAAAGAATTTTACTCATAATTATATATATATATATATATATATATATATATATATATATATATATATATATATATATATATATATATATATATATAGATACTTACCCCATTCAACGAATGAAGAAACCATGGAAATGGGCAACTCTACATACGTTTTGGATAGTTTGCACTTTCGACCAACAAAAAGACGCCTTTGACGCTACTCCCATTAGCCTAGCTGCGGATTCATTGACATAATCCATTTGGACATGAGCCTGGGATGGTTATGCTTTTGGATCTCTGCATTACAGACAGACCCCCGCGCCAGCCTGTATTTCTGCCTTCTTGCTTTTCTTTTCTGGAGGTCGGGGTTGACCGCCCAGTCTAGCTAATATGTATCCTAATTCCGGAGGAAGAGGTAGGAGGCTGCCAACATGTAGGTGACACAGTTGTGCCAATTCATGCCGCGACCACAAAATTAGTCACTGCCGTCGGTGGGCGACGACTGTTGCCGTGGTCTGTCGCTCATTTACAGCGAAGTGGGTCAGTGGAGCGACTCCCTGCCACTAACCGCACCCCAACACGTGTTACTCTCCCTGCCGAGTTTTGTTGCCAGTCTACCCCTTCATTGCACATCTCGAATGCATTCCGTAGGAGGTTGGCGTAGAATCTGCGTGGAGAGCGATGTTGCTTTGCTCTTTTCACAGGAGTAAATAACTTGCTCAGACTGCCAAATATTTATGAGTGGAGTGTGAACTACTTAGAGTTATTGGTTCCTGCATGGGAATGTCCGATTAATATTGATGAAATTAGGGATCCAGTTATCAAAACGTGTCAGAACTTGATTTAAGAGTCGTTCCCAATAGAGCTTTACCTTGTTCAGAGAAGTGGTCTAACTAAGTTAGTTCTATGCTGTGATGGTTAGCTTAGTATATGCAGTATGTGACTGTAACATATATGGTATCAGGATTAATGTCCACTAAATTAGATCTAGCTTTCGTGGCACATTTATATACCAACAGGTCCTAAGGTTGTTATTATTTCACACAAAAGTGCTCTAGAATGAACAGCCCCCACCTCTCTCCACGCAAACCACCACCCGGGATCGCGTCTGGAGGGCCGTGACAGAGTGCGAAAAGGTTTTTTTTTTTTTTATATTTTTTTTTTTAACCAAACTAGGTCCTAAGGTTGTGTTCATCACAACACAACCTGTCCTACGTATGGTTACTAATTCTGAGTAGGAAAGGGGGTAACCTTTTCACCACATGTCCCTGTTTCCACACAAGTAGACCGTAACAACATCTTTTTCTCCGTCCAGCAACCTTCCCGACTCCTACCACGACTACCTCCGTTTCTAAGGCCTACGTCATCGGCCTGCACTCAATGATCCCTCTCTCTCAGTACCCCCCCCCCCCCTTCACCCCCTCACCCCACCTCCTTGAGCGAATTCCCCATCTCCTCATACCCCACCCGACTCATTTGCAGCGCGATCATCGGATCCCCACTGGAACCATCCCACGAGCGCCCTCGTACAAAGTGAGCAGTTAAGAGTTGCTCACAGCAGCTATTAACCTCCAGCTAGCCATTATGTATGACAAGCCGTTTTTCACATTCATCCAAACCTTAACTTATTCAAAAATACGTGATTTTAGGGTCCCTGGATATTTCAATCAACGATTTCGTCGTTAATAAATTCTATCATGTCTATAAATCTCGGTCATCATACTTAAGAGATGTATATCACCCGGGTAGAAGTCATCACGAGTGACTTTATCATTAATAAAAAAAAGTATTTGGATGGATTTGAATAGAGCCATAAATGATTAAACAAAAGGAATATTTACGCAATATCCATTGGAGCCAAGGTGGAAGAACGGCAATGCCGAGCCACTGTGTTTTTGTGAAAGCACACTAAAAAGGATTGAAAAAGATAGAAATATGATCCAATTTTTCAAAGCTGGGCAATACACGAACGTTGAAACGGTTTACCATAGCCGGGACAGGTCCACCTATCATCAAAGATAGGTGGGCAACTCAACCCCGGCCGTTATCTGGCTATACAGGGCGTGGCTTGCCAGACCCTGGTAGGATGACGATGTTCTATCCGCCATCTGCTGGTTGTGAGAGCTGCTCCGAGGATGACCTTTACCGGTTTATAAGACCTCCCCTTGTCATGGTCCTTTCTGTCAGGATGACCGCGGCGCCGTATTCATTCGTTAGTATAGGGGTTTCCATCGAGCAGTAGGATTTCAGAGGAAATTGTGCCTTGTAACAGGCATGGGGTTTCTCTAGATTTTCCTGGAATCTTATACAAGGTGACGTCCCAAGTGTCATTCTTCAGGTTTTAGCTCTCAACCGAGGCCAGAAGGTCAACTAAAATAACTGATAATGCAGTAGCTTCCCCCCTGGCCCCCATTGAGGCTCTACCCTACTTGCTCAAGTCTTTGATTATGGATATAATTAAGAAATAAAACTACTTAATATCCACACTATTTAGACTTCCCCTAACGCCTGGTAGGCCCAGGAATCAGGTAACACAGTGAGGAGGGATAGGTGGAGGGGTTGGCATAGGAGACAGGGACTGAATCCAGTCTTGGGCTCTTACATCGGACTCTGTTTGGGGCCTCTCCGGCCCCCCAAACGCCTAGGGTTTTCCGTATCCTTTTATTTATATCTAAATCCTATGCCTATTTTCAATTAGAGGATTAATACATTGTCTCCGATAGTTAAATCAAAGGATTAATACATTGTCCCCGATAGTGGTGAACAATAATCATAATTCAAAAAATGCCAAAGAAATAACATCTAAAGTATATACAAATGTACAAGAATAGTGAACATAAGAATTAGTCATTGGTCTGTTTTGGTATATTCAACATATATAAATAAGACAACGAGCTGTCCATACAATGCATAATTGTATGCAGTGATACAGAAATTATGCAGTCGAGTCTCTCTAAGACTCAAGGACAAACAGATAATGAGGCATGTTAGGCATCATTGCATATGAATTCATGACTACTATGTGGTCACTCTTCCTGTCATGTCTCGAAGTTGGGCTGGAACACCGATAGGATTTCATATGTGTAGATGGTTTAGATTGATATGCGGAATCTATGATGCCAACAGTCAGCCTGCTCCCCCTTTAATGTGCAAATCTGAACGTAGACATACACGTTTATCATAGCTAGTAAACACACATAAGAAAACACGGAGAAATGGTCAATAATAGCCTACATGAAAATTCTCTTGTTTATGCCTCGAAGTAAGGGGAACACACGCACACATTTTAACAGTATACACATACAACTCTATACCGATTTGACTATAAATAAATGTTTATGAAGCGCAATGGTTTCACGTGACTATCCAGTGAGAATAAACCCTCAATCCTGTATGTGGACAGTTTGGTTATTGCCCCAGGCTCAAACCCACAACGCCACGACCTAACCACGTTTACATTTCCTCACACCCACACACGAATGCACCATCCTCAAGTCAACGATACAGCGAGCGAGAAACGCAGCGATTTCCAGAGCCGCCAACAGAAAATGGCGTATACTTCAGCTATCATTTCATATTTCTTCTAATTATTCCTATGAGATGCTAGATTATCAGTAGGAAATATTCCTATGATATGATATCTCACATACACGTAATTTTTTTGTCGGCGATTCTGGAAATCGCTTCTTTTCTCGCTTGGTGTGTCTCTGGCTCCACACTCACATACCCTAGTTGAAGCATATCTTTAGTCAATGCCCATACAAGGTTGGTCCTAGTATACAATAGAGCTCATATCCACAATGAAAACTACATTTCCTCTACAACCATACTTTACCCAACAACGACACAAATACTCTATATTTATCACATCGCTCATTGCGAGGCACGCTTCAGTATACATGTATATAGGAAAACTAGTGAATATGTACACCACATCTCTTTTCTCATCAAAAGTGCTGATATATACACAATATTGACTGGTTTCAGATACAAGCGGTCGTATGCTCTGAGGAGTTGGTGCGCAGAATCAACTCTGAGGAGCATACAACCGCTTTTATCTGAAACCAGTCTATATTGTATCTTTAATCCACCTTTTCCTGACAAGTGGTGCACAAATATTAGTTTATATAGGTACACACTGTTTTTCCATAGGCATTTTTTTAGGTATGCGCTGGCATTTGCAGCCCGGAGGATACAACATATCTGTATGCTCCTGGTGTGGTGGTACACACTCCCTATGTGTTTTCTATGGACACTTGGTATTCAGGCGGAACATAAATACACATTATTACCCACCTGATACGGAGTCTCCACACTAAGCCTATGGAGATTACAGATCGCTACTGAGGAGGATACGGAGCTCCGTACCCTCCTAGGAGGATACGGATTTTTGAGATGAAAGTAGTCCCAAACATTACTTCTCAATTACGTTGAAAGGTTTTCTAACGATCATATTTATTGCTTAAATCTAAAAATAAGTGAGTAATAAATACTAATACTACGCAATAATCCTCGCTATCGCTCGGAGTATTACTACGCGTCAACTACGCGGAGAATACGGCCACTCAGATCGAAATCATGGTAATATTGTGTATATATTGACTGGTTTCAGATACAGCCGCTTTTATCTGAAACCAGTCTATATTGTATTTATTATCCACCTTTTCTGGGCAAGTGGCTTGTCGATATCAGTTCATTTTAGTTATGCACTATTTTTCCATAAGCACTACCTTCCGTATGCGCCACCCGGAGCATACAACATATCCGTATGCGCCGGGTATGTCCATACAAACTCCCTATGTGTTTTCTATGGACACTTTGTATTAGGTGGATAATAAAATGCTAGACTGCCTTCTTCCTTTTTGAAGAAGGTCCATTGGTGATGATTGTACCTAGTCCCATTTTTCTCTGACTTAAAAAAAATGCGTCTTCCGATCGGTTTAGGTGTGCCGCTAATCAGCCCCCATCGTGTTGCATGTCCGACCATCCTGCTGTATATATATTCTGATTATCTCATGATGTGCGACGCAACGCGTGGCTGATCACACTGGTGGGTCTGTGGTGCAGCGCGGCGATACCTCGAGACACCAATCCACTGCACTGCCTCAAGGTATAACTGAACCAGCTTAAGCGTGGAGTGTATCACTTAAGAGAGCTGGAGCATGACGGGTGCTATATGGTCACAAAGCAGTGATTACTGGTGTCAGGGGTGAGTATGCAGGGGCTGGACAGACCCCCTACTTCTCACAGAGGGGGAGACTCTAGGTGAATGGGTGGACGGAGGAGTGGCTTACCTATTGTGGCACCCACCTGAGTCACCCCATATCAGCAAATCCACGCACAATAGGAGGGTGGACCGTGTAGTCCAGCGAAGTACGTGTCTAATGTCAGGTGTCCTCCACTAGGACTGATTCCAGGGGTTGTTGTCAGATCCTCGAGCACTGTCCACCACCAGAACAGCTCACAAGGCAGCACTTCAGGAGCTACTTGATCGTGTTCTCCGGTGACGAAAACCTTAACCTAAAACAACTTAGATCTGGTCCTTCCTTTGAATGATACTGGGTGGCAATGGTCAATGGGTTGAATGTGATAATCTGGTTGTATATTTTTCTCCAGACTTGTCACTCGTCCTGACATAATTCATTCTTGATCTGATTGATTAGAATACGAGGCGTGAGCACTTATGACCACAGCCGATGAAAACAAAAAAAACACAAAAAAAATTGATCTGATTGATTTACCATTATTACCCTTCCCTTCACTCTAGTTGGTGGTCTTATCATTGGCTTTCATCAACGAGTATAGAGCCTAGACTCGTTGCTTTGACTAAATCCTGGGGTCAAGAGACTTGAACAATATTACCACGATTTTGATCTGCGTGGTCGTATTCTCCGCGTAGTTGATGCACTGTAAAATCCAGGCAATACGAGTATCAGTAATATCCTCGGTAGAAATATCTAGACTAAACGTTTATAAAGACAGATTCGTATAAAGTGGGTGTTCCATTGGTGCATGACAATTGACGAAATTAGCCATAGGTTTGGGCCTGTCCTATGTTTATAGTATACAAAACCACATCCTTCCAATAGAAATAGTGGCATCCGACGTCTTATGGTAGACGTTTGCATAGATCTGACAAAAACAAATTTTATCAGCTTTTCATTTTTTTAGAATTCAATTTACTGCATTGCTTTGATTTAGAATGATTACAAAAGCTAATTTTACATTCACCTTTTGTAGTTACTTAACATCTTTTAAAGAACTTCATGTACCGGTATATGAGAAACAGACTCTCCGCTCAAGAATCAATTCAAAATGACAGTGACAGTAGATTCCATGGTTAGGTCACGCATGAATACGATTGCCTACTGCGGGTGATTCTGACGCCCAGAGATTTCGTGTGGCACTGCTCCATTGCATTAGTGTATATATCCAGCTTAATTGCTGATGGCATGTGATTGCCGCATGATGTTGTTTGGCCAACGCTGGTCGTCTTTTTGATGCCCCCACCGTCTCAGTGGAACGCCCACTTTAGGTGGATACATACTATAAAGTGTTCCATAACTCCTATTTTTTTCTGTCCTTAATGGAATCGTAGTGCATTCTCTTTTTCCTATGGATGTTGTTCTATATTATCAATATTATCTAATAAAGTTTTAGTTTCTAAACAAGTATAATGAGAATTCCCATGCCAGGAATGCTTTGAAATATTGAATAGCAGGTAGAGAAAAGGTATTACATTCTGTATTATTGTTATATCGTCAGAAATATAGAATACCACATAGCTTTCAAATGCCTTTGACCAAAACCACTTGCTTTCTGTATTCATCTCACCCCTGTATAACTAAAAAAAAAGAACTACACACAGGATATAGACCATGGAGAACGGACTGCAATACTCCTAGGGGCATGGAGAACAAGTTCCCAATATTAAGCCTATGGGAGAAAAATACCACAGGGGTGAGATAATAAAGCGTACATTGCTTCCTCCTTAAGCGGTATCTCTCTAATGAAAGGAGGACTATACTTATAGGTTAGGATCTCACCCCACTTTGACCCTTGACCCCGGTGGAGGGGAACAACAGTGACGGAGAAGTCAGTCGGGAGGACCATTGTGACGTGGGAACCGTGACGTGGACATACCACTTGAGATCCTCCAGCGTGACAAACGCCCTCTTTGCCTATGATCTCTTTGCCGCCTCTAACAATACCGACGACTGCCACCACTGGGGCTTCATCGGGAGGGTTGGTATACGGAGGGATTTTATAATGTCAAGGTGATGGCCTCGACCTCTAAACCTATGTGACTATAATAGATATTCGATATCTGGGTTCCTAGGCATATAAGTACATTTATTGTTTATTTTCTAGTAATCAGTCGAAATATGGGTAAAGAAAATACAACATTTCTATGATTATGATGTGCGTGGTCGTATTCTACATGTTGTCGACACTGTGCAATACTCCTCACTATCGCTCGGAGTAGCATTGCGCGTCAACTACTCTTGGAATACGGCCGCGCAAATCAAAATCAGGGTAATAGTGGGTATGCATGCATATGTATACATATTTGTGTGCAGACATACAGGCATATATCATATGTACGGGTTGGCAGGTTGATGGCTAGGCAGGATGATGGCTAGGTAGGCTAATGGATAGGTAGGTTGATGGCTAGGCAGGTCGATGGGTTGGCAGATCGACGGGTAGACAGGTTGATGGGAAGGTAGGCTGATGGGTAGGTAAGCTTATGGGTAAGAAGATTGTTGGCTTAATGGGTAAGTAAGTTGATGGATTGACAGGTTGACGGGTTGGTAGGTTGATGGGTAAATAGGTTGATGGGTAGGGCGGGAGGCTGATGGACAGGCAGGTAGCATATTCTCGTGACACTGAGACTGGAGTACCGCTAAATACAACAGGGGGCAATTCTAGGTACGTGAGTCTCACCAAAGTTCTTTTTTTTATGTGGGAGTGAACACATGTACTCTGGTTATTGGGATAATTATTCTCAATAAAGAAGAGCAAAGCTCGTATACCAAAAAGTCCCCTAAATAATAAAAACTGTTTTATTTAGAAAAAAAAACCGGTACAATGAATTTCGCACCTCCACGGGTGGTTGAGAATTTGTCTCACGAAAATGGCGGCCGTTTGCTCACACGGGGAGATTATGTACTGGTACCAAGACTCCCTAAGTGAACTATATAGATACTGCCGGAACTACCTCTCCTCCTGTTATTGTGCCATGCGATTCTGCAGTGCACACCTGTTAGGTGCATGGGTGAAAGAAATATCCATTCCGAGGTGCACTAATTAGGTAATTATGGCGGAAAATACCCCATAATTTTGTAGATCTATTCCTAGATGGTTTATCTAATTGCAGTTCTTTGATTACCTAACCATGTATCTTTTTTGTAACGACGACAAAAACGTCCTTGTTACATCAATTCATGGGCTTAGACATGTACTTTGCCATTAATCTTTTACTCAAACTAAGCAATCTTGAACATTTCTTTTACCAGTTATTCGAGAATACTGTATCTCTGAGAGTATCGAACATGTATGCTGCAGAGTCCAGGGGTCAAATGAATCATGAGCCAAAATGAAAATAAATAAATGGTAATTATCTACAGCGAATAATGTCTGGGTGGAATATACAATTTCTTTTGGTAATTAAAAGTCCATCTAATGGTATCAAACGTAATTAGGCCTGTTATAAAGCCACCGTATTCTCTATGTGTTGGGTAATTGATACATCTCAAGGTCGTCTGCAACTGCTTAACTGGCGACATTTCTTAGGGGTTGTATCAGCTTGGTTTCCTCGCTGGATTATAAACCAACCGTAGTTCTGGCCTATTCTGTCGTAGCTTTCTTTTAATTTGAAAGATAAATGGGTAACAAATATTGCAGTTGGAATTTACAAAAACAAGATCTTAATCAAACTGTGAGAGCAGCGTCGTGGGCCCCGCAGTGAACCCAGACAGGACAATAAAAGGGAACATGGGTCAGCCTCTCTCAGGAGCTTTGACTTCTCCTAGTCGAAACTCTTGAGATCATAACAGGTTGGGGATTCAGCGACGCGTGACTGGTTTACAGGTGCACGCTTTTATTCACGACTGACGACAGCAAGGGGCCTGATCAGCTGCTGGACAATAACCCTCCTCATCTCCAGCACACTCCCCACCGAGAGACTGAAGAGAAACCGTAACAAGTCTCTATTTTTTAATGCATCTACCTGATATGTTCCACCACCCGAAACCGACATGCCACTAGTAGTGATTCAGGGTCGCCGCCGCCCTCTTGCTGACGTCATATTGTCCACTGCTTTCAGGCTTACAGCCAAATATATATATATATAATATATATATAATTGCCTCTCATATGTTTTACACCGACCACTTTTGCTGTTGTTATTTACTGTTGCTGTTGTTTACTTTACGTCTGAATTAGAGGGAAACTATGTTCCGGTGAGCAAAAGTTCAAAATTACGAGGTAAGGCTTGGAAAAATTACTGCCCAAGGCGTCAGCCGCGGGCAGTAATTTTTCCTAACCTTACCGAGTAACTTTGACTTTTGCTTACCGGTACTTGGTTTCCCTATTCCTATATACCTTCAAATATCGATAAAAATGCCTAATTCTTTACCTGAAACACTTCCGAAGCAAATGGCTGTATTGTATCACGTGATAAGAGCGGGACGAAAACGTCAACCTCAACACATAACTTATTTTTAATGCACCCCCCAGCAGCGGTATGTAACTCTAGTTAGTTAAATAATGGGTATATAGGAAGTTGATGTACATGACATAGGTGCGGTAACTTGGTAATGAACTCATTTATACGCTATTCTGCTTCCAACACTCATCTACACCTGACGTTTGAATCTTGATGTTGCAGGCTGAGAGGAGTCAGACTGTTAACTCAATTAATAAAGTCAGTTTATTTCATATATTACTGCCAATTATTTAGTATTTGGACCTTATCATATACGTGCACTACTGAATGATGATAACATTGTAACTTCACTTCTGAAGGTAGAAGAAACGATGTAGAAAGTGTGTGAATTTGTTTATCTATAGACTATACGAGATATATGGATGGACCAAGAGCAAGAATACAAGGATGAAATAGTGTATTTCAGTATATCAAGGAACAGCAGGACTGTCCTAGGTGGGATAGATATATCGCATCAAGGTGGGCTGTTTTTACTGTAAGGGAGTCCGCTTTCGGGGTGTTACTGTATAGATGCATAGATTAAGACATTGATTAATCACGTTTTAGCACCAAATTGCACAATTCTATCTACAGGTACTTTCTTTCCTGATTTTAAATGGAATATATCACATCTAAGCCAACTTTCTATAAAGGACCTTCTATCTCACATAACGATGCCATATGATACATATTACTTCATATCCGAGAGTCCAAAGCAGCGTCAGAGGTCATAGACTACACATCCCAATGACTTGTCGTCCAGTGAAAGTAATCAGGATACAGCGTAGATCAACATACATGGGCCAGATTCCCAGAATCTAATTTCAGGAACACTCAAAGAAAGTAGCCATCTCAGCTTCTGATGTCTAAAGACTTTGGTCATCTTTCATCGAATTGCAATTGTTAGATAATCTGGAATAAAGCTGGCTACATAATCAATATCGCCAGACTGACACTGGGAACGGTCGCCTACGGTCATTGTAGCCCATCCAGCGACAAAACTGTAGTTAGACAAGCTTAATCTTTACTGACAGGCTAGTCATTTTTCTTTAGAACCGGAGTGTTTAATTGAGGATATATATATACATGATATAAAATCCTGAATGGAAAAAGCCCTCTTGATTGGCCTTGATTTTATAAGAAGATATTCCTGGCCCCAACATTTTACCTTTGTGCCAACATACGGGTTCTGTAATCTCAGCAGCATCAAACTCGATGGCAGAGAAGCAATTGACACCTCCGTATAAGTTCACCCTGCGTTCAACAGAACGATGAACTTGGCTTCATTCTCCACTCGCATATACAACAGTCTATAAGAAAATGAAGAATCCAAACAGATGTTTGGAGAGTACTATCGGTTATGGTGAAGTGGTAGCGGAGACATCTGTCGGTGATACGTCAATGTTGACATGTACAGATTATTATGCCTATGAAAAAGTAAGTCCAAGGTGATTCACACTTTTATAAATTCCTCACCCCCTGTCTGTGTAAACAGAACTCACCTCTCTATCCTATCTGCTTTGCTCTAAGCTGTAACCTACTCCATATCACCCTATTATAGGTTCAAATAGACGCATATTGTTTGATTTGGGTGGACCCAAATGACTTGGACTGCCAGAAATTATAAATATCTATATATCCATCAATGTCTTAACAGAAGATGCGAAATCAAACTTTCATCTGGAAATAAATATTCATTAATCGGATGCAATGGTGGATACTTGCACCTCAGAACTCCATACTTATTATTTTGTGTAATAAGCATTCATGACCCATTGTTTACTTTTGAATATTATATACATAAAAAATATCCAGGGTCATTGAAGCTACAGAATGGTTTTAATTATAACCATGAAGAAGACCGAGATTCAAGTTCGTGATTCATCAAGGTTTACCCATGCTAAACAAACACATCCCCTTATACGGAGGGACCACCTGAAATTGTTCATACAGAAATTCCATTCCGAGAGTTTTGAAACTCTGTGCACCAATCTCAGTCACATTCAAACTTAAAAAAAGAAATTAAACTTCCCACCTCATGTCGAAGTCTGGGAAGAACCTGTGATGCCACTAAAGTCCAACAAATAAAATATTAGGCCTATTTCATCAGTTGTTGGGCGGGTTGGACTTGGATGCCGTTCATTAATTGATATGTGTATTATATAATCTCTTTATTGGACAGGCCTCCTGCTAATTATCACTCCGCACCCGATGCCGCTAGACGACAATAGATTCGCTCTAAGAAATTATAAAATCCAAATCATTGCTGTAAAATCTGGGCCAGAGTCCAGCCTGAGTGGGCAGATAGAGTCTGTCAATCTCCGGCCCTTACATGCCTCTGAGAGCCCTTGGTGCCTTTGTTTCAAAGCGAAGTTGTGGCAATTTAGAGTTCAGAACTTGTAACGTAGCTACGTCTTTCCCCTCTAAGCGATACTACCTTGAATGGCAGTTTTAGAACTGCCCCTAACTACCGTAACCATGGTGCACTGTCTGGTGTGGCAACATTGAATTGTCATCACCTGTCTTCCTGAAGTTTCTACAGTAACCCGTAGAGACCTGGAGTACAGTGTTGGCTGTGCTAGATTACAACTGATTTGCAATGTAAGATTATAGATAGAAATACTCTCTGTGGAGTACAATCAAGGTTTCACTGGCTAAAGGGTTGGTTCCACTTGACCGACGGTAGCCGATTTCGTAGCCAGACAATCGCCGATAATTATCGGATGCCCTAGAATTTCTCAAATCTTTGAAAATGATCATTTATTAAACTATTATTGTCAGAATTAAATAAATTACAATAGGTGAGCTTCCTCTTAAGGGCCCAATAACAATTGATCGGGTGAGAAATCGGCCTGGTGGAGCACCCCCTTTATCTGACATCATAGTAAGCTTTATTTGTGTGCCAAGGTGCTCACACACAAAACTTGATTCATGGGTTCAGCACAGTCTATGACTATGACTATTAGTGTCAGAGATCGCTCCTCATTTTGAGGAATAAAGTTTAGTTGTCATTAGTTGTCACAGGTGTCCAAGATTCTAGGTGAGGCAACTGTTGTATATGGACTGCGAGAGTATCTAAGGCCGTATGGTGTGAAATTCTATGTGGAATAGGGAGGTGCGGAAACGTCCACACTGTTAAGGGCTCCTAGTCCTATTAGCTTCGAGAAGTAACTCTAGATGTAGTGTCATGCCAATATCTTCTGTGCGTAAAATAAATGTATGCGCGGAATAGGAGGGGACACAGATTGGAGAATGGATTCCAAAACGATTTCCTGTAATCCGAATGAGATTATTTTGAGGGTGAATTAGTATAGGGAAGCTTTAAAGCGGCCCAACCTTTCGTTACAACTAAAGTATTGTCCTCTGGTGTGAAAGTGACAAAGCTCTTGTAAAATCTCCTGAAATAAGAGATCGATTTTGCAGACTATTACATGGCACATCTTAACAAAAGCCAAGGTGTGGTCGTACCTGCAGTAAGGCGAGATGATATGAGTACTCGAATACTTAGCTGCGGGCACTGTTTGTCAGGTAAGCTGGTGCTTTTTGTTTTGGCCATTGACTGCCCGTAATGGACAACATGAATATATAAGCTCCCCAGACCTGGTGTTCTACATATTCTCTTGTATTATAGCTTACACTGTTAGGAATCCCCATTATTCTTTTATACCTTCGCCTGATGTCTTAATTCATCCTATGCCTTTTTCCATCCCGGCAGCCTGTCTGTCATCTCCTGTTTCGTCTCCGGCATCTTCCATCCTCATTTCCTTCCTGCGTTCCTTCCTCCCTCCCTCCCCACCTTGCATGTGTCTGTCTGCTATTAAGCTGTCTGGCAGTGTGTCTCCTAGGTTCTTGCTCGCGCATGTTCGTCTCTCCGTTCATGTCTTTTCTATTAAAATCATGGTCCGTTTTTTGGTGCATTATTTAGATTCTTAATATCTAATTGATGAATATTCAACTTGAACAAATCTATCCACTTAATTTAATTATCTTGAATTGACAAACGTTCATGTTTTTTAATCGTGGCAGGTTACCAACTGATAACATTTTGTACGGATATGTGAGATACAGTTAGACTAATTTGAATAGGAAGTAGTCATTCCAGAAGTAAATAATTTCCACTCAGATTTTTTTTTATATTCATTGAGCAATACATTTCTGGTATTTTGAAATTTTACAATAGTACAGACATACATACATTTTCATGGTTCAGGGAACATAAGTCCCATAGTGGATATTTCAGGAACCTTGTCACAGAAGCAATGGGGCCTATCTCCAAGTGATCAACTGGAAAAAAGCATGAATACTAATGTTGGCCTCTAATTTGTCATCAGGTTCTGTCTTATATGTGAATTCTTGAATCCTGACGTTCGCAGTGAAGTATAGACCATCTTGGACTATTTTCTACTCATAAGGAATCTAGCTCTAGCTCTTGGGGCCAGGCGCTGAATGTATTTTAGAGGAACGCGTTCTTGTGAGCTGCAGCAGTGTGATCGTGGTGTTAATCGTAGTCTCAGCAGGAACAGTGTACGAAGCAGCAAAGATGCCTGTACCACGTTTCGCACTCTAAAGCAATTGTTATTTAATTCACCTGTTACTTGATACATCAACCATTGTACTCGATAGATCCAGTATTGTGTTTGGGTTGTGCTTCAAGTCACTAGGCACTATAGGTGATAGGGTCTATGTGATGTTTGCTATGGATGGTGCAGGGGGTTGAGAGGTTCTCAAGTAAATCCTTTATTACAAAGTGGCAGGGTGTGGGGTTGGATGGGGAGTGCTGTCAAATCAGAATGGTCAAATCTAGGTCTTATTCACCCCGTGTGACTTGGATAAAAGAGTACGTTCCTAGACCTATAAAATGCCTCTTTCTAACATGAATAGAGATCAGATTGTAGTTGTCTGTAGAGGCTGAACTGTTGGCAATTGATATATAGCTGCAATGGAGTCCTTGTAATTCATCTCATATTCAGGAATTGATATTTATCACCATAACCACATAGAAACAACTCGAGTTTGAGATCATTGCTAAATGCTAATGCTGTGTGCAAGGCGAATTCTTAAACTTGATTTACAACCAGGTCTGATGGTTGACACTGGCAGTTCTGATTTACAATTATGGTTCTATGAACGTTGATTACATTTCTATGGAGTACGAGGCAGAGATATAACTACGGCCAGGGGGAAATGTTGTTACAGTTGTTGTTGCTGCTACTACCCATGCCTGACTGCGCAATAGCTGTTCTGAGCTCCTCTGATGTGGCACCATCCATTATCTCACCCACAGGCTTAACATTGGGAACTCGTTCTCCATCCCCATACGAATATATATTGCAGTCTGTTGTCCATGATCTATATCCTGTGTGTCGTCCTTTCTTTTAGTGGGTTCAGGGGTGAGATAAATACAGAAAGGAACTGGTTTGGTCAGGGAAGTCGTTCTCCAACTCGTCTGAATGCTATATGATATTCATTCGTCTGTTGCCTCATTCATATCACTCCACATCAAACTCGTGGAGAACGACGACGTTGACAAAAACTTGTTGGTTTCTTCTTTATTATCCCTCCCTAATATAAAATCCCGTAGGCTTAACATTGGTTTTCCGTATGCCACGCTGACTGGCATACATAGTTTTATATGCCACTAGTGGCATATAGAATTTTTATCACATAATATTCCAAAATCAAGGCGACAGGGTAGGATAAAATCAAAACCTGATTCGTTTTAATCTTGGCCACCGCGTTCCACTCCTGGAGTTTTGGCTCCGGACTTCACTCGGCTTCGCCTCGTGAAATCACTCTGCCAAACTCCAGTCATGGCTTACGGTGGCCAAGACTAAAACTCATCCTGTTTTACGATAGTATCCAATAGGGGACATGGTTGACAGGTTGAAGTAAGAGCAGTGGAATTAATGGATCGCACCTCCCTTGGCTACACCAGGACTGTAAGAATAAGAAAACAATACGCTTGATTTGATAGATTTTTAGAAATGAGGTTTGATTGAGGGGTGTGACATATGTCGACCACTGGATGTAATTAATCTATGATCTGAGCTGCATCTTGAATATGCGTTAAAGGCCAACTGTTGCAACTTTATTGTTGTATGGCAATGCAGTAGGTAGTTGGTCATTGTGTCACAAAAAGTTGTAGCAATGTGGCCAAGCTTGAAACTGTGCAGTGCGACTAAGTAGCCGCAACACACGCCATGGCATGTTCAGTATTTGAAGTTTGATTGTTCAGTCGAGGTGCAGCTGGGTCTGCAATGAGACGTGACCGTTGCTGAGTTTTGGCGCATCGAAACTAAACAAATGGCAAAAATGTATACATAGGGTGCCCAGCCCCGGATGTCGGTGCTATTTGGTAGCTACATTGGGTATACATATTCTCTTGCGATAGGATGTTTCATTAATTTAAAATGATATTGAACATTATTGATATAAGTTACATAAGAGGGTATTGATTACGTAATGCAGAGCTTATTTAAACTAAACAGGACTAGCCCACATGAAATAAAGAACCAGTTAATAAATGGCTCACGTAACTAGTTTTTTCCCACAGCATGCCAGGTGTTCTCACCTGTCAGATGCAGTCTCGCTCACTTTATTCAAGCGACACTAAATACATTCGTATCACTGACTCCCACCTCACCTTTAGGCCACTCAAAAAAACCAAACTTGTTTCTCATCACTGCGCGCATCAGAAAAAAGATTTTAGATGATTTTTTTTTTTTAAATTTTAAATAGGTGAACCTTGATAGAAATTATGAAAGGTATGAATATTTAGTATCAAATTAAAGCTCCTGATGTCAAGGATGCATTAAATGTACAGCCAATAAAAATCTGGAAACCCTTTGTAAGCAGACACCCCGGGTAAGCAGCCACTTTGGCCCGGATCGGAGGGTGCCGCTTATGCGGGGTTTTACTTTATGTCTGAAGCCCATTTTATGGCACTTCAAAAGTCATCTTTAATATAGCCCCCCCCCCCCCCCAAAAAAAAAAAGGCGCCCTCGTCATATTTTTCATGGCTTAGTGATGAGAAACAAGTTTGTTTTTTTGAGTGGCCTTACCTCGAAAGCGGGAAAACCTTCACAGAGAATGCTGCCATATGCCAGTGGCTGCGGTACCCACTACCACACACAAAGAACGGTAGAAGGAGGCCTAAGCGTCGATAGGCCAGTCTGATGAGCCCGACAAGGTTTTAATCCAAGGTAGCGCAACCAACTATGTGACAATCGCGTCATAGCAATGTGGTATACCCGTGGAATTTGGCTGACACCATGGAGTTGTCCCATTACCTTAATTCCATATAAGGAATACAGTAGACCGAGAAGCCAATGACTGCATTCACAGCAAACCCTGACCTTCACCCTGACCTCCTTACATAATATTTTCTAGCGCCTTGGGACGGCTCTGCAGTCGAGAGTTGACCTCGAATCTTAGGGGCCACAACCACCCTCCTGAAACTACTTGCCACTTACTTATCACTGTTGGGCCCAAGGTGCACCACAGAAGACATAAAACGTAGGCGACAATCGCGACATGTTGGCGAAGCTGCTATAGTTGTATCGTTACTCCAAGCATCATCAATTTTTATGTTCTTGCATTTATATCTAAAACAAATCTTGAAAACAAATCTTAATTGACCCCAGGAAATTCGTCCTGCTTGGTACGTCATCTATTCATTCCGAGGAAGAAGGTCTACTGTTAGACGATTATACCAAATCGTATTATTTACTTGAATTAAAAAAGAGAAGAAACTTTCATCTTGAACATAGAAACCAGGGCATCGTGTGACGTAGCCATCTTCTCAGGTCACTCAATATACTGTATCATAGAGCTGTACTGAGACGCTATGACTGTATGTATGTTTGATAAAAGCCCGCCGGCCTCGACATATTATCTATGACTCCAATTGGCGAGGGATTGTTATCCAGAAAGCACATATGAAAGCTTTGGGTTTATAGATCATGTCCACATGCAGAGTTGTTTCACTGAAATTGATATATATATATATATATATATATATATATATATATATATTAATCATATATGATCATCTTAATTGTTATATGAACCACGGACTTGCCAATTCCACTAACGAACGAAACCCTGACGTCAGTGCGCCCTTTCAAGGTGCATTGTCATCGGTCACATGACCCGCGATTCGGATTGTCACGTGACGTAGTTCCCAGCTGCCAGCGTTCGTTGCCATGAGACGCCATGTAAAGAAGTGTGTCGGTGGTTCCCGGCGAGAAGAAACATGTGGAGTGAGTCCAGTAGCTCGAGTTGACGGTTGGGATCCTGTTGTACTCTCTGACCTGCATAGTTCTGGCGTGGATGGGGCGCATGACACGAGGTCATCTAATCGAAACCTTGACGCTCGTATTAATCTCATCTTTTTACTCTCTGACCCCGGCTGGTGTTATTGTATGGTATCGGACATTATCTTTACTGATAAATTGACTTAGCAGCGACTGTCAACCTCCTGTCATATACATTGACTAGGATATTTCTCACATTGCTCGGTTTTACTCTAGAACGGCTTCAGAGAAAATAGCATGCTCTAGCTTATATTACCATGACCATAACAATATTAACATGTACAAGGATTCATACCCGGTGACAATACCAATGACTCCTGTCGACTGCGGTTATATACTAAAGAGAACCTCTCAATACCGGCGTTTCCAATTATAGATTTGTAAATGTCCTTGGAATCAATATATTTAAATAACAGTATATTCATAATCTATATATCCGTTATTTAAGTCTCACCTCACACACGCTTTAATGAAAATGTCAGATGTAATTCATTTAAGGAGAACAGGGATGGTCACAATACAGATGTTACAGCTGAATCATTTAGCGCAGGAATATACGTCTCGTCGATCGCTGACAAAAAGGTGTTTGGTTGAACATAGTGAGCAACTAATGGCAGAGATGCCAGTGAGGTCTAGGGAGAAAATACGGAAAATATCCGAATCCTGATTATATCCTCTATTTATTCTATCTCTAATATAACCAAGACTTAATACACTAGCAAACTAATGCATTGTCCAGTGTTCCAACATGAAATATTGCTTCAATTTAGCATCCCTTATATGACTAGCATCCCTTATATTTTTATAACGAGGCAATCATTGTTGATGCCCTTTGCTCGCTAGATCCTGCCATGATTATACACTACAAGTAGCCTTGGGGGATTAAAGGAAGTGATATCTACCTCCAATAACACTCATTTCAAATGCCCCAGTCACACTAGCGTAAACAATGCGTTGTTTTCCCGTGGACGCACGCTTACGTTAATTTACGCATTATGGGGTATAAAAATGTCCTTCCTTACGCTTAGGAGAAACGCCAAAATTTACGCAAGTGTGACTGGGGCATAATGAAGGCTACTTCCATCCTTCCAGTAGTCGGCCAGACCAACGACCACAGGATTATCAGTCCCACTGCTCCCTCGCCTACCATTTTTTATTTTGCAAAAAAAAGGTGGAACATACACGCAATGCATTTTCCTCCAATTGAGAAACTCAGGCGGGTAGAGGCAGAGACTCCAGAGTATTATAAGAACAACTCTGCTGGTTGTTTGAAGGTTTTGAAGGCTCCCGAGAGCAGATGCAGCTGTCTAGGTCGGCGGAGTCTGATCCTTCTCGCGGCATGTATTTACCACATGTGGCCGGCTCAGGGACGACAATGACACACTCAACATGTAAATATAGACTCAGTGTTTCCAAAGTCCACCCCACCACTGCCACAAACGATTCACGCCGAGAAGGTCCACTCTGAATCGCTCAGTGACGACACCATCTCAACGTCTGTGTGAAAGTTATTTACCACCACCGCCCGATTGCGGCAAGTCGTAAATTCCTCTCCGGAAGGAGATGCTGCCTTGCTCGAATTAAAGCACTACACTACTTTCACAGCACATTTTTTGTTTTGATGTCAAACATTCGTTAAAAAGTATGGAAAGTGCAATGATTGACTTTATGGCATGTTCTTGCAATAGTATAATTCGGTATGATAGCTTTTTTTAAAACTTACATAATGTATATCAATTTGTCCGTAGTAGGCCTGATGGTATGGCAGGATACCATGCAAGTTATTGCCCTTAAATATTACAAAAGAAAGTCTGCATAACCATGTAACCTAACCTAATTGCCTGATGAAGTCCCATCAATAGGGACGAAACGTTGCTAAATATATTTAACTCCTCCCCCCCCCCCCCCATATCGATGTCGAACTGTATCCCACAATAAAATATTTACATCAAAATCACCTTGTCTGTTTTTTTTATGGATTTTGACCAACAGAGATAACCATGTAAAATACAAACAACATTATATATACAATATATTACTGTTGAAAGCAAGCTATATGATAAGATACAAATGATACTAGAATGATGTAGAAGAACTAGATATGGCTTCACCTTCAAATTCGCACAGAAATCAAAGTATTGTTTCCCGCAGATCTTGTTCAGTCTAACAGTAGGCGCAATTTTCAGCAGATCGTGTGACTCTGGTCTGTATACATGTTTTTGGTAGAGTTGAAATAAACCATTAGCCCTCATTGCTTACTTCTCTTCCACCGAACACAGCCCCTCAACCCCACCTCGATATCCAGGGGCGCAGACTTCCAGGAAAAGCATCTGATTCCAGTCATGTTATGGTTTCGGAACTGTTTAGTTTACGAATGCACCCTTGACGAAGAAATCTTTTTTTTTTTGCATTTGTGAATACCCCCAAATAACCCCCAACGACGGCTCCGGCTCAAAACAGTACACGAGTACGCCTACGTATGTCCCGACCTGCCACCGCTTCTGTAACAAATGACAGGTCATTATATCCTTATTTACACAATATATGCCAACAGGACTGACGCCTAACCGTAATTAAACACTGTATGCACAATGTTTCCACAGAAATCGGATGAAAAAAATGCTCATGCAGTTATAACACTTCCTAAAATGTTTTCTTTTTCTGGTTTTGCAGGACCATCGTTAGAAGACGCAAGTGAGCAAGCAGAACTATTCTTCCAGAAGGTAAGAGTAATTTCATGGCTCCATTCTCTGTTTGCCGATGTAGTGTGATTTATTACTACTGGTCAATCACATCTGGATCCACCGGCTTGTTGGCTTTTTTGTAAGACAAGGTCGTGTAGTGCTCGCCAGATAAGTTACTGCACAATCATGCCTAAAGATTACAGTGCTGCCGTCCGTTATCTAAAGAACTCGGGTAGTTTAGATTTTTTATTGGGATGTTTTTGACAAGAGGCAGTGTGCGGTTCCTCAACTATCATCAGATGATAAGAAATGCCTTCAAGCCAGATCGACTGGTAAACGAAGCCCCGGCAACATGGCTTCTTTGCAACGAAGCTTTTTAGAGGCATGGCGTAGGTGGCTACTTTATCAAAATAGTATTTCCTAATACTATTAACAATGTCAAGAATGCAGATGATCTTTGTTGCTCACCATCTTAGCGACTCAGGCTGCTGAGTCAACGACTCCTAGATTTGCTTCAGTATTTGCCTGTGATAATTACATAATGATTAACAGATGAGTTTCCAGCTTCCTTCTTCTTTTCTACTGGTACGACCCAGGATCCATGATAAACGAATTTACCAGTTCTCAATGAGTAATCTCATCACCTGGATCACGGAAAGAATATTCCTATATACCTATGGCTGTACACTCTATGCTTACACCACGCTCTGGGGGGTGGAGTAACTATCTGATACTACCCAAGGTTGGTATACTACCCAAGGTTGCCGTATACTACCCAAGGTTGACATTTAGACCAATCAGATTGTCTCTTATTAGACCACATTTGAAGGTATATAGGAATAGGGAAACCAAGTACCAGTGAAAGGAAGTCAAAATTACTCGGTAAGGCTTGGAAAAATTACTGCCCGCGGCCAGGGCCTTGGGCAGTAATTTTTCCAAGCCTTACCTCGTAACTTTGACTTCCTTTCACCGGAACATAGTTTCCCTCTAATACACCATATCAACCAATAAGCGTTTTTATTTGGCTTTATCATTATGTATCAATTGATCCTAATGGGAAAACATTCCTTGTTCCATGTCATATACGACCAAATTTGACATGACTACTCATCTCATGGAAGATCGCTTGTTGTACAAGTGAATGTAATGCTTGTCGTTAATAAACTTTGATTTAAAAAAAAAAAAATCTAGCACTCTGCCCCGGTTTATAGTGCCGCTTTGAGTACCGCAGTCATTGCCTTAGTATAATAACATATGATGACGGTTCATAATGTAAAAAAAAAACAGAGCATGAAATAGTATCAGGAAAAGGGAGGTGGTGTATTTGTCAGTGAAAGGTGGTTTTATTTTATAGGTTGGTACTATCTCGAATTCATTTTCCAGGTAGCTGGGTTGGATACCCAAACTGTCATCCACTCCCGACACCTCCATGTCTGTTATAACGTAACCGGGGCTTAACAGAGCGACCATTCTCCATAGTACAAAGCTACAGAGAGGAAACGGAAATTTATAATCCATAATGATATCCTATTTTCGTAATTTCCTTTATTATACTTGTCTTGTCTAATATGTGCAGGCATGAGGAATGTTAGAAGTGAGTGTGTCCTATTCACGTTCACGGAAAGTGAAGTGAAATTTCAGGGTCTTTCACTGAGAATGATGCAGTGTATGGCAGTTGATGTAAGTCGGTCAGAGTCTTTCAGGAGGGTAAACGTAGGCGGTGAACGTTAAAAACTCTTGGCCAACCCCTGTTAACTGCATGAAATTACACCCTTCTCAGTCGTCAGAGGACTCGTTCAGTTTATTGTTTGCTATCTTGACACACAAATTGATCAATTTACGGTGAATTGTGTGCAGTCAGTGGTCTTGCTTGCCTCCTGCTGGGCATAAAACTGTCCCCACCCCGATCTTTTGTCCAGTGTCGTCAAGCAGCTCAGCCTTTCATCTTTAGACACGGTTTTCAGGTCTTTACACTTCAGAAGTTTTACGATAATTTATTTTCAGGAGATTACTTTAGGGTGATGATGTCGTTGGGAGAAAATATAAAGTGGGACATCCCGGAATGCAACCATAGATCACCGCCATACACGTGTCACTGTCCAGTGAAAATTGGTTAATTAGATAAACACCGATAGAATGCATCTTATGCAACCATCTTATTGCGCACATTGGACGTACCCTTGAAACAGTCCTGAGGATTTACTGCGATCAATCACAGAAAACATTTTCTGTCGGGGAAAACGTGTTCTGAAGAGTAGCACACAGGCATACTTAGTAATGTACATGGTTAAAGAACTATATGAGCCAGGCCTAGTCACTGTACGCCCAGTTATCAAGTCACATTCATCGTGTATTGTCCAGTCCTCCTGTCCCTTGTCCAGTCAATGTGTGTCCTCTAACGGACCCTCTTCCCAAATGGCCTTTCCGCAATGTTCTTCTAATAGTTAAATGAAGAGACGTCACGAGTTTGAGTCTGAGTATATGTATGCCACTCATTTTGTTGGCTCCATAATTTCACGACAACAAAATGAGTGGCATGAATAAGCTCAAACTCAAACGAGTGGCGTCTAGATTTTATCCTACCCCATTTCCAATCTTCTTCAGTCTCAGAAAGTAGTGACATAAACAACACTTTATGTCACACCCGTGACATAAACAAATCCCATGTTAAGCCTATGACGTTACTTATTAGGGGTAGGATAAAACATTATTCCTCCCTTTCACGAACTCGCTACAGAGGATACTTCACAACGTACTTAACGCTAGCCCAAAGATAAAAAAGAAATAAGGTACCCATTCAAAGAATTATAGCTTATGCATCTAGATGCACATCAGAAATACTTATTGTCGTCGAATGAACATGAGAAAAGATTTACCTCAAATTTCAGTTTGTGATCAAAGATGAATTTGAACGTAACATCATAAAAGCGGCTGTCACAAATTGGAAAAGAATAACGGGATCCAGTTGATTAAGCCATGTGATTTGATGCCATCTATCGTTCTTCTTGACAGTGAGATCTGTAATTCCATTGCTTACGTTACAAAGTAGACGTTCATAATACAGTTGAACACTTAATGGAAGATGTCATTAAGTGGTCCTTTATGCACATTCCATCGATTTTCCTACATCTTCTGAAATATGAAAGTGAATATTGTATATGGGACTATTGATATACGGTCATGCACTGTACATAAAAAAAGCACAGGTAGAAGAGTTGTATAAACTGTAACACTGGGATTTATCGATTGGTTAGGATCATGTTTTCTGTGACAAGCTATATAGAAGACCGTATATATATAACTGTGTGCATGCCGTACGGAAGATCCCTTCCCCCAACTGTATAGGACATTAGGGTTATGTCTTGTCCTACAAATGTTTGATGATATCATCTACGCATGTCAGTTACGCTTGAGATGACAAAGGTGCTCTTCTGTCCTATGGGTTGCCATGCCCGACTGCATTTTATGTAGGCAAGATGCCACTGGTACTGGCAGAGATTGACACGAGTAGATTTTGTGTCCTCCCGGTGCGGCCTAAGTCAATGATACTTGATCATTTTCGCCTATATTCAGCAGACGCTTCTCGAGTCCATACTATAGAAAGACATGGTTAGTGTGTCTGAATGGAATCTGTTCAGAGATATTTTGGTCAGAAATACTCACCTCATTCTTCGAATTGGGTGAGTATTTCTGACCAAAATATCAAGGAACAGATGGAATTCAGACACACTCACTATGTCTTTTTATTATTATATACCTAGACATCATTAAGAATACCATTCTACAACTCACTAAATAGGAGAATGAGTGGTCACGTGGTACAGCGGGTAGTATAATATATATTACGCCACAGTGTGGACGAATGAAATTATTACTACTGGGGCATAAACCTGAGACATTCGTGCACCGGTATATAATAATATGCTGTACAAGAAGACTCCTCTGGTTATCCAAAGGCCAGTATTTCACAAAGCCCAGTGTAGCCCCTGACTGATTACACTGTTTACATGGTAGCCTGGGTTGGGCAATTTCTTTTTTATCAGGTAAAGCTTGTGTTCGATGTTCATTTATCTCTCTAATGTAGTTAGTTGCTGGATCATCAGTGATAAGTGATGGCAATGTTCACCAATGCAGGAGTTGTGATTTAGAATTCCACTCGCAATTAAGAACGCGAAAAGCCTACACATTGATATATAAATGCTGCAAGTTGTAGGAGTAAACTCCTTCTGATTCTGTCACGCAGAGATGATATACGAAAAGCTGATTTTGCTAGGTGAGTTGGTGGAGTCATCAGAGATAGGTGATAGGATCCAGCGTCTACGCTAATTGTAGGAAAGAACCCATATCAAAGACACCCCACTTCCGTCAGTATAAAGTTGTGTAATTTCACTTAGTAATTAAGATTTTGTGAAAGGAACATCTCATGTATCCCCCTTCAATTTTGGATATCGTCATTTGAAGTAGTTCCTAGGCATTAGGTCATAGGGGTTTGAGCATTCACGTTTTATGAATCGCAGTGGAGGGGAACGGACATTGACCTCACAGCTCAATACATGATGCCGAGTGTTTTATCATGTAGGCGTTTCTTATTTGAACAACAACATATCTTTACGTTCCATATTGTCGTTAGTTTTGTGGATAGTTGTAGGAAAAGTAAATATTCAACCATGCATTGGCCTACTAGATTATATCGATAGTTAATGATCTAGTATTGTTGACATATATGCAGTGCTGACATAATATATATCAACGCCCTATAAACAACCTATATAGGTCCCGCTATTGTGGTATATAGATGCGCAACAAGATGGAATACCAATACCTCTCAGAAAAGATTTCCCACTCTTGCTTCATTCTTTAATTTCTAGATTATTGCATTATGTGAAGTTAGACACTTTTTAAGAGGGAATAGGGTTTCAGATACAATTTCTTAGACGCGTAATAATATTCGACCGAATGCCAGGATACTACCAACAGTCTCGTCCGAGGAGATTACGACCAGTTTTTATCTGAAGCCAATATGTTTAGTATGGAGACCCCTTATAAGCGGGATAAAAAGAAAGGCGTCTTCACGATGGCTACATGCGGATTCTGCTTGAAACAAAAGAATTTGATTACTGAAGACCATGGATAGGTTTCATTAGATTTCCTATTGGAGGGGGGGGGGGGGGGAGGTTACGCCTTAGCGACACGGAGAGTGATATGGCGGACACAGCACACTCCTGCTCATTATCTGATAAATTCTTTAAGTCTATTGGTCACTGTGCATACGACTCTGATTATTTTATCGAAGTTGGCAAACCGTAGCCTAGGTTGTGCTTCATAACCAGATAGTAAGCCTATATTGGTATTGCATTGACCTCGTGTAGACATCCTGAGTGCTCTGTAAATATCACCCTATTAATGCAATATGCACTAATTGCGGAAGAAACTTTTCACGAGTTTGACGACCACGGGGGCAGACACAGCTGTAGATTGGCCACCACCTCTGTCTCCTATCTGTTCCAATTTAGAGATTGGTAAGGTTAAACACAGTTCGTGTCCACGAATTCTCACTTTTTTTTATACATGGGTTCTGAGAGAAGAAATTCTTATCAAGAATTATTCACAGCTCACCATATTGATAATAAAGCCTACCTTTCTGGTTAATTTATTCAAAATGCACACAAAGGGAAATAAGAATATGTAAAAATTTCTTCAATAGTGAGAAATATCACACTCTCCAAGCAGAGGTCCAGGTCACATAAAACACCTGCTGGGAGAATAACAAGTTCATACAGGTATTGGGTCAAGGTGTCCCATATTCAACCCAACCAGAGCTAACGTAGTGTAGCTCTGGCGGCCAGTGTAGCACAACTGCAGAGTGACGTGATTTAGCTGGGGCATGTATCTTCTGAACGGTGGCGCTAGAGTTATCGTGCGTTTCATAGTACTCCTTCGCGCCATCATTGTTCACCTCGTTCACATCAGTGCAATATTCACATTGTACTGTTGGACTACTGCCCTGAACTATCTCTATCCCATGATCCTGCACTAGATAATCTCAATATTGAACAAACATTTATTATGGTGCCACCAGGAAGAGCCTTCACTGCATATTATGCTATCAAGTTTTTGAGAAAAAAATATGTATTGATACATCTATTCTCGCATGAAACCCTCCTCCCTATATTGTGGAATTGACGTGAGTTCATCGTACAGACAATGGTCTTCCACTGGTCCAGGGCGATTACATATCTTCACACCGGTTGAATCCGTTCATTTTGCTAAAGTTGCATTACAGGTCAAGAACGATCCCTTTCCTATATGGATTTTACTACGTTACTTTAATCATACTTATGCCTACACCATAGATAATCATAAAGAATCCTAATGTCAGCTGATAGGGAGGATCGTAGTAGGAAAGGAATAATTTATGGTGAGTCATACGTCGGATGGCGACTTGTCATATTATAGTGAGCTCTGGTGATGCTAAGGAATATGTATGAAGATTCTCCTTCTGTGCTTCCATGTCACTTCAATCCCCACTCGACCTTAAAGACGATGTACATATGTACATGTAAGCTGAAAATAGATTCCTCTCTAGATGCCACTAGCAACCAATGCCAATATCATGTAATGTCATTCCGAGTCATTCTCACAAGATGGGGCCGCTACTTCAGAATACTAATATGAATGTCACAGAACCCGCCAAGTGATAATCAGGAGAGACTGTGCAGACCTTTGCTATGGTAAGTTTTTATAGGTTTGAGGCGAACATAGAGCAAGTCCCTGCGCTGCACAATTCTTGCATAACTCTTGATCCTTTCCTCCCTTCTCTCTTGGTTTCTCATTCTCTGTCCTCCTTCCCTTCCCTTGTCTCTCACATTGTCTCTCTTTTCCTCTGCCTCCCTATCTTTCAGTCATCGACATTGATCCCTTATGTTTAACAATGAACCGCAAGAACTAATGGAACGGAATGACATGTGGAGCATTTCGAAATTACAGTACATTTCCATTCTGCTTATTCTGCTTATCTGCCTTCTTAGCAATGACTGGGGCTTTGTTCATACATCAGGCGGGGGAGAATGGCGAGTTCAATTAAAATATAAGCCATTGAGCTAGATCAATCATGATACCCCATCTGGGATTCAGGCCTAAGCTTTCGTCATGATATAGGGGACAGAGGCATTGTTAGTTCATGAAGCAGTCACTAGGTGGCCAGCTGTATGGCAGGCCCATATGGGGGGACATGACTTGTATTCTGGCTCTTTGTTCTTACGAAATTCAACTGCCTTTCAACATTTTACTATGGTTCCCTTGGCTCTCAACACCCATCCTAGAGCAGGATGAGATACTGGTCAAATCCAGGACATGATGTTTTCCACATGGAACACTTTATATACATATGTGAGCAAGGCTAGAGTTGTGACACTTCTCAATTATCACTCACTACTTTTGCACCTCCATTTAGTGAAGAACACATAATTTTTCACCTCCATTAGTGGAGAACACCCACTCGGGAGGCGTCATGGCAGCCCCCATGGCTCATAGGCTATATGCCGTATAGGGGGCGTTGTGGGTTCAGATCCCACTCTTGATTGAGAAAATCGGGATCAGAAGGGCAAGTTATCAATTCCTCTCCACATACAGAAAGGTACACCAATTAGTCTGAGATGCAAGCTCTTTACTTTGCCATGGACATTCACGTTTTCATCTTCAGTACGTGTTTAATTGTATGAACGACATTTTTTCCTTGTGTAAAGATGCTGTTAATTGAGTCCCATTCACGCCAATAAAACTGTCATTTGAACAAATTTGTATAAATGACAATAGCACGTTGATAATGTAAGGAAATATGATATAATTACACCAAATAATGCACTCAACATGAATGATTTAGGCGGTGAAACCTGTCACGTGCTTGTTGGTTTTATCTATGAACCTTGTCTTTGTTAACGAATAAACAATTTTGATTTAACATGACAAGAGACACGTTAAGTGCTTACGATTTGTTACTTCATGCTCGCGAAAGCTGTTAATGTCGTCACAGGCCGGGCAACCGAAACATCAATCAAACATAGGTCGCTGTAGGACTCACGTAACGGGGGACCTCAGCGACCGCGATTAATGATAATAAGTTTCCCAGGCCAACATTGCTGACGAATGGCCGATAACGACGCTCCGGGCGCTCTGCACTCATACTGCATTATATTTTTTTATATCAAGGAAATAAAGAGTCGGGTTTCTTGAGTTGTAAGTCGAGCCTAGAGACATTGACAGAGCAAGGTAGAAATACAGGTAGGTTCGTGGTCATGATACCCAGGGGTGTTAGACAATGAAGTGAGATGTGGAATCAGTGTTATTTGTCGGTGGTATATAACATAAAGGGCACCAATTATAGATATAGAGTACATTCTGATATGCTGTTGTAGAGTTTTCCGAGAAGGTTACCTACGAATAATTTAGAATAACATTATATTGTCATTAAACCTAACCAAATCCATGTCCCGTCAATATAAGTGTTTAGATCAGTAACTTAGATAATATTCAAACCAAATCCAGTGTCTGACGAACAACGCAGTATTTTGTTTATGATACATAATGCAGTCTGAAAAAAACAACATGTATTTCCCTAACTGGATTTTTCTATTTCAAAATCCTTTTTAAGGGGGGCCAATGTTTTCATGATCAAGGTGCAATGTGGAATTACATGTACTTGAATATAGAGGGATTGATCTCGATTTGTCCTCACTGTTTCATCATTCCTACTGCAGCTCGATTCACAAAGAAGGCAAAACCTGAGATGTATGGAATTTATAGGAAAAGTAATTATTTGATATTTACATGAACATTATTCATCACTTTGAGACTTGTACTGTGTGTTATGAGGAGTGCCTTCATCCATCTACCATAGATTCACCTATCAGTGACTTTCGAGGCAGTGTCGCGATCATATTTTGGAATTACATGTATATAGCATTAGCCAGTGATACACATTTGTTAGTACGGTAACTCATAAGCGAACTTGAAACAGTGGCATGCATACATTCATAATATGTATTTACATCGCTTTATCTCGGAAAACACCGATAGCAAAAGGGAAGAGAATCATCTAAGCATGTAAGTGATGTACATGGGTGTCCGTGTACGGGAGTGCGTAAATATTTATATCGTATATGAATTTTAAACAAAACATGTGTGCTTAGAACCCTATATGTCTGAACTAACCGAACGAGACCAGCCACTATTAGTAGCGATAATACTAAATATTAACTACATGTATATGTCCTTGGTTGAAACTCGTATGGGTCGCAAGTATTTTAATTCTCCCAGAGGCCCAGCGATATATGTTCATTTTATCAGCAAATTTGATAATGATCATGGTGTCCCAAATAGCATCACTGTAATGATTGATCTATACGAAGAATACTTGCACCAACGAAATGCAATCACTATGACTGGGCAGGTCAGACAGACGACGTTGTTATCGCCTTCCTAGTTCTATTAATCATAACATAACAGTGTAGGGGGTCGGTGTCGTGTCCAATAAGTATTCCAAACCGACATGCATGACCAGGCAGGCAAGGTGCGCATACAAAACAGTGACATTACATTGAGTGGACGTAATCGACACTGAATGATATTCATGCGTATAATAAAGCGGGGCAGGAATCCCTGCCCGACCCTACCATGTGTGAGACCATGGCCATCTACAGAGATGGCAGTTTTCCATGTTTCATTTTCAGTTTATCAAATTATCTTTTCTTGTGTAAAACAAAGAGAGAATACCAATGACAATGTCTTTATCAAGTTTTCTCGGTCTTTCTGAGGCAGCATATTCAACATGGAAAATATCTCTTATATTTTTCATGAGCCCAACTGGCATTCCTAAATCTATGTGGACCTTTACTTTAAAAAAAAAGTTAGAATTATCATGTCGTTACCGAAAGATTGTGCAATATGATTTTATAATTAAAAATTACAAATTTGATAATGATGGAATATAGCCAATTGAAATATTGGTATACACATGCACGTAGACCCTATACTTGCTACACAGACTATTATCACCGAAAGGTTTTGCCTACCTCTGTCGGTATCCAGGGTCAGTATCAATCTTTTCATGACCACATCTACCGCGTATGACACCTCTTATGTATACGACAGCAGAAAATAGAACTATGTGACGAGAATGAGCCTTGTTATATCTACTCTCAGGTCAAGCCGCTTACAGAAAACCAAGTGTGCCGAGGTGTGGCTGCAGCCTATAATGGATTATCTAACACACATATTTTTGGGGGTAAACGTATTTTTGTCAATTGAATTATCCGAAGAATCCCATACATACACATGTATTTGTAATAATTTTAGTTATGGCTCGTCTTTTTTCTTCTACGCATCATTATGGACCTATTTCCCAAAACTTAGGGGTTTCCACTTGACATAGTATATATATTTGGTGAGATCCACTTAACACGAAAAGTTCACATTTTCCTTGTGAGTAAACATGAAAACAAACATTACATGTATCAAGTACGGGCGATGAAATGTGTAATTTGATGACAAGTGGTATGGAACATCTCATGTTATTTTGCGTTCCGCTACAGATAATATTAACATTAAATAGACTAATCTCAAACAGGTAGTTCATATCCTTATGTTGAAGGTGCTCATCTAACTTCCAGTTAGGTTGTTCGTTGAGGGGATTAAAGGTATATAATAGTCTTCTATCTGATGTTGGGATATAAACAAACAGCTTTTACATCTGTTCGCCTCGGAAATTCTTGTTGATTCTCACACCATGCCGAAAAGTGCTTCTCTATAGACATTTGTGACATAATGCCGTCTGGAGTTTTGCATTTTGATCAACAACAGTCAAATACGTGTGCATACATTACCAGGGGAAACAGCATGCTACAATATCTCACATTACACTGGATTAGCAGTGGAAAGTACCGACAAAAGGATTTTGTGTATTATCTGAAAGTAGATATAAGTCACACTAGGATAACTTTTTTCATATGTATATTTTTTTTTATAGATATATAGCAACTTGTATTGATGAAGAATAGATTGCGATCTTGGTTTTTACAATCGAAGTCCTATCACAAGTATAGTGATATCCCTGAATATAGATGATAATGATGAGGTTTCATGAACCTGCTGATTGTTATGGGCTTTTTTGTTTTTAGTTTGTTGTTTTTCTGTTGGTGGTGTTTTTGTTGTTTTTTTTTTTTTGTTTTTTTTTGGGGGGGGGAGGATTATTTTAAAACAGGAAAATAACAATGGTGAAAGCCATTATCACACAATGATCCGTTTGTGGCATTCACCACATTAGTGATGATAAAACACCGTTACTCTACCAGTCACCTCATTATGTAAACTTGATTCCCGTTTCGGGTTTTACTTTATTATCATCTCAGGTATAACATACAGGGTGTGCATTTCTATTTGCCAAGGTTAAGTTTACAAACTCCGCGCTAACGACTTGTTAGGCTCCACATACGAACACACAAAAAGTGCCTGCTTAGGTCATTAGTCGTGTCAGATGGATGCGGACAGAAGCGTGAAGCACAATGGAGTGATTGATAGCTGAGTGTTGGTTTACCGCTCAATTTTAGCTCTATGACTGCAGCAGATTGTCTGCGCGCGGGTGATGTCGCCTCTCCAAAAAACGCATACCCTACTTTTAAGCCATTACCTTGACCTATTTCTTTATAGATGTAAACTGCAGAGATCTACTTTCAAACACACACACACATACACAAGATAGTCAACTCAGATCACTAGAAGTCCGCTACTCACATGATGGAGTAGATCTTGCATATAGAAAATATCTACTGCATATATTCTCATGAGCTTTAAGTTTAGACGATTATAAAAGTCACCTTTGGACATGCCAAGTCACATTCAAATTGCATTAGAAAGCAATATGTGGGTGGTGTGGCTATGACTTCGCGACCGCAAATGGGTAAATCCATTTCCTCCACAAAAAGATATGACTAACTGAGCCATTTTACAAAAAGAAAACAAATTTAATTCTATTTGCCAAAAAAAAAAGTATCAATGAATGAAGGCTTTTCGTCTTCATGTCGAACCACATTATACATGGTTTTGAGATTGAAGTTTCTTTAGGCACAATATATTTTACAAAAGGTATGGAAATGGATTTTCGCGTATTTATTCAACGTGGAGGATGAAGGCGGGGGTGGGGTGTGGTGCAGTAGTAGCGCGCTTGCATGTGAATCGCAGTTTATGGACTTCAAACTTCCACTATGCTGTATTTCTTGTTTGTCATCCTCATACCACAGATCTAAAATAACCCTGTATTTTCTCATCAGGTGAAGATCTGACATCCATTATCCTAATTTAACAATATAAAGCGTTTAGATCGCTTTTCAGTTCATGGTTCCCAACATTGAACTATAAACAGCTAGTTTGATACTCTTTCAAATGAAAAACCTATCAGAACCAATCGTAGAAACAGGAGTTGGTACTTCTTCGACGCCACCGTAGATGGTGCTGCAGCTGTCGAAATGTCCAGATGATTTACAACGATGAATTTTTCTCCATGTTGAGCCCCGGCCTCGATTCCTATTACATGGCGATTGGTTCAGCAATTTCCATTGTGATTTATCCGTTCAGGGGGTCGTGTATGAGACTATAAAGAGTGGATAGGTCGACTTCGCCGCTATTATAACCAATGGCCAATAACGGTAATTCATACGACATCTGACAGGAAAGTGAGACGAGCCATCGGCGGATGAGTTATGTTATGTCTAGACGACAGGCCGTGGTGCATGGTCAGCCCCGAGGTAAAGGAGTGTCATGGATCGCCCGGCCATGTTAAACAGAAGCTACACCGTCATAGGATTACTTGATATGCCAACCGCGACTCCTTCATCCCCGGTCTCCTCATCCGACCACAGTGGAGGGAGTTGGGGGTAAGGGGGATTGCAATTGATTATATGTGGTGTCAGGTATGTGCAAGGATCTGTCTATGGCGACTAACTACCTAAAAAGGTTGAATGAACGACTGGCTACATTATATGCATCGCATCTCACAGAGTGGATCTTGTTTCAAAATTATCAATTGATACCATAGTATCCCCTGTCTAATTAGTGAACCATGAAGTGCCGAATAGCATTATGAATAAGTCATGTTTGAACAAAGCAAAAATAAAAGCACAATTCCAAGGTGTATGTGTCCAGCTGAATAGGCGAGCCTTAGAAAATTATCGATTGGATGGCTGGGGCGAGTGAGACCACATAAAATAATCTCAATAAATACAATAACCGCATTTGTATCTATATTGCCTAAACAGGGGCGATCGAAGATATCTCCTTTTTAATCAGAAATATATATGTAGGTGTTTCAATGTACACATAAATGGATGGGGGAGATATTATATTAGGCCTATAGTAATATACATATTATAGGACCCCCCCAAAAAACAAGAAAATTGAGATGAGTTTATGACTAGAGTACATTCAAGTAGATTTTAGGAGTCGGCCGTTCGGTCAGGGGTCAGTATGGACTTGCACACCTTCACCGCACGTCCTCCGGTGTAAACACACCTATCGGAACGCCGAGTGACCACTGCCTACAGCGTCCCGCGCATGCGTATTCATCTCCGTCTCACGCTCCATCACAGCATTCCTCAGCGATCACCGCCCGGAGTCTCTGCGCGCATTCATCGTGTGGTTCATTTTGGTTGTTTGTGTTGGTGTTGTTTTCTGTGAGCTTTGTTTTGTTTTGGAGAGTTGGAGGCGAGTCGTGGTCGGCTAATCATGCCTGGGTGGTGTCCATATCCGCCCAGAGATGGGAGTGTCATCCACATGCCGGGCATTACTGACTTCACCACGTCACCTCCTCCAGGGGCTGACCAGGAGGAAGGGCGGGGATGGAGATACAATTAGAAAGAGAGAGGGACGAGGGGAATGTTTCATTATGACATTGCGTTTTAAGTGGAGGTATTGTCTAATTTCACTGTTAAAATCTCTCATTCTACTCTTTCACACCTGATGCATAACGAAACTGAACACTTTCAGGCGGAGAAAGTGTTGTATATGAATCTGTTATCCTGTATATAATGACATCCATGTACCATGCACAGTAGACGGTCGATTAAGCCACCGTTCTCCATGCTGTTCAACAGAGAGTTAACAGACCTGTATTCCCAGTGTACACGGTTATGTATCTGAAGATAGGTATCTGTAGGTGGCTGTAACTGCTGGCTGGCCGACTTGAGTGAGTCAGTATAAAAGGGGGTACATTATATTCATACTTCAGTAATCATCATAACAGTCTGTAATCCATCAACATTATTTTTTCCTTTTGTGTTTTCAGGTGATGGAAGAAACGGAAACTCAGATTACGTGGCCTTCAAAGTTAAAAATAGGAGCTAAATCTAAGAAGGGTAAGTACATAATTACACTGTGTACGGTTATAACCATCTGTCTTCTCCTATATAACAGGGTCTGTTAGCATATATAGGGTAGAATATGTTAGGATTGATAATAAAATATTAGTATATATCATGGTACGGCAATAGGCCTATGATGTTCCTCTTTAAAAGGCTCTCTGAAGTACCTCAGTAGTATCCGACTAGCCGACTTAGATGCACTGCAATTTAAAAACACATGGAAGTGTGAGATAATAAATCAACACATGCTCTAATTCCTCCTGCTTTGTGTAATGAGATAATTAGACCTAGCCAAGTAATGGGTTTTGGCTGGTGCCCCAGTCTAATGTGGTAACCTGGCAGCTACCTGAATTAGATAGTCACGCTGCTGCTAGCATGTAACTGGTGGATGGTAGACCCTATGTGTTTGTTGTTAGGTCCCTCTGGTGAAGCAGTGGTCACAGTGGTCAGTTATCCGTATGAATCCTCTGGCTGTGTTTCCAACCCATTACAATACAATGGCTTTTTAATGATGTCAGATGGTGTATGGCCAGGAGCGGGCGCTCTCGGCCTATCTCTGACGCAAAGAGGATCAGTATGTCTCACACACCGCTATAGACAAGGGGATTCATTAATATAACAGAAGGGACATTACACCGGTGTGATCATGCCTTTAAACTAGCCTTTTCCTGCATTTGGATACCATCTATGCGAACTACAGAACAGAATGTGGCTGTACTTCATTTATGTCTCAAATTCTTATGGCAGTCCTGATAGGTTTTCTCAGACATTAGGCCATTTTGCTCAAGTGTAAGAGTTTTGCAGAGAACCACGCATCCTTTCCTTAGCCTCACACACTATGGGTCCGCTCCTTTGTGCAGTGGCGTGGTGGATGAGGTGGTGGGCGCGGTGGTGGTGGCTAGATTAGTACGGTGTGGGGCCCTGCAGGCTGGATCGTGCCTTGATTCGCTGGATCTACGCTGTCAGGGAATATCTTGGGCTGTTGCCAATCTCCAAGAAAAAAGAAGGCACTGAAGAAAAAGACCAACAACAGAGCAGCGACAACAGAAACCGCTGCTATCGCCGTAGCCTTGCACCTTGTGTCTGTTGCCTGGCAACAGGCCAAGATGGCGGCGCTGCAGGAAGGAGCACGCGACCCTGCGCACCATCTGGTGGCCGGGGATGACACTTCTTGGCGCAGACGGCGTTTGTGGAGACGTCCTAGAGGGGTTCCCTCGGATGAATTCAGTAGAGCATTAGTTGCCAAAATGAAGTATCCGAAGTGTTCTGTCGTATAGAGCCTCCTGGCCACTCCCTCACGTCAATAAGGGAACATCTTGCTATCATCTAAAGGTTTTCATTACCGAGTACATATATATATATATATATATATATATATATATATATATATATATATATATATATATAAATATAAGTTTTGTTCAGAATCGTATAGCTAAATCTTGTAATGTATATCTAGATTAAGAGCCAGCGTGAGTGATGGAAAAAAACCCTCGGAGAACTAGACTTATCTCTGAGTACACGATATATACATACTGGTGGTATGATTGTATACATTAGTGATATGAAGTGTTCAGACGTCCAAAGCACTACTTACAGTCTGCTGATGTAAGCTGCGCCCGTTGTGAGGGTGAGCAAGTTGTAGGGACGAGGATGATCCTTGTTACCATGGGAACCCTATGCTAATGTGGCCACTTACAGACTCATGTTTACATGATTAACGGCATAATTATTTATAAAACCCCACTGACTCAACCGGGCTTCCCAGAATACCAATGTAGAGTGCTGGTATGTCCATAAACGCCCCCTGAGGTGAATATGGATCCCATAGCAGAGCTTGGTGAGTTTTACTTAAAGCCGTGACCCACTGAGGGATGAATCTCTCTGCGATATTTGACCTACCCTGAATCGCAGGGAGGGGAGGTTTATCGCAAGGGCTGTCGACCCCCCACAGTGGGGGTTGGTACAGGAATCGCATGTTTTTTTTGTGTGGTCTACTGTGCACTTTGTACTGACTTTTTTCTGAGATAATTCCCCTTCCCCTATAATCGCAACTAAACTGATATGCCTCGTTGGCCAGGGCTACCCGGCGATTCCGAGACATGCGACTGATGACCCTCTCCAGAGGGGTACAGGGCTTCACAGACAGGATCGCAGGGGAAAATTCAAACATGTTTTAATTCTCTCGCATGCAATTCCTGGCTCCTCGATGGTACAATTTGTCAGCAACAAACCGCGGTACCCTCCACGATGTCGGTATTGGAATCTCACGGACGGGAATCGCAAGATACGACCCACTGGGCGATTCCAGATGGAGGGACCGTTTATCGCAGGGAAAGGAACAAGAGTCGTACAGTGGGTCACACAATTTATTTGTAGCCCGCTTATAACATATAACTGCAGACTATAGATACTGCGTCAAATGGGGTTTACCCTTCTAGGTCTACCATCGATGCTCTGGTATGTAAGGAGCCAGATAAACTTGGTTATATCAGTTGTAATCAGTTTTAGCATTACTTGGAACCCCAGCGGACAAGTGCCAATGGCTGAATATGCACTGAATATCCGAAGTTTTTCGATATAGTCAACCAACCCGATGTCATTACACAAGAATGAAAATTCACCAAAGAAACGGCTCTCGTTTAAGTGTGAAAAATTCTAGACAATTTAGTTTTAACGAGTTTTCTAGGAGGAAAAAATATACGAATATTGAACTGTGTGTGTACAGCTCACCACTACGCACTTATACACTGCCCTGAACCCTGTTGTGGACAGGAATCGAGCAGAAAATAAACGTTACAAGCAGATTTACCTGTTCCCGGAAACCGCCGCAGCTGTGAACGGTCCATCATCTAGCGTAGGCCTATATATCAGCGATACAGGTTTTCCGACAAATCATTGAATTCCGACTTTTCATATGAACATGCAAAACTCACAGAGTTAGAGTATATATAGGGATTCATAGCTATTGTGTTCCAAAATAATGTTATGAATAATTCTTTTTATAATCGTTTTAGATTTCCGATATTTTTGTCCTGAGTCCCGACTTTCATCCCTGTATCAGTGTTCTTGGCGTTCAAACCAGCCTTATCGTTCTGACTTGCATTTTGGTCCGTCATGTATTGCTACCTGGATTCCCCGGGATTTTTTTCTGTTTTTTTCTTTTTTTTTAATTCATAAAGCATTTACGGCAGACAAAGTTCACCAGACAGGGGTGATCTTCTACTTTGGAGTCGCAATAAATGTCCATCAAGATACACGAACATGGACATCACAGTATAGTATAGAACTAGCATTGACAGATACAAATGACATATATATCCTGGTAAGTAGATCTTATGATCAAAAAGCCGTTAGTTATGTAATCTAATAATTTCATGACTAATCTTACGATGTCATATTTATCTCATGATTTAAGTAATGTCCGTTTCTGGTACCATTGCCAGTAATATTTCTTTTACGTGGGCCTTGAATGCATCTCCTGGGGGTTTCTGTTGCACTGTGGTTGGGAAAGGGTCCCAGTATTTACCAACAAGGGTCGTGAAATTTAGAACGTGGGGGTCATGAGGGTCACGACCCCGGCTTGTGCCAGAGGTGTAAACCACCCGTTCTCCTAAAACGTGTTCCATATTTACTTACAACTTGGAGCTGAAACTGCGGATTTTGTCCAGTAGTCATTAGGGTGTTTACCATCTTTTGTCACGGTGCGGGCATGGTTCAATTCTGGTCGGGTTATCTCCGTAAGAAGAAACCTCTGATGACGATAAGATATAACAGGATGCGGCTCGCAGATCTATTTTTGCCTGGGTATCTTCGTCATAGCCATGTGATACATGTGCAGATTGTATTCTTTCTGTCTGAAGGTATCACAATAGAGCCGCTTACGTTTGTACAAAATAAAAATAAGTAACTCAGAGTCACAGTAGCCAGATAGTGTACCAATACTTGTATGAATGAATTTGTATGAATGTAAATCTTGGAATACCCGCTGGTATAAAAGAAATGTGTGATAGAGCGGAGGATTTAACAAGGCCCCACAAAAAAGACTTGGTGAGTATGCAGGGTTTGCTCGGTGTGGTCTTATGTCATTATCAGGTTAATTATCTTGTTTATCACCTCATCATTGCTGTTATTGGTATGTCTGGTATGTTCGGAAATGGCGTATCCATCTGGATTGGACGTTGGACGGATAATGATTGGTACAATGTCCGGAGGATCTGTCAGAGTAATAACAAAATCAGTATAAATGCAAAATTGAAGGGGATTTGATGCATTATTCTGACAACAAGGCCTTGGTCCACTGCATCTTGGCCTTGTGTCTAGAGGCTAAACTTCAAAAGGTGGTGTGACAAGTTCCATACTTTAAGACGTAACCTGGATGGTTTTTTTGTGAGCAAGTATTTTTTACTGGAATTCTGAAAAGTAAATCATTTCAGATGGATGAATATTTTCATTTTGCTAAAACTTATAGCCTGCATCAGGTTCAAACATTGTTCAGTGTATGGAACTTGCAATTACAGAGATCACTCTATACCGTAGCTAGGCGAATTCCCTGAAAGTAGCTACATCAGTTCAAGCCTATGTAGGGGATGTGCTAGGTGCTGCTTAACGTTTTCTCTACTTCTCACTATAATACATGGTTTACAGCAGGGAAATTAGTATGGTTGTGACCTTCACAATCAGGGGGTGTGCATACAAATTAGAAATGCCGACATTTTCTGTAGTCTCAAGAGGATCATAGCCTGGTCGTAAATTCTGAACTCTTCTGTCTAATGTTCCCCGGCTGAGGAACGCGTGGTATGTCACACCATAAGGTGGGTGGAATGCAGCAGCCAGGCTCCAGGCGGGGCAGGATGTGGTCAGAGCTGGAGTTTCCAGTTCAGGGCACTGGCTAGCAAAGGTAGGCCTATATCGACCAGTCCCTGGAGAATCTAACACCAGTTGGCATGATTGCATAAATCATATGATCATATACCTTGTCTATTCTATGTCACCTAGGTCGCACTTGTAAGTGGCAGGTCGATTTAGAGACATTGAATATCACAGATGGTACCTTTTTATTTTTCGATGAAAATCCTCCTTTTCTTGTGTACCACTCCCCTCTTTACCCTGATCGTAATAGAGCGAAACTATGATCCGGTGAGCAAAAGACGCTGCGGGCAGTAATTTTTCCAAGCCTTACCGACTTACTTTGACTTTTGCTTACCAGTACTTGGTTTCCCTATTCCTATATACCTTGAAATATCGATAAAAATGCTTAATTCTTTACCTGAAACACTTCCGAAGCAAATGGCCACCCTTATCGAGTAACCACAACAGCTATTGTTTCGTCCCGCTGCTGTATTGTATCACGTGATCAGAGCGGGACGAAAACGTCAGAGCGGGACAAAAACATGAGAGCGGGACGAAAACGTCAACCTCGACACATAACTTATTTTTAATGCACCCCCCAGCAGCGGTATGTAACTCTAGTTAGTGCAATAATGGGTATATAGGAATAAATCTTACCACATTACCTCTCGATATTACCCACCTCCCCATCTCGCATTCCTCCCTGTATCGTGTGCCATATAGTGCTTCTTAGACCCTCTTCCTCTTCCTATGCCTTCTCTGTCCCACTCATATATCACTCGCCTCCGTTCCTCACTAAACTCCTGCAATCCTCCCACACCCTATCCCAAACACTCATCCCCCTCTCCTCCTCTTCCTTCTCCTCCTTCTCCACTTCCCAGCACGATCGGTTTAAGTGGCCGGGGTTTTTAATACCGCAGGTGCGGTGTCAGACGGAGGCTTTGACCCTTGACCTCTGACCTCCGACCCAGGTCAGGTGGCTGACATCAGGTGTGCTGCGATGCTGGGCGTTTCGATCCCCGCCCCGCACTTCCCGACAGGCACGACTAGTTCCGGTCTTACCACGCAGGCGCAGCTCTCCACACCCAGAACTCGCCCTTGCTCACTCTCCTCCCACAGCTTTGATTTCGGTCAGTTGGTTGCACTCCGCTACGGTTTCCGTCAGGCACGCTTTCCTCGGGTTACACTTGGGCTGTATCTCTGGTCCGTTTCAATGGTTTTACCAGAGGAAGAGAATAAATTAGATGTTAGATGTATAATTGATTGATTCCAATGATATACATATACTGTTATTTTTCTTTAGGAAAAACTTCATTCAGCATAGGGTACATTCTCTTCCGGTACATGTTTCCAAACTTGATGAGATACAACAATTTAAGTTGGACAAGTGTGCTCTCTCAGTCAAGTTTGAAATCAAATCGCAAGAGACTTGTGCGCTCATCAGAAGGATTCGAGATTTAAACCCGCACCACAGGGCGAGGGGCAATGGATGCTGACGATTTTGCATTTTTGCATTCCCATCTGGCGACATGGTTTCCAGTTGCAAATCACTAGAAAACTAGGGTTGTAATCTCCGAATAGAACCCCTCGCGTGACCCAATGTCTCCAGGACCAGGCCTAATGACGACTCAATGTTAGACCCATAGTGACTCAGTGTCAGACTAATAACGACTCAGGGTTTTTCAGTGTGATACCTTAGTGGCTGTGTAGTACCTCAATTCCAAACCCTTTATCAGACCGATAATGGTTTAGTGTATGATCCATAGAGGCTCAGTTTGAGTCGCGTTGGAGGGTGAGGGAGCCACCCGTTCCGCCTGGCCTTGGAGGCCCGCACATAACTACATAAAACGGCGAACAGCTGCCGGCTGGTCTCAATGCATGCTTCATCTGCAGGGCACATCCATCAACACAGAGCTGTTTGACGGAACTATGGCCACGGTTAATGAAATATCCCCAACACGTGGGAACACGTGAACAACAGAAAACTGCGAGCTATGGCAAGCGGCTGATACCGAGCCGAGCTGCTCCCTTTAAACGAGGTCAAGGTCACGCCCGCTAGGATTACCTACTGTAAGGCAACAAGGCGTTGGTTTCACGAAGTTCAGATTTCCTCTAGTTCACCTATGTTAGAGTTATTAGCTCTTTTTGTTTGTTTGTCTATGTCCCGTCGAGTTCCAATTATCGACTTAAAACTATTTCTGTATCTAGCATGAGGCAAATGCCGAAAGGTTAAGTATTAGATATCTTTCTATTCATCAAGATATCTTAATCTAGAAACATTATGATGTATCCAGACTAAACAAGTGCAGAAAGGTTTGACATTTTCAATATCTTTCTATATATCAAATGCCACTACTTGTATCATAATTCAGAAACTTTATCAAGTAAAGGTAGATAAAATGTTGCGTGTTCAAGTTGAAAATTAACGAGCTGAAGTAAAAGCTAAGATTACTTTACACAACAGGTCCTTGTCCATCTGGGAGAATTTGTATTATTTAGTGTCAAGTTTTTTTACCATGTGTTGTAGGGTAGATCGGGGTGATCGCAGAGAAATATGCCCCGCAGCCCACACTGACGAAAGCTCTTGTCAACATGCAGACTCCCCCCCCCCCCCCCCTACACACACTCTAGCTGTTGAGCCTTGACTCTGTACTTAAAGAACTGCCAGACTCTTAGATTTAGAAGTTGCTAACTACTGCGGGCCAAGAGGCTGCTCGTTACTGTCATGCCATGCAGTCAGGGTCCATACTTAATAGCCCCATCTCCTGAAGTTATCAAGACCTACTGCCATAGGTTTCTGACTTTTCCATGTTACTCATGATAACACATGTAAAGATACTGGTATAGAGAAAAATGTGTATGGTAATGTGAGTGTAGGAATTTCCTTTAACATGTACTCGGAGCAGTGATAAATCTCATTTAAGTGTCAATTTACAATAGTTTTCGCTCCCTAATGGCCCTCTGGCCCTTAAACGTTATCGCTAGAGTACGGTCTTTACGTTTGCTTTGAATTGCATAAAGTATATGGCAGTGATGCGACTCTAGAATGCGTGTTAAGACTTTCTGCACGAAATGGCCTTCACTACATGCTAAAACCATAGATCAAATGGATTACAATTGTATCCTGGCGCTTAGTACCTGCCCTAAAAGCCATCAAACCCTAGATGTGAAGTATGAGTCTCTTTTCTTCACCGCAGGCATCTATCTACCAACAATAGGAGCTAATGATAATCTAAGGTGTTAGGTATATAGCCATGTGACTTCTGCGTGTTTTTCCGGAGGTACCTCTCGAGGACAGTGTAAATCTGAGAAGAAAAAAAGGTGGCAGAATAGAATAGCCATTTTAGCTCTCAGCTGAAGCCAGAAAGTCACGTAGAATAGCTCAAAAAGCAAGCCCTTGAACTCGCTACATGCCTTTTCCGGATTTTTAAAGATTTCCAAATCCCATGTCTGGGTGTAAGAGCTTTGGACAATGTAATCAGATAAAATACCCTCAGAGAAGTGCTATGCTGTAGGTGCCTGTGAAGTAAGTTTTAACTGCCTTAGAAGTAGTGGCCCCAGGAATAGTTACTGGATTGCAGCTTACTAGTCAATAGGCTCAAGGATGATGTGTATACTGTGAAATTCTATCAAGGAACTATTGGTCAGAGAGGTGGCCAAAGTGTTTAGAGGAAACCAACCAATATTCAGTAACCTGCTAGATAATGCAGTAATGAAGTTAGCATAAGTGGCATTGTGGGTGAGTTTGATTAGACGGGAATATCCATAGTAACTTCGTAATTGTTTTTTTTGTTTTTGTTTTTTTAGCCCTCTTGTGTACATAGTTACGGTGGTTAGGTACAGTTCTAAACTGTTATTCAAGGTAGCATCAAGCTAGGGGACAGACTTAGCTTCGTCTTACACCTATAGGTAATATTGAGGAGAAACTTCAAAGAAGGCAACACCAATCACTGGAAAGCGTCCTTCAGTTATGTATTGGAGACATTGGTATATCTTTTCCAATAGTAATCATACGCACAAGGAATATGAGTATTCTTCATACAGGTGAGCTGTGCAGTGTTTTCTTCTGAAAGATGAGCTGTGCAATGTGCTCTTTTGACGGGGCTTGGGATTAGAGACGGAGGGCTGGTTTCCCATTACTTTAATGCCAGTGAAGATGGCCTTGTGTTCGCCTCGTCCCCCGGCTCAGGCTGGCGGACCAGGTGCGACTTTCTGGTGTTTGTACACCACACACAGACCACACCTGATTATTTGACGAGGTTGCAAATCCCTAACGCTGCGTATAAAGGAGCATGTGAGGAGGTCGCTAGGGATAGACCTCACTGGATGTTTCTGTTCAGGTCAGCTGAGTCCTGTATGTATGTAGTTTGTATTTCATTGAACACTGGTGACCGGTCTCTTATATAGACAAAGTCGCCCGTGGATCAAGTGTCATTCAGTATGATTCGTTGTACAATGCCGCCCTTGTAATGATCCTGCATCTCATTGACAATCGATAAACATCACAAATCTCATCCGCCGGTAGGTACGGGATCAATACACGAAATGACCCCTGTTTGCCAAAGTGATCATAGGGATCTCTATTTGTTAAGGCGTGTGGCCCCACTCTGATATTGTGGAGTCATCAGCTTTTTAGTAACTGACTACAGTTTCCTCTGTGATAAGCCTGCAATGCCTTCGTTCAAACACAGAGCCATCCAAGTCCCTGATGTAAAATACTTTATAAAATATTACCAGTACTTAGCTCATCTGATTTATCAAGTGTGAATGAATTTGCAGAGTATCAGAAGATATGGTACGAGGAAAAGGCGTATGTATATGTACGAGACAGAAATTCCAAATGAATTAATTAAGGATATATTAAACACGGGTGATCCTCTTAGAATCATTACACGTATTGCCTCTAAAAATGCTAACAAAAGCAGCGTCAGGATCTCCTTTTCATTTGTTCTATTTTGGAAAAAGTGGACATTATACTAAGCGACAACGAATAAGTGAGTCAACCAGTCTTTGTTAAACAATATATTTTTCCTTGACATAACTACAATATGGACTACCTCCCCAGGCGGGGAAAGGCCAACTGATTTTGAGACACTGAGCTCTGTGCACCAATTTTTGTCCTTTACTTTCAAAAACATTTTAAAAACAGAAGCGCTGCTGGGTTTTTTGACGTTTTGACGTTGTCTTTCCATTTTTGTGGCCCACTCAGCCTTCGACCTCGGGGGTTGTTGCTAACAGCTCTAATAACAGTCAATCCATCACGTGACCTACCAGTGGCGCCCTCTAGTGCGGACGTGTGGTGTAATCAGTCCCAGCGCCGTGTCCCAAGTCGTCCATCAGTGTTACATGCTCTGTCTTATGTTAGATGTAAAGCATGCAGTATTAAAGGGTTAATCCATAGACCAATTCCAAAAGCAGTAAACCTGGAGGGCTGGGCAAGTTGTTTCTCGGTACACTCTATGCCAAAAGTATCGATTATCTTCAAAGACCAACTCACCGATTCTGGGACATAGTGCGTTTTCAGACCTCTCCCCACTTCTAAAAGGGAAAGATTGATTACTGGGCTTTTGATATATTTCCCCATAACAGGGCAACATTGTTTCTGACACCTACGTCTTGGACATAATACTGGTGGACGTCGGTCTCGGTTTCAGTTGGTTTAAAGAAACCAGATTCTAGGTTTATAGCTGTTCTCTAAAAAAACATACAGAATCATAGAATAGAATCTGAACACCCATCCAACTGACGTTAAAAGTAATGGTCTGAATAATGTTCTTTTTTATCACTTTGTCGAGCAGCAAATACGAGATGGCCCTGTCTCTTGAGATCGGGACAAAGAATAGATCTGTTGCCTGTAATTTCTTGTTGAGGTTCAAATACAAGGGGTGGAGGTAATGGTTGTAAGGTCGAGACAAAAGGGTGGGGCTATGTGAGGAAAGTCCCCTGTACTTATTCGCAGGTCTAAGCGGTTCTTATCATCACATTCCCCTACCCTCGTATCTATTCTTAGAGGCAATGACGTGCAGGGAGGTTTGTTTGAGTCTCACCCAACATGTGCATCATCGAGTCAGTTGTTCCCTTTTAAACAAAGCTACGGAAGTAGCAGGCTCCCTGTCAAACGTTTCACTTTTTAAAAGTAAAATATCCGGGACAATCCTTTATGTTCAACATCAAGTACTTACCCGTGTTTTTTAAAGTGACATTAACTGCGTTTGAGGAAGTTCTCAGGCCTATGGTTCGATAGGGGACATTCATAAAGTATGTATGCAGAATTTCTGATATTTGGGACTCCCCTCCCCCTCACAATTTTGTACGCAATAGAATAAGGAAGGAGCATATATACGCAAAATTTCTGAAACCTTGGACCCAACCACCACCCACCCCCCTCAGTGCGTACGTACTTCATGGATGGCCCCATATGTGAAACAGTAATCCTGTACGAGATAGTGTTTATTTAGAATTTGCCATCTTTTAAAGTGAAATAGTAGTATAGAATATAGTTCTTAATGGCCGAAAATGAATGTTCCTTTCTCGGCAACAAAGGAACAGTCATAAGCTCAGGCCAGTGTAGCACCCCTCTCCAGCAATTTGCCTAAAACGGGATTCACACGGTGGGATTCATGTACCTCACAGGCCGTTTGTCTGAGACAAATCCTGTTGAGATTTGGTACTGGAACACAATCTCCTCGTGTGAATGACAGGCTTTCATTTTGCTGAGACAACTTTTTTCTCTTGCAATTGTCGGCGACAATCGCCCCTAACAAGGAACAGAATCTCATGAGATTTTGACTTTAAACAGGTTTAAAATTTAGAGGGACATTTTGGTGAGACAAATGTATTATACACGTTCTCCCCCAATCTGTGAGTCTCAGCGGTCTCAAATAACACCTATTCACACGGGGAAGTACCCTGAGTCGGCGACTGTGTGCCCTGTGTACACTGTGTACCCTGTGTACCCTGTGTAGGGGTGTAGGGTTGAGACTATGTACCTGTTAAATCTTCTCATGTGAATTGAATCCGCCATGTTCCCCTGAGACTGTAGAACACCCCAATCTGTGAAACTTTGTTCCCAGTTGGAAATAGTAGCCGACTGGTGCAAAGGTGTGAAGTACACCAGTCTCAGGTCCATTTGTCCCACCGTGTGAATCCCATTTCAGATTAGAAAATGCCCCGTGTGGAGATGTACCTTTGTCGCCGACAAATTGCTGTGGAATTTTTCTATATCGGCTCCAAATTTCCAGTGGCCATCAAAAACGGTCTAGATTTTCTACGTTTTCCTATTAGCCTATTTACATTTTGCATCAGCAGTGCTAAAGGTCCGTCGGTGGTTCCTGACTGTATATCGGTGATGGCCAATAGAAATAGGCTATTAGGAGAACACAAAAAATCGACACCGTTTTCATCGGCCAATGGAAACGGGCCTTTAAAGTGGAGAACACACTGTAAGATTTAGTTTTGAACGATTAAGTCCCTTTATCGTAAGCTCGTCTTAACACGTCTGTCTTCCACTCAAGCTTTTAAAAGTTGGACGTGAGTGCTGCAGAGACTTCAGACAAATTACTGGATAAAATATGGATTTATCTCAACATTATTACAAATCATTTACGCCATCAGTCCAGCAGTCTGCTCCTCGTAACTGAACTATGCGATAATCAAGAACAGCATACAGAATATAGGACAAAGCTAGAGCTCGTCTAGAATAATTCTAAATTGCCCCATGCGGGTGTATTGGGGCCTTGATTTGTAGTTTAGAGCCTGTGTTTGAATAGATAAGTGTTGTTCCAGATATCCTTGAAGACAAAAAGTAATTATTTTTTCCTCGACATGTCTGTAAATGGTGTCGTTCTATAAAGTCTCCGTTGTATGATTCTAGCTATTCCTGTGACGTAAAACGCTCCAAAATTCAAATCTTGGAAAGTATGTCATATGAGATTGGGTAAATTTTTTCAGAGCATCACCACAGGAAGTCGGAGATGCAGCTGGAACAAGTCTCGAGAAATTCTGCAGAATTGATCTCATTATTCATCCTTAAGTCCCATGAAAGAATCGTGATTTTATTGCATGCAATCATATCTCATCGTTTTCATAATCTACCGCAATATTCTTGTTCATACCAGGCTTTTATTAATTTTCTACTCTGCGAAAGAGGGGCCATCCATATAGAGTATTACGCAGAATTTACGAGATTTTGACCCACCACCCCTCCGGATCTTGTACGGAAGAGAACAAAGAAGCATACTCAAAATTTCCGAAATTTGACCCCCAGCCTATCCCCTCTCAGTGCGTACGTGCTTTATGGATTGCCCCAGAGTGAAAATAATTATGAAGACTATTTTCTGAAGAATTGTCATCTGCAATGTGTTTTTTTCATTATCATCGATTTACCGCAAACATTTTCATTTCCACGCAATAATTTGCTGCGATCGATAGTTTGGATATGATTTGAAATATATACTTATAATCAGTTTTGATAGTGTCTTGTCCTCTATGACAAAATGTATTGCAGCTTGACAGTAATTCAGGCTAACGCTCTATCGAATGCTTGCTGCTCTGGCCATTTCATAGCCCTTCAATCTGACAGTTAAATAAGCTGGCTTTTGAGAGCTTGATTGAAATTCCGAAATATGATACAACCTCTGCAATATCCCTCTGGTGCCGCCGCGGCCACACCTAAAACCTTACCCACAGCGATGACGGGGACAATGATCCAAGTCACAGCGGGTGTTCTCTGAAAATGGCGTGCGAGAAAAAAGCGACATAAAGTACCGTGGCCGCCTCTTCTCAGCTTGACAATTTGTTACCCTGGAATGATGGGTGGAAGGTGGGAAGAGGGTGGAGCGGGAGTATGTCTCGCGCATTCTCGTTCCTGTCCGCTCCCCGCGAGACCTCAGCCAGTAGGTCGTAACGGGCTGCATCGTCGGTCTTCAGAGGGCATTCGTTGACCTTCACGGTCATGGACGGCTGGTTAAGAACAGCAGGGTTAGTGTAGGCGACGCAGGAAGGGTGTGGGGAGGCAGGGGAGGGCTAGCGCCGTAGTAAATGGCAATATCCACCGATACGGTTCGTTGAGCATCCATAGACCACCACAAGACTCGATCGCAGCCACAAGTCAGTGGGTGCATTGAAATGATCGATCTTCTGAGGCACAAGTTGGAAAGAGAGTCTACACTTATAAAACATGACCGCTGGTGGGAAACCCCCTCCACTGCATGACATTAATGGGGAATTAAATAACTTAGGGGGTGATGATCGACGTCATGTTGTTTTAGATGGCATGTCAAAGTAGCTTTGAAGTGGTGTCTCAGTGTGTTAGTGTACAAATCTATAGTGAGGTCTCTGAGTAAATATCAGTGTCACAGCACAGGCCCACTGCCCAGATACGCCAATATAGATAAATAAAAAAGGAAGACATTTCGGTACCGACTTGGAAATGGACTTAAAGAGCACAGGGAAGGAAAGGAGCAGGAAGATCTGTGAATCCACATATAGAGGCAAATAATATAATCAAAAAGGATTAATAAAAAGCATTGGGTAAATATCAGGATATTGCAGAAATACAATGGGTACATCAACTTTATTCGCTGCTATGAATTATCATGCAAATATTTCATGCTTTGTCACTAGGGTATCTCTGAAGCATCACGGTACTAGTATACAGTATACTCCCGCTATTACGACCACTATAGGGACTGAGGTAAAATGATCGCATTGGCGAGGTGGTCGCATTACTGAGAACACAGGTTAACATACCAGATATAGTAAAACTCTGCTCATGGCTATGCTGGGGGCCGTTTCATAAACCAGGATCGTACATGTAGACCCTTTTCTGTACGCCATAGAGACCAAGGGACAATGCGGTTCAATTTCATTCAACACTTATGGACGACCTTATGGACGGCCAATATTGTCTTAGCGAACAGACTTAAATATTATTAGATGATAACCCTTGTACGAGGTATAGAAAAGGTTCTTCATGTACGATCCTAGATTATGAAACTACCCCCTGGTTTGATTATAAGGCTTAACTTCACAAATACCTCCTAAAATGATTTCAGGTTGGACTCCTATTTCTTATTACACATATATATGATACCTATTTCTCTCATCTATGAGCACACTTTATAATGTCAGATTAAAAGATGTCACCTGTATACTTACACACAGTGGGATTCATGTACCTCACAGGGTGTTTGAGACAAATCCTGCGGAGATTCTCCACTGGAACACAACCTCCTGGTCTGAATTGTATGGTTCCATTTCCATGAAACAAGTATTTTCTCTTGCAATTTTCGGGACAATTTCCCCTACTGAGGTACAGAATCCCATGACATTTTGATTTTTAAACACGTTTAACATCTAGGGGGTAACTTTGGTGAGACAAATGGGACCCACTGACGAATCGCCGACTTAGTACCTGCCCTAGCCAATAGGAGGCCAGCAAACATAATTACATGTCTGTCACAGACATCACCTCAAGAGTACTTTAGTGCCAGGGTGATGGTTCACCGGAACTATGTCTCAGATTATGTACCAGGTGTGTCCTTCCATGTGAATCCGATTCGCCATTGTTCCTTGAAACTGGCCAAAGCACCATGCCATTAGAAATTACCAATAAAGAATTGTCTGAGACATCGGGAAAGGTGTGAAGCGCACCTGTCTCAGCTACATTAGTCTCTACGTATGAATCCCGCATGTGGGGTACATGAATCCCACCGTGTGAATTCTACTCTAGTACCCTTTCCCTGGACTCGTTGGTTACCTACACCACCGTTTTGAAGTATTAATACGATAAAAGGTTAAGCACAATGTGGCATGCCGGCAACATGACAGTTTGTCTACATCCTACAGCTAATGTTGGAGTTGCGTTTGTTCTCAAATTTTGCTTTCGGAAACAGATATCAATTAAACATATATGCGTTGGAAACATTTCAGATTGCGGATGTAAAAAATTAAGACCCGGCACCCCAGAAAACGCACGATGTCAGATTACTAGAATAATTTCATGACTAAATCCAAATGCACGACTCCATCCTTTGAGGATTAGGTTCGCCATGGAAAGGTTTTCCGTTTAATAACCTGTCATGCATCCTTTATACTGTTCCCAGGGCCTTTATCGAGCTTCTCATGAGTTATTAACGCGCAGATCCTAGGAAACTGCTACACAGTATAGCTATGGATATTTTTAGGTGGCCTCAAGATGTTGACAGCTATTACATTGTCCTCACATTTGCGTCCCTTGACAAATAATTTCCTCTTAAGTCAGCCTTGTCAGTTTACACTGAGACAGAAGCTCGACCCTGAGTCTCCTCTGCTTCCCGTGTTTCATATCTGTCAGTGAATATGTACATTATGACTAGCAAGAGTTTTTGTTATTATCAGGATATATGATAAAAACTTGCTCTTGGGAATGAGCAGAGGACCAACAATAAATCATGATTGCCATCAGATGTTTTCAAAACACGGATGTTGAGGTTGATATCACAGAAATCCCGTGACCATATCTCTTAACTTTGTATTGGTTGATAGACGATATCACTGCTTATCCAGAAATATGATAAGGCAGGTGAAATGAGTCCAACTGCATACACACTGTTACCTGTTGAGAATAACACACGAGAGGCACCGACGTTATTTAAAACATTGTTCTTCTGCTTCTAACATGAAACTGCGATCTCTACATTTAGTCTGAAGGTGAACCAATCACTGAGAACATTACAATTATGGCAGGGAGGTCATTTGGAAAACGTGGAAGTAAGTGGAATGCATTGATATGTTACTGGTTGTAATGTTGCGGTGAAATATGTAGGGGGGGGGGGGGGGGGTCAAAAAGGGATCACACTGAACGTATAAGACGAACATGCTGTAATTGTTTGACCGTGTAATATCATACACTACTATCTATCAGGATCCACTCTTTGGATCATATAAATTGATTTGGTTATTGACATATGATGTTGTTTCGAAATTCAATTACTTATTAAAGTATTCATCTATCTACCTTTCCGTTTTTCTATACAGTAAATAACAAGATACAATCAATTTTATACCAGGATGACCGAAACCGATCAAACGAACATCTAATGCATAATCCTACTTCATTCCATGAAAGTACTTGTGTAACATTTTAATTATGTACATGTATATAAGCACCGCCTACAGAGACCGTAGAATTGAACTCGTTCTAGGAGGCATATCACTAACTATTGGTCTTTACATGTTACGAAATCCTTTCCTGATAAGCACTGAATCATCTACAGTTGATAAACTTTGCTCGTGTTTATTGAATGACACAATATTATTCAATTCATGAAACATTCTTTTTTTCTTTTTGAAATACTAGTTCGATCATTTTACCAAGTATAAGAAAACATCGCATCATTCTACCAAATGTTTTTCATGGATTTAACACCGCGTAAATAGTTATCGTATGGTTTAAGAATTCATGGAGGAATATAAAAATGTTCTTCCAGTAGACATTTATTCAAGAGGCACAATTCTTCCTTCCCTTCCCATTCCTTGTCGGAAATAGTATCACCACCTAGCACCATTTGATCCGCAACAGTGAAGTTGTCCCTTCTCCGACCCAAATTCATCAGTGTAATCTACAGAGGTAAAACATATGACCGCCTCATCAGCAAAGATTGAGAAATGGGCCGACAATTATTTTTCCAATTAAAGAATGCAATTATTTTAAAATCACATCAATCTTGTCTCATATACGCGCGTCTGTCTCCCAAGTTTGGACTATATGTAGCGTTATCATAGTTGCTAAAAAAAGAGTAGTAATTATGAAAAGTTTATTCTGGATCATTATTGATCATTATGATCGGTCATATACACAGGTTATATCGACTCATAAAGCGTGTCACCTCTGGGTCCATCATACATCGGTGTTATACATGGCTTATACTACTTGCATCGTTTAATGTGCATATATAAGTGGGGATGATTATTCATAGCGTTGTCCAGCACTTCAACGTAATTTATTCCCATCAGGTCTATCACTGTATTCTTGGTACACTTGATATATCGCATCTTTCTCTCAAATCTGTCAACTTTATGAGCTGTTAAACCGACAGTAAGTGAACAAAGCGCCGGTATGCAATCCAGGCGGTGGTCCCAAAAAAAATGTAGGTATCGTTTCCCCTTGGTTTGTACTCCATAGGGTGGTGCTGATTTTGGGGTAGTTGCCCACCGAAGATGGGGACGCTGTCCTGGCATATACATGTATACGCCTCCGTTAGGCTCGCTAAAGTACTCAAAGACAACGGGGAGGACCCTGCGTACTCATCCTGGCAAGCGATATATGTCTCACCTTCACGCATTTTAACATTACACCTACAGACATAGAACTGTCAGTGATGTCACGGGACTGCATTCTTAAAATAGCCGGGAGAATATTCGTTTTTTTCCCGATGGATCAGTCCCATTTTGTGTTATAGATTGATAGGTCAGAAATCACTCTCATCGCTACTTTGCTTAAGGATTTCTGATCGTGAAAATTCTATTCCTAGGGGATAGACTGTCCATGATCAGTTTTTGAAAAGCAGTCGCGATAATTTAAACATCAGATATATATCAGATTTTCCCATATGACATACTTCCACTCGTGTATGGTTAATCCATAAACGTTTGTGGGAGTACATCAATCCGAGTATTCCACATACTAGTTGATGCATTTAGATTTGTCATAGTAATGTCTAAGTTGCTAAACAGCATTCTCTGTGTGATAGGGCTGGTTCGTTGAGGCGTTGTTACCTCTGGATTGCGAATGGGTCGCTGGAACCTGACAAAGAGAAGGAGGAGCTGGTAATATCACCTGTTCGCTCACCGCAAATATAAACTGTATCAATTTTACTGTCTAGAACCTGTACTGATGGAAGTAAGAAATGCTGTAGGCTTGAGCTTAAGATGGTGACTTTACCGTAATTAAACCAGCTGCATTTGCTCGCTGCGATTGTTGTATGATGGGTGACCGTACGACTATATCATAGAAGTGTAGCAGGGCTTACCATTTGATTCTATCTTGCGCAACGGATCTATGAGATCTTCATGATATTTAATACGGTTGTCCACAACTAGTAAATGGCTGCCTCTCTACGTCTACAATTAGCAAGTGGGTCAGTTATACTTTGAAATACACGTGTGGGTAGACATAAAATGTTTCATTGAAGGCGGATAAGGTCCATTGGAAATAAAATATATTCAATCAAAAATAAGAGACCATCCGAGTATATGTTTTATTCGATGGCTCAAAGTTTCAGTACTTCAAAAAGCTATATCAATTTGAAGTGTGAAAGTAATTTGAAAGGACTGGGCAGCCTCAAGAATTTACAAATGAAGGCGTCCAACTTTCAGCTCCTTATTTGGTATGCATAATGCATACCTGTGTGAACTAATCCCATGGAAGTGTTTCGCTCTGTTATATTTATCATTAGGCTGCTAAATTTCATCATATCTTGACATTGGTACTCTGGTAAAATGCTTGCTGTCAAGTCCCAATCGTTTCCCACGAATCGTAATACTAATGTAGTTATCAGGGGCGCTCCTGATTTGACCTGTTTCAACACTGCTATCAGTCATATTGCGGATATTGATATAACTTGAATATGGGTCGATTGACCCACTCCTAGGGCCTACTTATTTATAAGTTTTTTTCCTCATTGTCAGTAGCTTGCTTTAACTTTTGACATAAACATGCTTTGGCTAGGTTGATCAGAGACATCACAGTACGTCTGTATTTTTTTTTAAAGATATCTAAATAACTAGATATCTAAATTCCTTCCCCTATACCATATTGATTTTCTCATGTTGTGGTGATGCTAAAAGATATCACCACTGTCGTCACTGTCGACCTACTTTCGTTGAAGTCAAACGATCCTGTAGTTTGTTTAGCCAAGTGGACCTCAACAAATTGAACATTGAACCCCTTCCTGTCTTTTTCTGTGGGAGCTAACATGTATCCTTTAATCGGCACATATTTCAAATCGCCGTATGACCTAAGTAGGGAGAGGTATCTAAGCTCCCAGGTCAATATAAAGGGCAGGTCATAGCTATAATGGGTCACCAGTGTTTCCTATGTACATCCATAGCCCTGTAATACGTGGAGTTTGAATCTGGGCCAAAACTTTTAGTTTTAAACATAATACACGTACATCTTGATAGAAGATTCAAACATTCTTGTAACGTCCATTGGTTTCCCAAACTCCAAATTTGCGTTTCATGTGTGGGCCCATTCCCTTAGGTTTTCCTAGAACGACAGCTGTTCAGTTTCTAAGTGTAGACTCTAGCTCTGAGAGTCTAGGTCACTCCAAGCTGACACAGTGCAGTCCTACTTGTGTCTGTGTAGATATTTACCCCAAGGAAGGATAGACCTGATAACATGATAAATAAAACGCTTCAGTCCGACTGATTTATATTAATAAGATGTATGATATCATCACGTTATGCTTAAGGAATATGTAGATTAGTGTATAGGAAAAGACTTACTTGGTGCCGTACAATGATACCATAGCCATTCTACCATGGTGGTTTTTTCTTATCACGCTGATTTTATATATGTCTCGTCTGATACTTCAATAAACCACACACAAAGGGAAGGCGATACATATCAAATCCATTATCTGTGTATACTGAACTGTTTGGCTTTATGCTGAATAACGGACGAGAAGTCAATGCTTCTTTTTTTTCTTTTCTTTTTTTTCCCTTTTTGTATTTACTTTATTTGTGCAGATCGCAAGGTACCGTTTTCTATGTAGTGATAATGACGTTCAGATCTATTTGTTCCAGACCCGCACATTAAGGTGGTTGGACACCGTGAATCTGTCACCATGGCCAAGGAAAAGATCCTCAAGCTATTAGACACAAAGGTGAGTTGACATGACTTGTTGTTTGTGACACCCTGTTAAACGATCGACCAACCTCCAGATGGCACCACACTCAGTAGAATCAATGTCATTGCTGACAAGGATATTTCATTATTTTTGGATCCTGACGAAATTATTTTCCTCTCAAGTAATTACCCAAAACTTAAAAATAATTTGATTTTGAATGACCTGCAACAGAGGGTCTTTGCATAATTGCACAATTCTAGTCTTTACAGATAGTTTTATTAGCCACCTTATACAAAGTGTCCGTAGAAAACACATGGGGTACTAGTGTGTATAGACATACCCGGAGCATACGGATATGTTGTATGCCACGAAGGGGGGGGGGGGGGGGGCGCATACGGAAAATAGTGCGTACGGAAGAATAGTGCGTACCTAAAACGAGCTGATATTGACATGCCACTTGTCCAGAAAAGGTGGATAGTAAATGCAATATAGACTGGTATCAGATAAAAGCGCCTGTATACTCCTTGGAGTTGACACAATATCCTCGCATACACTCGGATATTACTACGCGTCAGCTGCTCAGGGCATACGCCCGCTTGTATCTGAAACCAGTCAATATTGTGTAGTTATCACTGACGTGATACAGGACTATGTCCAGCTGACTCTGCTTGGAGAGCGTGACAGGGCATCCCTCCGGGCGGGACGATCACATGCTTCTCCAGTGTGTCTCCAGGGTTCAGTTTCCCAGTACGATGCGCTCCTGGCAACATCACATGATGACACAAGGGAATGTTCACTGGGCCGTGACCGCTTATAGTGTTCACTGGAAAGGAGGCTTTGGGTTTTAACTTTTATTACCCACCTGATACGGAGTCTCCATACTAAGCCTATGTAGCTTACAGATCGCTACTGAGTAGGATACGGAGCTGCGTACCCTCCTAGGAGGATACGGATTTTTGAGATAAAATAGTCCCATTGAGATGAAAGTAGTCCCTTCTTAACTATGTTGAAAAGTTTTCTATAGATCATATTTATTGCTTAAATCTAAAAAATAAGTGAGTAATAAATACAACATTACCATGATTTCGATCTGTGTGGCCGTATTCTCCTTGTAGTTGACGCTACGCAATATTCCTCGCTATCGCTCGGAGTATTACTACGCGTCAACTACGCGGAGAATACGGCCACTCAGATCGAAATCATGGTAATATTGTGTATATCTCAATATAAAATTCAATTTAAAAAAAATAAAAAAATTCACAAAATTCATCCAGCTTTGAATCGGCAAATTTCTTATACAGAAGCTAGCGATGGTAGAACTGCATGATGACTGGGCCAGCAGTCGGACCTCACATTTGTGTTTCGCCTGTCAGGTATAAGAGGTTATCATATTGCGTACTGATCTGTGAATGCATTTCCACCATCTAAGACTTCATTCTACACATCTCCTTACACTCCTTTTTACATAGGAGAGCCTAGGCTTAGGGTTACAACAAACATACACAATGCCAATCTATGCAAAACAGGATTAAAACAAACGAAATGTGTAGAACCCAACGTGAAGCTACCCTTTGCGAATGCGGATTTGAACCGCGGTTACCAGATTTTCTACAATTGTAGGCTCCTTCAACTATGAGGGTGGACAATAATAATTTGGTATTTCTCATATTAGAATAAAATAGTATCATATACAAGGTAAGTATGCACTAAAAATGTATTTATGGGATTTGCATTATATTAGATTAAAAAACACCTCAGATTTGGTTTCCAAATGCAGCAGAGACTGAGATCTGTAGTCTGTGTAAGATAAAAATAACTAAACCTTGTTCTGATCAAATTGCCCACATCGTTAAATGGTAGGCTACTGGCTGTCCATCTACAACAAAGGTCATTGTCTGCAATGCCTGAAAGTGTTCGATTGGTGGTTTCTTTGTCCTCTAACGAAATAAATATATCGGATCACGTGTTTTGGGAGCCCTATCGCATGACTGTGAAAGTAGCAAAAACAGGAATAAAGATAGATGTAGACAAATTGAATTCAGGATTCTTTATTGCAAACACTCGCTGTATCGCCAGTTTTTCAGTTACAGGAGTTCATGTCTTTCAACCATGAACAGAATACACCGAAATCAAAAGTATTTGATAATAGTATAGTGTAGAATGCCTGTATGAAATTATATTCAGCATAAAGAAACGTTATACAAAAAGTATCCGCACATTAGAGCTAGAACTATAGGCCTTGAACCAGAATTGTCACAATAATTCGTCCATCACACATCATAAAAAGGTCATCAATCACATACTGAGCTCGGCAACGATATTGTCTGGGAGACGCCCTCTATTGACTCGTTCTGATGTGACAATAGGGCTGGCGTTTCAAAATCTCTTTACTATTTTGTCGATATCGATATACGGCTGATTTATTTCTGCTAAACCAACCTAAGGCCACTAAAAAGAAAATTGTTTCTCATCACCAAGCCATGAAAAATATGACGAGGGCGCTACCAACGCGCACCAGAATAAAGGAAAAATGGTTGATTTAATCAACCATTTTTCCTTTACAATTCCAGAAATAATGCATATTTATGATTGATAGTTTATCAGTAGATACAAAACAATATTATATGATATTTCATAATAATATTTAATGAAAAGATCAGTTCCAAGTTCAAGTATAAAATGATCAATTTGAGACCTTTATCTATTCACAAAGTTCACCATATTTGCAGAGTGGCATGATCACTATATATTCCAGGTATTTTATAAATTTCATAATTTTCCGTCGATTATTTTATATGATTTCACAATACTCATACCTTTCATGATTTCTATCAAGGTTCATCTCATTCTAAAAAATAAATATAAAAAATAACAAAATCTAAAAACGTTTTTGCTGACGCGCGCGGTAGTGAAAAACAAGTTCTTTCTTTAGTGGCCTAAATCGGGATGGTAATATTAAATGTGTTTACTCTAAAACGGATGTGGGCAGTAGTGTTTATATGTTAATTAGTGTAAAATGTTGAGAAAGGCATACATGTATCTGTATTACAGGTAAAACTATTTGTATTTCTGTTGTTGAGAAATATACGAACCGCTCCCATTACTTCTAATACAGACCATGGGTACATAAGTAATAGGCGAACATTCGAAGATTGGCCCGTATTCGGTCGCCTCCTGATTACTCAGTGCATGGAATTGCATTTGAGATCAGCATGATTCTAGACTAAAAATATGAATTCAAAGCGAAATGAGCGTCCATAGTGGTCATTCGCTACGGCCCACCTGCGCAAACACCATTAATATTGCAATCTAACAATGAGTAGGATTTCATAGACGTTCGCCCACATGTATATGATAGCTAGGAGCTTATGGTATGTTCATCATACATGAATGAGGGTGGAAATGTAGTTAGATAACAATTAAAAGGGTCGGGCTTTATTCAGGGTCATTTGCTATGGTATATTGTCAATGGTATGGTGAAACGAGGCTTATCTGGATGTGCGTCTGAACCCACCGCTATGCGACTACCTATTGTCAATGGTAACCCACTTTTTTAAAAAGTCTTTCATTTAAACTGCAGTAACTATTAGGGGAACAGATCCATATCTTCCGCAGGCTCGATCACTTGCACCCAGTCAATTTGCCATTTCTACAACTGCCTTTTTAGGATCCAAATATACCAAGCACAAATGGGTCAATAAGAGATTTCGGTCTATAGTGATTTCTCATGGTCAGCATGGTACGCCTCTAAGACGCAGACACTGGCCCTCTGCACGTTTCTTTATCATCCCAGAGTTGGTATGAAGATAGTGAAGGGTTACTTTTTTTTGCAGCAAGCTCCAAGTCTATGTGACCACTCCAACCTTTAGGCAGCGTATATATAAACATGTGGCCCACGCTCAATAAGTATCCCTTGAGCTGGAACTCGTTTAAAAAGGAGTGTTAGATATGATGATGCACATGGTAGTGCCGTATGACCTAGGGTTTTGGTGGGAACGGTTTTTTATTGGCCTCATTTCTTTTCCCAGAAATACTCTTAAAAACAGTCTAAAAATCAAAATAATATTTGCCTTTCAGAAAACATGCCTATTTGTAATGAGGCTGTGAATATGGTGTTTGCACTGATGTGTTCCGGTAGGCTGCAGAGTGAAAGACCTGTTTGCACCTTGCCGTATTTATTCTGGGGGTTTGTTTGGAGACATGTTCCATGCCGGGTGCAGGTTCTATACCCGAGCAGATGACATGCCCCTGTGATCTATAGAAGAAGGCATAATATATTCCACCGCCTTCACAGAACGTACCTGAAATCACGATCCCAGTATTATTAGTGCCATCGAAATAAAGTAATGAGGCCCCTGAAAGAAAAAAAGTATACTCAGCATTTACTTGTATGCTTTTACCCTTTTGACAGAGCCATATTCGTTGGAAAGTAAAATTGATAAAATCAAACGGCTTCATAGAAGTAGATACTGTTGTTTATTCCAAACTTATGTATACTTTCTTTGTCCAAAGCACGGATATTAGTTATGCGGATTCATTTTAGACTGTCGGCATACATTTATCCACCGACAATAATAAGCATATTTATATAAATAATCTATCCCTGGCATGGATACATATTGAAGTTTCCCTGAGATGAAATATGACACTCACAAAGTAAAACCTTCAAGATACTTGTGTGTGTGTGTGTGGGGGGGGGGGGGGGGGGGGTGAGGAGGTATAAACAAACGTTAGGCATCGAGCAGCTGAATCCAAAACTATGATATGATTGTCGACAAAGATGTCTTTCAAAATTTTAAAGAACCTAGCAGATGTTGAGATGCGTCTGCCAGGGTGGGAGACAGACCCTGTGTTAAGTAAGCACAACACAAGTGGAACAGATCACCTTTTTCACCCATTTTTCTCCCTTCCCCTTCTCTCCTCTCTCCCGGCATGCTTGACCAAGAAAATGCAATGGGCATCTTCGTGAAGTAAGTGGAACAAACACAACATAATACAATAAAAAAGAAAGACATTAAGCCATTGGGAAAACATACGCTCAGAGAAATGAAGCTGTGGGACTGTTTTCATTTTGTTTTTTGTCGTTAAAACGAGTTCTTCACAAGAAAACATTAATAATTCATTCTGAGATTATATCTTACTCGGTCCTTTTCTTGGGGCAAGTGGACCTCACAATAAACCCTCTACGTGTATTTCTCTCTCCTGTAAACACAGAATATCATCACTTTTCCTTGTAATTAATACGAAGGGTTCGGGGGAAATAGGACTGGGTGTTCAAAGAGAGCGTCGCAGTGGGTTTATACAGGGATCGTTTGGAGTAGGGGTTAGGACACTGCCTGTGTTTGTTGTCACTTGTAATGGTAGCATTAGGTGCGGTGCAGTGCAGACTGGATGGTGAAAAAATGGCCTGTGGTTTTCTTGGCGGTGTGAGTACGCCCTTTGTGTGTGCCCCGCGCTGGGGCCTGGCCAGGCACGGCCTGTCAATATTAGACCAGGATCCTTTGCCCACCTGCGCGCGCACCTCCAGGTAGCAGCGGCCTAGTGGCGACACCAAACGCCGTATGAGGTCACTATGCGGTACTACGACCAATAGTTGGTTCTCTGATACGCGTTGATGAGGTTGCAGGCAGTCATGATAAATTAGGGAACATATTTTTTTCTTCATAAATTTCAGACTAATATAGGTGAGTCTTTAGGTGCCCAAGTGGCCTATACGTTTTCAGCTGATACTCTCAGGTTTATGTCCTGGAAATATTTTATTGAAGCCCCAAGATTAGGCCTATAGCAACCAGGCTCCGCCATGCAAGTAGTTATGTTCAGACTCCACTATTCTCCTCTCTAGGCCCTTATAACCTCATGTTTAGGCCTTGGTAGTTTCAGCTTCAGGCCATGTCATTATCATGTATAAGGCCTATTAGTCTCATGATACGCCCTGGTAGTGACGCGTTTAGGCCTCTGTGCTCGGTGGCATCCTGGCTTTATAGCCAGTTTGTGTCCAGCTGTCTTCCATCCACCACCTAGTCCTCCTGTACAACTTTTTCGTTTCTGAAACCAGATCTATCCGAATAGATAAAGTTCCACGTTTATATTGTCAAAAGACGATCCTGATTTATTGCGATTTAAAACATCAAAAGACAACATAATCATAGTCGTTCGGTCTGCCTATTTATGCATTGAAGGACGGTTATGGTTGACCTCAGTAAATCCTCAATTAAAAGCAGACAAGATTGTCTTGATCATCAGTATCATATTATAATTGTTCACTACTATCAAGTTCCTTGTGCAATAAAACTGAGTGTCATTTCAACATATCTTTGATGTATAATCCTAGCTGTATTCAATTCCACGCCTATTCACGAGTTACTTAATGGAATATGGTTGAATTCGTAGAAACTGTGAGAACAGAAAGGCATCTTATACATACACAATATTACCATGATTTCGATCTCAGTGGCCGTATTCTCCGCGTAGGTGACGCGTGACTCCGAGCGATAGCGAGGAGTATTAATATTATGTAGTGTCAACTACAAGGAGAATACGGCCACTCAGATCGAAATCATGGTAATATTGTATTTATTACTCACCTTTCGAGTAATTATTAGGGAAAAAATCTTGTAAATTTGATTCAAGCGCCGTGCATTGTTTATATAAATTATTTCCTATAATGCCCGTCAGGCGGCCGAAAAAGCCGTATTCTCATAGGAGATTCCGGAGGTCCGTATTCTACCCAGTAGCGATCTGTAAGCTTCATAGGCTTAGTATAGAGACTCCGTATACGGTGGGTAATATAACAACTGACTCTCTCGTGGTGTGACTATCAGGCCCCACCTTACAGTGCACAAAGGGCAGAGACCTCCAGAGTAAATTCATATTCACTTTAGGAACGTTTACATGACCCGATGTACATATGAGTGATTGATAAGGACCTCTTGAAGAACGTTCGTGCAGAAATTCTACTTGCTCAGAAGCGTGTGGTATAAACACCTATACATAACTCTCATCCCCATTTTCTGTTGGAGCGGCTGCAGTCGAATATTTTATTATATACAGTAGAACCCCGCCTAACGGACATCCCGCGTAAGTGGACACCACGTGTTAACGGACACCTTTGCTCGGGACGGATCCTATATTAGATGATTATTCTAACCCCGTGTAAACGACCAGCCAGCGTAAGCGCACATTTTGCGCTGGGACAGAAGGTGGCCCCTTATGTTGGGTTCGACTGTACTCTCAAATTGCCATTTTCGTCTTAAAGCATCCACTGTGATGTCCTGCCTACTTTCCCAAATCCTGGCCGCTGATTGGTCACTCGATTATGACGTCATCTCCCATCACTCCACCAGAATATAATATTGACACTTTACCTGGTTGATCGATGTATGATTTTATTAAAATTTTATTCCTATGGCTAAACTTGTACCAGGAATAGATAAAGTGATGAATCCAGGAAATTACAAACGGGGGAGGGCGCCATTAATTGTAGTCTAGCGTCCGTCACAGGTGGCGAGATTAGAGGACCTATAATGAGTCGGCCTTTAATTCAATTTCAAAATAAGATAGGGCTGTGTTACGTCTTACTCTGAAGCTCTCATTTATAGAGACATGACAGTCAGGAGGAGGTCCCTGGAGATTCCCACTTAGATATTAGTCAATGTTTTTACTTCCCATATGACCCAGTGTCAGTAGCTTGGCGTGTTTGTGTACCACAGACTAACACTTATCTTCTGGGGCTGTGATAGAGGTTAAAAAGGACAAGTTATGTGTCCTTGAGAAATAGAATTTTCAAACGACATGGTTTGAGATGTTAAATCACTCTGCCCTGAAACCACCTCTAGCCAGGTGAATATTGGCAGCATCACAAAATAGTATTATCATTATTGAAAGCCATACAGACGTTAATATCCGGTCACGGAAGCTTTTATCCCGCCCGGTCGTAGGTACAGTAGAACATCGCTGGATGTTAAAATAACGGATTTTTTTTTTTTTTAAGTAACATAAAATAAGGTATTCTCTAATAAATTGTTAGTTTGTCCTGACTGAAATATGGACAAGCAGATATACTACCGTATTCGTAGTAAATCAAAAGAAATTGGAAAGTATAATCAGGCAGTTTTTATATTATATCTACTTTATATAATGGTACACATTTTTTATAGTTCAAAATTGTGTGGCGAAGGACATGTATTAGTCAGACAGGTCCAACACTTTTCACTTGTTTAAGGGTTTTCATGTGATTTAGTGCGATGGATCCATCGCAATTAGGATAATATATGCCGCTGGGGGAATGTTGATGGGCCCATACGATGTGTGCGACAATCGCGTCGCATCATTGAGTCACACAGCATGTGATTGGCAAACGTTGCTTGGAAAACACAGAAAGCTTGTTAGATTTTTTTTCATATGTGGTATAAGCTCCCAATCTGATTAGCCAGGTACCAAATTTCCATTTCTAACCGTCTCATGGTCGCTGGAGGGGAATAGACTCATCCAATCATGTGAATCTAATGAAAATAATCAAAGTCAATTGGAGTCACAAAGCCACGGTAGTGCCTATATATGGCTTTAACTTAACCCTGCTACAAGTTTAGCCATAGGAATAACATTAGAAACAAATCTCAACGATCACCCCCATAAAGTGACAATACTACGCAACGGCCGTAGCGTAGTGAATGTGAGATGATGGCATATGAATTTTCTAAGGATATTCTAATTATTGTGATATTGCGATGCTATTTAATATCATAGAAACTAAGAAAAGGATGAGATAAATCCAAAACCGCACTCGAATAATGAAATACACAATACTCCATGTGTTTGGATGTGCCGCAATCGTCATCGAGGCGAAGCCGAGAGACGATTATGGCACATCCACACTGGTGGAGTATTGTGTATTCACACGATTCTCGATGCAGTTCTTTATAAATGACTATTGGAACTGAGCTGAATATTGTGTTTATTTCAGAGTAATCGCGTGACATTAAAGATGGACGTGTCTCACACGGATCACTCACATGTCATCGGGAAAGGCGGGAACAACATCAAGCGCGTCATGCAGGACACTGGCTGCCATATCCACTTCCCGGACTCCAACCGGAACAACCAGGTGGAGAAAAGTAACCAGGTGAGTACCTCACCGGAAACTCGAATACATACGACATCACTGACGTCACTTGTGGTGAGGTGAGACAGCAGCCGTTCTACATGTCAGTTGCTGTGACAACAAGTATGCCCAACTAAAACGACAGATACCAGCCTGTAGCTAATTCTTTGGGAAATAGGACTTTAATTACACTAAGATTCATGGAGATGATGTTTCAAGTCTCTCTCTCTTGAGATGCGCCACACCTCATGCGATTAGTCAGAGCGCGAAGCATCCGCTCGCCGCTTTTTACCTGATGGGGAACCATTTGGGCGCAAGTCAATATGGGTAGTGATACCAGCGCACCAAGCATTGAAATTTATACGGCATGATCATAGAGAACGTGGATACAAATGTTAGTGCAGTTGCTTAATCAATCTACAGATACCATCTGTGGTATGTATGCGTCTCTGTTACCTGTAATCTCATGATGCCAGGTAGGTCTATAGATTCTACCCTCCAGTAAGACACGTGCCATACTCTGTTCATCAGACATCGGTCCTACCATCTGTGCCAGGTAGAAGTCTACCTGTAAAGAGTAAAAGAGTCGTTTTAAGAGGTGGAACTATCGCCTACTTATTTCTGGATAAGAGTCCATCGGCCAAGCCAAGAAATTTAATGGGAAATTACACAGTTTGTGTTAGATTGGAACCTATTAATTTATGAGAGAAGACATCAGAAATTTGGCATGCATGAAGAATTTTTTTGGATTAACTGCAGATGATCACAGGTGTGTTTGGTCATTTGTCCCTATGTTCTGATACACATAGTTGCAGTGTACGAGTACTGACATATGTATATATTATGTAAAAAAAAAAGACAGATCGATTCCCTGTTTACCGTGTAACGGTAGCATGTTTGATATAAAGTCTAGGCTACCTTCCATGTGTCAGAGTATAGTGTACTGATATTTTCTCTCGGCGTCTAAATTTATTGTTCAACAGAGATGCCTTGGTAAAGCACAGATCATTAGCTTTTTAGACAACAGAGCCGGCCAAAAAGAGAGGAATGTACGAATACTGTCTGTTATAAAGTAAAAAGAGCAAATCACCAAAGCCACAGAATAACCCTGCCTGACAAGGCCCTGACAATAAGCCTCTGTTGGTCTGCTCAAGGATAGGGAGGGTGACCTTGAATAAAAGAGGGGTACGTCGAAAGGTTCATCATTTCCACATTTTTTATGATATTACATCTGCGACGAGTACTTTATCGATTCCAATATGCATTTTGAGGATATTTTTACATTTTATTGCAGGTATTGATATGTGGTGTAATATACGTTGGAAATACATACAATTGCTGTCTCCGTGCCATGATGGTATTTCACAATCATAGGCGAGCATCATTCTAGTACCGCCATAGATCATACTAGCAAGTGCACACCTACATCTATTTTCAACATTTGGAATGGTATCTATCGTTGTGTATACGCCCTCCTCCCTATCCCCACACACGCATAGCCAGACTCCAACTTCTCCGTCCGCCATTAGCGGCACCGGCTGCGTGGATATGACGTCAAGAGCCTATTCGTCACACGGCTCTTCAGTAACGTTAAATCTATTTTCAGCTAAATTAATGTAGTTCCACCTGAGAGTTCGTATAAATAACATCAAGAAACAGAGATATAGCAAAGCAGTTCTTTCAAAATTAGGAAAAAAATGAATGCCATCAATATGTTTCTTTCTTATTTTGACTTTACCTATAGGGCATTAATGCAGTTCTGTGAAGTTGATAAAGCAGCTTACGTGGTAAACTTTGTTATATTGGATTAATATATGGATAGAAATGTAATTAAAGGAAAGGAGTAGATACAAGAACACACATACGCATGCGTGGCGCACACATACACGTGCACTAACACCCTCCTGCCATCTCACCTGATTAATTGTCGGTGATCTACTACTTTGATCAATAGAATCAATACTCATACGGAGCGAACTGTTTCCAGGGTATTATCTCACCCCTGGTGTGTTTTCCCCCATAGACTTAACATTTGAAACTCGTATCCATATATTTAGGAAAAATATCCAATGGGGGACTATGTCATAAATGTTAGCCCATTAGTCAGTGTGAAGGGTGAGATGAATTCAGAAAGCTATTTAAGTTTAGGGTCAGAGCTCTGACCCTAAACTTTCATAGGCCTCCTCTATAATATTGTAGTTTGTTGAAACCCCCATATTCCCCCGTATCGTATCGCCTTCACTGCGCTTTGATTGGAGACAGGTAAAGCAGTACGCATCCTTAGGCTATGCAGTGCGCTTGCGTACTTCTAATGCACGTATGCTGTTGAAGCCCCATGGTGGTTAGAGAGAATATAAATGGCGGCAGCTGCCATCGGTTTACAGTAGAGTAATAGCGAGCAGCTCAAATTTTACTAAGGCTTTTCTGAGCATTGTCTGCTGTTGAATTTTTTTTATCACATTATAAACTTTTGTGACCCAAAGAAATACATGAATGAAACCCTACCATTGTTAAAACTATAAACCCTATGCTTATTTGGGTGGACTGGACTAATCAGGAGCGCATCTATCTTTTGGTAGCACTGTAAATAGACATTTGATACAGCCCGGGACTTGCACGATGTATATGTTGCAGACTAAATGTATAGAAATATCGTGCAGTACTGCTCAGCGCATTCTCGGTGCGATGTTATGTTGGGATACAATTCGCACTAATGCCACTGATTTGTATCGCTTTGTTTTTACAGGTTTCTATAGCAGGGCAGCCCTGTGGAGTAGAACAAGCACGATCAAATATCAGGGTGAGTATATACTTAACACACCAATATTATATAAAAACATGATAAGAGCTGGTGTTTTGTAAATCCGCAGTTTTTGAACCGTAAAAATAGTTTCATATGAGAACATTATATGAAGGTATAAGTAGCAAAATTCATATTTTTCTTTATAACTTATATTTCTGTTTTTCCTTTTTGTATTAATCGGCAAATAAAGGGAGAGTTGTGTAGAATTTCAGACATATTTCTCTAACATATTCTGAAATGAATATATGCAAATGGAGCCTGTGAGTTTTGAATCCGCGCTGTTTGGAAAATTTGAGGCCAGAAGGCGACAGTATCAACATACATGTGTATGTGCATTTTGTTCACACACACGAAAATAATTCAGAATTAAAACCAATAGTTGATGATTTAAAGATGGGATACAAAGAAATGACAAGATTCAAGATGTTGTTGTAAAATCCGTCAGCATATCTGGTAGTTGAAGCACGCTTCATAAGGAGTTTTACTGTGAACTAGCGACTTCGTCGCGTCGTATTTGATAGGGTGAGGGTTTAATGGCGTCCCCTACTCTCAATACCTGAAACTGTCAATTAGTTCCCAACCATCATTTCATGTGTCACAGATTTTACTGTCATTCTCTCAAGGAAAGGAGATCGGAAAACTACAGTTCTAAATTATGTTTTCAGTACAGCTAGAAACAAATCTTAAGAATAGAAGTACATCTGTGTAGAGAAAGACAAAAAATATAGCAGGATTCAGTTAAGTACTGCACGAGAATCTCACTCTCGTGGCCCTTCAGTCTCCATGCCGAGGTCTGGTTCACTCTGCCTCTATCTGCGGGAGAGACTACAAGCGGACCCGACCAGAATTTACACGTTTTATAATATGTGGTAGGTAATAAATGTTGGTTCTTATCCATATTTCAGGACCTGTTGCCCTTAGTGTTCATGTTCGAGCTGCCGATCCTGCAACCCATTCCCGACGTGTCGAATTCACCAGCAATGCAGCAGATTCAACAGACGCACAACGTCACCGTGACGTTTAAACAGCGTCCCAACGCCTACGTCACAACTGTCGTCGTCAGGGGTTCCGTCAACAACGCCAAGTCAGTCAAAGAGGCCACCATGGTGCTCATAGAACACCTCACAGGAACTATAGCTGTAAGTTTCTTTAACATCGTCAACTATATATTATCGTTCCTTGTCTTCATTGTGACAGGAGGGGGGGGGGGGGGGGGGGGGGCAGTGATGTAGCCTAGCGACCGGGTTGGTACTGTTTCGGGAAATCGCAGATTACACGAAAGAATGCTCAATATAAAGCGTTGTTTTAGCACGATTTCGCCCCCTCCTTATATTTGATGCCCTGTGACTTCACTGGCACAATCCACCCAATACCCTGGGGCTTTCCAGGCGTTATGCCCTCACCCTCGCAAATGATTGATAATAACACATATTCCAATAAGATCAGAAATCATTGTGACATCAGTTATATTTAACCAGATTGTTTTTGTTCATTAAAATACATGGCTTGGTTTTGTCTACTGTCATTCACAGTAACGTGCCGAACCTGGTGTCTCGTATTGGTTAGATGGCAAGGCGAAAATAACAAAAGACCTATCCCAGCAGGGACGCCTCATTGGTGTCTGGCTAGTGTGTGTTTCAGTTCTATTGGTACTTTGTTGAATAATGGTTAAATACTGTTCTTTATGATTTTTGCAGACGACGGTGCCCGTGTCAATGCAGTTGGAGATTGCGCCACAGCACCACCAGTTCATGATCGGGCGGAATGGGGCTAATATTCAGGTGATCATGCGGCGGACTGGGGCCTCCATCCACTTTCCGGACCCCAACACAGCCACTCCTCAACGCAAAGGCACCGTCTACGTGACGGGCGCCATCGATAGCGTCTTCCTCGCCCGCCATCAGCTCATTGTAAGTACTCGTCATTTATCATTGCGATATGCTCATTGTGTAGCTCTTTGTGTTATACACGCATTGTGGGGACATGGTATAGTTGATATGCAATTGTGATGAACTCATTTTTAGTTAACATTGCTGTATTAGTGACATATGTGATATTTATCTCACCCCGGTATTCTTCTCCATAGGCTTAACATTAGGAACTCGTACTCCATGGCCATGGAGTTTGTGTACCCAATACTCCATGGCTAATTGGGTAATTCATTTTATCAATAAATCATGTTATACGGGGTGAGATAAAATCAGAAACTTGGTCTGCACTCCACCTCGTTTGACCCCAGAGTAATTCACTCAGCTTTGCTTCGAGAATTACTCTGCAGTCAAACTCGGTGGAGTACGGACCAAGCTATTTTGATCTTGTGGGTTTCCTTCTAAATACCTATTTGGGTTGTTTGTAAAGTGATACAATCTATGAAGAAGGAAGTGTTGAAATCAAGAATACCCTAGTCTAGGGTTATGCAATTATAGTGACAAGCTGCCAATAGATAATGCATGGAAGAAACCATTTGGTCAGTTACCGAACAAACCTCTTCGAATGGTTTAATACCCCAAGGAACCAGCTTCATGCAGTATTCTCTCCATGCAGATATTTGGTTTGACATTAATAGGTTATAGATTACGAAGTTCTGTTTGTTCAATAATAGAATGACCAATATATCATCAACTGCCCATACAAACCTGTGTTTATACATCGTATACACCATTACTACTAGTGATGGAAAGAACTCTAACAATGGTTTCCTGAATTATGATTGATAAAGAGCAGTAAAATGCACCAATCCCACACTACCTTTCCCCCAATGCCTGGACTATTGCGGGGATGTTTTATTTAAACAAACGGGCACAGCTCACATTCCACATGTGTAAACATATATATTACCAATAATATTGGCTCTGGTTTTTAAGGTTCCGCCATTGGGTCAGGCTGATAATATACATGCATATTTATATATATATATATATATATATATATATATATATATATATATATATATATATATATATATATATATATATATACACAGACAGAATATAGTGCAAAATATTCCATGATCTCTGTCTCGCCCAAAGATACTGAGATGGATTCATCCCAACTTTTGACACAAAGATAAAGTGTAGCATTCTAGTAGGACTGAAACTCCTATATACACCAGTTTTAACTGGGCCATCGACAATAAACGATGATGTGTGCGTGTTCGTTGACAAGTCTATATGTACAAATTACGATCCCGACAAAAGACTCAGCGGTGTGCTAGAGAGAATAAAAAGGTCTGCCACAACTTTAATGGACACCTTCCGGACTGGTTAATAACTACTGCCATGCATGATGATTGATCAGGACACAACATTATAGAAACACACAACGGGTTTCCATTTAGATCTGTGTAAGCAGGTGATGTGCTATATAAGTACTGCGTTCTTACCGACATACAAATGGACTAGCTTTAGAGAGACACATAAAATACTATTGAGATTCTCTGTGAGGCAAACCTTTCAGATAAGGTCGCATTGTCGTGCCTACAATGGGTTGAGCACAGGGAAAGTACGTCGAGGATGTGGTAATGATATCAGAGCGTGACGATGTGGCGCAATTATAAAGGCGAGGGACTTCATCATGCATTTTAAAAGTCCATGTGTACATATATTTCAGTGGACGTTTTACTGAAAACGAATGGAAAACAAAATATCAACAGACTGTTGTTTTGGACGTGGCTAATGGCATCTATGGCAAAATGAAACTGTACAAAAACATATACAAGTTTCCACATATATTTTGGACAATTTATTCAGGACTGGTTAATCCCAAACACTTGGTGTTGCTCATTACACTCATGTAGGACATCCCGGGTGATTTGACTGTCCACTGATGTTCCACTTCCCTAGTAATGGGAGTAAATATTCTCTCCCTCATTACGCTATCGAGTGTCTTACATCTGCACTGATAGGACTGTATTCATCATCCCCTGAAAGGTACGGAGATGGAAATAAGAGTTAAAGATTCATCTTTTTGGACGTTACTGAGGATACCAAACACCAGGGACCGCATAGCACTTTCAGTGTGTATTTGCTTATTGTCTGTAGTCACACTTGTCCCTGAGATATCTGCTGTGACAAACACATCCTGGACATTGTCATCCAAACCAGCACCATAAAGAGAAGAAATGAGAATGAGGTTGGCAGGAGCGTTTAGCCTTTGCTCCTAAGCAAAAGCCTTTTAGTTGGAAAAGTAATAACCCATCCTGGTAACAATTCATCTACAGGGAATCGCATAATGGTCATTATAATCGGTGAAGGATGTTTTTAGGGGGTATTTAATGCCGAATTTCGTTCATGTGGGTCCTACACGAAAATTAATGTGACAAGAAAATTTTGCGTCCCTGGGGGCATGGTGGTTTGCCTGCCTGTGACAAACTAGTGGGTCCGGCACCACGTCGCCTCACATTTGAGTGTCAAAGGGTTTGCCATTGAAGGGATAAGTGTGAAAAGTGCGATGAAATGTAACATAAATAAAGCTGATGCGCCTTTCTTAGACATTCCATGAGTTGTCGTGCTTCCGTCAAAAGGAATGTTATTCCGGGAGCGTTGCCAAGGCGGCTGGCAGTGTTGGCTCGTTGAAGGGAATCCACAGGAGGAGACACCATTTATCCTGGCGTCTTTAGCTGAACGCAGCTATCATCTGTGTCACTCGTCCTGCAACTAAGTGAGACAAATGTACTCAGGGCATGGGGTTGCTCTTCAAACCTCACTTGTAGCTTCAGGTAAATTTATGAGGAAGATGCATTGAGACATTGAAGATATAGTATTACATACATTAATGCAGTGTGGATGCATACATATACACGTGTGTATACATATTGGTTAATATAGATTTGCATATCTATGCTCTGACGCATGTAATCATGCATATCTTCAAAGTATATGATGTGTATATAACCACGGACTTGGATACAGGTCTGTGATATAACAGAAGAGGAAAGCTTATGAGAACAGATGAGGCCACCACACGATAGCCTTCAGCATTCCACAAGCCTCGCCGTTAGATGGCCGGCCGGCCGGACAACGTGAGTTGGCGAGACTGATGACAGGGGTTCTGGGTCAGCGGAACGCTGGTTCGTCATGTGACGAGGTCAGGGCAGACGATTGGTCCCCATGGCTGCCTGGGCAGGCTGGATAGATCACGTTGGCGTCGTGATAACGTCTGCGTTCATTGTCAATCCCGACTGAGTGGCAGTAATCACGGACGCCCAGCAGACGCTGCCCGCCGGGCAATTAAGTGACGACCAGCTCCGTGTCCCCAGGATGGAGGACTTGCGTAGGGCGAGGGGTGAAGGGTTACTACCCGCACACACCTGACACACATCCTCATCCCTCCCTCTTAACAAAGGTGTACAGATCAACCTGACACCCACACACATAAAAAAAGGTTTAAAAAACTAGTCTGGGGTAGGAATGGCGCCACCCTCGGAAGATTTATAAATTATAGCGATAAGGGAAGGCATTGTCGACCGGGGGTCAACGTTCTCATAGAAAAGAAAACATATCACCGATAATCTGTTCCATTTTTTTCGTGAGTTCATCTAATGCAGAGCACTCTAGCAGACGGTCCATAGTGGGCTCACTACCCCCTATCCGTACCCCAGGCTACACTATTTAATTCCCCTACATTGACAACCAAATAGGGTGATCTCTCTGATGGAGATCAAAACAGATTTCCAGTAAGCCCAAAAGAACATGGTTTAACAGACTTGCCTAGGCAGACAAAGGAAGAAAGATGGGGTGCTTAAGTATAAGATGCCTTTGCTTTTCTCCCCCTAAAACATACCACATAAACAGTTGTCAATAATGTCCAGGTGTGGTTTACTTAAATGCTCCTCACCTTTGTCTGTGAGGGACCTTTCTCTGTGAGGTAAATAACAATGTCTGTTTATCTACATGCGGGTATATTTAATCTACTTACTTGAAATCACCCCTACTCTTTTTCACCTCGGCCAAGGGCACTTGCGCACCCTATCCCCTTGTAATATCGTAACATCATAGGTACAAGATGATGTTTTTATTATAGGTACAACGGCTGTCGACCTCTTACTTATTCCTATATCAACATATTTTGATTGGGTATTATGCTTGATATTCTAAACCAAACTTTATCAAGTAACAAAGGAGATGTCATAAAATCTTTCTGTAGCTGCTTACTATTTTCATATGGCCTTTTTCTAGGTAATGTCTAAAGTGCTTTTCATTTCTTTCAGGGTTGTTTACCTCTAGTACTTATGTTTGATATGAAGGAAGACCTGGACATAGATCAAGGTAAGATCTGTATTTTTCATAATATATAAGAGAGGCTACTTCCAATCTACTGTGATAATTTGTCAGTCGAGGTGAAAGTAGGATTTCCCAATATCAAGAGAAATATGAAGAAGTCGATGAAATACATATCGGAATAGTCTTTCCTTGGTGCGGAATGTCCGTGAATGCAATTACTCTAAAGTCTTTTGTTATAACTAAAAAGCATGATCTTGCCTGCTCCTCACTCACATCCTACCTGGTTATTAGATAGACCTCACCTAATGTAAATTGCTTTGGAAATAGGTGACAACACACCTGTGCTATGGGCGGCCTGTACGGCCAACGGGCTTCATTCTCTAGAGTTCACATACTATGCGGTTGGGTAGATAGCGATTTAGCCTACCCCTCATATATAAATCTTCATAAACTTAACTTTATGTCACTGTATGCCACTGTTATGCCATAAAATATTGATATGCCACGCTTGACATATGAAGTTAAAAACAGATTACGGGTAGGATAAAATATAAATCGTACTTAATTTCATATAATTGTTTATATACCGTTTGTTGTCTTCTGCTATAGATACCACTAAGCTCCCCTTTCATGATACCATTCCGCGAAGACAAATCACGCCATATAAATAATCATATGAAATTTTGTGATGTTTTTTTTATATTATCTTGTACCAACAGCCAGGCTTATTACCGCGATATTGAGTCAAATCGATATGAACAGAGGGATGAGTTTTCCACCAATCCATGGAAATCCTTGTACTCATTTCAAGTTTATAGAATTATGTGTCATGTATGAAACAAAGATAATATAAATTGAGTCTCATTCACGCCAATAAAACTGTGTTTTGAACCCTCCCTCCCAACACTCTCAGCCCTATTCCATGGTGTTTTCATTGTTTTTTCCTGACCCCAACTGCCATTCCTATGAACAAGGGACCATAGAATAAACATTGTACAGGCAAATGTGTTATCAATGCGTTATCTCAGTGCATAGATTCAATCTCCGCATTCTACCTCCCGGACTATCAGTCGGACATAACAAAACCAAAAAGGACAAAGAGAAAACAGTGACCAACGGCTATTGTCTGAGTTCCGCACTGCACCAATAAGGCTCAAAATATCATTATTGCCTCCCCTCAAAGAAAGGAAATTCTGAGTGTTAGAGCATCCATGTCTGCCTCCATTTGTCTGGTTATTGATAGGCCACCAGCTTCATGCACATGATATTTCTTGAATTGACATCCTTTACCTACATCTCCGTACATTTGAGTCCGTCCTATATACCTCTCAAATTGAATCCTTGGACTTTAGAATTATCATTCGGCGGGTACCTATTGAGTCTGGGAAAGTATAGTAATGTACCAAATAATAGGCTATGAATACAACATACGGTCCAATTCACGCATCTTGTACATCTGGGTTTCTCCTGGAGGACACAAGGGATGAATGTGAGTAAGTAGGGATAACATGGGGCAAGAGGGCCACGGATAGTGATGGAATAGGGTTACATACCCTTTGACCGCCGGGTTGAAGTTGATGGAATTATTGACAGAATAGGGCTGTTCTTGATTTGGGAATGATTCCCTATAGTATAGGGTTATCAGAGGGATTTTTCTTCATTTTTAGTATCTACAAGCTGTCCATCACTTCAGTAAGGGGTGAACACTAAGGTATCACACAGATGAGACACAATGGCCACTGGAGAGGCATCCCCTTTAGAGACCCATGTCTCTGTTATTCGATACCTTAAACTTGGAGGGTTATTGCCTGGGATTTAGTATCAGCTGAAGGGGATCTCGAATTCCTGGTATTTGAAATGTTCGTCACCCCCTTCTCCCCCTAGTGAAATGGGATTTTGGCGGAGCTATCGGCAGACGATGCAGGAGCTTAACCTTAAAGTAACGGTGTATAGACACTATTTTGAGAGTGTTTGACCATATGGTCGCTTCCATAGGGAACCATAGATATTGACATTAAAGGATCAGATATGCCTACATTATGTTTTCATCATTAATTATAAAAGCAGTTCGGTTTCGGTTAAAGTTGAACAAAAGCGGGTTATGTCCCTAGAGATGTCCATTTAAGATATTGGAGTTATGGTGCTATTCATATGAAAGACCGGTTATTCCTATATACCTATGGCTGTACACTCTATGCTTACACCACGCTCTGGGGGGTGGAGTAACTATCTGATACTACCCAAGGTTGGTATACTACCCAAGGTTGCCGTATACTACCCAAGGTTGACATTTAGACCAATCAGATTGTCTCTTATTAAACCACATTTGAAGGTATATAGGAATAGGGAAACCAAGTACCAGTGAAAGGAAGTCAAAATTACTCGGTAAGGCTTGGAAAAATTACTGCCCGCGGCCAGGGCCTTGGGCAGTAATTTTTCCAAGCCTTACCTCGTAACTTTGACTTGCTTTCACCGGAACATAGTTTCCCTCTATTCCTACTAAAACAAATATGACTATGATCCCTAAACATTCATGACTCACACATGCGTAGTCGTGAAAGCAAGCTATTGCGCCTGCGGCTAGCGCCCTCTGTCTGCACAATTTTAACGCACCTCCCTTTAAAAACCACTAATTTAAAACAGATGACCACTCCCCATGTCATAACCGATACCAACTACGTAGAAAAACAGATAGTAAGGCCATTTTCTTGTGAAGTTGAATGTAGTGAGTGACACAGACTTGAGGTAAAATGATCCTCATGGCACAAACGGCAAACCTTGTGCCACAAGTATGCGATCTTTTTGCTCCTTTATTCCTCTACGTGTGTAACCCCTACCCCATGTTTTGTTTTATCTTCATCTCCCATTTTAGACAAGTCCTTCCCTCCTGATGCCCCCTGCCGATCTTCTAATGATTTCACCCTCACTTCTCTATCACCGTTGGCCTTGACACCTTCTTGTCATGTCTATATCCCCATCCTTTTAGTCTTTGACATATAAGACCTCAATGTGCTTACCATGTCAGAAGAACATTGATGAATATTGATGTTTTGTGGCTGTTGTTTCGGTTCAATCTATTAAAAGACACTTTCATTTATCTGGTAATACGCGAAGCTTCCATTGTGCGTGCAAGAAACCTTCCCGTGCCTGGTATAGCTCTGGGTAGCATGTTGGAGGGTTAATAGTTCGACAGTTAGTTCTATGGTTTCACGCTTCATCTGACTGGTACTATGATTAGATCTCTGGACCTAGAGACACAGCTTATTGGGGAGTAATAAAGGCCGACCTGCGCTTCTGAGAGTAATGAATTCCATTACTTCCATAAGACATCACCACTGACCTGATACCCATTGTTTAGTGTTACAAAAGGTGCAACAGAATCTAACTCTAGGTGGTCTGACCACCGATATGGAAAAGGAGGTGCAAAGATAGTTATGTCAGGGACCGCTTCCGATTTCCAGAGGTAGTCCCACAGAGCTATGTCAAGCTATATCAATGCTATAGCTCTCCAAGATAATGGTCATCATGTAGTGGATTAAAGGTAACACAAAGGCGCAAATATATTTGAGAACGGTTTCCCGACATCCTACTTAGATCGATAGTTGCATCATTTCTGCTGAGATTTAATAGGCTTCAAGTGACGCTAGGCTTCCGGCAGATCGAGAATATTGTCCTTTGTTGTGGACATTGCAAAGGTCTTGTCGTGGTTCGGATAGGAGAAAACGGTATTCCAGATGTATAGACTCTACTTTAATAACTACGTTACCAATAGCACTGTCCAATTGTCTATTGAAATTGGCCTTGTACCAAAAGTAGACATGCTGCTTACTTTCCGCATTTTCTGGGTGGCTCATACGTATAATTGTACGCCCCGCAGTTTCCCTCTAGCTATGTGATGCTTGTATTTAGAAGACCAATGAAATGAATGACACATGGACCGAAAGTGTAATAATTCTTAGTGCTGTTCATGTGTTAGCTCGCCTAAGGCAAGCCATTCCACTATTTATTCAACATCAACGACTTCTTTAATTTGTATCGAATATTTTATCGGCAATAATCTGCGTATAGTTTAAATTACATATATATCATTAGAGGTACATGTCTTAAGGTATCCTCGATGTACATGTAATTCCCTGCTTTTTGTCAGATTGATTGACCAATGTCATTAGAAAGGGAATTATTAGTAAAACGGCTTGCCATATACACCCCGTAGGGATCATTTGACGGGAAAGGGAACAATATTCGAGAGCAGTCGTGCGAAACGCTACCAACTCCCCATGCTCAAGGCTGGTGAAAATCGGCCTCTGATTAGAAACACAAGCGGTGCCAGTGACCGACGACAGATTTACACCCTCCTATATGAAGAAAGGAATACCGACGAATACTGTCTACAGTGACGCTGAAGCTTCTACCAAAGGGACACTGGGTCCTTCCATAATTTACACTCCACTGAACATGTCATTCATAGTGCTTGTCATGTGACATGTAGAACTCTCTTCGATTAAAGATAAAGAGGATGCCGCTCGGTCTGTGTTATGGCTTTAGTTAGACTGGCTTCACTGTATCCTACCCCTTAGACTTGCTCAAGTCTTTGATTATGGACATTCATGATTAAACAAAATTACGATCAAGTATAATCTACCTACCCCTCTCCGCCTACCGCTACCGCCACCGCGCCACCCAACCGCCTGTCTTACCCCTCCCCCTACACTCCACTTCTGTGTAAACTGTATTCTGATTTTGTTTAATCATTTGATTAATGTTCATAATCAAAGATTTGGGTAAGTCTAGGCTTTAGTGTGTTCTGCAGAGCAGTGGTTATGTATCTGGGAACAATACGGCACTTTTTATATTACCTTGCAAATGCATCTTGGAATATTCTTCAGAAATGCCCCGAGGAAAGTAATGCTGCACACAGCGGACACCTGCGATGATTCGTATTTCCGTTCATTTCTTTCGGACTAACTCAAGCTTTATCCATTTGCTATCATACAGTTTTGTTGGATATTAACCCATAAAAATGCCGAACCTCTTTACTCTTGTTATTTTTTTTAAATTTATTTATTTATTTATTTTTTTAGCAAAAACTTTATTCAGCTTAACAAACATACAAGGTATATTTTCTTCACGTTCATCTTTCCAGAATTATGACCATACAACATTTTCATTTGACAAGTGTGCTCTCTCAATCATGTTTTTGCTCCTTTTTTAATATTTTTCTATTTTTGATTATGCCGTCTATGGGCAAAGAAATTTACTCTTGTTATTACCAAATATCCTGACTGAATTTGGTATCATATTCAGCAAATAAAACTTCACTTATTCGACATACCTCTAAGAAAGATATAATCAGGTTTACGAGACTTACTTTGATAGTTTATAGACTTTGTTGAAGGCATTCAAAAGAATTTGCCGATATTGGTCTACAAAAGTGACATCTTAAATCAGTTGGTCCTTATAACCACAGGTCCTCTGAGACGTTAGACCACAAACAAACAAGCAAACGGTTGTCATACTTGCTTGACATATCCAGTTAGCGTCAATACCTATTTGATACATCCAGTAGTAGTAGCAGAAAGGACCTTACCTATGAGTGGAGAATGGGATTAAAAGATGAAAAGAATTATGGGCAGAAAAGATATTGTGCCTCAATTGATAGTTTGATCTGTATTTTCACTTTTGATATATTTATCAATTATTCATACTTTATATATTTGGTATTTCAGGGCGAATTAGTCAACTCATGGAGCAATTAGATGTCTTCATCAGCGTTAAACCCAAACCAAAGCAACCCAGTAAGGTAAGTGCCGCCTCAATAGAAATACACAGAATCAGAGTCTTTTTACCCAGTATCATGGTTTAGAAAGATTGCTAGACGGGACTAGTATTTATGAACTATAGTTAATAACATATTGCCATAATGTCGAAAATATGTCCAGTACCTTTCCTCGCAATGAATGACTGATGACAAATTTATTGTAGTGAAAAATACTTTGTAGAAACTGAACTCGAGTTAGTAGTGTAGGTGTTTATCGCATGATGGGCAGGTCGCGTCACACTGCGCGAGGCATTAGCTGAGCGCAGTGAGTAGCCGACCTGACCGAAGTACGATACATACTCACAGTGCTAACTCGAGTTCAGTTAAGTATTCATCCAACCCCGTATACCCGACTTTAGAATGATAATTAGCCATTTTAGTTCCGTGCAATAAATAACACGGAACTGCACGCTCGCACGAATAAAGTGACCCAATGTTAAGCCTATAGGTGGATTTTTTTTTATTAGGGGTAGGATACCTATCAGAAAAATGATCTCGTGTTATATTCTGTAAAAGAGGGATTGTAGTAACAAAGCCTTATCTTCCCCCAGTATTTTTCTCCATAGGCTTAACAATAGGAACTCGTACTGCACGGCCGTGAGGTTCGTGTACCCAATACCCAATGGCTAATTTGGTGATTCATCGCATCAATAAATAATGACTACAGGGTGAGATAAAATCAGAAACCATTCACCTATCATCTATTCTTGGAGAGTGATTTGTTCATTGAAAATGTACAGAATATTTGTTTCTATAGCATATACATTTCTTTCAGTCTGTGATAGTAAAAAGTATTGAACGGAATGCGTCCAACATGTACGAGGCCCGGCGCCGGCTGCTCGGGCTTCACGATGAGCCGCTCCCCACTGTCCCCTCAGCTGCCTTCGAACTGCCCGCCACCACCACCGCAAACAGCCTCGGCCTAGCCGGACTAGGTTAGTATGCAACACCCACCCCATTCTAACCTGATTAACTCTTGCGGAAAATCCACCATATGATATATACTAGAGGGAAACTATGTTTCGGTGGGAATAAGTCAAATTTACGAGGTAAGGCTTGGAAAAATTACTACCCAAGGCGTAGCCGCGCGCAGTAATTTTTCCTTACCGAGTAACTCTGCAGTAATTTTTCCTTACCGAGTAACTCTGACTTATTTCCACTGGTATATGGTTTCCCTATACCTTCAATTGTCGGCTAATATCGATAAAAACCGAATGTCTATGAACATCAACCTGGGCAGTAAACGTCAACCTGGGCAGTAACTTCAACCTGGGCAGTAAACAATAGTTATTCCACCCCCAGCAGCGTTAAGTAATCATAGGTTGTTCACTCATAGGTATATAGGAATCTTCGATATGATATATACAACTTAGAACTGGGGAGTATTTCCGACCAAAATATCTCTGAACAGATTCCATTCAGTCACACTAACCATGTCTTTATATATTATAAAAGTTACTTTAATTATATGAAAATACATAGTAAATATGTGACATGCATTGTACTTCTATTGTATATTTAATTCATATGCATGTATCCTCTTATCACATAAAAGGTTCATTATTATTTCATTGGGATATTCTTACACCCATTGGCACCTGAGTTGGCGAATCGACTCCTCAGGCCGAACGATTTACGTTTTTTTTGCGGACATAAGTGACTGAATATGTTAGTTTATTTTGTCTTTCCCTACCGGCGCTTCAAATAATCAAATAATCAAATTCTTTTCGATATCTCGAATAAGATACTGCAGACATTGAAGTCAAAGGCTGTTGGCCAGCAGCCGTAGTTTCTGGGAATTGAGATATTATCGTATTATATATCGAGCGATTTCTCGAGAAATATTCACAAAACCAACAAACACCAATATTTAGTTTCAAGGACAATTGTGGTTGTTAAATGATACATTAGAATAATGATACATTAGAATAGTTTACAGGTATAGTTGAATGGCATGACCTTTTGGCCCAGTGTCAGGCCTTCAGCGGCTGTACTTTAGCTGCTGGCAACTGATCTCAGGACTATTTTTGAGCACTACCTTTGTTATTGTGGGAATTCTTTCGTGAGAAAAATCGGGGCCAAACTCGAGCTACACCTACGTCTTTCCATACACTACCTTTGTTATTGTTACCATGGTGACCTGACTTGTTCCTGTGTCATCTGCTTATCGGATATGAACGAGAATATATATATAGCGATGTTCTAATTAATCCCCTTGCCTCAGGCCTCTTCAACCACAACCTATTAAACGTCAACACCAATTCGCTGCTGCTGCTGAACGGATGTCGCAGTCCGCTGACCAGTCCACAGAGTCCCGGTGGCACCACCTCCATCATCTCCACACAAGGTGGGCCTTTAGACGTGTATACAGTAGAACCCCGCCTAACGGACACCCCGCGTAAACGGACACTTTTCCTCAGATCGGATGTTTTTCGCTCTATTAGTAGATGTTTATTTCGATGCTCTTAGGTGCTTTAAAGGGAGTGTTACATTGAGATGATAGAGGCGTCGAAAAGACGACCTCCTTTACCAAATTACGTTGTTCGGCGATCACCCACCGTCGGCGAATAAGCTGGATATGGGCACCAGTGTCATGGAGCAGCACCACCCAATGTCGTGAGGCGATCTCCCGCGACCTATCCACACACTTTATTGTCGTTGCCATTTTTGAATCATTTCTTGCGCAAAAAATAGTCCTCTTTCGTATTTAATAAATAAATGAAGTTTTGAAAAAGATGTAGGTGTTCTTCCCTTTACTCAGAATGGAGACTGAATTCCTACTATCATTGCTGGAAGTGCTAATGATGTATAAACTTGGTTCTTCTTGATGTAGGCATGTACAGCCCGCTGTTGGTGATGTCGCCGACGGGCGGGCTGTCCCTGCAGTCTCCCGCCTACACCCTGCACACAGGAGTCCTACAGACTGGACGCCTCATCACGGGCGCCCAGAACGGCGTCACCAAGGACCTGAATCAGAACAGTGCCTTTATCCGAGTCCCCACGCCCTCTGAACGAGGTGAGTTTACTGTCCGCTGACTTAGACTAACGGTGGCGGCTTGCCTTAATCATGGGTAAATGCAACACGATATTCAATCCTCGCCGGTCGGTAGATAGGAGATAGAGTGGCGCCATCTATCGGGAAAAGGCGGAACGAGTGAACGCACTCTGCAATGACGTCACAAGTGAAAGGGGAACGAACGCACTCACGGTCACTGAACTTATCCTGCTGCCCTCACAGCGAATGAAAAAGTACTGGCATACTTAGAACAATAATCAATTTTTCACTACTATGGACTAATACGATATTTCCTATGTATGTATCTTGTTTTAAACTTAAAATAGGTTTTAAGATAAAATATATATACCTTACTGGTACGTACTCACGTATCGTGTTTCTTTCAATAAAAATATTCCACAAGCAGAGCGAGTGGAATATTTTTCTGAACAGCCAATCAGAAAACTGTTCCGTACGTTCTTCTTATGTTTTATGACGAAACGATGTGTATTCACAGTATGTACATCATAGGTATGTAATAAATGACTGTATGGTGTCAGCGCTTATTGCTAACTTTGCTTGTCTTTCTGTTTTTGAACCAGGCGGGAACAGCACGAACGGGAGCGGTCCTGACAGCAGAGGGAGCAGTCCTCAGTGTACGAGTCCCATCGAGCTGCTCAACAAACTGCCGCCGGCCGCCGCGCCGAGCAGCTCGGATCGCCATTCAGGTCAGCCTCCCCCCGGCACCGGGGTGTTCACTACCTGCCGGCCGTGACCCTGTCAGGCACATCCAGAAATGGCAGTTTTATAATTTTTAATCGAAATCCTTGTTTTTATTTTCAGTTTTTTAAAATTGTTTCTTTCTTGTGCAAATCAAAGATTTATGTATAAATCTGGCCTCATTCATACAAATAAAACATTGATTTCCACATCCCTACATATATACTCAGGCGCACTCCATGGCAAACACCCATGTGTTGTCCATGTTTTCTCGGGTTTCTCCTCTGGCAGTAAATTCAACATGAAAACTATTTCGACTTTTTTCCCCTGATCCCACCTGACTTCTCAGGCATATCTCCCTTTACCCTATTTATTGACACCCCTCCACCCCGATTCAACGTCCCTCACCAGAATAATTCCTCCCCTCTTACAGTTAGACTCACCCAATTGGGAAGGTTTCACTTTAGATGAAATCTTCTCCCACAAATGAAGATATAATAAGGAGGGGCTAGCGGTCGGGTATTGGTTGATTGATGTGTATTTATGCCATAGTAACTACCAGGTTTATATGATGTGAATGAATAATCAAACTGACACACCGTTTTTCTATATTGTAGAGATGCCAGTTTTCCATTTTTCCGTGGAAATCCACTTTTTCAAATCCATTATGATATTGCTTTTCATTGTATGAAAATAGGATGACATAAATTAAGCCTCATCTAGACCCATGAAACAGTGGTCTGTACCTCCCCACGGACCCTCAGCCCAATGCCATGGCCGAAAAGGACATGATATCCAAGTTTTCTCAGTCTCTCTGATGCAGAAAATTCCAAATAAAAATATTTCCACTTTTTTCTCTGACCCCAACTGACATCCCTGATATTGTATTACCAGGTGATAACCACAGAGACAGCCACCCGTTGTTATCGGCCGAAACGAATAGCATCGTTGACGCCATGCTGCAGCAGAACCTGGCCAAGGCTGCGGCGTCGTCTTCATGCGGGAGCATCTCCGAGGTCGTCGAGCTGCTCTCCAACATCAGCCCCTGTAACTCCTTCAACCGCTCCAACCACAGCACGCGCCCCTCCTCGCCGCTGCCCTACAAACCCGCGCCCGCCGACACCTTCACGTCGGGACATGCCCAGCAGAGCAACACGTCGTCGCCCTACGCTAGCAACCAGAACGTGACGTCACCAACGACGACGTCATCCTTCAGTCACCACACGTCATCCCCGAGTAGTTCATTCAATCTCGGCAGCGGCGTCGGCGGTGGATCGGCTGGCTCGTCGGCATTCAGTCTGCTCCAGTCTGAAGCGAGCTACTCACGAGCAAGTCCTACGTACAACAAGCAGATTTCGCCGAGCGCCTCATTTAACCGCGGGTCGGCGTTTAGTAGCGGGCAGACGGGGTCGGCCTTCAGCGCCGGCCAGTCCGGGCTCTCCCACATCTCCCCGAGCAACTCCTTCAACCGCGGCATGGGCAGCAGTGCGCAGAGCGGCTCACTGAGTAACTCAATCCCACACCACTCCCCCAGCTCGTCCTTCAACAGCGGTACGACCACAGTACCCACGAGTAAATCCCTGTTCGATCACATCTCCCCGAGCTCCTCCTTCAACCAGGGCACCACGGGCGGCGCCAACGGCAGCGGGGCCGGCATTCTCGGTCAGAACTCCCCCGGGTCCCCGTTCTCCCACTCGCGGTCGCCGCTCAGTATGTCGTCTACGAGTAGCGGCGCCTTCACTCTGCCTTCTTCTTCTTCGGCCTTCAGCCAGGCCACGTCAGACGCCTTCAATTCGGTTAACTCGGCCTTCAGTCAGAGCAGCGCGGGGCAGCCGGGGTCTCCGCAGAGGCAGAACTCAGTACTGGAGAACAGTCTGCGGGCCCTGTCCTTCCAGTAAGTTCTGCTTTTGGGATTTAATCTCATCTCACGCTTATGTTTAGAACTAGCGACTTCGTCGAATCGTATTCGACTACCAACCCCCCAACCCCCACCACAGAGTAGAGAGTTACTCTGTGCCCCCACTCCGTTCTTAAAGCCGGATGGTGCCGGCAACCTACCGGCAAACAGTATAGTTCTGAATGGGCTATTATTTAACATTACACTGGTCAAATCTCAGAGGCTTCTTTTGAGGTAATGAGATCGGAAATACACAACATTTAATCCTGTTTTCTGCATGGCTATACATATATATATTACGAGATGAGAAGGATAGCTGAGTTAAGAACTACAAAAAAGAACAACAGCTTCAAGTTAGTTTCTCCACGAGAGTCTCACTCTCGTTGGTCTTCAGTCTCCAAGCCTAAGTTCGGTTCACTCTGTGTCTATGTGCGGGATGAACTCCAAGCGGATCTTACCGGAATCGTAGTTTTTTTTAGATATAGTAGGTAAACATGGTACAAATCTAGGGAAGACCGGACAAGGCTCTGCTTCAGACGCCTGTATATCATAACCTGCTGTAGGATTCCGCTATTGTTTGCGTGGCATTTAAAATAAAAACATATTTGTGTCATTCACCAATATAATTTTATTACGAATCAGAAAGAAAAAGGAAAGGAAGTCTTAAATTGTATCTGTATTAGAGGAAACTAGACAGTGAATGGGTTGGTCAGTCCTGATTTAAATTGATAGAGGAACATGTCATAAAATTGGTTTCCTTTTCTATAAAAATAAACCCAACTCGATCAGAATAGGAAAGGAGTATGGTACAAGTCATATATATATATATAACCAACATATAACTACTATACATATATATTTTTACATACAATGATTAAAAATATTATTATTGTGCTTTGCATTAGGAATGGGGAACGTCGTTCGTCGGAATCAGGCTGTGACTCGGACAGCTCTGACCATCGCGCCCCGGGCGCTAACCGCCCCCCGCCCGGCCTCCAGCCGCCGCCCGGCCTGAAGCCGCCGCCCGGACTCAACCCGCCTCCAGGACTCAACCCTCCGCCGGGCCTGGGTCAGAGCGCCAACATGAGTCTGTTTGAAGACTCCTCCCTCTTCTCAGCCTACGACTACGAGGAGAAGAAACTCCTAGCGAATAAAGGTATGAATAATAGGAACAACTCCTGATGACTCTCTCGAGTGGATAGATTTTTAAATTGAAATGGGTTGGAAGATTATAAGGTGGGTTGTTGTTTCTAATTGCTGAGTCCTGGATATTTTCTTATCCACGCTATAGGGCTCAGAGTGATTACTAGTTCAGCCATCATCCGGCAGGAGATCCGGCCACTGCAGTCGGGGAACGAGCACTAATATCTGCTGTTAATACAGTTATAACTTATAGATAACCGTGGGACTAGGCTAAACCCCCTCTATACGGCCTCCAGAGGTTACTCGTCTCCCGATTATTGCCCAGGGTAAATACAAGTTCTGCTCGCGAGTGGTTGGGCACACTACAATCATATGAACCACAGTTTTCCCATTTATATTTGAGTAACCTGAATATAATTTTGGCTTTACATGTAGAAATAGCTGAAAATTCCATTTCTGACATCGGATTTCCTATTTGAAGACTTATAAAAACCGTTAAAAAGCAATGATTGTGGGTTACGGGTCAAGGGTCTATCACCATACAACGTTGGTAACCAGCGCACACCGGGACCTGTAAACAGACTGAATTCTGGGATACCTCAATAGGGTCTATGGCAAGCCCCTCAATTTTTTTTGGATAAAACCCATTGCTAACTGGACCCGCCACCTGGTGTCTTTTTTTTGGCGTCGGGGGCAAGATGGCCGCGTCCATAACACAATAGCAATGTGCCCTATGAATGACATTTTGGTTCATAGACGTTCATCGACATTTTTGGATGTATACTAAGAAAATTATTTAGGACGTTTGATAACTTTAGCCATTCGTTTATATTACATCTTCACTGTCGTCACTTGTTCATGACAATTTATCATTCACTGATTTATAGCAATGTCAAAGAAGCCTGAGGGTGAGTCGCGGATACCAACCAACTTCTGGTCGGGGTTGGGATTCTCCAAGTCCATGCCAGATCACGTGATCAGAGATAGACTTCGGTCTGCCGGGGTTCAATACACGGAGCCTTCGATGGCCACAACGTATGAGGTAAGCACCTTCACAGACAATGAGTGTAAACACTTCTACTCTAGGTGTATTCGGATCTTTTTTACTATGCAAGTAGTCTTTTCAGCTGACCACTCGTCTGTCCAATGCACATACAGTGATAATGTATGCAAAACGACATCTTAAAAAAAAAACCTTCGTTATTATTGCCATTCCCAGGAATATAGAATATATGGATAGGAATATAGCATTTTTTTTTACATTATTTGAAATGCCAGATGGGCATTATGAAATTATGAAATATGGAAGCTGCTGTGAGACATAGCACACCTATGTCGCACAACGACACAAACAGATATCGTACAACAACAAACAAATATGAATTTCTAATAGCCTAATTTCCAATAACTCAATAAGCAGTAGTTGCTTTTGAATTATTGAATATTTATACTTGCATACGATGATGTGTACCTCTTAATAGAGATCGTACTTCAGTGGAACCAAACACTGTAATTTTATAACCGGTACAAAGCCACAAGAATGTAGTGCCTTCAATATGATAAATTATTCTCTCGTCCGTAAACCACAGAGCCCCAACGAGGTGGATGGTAATCTATGGGACGCACCCACGAGCTCTCCGGCCGTTGTACCCCCGGGCCTGGTCAACCCTGCCCCCGGAGAATACCCGAGCAATCGACGCAAGTGTGAGTATTTTATTCTGTTTGAGTCATAGCCTGTACATACATAGACTAAAGTAACAAGGGTTTCTAAAAATGTATACCTAGCATCAGGATGGGTGCTTGAAAAATAAGGGTAACCATTAAAAGTGTGGATACTGCAGTTCATTAATGATATTTCCTAAAAGTGTGGATACTTTAGCTCTTACTTCTATTGCTTAGAATATCTACATAACAGTAAAAGTGTACGCACTGGTAGCTATTATTGTCTGATAGAGACTATGAGTATGTAGCTTCAAATGAAATATTACCATCTGATTGGTAGCTACAGCGTGTTGCAAGCTGTGTTTAGAGAGAAAAGGGTGGTGAGTATTGAACATAAAAATAATGCAATTATAATATCCTGTATACACAAGGATATATTTATCATATAAATAATTCATGTTTGTATTTGTTGCCTCTTCCGGCGTGCAGTGGTTGAGTTCGGACTGAGCAGCAGTAACCACATGGACAGCGCCTCCGTACAACTATCTCAGAGTCTTCATCAGAAGACGGACCTGGCGGAACTCTTCATCAAATTGGGGCTCGGCAAGTATACCGACCTCTTCCAGCAACAAGAGGTGAGTACATGCATGACATGTCTACCACTCCCTCGTAGATTTAACACCACATGCGGGGCCTGTTCATCGATCTGGCCCTGTACTTTGGTACACTGGGCACCTTTCACTCTGTCTCTCAAAACGCAAAGCCGAGACCCATTCCCAAAATTCCAAGGTTTATTCAATATAGCGCGCTATTTGTTATAAGTTTGATAAACCACAAATGAAAGGAAAACGGGACATTTGCTCATGTCTTCATAGCACGCATACATGTTCATGTCGTTGCTATTAGTCATGGATCGAGTTGAGGGGTTAAATCTAACACTGTGCTTTACTTCTAAAATGCACGATGTAAACTAGATGTAAAGTCGTACATTTTTTATGTTTATTTGTATACCATGACGTTTACTGAACCTGTACATAGTGTAAACAAACCGCCTTGAAATTGTAAGCCCAAAAAAACATAACGCTGGAGAGCCGAGAAGAGTTTAACCCCAGGATGAATAAAAGCTTAAAGAAAATAAATACTAGTGAAAGCTGTCTCCTAGTGCGGGTAGCTTTGAATATCTATACAAAACTGTGCAATTCCATTTGATCTAATCAAGATAATTGAAAAACTCTATTATCGCTTTCAAGTATTGTTGGTTGTACTATCCTTCCCAGGAAAGTGACAGACATAAATTGAAATATTGTGTAAATCATCCAGGATGTGACATATAGGTTTCAGGAGACTATGGTGTTTGTTTCAGATTGATATGGCTACCTTCCTCACACTAACTGACCAGGACTTGAAGGAACTTGGTATCGGCACATTCGGTGCCCGCCGGAAGATGTTATTGGCCATCACTGGTAAGAGGAAATGTCTAACATGTTTTAATTAGCAATAGAATATAAGACAGATAGAGAGGACTCAGTTATAGCCTGAGCACGACCGGAGGATAAATGTCTATTGATGATAAAACTTGTTTAATGGATGGGATTTTCTTTGATTCTTATGTACATTTCTCTATTTATATCCTTGGACCTAGGCTAGTCTTATGAAGAGCACCCTATGGCATTTACCTCTACATGGACATTTGATACAAAGTACACCCAATTGTAACAAATGTTAAATATTATATGGCTCATCAGTGAAATTGTCACCATAAAATGCTGGTAGTTGAATGTGATTTTATTGTATGTAACTAATATCCTTTATGAGAGTTATTTCGCATTTCATTGATTTGAATATGTCACGTACACATCTAACAAATCTATATGAATTCGTATAAATTACATCGGTTAGAAATGTAATATATAATAAAGATTTGCCCACACAGACTGAAATAGCATGCCTACAATTGGATAGCTTTATAAATATGATGAAACTATGATGGAGTTCCCATCTCTGTCTTACACTACATTTGACAGATGACTAATATATCGTTGCCTGTGTCTTATGCTATAGAGCTGCACAAGCATCCTCCACTGAACCCGGCGCCGGGCTCCAACAACCCGTTCCGTGATTGTGAGAGTCTACCGTCACGTCGGCATGACATCAGTAATCAGGGCGGTGTTTGGTGAGCCCTCCTCCGCCCGCCCGCCCGCCCCCTCTCACCGCCCGCCGCCCTGCTGCTACGTACCGGTACCGCCGGCCGCATCTCTACTCGCACCACGTGGATGGATCCCTTCACACGTTGGACAGATACGTGTGAATGTGTCCAAATAGCAGGGCTGGACTGTACGACTTGCCGAGTTTTGTTTCGAGACGCGGTCGAGGTTGCGGTGTGCGCCTCCGCGTCCCGTCCGCGTCCCACCAAAAAGGAGGAGTGAACGTCGAGCCAGGATGGAACGATGACGTCAAGACTATGACGTTTGGAGTGAACATCCAGGATCTATTATTGACTGGACTGTTATCATACATGTCGGTTGTTCCGTGCATATTATGTGTGTCCTACTGGTGATGGGCAGCTGCCCATATACAAGGTTCAGTTGGTGGAGAATGTAAAACAATTAATATTCGTCACATAACCCTGATTGTGCATGTTTATTTCCTTAACCATATAATCAGGGTAACAGACCATGAAATATTCCTACTATTCCAGTCAAATCGAACTACATATTCTACAGCACCTTCTTACGTGACTGTCAAGATATATTTGGACAGTGAAATCATCTTGCCACGAGAAGCAGATGTATCGATAATAAGCAGTAGAATTGTGGTGGAATTACTAAGTTTGTGCCATACAACATTGTCTGGGTTCAATGACAGAGTTGAGCAGCTTAATGACTCAAGCATAAGGGGAACATAATTGTGTGCGGATGCCAGGTCGCTCTCACATCAAAATTAGAATTTGTTATTTAGAATATTGTGATGCCAGACTTGATAATGTCCTTGACTATTGTCGATGTTAACAGAAATCCATCCTCCGGTGTTGTACTGCAATGAAAATGGAGAAAAACAATGTTACCCGAGCATATAACTATTTTCTTTCTTTTCCATCTTTTAGAAATGTTGAAGCTAAAGAGTACTTAAAATTAAGGGGAATGACAACCACGTCCTTAAGTAAATGTACATAGTCAGTAGATAGCTGGATAAGTCTTGATAGTTGTGGTAAAATTCCTGTCGTTTGATATATCGACAGTCAATGTAAACAAACTTGAGGAACGCGTGCAAAACTTGTACATCCGTTTTCCGTCCACATACCAGCCTGACCAATGAGAGGCATTGTTGCAAATTACAAATGACCTAATGGCCTTGACGTTAACCGCTCTGCTTCAGGACCAATGTCAAACTTGACTGTTAGACATATCACATTTATCTATTGAAAACATTATGAACATTTCGTATATTTGTATTATAAATACTCTTGGTGTCTAGGCAATGATATAAGGGCTTTTACCGAATAGCTGCTCCCTGTTTCGGGGTAGATGTATAAGACCATTCTTGAATGCGAAAGAGACGTTTTATATATATTCGAGATGATATATATGATACTTATTAGGATGGAATTTGTAGCTGTAGAATTTGGATGTGCTTTTACGCGATTTCAGAGTCCAGTTTAGAGGTGATGACAATTCTTGTCTGACATACCGTGTTATTGATATTCAGTGAGGTAACGGTCACGTGACGTTGACGTTAGATGTAGCATTCATGTGTGAATACCTGAGGAATGCATACGTCATAGAATCGGTTCCCTGTAGACGCAGAAGCGCGTACCGTAATGCTCCCTACCACACAGAGGCTCTCTGTAGATAACAGTGCCGTCAAAATGAATCTGCCTCAAGAGCAGATATCCGTATACCATAGGGCATGCTAGAACAAGTATCGTGTCTGTTAGATATGTGCGTGATTCAAGGTGACGGACCCCAAACTCAGTACTCAGTATACAGTATGAGGTAACCAGCCGGAGCTATCCCTTTATAGTCTGTATTCCTTGAGTGTAAATCTGAAATATTACCAAGGATGCAGAATTGAGTCTAATTTCTGAAGATGCACTATTGTAAACGGTTATCGTCCGCTTTGGCTTTCTATATAACTTTGCATAGCTCCTCTAGCTGAATGCGGTTTCTGGACCTGTGATCTGGGCACACAAGTCATGGTTGTTATTCTAAAGGGTTTATTCATGGTTTTAAACCAAGTCAGTACACCGTATACTCCATGAAAGGTATATTGAAACTCATGGTGATATAAGAGAAGCTTTTTTATATGTTAAGGAAGAGGTCCCCTTTTCAGGTAAGTCATTGCCTGGTGCTTTGACAAAAACTAGAGTGTGATGTGTATATCACATAGAAGGCAAGGAAACAAAAATATCTACGCCATGATACATGATTTCAATGGCGCATATGGTGTTTTCCATCATATGCATACACTCCCTCACTGGCTTAAGTACCCAGGATAATACCAATGTTGAAAAACAAATTCATATATGACATTTATATTCATATGAGTGTATGAGACATTAAATAGTATTTTTTATCTAATACCTATATTGATATTTCTTTTGCATGGAAGTTGAAGTACAAATCACGGTCAACATTTACTTAGCATGGACAAATCAGTCCTTTATGAGGTTCCCTTGCCAGCCTCGTTGCAGCGGAGGCAATTTGTTACGCGTGAAGGGACAACAGTCTATCCCACTCTTTTGAGAAACTACATTGCTTGACAATGTAATCATATTTCGTAGTATTGTCTTGTGGCTATTTAGATTAAGGCATCTCTGCAGATGCTTGCTGCACGTACTGAGACGTGTTTCGCTCACAATATGGGAATTAATGAGCATTACTTTTCGTGCCAGATTGAAGTACACATTTTCAATATTGTACAGAAGGAAAACCTCTGTTTGTGACTGCCCTAGTGCCTTACGGTTGGTGGTCTCGTCTAGTGTTTTGACAAAACTATTTGACCAATCAATCAATGGATTGTTGACTGATTATTAACTGTGTTGATATACATCACGCCGTTGATATTATTGTGATCTTATAGCCGGTGTAGTGATGAGCCAATGTGGCTATACCCTGTTACGAAAGCGTGCTTAATGTGTTACTATGTAAAGGCACGTATATTGAATTGTTAAGTGTGCACAAATGTGTACCATGTTCGTAACAAGTAATGTTCCTATACTGCATATACGTAGTATCGTATAATGTGTTAACTTGGACATTTTTCAACCAGGTACACGGATAACGGAAAACTTGACCCGCACCACTTTAGTAGCCATGGACGGCCAGATCAAGTACGCTTAATATTCAGCATAATTACTACGTAGATATTGAAATACAGTTTGTATCCTCTGATGTAAGGACTTGAATTCTACACTTCTGCAGCCAGCTCAGCTGTTCAATAAGTGCAGTGACATACTCCTGAAATTATAATCATACATGGTCATCCACCATTGTAATCCCCAGACAGATCTCAGTTCCCTTTTCATGTTTGTTAGAAACTGAAAATGGTGTAGCCCAGGTTTGGAAGCCTGTTGATAGATAAAGGGTAACATGTGCAAGATATTAACGTCAATTTGAGAACTGACCTTATATAGTCACACTGTTGTCCATGTAAGATATTTTTTTAGGATTTTCCGACACAGGTCTAGTGTCTAAGAGATGTTCATTACAGGTCATGACATTACATGCAAAATGAACGGAATGAATGGAAATACAGGTTTTTATTCTATTTACCTCCGGTAACACTGATTGACGGGTCACTCATCTCACAGAATCATAAAATGGATATAAATTTTGTATGTACTGATGACGATTCAAAGGGACACACCTACGTATACGTCTATATACAAGCACTAATTTGGACCAAAAAGAAAGAAGACAGAAGGCAAAGTCAACCCAACAGGGTAAAAGGTTCCTCTGAAAATCGCGTATACTGATTAGCACACTTACGAATTTGTATTGCTTTACCCGCATCGAACACAATCAGTCCACGATAGTACGGAGAATCATTGCAATATAGAATCGACTGTGTAGAGTACGAAAGAAAGAGCCCCGTGTAATATGTGACATGAATAAGGGATGCTTCTTATTTGCTGGTTTTATATAATGGAAGAGAGGCTAGATATAGCCGCATAAAATGATGTATGCTATAATTTGATTCCCATGTCAAAGTGTAGAGCCAAAGTTATTCTTATTGTAAACACATTCAATTGAGGCTTATATAACTCATATTATGTAACTATGAAATACACCTTGTAGAACTATGAAAGGAAAATCTCTATATCTAAGAACGCTCTGGGGAGACTAGAACTGGCAAAACGCACAGACCAGCAGATTGCGGGTTTCACACAAGGGTGACAACTATTACAACAAATTCAACCGACACACAGAGATACAGACGCACATCAGTTATATATAGAATTAAAAATACTCCATAGAACACATGGCTTAAAGATTGTATACTATTTTAGAAAATGATATTAACCTATTGCTGACTATAGACGGATACTGTTGCGGCCTGTTAGCTACAAAAATACAGCACCTGATTCTGGTGCTGGGTGTCTGATGCCTGTGGCAGGATTTCCCTAGGTTTGGGTTTCCTTTGTGGATTCTTGGTCACTCGGTCGGCTGCTCATGCTCTATCAGATTTCCAATATTGGCTACCTATGAATAATTAGAATGTAAGATAATCAACTGACTCGTTAAATACTCCCAGTGGAAATGATATTTACCACGAATTTCAAGAAAATCATGTGAAGTTTGTATCTTTTCAGGACAACGTTATACCACCGAGTGTTCTATTGGTGAGATTACGTTGTAGTACGGATCAGGGCAGAATATATTGGTCAATTTAGGAAGCTGTGTCATTTACACTTATTGTGTATTAGATGTGTGAAAAAAGAAGCCAAAGTCAAGTTAGCCAAGCTTGGAGGATACCAGAAATAATAAAATGATATCTACTACGGTACAGGTAAACATGGTTGGCACTTAAGTAATTGGACGGGGATGTAAATGAAGCTAACAGCGATATTGAGTCTTTTCAAGGAAGTATCTAATCCTTTATAACGGCAAGGTTGAACACAAAGCATTGCCAGTTTACCTTATTTTATGAAGCTAGTGCGGCTCAAGCAAATCGAAATTCTTGGGATTGATAAAACCCGAGGACACGGTTCATGTTCATATTGTAATTAGGACTATGATAGTTGATGTAAAACTATTGATGTACAACATGATAGTGTGTTGTCATGTTCCAGACATTGTGCCCAGCACATAACAACCGACAAGGGCCTAGTCAGCAAATTTTCTTCTTGGGCCTGCTTTCGGATGACCTGCTCATTTCTGTTTGAGTGTGAGCCAGAGTGAGCTCGGAGCTACTCGGGCTTTTTCTGGACCGGTTATGACTAGGTGCAAATCATTCAGCATAAATAAGACATTTCAGCTTGAAAGCATGTTTTTTTTCTTGCTGAAACTACTCACAGAATATATGAAGGAAAGCGAACCTCTGATGTTTGGTTTTCGTTCGAAGTATAATAGATTTTCTTTGTATTGGGCAGACAATACCTACATGGATTTTGCCGTCTTTGGAGATGGTGTTATCACCAAGGCTACGACATTCATTTTAGTTGATATTGACAATGTGTAAAGGGACACGTCTTTTATATATCTGTTTGCATTGGTGATAAATGTCTACCAGGGCAGAATATAACAATATTAAGATGAGACCCTGGTTTTCCAAACAATAACTTGCACACTGATGAGCAAAGAACAGGTATAAGAGTTTGTTCATGAAGCGGCTGTTGTACAACTCCTCACTTGATCGGCCATGGTCATACATGGCTTGGATATTTGCCCCAAACATTGGTTACTAAGAAATCCTGAACATTTGACAGTGTTATTAGTTCACTGATGACTCCATCATTGTATACTGTAATAGTTTTCAGGTGACATTGATGTTGATGTGAAAGTGCCTGTGAAAGGGAGTGCCGTCCAAACACACACCCTTCCTTCCTACCCACCTTCATACAGAACTAGTTGAGCATGACCACCATGCACACGTACCCCCGTGCAAGCTCCGTGCCTTGCGTACAGACTATACGCTGACTTAATCGAAGTCTAAGAGACCGTCCCAGTTCTATTTGTGATGGAACAGACACTGAAAGACAATGGACATCCACGTTGTACGAAACCTCCCTAGTATGTGTATACTGTCTTCTCTCGGCATATATATATATATATCCCCACATGAGGCATGCATATGGCTGTATTAACACCAACATGATGTGGGTAATCTTTACTTGATGTGGTGTGAGTTGTGGTTCGTTTATTGTAACGCTCTGGAGTCCAGTGTACACAGGTCAGGACAAGGAACCCAGGTACTCTTGGTACTGCCGTCAGTTCACGTCCACGCTTTGAATGTGCTTCTCAAGTTAACATATTGTACGAGATGCCCGGCACGGCGGCGTCGCTCAGCATGTCGGGGAGGGAGGAGAAGCAGTAATCCCGGTTACACTCTCCTGTACCCACAAAGTGGTGCGTCACTATTTTGAGGACACAGTTATTGCCAATAAAGCTTCAAATTCTGCTCTATATTGTTGCGTTCACTCATTTACATTGTTATATTTGTAATCGCCTACAAAATTGACGTTTTTTTCTCTCAGTTTTTATTTATTCTGGAGGTATCCACTAGGATTTACTAGCAATGCTATTTTCAGTAGGCTCCATGGTCGAAGTGTAATAGATTCACGGTTTTCAGAAAGATATATGAGCAAAAGAAGGCGGTATACATTGGTTGATGTTTATAGATTTAACCATTGATTTGTTCGGGGTGCTATTTAACCGCATACAAATAGAAAAAGGGGTATGATATGTACAATGTTCATTTCTTATTTTACTACAACTTGTTTCTATGTGTTGGTAAGTGGTTGAGTATGGAATACATAATTTTGTACCCTTTGATATAAGAGACTTGGGGCATTGAGGTTTTCCTTTGTGCATTAAAAATTTCCCATCCATTAATACATGATATGCCAACATATTTATCCTATACTTTAGGGAAACAGAGCTAGTCGTTCAATACTTATTTTAATGCCCTTGATATTGTCATTATGCCCTGTTAATTCCCCGAAACGAAACCTTTTGACATGGACATAATATCTGGTGTATAGGAAATGTGAAGCACCTATTCTTTCTCCGTATAGTAGCTGAAAAACACTCAGCGGAGTTCTGTTCGCCCAGAATCCCTTTCTTTAACTCCCAGTCAAACCCATTTGCCATCAGTATCGGAGACAAAAACTGCAATACTGGCATGTACCAGTCACTAGCACTCTTTCGTGGAGACCACTTTGTTCAAGGTGCTCAACAACCCAGCTGTAAATCTTGACCTCATTAGGAAATTGAGCGCTTGAGATAATGCAAATATAATCCTACAACCAGAGGGCCACGACACACTGGAGGTTTAAGTGCTGGTTCCACCAACACACTAGATAGTGAGATTAATCACGATCATATTTGCCGCGACGCATCAGGCTGGTTTATGCACCTCGGCAATTTCGGCAATTGACCTTGATGTACCACGGTGGTGGAGCACCAAAATATACACATGACTTATCATTGCATGCGACATATTGTGACAAAGGAGGTACAACATATCGCGACACTGCAAGATATAACAAGACATACCATGGAAAATCCAGTGTGATGGTAGAACTAGCCCTTTAGATGGCACTGTGACACTTTGTCAGGTGCATTTAATAATAAGTGTAGTAAGGGATGCAGCACACTACAGAGGCATTTGAAGTCCCCTATAGATTTGTGCACTGTAAGTATGTATTGTAGTCGTCATGATCCGGCCAGCCCAATTGAACACCCCCTTTACACTGAAGTTACCCTTTGTACCGTCATACACACGTCGTTTTCGATTGGTTGGAAACAAAATTGAATTTTGCATGTGCAGTAGAACCATGCTTAAGGGATACCACATGTTTTAGGTCAGAATGGTTATCTCTTTTAGATGTTCAACCCTTTCATGATGCCTGGTAGCATCACCATGTCATTGATGCATTATGCCTCCAGACATCACCACACTAAAGATGCATGATGCCTTGAGGCATCATTTCTCCAATATTTACATAATTGTTTTAGTTAGTAATAGAGCAACGTTCCTTAGATCTTTACAGAATTTAGATATAACATCATATTTAGTATCTCTATTCAAAAGGGAAAAAAATCTGGAACATTTATCGAACCATGTAATTACACACATACTCGAGTTTTGAGTTTTAGCAACTACGTGCCCGTCCCCTAGCGGTATACAAAGCCACCAGCACGAATCCTTAGACGGGTAGCTCTGCTGCAGGCACCCGTCCTAAAAGGGTTCATTTCACCTCTACCACCAATGCAGTGGAAGATATGCCTGTGAGCAGAACTGCTTATTTTGATAAAGTAATAATAAAAAAACTCGTTTAAGGGGGCACCACAGACCCTCAGCCCCATGCCGTGGCCAACACCGACACATTTTTATATTTTTATATGACCTACTCTCATCAAAATGCTCATTAACCTATTCTCAATAACTTTCTGGGAAGCAAGTTAAACCTGAAATAAATCTATGTGCAGATCTACACCTGAGGTGTTTCCCGAAGAAAATCATTGAGAAAATAACATATTGTCTATTATATCGTCCACTGAATAACTAAATGTTTCGGATTTGACAGATTACAGAGCAGATTAATCAAAAATTTAAAGTCTAGGCAACCTGGGCCCTGTTTTTTAGTCACGACCTTTGTAAGTGTCGCAAGCCTAAGATCGCACAGCCGATCTACGACATATTTCTAAGACAAAAGATGGCCGGTGTGCTATAGACAGTGTCGTAGGTTGAATCAAACAATCTTAGCAGAGTTAAGACAAGTATAGAACTGTCTTAGGTTCTATAAAACGTCACTGTTGATTTCCTGTACTTCCCATGGGAATTGAGCAATGAAATTTTAACACAAGTAAGGTATACATATATCCTATAAACGTACCACATTTCAAGAGAATCGACCGCACCGTTCCCAAGACATCGGCGTTTGAAATTTTGTCATAGCAAATGATTCTCTGGTGGCCATTGCACCCTCCCACCTCCCGTGCCAGTGAATGTCGAGGTCACTGCATAAATTAGATCATGTGACAGTAGAGCTACACTGGCCACCAGTGTAGCTTTTGCTATGACGAATTTCAAACGCTGATATCTTCGTAACGGTGCGGCCGATTTTCTTGATATTTGGTAATATTATAGGTTGTATGTATACCTTACTCATGTTAAAATTTCATCGCTTAATTCCAACGGGAAGTGAAGTTCCGCGTTTGGTACGACATGTCCAGAGTTGTCTTAGACATACGACACTTATGGGGACATTTTCCGCTCCATTGGCCACCGAGTGTCGTGACTATAGCACACCTTTTACCTCCCTAAGTGTCGTATCTCCACTAAGTGTCGTACCTGCTCTACGGTCGTATCTCTCTAGCACACTGACGGCAGATACGTGTCGTAAGTTACGAATGTCGTGACTAAAAAACAGGGCCCTGGAGTGTATAATGTTCACAAAACATAGAATTTCTAGAAATCTTTATGTATTTTTTAGACAAAGATCAAAATCTTACATTCTAAAAACTGACATCCCTGACATTTATTGTCAGCTGTCCTTATACAAATTACATTAGTTTTAACATTTTTGTTTGGAAAATTTACGAAGGGGAGGGTCCATGAATAAAAAAATAGGAATCCCGGGAAATCCGATACCATGTATACCTGATAGAAGAAAGGAATGAAGTGCATTTCAAATGAGCCCAAAACAAACAATGGTTCTTGTCTTTACCTGTACTTTATTGGAGGAGGTGCATTCAGAATTCAATTAATACTCCTTGGAAAATTAACTGGCAACTCCTTAACATATGTTACCTCAGTCTGGAGGACCAGGTACTTGGAAGTCCATATCTTGTATCAAAATATTACTGAACGCAAGAATGAATGCTGGATAGCTTCCTGGAACTGCATCTCAGGAGTCTGTAGGACACGACATCACATCATACCAGTCTGTAGGGGAAATAAGTCACAAGCAGACGATACTGCATCACACCAGAATACTTTCAAGTGACACAAATACTGCGAAGAGAGATTCAGGGCGTATATGACACCAATCGCACAGGGGTCGGATTTTTGAAACCTGCTAAATTCACCTTTGAACCTGGGATAAAACACGCAAATTTTTTTTTCCGAATAATACTTCTTTTTATATTTTATGTTATTCACCTACTAAGTACGTTCCAGAAAAATATTATTCCAACAAAATCAGATCAATGGTTTAGATTTGAGAGCCTTTTGAAGTTGTGTATAATATTGCATGTTGTCCAACCCCCTAAATATCTGAAATTTCAAGAAATGTTATAAATGCTTATAACTTAAGAATGACTAATATTATACGGTGACACACATTATATTTTATCCAAAATACCTTTTTCATATATTAGATTTAAAAGAAAAGCTCTAAACCATATTTGGGGTGTTGGGCAACACAGGGGTGTCGGACAACACGAGGGGTGTCGGACAACACGTTAATAGAATTACTCAGAACAATGAGAAAAATAATATTTGAGGCTATAATACTTTATATCTTTAATGAAATGATAATAAGCTATATTTCACAAAGCAAACCACTCAATTACTGATAAAAACAACCCCAAAATCATAACTTGTAAAACAGTGTGTTGTCCGACACCCCGGGGTGTCGGACAACACGTGTTCAGTTTTTGAACAATAAAAAGTAAATTTTTTTATTTAGAAAAAAACCAACCTGGGTATTCATGAGTGGTAGGGGTACTTAACATAACCAATGATATTTGTTATTCTATTATGATTATTTTTCCTTTTACACATCCTTTAGAGGTGTGTTGTCCAACAACCCATGTTTTTGGAAAAATATCATCATGGGATCATAATGTTCTGATATCAGGATGGATAATCCGATTGTGTTGAAACTTTCAGGTATCACAGTCAGGATTCTGGTCAACATTGTACAATAAAGAAAAATTAATTTCTCACTATATATCTCATTAGTATTTTCCTCTGAAAGTCGGGGTCTTGAACAACATACTCTATGGGTCTCTATGTTGGAAGATTTGAAGGTCCTGGATAGTTTTTACCATTTTAATATTTTTTCAATCTTTTACCAATTTCCAAAATTATATTGTCTACACTTCTCATGACATATGCTTTAAACATGTTAATAAATACAATTTGCTCGAAATTGTGTCTCCCAGATTTTGAACAAAGCAAAAATCAATAGAAAATCACAGTTTTTGTTGATTTTCGGAAGGAAAAATTCCTCAGAGCTCTACAAAACCCTATGTTGGAAAGAAAGATTATCAAAAGATACACCAAATAATTTCATTTTTACATTCATGAGATACGTTTATACAACATGAACCTTGAATAAGCTTATTTTGGCAATTTAGCAGGTTTTAAAAATCCCACCCACAGTAGAGTGGAAGTACTTCCTGACTGCAATACCCGACCTTAAATATGTACTGATATTCAGCCTAATAGACAAAAATATCATCTTGATCTTGACTGATAAGAATATGGGTATGTTCCATAAACAACACTTGTTTTCCCCCTGCAATGTCCTTGGGAATACCATGGCCGTTCCGGACCTGCAGATTCTGGGCTGGTCCTCATCACGCAGACTGAGCTCAATGTCTGTACTATGTACGTACAAGTATGTACCATAGTGTAAGTAGCTCTTCTTGTGGTATCATGACTCTACCTGCCGTGCGACTCGGCCCAGAGACTGTCGTAAAGTTCCAGGTGCCAGGTCCAGAGGAGTCTGCTCTTCCTGAAAGTATATGGTTTGTTATAATCATTCGTGTTTGTGCATGTACGTACGTGCATACTTAGACAGACACAACAGACAGAGAGAAGGACAGACAGGTTTGTTTTGTTGGTAAAGTTATGTCAATCGCTGTAGAAAACGAGAGCTAAGTGTGCATTTTAAAGATAGAAATATTGGCCATTACAGACCAAATTAGCATGTGGACGCATGTGGACGGACGGACGGACGGACGGACGGACAGACAGACAGACGCAGACATGAATAGGGATGGGCCTCCATTGATATTCAAATCCCTACTACTCTGTGAACTCTGCAGTTTCAGACTTTCATGGATGAATGCACACAGACCTTCCCTCCGACCTTGGGGCTCAAACTGGGGGGGGGGGGGGGGGAGGGGGGGGGGGGAACTCCCTATATTCTTATGTACACCTATAAAGTAGGTCAAGCCAATATCTGGTGGTAAATGATATTGCAATTAATTGTATAAACGAATATCATGTGAATGGGTCTTGATTGATTCCTAGAACAAATTTATGAACCACTTTGACTTCTATTTGTGTTTAAATATGCTGAATAAACCATCCACTTTACACATGCTGCCTCCCCCTTCTCATAATGAGATTTGGCAAAAATACATGAATATAACATCAAATATACATTTCCCCTAGGGTGTAAGCAACTGCCAGTGCCAATTATGGAGTTGTAACACTAATGCTGAATGTAATATAGAGGAAACATCTGTTTGAGTATGCCCATTTTACCCCCCCCCCCCCTTCCCACATCCCCCCACCCCTACACACTTTCAGCAAATACTTTAATATCTCTTTGAATGTAGAATCTACTTCGAAAATTCCACTTCCTGGCACCTGTTTTTATTCTTTTTCAAATGTGGCATATTACATTATGATTCAACTAGTCTAAGGAGTAGAAATATGTCCATAAAGAGGTTCTTAAAAATGTACCTGCGTCAACAAAAGTCCCCCCCCCCCCCCTCCGCAAACTGAATTCACTTTTCTTTTCAAACCTGTGCCAAACTACTGAATATGTGGTCAGGTCGCCTAGTGACTCTACAAGCAGTGTACTACAGTAGGCTATAGCCATAACCTCAAGACCAACCGTCCACCTGCTAATAATTCGGAGTGTAATGAAGTGTCTGTCTCATCAAAATAATATACATGTTTTTTTAACCTCTTGGCAAAACTATCATTCAAACAATTGTTGAACGTGAGATTTTCTTGGTTAACTTGTACACATCTGTTGTTGGTTCATTTTTTTGGTCTCGTTCTAGGCCCCCTTCATGTCGATATTCATATATAGAGGGCATGCTGCAGGTCACGAATCAACCTTTGAATGGAACGAATTACAGGGTAATGAGCCTCTTAATCAAATTTTGGTTATTCACATTAGTTTGAAATATTAACCTGAACTAAATATCACCAAATTGTATTTTATATTCTTGGCCAAGTTGACCTTTTCGTAAGCGTAAATGGTAAGCAACTCGGTCTTGGTGTGACAAGCTTATTGGACCAACTTGGTACAAGAAGACAGAAGGCATACTTATACACAGACACTACAGGAATATTTGCTTGAAAGCAATGTGTTACATAAACCTCCAGACGTACCTTATTTCTCAAACTGATATCAGCTCCATGTTCTACTAGCATTTTAGCAGTTTCGTACTGGTCTTCTTCACACGCTAAGTGCCTGAGAACGAGAGAATACGTTAACGATTTGACATAAGGATGATTTCACATAAGAAAGATTTGTTTAACTTATAATCACTATATAACATACGCCTCTTTCTGTTTTTTCCTAGTGCATACCTTGTGCTTATTATCACATACATATGGCCGAAAGTCTATGACATACTACCCGCTGCCATGGGCGCAGTATTAATAATGTTCGGGCACACTGCATAAAAAATGGCGTTTATCTTGATACCTAGGAATGTAATATTAAGAAAACGTAGTGACTAAGCTCGTAGGGATGCTATTCTTAGCCTTTTGATGGCATGAAAACATCCCTCTGCATGCGGCGTCGGGACCTATTTATGGCATAAAAATACCTCAAACGGTCATCGCTACGGGCTCAGTAACCACGTTCTCTCTTAAAATTAAGGGCTTCATATTCACTTAGTGACACTGATAAACACTGTGTAGACTTACAGAGCTGAGTTGCCTTCCGCGTCTTGGAAGTTGGGATCTGCCATGTAGGAGAGAAGCAGTTTTGTCATCTTGACATGTCCTTTCACAGCTGCTCGATGGAGGGGCGTGTTCCTGACACGGTCCCCTATATTACACTCTCCGCCCTTTTCCAATAATTTCTCGGCAATCTGGGAATAAACATTAATTTCAGAGTGATGTGGCAAAAAAGCAGTATGTCATGCTGGGTGCTACCTCGAATTTGTGACGGTTAATATGACCACATAGCTAGATGCCATACGGCCTTCTGACAACCGATATATTCAGGGTTCGTACATAGACAGCCCAATAAAATTCCAGGCTTTTTCCAGGCTTTTATTTCTAATATTTCTTTTCCAGGCACATAACAATCTGAATCAATACCATCTTGCTAGTGAAACAAATATGGAGATAAATAATCAAAACAGCTATACTATTAGCAAAGAGGATTTTTTGAAATATCTAATCCAAGTCACTCAAATTTCATAGGCAGTCAGGTACCGTAGTTAAGGAAGGCTAATAACGTCCAGAATTTCATAGACTAAAAAAATGTTTTTATGCAAAACTAAATTTCCCAGGCTCTTCCAGGTTTTTCCAGGCTCTCTGTGAGAATTCCAGGCTTTTCCAGGCCTGGAAAACCCAAAAGCATAATTCCAGGCTTTTCCAGATTTTCCAGGCTCAGTACGAACCCTGTATATTGTGTCTGTTTTTTCCTTCTTCGATACTGACGAGACAATGTTCAATTGTTTTCACTTTCCATGTTTAGGTAGATGTGTGGTAATAACCAAATAAAAATTCATAATAAGGGCGATAGTCATGGATTCCGGGCCCATCATCAGGCACCTCCTAAATGACATCCAAGGCACTGGCATTACCGTACGAAATTACAGCACATAGAATGATAATGTCATTTTCTTTTTTATTTCAGTTAAATTCTTTAGATTTCTTTTAAGGCACCGAGAATGATGTGTATTTTAAAATTAGGGGATATATAACTACACATTATGATAACTTTCTGCATACCATGCTGTATATTGCCTGTTACAATACACACATATAATCCCTTTCGCCGCTACTCTTAAAACCATCTCTCAAAACGACTGGCTACAGAGAAAAGCAGACAAAAAAATCTCGGGATACATATATGTGAAGGTTGATAATGATCTACTGTAACTTCAAGGTTTACTATTCATATAGTAATTGCGTCTCAGAAGATATAAAATAATTTGCAGTCTAGAGAGTTATTCACCTACCTTGAATCGATCCTTGGAAGCAGCATAGTGAAGCGGGCATTGCCCTGTTGAGTTGACAACGTTCACACTAGCACCTTTATTTATAAGCACATTTACAATATCACACCCACCAGCAGATGTAGCGATCATTAAGGGTGTCCACTGAGCCTATAAAATATACAGATTTCAAACTGAGGCATATGTGGAAGGGCTATCAATCATTTAGATTTATAATGCATCACATAGCATGCTTTTATCGAACAATGGTATTGATAAACTGAAATATTCTAACCTTATCATATAATCATGGTACCAGGTAGTCTTAATTCGTTTGATAAGTTAACCTTTTTTCTCTAATGGTAGCTTTAAAATGCTATCTAGAACTTTAACTCACTTTGGTCCCTTTCAGTTTTATCAATGTGTCAGTATTTTCCCCACCATATTTGTTACTCACATCATCTCTAGGGTCCACTGGTGATCCGGTATAGAGCAGGAACTCCACAACTTGTGTGTGACTTCCGCTTGCCGCCCAATGTATTGGCAAACGCCCAGACTGAAAATCCAAAAAATATCACAATATATGTACTTAATTTCTTGGCATCAGGACTGTCCAGTAAACATATTGGCTTGAATTATCCATCATATGATACTCTATATAATTCCAAGTATTGTTTCTATCAAATATTCATTCCATTCTATCTCTATGTAGAGGTCAGGTCAGTCAAGTGGTGGTATGTTCGCTCTTCACCAGAGGACGCGGGGTGCTGTAGAGGACAACAATTCATAAGTGGAAGCACAGCTTCCCTGGTTGTTAAAAACTGTTAATAAAACTTTGTTTTATTTAAGTTGACAAGTCTGGTTTTGTGTTATGAAGATATTTAGTCATCTGGCTAGTATGTACTATAAACCAATCAAACCGCCCTATGTAATTATTCCATAGAGTAGAACATTCCATCGCTGGATTAGATATGATCTATCCTGAAATTTGGGTTACTAACCCAGGAAGGCCAGATCTGGTGGCTGCTACATCTATATACATCTAATAGTAGAATTTTGGGAGACTTACCTGGTAAGTTGAAGTAAAATTGAGATTTTACCGAGGACAACACGGAGTGTTGTAGGGGACAGATGAGATAAGGCGGGAAAGTATCACGTGACAGCAGAATTTATAAAAACAGATCAAGGAAACTAACTCATACTCATGATCCCCACACACACTGATCATAATATACAACATCAAACATCATCTTAAAATTTTTCCTTTCCTAGGGTGGTGCGGGTAGGGCATCTGTCCCCTACAACACTCCGTGTTGTCCTCGGTAAAATCTCAATTTTACTTCAACTTACCAGGTAAGTCTCCCAAAATTCTACTATTTTACCTCGGCAACACTCGAGTGTTTCCGGGAACCGATGAGAGATTTATAGGTTATGTTTCCTTGAGGTGGAGGAAAAAACGCTCCCCTATCTCAACAAACCAACAAGAACTCAACTTGTGAACACAAGGTATTATCGTATCGGGTTACTCACCCATACTACTGACGTAGGAGTGCCCCTTGGACACCCGCCGTTTCTCGGACGATCGGCTTGTTATAATGCCTCCTGAAGGCCTCCTCCGACCGCCAGCCAGCATGTATCATCAACGTATTGAGGTTTAAACCACTGGCGGCTACAGCCGAAGCGGCTGCCCCCCTAGTGGAGTGGGATTTATACTTTCCAGTATCTATTCCAGCTTTCCCCAAAATCATCAGCGTCCACCTAGCCAACGTATCCCTAGATATCGCCTTGTGAGGCGGAATAAAACTAACGAGAAGCTGTTTCTCGTTTCCCCTTTTCTCTTTTGACTTCTTGATATAGACCAAAAGCGATCGTAGTGGGCAGATTTCCGGGCAGTCCGGAAACCTCCTCACTACGATCGTATTGAGGGGGTCACCCAACTTGTTTGTCTTTAACAATTTTGATAACATGAACATAAAGGAGTCGGACTCCTGAATAAGGCCCTCCAACGACAGGGCCAAAATGGTCTGGCCTCTTTGGCCTGTGACCAACAATAATAACACGGCGACCTTTAGGGTCAAACACTTGAACGATAATTTCTCGTTCTTCCCCCATGACTTAAACAAGCCAAAAACTTTGCCCACGTCCCAAAACTCTGAATAACGGGGCCTCGGGGGGTTCCTGTTATATACTGCCCTCACGACTAAGCAAACATTCGGGTGTTGTCCGACAGAAACACCATCATACAATGGTAAAATTGTTGATAATGCAGACCGGGCTGTGTTAATAACACTGTAACCGACACCCTCCTTTGCCAAACACTTCAGGAAGCGACAAACCTGGGGTAAACGAGGTTTCAATAAAGGGGTCATAGTTTTGATACAATAAACAGCCCACTTACTTAGATAAGTACTATAGATCTTTTTTGTTGAGGCCCTCCAACCATCAGCCATTAATCTGATGGTTTCGTCATCATAACCTTCTGACTTCAGTTTCTTGTAGAAAAAAGGTATGCCTCCAATGGGGCACTGTTTACGATACGGTTTCTGGGCTTTCCCACCGGAATTAGATTTCCCCGTCGCTTCCTGAATGTTAGCTTTCTGTTGGACAGGCGTCTTAAGCTGGCATACCATGGTCTGTTTGGCCATGCGGGCACCACCAACACCCCCCTCCTTGGGACCTCCCTTAGTCGACGGAGGACCCTCGGTATCATGCTGAAAGGAGGAAATAAAAACAAAAATTCGTTAGGCCATGGTATAGAGAAAGCATCTGTCGCCCAGGCATCCGGCTCCGGATGCCAAGACACATATTTTGGCAATTTTGCATTTAGCCTGGATGCAAACATGTCAATGTCAGGTTTTCCGAAAACTGAGACAATCTTTTCAAATATCCCGGGGCTAAGTTCCCATTCCATTTCATCCTGGAATTTTCTACTCTTGTAGTCTGCTAGGACATTTTCAACCCCTGGTATGTGTTGTATGGTTATTCTCAATTGTCTTGATTCACACCATTCCCATATTTCTCTAGCCATTTTATGGCATCCCTCCGAGTGTATGCCCCCTCCATGTTTGACATACGCCAGTGCTGTAGTGTTATCTGTGAATACTTTCACATGCACATTTTCTTCGTGAATCAGTGATTTTAATCCAAAAAGAATTGCTTTTAACTCCAGCACGTTTATATGGTCCTGACTCTCTGACTCATTCCATCTACCTCCTGTGGCTACTTCCCCACGATGTGCTCCCCAACCCTCTAGTGAAGCATCAGTACAGATGGTTATCGAGGGCAAATCTATTTTGATGTTCTGTTTAGTCTCTGCAACATTTCCTAACCACCATGTAATATCCTTTAGCCCTTCCGAAGCCAAAGTCATTTTCTTGTCAAAATTTCCTCTATTTCTTTCTAGAGCTTTATTTTTCTCTCTTTCTAGTCCTTTAATGTGGACTGATCCATACTCTACTGCAGGAGAGTAAGCTGTCATTAAGCCTACTATCCCCGCTACTGCTCTTATTGAAGGTGTATCCTTTTCTAAAACCTCCAAAGCTGCTCTTCTAAACTTATCCCTTTTTTCCCCGGGCAAGTTCACATACATATTTTCTGAGTCAATATTAAACCCTAGGAAAATTATCTCTTTCTGTGGCTCCATCATAGACTTCTCTAGATTTATCGTGAAACCCAGTTTATCTAGCACCTCGGCTAATGCTAATACAGCTTTCCTGCATTCTTCCCTAGAATCAGCAATCACAAACGAATCATCCAAGTATGAGAACATTCATACCCTTCCTGTTGTAAGTACCCAAAAATCGGGGCCAGAATTTTTGTGAATATTCTAGGAGCACATGCCAAACCATTTGGCACCCCTACAAACTGCCACAATACACCCTTCCAGAAAAATCTGAAAAATTTTCTAAAGTCAGGATGGATTTTTACCGAAAAATATGCGTCTTTCAGATCGACCGAGGCCATGTAGGCCTCTGGCCTGACCATATCTAAGGCAGTTTGGAGAGTTGTCATCTTGAAATGAACATGTGGGACACACTTGTTAAATTCTGTTAAGTCCAGAATCAGTCTATGTTTACCATTAGGCTTTGGTCTGAGAAAAACATTTGAAATGAATTCCCCCTCTGAATGCCAAGCCTGTTCTATCACTCCCTTCTGCGACAAATCTCTGATTTGGTCTTCCATTATATTACATTCCTCTCCTGATAATCTATAAGGATAAGGTATTCTAGCCTGTACTGGCTGTGTCCAGAAATCAATCGTGACTCCGGAAACCATCCCCAAGATCCATGGATCTTTAACAATTTTAAACCATTCAGAAACATGTAATGCAATATTTCCAGCCTGAAAATTTTTGACCAGGTTTTTTGGATCAAAAAGAGGACTCACCTGTTCTACTTTTGAGGCCCCTTCTTCCCAAAACCCTGTTGTTGTTGGGTCTGGGAGTGGGCTGCCTGGGCTGGTGGGGCTGGCTGGCGGTAGGACTGGAAGGCACCATATCCTTGCTTTGCCGGGAACCGGTAGTATGGGTTGTATCCATAACCTGGCTGTCCTCCCTTGAACCTGGGACCCTGGGGCCTGAACTGCTTCCCAGGGTAGGGATGGTATGGATGTGAAGTCTGCTTCCTTGGCCTATCCTTTGAAGTCGACACCGGTTTCTTTTTAAACTTCTCCTGAAGCTTTGCCGAGACTTCCACATCCTTTACTTTGGAGTCTAACTTCCCCCCGAAAAGCAGAGAGGGATCAGACTGCTCTCCCTCCTCCAGTGACAAAGCTTTTGTATAGTTCTGGGGGACAATCTGCCTGAGGGAATCCCTTCTCCTCACTGAAATCCCACTTGATGTCAGGGACAGCATCTCCATAGCATCAACAATGTTCTTTCCCAATGCATCTAGGTCTGAGTCCTCCCCTTTCTTCAAAACTAACTCAGCTACTGGAACCAAAGCATTTAATGCCCCGACCACACCTTTCTGTATGGTCTGTAAAGACACATCCATCTTCCTAGCATCCACCCCCACTGCACCATACAGTTCACTGTCCAGTTTAGGGGCTGTTGCTTCGGGTATATTAGCAATAGTCGGATACTCCTTTACTTTTTTACCCAACTCTTCAGGGGAGAACTTTACTCTAAATCTTCAGATATCATTTGAGCTAACACAGGGCACACAGCTGGGGCCTTTTTATGCACAGATTTTGTCTCATCTAGCTTTTTCCTCAATAAAGACAATGTGTTTCCAGGTTTGAACTTTGAGAAATCTATCTCACCTTTTTCCGATACTCGATTCCCACCTTCGGGAAGAGCTGCAGCGGCTGTACAACCCAACTCGAGCGCTGTCGTGTCCTCATTCCGCACTAAAGTCGCTGTCTGTTCAGGTTCGGGATCTGCGTAAAATCCGCCGCCAACCGTTGATCTTAAACTCCCCGCTTCCGACGAGCAGTAGCTCGACATGTCGCCTTCATGATAGTACGGGTAGGAGCCGTAGAACGGCGGAAATTCCGCGAAACCCGGCGCCCAAGGCGCATACGGCCCGCTCGGCCAAAATGGCGGCCGGCAACTCGGCGGCGTTCCGTCATCATAGCGAGGTTCGGCCGACTTCGGCGCGCTCTCGGCTACTTCCGGTCTACTCGGCGTCTTGTTTTTTACAACTTTTCCGTTCTCTACCCAAATCTCCTCCGAAACGGATGGATTTGCGTTACTTTTTGTCGATTTATCTCCTTTTGATCGATCTTTCTCTTTTTTGTTTGAGTTTGACGTCTTCTTACCCGAAACCTCGGCTTCGGCGTTGTCCGCCATCTTGGATTCTGAAATGCAGACGAAGACGTTCGTCAAAATCCGCACAAAACGCGGCAAAAACCAACCATCAAGGTAAATAAACGTGAAATATGACGAATTTATGTTACAGTGACGCAAATGCGTTGAAATTCCAAGTTTGATCCTTCGAATATCACGTTTCACGTGAAAATTTTTGATTCGATCAAAACTCAACGTCAAAACTAAGGCCCCGCGGAAGCCAGCTCGACGTATAACGTTTAAAACACACTGAAACGGGTAGAAATTTTCGCACCACGGCACGAAAACGTCTCCCTCAGGCTAATTTCAACTTTTGCCACCAAAAGTAGCAAAAGAATTTCACAACCATTCAATTGTTGAACAAAATACGTACCAAAATCCTGCACGACGTGACTCACGTCTTTCTAGTTCAAAAACCGCATTCGAACTGCTGTCACGTGATACTTTCCCGCCTTATCTCATCGGTTCCCGGAAACACTCGAGTGTTGCCGAGGTAAAACCATATATATGTGTCATGTTACACTATAATGGAGCTACATGGCGATAGCGAAACATTGAAAATACAGCGTGATTTGGACCTTTTATATCATCCAGCCCTTCTTCTATCCTGGATCTGATGGCATCTACCAAGACTAAGCCTTGACCATATTTGATAAAATAGAGTCATGTATATGTAGACTCAGATTTACTGGCCTCCTAGTACATCTTCTTCAATATAGGTTTTTTCATAGGTTTTGAACATAAAAATATAAATTTTCAATAGTTTTTTCTCGGCCAAAAACATAGGCTATTACCGGTTTTTACAACATAACGGAGTCAAAATATAGTGAATTGATAACTTCTGCACATGTGCATGTTCAGTTTCCAATAGGCAAACTAGACTATCAAGAAGTCATGCAAACGGCTGATTCTGAAAAAACTTGTAAGATATTTCAATACACTGATAATGTGGATTTTTTTTGTCATTTGACAATCTGACCTTATGTCAAGTTAAATTTCCTGTATACATTAATCTGCATGGCAATGCTAAAAAGGCTCAAGAGCTGAAAATAGGTTTTTATAGGTATTATAGATTTAACTGGGTAGGCTGAACTTTTTTATTTTTTCAGTCAGATACATTCTATTCCACATTCTTTACAATAAAAGGTCTTATATGTGGAGCTAGGTTCCCTACTTTACAAACATAAATTTAATTGATTACGTAGGGGAATTGCCCACAAATCACTTATCTATCCAAATCAAGTTCAGGCTATTTTAATATAGGCTAAACCCTTTTGATACATCAGCCAATGCAATTACGTCTCTGATATAACTTAAGGGTACCAGGTAGTGTTTCTAGGTTTGTTTTATATTCAATTTCGAAATTGTTTGAACTAAACATAGACAGTGTATTTTCCCCTTGAATATACGGTATTCTAAATAAGGGCGGGACAACTGGCCTAAATCTCAACTCGCTCAAGACAAGTGGCCTACGCTTAAGTGTAGATACTTTGAAAAATGCACTTAACTGGTTTGTAGTCATATATACACAACTCTATTCTAACCCTAACCTGCCAGTCGGAACTAAAGTAGGTGGAGGTTCAAGGCGTCCACATGGTGGGCTCAAGGCGTCCACGTTTTCGCGCTGACACTGTGACAGGAGGCTCAAACGAAAAAAGGCTCAAGGCGTCAAATCCCCCTATTTTATTAGGAAATTACCCGGCCTATCTCTCTCAAGCCTCCCTATAATTTTATCTTTTTTTCTTCCAGTTTTGGTTTTGAGAAGCCAGTCGTGACCAGTCTTTTGGATAAACTAAAACTTAAGTTATTGGGTACCGGTACCGTAACTAAAGTTTAGCTTAGATCCTGGTGTTAGGTGGGTTGGTAGGTGTACGTAACCTGAGCGGTGATTAGACCTCGTGACCCTTTTCCGCCGTGACCCAGAGTCACCATGACCCTACTTCCTGGTCGTGGTGACCCAGTGTCATGGTCGTGGTGACCCTGTGTCCTGGTCGTGGTGACCCAGGACTGGTCATGGTGACCCTTCTTCATTTTACAGGGAAATTGGCCAAATACTTTTGGGGAAATGGGGAAATTTCGAAAATACATTATCATTAGTAACTTTGTTTTCATTTTGAAAAGGCCGGATCTATTTGCATTTAAGCTGGTTCCTGGCAAAACCTCTGTTTTGCCTTTTTTCCCATTAGCCTGATTAGGGTTAGGATTAAGGCTAACCCTAACCAACCTAACCCTATTTTAGGGTTAGGATTAAGGCTAACCCTAAACCTAACCCTATTTTAGGGTAGGGTTTGGTTTAGGGTTAGGTTTTAGTGAGTGATTCGGCTATGCATTGATACAAGTTGACACTGACATGGCACCGTTTTCGAAAAATCGGAATTACGACTTTGTTGACCCATTACATCCAAAATAACGGTTAGTTTTAGGTAAATAAGTTACTATTTTGGCAATTAATATGTCCTGATTCCGATTCTAGCCTTTTTATTGCGTTATAATCGATGGTTTGGTTCGAAAACGTCTTCCCGGCGATCAAAGGGTCATGGCGACTCGCACCTCGGGTCACGACGACAACAATTTTTCGCGAAAAACCGGGTCACGGCGGAAAAGGGTCAGGACGACCATTAACCCCTGAGCTGAGCTATACCTAATTAATTCACCGCGTGGGCCAGTTCGTCATGAGACAACTGTAGTCAGTAGTGCTATTTTAAGGAATAGCTTTGGTATATACCAGGTGGTAATTAGATCTAGATCTAGAACATATTTGTGAGTCTATGCCGGTTTCAACTAGGTCTAGTGGTCTTATATCCCAAAGCCATGACTTTCAAAGTTTCATGCCAATTTTACTGAGTCACTGTAACTTAAGTGTAACGAGTTTCGCAGTTCTGTCACTGCTTTGTAGTTGGTGCGAAACCCTTGGCCGGGACAGTTACCATATTATCATTATTTTAAACCAAATACAATATACCAGAGCACATACCCCATCTGTCTGTGTCAAAGGCGCTTCATTTATCCTGACTTTGTTCTTTAAAAGGTCTATTCTTCCCTCGTATGCCAAGTTGTGTACATCCAAGTCCGACATTTTGGCTAAAGCTGTAACTGGTTCTCCGTAGCTTATCTTTGTCTTTATAGTAATATGTCGTGGGTACCAGCAACGTCTGTGCGCTCCGTTTAGACTGTAGTACGTCCCGTTGCCGCCAGGGTCAGGACGCTCAGTCTCTCAAACTTAAGGCCCTTAACCCGAAGGCGGCGCGGTGCGTGGACGGACTACGCTCCGTTCCCCGGTGATCCGCTAGAGGGCTCGGCGGAATTTTAGTGGCAGGGAGCGGGACCAGCTAAAGTGTAAACCTAGACTCTAGTTTAGCCTGTTGTCGCCAGGGCCAGGGCACACAGGCTCAAACTATGACTGTTATGCGCTGCCATTTTGAATCAGGAATTCCTGCCTCCGCTGGTACTAGCACCACTGTCCTCGAGCACTGCAGTAGGTTCCTGTGAGAATAGGCTGAGTGGTGCAGAACCTCAAATTCTTGGTTTGAATAGAATAAAGCTTCTCAAAAAGGAGGTAAGCACTGGAGAATTATGAAAATCGATATATATGGTCATTACATGCATATGGAATTGTTCAGAGCATGTGGGTTTTTTTTTCTTTTTACCTAAGTATGCTAAAATATCTGATGAAGTATGTGTTAAATCGTTGTTATGATCAGAACGAGAGAGTTGGCCTCTCGCGAACAGTGGCAGCTATGTGGCACTAACAGTGACTTTTGAAACAGGTGTCATAATCAGCCAAAATCATCAGGTGAAAACGGGGCAATAGGCATTTTGCATCCCTGGCAGATAGGCCTACCTGTCTTCATTGATCAGAAACGTCAAGGAACTCTTCCAAGTGTAACAGCACTCTCTGCTGCTACACTTTACCACTTGTAGCACATACATGCACTGACTTTCTTTGATGTGGACATTCTCCTATTTGGCTGCATTTTTCCTTAGGCATTTGACTATTTCAGTAGATTTGTTTATGCAGCTTTAACATATGCATCCATCACCGCTTATTATTATAATTTTTCCCAAGACCTTTCCAGCATGAGCAAAGTTGCTTCGGAGGTCTTGGAATTAGGTAACATGTGATCTGTCACACAACTCTGGACACCCCCTCCCCCTGTGATATAAAACGTCCTGATATCAGTCAGTCAGTTGTTGACTAAGTCCAGATGTCTAAGTATGAACCCCCAAAGTCTCTACTTATAATAAACCAAGAGCCTGGCCTGAGTGGAAGCAAAGATATGAGAGGTTCAGGAAAATAGAGAAATCGAAAAAGAAGATGGGGCCCTTCAGGTTGACTCTTTGATTCATTACATTGGTCCTGAGGCTGAGAGCATTTTCAAGGTATTCCAGTTTATGGCTAGACCAGTCCCTACAAAAGATGTGCCAAATCCTGTAGACCCAAAAGAGAACTGTTGCAAAGAAATTTGATGAATACTTTGTGCCTCAGCGAAACACAATCAATGAATGCACAAAATTCTATCAGTGTACCTGGCAGGCTGCTGACTCAACAGAAGGGTTTGTGCAAAATCTACGTGAGATGTCTGCATACTGTGACTTTGATGAGAAACAAGATTAGCACATCTGTGACCAGCTTGCCAATGATATACTGGACCGAGAAATGTTAGAAAACCTCAACTAGAACAAGACAACTTTTCAGTCACCACTGCAGTCACTAGAGCATACCAATAAGAGTTGATGAAAAGTAAAAGAAAATGCCAGCTGCAGATGTAAGCTTCATCAAGAAAATTGCTAGTAAAGATAAACACCACCACAAGTTGGGCAAACAGTCCTCTAAGGGCCATGAAAAGTCAAGCCAAGGTAAAGTTTTAAAACAGGCTTGAAGCCTAAATGTGGTCAGTGTGACTACATCCATAGATTATCAAACAAAGATGCATGTCCTGCCATTGGTAAAACTTGTCAAAATTGCAAGAAAGTTGGACACTTTGCTCTGGTCTGTAGAAACAAAGTACAGGAAGTCAGCAAGACAGCAATATATGTAGTCTTGATTTGTTTTTCAGCTCTGTCCCTTGTGATAACAACAACCTAGCGTTGAAAGTCTGCCTGGACATAGTTGGCGGTAATTGGGTTACCTTCAAGATTGACTCAGATGGTGCAGATGTGTCGGTTATGTCTTACATTCTTTATCTACTCCTGAAACCAAGGCCCAAGCTGAAGGATTTCACTACAAATCTATCTAGTCCTAGTGGTCCATTAGACTGTAAGGGGCAGATTTATAACTAGATGACTTAATATTTACTTCGGTTAAGGTCTGCTGGGGTGGACAGCAATTACCAAGCTGTTCACTCTCTCGGTCACCTTGCCTCTTTGTGGTGCAGACCACATATATTTGCATGCAAGCAAAACAAAAGCAACCAGGGTCGGGAGTTAGTTCAGTGGTAAAGAGCACTGGACTTGTAATCCCAAGGTTGTTAGACTTTCTTGATTTGAGTACCACTACAGCCACCTTTCTCCTTCACCCCAAGCAATGGTATATTTTCTGCTATATCAAAGGCCAATCCTTCTCATACCATGTCTATGTGGTGTAGGAAGTAAAAGAACTGTCACCTCGGTAAATGTGTAGGGGTGAGATTTCTACCTACATCCATCTCATAGATATGGTCAAACCCAAAGTAAGTCTAATTAAACAAATTGGATGTTAAACTACCCAAACAAACAAACTTAGGTTAATGCTTATAAATCTTAAAATCTTATCTTGTTGATACTTCTTAATATCATCCTATTAGATACAACTTTACCTAGACTTAGTGTTCAGAACATTATATGGCAAGGTGCTGTAAGTGGATTTTAAAAAAAAAGTTTTTTTATTCAAGTAACAATTTTTCGACAGCGTTATTCGCCTCTTACAAGTCCATAAACAAAGAATCAAGATAATCTTGAGTGTTGTCCCAACACTTTATTATCCATCGTGTACAAAGATCCATTGAAAATTTATGGGTGTCAGAAAACCACGACTCATTATATAAAAATTGCTAGATACTATAACTGTGGTATACAGCTTGAAATCTGTGGTATACCGCCCCAAAGCGATGGTATACGGGGAAATAGCCCCTTTGTGCATAGAGCAAAGAAATAATCCGTATTGTTATACCCTTTGATATGGCAATGGTAGGTTCAATTTATTCGAAAAGATGGATAATAAATGCAACAAACGATGATTTTGTGAACATGCGGCTCTATAAACCACTTGAGGTGGACCTTAATAGCGGGGTATCTCCTTGAGCGGGCTCCTGGAAGCGGGGTTATACTGTATGTGCATGCATCCATTCATGTAAGGGAAGTATGTATGTATGTTTGTCTGTGTGCATTTATGTATGTATGTACATGTATGTGTGTATGTACACATGTATGTATGTATGTATGTATGTATGTATGTATGTATGTATGTATGTATGTATGTATATGTATGTATGTATGTATGCATTTATGTATGTATGTACATGTATGTGTGTATGTATGTATGTATGTATGTATGTATGTATGTATGTATGTATGTATGTATGTATGCATGTATGTATGTACATGTATGTATGTATACATGTTTGCATGTATTAAACACGCTCCGATACCACATTCCCCGGGATGAGATGATGTGTACATGTAGTTGCGTCTGTATGGCACCATAGATGGAATCTGGAGTTATACCAGGCAGCGGGCTCGATCCTTCATCGTCTTATTCATTGATTTCCCGACTTCTCTCCGAAAGATACGCATTCCCTCTTTCATCGAATGCACTGCACCAAATGGACTCGTCCAGCGTCATCCTCCAGGCAGGGAGCTGAGCGCAGCGCCGCCACCTGCTTAACATACCTGCACACCCCTCGCTGCATTTGGGCTAGTCTGAAAAGCCCGTATGCTCCGTCCTTGGTATCGTCCTTGGAGCGAGCAAAGATGGACACGGTGCAGGTTTCGTTGTTGGTTCTCGGCCTTGTTCTGATTGTCGGCGTTCAGACCGGTAAGATTTTATTGTGGATTTTGTTTGCAAACATTATCAGACATCTTAATATGTAATATAAAGCGAGTATGACCGTTATGTGTGCCTCTGTGCGGCCGATGTTTTCCCCGACCCTCCAGCGGTAGTAGACGCGCCCACGGCATGATGGCTGCCTCCCGGACCCCTGCCCAAGGTTTTCGTTTGTGGATTAGAAACCAATACCCTCAGTTATTTCTCGAATCTGTACAGAGGTAGAGAATATACCTGTCCTTATTCAGCAACAACGTTGGTTTGGATTTTGGAATTAGTATCGAGAGAAAGAGCATTTAATGTTAGATGTAGCTTCGTGGTACAGCAGCGTTTTCGCTGGGGCCGCTTACACCATTGCTGTTCGAATCAACATCGTTGCTGTGAAGGTCACGGGAAGGCAGGCGGCCGGCTCCCGGGCAATGCACCACCGCTTCTCTGGCACTCCCACCCCTTGTAACGCCTCACCGATCAGCAAACATTACAAACTGTGAAAACCCGAGGTAGATTGCTTGCATTGTTGCATTCTCAAAATGCGTGCTGCAGTACATTTGCCCCATGCGTTGTCGGCATGTGTTTGCCAATCTTTGATTAAGCAATGCTAACACTAGAGCGAGTGCAAAGTCTGCATTTGTTGGTTGGTTGGTTGGTGGTGCTGGTGATCGTGGGGTGGGGACGGTAGGGGATGCAGTGACAGCCCATACCTGTTCCCAAACGTCTGGCACAGCCTACCCTTGTCGGTCTAGATGGTTTTATTAAGACATGATTTAGAAACACCTCTTTGGTGTCTCTTGTGGACTGGGACGCTGGGGTTCTTCTGAATTGCTAATCAGATGAAAGTCCTATAGTCTCTAGGTCAGTCGGGAGTATTTATAGCAACCACTGAATGTTAGATGAATGCACCAAGATCGTAAGTGGCCTCAACGTCATTCACTGTAACCTTGTGTGCCTTTTGTTTGGGGGTATGCGTAGGTTTCCTCTCCATTTCCAGGCAATCCACCTAAGAAACAGTGAGTGCTAATTCGTCTATATGTAGGTGAATTAGCACCTGTATTTATCTATTTTAGTGAGTACCAAGGAGGCTAGAATAAAATTTCGGAAATATGATGGGGAAGTTTTAGAATATTCTACTCAACTGATTCCTCATTGTACACCGTACGAAAAGGTTTGAAGGTTTATGACCTTCACCTTTAACTTCTTTATCTGTTCACTATTATAAGGCCTGATGACATCCCGGTTGGTTAAACACCAACGTATATTAGTCTTTATCTCACCCCAGATATTTTTTCTCCATAGATTTAACATTGGAAACTCGTATCTAACACCCATTAGATATTTAGGAAAAATATCCAATGGGGGATAATGTCACAAATGTTAGCCCATTAGTCAATATTAAGGGTGAGATAAATTCAGAAACCCATTTAATTTAGGGTCAGAGCTCGACCCCATCTCATTTGAATCACATAGCAATTCACGCGGATTCGCCTTGTGAATTACTATGTGATTCAAACTCGATGTGATACGAGCTCAGACCCTAAACTTTCATGGGTTTCCTCTATAATATCAACTAAATGAATCCAGTATGACTCGTTAGGCCTATATTAGTGTATTAATGAATTCGGTACTGACTCAACATCCTGTAAACATAACCTCAACTGAGAGAAATAATCTGAACGGATTACTTTATCAGGACCTAACCTTCATAAGCTTTAGTTATGCATATAGCTATGGATATACATGTATATAAAACACCTCGTGAAAGTCGGTCTATTGTTCTGATCATTATACTAAGACATTAAAAGCAAGCCTGTTACATTGACGCATACTCCTCCGGTTCGGTTCACAAATGAATTAAGGGCTTAAAGCACCAGAGCACCCATAAAGGAGGTACATGTTTGAACACATTCTGTCTTAGACTAGCATAAGATATAATACTACTAAGTGTGAGACACAATGTATAGGTGCACACAACAGCGCATTGCCATAACTGAAGAGGGTTGATAACACAAAGCAGTAATTATTCCGACAAACCCTTGTAATATAAGGAAAGTCTACATGATACCAGTCAAGGCTCATTGTTAAAAACATGTCTTTTTTCAATGAACATAACCTTCGTTTACTAAAGAAAGACCCAGCAATCAAGAGCAAAGATTCTCCAGAACATGATATCTTAGTCATGCGTTAAAGCAACATTACACATTTATCTTTCCGTGGATTTGCACGATGACATCATAACTTCTATTCTGGGAGTGCCTGTATTTAGAGAAGGATTGGCAAATTGAAAAATAGTAGGTATTCTGCTAATTGGAATAATTCCTGATAGCCTAATATAAGGGTAACTAAACAAATTACTTTATCAACGTTTAATCTATAACTTAACCAACTATTGTTCAGAATTATACCTCTTGTTTCATCACGTTGACATTTTAAGTTATATCATTAATGCCTCAGATAATTAGAAATAATTAGAAAATAATTGTGCCCTTATCGGGTCATAATTATACGCCAAAGTCCTATGAAGATGCGTATAGGGCTATATTTTAGGGCGAAGAATTAATATGAATCAAGCCCTGTCTTTTCAGCCTTGTCTGTTGTTTTCCTGCCATCATCATAATTCGGCCTGACATTCAAACCACAATACACGGCTTGTGATACTTAAGAGACACAATGAACTATTAGTTTATATAGTATCTGAGAAATAGGTATACAAAAGATGTTGAAATAGCTTAGAAGTCCACATACCTGGCAACAGATCTGCCGCGACATTAATTATGAAACCTCACCGTAATTTCGCCATATAGGATTACGCAAATTCCAAGCTGCTTATGGTTAAATGCTATGCTACTCTTGAATTGGCGGCTTCTGACCATTTGATACTCATCGGTTTTCGTATCCCGTGCTTGTTCAAAACCTATTACAAATAGGTATAAGAGATCATAAGATGTGGCAAAACACCTTAATAAAGCCGATGTTACCTTATTAATGACAAACTCCCGTTAGTTTGATCCAATTTGAAAAGAAAAATACCAATAGGTATCAGCCGTTCTATAAAGTATATTTGTATATTATACACTGTGCAGTTTATATTGTTAGCATCAATTTGGCGATGGTTATCGCTATAAAGACTATCGAAAAATAGCTTAATTAAATCTTGCATGTGTGTATATATTTTCGAAGCCGAGTATCAAAACAAGTGATAAATATATATGATCATGCAATATGTGACCTCCTAGATCTAACTTCAGTGTTGAGGATATAGAAATGACGATATTGAGTCATTTCACTATGGACCCATCCTATACAAGTGGAAATACGCCTCGCCTATGATTCAAAGATAAATAGAAAGAATGATAATTGATATTTTCCTCTATTGTGTAGACCTCATTCATAGTTTATGGACTGGATTACATATGAGCGACAGAAACATGAATTTTGCCAAAATCAATATCTCAGAAATACAGTTACATATATATCAAATGCTATATGTCATATTCAAATAACCAATTTGAATTCATATACATATACTGACAGTGATCTTTAATCATCCCGTGTTTATCCTTTCTGAAGAAAGATATGGATAGATAAAGGATTAATGAAGTCTTAATCAGGTACTATTGAATCAGAATACGACCAAGAAATAATTGAATGTACAAATAAAGATAACCACAGGTTTTAAATAAGAATTGGGCACGCGAAACGTAGACACACATGACATCAGTAAGGACATTATGTATGTGGCTCATGTATATACAATGTACTCATCTCATGTGGTTAAGACAAGGCGACTATGTGGGGTGCCCAAGCTCTAGGTGGTAATTATTAATCAGATTTCTACAGAGCTTGATCACTATTGGCTCAGATGATCACGTGATTTCTTTCCCGATTTTTCATTGGCTTAATATTCAAACAAAGAGCGGCGGGAAAGATTGCGCCAATGGGAACTCAGTTAGCTTCAGTGTTTGGTGGGTGGTGCTATTGCAGTGCCTCCATGTGGAGATAACGCTCAGCTGCCATCTGGTGGCTTTATGCGGAATGTTTATTCACGATTAAGAAATCGAACCATCCCCACACCATCCCACCGGGACACGTGGAGAGGGAAAAGGGTGAATGGGGAGCATCCCCCTACATACACCAGTCCTTACAAAGAAATCAGTTACACTTACTACAGTGCAAGTTAGTGCAAACTATTAATTCCCCGATTATGTAAATACTAGTCGCTTCATTCCGCTGTCTTGCAGTTAACTTTGATAATTTTATAACAGGATTTTCAGTGGGTTTTATTTTATTCCTGTAGTACTTCTTAGAACGGACTGAGACTGAGGCAAATCTACTGGCAAGGCTTGGCGGTAGCGGTTACCGTTACGGGTTATAGCAACACATCCTTAAACGTTAATGGGAGTGGCCATCAGCACTCAAATAGGTCAGAGGTAGATGAATGGCAAGTAGGGGCCACTGGAGGACGGGCCAAGGTCGGGCAGTCTGTGTGGAGAGGTGTATAGACTTGTCGCCCACCAGATGCGTTATGTATACAGTGTATATACTTACACGGTGATGTAAATAAAGCCCTCGTTAGACTTTACCCCCAAGTCTTCATTTGAGCAAACCGCTTGGCACTCGTCACGATGAATATTTTCTAAAGAGTTTGCTTGTCTGATGATCGTGGACAAGAAGATTAGAATATAGTCAGATAAACACTAACGAACATTGTGAATAAACATTCTATAACCTTGTAGATTTACCATGAATTAGCGAACATGATAAATATAAAAAAAACATAGCTCAAACCCTGGCCTCGGAACTGAATACCCAGCCCAGCGAGAATGAATATCTAGCCTAACAAGGGATGGCTATACATACGTCCACTCCATTAATTTAACATTTGTTTGAAACATTCTTTACTGAGAGAAAACACAGAAGTGCGTCACTTAAAATTATAGCTGCATGTACTATCTTTTATGACCCCTCCCCTACACCAAGTAAGATTTTGTATGTGAAGGCACATTCAGAGTTTGTTAGGCGCTAGCAGTATCTTGACTCATAGTGCCGTGAACCACGGTTGAATATATCTCCCTAAAGCCGTTATGTAACTTCCATTATAATTGGTCCCTTGAAGGCTGCGAGTGTGGACTGAACCCAAAGCGCCTTCTTACATTATTCAGTGACTCATGGTTAACTATATATGTGAAACTAGGAATGTTATAAGGAAGATATGTATGGCAAAATTGAATATGTCTTGTCTTATTTGAGGTACATATAATTCCCCCTACCCTTTGGAATAGAAAACAGATCATTATGCCCCTTTGGTTTCTTCTGACGTTTTTCTGCTGAAGTCTTGAAGGTCTCAATATTATATGGGGTAATCTATAAAGAGGTACGCGATGAAGAGTAGTTTTCATAGAGTACTACGCTTTGTAGAACCCCAAATGACTTATTTGTATTGGTTCAAATTTTGAAATTGTGCGTGCATCACTTCTTTTATCTAACGCGGACAAGATAGGGAGGCAGGATGGGGATACACTTTTCAGAAATCCTGCGTACCTGTGTAATGGTGATAAATAATATAAATAGGTATTACATCAATATTTGTATGTTGTGCTTATCTATAGTCCTGAGCGTTTAATATGGGACAAAAAACTAGTTTTTTCTAACTTGATAAAGGGAAATTGCTGTTGTGTCGTAAATAATAGGGCGATATTTATAAACAAAACATTGGTAGAAAGCTAAAACTTAAGCCTATCTATAGTTGTATATCTTATATACCTGTGTTATGGCTAAGATCTCCTGTCATAGATTGAACATCGAAAATTGCTAGATAAAAAAATTAAAACATGTTACCTTCCTGTCTTCACAGTGATTTAATGAAAAATCTATCGCGATGACTCATAGAAATAAACACCTTATCTTCTTAAATATTTCAAGACAATTGAAATGATACTCATATTGCCAGGCTGTGATAGATATTTCCTGAAATACAGGAGCATCATGACAGATGACAAACACTGTATACGCAAATATTTTTATCATATGGCATACGCAAATATTTTTATCATATGGCATAGCTAGAAATGGCCAATAATTACCTCTAAATAATATTTAAGCAATAAGATAACCTACTGATTGTATTCTGTTGGGGTTCATCAACAAATCACTCTTTATTTGAAGTATCTATGTCAAATATTGACTGAGATAGGAATGAAGGAAAATCAAGTCATACTGGCTTACTTAAATAATGTTAGTAATTCAAGTTGAAATAATACCTCAGGCCAAAGTTCTTTGATAAAATGTCAGGTGGCACTACAATATTAGAATCTTAGGCCTGAAAAGTTCTGTTATGTATTCTTTATGAAGTTCTCTTGATTTCTTTATACTTGATTTTCGAAAATATTATCTTTTTACAAATGCTGCATTTGATTGAACTAGATTGTGATTTTACCCATATTAAACGCTCAGGACTATAGTACGTTCCAAATATGACATATAGAAAGGAAGGAGTGGGCATACAGTAGCCGGGGAATTTGGTATGGGTGGCTCTACACTCCTCTAACCCTTTGATAACGGCAAACTGCGGATATATTAAGATACCACCATATCATGGCTCAATGTTAGCATATATGTTACTGTACTCGGATGCGTCAATGATATAGAGATAGATGACCTTTGGTGGAAGTAACGTAACATGTGTACGTTGACCGCAGCATTGATAATGGTATTGTCATATTGATGCCAACGATGATTGAATGTGATTTGGATATCATTTAGGGCCCTAATCCTCACTTAATTCGTAACTATTGGACGGCATATGCCAGAATGTCGGGTTCCTCTCGTTAAATTATATTTTATGTTTGCTGCTAGCGCCAGCTGCCCCATGATTTTTTCATTTAGTATGTCTAATACATATTAACAGACAACAAACTTGAGCTGGATTTAAAAAGTTAACATAGATAAAAAACGTTTCTATTTACGTTAGTAACCCCCCCCCCCTCTAAAAAAAAAAAAGGCCATAAGGGATTTTAAGCATATTTTTATAGATTATATGCTACTTGATAAATTCATATGCGTTGCCATAATTAGGTTAGGACAGTCTACAGGAGAGGAAAGAGAGTCATTCAAATTGTATTCAGAGCATGAGACAACATTCCAAGATACACTTGGACCGGGACTGAATATCCAGAACCGCTGCTCGCAATACCCCCATATCAGCTAACCACTACGCGTATAATTAACCATATAACCAGATATAAACAAGTAATGCGTTTTGATTAAAAATGAAAAGAATATATACATAACTAGATATACTATATTCTTGTGCTTTGTCTTTACAGGCAGCGGAATAGAATGTTTCGTCTGTAACTCCGGGTATCCTGTGGAGGAGGATGACTGCGTATCTCCCACCACCCAACATTTTGTCAAGGACTGCAACAACCTTCACCAGGAAAGAGGCCTCAACTACACCTACTGCCGCAAGACAGTCCAGACTGGTAGGAATCTCTGTGTTGTACAGTGGACTATGAATAATAGCATTGACCTGTCGTTCTATTCTTTCTATCTGTAATCCATGTATACCCAATGCGCCACAACCTTGACTCCAGAACGAGGCATGCGCAGACGAAAAACAACAACTATATATGTACTCAGTATTGCGTGAAAGCTTCTTTGGCTATAGTTACAAGTATAATTTTGAATGAAGTGTGGAGTACACCCTGATTAATACTATGAACGTACTACTTTATAGTAATTAGATATCTTACATCGCCCAATAGCACCGGGGAATTAGGTCAGTACCAGACTTCACTAGAAAGATGTCTCAGATGAATCCTATGTACATGTATATGCAACGTATAAGAATATGTATTCTACGCCATTTCTGATCAAAGTATAATGGTCTATGCAGCACTGATACTGCACGACAAACTAAACGAGGTAATGGCGCGAAAGTGGACGCCCACTGATGCACACCTTCAGAACCATAGAACTGAGGTTTGGAGTTCTCAGGCATCCACATATATTTATATTTCTTGTAACAGGGTGCTACAGTACATTCCCTTCTCTCGTGTTATTTCGTAATTCATCGCACGCACACATATGCCTCTACACTTTGAGCTTTCTACGCATTACTTAATGTTGTGTGCCATGTTTTGTATTCCAGTGGAAGGAGATTACCGCGTGATTCGGTCTTGTGCCTCCAAGGCCCGCCTGGATAGGGCCTGCATCGAGCGTACCGGAACGAAAGCCATCAAGCTCCGATATTGCGAATGCGACCATAACAAGTGCAACACTGCCCCTACCGCTACTGCCTTCTCAGTCAGCACCGTTCTCCTATCCCTCGTCTCCGGCTTGCTAGCACTCATCTACCACTCTTAGTGATCGTAAGCCCTCTGCATCTTGAGGCAGTTACTCTGTTACATACTCTACAAAGAAATATGTCACACACATAAAAAAGGTCTATTTCTGACTTTCACGGGGTCTCCCGCTGACCCCACTGATACAACCAACGATCATCAACGACCGAAAAAAAGAAATATCAAAAGAAATTAAAAATGGTACAATCGGAAAGATCCTATAAATAATTGTGGTACCAAAGAAGGTCAAGTTTTGGTTTTACATTTCACATCTTGATGTTACACATCCTGTTAATGCTAAACTTTTTAACAATCTATTAATGGAAACTAAAGACCGCATGTTTTAATCTTGGGTGAACAACTGTGTGACCGTCACATTGTTTTTAATAATCGTTCATTATAGGCAGGGACCCAGGGCGTGGTGAGAATATTGTGGGGAACTTTCTCCTTTGGTCAGCAGTGTAAGGTGGTCTCTGCCTGGGTCGGAAAGACGAGTATGTCATTCTTATGTCCTGTATTAGCAAATCTTTTCTCTGGGGTTTTGTTCTATACTATCTTGTTATAAAGGGCATGATTCATAAGAAACATTGTTTTTGAGATGAATGTGAGTGTGAGAGTGTTTGGTCATCTGTGCAGGCCAACGTATCGCAAAACAGACGCTATATAATTGGGTCCAGAGCGGATATTTACTGTTAAAGACATCTTTATTCAACGCACTGTAGATCATAATCATATGTACATCTTGATGTTGCGGTTATACCACCGAGAGCGTGCCGAAAGTACAAAAGGGAGAAGCGAAAATAATGCAAAAGAAAGTAGGCCGAACTAACCTGTACCAGTGCAGATCCTATCTCAAAACTATTTGCACATATTTTGTACAGTTTGCTGTAAATATCAATTTGAAGGTTCACGATGATTTGATTTCCAATTGTCAGAGTGTGTTGCTATAGTTCCCTTGATTATCGCTGTCACTCTACCTTTGTGCATGGGTTGATAAAAGGAGTCGGGAAACCCCGATGATAAGGAATGAGGCTCGGATATTGTATACGCAAAGCTATTTAACATCGACAATGAAGAATCTGCTCTCGAAAAGAAGGGATGGATGCGAATTGAATGAACTCAATGCCTGTTGTTAGGGGCACGTGCTTGTCCCGGATGCGTCCCCGTGAAGCTAGGTGATTCATACTACCAACATATTACTGTGTGGTTGTTTGCTACTTGCAAGTGAATGCATGGTCGGGATGCTCAGGGTTTCAGCCAGAGATTACTGATAACGTGTATACAGATCTTTGTAGTGGTAACCCCTAGTCCCTATTGTATGCATTTCTTCTTAGCTAAAGGCTTCGAACACTCGTCCCACATCACTGATTATAGGAAAACCTTCGGACCTTTTTGACAAACCAGCAAGACATTCCTTTTCTCATCAGTCAAGTGTGCACTCTAGGATAGCTAACTTACTATTATGTACGTGCTACTGCCCGAACCCCTCGCTGAAACCCTGGCCCTATGGTCTGACAGCTCGGACTTTCTGAAGTAGACACATTGGGTTAAGGATTTAACTGTTACCATGCAAGGTTTCTGTGGCTGTGGTAGAACATAGCACTAGGATGGTGCCAAAAACTCTCTCCACTTACAGCTTTACTCGTTGTAAACCTCCAGGTTACTTTTGTTCATGGATAGCTGGTAATTGCTTTTTGTGAATGAAGACAGGACTGGCCTTAGTATTCCAAGTTGGCAGACCATAGGCCTCAATTTCATATACTATACATAGTCATGCATACCTAGTTTTATTTGGTAGTCATTGAGATTTGTTCAAATCATTGTGTTTAAAAAGTATTGATGGTAACAAAGAATTGTAACAATACTCCATCTAACGTCGTTATAATCGATGTAGATGTGATTAGTTCATTAATTTTGGTGAATGATCGGCGACGACAATTTCTACGAAAAAGGACAGAAAAAATATAACAAACATCACAATGGGAAGAAATATGAATCCTACTGTTCACAAACTAATACAAAGTAATCCCGAGTCTACAGACCTGGGATAGTAACTACATATCTGCCTGTGTTTTAGTTGTAGTCTTACCCATTTTTGTAGAAACCCACAAAGGGCTGCGACAGACGATTTTTTAAAGGTAAACGAAGATTCCTGGGCTGTTAAATATCTTATTCGCGGCAGAGTCCGTAGAGCGAGTACTAGGGTTATTTGGTTCACGGGTTCATACTCTGAATCTTTGCCCTAACCCCGGCCCCTCTTGATTGCATTAACTGATGCTGTATGCTAACCTGAAATACGGTTGGTTGTTGCATGTGAAGGGTTTTGCTGGCATACTTGCTCATGGTCACTGCTGCATTGCACGGGCAATTGCCTCGATCTGCAGTTGTAGAAGACAAATTGGATACTTGTCAATCATGATTGTCATCTAGAAAATTGCTTGTGAACGGTGTTACAGAACACGAAGCTTTACTATCCAGTGCCAGTAGCGCCAATGTAGACCTCAATGATATAATTGTATGAACAACAAATGGATCTGTCTTGAAAAAATAGATAAAACAAGAAAACACTCGCACTTACTGAGCCACTGCCCATTCTTGCCTCCCCACTAGTGCCGTCTTGATAAACCTACCCCGACGATGGACATCTCCATCATAAGTAAACGTTTTGGATTGGAGACTTGTGTTGAAAATGGGAGACTGTCCGCAATGGAGACTTACCATACTGCATTTAGGATTCTGGGAGATGGCCAGACAGTCTTTTGGTTGTGAACATTCAGAGAGACTGTCCTGCCGCTACTGAGTGTGGCTGTGGCTCGATGTCACCCATCCGCTTCATTCACGTGTGAAGAAAAATACACACCTTCAGGTAGTTCCCGGCAAGTTTAAAGAAAAAATTCATTACCACTCGCGCTGTCTGGACTGGCAGCACCCCTACCCCATCATAGGGGACGGCTCAGGTTGATTTTAAGAGGCGGTCATTCCGGGTATGCTGTAATCTTCATGCAGTTACATCAATATCGGCACAGTGTAAAGAGGTGTCTTATTGGGCAGCTAAGTCCACCCTGGCTGTTGTCCACAGTCGAGGGTCTTTACGTCCCTAGGGCAGTGAGACAACCAGTCGGGGGCCACTGAGTGGGCGGGAGTCCTAGTGGCTTTGGCCCGGGAGTGATGTACATTCCTGTCTATGCAGTCTTGGTCCTCATACGGGTGTGGACCGAGGTTGAGGGGGGGCAGTGCCAAGTTTGATAGGTCCTCAGTCACACATACAAATGAAGGTTCAGTATAGGCCATAGCCATCACTTTTTGCTCGATGTTATAACACCAATAAAAAGTGTTTTTAGAAAAATTCCATTTTGACGTCAGTGTTTTATGTAAAATGTGTGTAGTGCTATATATATACAAATAGAGTGAAACAAAATAGTTCTTAATACATATGTTGGAAAACTTGAATTAAGTAAGTGTATCAATTTGGCATTGAAAAAAACAGTCGCACTTCTTGAAACTTATACAACGCATTCATTTTCTGATATATTTTGTAATGAGATGAAAATATTATCTTTAAATGGTAATATATATGATAACGAAAACGTTTTTTCAACATTATGATTTAATTAAAAATGCATAATTAGATTATACGATATCTTCAGCATAGTGCATCATATAGGACGTCATATCTCTTATACATCACTGGGTGGCAAGTGTCTTTCTCTATGGTTCTGCCAATCTCGAATCCAGTTTCCAGGACCCGCGGTTCTTGAATTGTATTCCACATATCTCCATCGAGCGAAAAAATATAATACGTCCTGAATCAAATATGTTTTATGAGAATATATTTAATGTGAAGACGACCAAATATAATATATTAAATTCCGCAGAATTATCCAAAGCTGAGTGTTTGCGATAAGTGTGAAAGCATTAAAATCTGTTGGCTGAATCTCAATTGCTCCATATTCGCACGTATGGTATCGCTGAACGGCAATAGATGAATCAGTAATATATTTATGGCCCCAATAGTAGTCAACAACCGTCACAGAAGTCTAACCTTATGTTCCGGGAATATCAATATTGATGTATCGTGGAACCCAGTGTAGATGTACATTCTCTGGAGCATCCACACCAGTTAATTTCATATGTGAATACTTATAGAATATACTTCGTTTCACTATATTTTAACTAAACTCATTCGACCCTCCCCGTTACCATATTTACCTAGACATTTTACAAAGTCACAGTTCAGTTTCAGTGATATAGTTAGAAAAGATTTTGATATTGGTCAAAATTGTACTAATCCCGGTATTATTCAGGTATGGCGGGAAGCTCCACTTCACCGATACCTAGTCGGCTGATAGTCGTTGACTACAAAGAGTGACGCACAGCAGACGCGGAAGTCCATTACTATGCCTGATGCATGGAATAGGTCATGTTATTATTGGAGATGTTTTCAGATACTATGCGGACGGAGGTCCCTTAAGTGCTGATTCCACCAACACACAAGATGTAGCGAGATTAGTCCCGATTTGGTTGTCTTGTTGAATCGGGCTAGTTTTGAATAATCGCGTGCCTAATTGTTGCGATGTGTCTTGAGGTGTCGCGGTGGTGGAGCACCAAAACTTACACCGCACGACTACGTTTTGTGACAGGAGGTACGACACATCCCGACATTGTAAGATGTAAGAAGATACACCAAGACCTATCATGGCAAGTGCATCCTGTTGGTGGAATCAGCACTTTAGTTGACTGTCGAGAGAATATTTTTTTAGTTGGTGGGATTCTCTTATGACCAGGGATATTTTTCTCTGAACATAAACAAAAGAGAAAGGAGTAGGCACCAGAAGTTTGACGTCAATCAGGTACTGCACATGTCTAGTCTTTTCTTATTCAGACCCACCTGATCTTGCTACACCCAGTGCTCTAATACCCAATAAAAACTATAAAAATGAAAGATGCAAATGCCAGGATGCCTCTCCAGTTTGGCGTAAGTGTCAAGGATTTCCGGATCAATTAGACACGCAAAGTATTTCAAAGTATACCCATAGCTGTCCATCAACTCCTCACCTTACTGCATGGGATCTAATGGCTAGCTGACAATAGCAGGTATAAGTTGATGGATACTTGCCATTGTTATCGATGTTGGCGAGGCAGTGGGGCAAAGCTAACAGACCGTTGCCAGGTATAAGGTAGCTTACACCTGAGTGCCTCGATGGATGCAGGTTATCCAATCAATCAATTGCTAAATATGGCACAATTGTTCCAAATACTATACCACATGACAGCATATCCAATAAAACTATGATAAGGGCTTTAATTGTATATGTCATTACCATCGCCTTCTGAAATAGTAATTTTAGGAGGCCGTTGACCATTTATCTAGATGGGATGTGTCGACTTATCTTAAGATGGGACTTATCGAACCTTAAATGAAGTCTATAACGACGGATATAATTCACACTATTATAACGGATGAGTCAGGATGGCCACACCCAGTCACTGTGTCAAGGCCACTGTCTAGTGCCCATGCACTCTTGATGATACTGAGGATGCATCAATGAGGTGCAGGACAGTGGGCTAACACACTGTTCTGTGTCAAGGACACATGTGTCAGCTCAATGTTTTCCACATGGTAGTTTGTGCATGGATATACTCCAGTGCAACCATATTGGGGACTGAAAACTAGTTATTTTTGACTTGATATGTATACAAAGATTCTCATAACTTAGGGTGTGAAAAAGATACAGATTTGCAAAAGGTAGCATATCAAACCAGAGGTTATGGGTTTTATTTTATACTTTGAATTCATTGAGATAATTTATCTATTTTTATCTTTGACGTACTTTCTCAGATATCATGTTAAAATTTAGGCATGATGAGGTGTAGAAGTCAAAATGGACTGTTTTGTTTTCAAAATAGAAAAGTAACAAATTGCCCTTTTTTGTGATATCTGCCAATATATGTCAAAGCACTGTCATGTTAGGGGGAAAATAGAGAAAATGGTATTGGTTGGAAATTATATTATATTTTTTTATTATAATTTCAGAGAATGTTTTTCCTTTAGTTATTATTTACAAAAAAATGCTTACTTAAACTAAATGAGATATGCAGCACAAGTAAATCTATAACACTTTTTAGGGAAACCCAGGACTCTTTCTTTTTTTTCTAGTTTTTTAAGTATACATGTACTTTACTTTCAAAACACCTGTGCGATTAAACCAAAACCTGATATATAAAGCACAAGCTGTCTTTGGATTGTATAGGAATGGCCAGACACGGGTGGCCAGATGGTTGTGGGCAGACGGAGGGTGGGCGGACAGGAGTGGATGGGTAGTGGCCGTGGCAGTGTTGATGGCGATGGTGTGGCAGCCGTGGTGTCTACAGGGGACTGTGGGCAAACCTATTATTTTTTATTTGTATCTGTATCTAAATATGTATGTCGATGTAGGTGGCGTATATGACATATGACATGGCAATTCATATGTGTGTTTGCGACCGGCGGCAATACACGGAAACAGAGTTTGCCATATATGGTCATATGCAAAGTAGAAAAGGGAGTGTAAACAAACTTTGGAAGTATATCTCTTTAAAAATTGACAAACCCATTGTTTAGCAACTGCATAACATTTTATGCAGAGCAGTACAGACTTGAATATCCAAGTGCATGAGCTCTGCATTTATATCCCATTTAGTGAGTTACAAATGCTGCAGGCTGAGGTGTAGCATTCGATGCAGCGCAGCCTTGGTGGATTATTTTGCATTGATATACTTCCACAATCAGTTTGTTTACGCTCCCTGAAATGAAACCCTGTTTTCGTGTAATCCCCGGTAATGGCTGTATACGCCGGAGACAGAATGATACGGAAACACAGCCAGTACGTGTCCTAACGACATGGTGAGAGTATTAACAAACCTATTAGGTTGTGCAGTGATACGAATAATAACTTCGGTTAACTGTGTCCAACTCCCGTGTGTGGCTAGGCTACCTAACACCTGGTGCTAGGGGAACGTAGATCCAAGATTGAGCTTCGGCTCTGCCATGTCAGATTGATTATATAATAGGAGACGGGAATATCTTTTGTTTAAAGTTTCTCGTTGAAGTGAACATTGGAATCAGTTTGATTGAGTACTAGAGTTTAATACTCACAGTTGTGCAGAGTAGTGTATAACAAGATGGTGGTGTGTAGCAGAGACAAAACCAAAACAATAGAAGTGTAGGGATGTGAAACTACAGGCGTGGGGAGCTATGGCAAGCCATTGCAGCAGCAACTAATAGATAATAACAATGTATGTATGTGTTATTATTACACTCGTGTCTGGTTTTCTTTGATTAGGGGTTACCAGATCACCCAGCTTTCATCCGAAAACGAACCAACCTGTAGGTTAAAGCCTATACAAAGCAATTAAGCTCTGTTAATTAATCCTAAAGAGTAAGCCCCGCCTACGACGCCCTTAGACATGCGCATAGAGGGGTGAGAAGGTTCAATTCTCAGCTGGGAGGAGTTTGGCGGCCGCTTAGCTGGCCTTTGTATAACGCTGGCCACCTTTGCGACACAGTCACTTATGAGTACTATATTGCATAGTATGAAGTAGTCTGCCCTGTCTCAAAACGGGACGACCCTCTTGGTCCCTCTGCACATGCATTTATAAGACCAGAGCCTCTGCAGGGTGATCTAATCGATCATGGCACGTAGGAGAGTGTTGAGACCTCTACCTGCCCACACAAAGGGCTCCATGATTATGTACTATGACAAGTAATGACAACAGGAAAACATGGTAACTAATACAATATATGTGCAATATCTATGTATATCTGTATATCTATATCTATATAACTACGATTTAGTAGTAATGATGAACGGACTTGATCCGGTTGACTTAATAGGAAAAATGCGACATATGTTTGGAAAATTAATTAACTGGAGTAATTCGATGAGTCTAACAATAAATATTAGCAAATCTAAATTAATGTCGTGTACTTCTGCTAATAGAATGGAAATGTGAAAAAATAAACTTAGAATACATAGGAGTAAAATTGGAAACTGTGCAGAGATATAATTACTTGGGAATTATTATAGACTCAGGCTTTACTTTCAAAGATCAAGCAGTTAAGACAGTAATGTCAATACAAAGTAAAATTTTCAGATTAAGGAAAATCAGAAAATATTTAACAAATGAAGCAACTGTTGAAATAGTGAAGCAGATTATACTGCCAGAAATAAAATATTGTGATTTTTTACATGAAAGTATGCCGAAAAAATAAACACAGAAATTTCAGGTACTTGTTAATAATGCCTTGAGTATAGCTTATAATGTAAAAGATGCACAAGACCTTCCAGTGAAAGAATAACTCCACAAATCAAAACTCCAAAGACTTGAAACTAGGAGACTGATACATATAATGCAATTTATTCACTGGTGGGTCTATAAAAATGATGGAGTCAGACAGGAAGATCTTAGAGTAACAAGAGGTAATGCAAAAATATGTATAAAACTGGGCTTTGGGTCCTGGGACCCGTTTCAATAGTCTGTAGGACGTCCGTTATTTGGTTTAGTGACACAATAGCGGTTCTTCGCGTTGCAGTAGTTAAGGGACAACCGTTTGTGGGACATTGGGTAGCAGACAGGCGCAAATAGTGGATTGTACCATTTCAGAAGTGGGTGTCCAGTCACTAAAAGGGTCACTATAGTGTCTATAATAGCGAGAGGGTATACCCTCTCGCTTTTGATGTCACAAACATGTAACTTCTCTTCCCGTACGAATTAAGCTGTGAAACTTTAACCCCAGTTAGGGACACATACAACTTATAAACATGCCAAATATGAAGGAGATTGGCTCATGTAATCCAACTATATTCACATCTGAATTTTGTCAGAGAAAATGCTGCTCTGGTGTCCAGTGTAAAATTACTCAAGCGCAGTCGATAATTTATCCAGTGACTTTCACCTTGACCCCACTTGTTCCCGATAGCAGTAACACCATCCATTGTAAGGCCCAGGCAGCAATGTCACTATGTCACCAATAGTGAACGGACACACCACCCCAATAGTGACATGCCATTTGCAACGAGAATTAAATTTTGTCACTATTCCTGTCACTATTTGAGTCACTATACATGTCACTAAGTGGCATAGTGACCCATTCTATTGAAACGGGCCCCAGGTCGACGACCACCAACAGGCTAGAGTCTGGCCGGTAACAGGGTTATGGACACACAGAGACGACCAACAGGTGACCACAAGGGGCCTGGTTGGGGGAGGTGACAACTTGGTGGAATAGCTACTTTAAGCTGGCACTTCAGAGGGACACCTTGTCAAATCTGAAGGGACAGTAAGGGGACTCCATTCCAGATTATCTTGATTGCTTGTTTATGGTGTGTGCAGGAGGTGGGTAGACTGGTGTTTAGACTCCAGGCAATAGTTTACATAGAATCCTATAGGTGTCAGGGAGGCGTCTGTCGGGTATCTGTGTGGTTATAACAATGTCTCTGTGCCATAGTATAGCCTGTATGAAGACACCCCGTTTAAGAAGACGGTTTACTCGGAACAGAGGGTGCTCCCTTGAGCGGGGCTTTATTGTAATGGAACTGTGATAGTCGAGGACACACCATGTGAGAAGCGGCAGTGATCTCTGGTGTCGCCAACAAAATATGGTGGGTATGTGAGTCATCTTTCATAATGATATCTCCGACCGATAGCTCCTCAGAAGCAATACTCAGGCAAAATAGGAAATAATAGCTCACATACTCGCCATATTTTGTTGGCGACATCAGAGATCGATTCCGTTTCTCGCTTGATGTGTCTCCAGATTAAAGCAGGGGGGGCCATCCATAAAGTATGTACGCAGAATTTCTGAAATTTTGGAACCCCCCCACCCCCACCCCCTCTCCCAATCTTTTACGCAATAGAACAAAGAGGGAGCATACGCAGATTTTCTGAAATTTCTGACCCCCCCCCCCCCCCTCGGTGCGTACGTACTTTATGGATGGCCCCAGGTCTGAGCAGAGCGTCATTGTTATGTACAAACCCTTATACACGGCCACTAGCACACTCTTCCAGCACATCGCGGGCCCCGCACCCTGCCAGTGGAGACATGCACAGACATGCAGGCGATCGAGGCGACAACCAGGACAACAGTACGGCCTTACTTATGGGGTGCCGGGGGTCATTTACTGAAAGGCATTTTCTATTCATTATCAACTGTCACTTTCTATGGTATTTATTGTTGTTACTCTGTGATGAAAATATGATACATTATATATACTTTCTGTCTAATAGCTTTCTTTCTTAAGTGAATGGTAGAATCAATATGCGTCAGGGTCTGACTGGATATTATCATTGGGGACTCGGTTGGGGGAGAAATCTATCTTTGAAGTACTAGACACACAACTGGCGCATATGTTGAGTATTTTGTGCCTGCAATGGAATCCCAGCTACTTTCCATAATAAATTTGGTATCGATACAGGGTTTGTATTTTTGTTGAATGCTTACAGAAAAAAACACACAAAAGTAAAAGACGTTTTGCGATAGCAATCCCTTTTAACCCACTTGACACCGCATGTAGGACATTCTGGCAGGAACACCGACTCTTGTATTGATTGTATATGGTGTGCCAGCAGGAGCTCTAAGTGTATTACTGGTATGAGCCTTTGCCTCGCAGAGCATAACTTGTTTGCAGGTAACAAGGCAATCCGGTTTCTTTCGTTGAGAAGATGCCAAAATGACTGAGAATTGTACCATTTGCTTTTCAGAATGAGAAAAGAGCACCCGACTGATAATCCTGCACATAAATGGGGCATGTGGAAGATTTGTATAGCATTTGCCATTGAAGAACCTATACACCTCGAAATAAATCTTTATGGTTTTTGGTCAGATGATAAACGATACCTAGGAATCCAAAATCTTCTGGAATAGTAACACCCTACCCCTAATATTAACAGGCAGATTCTCTCATTAAAAGTGTGTAATGTGGTAGCTGCCAAAATGAATCTACAAAAGAGGTAAAAAACAGATGGTGGGTTTTTTAGTCTGTTCTGTACAAAGATGACAAATGAACACAACAACTAGGAGCTAATAGTATATTCATTGATGAATGAGCATGCAATTATAAATGAATAACAATTAAAAGTTTTGGGTTCGATTGAGTATAAAGATCCTTCTCTACAACACACTTGCACCCAGTCAACTTGCCATTTCTTCAACTGCCTATCTAGGATCCAAACAGATCAAGCAGCAGTGGGTCTTGAGGTATTTTGTCCTTGAGTGATTGGTCATGGTCAGCTGGGCACACCTCTAAGACCCTGAGACGCTGGCACCCTGCTCTCTTCTCAATAGCACACAGGTAGTAAAGGGATAGTTTTCTGGAAGCACACTGAAACACTGACTCTAACCTCTAGATGATGTATTTAGTGCGTCCAAGCACGCTCTAAAAAGTATATAATATATCTGTATTCATAAAATAGGTATGGTTAATAATATAACTAGGAGCAAATAGGATGTTCATCATAGATGAATGAGCGTGCAATTATACATGAATAACAATTAAACGGTTTGAGTTATAATCAGTCTATGGATAGTTTTCTGTAAGCTAATGGAACCCAGTCAACCTGTTATTTCTGCAACCACCTGAGTCTCAGATCCAAAAATATCAAGGTCAAGCACCAGTGGGTCAATGAGGTATTTCGGTCTCAAGTGATTGGTCATGGTCAGCTGAGCACGCTTCTAAGACCCTGAGACACTGGCACCCTGCTCCTTTTACACTATCACAGTGAATAGCATGCAGATAGTGAAGGGATAGTTTTCTGGCAGCATGCTGAAAGTGTATATATGTGACCACTCTAACCCCTAGGTCTCTAGATGATGTATATAGGCGTGCAAGCGCGCTCTAAAAACCAGACACCTGTCTAGCAATCAGATGAAGCCACACACCCTAAGGGTGTGAGGGGGGGTGGTTCTATATCCCCCAAAATAAGGATTGTAGAGGGCAGCACTCTGTGGCCATGCCGATATATGGAGAGGGCATGCACAGGAGAGGGAGACGAAAGAAGAAACCATCAAATTTTGGTCAAAGTCGTCATTCTCCACGAGTTTGATGCAGAGTGATATGAATGAGGCGACAGCTGAGTGAATATCACATAGTATTCAAACGATTTGGAGGAAGACTGTTTTGACCAAAGCCAGTTGCTTTCTATATTCATTACCCCTGTACATACTAACAGAATGGACAACACACAGCATATAGACCATGGAGAACGGCCTGCAATACTCGTAGGGGCATGGAGAACAAGTTCCCAATGTTAAGACTATGGGACAAAAATGCCAGGGGTGAGATAAAGGATAGCAGGCCATTTCTGTTAGACATGACACACACTCGATTGATCACAGCCCCTGCTATGCACACACTGTACTTTCCTCCTCCCTCATCTCCCTCATCATATTGCGTGCCTTCCATCCTTACAAGAAGTTACATTCAGATTTATTCATTTGAATATGTTTATATAAGGTTTCACACGTTGGATATATATTCTGATAACTCCCAACGCTGACTCTAATTCAATTTATTAATTCTGTTCAGGTTCATAAACGCCCATTAAAACCACCATCCTATTAAAATTAAGTGACACTCAATACTGGAAGCCCGAGTAGTAACTTACGCCTGGGCTGTTACCCCTCAATGACCGCCAACAGGAGAAGCCGTTCAATACTTTGCAGCATCATTCTCAACTGCATGAACTGACTCAGATGACCTTGGTGGATCCAGCCAGGGTGTCCCGCATCTAGTTCAATTTAGTGGAATCAATGATAACGGTGGCAGTGTGGTAGAGTGACTAAGTCGGAAGCCCCCAAGTAAATTTAAATGTTTCAGACGGACGATTCGGGAGGGGGAAAAGAAAGTTGGGGTATGTAAGGAATAGCTCAGGCATTCTATCGCGTTACCAGGATGCGGTAGGGGTGAGTTGGATGTTTAATTAGCATGACTTCATGGGTCTAGCCTGCACGCTATTCCAGAGAAGTTCAAGGCGTGTCCTGAGGTGCCTAACCTTTGTAATGAGAGTTCTTCTATGCACATCGTCTAGCAAATGTTGCGCCGCGTTTTTGTAACATTTGAGAGCGCTATTGCAGAATGTAATATGCTCACTCGCATTGTAACTGATTTGGTAAACAACTCGAATCAAATAACCAATCCTTATCAAATACCAGTAGATTATACGACATTTTAATCCATTCGCTAACTAAAGGAATATTTCAATCTGATTTGTAGTTGCATCTATCCTGTCGATGTATATCCATCTTATATGAGAATGTTTACAAGGATTTAGGCTTCCATAGAATATAGGTCAGACCCTTATGACCGACATACATTATTTAACCAAGCCAGGGCAGGCCGTAGATATTGAATTACAGTTTGTTATAAGCTAGCCAGTCAGTCCACATTCAATATGCTGCTGATTACTAATTTTTTTTTGTGAATGGCGTAACAATCCTGTATCCATGGGCCTGTAGCTGGCAATCTGCCAAACAACCAAGCTACCACCTGGGGTAGCACTGTCTGCCCTCTACGTCACGATACGAGCAAATGTCATGTGCTCAATTGAATGAGTTGTAGTATTTTTGCTCTATGATATATGGTCTCTATAGAAACGAAGAAAACAGGCATATATTACTAAATGTCACTGCAGGGCAATAATATAGATATAGGACATAACAAGCCGGGAAAAATAAATAGACAGAACACTCATGGAGCCAGATATAGAGTTAAATACAAAAAGGAAAAAAAAAAGGTTTTATAAAAAGAAGAATTCGGGATGATCCGACCCTTCATAAATCTGAAGTAATGATGAATACGGGTTTGTACTTGGCTCTGTAGGTCGAAGGGGAGGGTTTCCAACGATGGCATGACATCAATAAAAAGCAGAATATACGTGATCCTCTAGATTCCCGCTTTGTATCCGCCTTGATATATAGAAATATTTGTTAATTCATATTCTATATGTTGAATCGCTGTTTGCATAAGATCAGCTAGGACGAACAATGATGCAATGATTATTAAGGTATGTATACATTGTTTATAAAAACTTCGTAATATATAGTGAATTTCCAATCGTCCATTGTACAACACTCTGAACCTACACCAGTGACAAACACGTATGATTATGAATAAGCGGTAATGTGTCATTACTGATAAATAGATCCGACAGAGTTTATACAATTACGTGTTCATAACATTGGAGTAGAGAGTATGGGCAAAAGAATTTCATCATTGACATTCCTGCTCTAGATCACACAATATGTAACTGGGCTGGAGGATAACATATCACATGTAACCTTTACTGAAGTATAGGCTGCCTTCTGAGTCATGGCTGTATAACTAAACGTAGAAATAATGATAAAGAGAACGATAGAATTGTCCTGATATTAGCATTATGACACGGAGAAATGGGTCAGGATAAAAATAAAACATACTAGCTGAAATGATATCATAGTGTTCTCCACCCACACTATTAAGCCTCAGTGTCTCTTAACTCACTGGAAACGATCGTTCGGAATCGCCCAGAGACTGACACAACACAACAGTTTAAATAGACATGTAAAGGGGAGAATATTATGGGTCACACTATCAAATGCCTCGCCTTAAGCAATGAAACAACTACATTAGATAGAAGGGCAATTCCTTCCATTGTGCCAAGGTGCACACGGCTACGATATCATGGATATCATACCAGATTCTTTTATTTTATTTCATTCATTAGTTAGAGCCAACTCGAAAGTTATCTCTCTGTATGTTTAGGCAGTACAGCCGTCGGCAAAATCTCCATCTAAACCTAATCCATAACCACCGGCCTAGCAACCGGTGGATTACGTTCCCAGTCAGCAAATAGTCTAGAGTCTAAAAAATAGAACACAGTGTTTCCTTGTAAACAATATCAAGTCACTGCATGCCAAAACCCATTAACTATCACAGGGCGAAACTTTGAGTTTACGTATGTCTAATTTCAGCGTAGATAAGGCACTATGGGCTGAGATATGCCCAGCGTATTGGGCGCCATGCCTACTCCTGCGTCTGTACACGTATTGTGGAAATCCACATTCTGGGTTATTTACCCTTGTTTGTAAAACTGTCCGATTACTCCGATCTCTGCACCTAAGGGACACCACTGTTGTGTATTCATTAGCCATTTGTACATGTTAATTACAATATTATTGGTAATTTTAATTGTCAAATCTTCATAAAACCTGATTGGCTATCATTTGATTAATTACAAGTAATAAATCCACCATTCTTTTGTCTTTTCAATAGTTGTTTTAATAGTTTTTACTTTAAGACACCATTGTTCTATAGCTACAGACTTAAGGGCGGTCGGGGTAAAGGGGTAGACCACTGTTGGTATTAGGAGTCTGCCAGCTGATATACGTATGTGGGATAGTGGATGAACCTTTTTATTCTTATATTTTATTGTCTCAACGGTGCGCAGCGAGTTCGTCGGCGACAAAACCTGACTAATTGAGGAGTTCGTCGGCGACACCTCCGCGATTTTTTCAGTTTGTCGCCGACACGGAAAAAGAGTTAATCGTAGACCTAATCGTAGTAGGTGGGAGGGGCCCCTAAGCCAAGATAAATTTCAAATTATAAACATGTATTTGATCAATGACTAAACGAATTTTTCAGAAGTAATCATAATTACATACACTTTTGTAGGTGGTAATTATCTAAGCTCAGTTTCTATGTGGTAGGTATAACCTTAAAGCAAACCTATTATCCGACAGACCGAGAGCGGGTTTTAGTGACGTCAAAACGCTATGAATAGTGACCAATCCTCTTTATTCGTAACAGATCAGAGGCACGAGAAGTACTCGCGGGACAAAATGCCTTTGCAAATGGCACATATTTCGCCTTTGTTTATCACTCTATTGACTTACAAAAATCATCCAACAAAGATATTTTTCATTTTCATAGTCACATTTAAAAAATCAATTCTAACTTCCTTCCAAGTATGATCTCCGGATCAGATCTATCTTCTGACTCACCATCAATTGCGTTAATTTTAAAGGTGCTATGTGGTCATTTGACCCATATCTCTCATCCTAATCTTTGTACTCGATTACAAAGTCCAGACACTACAAAGAATACTGATGGCTTTGGGAAAAAATCACCTCCACGCAAGGGCGATCTAGCTCCAGAAATATCCGTTTACAGTTAAACTGCATGTAATACTGCTTGCATAGAGAGTTGGTATGTAACAGACTAATAGCTCTACCCATGTACATGTATTTCATTTTATATTTTTAATTTCTAAACTATCCATCACATGTAGGTTAACCTGGAGATAAGAATACTGGGGTTACTTCTTGATAAAGCTCGTATACAGGCTCTATCTCACGACATGCATTATTGTTATCCTATCAACTTATGCCATTGAGTGATGCACACTTCTGATATGACCCTGGCCGTTACTATGGCAAAGACTTGCACATAATCTGCCTACCACGTAGATGCCAAGCGACGTGTCGACCTCCCACGCGTGGAATTAAATGCAAGTCTTGATCATTAGTGTCGACTTTAACGTCAACTACCGAACCAAGCAATGGACGTATACATCGCGATACCTGAATCTGAAACCAATTATTTTAATTCTAGATAGGAGGGATTTAGGGATCGTACCAAACACATAGCATCAAGATTCTACTGCAGTAAGAAAGAAGGATCAGAAATTGATTACCTTTTATTCTTTCATGATCAGATTTCTGTAGCCGCATACATGATATGCCAGGTCTATGGAGGAGTAGTTATAGCCTGATCGTATTATTTACTTAGTTGTAATGGAGCCTAAACAACCATGAGTTATGCTTAGTCTCATTAGGGTTGATATAGTTAAGCGAACTGAGGAAGCTTGTGCCGATATATGGTTTAGTATTAATATAACAATCGTTGCCATCTCTCGAGTTGGCATTAGGAGTTCTTGCTTAAAGTGCACTTGATATGAACACAGCGGTCTACTGAATATACGAGTCCATGTATAGGTATACGTTTTGAAATAGAAAAACATGGTCTCTTCTTAAGAAGTATAGACAACTGTGATCATATAGGAATGTAAAGTTATATAAAAAAAATTAGCATATATACATGTACTTGAAAAGTGATGCCCTTGTTCTTTTGCAGACTGTTAATTTCCCCTTTTATCAATAATTCCCCGTTTACCAATAATTGGAGTAGGGGGTCTACGTACGCTGAGGGTTAGTCCTCATCTGATAACAGTGCAAAATCATGCCCAAGGCCATTCTACCAATTACAACAGGTGCGCAGATCTTATCTGGTTATCGGCCACAACTGATAAGCCCCACAGTGTGGAACATTTTCATCAGATAACAACTGGATGATAGGCTGTGAGGCCTGATATTGTGAAGAGGTTCTGCCATTATTACAGCTTATCTGATAATGTCTGCAGACCGCATCGCTCATAGTGTCATCCCGTGGGACATAATTTATTTTCTATAGAGATTGAACATTGGTTTTGTATAGTGTATGCTTTAATATGAGCAACCTGATACCTCATCGAAAAGATACTGGTGATCCAGGGGAGAACAAAAATGATAGGTATTTCAAATAACACAAAAAAAAAACCTTCTCTATTTTGTTCTGAATCTGCTGTTTGTCAATGGCGATAAGGTGTCTGTTGTGACTGTGGGTTTTACTTAAATATCTATATATTTTTGCGACTTTTCCTTTAGTCTGTTGCAGACTAGAAGTATTTGCAGACCCTAGAGCCGAGTATATATTCCAATCATGGTATTGGTCATGAGTGTTGGTACACGTCCCAAATACAGAGAAAACTTTACATATGAGTGGGACATTTCAATCAGAAAGCAACCATTAATGTACATTCTCTGCAAAACAGTATAGAACTGTTATTAATAATAATCTAATTAGAACTATATCGCGTATTTTTGACGTACCATACAACATTTAGGCAAGTATGATCAATTTCTATGATCACATTAGTAGTTTAACCCAATATGAACGGATGTCACTACTTTTATTATTCATCTTATCTATTGGATCCACAGAAGACATATCCGAAACATTTTTTAGCTGTACATTTGTTGATAGTTACTGCTTAATAAAGAGGAGGGGGAATACGTAACCATTGCTTGTTTTATATCCAGGGGCCTTACCTGATATTCCTATATACCTACGGCCGTACACTATGCTAACACCACGTTCTGGGGGTGGAGGGACTTATTATGTATACTACCCTAGGTTGCCGGATACTACGCAAGGTTGCTGTATATTACCCAAGGTCGACATTTAGAGCAAATGTTTATTGTCTACACATCGATCCAATGGCTGACGAAAAGGGTGTAAATTTTTTGAGGTACACAGAAAGTCCGTTTGTGGTGCCACTGTCCGTGCGTTGCCACATTTCATAATCTAAGTCGTGGGTCATTTAACGAGGTAGATTGTTTCCATTGACCGATTTTGGGTCAGCAGTGCCAAAAGTCCATTGGTGGTACTTGACTGTAGATCGGTGACGGGAAATTGGCCAATGGAAACGGGCCTGCGATGCCGCTGACTGACTGGCGATACGAGAACGATTCTATCACTGGTGGGCGATAGAGTCGCCATCTGAAGTACAACACTGGAACTACAGGCCTTGATGACTGAGGTGTTCAGCTTTAGAAAGCATGATGTTCTATATATCCAAATAGAGTGCAATAACATGACATGACATAAGGAGAATTAGTGACTAAGTCTAGCAACATGGAATAATCGTACTTCTCAATTATTGAGGTGGTATAGGACGCTCCCTGGACCATCCAAGGTTATATACAATGTATTTGCACAGTCCTCACGATACGTTGTAATAGCATGCTGTGTAATTGTGAATTCGTGTTATGTAAAATCTATCTAGGTTGATACCTATATAGGTTGAATTTAGGGCACTAAAAACTTGTTTCGACCGTGTGTATCAGAAAAAAGTTTTTATACGTTTCTTTCCCCCTTTTTATTTGGTATAAGATTAACCTTGATAGAAATAAGGAAAGGTATGTGCATTTGGTATCAAATTAAATTCCTGATGTCAGGGATAAATTCAATTTGGTATTTGTCATATTATTGTTTTGTGTTGTGAGACCTAACAGCTATGTTGTGAAACCGAAACTAGGGGAATACACACACTGCATTCTACAGCATCATGGTGTCTGTCTTCTTCCTTCCTCACTCCCACAAATAAGACAAAATACAGCACTCAACATGGTGTCAGAATTAAAACTCATGGACAAAAGGGAGGAGAAGTATTTGGGGATCTGAAGAACTGTCAGCTAAGTGAAACTACAGTATCATTTGACTGTGCTGTCCATGTCAAACTGAACTAAACATTCTAAGCCTGTAGTATTGCTATAGTCTATATCAAGTGCTGCTGGTCATACTCATAGTCAAGTGTATGATATCCTGTCATAAGCCAGTTAGTTCAAGATGCCTAAATACGAAACACCAAAGTCATTTACATTTGACAAGCCAACAGCCTGGCCTGAGTGGAAACAGAGATATGAGAGGTTTAGAAAAATAGAGAAAATAGACAAAGAAGATGGAGACCTCCAGGTTGACTCTTTGATTTATTGCATGGGTCCTGAAGCTGAGAACATTTTTAAGTCCTTCCAGTTTGATGCTAGACCAGCTGCTACGCAAGATGTGCCAAACCCTGTAGACCCGAAAGAGGACTATGACACTGTTATTAAGAAATTTGATGCATATTTTGTGCCTAAGCGAAACCCAATTCATGAACGCACAAAATTCTACCAGCGTACCCAGCAGGCTGGTGAGTCAACAGAAGTGTTTGTGCGAAATCTACGTGAGATGTCGGCATACTGTGACTTTGGTGAGAAACAGGATGAACACATCCGTGACCGACTCATCAGCGGTATGCTGGACCGAGAAATGTCAGAAAAGCTTCAACTGAAACAAGACGACCTGTCACTCACCACTGCAGTCACTCGAGCACGCCACTCAGAGTTGGTGAAAAGTCAAAACACGTCAGCCGCAGATGTTAGCTTTGTCAAGAAGGATGCTAGTCAAGGTAGACACCACCACAAGTCGGGCAAGCAGTCATTTAAACGCTATGAAAAGTCAAGTCAAGGTCAAGCTTCAAAACAGTCAGGCTCAAAGCCTAAATGTGGTCAGTGTGGCTACATCCATAGATCATCAAACAAAGACGCATGTCCTGCCATCGGTAAAACTTGTCAAAATTGCAAGAGAGTCGGACACTTTGCCTCAGTCTGTAGAAGCAAAGTACAGGAAGTCAGCGAGACAGCAAGTGCTTGTAGTCGTGATCTATTTTTCGGTGCTGTCACTTGTGACGACAGCGACCCAGCGTGGAGAGTCAGCCTAGACATAGTTGGTGATAATTGGGTTACCTTCAAGATTGACTCTGGGGCAGATGTGTCGGTTATGTCTTACACTGATTATCTGCGCCTGAAGCCAAGGCCCAAGCTGAAGGATGTCACTACAAATCTGTACAGTCCAGGTGGTCCGTTAGACTGTAAAGGGCAGTTCATCGCCACAACCAAATTCAAGGGTACAAAATACAATTTTCATATCCTAGTCATCGAAAATGATGTCGAGTGTCTCCTCGGTCGTGGAGTTGCTACGCGGATGGGACTCATCACGCACATTGACTCGGTTGAAAGCATCGGTCGACTGAAGACAGATCCAGTCAAGATTCTGCTTCATGAGGGTGCCGAACCGGTCGCACTTACTGTCGCTCGTAGGATACCATTTCCTCTGATGGGCAAGGTAAAGGAGGAGCTCGATCGTCTTGTCAAGTCCGGTGTCATTCGGGAAATCACCAAGCCAACCCCGTGGTGTGCCCCGATGGTGCCAATCCGGAAGAACACGGGAAAAGTCAGGTTGTGTGTGGACCTTAAAAAGTTGAACGCAAATGTCAGACGCGAGAGATTCGTCCTACCGACCCTAGATGACCTGACGTCAAGACTCGCAGGAGCAACAATGTTCTCATCCCTGGATGCTGCCAGTGGTTTCTACCAGATTCCACTTGATGACGAAAGTCAAGAACTGACAACTTTCATCACACCCTTTGGCAGATACTGCTTCCGTCGCCTGCCATTTGGTATTTCCTCAGCACCCGAGATCTTCATGAGGAAGATGCTTGAGGTACTGGACGGTCTTCCTGGTATCTTCGTCTACATGGATGACATCTTGGTGTATGGGAAGGATGCTAAAGAACATGACGATAGACTTGCATCAGTCTTGGACAGATTGAAGCATATGGGTTTGAAACTCAACAAGGAGAAATGTTCATTCCGACAGACGGAACTGAAGTTTCTCGGACATCATATCTCTAAAGATGGTATTTCCGCAGACAATGACAAGGTCGCCGCTATTCAGAACATGCCCGCTCCAACATCTGTTACCCAACTTCGACAGATATTAGGCATGGTTCACTACCTTGGGTCATATGATCCCGAGCTTCATGTGATCACAAGACCACTAAATGATCTGCTGAAGTCAGACAGCGTATGGTGTTGGGATAAGCCCCAACAGCAGGCCTTCGAAGAGATAAAGACTCGCATCTCATCAACGCCAATACTAGCCTACTATGATGTCACCAAGCCGACATTTGTGAGTGCGGACGCTAGTTCATATGGACTGGGAGGTGTCCTTCTACAGGAACAGAATCAACAGATGAGGCCTATCGCTTACTGTTCAAGGACATTGACATCAGCCGAACAGCGATACCCTCAAATCGAAAAGGAGTGCCTTGCAAGCGTCTGGGCTTGTGAGAAGTTTGACCGTTATCTGTGTGGCTTGGAAAGCTTCCGTATATTTACCGATCACAAGCCACTAGTTCCCCTTATCAATGATAAGGACTTGGACAATGTCCCACTCCGATGCCAACGTCTTCCCATGAGACTTATGAGATACAACGCCACCACTAAACATGTACCAGGGAAGGAAATGTATGTGTCTGATGCTTTGTCCCGCAGTCCAGTCAGTCATGATACAAGTACAACTGCAGCTGATGTTGACCTGCATGTACAAGCCGTCGAGAGCACCTTTCCTGCCTCTTCAGAGAAGAAATGTGACTTAAAGTGAGCCACCCAAGAGGATCCAGTCCTGAGGGCTGCTGCCATGTACACCCTGACAGGATGGCCTAGATACATCAAGGATGTACCTGACAACCTCAAGAGTTTATACTCCCACCGAAGCCTCCTATCAGTTGATGATGGGACGCCATCTCAGGACAACTCTTCCAGTATTGCCATCAACACTAGAACAAAGATGGCCTGAACGAGAGACATGGTACCGTGAAAACAGCAGCTGACACGCCATGATCGTACATCGTGCAGACACCTTCTGGTGTGAAACGCAGGAACCGTCGCCATCTGCAGCCTGCACCTGCAATGCCTATACCTGATATGAAATCTCAAGATATTCTCCGGGAACCAGAACCTGTCCCTGATGCTTCAGTGACTGAACCCATTCCTGAAACACCCCCAGAGAATACTCCAGAGACTGTCAAATTACAGGCCCCGACACCTGTAAAACAGAGACAGTCTACAAGAGTTTCATGCAAACCAAAAAGGCTTATTGAAAACTGCTGAACTTGTTAGATTGTCTTACTAAATGTCCTATATACATATGGTCGAAAATCACGAAATTGCAGCAAATGGGCTATATTTTGAATATCTAAAAAATTCTTTCTTGGAAAATAGTTTCATTGGTTTTCGCACATCTAGGGCATTGTATGGCACAGTCCAGGACCTTAAAACTACACGTAACTCCAATATTTATACAAAATATCGCTAAAAATGTGAGGGCGTCACGTTACGACACCAGCATAAAATCGGGCATAAAATAAAATTAAAAATTGCCAGAAGGCAATGAGTTTCACTGTTTTTAATAACTCACATGTATGCATCTTCCCACCATAAAAGGAGAGGCGTATATGGCTTCCTTCATACTGAACTCAATTTGTGCTATTTTGGTGTAGTTTAGGCAGTCACGTTACGACACCCACTAAACTATTAATAGTTCCGGTTCCCTATGATATTAGTAATAGTTCTTTTGAGATATCAAAGGGTAGATATATAGCTACACAATGGCGAAAAATGAAGTTATCAGCCCCAACATATTTTTTCGTCACGTTACGACACCGTCACATTACGACCCCGTCACGTTACGACCCCGTCACATTACGACCCCGTCACGTTATGACCCGCAGTGGGTCACCTAAGGTCAGGAAAAAGGTAGAAATAGTCTACCTGTGATGGGTCCATATATACCCATAGAATGGCAAAAGAATTAAGTTGTTATCTTTATTAGAAAAAAAGTTATGAAGCCCTACATATTTCTGCGTCACATTACGACCCCCGTCACGTTACGACCCCCGTCACGTTACGACCCCCCGGTGGGTATAAGTCCAGAGAAAGCAAAAAAACGATGAAAATGCATTCTCTATGGATCAAATCAATTTCACCAGAGTCAGCCTAGTCCCTGGTGGGGGTATGGACACAGCCTTTAAATATGAGCCGATTTGGGGGTGGGGGGTGGGGGGGGGGTCGTAACGTGACGTTTTTATTTTCATATTAGCCCTGTGCTAAAGCTAATTATGGTAGTTAGTGTTCCCAATTTTGCAGATGACTCTTTTCATATGTAGAGATGATATTTGCAAAAGGAATTAATGATCCTCTCAGATTTGATTTTTTTGGTAGTTGCTGCAATTTCGTCATTTTCGACCATATATCTTTAACAAACATTTTCCTTTCAGGATTATGAGAGACTTTTAAAGTGTCATTTCTATCATGAGTAATACTCAAGTGTCCTTTAGTTTTAGAAATCGCAAAGACTTTGCTACAGACAAAGGACTGTCATATATAACGTAGCCTCTAGTTTATTCATTATAAACTGTCTAGTTATATATATCTATTATAGATAAAGAAAAGTCAAATAACCAGTATTGTTCCCAACTTGCCAAAAACTTTACAGTATTTTACAGTATTTTCTTTATCTCAAAAGGGGGGAGATGTCATATTATTGTTTTGTGTTGTGAGACCTAACAGCTATGTTGTGAAACCGAAACTAGGGGAATACACACACTGCATTCTACAGCATCATGGTGTCTGTCTTCTTCCTTCCTCACTCCCACAAATAAGACAAAATACAGCACTCAACAGTATTATGTGTATCTAGGGATTCCCCAAACCATGGTATTCATATCTCTCTTCATACTGCCTACACAACTGATAGTTCTGTGCTGCTACCTATTGTCAGAATATGGTACTTGTCACAGAACTTGTAACACCTTTTCATATTAAGGCCTGTCTCCACTGTGCGACTGGGGGAGCTTGCGATCCTGTACCTCCAGTCTGAGACTGGAGGTACCGACTTGGCGTACCGCATGTACCTCGGATCGCAAGGTATCATCGATTCTGTGTGGAGACACCCTCGCTTGCGACTGGAGGGCTTGCGATTCTAGGTACATAGGGTACGCCTAGTCTCAGACTGGGCGTACCAAATATCAAACATGTTTGATATTTAAAAACGCTTGCGATCCGGGGTACATGCGGTACCTCCAGTCTGAGACTGGGTGTACCGGTACCCACAGGGGTGTACAAGAATTGGAGAACAAAGTTTTCAGTGGCCATATTTTACTTAGCTTTATTCAGACCAATCTCCAGTTCATGCGGAAATTATCACTAGCATTCCACAGAAAGGATCATGGTTTTGGAGGTTTGATAACACGCTACTTACAGATATAGATTATATCGATAAATTCTCTCCACCTTTTCTCTCCATTCTGGAAGAGAATAACGAATCAACTCCTGTTGTTAAATGAAATATCTTTAAGTTCTGAATAAAATCATATATACCATGCTATATGCATCCTGCCAAAGAGAATAGAAAAAAGGGAAAAAACTCTCAGATAAGCTTACCCCAGAGTTTTACAGTTATTTTTGGAGGACCCTACAAATCCGCTCTATTAATTGTAATTCTTAATTTCGATGGTGACCAGTGGCACAGACCAAAACTCATCAATTTCCTTTTTTTAATAGGTGACAGAACTAACCAAATTATATCAATCATTACAATTTAAAATTATTTAGAAAATATTGCCAACTTAAATATTTGTATCAAAGAAACGTATTGAACAACCATTATCATAACCACTGCAGCACAGAAGACACAATCACACATTTCTTTGTTGGGCCGAACACATGATCACAATTAACTTACACATTAACAAAGCCAATATACTTATGGGGAAATATACGGTACGAGGAAATTAGGATATTACACAATCTGATTTACATTTCAGCAAAGTTCTACATTTACAGGCAGCGCCGTTTTCATAAAGGTGCAATATAGTTAAATGCGTGCAATGTAGGTGCAATACTTGTGGTCAATAGAATTCCACAACCTTTTCAGGGTAGATGAACATATATATTCTATGGAAAAAGGGAAGAAAAAGTGAATACTGGAAGAGAATTATCAATATGATGTAGAAATGGAGGTATGTACAAAAGGTCATAAGAGCTTTGGCTGTTTCAAAACGCTGGGTAGATATATAGGAAATGAAGTTATTTACAAAAAAAATATATGAGACCTGACTGTTGTTAAACACTAGTCGGAGGTATGGCACATGGCAACTCTACCTTAAAGATACAGTGAGCATATTGCTGCGGGTGTGAGCTCATGTAGGTAAAAGGAATGGGTTTTCGTATTCAGTATTCTTATACCAATGTATCATTAGGGTATTGTCCACATTGTACTGTCCTTATTTCCTACCTGTCATTTAAAGGTCTTACACAATCATGTTGGTTAAACAATCTCGCGTTCATATCGAAAATGTGTCTAAATCTAGTATTGTGTATGATTATAAAACATAAATGTAAGAATAAGATGATAAGAAGAAGAAGAAGGCTGAAGTATATCCAGGAAAGTATGCTGAATTATTCCCTAACCCGCAGGTTGGGGCCTAATGCGCGGCAGACCTGGGTCCCGGTCGTTAGGGACGCCTCCTGGCCTCCACTCTCCACCCCCTCCCGGGGCGAATCATGTGACCAACTACACCCTCCACCTTGGCCGCTGCCTCAGTAGCTCAGCCTCACTCGCCTCCTGCTCATCAAACAGTAAAGAAGTCCCTCTCTACAGCTCACCACACCACTCAACACCATATGGTAGGTCGACCCCTTCAATATGGGTAAAGTAGCAACGCGATCAGCTAAACCCTCAACACCAACGACCCGGCAAATGACCACGACAAAGAAAAGGGCGACCAAGAGGCTTGAGGCCGCCATCACTTCCCTCATGGCCCAGGTCGATTCAGGAGCAAGGCTGAGCGAATGAGAGCAACGCCAGGAGGTAACCGTATAGCTACAGGACCCTACGGGCACGCAACACCCGCCCCTACGGTCCAACCTCCGCCAGAGACATCGCTGTTCAACCTGTTCTCCATGGCGGACAGCCGACATGCCACCGCCAGCCATGTGGACTCCACGCTGCCGGGATGCCCTCGGAGGGACGCCCGCCCGGCATCGACCTACTCGGCGGCCTCCGGGGACCATGTTGCAACCCAAGTCCAGGCACTCCTCGACACACACCTACCATTCTCAAGACCCACGGGTAAGCCACGTCAATTCCCTCACAATTATGTTACCTGTGGGTCCAAGACTCCCTATCCATTGCAGAACACATGTTCGGTATCTTCAAAATTCTCAACGACCCCAAGACCGACCCCGGGATCAAACCCTACCTGCTTAGCCATATGTGTGACCTCACAACGGATGCAAAAGACTTTGCATGGGTGGGGGTGAGAGCTTTCTTGGAGGAGGCTTTCGCGCAAATTGGGCTGGTATCCTCTCATGGTCCGATATGACGAGCATCCAGATACTGCGAATGGGTATGGCTAGGGCTGTCACTGCCCGCCTCGACCCAGGGCACCACCCCGGCTCAACCCGCTCCTCTCGCCCGAGGCCCCAGCACGGCCTGCCTGGCCTACAACTCCGTCTGCGGCTGCTCTAAGGTCGACGGGCACGCCGTAGCGGGTAGGCCAGTAGGGCACTATTGCTCTCACTGTCGCTGCCGCTGCTCTATAGACAGAGCCGCTGCACTCTCCACACACTGACCCAACCATCGCCCAGCCAGGGGATGACCACTTGCCCTACCCACCACCTGCGGCGGGCGTTGTCCCCCGGTCGGCAGTCACCATCGCCCCCGTCCTCGCGGCCTTCTGGCTACACCTCTCTACGGACCTACGGATGCGAACTACGGATACGCCTATGCCCAAGCCAGGGCCAGCTGCCACCCAAATCGTTTAGGCACCCGCGTCCAGCTCCCCTCCAGCCTCAACATCTCTCGCTAAAGGGACCACCTCTGGGATTATCATGACACCCGCCTCTGCGATTATCTGGAGTTCGGCTGGCCCCTCGCATTCCTCGGCAACCCCCCCCCCCCCCCCCCCCCCCCCCGGGAACCACGCCTCAGCAGAAGCTCACCCAACCCACGTCGACAGATTCATAGCTACGGAAATCTGGCACGGAGCAATTCTCGGCCCATTCTCAAGCCCTCCGTTCTCACCTTGGACTCAAACCTCCCCCCTCCTCACGAGGGAGAAGTGTGATTCACCCTCCTGCCGCGTCATCCTCTATCTCTCTTTCCCTATCGGGGAAGGGGTCAACTCCTTCACCCTCCCTTCTTTTTTTGTTTATTGCACACAATTCATCCTGGTGGATGGTTTTACATTCAGGCTTCCTTCATACAGCTGGGATATGCACAGCTCAATGCAATGCTCAGTTCTTTCATAACATAGCATAACATAGAATTAGATAACGTAGAAATTGAAAAACAGTGTTAGTAATTGATTTGATGAGATGAGACGATGACATAAACAATCCTTATTTCAATAAATGACACAGCTGCATTCACCCTCCCATCTATGATAAAAAGCCACGTACGACTTTTTTAAATGCAGTCTTATTTTCCAACGCCTTCATTTCTTCCGGAAGCTCATTCCAGAGTGTTTTCCCTCTGTAGACAGGGGCTCGTTTGTAGAACTCAGTACGCGTAAACCGTTTCTGTGAACTAGACTGCAGAGCTATTCTGTTTGTATTCGTGGAATACATGTTATCGTCTTAGTCTGCTGTCGCACCTGTCGACAGTGTGCACCATGGTAAAGTCCCCCACACAAATGCTCAAAGCCCTATTCTGGAGACGTAGCTATTCTGTAGCCCTATTCTGTAGCTTGTTCAACCATACCACGTTGGCTCCTTCTGTGAATATCGCACTATAATCGATGGTCGGCAAGATGGCTTGTTTGTAAAATTTTGATGCAACTTGTCTGGACATTAAAGATCTAAGTTTACCAAATGTAAACAACTTTTGATTTAATTTCTTTATTAAGGTTCTAGTGTGCTTTTCGAAAGTTAGACATGCATCCAATCCGACCCCCCAAATACAGATAACTGTAAACTCTGTCTAATTTATGTAAATTCGCATATACGTCCACGTTTCTTAGCTTCTTTGTTTTCACTGCTGGGCCAAACCAAGTAATCTTTGTCTTCTTGGTGTTGACAGTAAAAAGATTTTCTTCAGCCCATTCCATAAAGTTGCTAGCTTGTAGGACATCCCTAACTACCACTGGGTCTGAACCGGTTGTGTATAAGACTTTATCATCAGCGTAAAGTGTGTGTCTTAACATCCGGGATGGGGAATACGCAGGATATGCCTTTCCAGGACCTCGTCACTCGCCTGCATGCCCTCGGAAAAGGCGCGCTCATCTGGAAGGCAGACCTGTCCCGCGCCTACAGACAGCTCCGTATCAAACCGTTGGACCTCCCCCTGTTGGCTTTCACTCATCAGGGCCACTACTACATGTATAGATGCATGCCCGAGCACACCTCTCCGGAACTACCTGCCAGCGCTTCACAAGCGCGATAACCTACCTCCATCACTCAGGGGAGGCGGGGGCGTGGTCACTTGTCTACCTGGACGACTTCGCGGGGGCGGAAGCCGACCACGCCCATGCGACAGCCTCCTACAATGCCCTCGTGTCCTCCAGACGACCTCATGGTTGCGTTGGCACCCGAGAAGTGGCAGCCCCCCTCCACTCGTATGGAGTGGCTTGGATATCAAGTGGACATGAATGCCATGAATGTGTTTGAATATGTCCATGACTATTCATGACAATATAGAGGGCCCGGATAACTGTGGCCATTCTGGCTGACAGGCTCGCCGACCTCCGCGACTCCGTCGACCGTTGCCTCACCCACAACACCGCCACCAAAAGCGACCTCTGGTCCCTCGTGGGCAAACTCCTCCACGCCGCCACCTGTGTCCGCCAATGCCGGAGGTTAGTCAATCGTCTCATCGCCGCCCTAAAAGCCCCCCCCCCCCCCGCCTGTCCGCCACGACCACCTCTCCGAGGACGCTCGCCGCGACCTCAGGTGGTTTAAGGCATATGCTGAGACAACCAACGGCTTCACCATCTACTGCAACCCCGTCTGCAGCGTCTCTCTTGACACGGCACTAGGCCCCCTAGCCTCCGCGATGACGCGACCACAGCGCCTCGCCGTACTCATCCTGGTGGCGGTGGCTGCTGCGGCGGCTGCCCTCCCCCAAGGGACCACCGTCATCATCACCACCACGAACGCCATTGTTGTGGTGGATCTCCACAGAGGTGTTGGTAGAGACCCAGTAACAACTGCCTGCGGCTGAGACCTCTGGGTCCTCTCGGCCACACATGATGTTCATTTTAACATAGCAGTTACTAAATTCAAACCCACGGACCTCGCAGTTCGTCTAATCTTACAGGGTCTCTGGAGACAAGGATGGCGGCCTCTCTCCGAGCCATGGTTGCCGACTCAACGGCCGCCAACCGAGAGAAATAAGCCCGCCTCTACCTCCGATTCTGCCTCGGGCGCGGGATCCAGTCCCTCGCTCCCTCTCCGACACAGATCGCCCTCTTTCCGCAAAACCTTGCCGACTGCCTCCAGGTCCCGGGGTCCCATAGGAACCACGCCTCGGGTGCCTGCTCCTGGATCACCCTCGCCGGAGGCTCAGCCACCACCTTCGACCCCCTGCTCACCTTCGCCGTTGCGCGAGGGCCAGACCGTGCGGCTGCCCATGTTCCAGCCTGCACCCCTCCTCTCCTGCCGCAACACCTACTCCACGTGGCCCTCTACCTCAGCTGTGCGGGCCTCATCGGCCTCACCCCGAGGGCCGCCCTTCTCATCAGATACTTCGCCCTCCTCAGGGGGTCGAACCTGGTGCCCATGAGGGGCAGGGGTAGGCCGGGGAACCACGCCCTCCGGCGGGAGGACGTCATCCCCTCCCCTGCGGGCCTCACAGTTCTCTTCCACTCCTCAAAGACTCGGTCCTCCTTGGACCCTCCTCTCCCCCTGGCGGTACCGGTGCTTCCCAGTTCCCCGGCGTGCTCGGCGGCTGCCTGGGCCCACTACACCCGGGCATTCCCGTCACCGCCCGAAGCTGCCGCCTTCACCGACCCGGCGGGCCTCCCCCTCACTGACGCGTCCCCGTTCCTCTCTCCTATAGCTCCACTCCTTATGGGGAGGCGGAGCACAGTAGGCGGCTCTCCACGGAGCCCCAGACTCCGCTCTCAAATATCATGGCACCTGGTCCTCCGACTCCTCTCTTAGGGCCTACGTCCCTCACGATGCCTCCCTGGTGGTCGCAGACGCCCTCAGAACGGCCTTTGGCATTTAATTCTTTTCTCCACCAATTGCCTTAACCCTTTAAGGACGGCTGCCTGGGGCCCAGCTAGTCCCATAAGGACGGGTGCTGGTGGCAGTATGTCTGGCTAGAGGACGGCCACATTATGGTTAAAACTGATATCCAAGGTTGTAATCATGAAATAGGATACATAATCACAAATATTTTATTTCTTTTTAATAGAAATACTAAACATGATGTTATATCTACATATTCTGAAGAATTCATAAATATTGTCCTATTATTTCATTGTTAAAACATTTTTGTTAATATTGGGACAATGATGCCTCAAGGCATCATGCGTCTTTAGTGCAGTGATGCCTCCAGGCATCATGCGTCTTTAGTGTGGTGATGCCTCCAGGCATCATGCGTCCTTAAAGGGTTAAGGACTGTCTGAACATGATATTTTCAATAAACCTCAAATATCCATAGTACGGGTTCGACTTAGTCATTATTCCCTAACCTGCGGGTTGGGGCTTAATGCGCAGCGGACCCGGGTCCCGGTCGTTAGGGACGCCTCCCGGCCTCCACTCTCTACCCCCTCCTGGGCGAATCACGTGACCAGCTACACACTCCACCTCGGCCGCCGCCTCGGTAGCTCGGCCTCACTTGCCTCCTGCTCATCGGACAGTAAAGAACCTCGCGCCCACCCTACAAACATAAACTTTCTCCTCCTCGCCTCCTTCTCGGCGAGTAGGGGTTTAATTCTTTTCTCCACCAATTGCCATGGCAATTGCCTAAGGACTGTCTGAACATGATATTTTCAATAAACCTCAAATATCCATACTACGGGTCCACCTTAGTCATTAAGGGATGCTCAGGGTAAGATGCAACCAGGACTTCTTTGAATTGGTCATTGTGTCCTATCTACATTTTTTGGGTCCACTGTCCATGTGTTGTTAAACATTGTCACATAAGGGAACAAATGAAACAAAATCAAACACGTAAAGAGCTAGTCCGAATTAGATTTTGGAAATGAAGATTAATATCATGTATTGTAAGTTCAACAACGGGCTATAGATTTAAAAGTCAATAATGGTATGTTCACTTGTACAACAACGATGGAAAGTGAACATGTATACTGAAAGGACTGCATATCTTAAATCTTCAAGGCTATCGCTGGGTAGGAGAGCTTCACTCTCTTAAACAAAAAAGGACAAAAAAGCCGTCACCGATGTGATGGCCTTCTTGTGATGAATTTGTAACCCGACCTTTGCTTACAAAGTTACAGGAGGATATCCGGTCAAAGCCACCCGCAGCCATTCAACGTTAGCAATATCAGGTAGTCGTCTTTGCCTCAAAAAACTTATTGTTTCGGGGCAGTTGGCGATAATGAGGGTCCTGGCACATACCTTCATCATTGCTTCCAGCGCAGTTAATTATGCACTGCCGAGGCTGAGGGTGACACCTGAGGGGTGGTCCTGGCGGCCCCGTTCCATCTATCGTCACGGAGGGGACGCTGGCCCCTCTCTCCGCCCCTTCCTGGCGCGTGTAGGGCTGCCATTCACTGCTCCGCGCGTCTCCGGAGAGAGGGGTCGGCCATTATGAAGCATTAGCTTGCCTCCATCCGATTAATCATGGATAAACCCCGTACAGCCCCAACGGAACGCCAGAGGTAGGTTGGGAGTGCAGGTCGGGACGGGTGCCGACCATATATATAAGGGTAAAAGTAGGGGGTAGAGTTTTGTTCTAAGAATTTTAATTTCTGTTTTTTGTTCTTTTCTCTGGGTCTTACCTTACTTCTATACCGATTCTATACCGATCAATGGTTTATGATGCGAAAAATCCTTGATTCTGGAATTCTCGTAGCTAGCGTCGTGTGGCTAGAAAACGATATTGAGTAATGGACATATTTTGTCCTGTAGAAAGAATCCTTGAAATCATATATGCATATACAGAGAAAAGAACACCGTTCTCATTTGCCCTTTGTCATCTGAACATTGTTTCCGTTTCTTTCCACCATCTTGTTACCATAAACACTTTTTCACTTATGCTACTTGATCAAGTGTAGAGAAGCATGCTGATCCTCGCATTCAGAGGTATGTCGACTGTACCACCATCTAGCCACTCACGCGAATGCTCTATGTGAGACAAACGATCGCATGTCATCGTAAATATACTATCCAAACCAAAGAGACTTGGTCTGGAATTGTCAGGCTATTTCATGTTTGCATCCCCCTCCAATATACACAGCAAACAAAAGAAAAAGGTGGAGTAAGAGGGAAAGAAGAAGGAGAGAGAGAGAGAGAGAGAGAGAGAGAGAGAGAGAGAGAGAGAGAGAGAGAGAGAGAGAGAGAGAGAGAGAGAGAGAGAGAGAGAGAGAGAGGTGAGGGAGAGATATGGAGGAAAAGAGGAGAGAGTCATACAGACTGACATAGGCAGACTATGAACAACTGGTCCACTTTGCAGTTAGCCGCCTCCTCTGTGCCACTTTATATGGCTTTGGAAGATGAGGTGTGCTTTAGACATAGTGTATTTAGGTATGTTCTGTGGGCATATATGCAGAGTATATGATATTTACATATGGTACATGGTGCATCCAAAGAGAGAGTTTTAAGGTTCTAGAGCAAGCCTGGAAAGCGGGGTATACTTATATGTCTCCAAGTTTGGTACAAGGAAGGCAAAATGACTGCAGAAAAGTTAGGATTTCATGGGGAAGGTATACATCAACAATGGATCAGTAGAGAAGGTGCGTATATATGTATGTATGCAGGTTGCACACGAATGAAATGCTAGGTAGGGTGCATTTAAGAAGGTGTGCCGATGCATCTATGCAAGGTTATTTTGGTCACATAAGATTTCATACTCATCAGAAATGACTACTGAGTGTCAGTTCTGGGTTAAAGCTTGAAAACTATCAGGGGAAGTAGATAATGATACAAGTTTATATTGCTGATTAAGTCATCATCTTAACATCATCTTCTTCATCTTATCCTAAAATCCACATTGCATAATGACAATTTTCAACTCGAGCCTTGTGGCATATCATAATATGAACTATGGCGCCGCACAGCACCTTGATACGGAATGAGAATACAGTGTGACTCACTAGAGTGGAGTGCTCTTCAGATGAGATCGTCTACATGAAGTTAAATGCTTTATTGAAATATGCTGAACTATATTTTTTAGTTTCTCATACCTCGCGTCAGTGGTGTGTGAAGCTACCTTGCTCTGCTGGCAGCATGCCAAGTGAGTGAAGGAAGAGCAACAGTCCTCTAAGATTAAATAGAATTGATGATAAGAAGTGCTCAAATACAAATATATAAATAAGCATCATTAATAAGAATGCAGTTCGGATAATGATATGAGCTAGCTAACTCACTGAAACAACATGGACAATTCTAAAAGACTACACTAAATTACTATTATATACCTGTGGTAGTTTATACTACACATACTGCCTGCCCCTATCCAGGCAGTATTTATACCCGTAGCCTACCCGATGTAGGTAGCGTACTGCGTACGTGATCATGTGACATTAACATCGGCCTAGCTGAGGTGTGTCACTGCTGGCCATTCTTCAATGGTATCTTCTATTATATGCATGCTTACCGAATTGCAGAGGCTAGGATTCGGAGAGTGAATATGTAATCAACATATTTTTTGCATATGTGCAATGATCACATCGGGTGTGTTTGACTTCCATTTTGTCCTGTATCCATTCCAGAGTTCCGAGACCTGTTACAAACCCCACATAACAACTAGAAGTGCATAATGACCACATATCGAGGTATCTAATGTGAATAGCTTAGAAATGCAAAAATCAATCAATATCAACATGTTCACTCATGCTCCTGAGTGACGCTGACACTCATCGATGGTGGCGCCGCCTAGTAAGACAGGTGGAACTGCAATACATTTTGTTCACATCTGATTTTGTGATTTCAGAGACGAATTAGAAAACCCCCACGAAAACAAGAAGTGTGTATTTACCAAATATCAAGGTATATAACGTAGGCATTCACCTGATACAGTTTAGATACTTGAATATGCCAAAACAATCGATAACAACAAATACACTTGACGGGATCTGCAACGGGCGAAGCAATGCAGTATATGAATTGTTGACGACATATCGCCTAACTTGGCACTGCGGGAGTATGAGGGAACTTCTTATTATCCATTGGTTTCACATATTTGAGCTATTTAAACTGTATTAGGTGAATGCCTCACATTAGTCATCGTGATATTTGGTCATTACACACTTCTAGGCATTACAGGGAGTTTGAAAAACATCTCCAAATGCTTGAATCAGTCGAAGAGCAGCAAACCGGAATCCTCGCCAAGACGACCAAGCTTGACGTTACATAATGACTAATTTAAGTTATATGATAATACAAAAACAGGCATACTATGTCTGTACATGATAGATACATGGTAAAATCGACGATAAAACAAACAACTGCCTCCAGAAGTGGTTCGGTTTATCATCAATTTTACCGTGTATTTATCACATACAGCCGCAGTTACCCTGTTTCCATTTTTTTTTATTAACAAGCTTTGCTCTTTTTAATTGACAACAGGAATTGTTACATAAATAGCCATGTTGATCTTGAAAATTGTTCCATACAAAGATGAATACTAACGATTTTAAAGAGAAACATGAGACATATTGACATACATACCAAAATAATCTTTTAGACGTGTGATCCGCTGTTGTGACTGCTGGTATGTGACTAGATCTTTTCCCGCTTCCATGCTGGGACTGGGGGAATTATGTTAATGTCTGATGTCAACCTACCCCTTACTGGTGTAGTGTGGTCACATGTACCTGGTTCTCCCGTCTTATTGATCCATCGTATAGACAATTTTTTTCTATATTAGAACATCCCGCATACCTCCACGAGGGAGAGGAATGTGAAAAATAGGAAAGATTTTTCCAATTACATATCAAAATAATGTTTCAAGGCATGAGAAACACCAGTTGTCAGACAATGTTAAATCCAGTACATATTCAAGACAACGAGAAAAAAGGCTGTAAATTTCTGCTGTCAAAATTCACTCTGAGAGTAATCTTTATCTTATCTAGCTCTTCTTTTTCTTTTATTTAAGTTATTATGAGAAAAGAAGAGGAAAATTGACACATACAAAAAAAAAAACCAAGATGTATAATCCACAGAAAACCAGACAAGCTGATTGAATTTATTTGGGGGTAATTATACATCGAGATAGGGGGGTGGGGGAAATTTGAATTAATGATTTGCAACGTTTCGTCTACATTCAGTAGACTTCTTCAGGCAAAAAAAAGAGGACAGAACAGGACTAGACGAAAGTGTGGGACAGGACAGACAATAGGGGGATGAGAGAGGAAACAAAAGCAATTTGATAACAGCCTAGAAACAATTGTCAATTACATCATTTTCAAGAACCGTTTCCACTTATTAAATTTTTCTGGTTTGTTCTCAGTTTTGCACATATGCTTTTCTGTCAATAGGTAATATTTCAATTCAGCAGACCAAGCATGTACATCCAGATTTCCGCCATGGAACACTTTTTGTCTGTGTACATAAAACTCAGTCAAAGAATAAATCAAGTTGTGGATGATTGCTTCACTACCTTTCTCGAGATTTCCAAGTATTATAGCACTTTTGTCTAGAGAACTATTTGTGTGGACAGCCTTTGATAACTATCTTTGAATATGTCTTCAAAAACACTTAGTTTTCGAACATGATATGAGAAAGTGTCTTACAATATCAATCTCGCCACAGCTCTCACAGTTTGGAGAATCAACGATACCTCTAGTGAAAAGAAATTTCCTAGTGGGAATAATTCTGTTGATGACCTTATACTGAAAGGAGTGTAATTTAGTCAGTCTAGTGCATTTAAAATTGGCTTTATACACCATTTCCCTTTGGATATCTATTTGTGGAAAAACATTCATCCATCTAGACTCACATGTTGGAGGGTTCATTCCATTAATTCTAATGAATTAGTAAATAGCTTTGCTTAAAGAACCAGTGATATTGAAGATCTCTTGTTTGTGATTATGTATTAGCAGAACATTTTCATCCTTATTCTGTGGATCTATGTTGATAGAGTCTGCCCATGGAATACCACTTCTAACTCTCGAAACATCCAAAAAAGTACATTTTATCCCATATATTTCTCTAATTTTGTTTGCCAACATCATTTCGTTGTCCTCATACAAGTCTGATACCTTGATAATGCCTGCCTTTATCTACACAGAGATGTGTAGGCTTTTACCTTTGATTTGTAAATATTTGTTGTTCCACATACATTCGTTCGCTTTCTCTCTAATTGTGAGAGAAGGAGAAATATAAATTACATGCCAGATGTTAATTAATGTATCACCTCAGGTCCCAGAGACAAGTTAATTAATTCAGCATAAAAGATTGGTATACCAGTTTTCTTGGACTTTTTACTCTTTGTCAGAAAAAAAACATACATGGGTGAGTCGATGTGAGTGGAGTTGCGGAAAAATAAAGTCCAAGAAGTACAGTCTTCATTGCATAATCTCTGAACCCATTTAATTCTGTTGGCCATGTACATAGTTTGCAAGTCAAGTAAACCTAGGGCTCCCAGTTTGATGTCGTTACATAAAATCTTATATGAGATTTTATTAGTGTGGCTTTGCCACATGAAGTTATTGATAATTTTCTTGAATTCAGTAAAAACAGAAACTGGAGTATGTATGACAGATATAGTATAAATAAGTAAGGGTATGATGAGACTGTTAATCACAGTTACTTTTCCGTTAAGAGAGATATTTTTATTATTCCAATCCTTACAAATGGCAGTGCATTTGGCTAGTTTATTTTTAAAATTCATTTCAATATCAAAGGCAACAGATGGCATTGAAGATTCATGAATGCCGAGTACATTAATGTGCTTTGCAGCTATAAGATGTAGATCCTGTTCCTTGGCATTGGCATTGGCAAAAGAGCCCAGAGGGACCAGACGAGACTTTTCATAATTAATTTTGAGACCTGCATATCTTCTTATCATATGGGTATTCAAACACCTGAGACATCAACTAGGGAAAATAAAACAAAAAGTAGCACTGATTGGACTCCACAAAGGTTACAAACACATTTGCAAGATTATGTAAAGGTCTAAAGAAAAGTACATGGGTTTTACCATGCGGAAACCAACTTGAAAGAGTTCTTTATATTTTATTATAATATAATCATAATGATAATCAAAATCCAAATAAATATAGAAGACCAGCATGGTGACCTCCAATCTTCAAGTTAGATATGTGTTCTACAACGTCTTGAGATCATCATGTTCAATTTTCAGGAAAATGACATGGGTTTCATTTTTAGGCAAATTGTCCGACATGCCTTTAATTCTATGTATTGAGTCTCTATCTTAATCACATACCATCATATTGATATTTAAGGAAACATTTCCTCCATGCTCCCTCTACTATTGTATGGCCTGTGTAAGTAGTGTATAATTTCATGGCCGATGTACAGACTGAGTTTTATTTGCTTGATAAAATCGTATGATATTTCAACGACAATGTATCTGAAAAAAACATAGGCCTACATATGAAGCAGGATTTATCAAGTGTAGTCTGTGTTCATGGTGATACTTTCCTGACACAGAGCTCGAGCCCATGCTATGATATTGTACGCAGTAATAATACTGCTACTGACAAATTGACAGGATATGGCTTGAAGGTAGATCTATTTTCGACGGTGACTAATAGGATTCAGGTGTCACCGTCCAGTACTCCTCTCCCGCACATAAAGAATGCATGCGCCACTGACGCCTCTATTAATGGTGGTTCCATCTACAGGCCGGTAAGCGCATCACAAGGTCCTCACGGGTCCAGTTTCAGTTGGACCTATGGAAGGGCAGTGCACCATATTCCATGTCATATTGAAAACACTTAATTTCAAATGTATAGCATTCAAACCAGCTAATAGATATATTTTCGCACGCATTTATTTGGTCCTTCAATTGATAGATACCTTCTGATATGTTTCTAATACATCATTTATATATATAATATTATCCTATCCAATGTAAGTGAAAATGTAAGTAAAATATTTGTGTTAATAATAATTGAGACGAAACATGAGTGGAGGAAATATACAAAACAGGGTTTATTCAAAGTAAACAATGGGACTTACCCCAACCTAGACATCTCGATATATATGTAAGCTAAAATTGAAATTACACATCGAAGTAAGATCAAGACATGTGAATTGGATATATAGACATATTAATGATACGTCAAGATTACTTCAATTTACGAAGTCGAAATTGTTCATGGAAATAACAAGAACCGTATTTCGTTGATCTGCTAAGGACAGGTCTCATTTCTCGGACTCTACAGAGCTCATTCCTCATAGTAGAATAAATGACTCCGGGAATTTTATATAGCATGTATGTATCATGATCATGAAAGCCACTTTTATCTCGAACTATATACAGTAGAATTCCGCTTTAAATATAAAGGGACACCATTCGTTCCGGGCTAATGTGCTGTTAAGCCTGATTTCCCCTATACTGTATATGATTTTACAATGAGAGTGTGGCATGACGCACAAGTTTTCCATACTTATACCTGCGGTCGCTCCGGGATGTAATTACTGCGTAGGCCCAGATGTTTCATGCACAACGTCACTTCCTAACAGACGACTTTTAACCGACAAAATGTAGGCATATATTCGCCAAATTGCTCGAGGTACTTCAGCAGGTGGCGCTTAGTGGGGAGCAGTGACCCGTCAAAGTGCAGGCTGGGACCCAGCGGTGCCAACAGACGCAAAAAAAATACAGGAAGAGCGGCGAACACTTAGCTGTGTTGACGTGATACCATTTAGTAACTTTTAACAGGATTATCTACATTTAGATTAACAGAGGCTGAAGGACAGTGAGTTCTACTAGCGGCACAGAACTTTCCCTCCTCTCTTGATCAAAGTATTATGAGAGACATCTGGAGCCAGACATCAACTGCATTTAATCCATTTTAGTATAGGTAATGGGATCTTTCAGAAATACGCTTAATGTTTATCACTGAAATCCTTTTGCACACTTTACACCTAATAACTACCCACGCTGTATACGTACGGATTGTATACCCCTACGTATGATATGCTATTAGGAAGGGGACCACATTGATGTTAAACAAAAGGTTTCGCTTATATATGAAGCATCTTCATCCTTCACAATCTATATCTCAGTTCTTTACATTGAATTGTATTACCTTTCCGGCTAGTTCATTGCATGGGATACGTTGCTACCCTCGGCCAGGTGTTGCCAGTCATTTAATCTGATAAATCGGTAAATCGAAATTGAAGTTAACCTACCAAACGATGTTGCATGGTTTTGGGGAATTTTCATTTTGCCATGATATATCATTTGGAGGCAAGAGTTATCATTAAGCAATCTATTGGCGTTCTTATGATCAGTTTTCTATAGCACTTAGTTCACTAGTGATGGTATGAAAACTGATATGAACAGGAAGGTAGAAGAAAGATAAAGCAACAACTCTATGAGGCGTCACAGAGGTTAATAGTTGGTGCCAGTTAGGGAACCATTCACTGCGGTCAGTCTGACCATTCACAGTTACGTGTTTTCTCTGGACGCACAATATATTCTCCTCGGGTTTCCACCAATGAATATAGTCTTTCCATGGGTGCACATCGCCAAGTATCTAGTAACAATAGGCATTAATTGCAGCACCACATTGCAGTACATCGAAATGTCAGTTTGCAGATGGGTATCGTGTCCTATAGGCCACCTGCTACGAATGCCACTTTGTAAGCAGTATATGACCTATAACGAAATTAACGACATATTCATTTGCACCGTGGTGCACCGTGGTGCAAATACACTGTAGAGTATTATAAAACGTGGTTAGGTGCATGCACGCACGCCGACTCGCGTTAAATGCCCCCTTGGGTGGTCTAGAGGCATATACAAGACCTGTTTGTATCTGAACTCCACTGCGCTTATTTGTTTCCACTCGCAAAGACTGATCTCAATGAAGTGGTCGGAAACTGCCATAAACCTTCATTATTTTGTTGTATCAAGGGCTATGCCAAGCGTGTTATCGCTGTATATACTATATCTAACACCTTTTCAATTACCTTTATATCGAAGAATCGTCATCATCCAATTATCAAATCGGAAAAAGATATTCGAAACTATTTCTTTTGGCCTCGTTATGATTCTATTTCTTTGCTTCCGTTCAGACCAACCATTTCTGCAAGTGGGAACTTCTCCTGTCCGTGTTTTCTTCTATCACGATAGTTCAAAGGACCTCCACGAGTGGCGCCACCCGCAACCCCAAAGAGGATTGTAATCTATCACCAATTCACACCACCAGTAAGAAAGTTGGGCAACCAGCAAAGAGTAACTTGGGGCGATGTTTCTTGTCTTCAAGGAATGATAATGCTATCCATATCTCACGGGAGGTGGGCTGGCAGAGAACAAAAGTACGCTGCGGACCTGTCAGGTGGGGATAATGTTGCTCTCATGGCGGGTTAGATGGCACACCTGTGTCCTGTGTGTCGTACAGGGGGCATATGTCAAACATAAGGTCACGTGTATCACGTGACTATCACGTGGACATGGCCTGTTGCCTTGAGAAGGGGCTCCCCTTACCTTCATCTCTACACTAAAGGATCAGCAGCCTAAGGTCATTACTTACTCTGCTTTACATTCTCCACTACATTCCCCTCCGTTTCCCATTACATCTCTCTTTGGGGATCATCAACGGATTCTCTATTGCTCTCTCCTATACTCTTATTTTGGACGAATCTCATTTCTTTTCTGTGCTTATCATTCTCCATTAAGTCTCTCAGTTAATAATGTTTATTACTCTGTGTTTATCCAGTATTGATGTTGCATCTTTTGGCTCTCTAAATGAAGTTCACCGTCTCTGAGAGCACTTAGAATGTCTTAATGTTTTGTGCTACTTCCCAAATAGGATATTTCTGATGGTAATAGATATCGAAGCATTTACATATGTCTGTCTCTCTTTATATAGTAGAACATTGAGTATTAGGGGGACACTCTCCATTCCGAGCCAAATGATTTTTGGGTGTGTTCTGAGAGTGGCTGGTGATCTTTTTTTTTTAAATCCCGAAACGAATAATCTCATGTCACTAAAACTAATAATTTCGGATGGTGCAATAGAACACCCTGAATAATAGTTTTTTGTATGATCTTATCAAAGATTTAAAGTCAATGATTCCTAACTTAACAGAATAAATTGCACCCATTAATTTCCACGTCAGGTGTGCTTACTCAGCAGGTTTTCTTTCTCTAACAACTGGAGTCTTTCACCTTCCTCTTCATTATCTTGAGGAGACATCACGGTAGTGATAATAGTGGAAGATGTTACAACCCGATGCTGCTATATGGTACTTTATTATCCACCTAATACAAAGTGTCCATAGAAAACACATAGGAAGTTTATATGAACATATCCGGTGCGGAAAAATGGTGCATAAATAAAACGAACTGATATCGACATGCCACCTACCCAGAAAAGGTGGATAATAAATACAATATAGACTGGTTTCATATAAAAGCGTTTGTATGCTCCTCGGAGTTGACTCTGCGCAATATCCTCGCATACGCTCGGATATTACTACGCGTCAACTCCTCGGAGCATACGGCCGCTTGTATCGGAAACCAGTCAATATTGTGTATATAATCTAACACTACACCAGAGTGCAGCAACAGTAAGTCAATATATATGCTACAATATCATCCTAAAAATGGGTTATGACAACATACTACGACAAGAGGCTATATACTATATCAAGATGATGCAAAGCGATTATATCACAATGCGTGCCGGTAATTAAAACAACTGTAAGATATCACATAACACCAAATAAATATTACTAAATTGGATAAGATATGTTGAGGAAAGGATACACTAGGATATCAATCACTCGGTAAAATGTCAGGAATAATCAAGAAGCTGGTCTCCATTTCAGGAATCGCCATCCTATCGTGTCCACTTTAATTCAGAAGGCATTGGCAGCAGCACCATCTGCTTTTAATTGATTTCCCAAATCGCACTAATTACATGCTCATTCGGCGACTGAACTTTTCTATGTTCCCCTTTCATTTGGTGCATCCTGAACGTGCTCAGTCAACTTTCTTCTGGATACGTTATTGATGCTTTTATTTGTTCAATGTCAAAAAGTACGTCGATACTGACTTCACATTGATAACTATATTGCTAAACTGTTACTATCTCCTCCAATACTAACCCAAGTTAACTGATAGGTAAGATCAACTTGAGGAGGAATACCAGTGAGAATGGATGTCATTTATGTATGACTAATCTGTCAGCTCCATTTCTCTGCAGATACATGTTATTACAGTAGAACCCCGCCTAACGGACACCCCGCGTAAGCGGACACCCCGCGTTAGCGGACACTTTTGCTCGGAACGGAAATTTTTCCCTCTATTAGATGTTTATTTTAACCCCGCGTAAGCGGACACCCCGCGTAAGCGGACACCCCGCGAAAGCGGACAGTTATTTCGGTATGAAAAGGCCTAAAACCCCGTGTAAGCGGACACCTCCAACGGACACCCTACCCAAAATAGATTAATCTGTCTTTTTTTCAGTGTTTATTAATATATTCATAGAAAATAGATTTTGTAAGTCAAGGTTTAATAACTTCGGTCCCAATTAAGATATCAGAAAATGGATTTCAGATCTATTATCGCCTCTGTCTGCCCTACATATCGATATATAACACATATATATTGGACTGGAGGAAACTTGAAAACCCCGCGTAAGCAGACACCCCGCATAAGCGGACACTTTGGCCCGGAACGGAGGGTGTCCGCTTACGCGGGGTTTTACTGTATATACCTATGTTAGTATATCCTATACATACTGCCCTCTCAGGCCCATATCGTATTCACATCCGTACAGCACCTACATGGTGTATGTAACGTTATCACGTGACCGTAACGACGGTCGTACACACGGAACGTCCTACAGCTAATCACTCTCCACGCACATATTACGGAACGAGGCATTCAAGATGGCCGCCGCTACGGTTGAATCAACGACTCGACTCAAAGTGCGGAAAGCAGAAGTAATACCGTAAATAACATCATGATTTCTTGATACAAGGGCTAAACTTGAAATATGTTGAGAATAAAATGTAAATGGAGTACTTACGTAAAGAAGATTCATCGGAACAGACCGCTAGATTGATCCTTGCCTTGCTCGATTTGAAAAGGAAAACTCCGCATAGGAGTGTAGATTTAAAAGGCGCTCTCTGATTGGATGAGGCTAAACGGTCTCGACCAATCAGATTCGACCTTTTAAACGTGGACGGCAACTGGTATGTTAGTGTCAGGAGACGTACGTCCTAGACGTGGTGGCGAAGTACGACAAAAGTAGCAAATTGAAGTATCAAAATGGCTAAATTAGGGTATATAATAATAGAAAAACAGGCTGACTGTCTTCATACGGGTAAAATACTTGGTGAAATTTGAAATCGGATTCACCTCTGCCTTCGGCATCGGTGAATCGGATTTCAAATTTCACCGCGTATTTTACCCGTACGAAGACAGTAAGCCTGTTTCTCCATAATACTGGCTTGGGATAGTTGATAGCCTTGCAGACTATGATGATAATAGTCCATGGGGTTCAGCTACATATATGGAACCTCAAACTTTTCACCATTGTAAACAGACACATAGGCATGGTTTCATCTAATGACGGCATCATCCTTGGTTGAATTTTGATTTATGAATGTAATTGATTTTCAGGCGATAAATGTGGGATCACTCAGTCTTTATTTGCTTGCTTGCTCTTTGCAATGCTATGCGGTGACACACACCAATACAGCTTGGAAAAAGAGAATGCAGCTGCAAGTATGTCTGCTGCTTAGCATAATGATGAACCACTGTTTGTTTTGTGAGTTTAGGAGAAATTCTTCTTTTTGGGTAAACAGGCTATTGTCACATAAGTCTTGCACTAAAGAGGCTGATCAAATGAGACTGTAGGATGTTATCGATGCTGTCTTACATGGGATGATATGAACTGCAATGTAGGGTATATATATATATATATATGTATGTATGTATGCAAGACAGGACATTGAGGTCAATGCCAATCATAAGGATACCAGGATCTCCCTTATGGAGAACCTAAAGTTTATCAGACCTCTGAGGTCTTTGAACATACCGGAAGAAAGATTGGTTCCATAGTTATTCTACATTGGCAGATGGCTCTCTGATGATCATTGATAGATGCCTCTCTGATGATTTCATCTGTTAGCAATGGGATTGTACTATGTCTCTCCTCGACAGAAATCGATGAATTTCCCTGTGTTCAACACATGCAACATCATCAGCAGTGATTTCACTCCTGGAAACCTTCCATGTGACTCTAGCCCAAGTGTTACTATTATAATTAGTCCCATGCCCTGAAAAATCCAGTCTTCTCAAATTAGGATCCCCATTGTCACAGGAATGTTGAACTAAATAGTATTATGAATATTCTGGAATTCTTTGGGCTGCTGATTTGTTTACCTCACTATAGGAGTAAGGACACCCATATTGATGAAACCTGGACTGAGGGAGGTGATGCATTTGAACACCTAGACGTTCAAAGGGGCTATTGGGATGGGTTGCTTGCGTAATTGGTTGACCTATTGAAGCGATATCACAACTTGCATCTTTTCTATAAAAAAGAAACAAACTTGCAGAGAGGATGGCAAGTAATTTTGAGCGATCCTTAGCACTGGGAGAAACATCCTTTGAATGAATGATGTCTTTGATGTCCTACATTTGATTACCTTAGCTGCTGCTTCTATATGCATATTTCCAACACAATATTCGCGCCAAGGCACCACAACCAATCGAAAAAAGAAAGCACTCCTACATATCAACTAACAGAATGTGCATCCAACATATAAACCAATAATTGAATCGCTAAGTCGCTGCTTGTTGTACAAGCTTACATTTATACTTTATATTCTATAAGCAGCACTTTATCTAATTATGGAGGGAGTATACAACCACAAGTTCCATATGCCCAGCCCTGTAACACATATTACAAGTTATGTATAGATGTGCAGATTTTCCCTTAGTATCTACTTGTGTCATTTACTAAACCCGAAGTTTTCGGTTACTTGAATATTCAATTAAACTCACTAAAACATATTGCTAATAATAAGGCTTGGCTACATATATGCAATATATGATACACCTTTGGAAGCTTCTCGGATACCGTCTTATGTTCCCCTATTTTTATTTTATGCTTCCTAAAAAGGTGGTAGTAGACAGGTGCACCTAAAGAATAAGAAAAATAAAGATTGAGACATATTGCAATTTGGTATGGGCCTAACACTATTTTGCCTGGACTAAATGGAAACCCCACTTCACATAACATGAATTCCCTGAGACTGATCGACAATATGCCGGGTCTAAGAATTAAACATGTTTGCACCAATACATGATCTATACAAAGCCATGATCATTTCATAAATAGAGAATTCAGTGGAATATGCTCTGTCCAAGCAAATTGATATCTTTAAAACACATATAGAAGAAATACATTTGAAGTTGAATTTATGGCGTTTATCAATAACATAGTTATCAAATCATATATGTGGAAAATTAGATATAACGAGACAGGGGTTTTAATCATTTGGTATGTTACGATGCTAATCAAAGTAGGTAAAATAAAACTACCTGCTAATTGCTGCCATCTCTTTCATACTAGTTTCTGCCAGACGTGGGGTCTATAAAAGGGGATTTGATTTCTGCGCTTCCATTATACGTTTTTCTGATTCTTCTATCCATTTCCGTTATACAGCCAGAGAACGGAAATGCGCGGGTAGACGGATATATAAGAAACATGACTTTGCAAAGCTAGAATTTGAAAACGCACAATGACATCAGACATAGAAAAACGTGACTCTACTGAACGCAAAGGCAGTGATCTAATTAGATAGCTACTAAATGTTAGTGCTACCTGAATACTAAATAGCTATTTGAGATCCCGCCAATTGATTATGTACTGTCACGAAGATGGTCACAAACAAAGTGACCATTTTGTCGTCCACCTGTGTGCCATTGTCTTCTACCACATTGCAGTTGTATTTTTCGCCTCGCAACACTTGAATACTAGATGAAGTCAGCCATCGTAGGACATTTTGAAAACGACCAGACACAATCCCATGCCGCTATTCCATGAGATATCAGCCAGTTCTTTCTGAGAATTAGCTTATGGCATCCACAATACTAATCAAGGCTGCAGGTCTGCAAGACCGTAGGGAATAGAGCATCCCTGCATTTTTACTTATTCTTGTAACAGTCACAGACTGGCCTAAAGGTCTCTCTGACAGATCCCTGACTATTCTAAACTTTCATCCTCATATACATTTTTCTTAAATAATCACTGTACCTTTAGAACAACCCTAGAACAGACGAGAGAGCATGGATGGCCAGTGATAAACAACACATGTCAGAGAACATTAGAAACTGGAAGTCCTAATAAAACAAACAATTAAGAATAACTCTTTTTATATAACATGTGTAGCCGGTGCCTTTTATAGGGCTCTTTGTCAACACCATGACCTTTCTCTGATATAACTCTGGCCTTATAATGGCTTAGAGTAGTTCCGAAACCTGACCCCAAGGTATGTCGAGGCTGTCGTTTCACAATATTCAAGACTGACCTATACCAAACTAACCGCCTCCTATAATCAAATTCATTTTTGCAGTTGATATAATTAGGACTGATGTCGATGAGTCAATCATACAAAGCAATATACAATTCAGCGAACCACAAATTTGGAATCGTGTGGTGAAATACACTCACGTATACAACTAACAGACTAATCTTTGGGAAGCGTTTCGGTAAAGTTGGTCTGCCATATATGTGGGTCTGTCATATATTCCGACAGGTGGCATGCGTTATGGCGTCTGCAGCCCTTTTCCTGGCCACTAATGCTCCAGTCTCAGTCGCCCCCGCCATTTGATGGTCAATAAACCCCGCAGACGACAATTGTGTCTTGGTTGTCGGGCTGGTACCGTTCCGTACTGCCGCCACGAACATGGCTGTGGCCGCGTAAACAAGCCTGTTACCAGCGATAGGGCCCGTACTATGGTCTTGGGGACTGTTGTTCTCTCTGTGTAAGGCTGCACATGTGTGCAGTTTTTCCGAATTGTATGTATGCAAAAAGAATAGGAACTTCGGGTTGCAGTGGATCCCTTGAGAGCTCTATAGACAAGGAACATGCCTTTTTCAAAAGCCTACAAAAGCTTTTAATGTATTTCATATAGAAATGTGGACTGAAATCTCCTTTCGTGTAGTGATAAATGACGCCAAGGAAATAAAGGGATTTCCATATGTATATTGTATGTCATAGGTGTTGCAAATGGATATACTTGTATATTGATTGATAAATGTACAATCTCTGGTTATCAAGCAGTGGGAAATCAAGTCAGCGGGTAAAATAAACCTCGGCAATGGCGGTTCCACTACCACAGACCTAGTAGGTCATCCTTTAAAGGACGGAATGATAGTGAAATGCAGAAATTCTTAGTAATTGATGCTGGACGCCCTAAAGTACCTCAGAAGGAAACGCAACGTGAAAACAACATAAAGAATATGATCTTGACACGCTGCTGGTCTCTAGTTTTTTTATCTTTAATTTTTATTTAGCATAAGTGTCTCTCAGATATAACCGAGTGATACATGGAGATTGGATAGCGTGTTTAACATGTATCCAGCACAAACAGGCAAAGTGTCAGTTATGGTAAGTAGGAAGAGGATGATATGAATTAAATATAAGATGTAGTAGAAATAACATAGAACATGGGTCTGGAAACAGCTTTGGACATCGAAATATGAACATATATTTACGATAACTATATACGACATAACCAGTTTAAAAAACACCATCAGCTTTAAGTGATAACTAACGCGAATACAAAAGTGGAATGATATTTGTTTGACACAATCAAAATCATGATAAGGAACTGCACCGAGAGGAGTCCGAAGATTTGGGTACACTACAAATTTGGGCTCGCCTCATGTAAGCACGAAGCAATCATAATAAAAGTATGAACATTAGGATGGGAGATGAATTGATAAAGGCAGTAGAGACTTATAAATATTTAGGAATCATAATAGATAATAAATTAAATTTTAATGCACAAATTGATCATGTTAGTAAAAATGTAAATGGAAAAATATATAAGCTGAGGAAGATCAGACATATGCTAACGTTAGAGGCTGCTATAAAAATTGCAAAACAGATGATAATGCCGATTTTAGAATACTCAGACTTTATTTATTATAGCACGAGTCAAAAAAATAGGGATAAGCTACAAGTATTATTGAATAGAGCACTAAGAGTGGCACTAGGGATAAGAAAGGCTAGAGATATGGGGACAAAAGATATATATGAGAGATGTAAGGTACGAAAACTAGAAATCAGAAGAGCAGGACATTTACTAAGTTTAATGAAATGGTGGATAACAGATAAAGGAAATATTTTTGAACAAACATTAAATAGGACTAGGGGGGATCAAAAAATAAAAATAAAATTACCAAGACCAAAACTAGAAAAGTATAGACACTCGCCGGTATATGTCGGAGCGTTAATGTGGGATAAACTACGGGGTGAAACACAAAGGATAGAAAAACCAGATAGATTTAAAATGAAAATAAAGGAAGTACTACATGATATATTAGAAGAGGTAAATTAAATATGAGAATAAATGATAGCTGTAAGTAAGTAGGCAAATATAAACCCACGGTGTGAATGTGTGAGTGAATGAAAGCTGTACTGTCTGTCTTGTTGATGTACATACAATGTTATTCTGTCTAATATATGTGACACATGCATGGAAGATCGCTTGGTTACAAGTGAATGTATTGTTTGTCGTTAATAAACTTTGAATAAAAAAAACCAAAAAAAACCCCAAAACAAATGGCATGCAATACCTTCTGACCCCTTGAGTGTGGTTCAGATTTGATCCCATCCCGATTTTACAACTACTTAATAAATCGATACGTATTTTTACAATGTTAAGGCAATGGCGAGGCAAATACCAGGGGTGAGATAACAATGTATACAATCAAGAGTAGTTTTCCCCGAGAGATCTTTGATGGTTGGGTGGGCGGAATTCAAACTCTAATGGCGTTGGCAGGCTGGAATGAGGAATTACAGGAAGGAGACTCTCGGGAGAGTCTGAGATGTGGTTGGATGTGGTTCAGGTGAATCACCTTGCATTACCACTAATTGTTTTAGTCTTAATGACAGAGCGCAAACCGCAAATTGTATAACTGCGTGAACAAGTTCCCACACCAATGGGAAGCATAACAAACTAAATATGGTCTCAAATCCCGCAGATTTAATGTGTTTTACTATTATTACATACTTCCAAACATCGATAATTATTGAAAGAAATATGCCCATTTCAAGTCCCATCCAAAGTGCACTAGTGATTTACTGTGTTCCACAGTATTACAACATAGATATATGATAATTCCAGCGCCTATTAAGATAAATGATACAACACATCGATTTACCTATCGCCTACAATGACTCCTCATCCATTTAGCAGGTTTAACAGGAATTCGGTTAACTCAGCTTGGTTTTCACATGTTGCAAAAACTTCAATTCACAAGCGGTGTTACAAGACGCTCACCCAAAGGTCACATGATCGTCCCTTAGTATCGGACCGCTGAAAGATCACGTGACCTACATAGAAGGTTTGACAGACGACTTCCAATCAGCAGCCGAAAAGGGCGCGAAACGATCGTTATGGAGTCACGCGAGGTGGGTCGACAGGGATCTGTGTTATGATGTATTAGATACAGGACGTTGAAATGGTATCTCTTGAGTTTTGGACGGGAATAGCACACTGCATTGTCAGAGGTGAGAAGAGTAGTAACGGGCAGTAAAGGGTCCGGATTTTACTGGTCCGAGGGCACCTGGCTCTTGATATGACATCCCATATCAACCGGGATCTAGGATTTCCGTGAAGCAATTTCTATTAATAAAAGGGGCCAACTGCTTTTTTTTTTTATTAGTGCTAGACTAATATTGTGAGAGATGAAATGTCAACATCAAGGTGGTCTTGACAATGATAGGAATATTGTTATGCATGAACTACTATCGTAAAACTGGATGAGTTTTAATCTTGGCCACCGTATGCCACGACTGGAGTTTGGCATAGTGACTTCATGAGGCGAAGCCGAGTGAAGTCCGGAGCCACTGGTAATCAGTAAATAATAGACACTTTTTTCTCGTTATATTGAGGTATATAATAATAAGGAGACTTAGTTACTGAGCCCGTACTGATGTCCTTCTTGGTCCATCACTATGGGCACAGTAACTACGTTACCTCATCCTACTTACTGGCAAAAACTTGTATATTAGAAAGTAGTCTGCAAACACGCCCTGATATCCGCCCCATTGTCCATCTTTTAAAACTCAGCTCCTGCTCTATGTATTTCAATGTTTCGAATCAGGTACCATAGCACCACACCACTGTAGTACAACTTTCCAATCATAATCCCCGAGTCTAGAACGTATCCTGCTCTTCTTTCACCCAATAGCAAATAATTAATATACGGGTAAATCTTCTATGTGGGTGAATCTTCTAAATCCCGCGATAGGTGATTCCAATTGATTCTCAAACCAAATACCATGCTTCCAGGTGGTGTCTCCTACTAACGTGCCTCCGACAAATATCCCAAACACAAGCGTAATAGAAGTGAATGTAATACAAAAGCATTCATATCGTTTTCGGCAGCAAATTGATATGAGCATAAATGTACAGGAATGAAATAAAAAGAAACGGGAAGGGAAATCATCTTGGCCTCTTGTAGAAGTGTGTTATTACAAAATACAAGAAGTACCTAGTGGTACAAACTGAAGTTTGTTTTGACCATCGTTACCATGGAAACTACACGTCTTTATTACCGGCCCTACAGACCTCTCTGTGGGGATATTGGATTGCTTTTTCGATCACAGGCACGTTTTCTTCCAGCGAGTATCTGCTTATGCATATGCGTTGCCTTACTCATTTACCAGTCTAAACTGCATTAATTTACTATAAAATAGACACCTCCATGATCTAATAGATAGACCATGATAATTGCCTACGACGGCGAAAAACACACATAGCGTCTTTGATAGTTCCTCTGATAAAAGTCGTCTGGAAAATTGATACGAATAACTCATCTCCTTGGTATGTAAGGGAGCGTTCATTAATTATGGCCGGGGAGGGTCACAGTTTTTTTTTTTGGGGGGGGGGGGGGGGCAACTTGTTTTGGGGCATTCCAAGGTGTGTGGGGGCCAACTTTTTTTTTGGTATTCCAAAGGGGGAGGCCAACTTTTTTTGGGTATTCCATGGGGGGGGGGGGGCAACTTTTTTTTGGGTATTCCCATGTGGTGGGCGAAATTTCCTTCACTTTCTGCCGGGGATCGGCGTTTTTAGCTAAACAATGAGGCAGACTCCCATATTTGTGTTCAATGAAAGGAATTGATATTTGTAATGAAATGCATTCGTGTCATATCACAAGAAATCAGCTTAGTTGTACTACTATAGTAATGCTTAACACACAAGGTAACCATAGTTGTATCACTCCCTCAAGTTCAGTGTCTATGGTTACAGTCTGTTTCTCTACTGGGAGATGGGTGTACACCCTCTCATAGTCTGACAGACTGATGTGGAGGGAGACAACAATGGACAAATACTAGTGCATTTGTCCCAGAATCAATGCAGTCTCACAAGATCATTAGTTTTTTCTTCAACATTGATGAATTAGGGACATTTACTACAACATCAAGTGCTACAAAATGCCCCTGTTGCTGCTTATTTCAATAAGATTACCATATTTATGGAAGAGCACTATGAGCAAAGAAAACTCTTCAATGAGAGCTCTACATTGAGTACTTTGAGGTTTTACATGCAAAAAAGGGACTTCCTTCTGTATTGCCACACCATGGATTGATCCACTCATACCACGGATCCCTCACACCATGCCAAACTGTAACAAATTGCCCGGATATCCATATTTGCATGTCAATGATACTGATACAAGAAACAGTGAAGGTCCATTAAGGTCCTGCAATGGAGCCTGATGACTACCAGCTGATGGCACAAATCAAGAAAGCAGTTGCTGCTGGATATTTGAATGTGAACAACCAAGTCTCAATAAGTGACTTCATTGAGAATTAGGTTCTAGGTAGTCAAGTTTTATGATTGATTATATGGGCACAGGAGAGATGGGGGCTTCTGGCATGTTTACTAGCTGCCAAATACAACCTCAATTTGGCAGGGGTTACATCCCTGTTTTCGAATTAGAACATTAGCAGAATCTTACAACTATAGAGATTAGGAGCATCAACTCAAACTGCCATCCTAGCATCGTATAGAACGTCAGCCTACTTCAACCAATTGGCATTGTGCTTGATGCTATCACACTTCAAGCATTTGCCTGTGCCTGTGTTTCAGTCCTGCTCCAGACTCCCCCATTTTTTTTCATTGGCACTGTTCTGTCAACAACAGATTTTAATTTGCTACTTTTTATGAAGGGACTATCGTGTATACAATCATCAAATTTGGCGGTACAGCCATTCTTTCACTAGGGCCCTAGCACCCTACTCCTCATTCTAATGGCAGGTGTTAAGCCGCATGGGCAGTGGGTACCATTTTTGTGTAAGTCTTTGGAATAAGGGTTTCAACCCATGACCTCCCATACTTGACCACTTAGCCACCGAGCCTTTTGTCAAAATTTTGACAAATGACTGAATGTAACTGGGTTTGTTGTAAGGTAAAGAAGGAAAGCCTTATGAAAAAAAGGCCACATCAGTTTAGCTTCCCCTGTGCTTTTACCGTATTCCGATGGGGGGGGGGGAGAACATTTTTTTGACCGGTTGGTGTTCCAAAAACTGTGCCCCCGGCCATGATTAATGAACGCTCCCTAAGGGATAATATGACAACAGAACTAAGATGCACATGAAAAATGCTTATCCTCCCGCTGAAATTTGCAGATAATGATGATCGCATTCAACCTTAAATGATCCATTTACATAGTTGATAGCACTGAAAATGAGAATGTTGTAGTCGCTATAGATTCTTACGGTTATAATTAGCGTATTCGCGGTTTATAAAATGTCCTTAGTAAAATAAAAAACAGAAATAATAGCTATTGGCTATCTAGGCATTAAGGCAATTCCGTATTAAAGTAACCAATTAATTGACCTTTTTCATGGAACAAGAAACAGCTATTTTGAATTCAATGTGAATGTTTTTAGGGTAGACGTATATCAATGGGCAATGGAGCATATAAGGAAGGAGACTAGGACTAGCAGAGGAAAGTTTGTGGGAGAAAGACAACGATAGGAGAGGGGCGACATTTAATGCAACATGTACTTTTGTCTTTAGTACTCCCCTACGCCATTTCTGTCTAGATTGTGACCTCTGTCATCATGTATGATAGTTCATGATGAAAACCATCTCTGGCTGTCGTTACGTGATTCGCGTTGTGAAATATATAATATTTTTCATTCGGACAAAAAAGGAGACAGACACTCCTAGAATTACCTAAAAGTGTTTCTTCTGCCCTTCATTGTGACAGAGCTTCAAAAAGCTACACTCCATCTCTGAGGGTGTCGTGGCAAGAGCTTGTAACCTAATAACACTATAGATAATTAATGCACATACTGGATGTCATACTTGATTATCATGGGCCATCTGAATTTACCACACAGAAACAGTATGTTTGCATAGAAATTAAATCTAATTCCTTTTATTGAAAATGGTAAATTGTGTCTGTCCAGGGTTTGAACAGGACAGACATCCAACACAGCCAATCACAGGATGGCTTTTATCCTGGACCATCTTAGGCTTACATAAGGATAGAGCTCATTGGAAAAACCGATATCACCATCTACCAAAAGGCTCCATCAAATCAACGAGACTGACCTCCAATTGTTCCCGATGTCCCCCAAGGCCCATTACGCTCCTGGTCGAGGTCACAGTTTCGCTCCTTATATATTAAACAGGCCCCTTGTCTTCTTCGCAAAACTACACAGTAGGAGATCAGTATAGGACCAGAATGAGGAATAAGGTAGGAATAACCAGTGAACAGCTGTGATCATATAGATTACCAGTACCAAGCAAGAGACATCGTTCTTTTCTTGTTTCGTTAATGCCCCCCGGAGACCCACCTCCGGCCCTTAAAGTCCATCCAGACCAGAAATATGGATGACCGGAAATGTTGCCTCGTTGCAATAGTAAATATCCGTAGCAATCCAAACAGGAAGTCCGATCAGGTCATCGGATTACGCCTGGGTAAGGTCCTATACTACTTTACATCCAACCAGGCCGTTACATGTAAAGAACTTTTTACTTTGGTTTTCATGCTAATCAATATATAGATGTAGCTAAAGCAATACAACATGTTTCAATTAAATCGAGTGACATGAACAAGGCGATAGCAGAGTGAATATTCTGAAGCGCTCCAAACGAGATGGTGAACGCCGACTCATACCAAACAGGAATATGTTTCTGGTTTTATATTAGCCTGGAAATATCTATCTCTTTATTGCCTATTGGGTATGAGTTACCGTTATCTGAACATGCCAATATGATTTTCAGCAGAAACGCCTAGAAAGGATATTCTCGGAAATGGTCTGAAGGTATTTGGAGAAGGTTAGCTTCGAAGATACAATTATGTGTTCTAAATGCATTTAAGATATGCAAAGGTAGGGTAAAGGTAAATGAGCCATTCTGGGTTAGAGGACTTATATTTGGATAAGATGAAAGTTGCACCCATTATTGAGCCTGCGTAGACTATAAAACCCATTACAATGTGGCTAAGTGGCTTGTCTAGACATTTGTTTCTGAGAGGTACCTTCACAATTGGTCTATGGTTTTAACTTTTTGTATCGGAGCCCGTTCGGTAGGTTTGGATTTCTATCGTAGAAGGTGGACGCCGGGCCTTATTCTACTTCCGGTCTCTTCTACCATGGTTAGTTTAGAAGACAGCGGCAGTATACCATGCAGGTATCTTCTCCTGTCACAAAGCGGTTCTGTATGCGACACTGTTGTAAGAGTCTTACCAGATGTGCAAATCAGTAATCCTTGGGCTATATCAGATATCCTGCATGTAAACGTCTATATATAGAATATAGACTGAGTTGCCTGGCAGTATGACACTATTGCTGATATACCCCTGGATAAGCGATTATCCGACCAATAGCTCACTGATTATTTGCCTTGGTTGAAAGTCAGTCGATGGCGGCAACCAACCAGGGGCGAGTTTATAAAAGAAAGTGCGAACAAAATCTCATGATGGTTTTTGTTGTGTTTTCGTGTTTTTTTAAAAAATGATCAGGTTTTAAGGTAGATAATCTTACAAGATGATCAAGGATAGATAGCCGTATATACATATATGTATATAATACATGCACATATTATTCAATTTATGTAATCACTAGGTATATAGAATTATGAAATATTGGAAATTGTTGGTAATTCACCTGGCGGGCTGCCTCACACGTCTATGAAACAGACGGTTTTTATCACTCATGTTTATCTAACGCGGTCCCTCATGTTTATTAAACGCTACCCCTCCTATGACAGTCCTAGGACTATCATATGACAGTCTCAGGCGAATCCTTCCAGATATTAAACAGCCCTCAGAATACAGACGCAATATTAAGGGGACGGGCACGGTGATATACAATGTCAGGTACGAGAGGTTTCATGCTATAATAGTAGTACCCAGGGCAGCTACAATAAAGATAAAAGACACTCAGTGTATACGCACTTTGGTGGCACTAAAGATGAGATAATGTGGAAAAGTTGGAAGACCAGAGCTGTACGAACAGGCAACTACAACGCAGTAGACACGTAGCACAGCAGACAAACAACACTCCATACGGCACGCCTAGTGCGTTGTCAGGCAACGAAGATGCAATAAAACCGATCAAGGGAAGCAGCAGCAGTCGCGGTGTTGTGTTGTGGTAATTGTAATGACAGTCAGGTACAGTACATGTAGAACACACGCCAGGGCAACGTGTGCCGAGTGCCGAGCAGGCACGGTGTCAAATAGCCACTCCCCCTCCCCCACCGTGCCATCCCATCCTCCTCCAGTAAGTGCCAGTCAGCCAGGCCCAGAAGGAGGATCTCGTCCAGGAGGGTACATCATTCAGCTCAAGTCACCCAAGCTACCTGAGGTGTAGACTGCAGTTGCATCATCTGCCGTCCCAAATTACCATTAGTTCGGCTATTATCTAACACCAAAGATACTTGCACCATGACTAAGCCAACATTGAGAACCACGACTAGAGACTAAAGAAGAAACCAATAAGTTTCGGTCAAAGTCATCATTCTCCACAAGTTTGATAGGGAGTGATATGAACAAAGCGACAGCTGAGTTTTTTTGGTTTTTAAAAGGTTTTTATTTATACTGGAGTCAGGGTTCAGCAAATATTTTGCTTATCCTCCACCCCCTCCAGTTGTTTAGATTCCATGTCCGTGCCTGACTAGGAGGCTTACATGACGGGTGATCTTACATAATAGATTGAACTCGCTCATCTGTATACAATAGTTATAATATTTGCAGATTGCATCCGTACATCTTATGGATTACATACTCGGTCAATAGACATGGTGGTTGTCATGTTAAAACTAGTTAACATGAACAACTCATAAAATTTGGTTGTTATTCAGTTGGGAAGGAAAGCAGTTTGTCAGTAGTGTGTGTATGTTTACAAGTAGAGTTGAGCTTTCAAGCGCTGTCTTGTGAAGGCTTTTATATTTGGATAATTGGGGAGGTTGCAGGTCTCTGGTGAGAGTGAATTCCATAGGGTGGAGCATTTGTATTCAACCGATTTGAAGTAACTATTGTTGTGAATATTATTGGCTACTTTTAGTGTTGGGTCTTCAAATTGTCTAGTTTGTCTAGGTGGGTTCAATAAGTATTTATGCTTTTGAGCTCTTATATATGCAAGTGTTATCAAATGTGCTTCACTTCTTTTGTACAGTTTGTTGAGTTTGCCAGCTCTATGTAGATAATTTGTAGGGGTTCTTGGGTCACATTTCTGGCAAATTCTAAGGCCTTGATTTTGACATCGGAGTTTTGTCAGCAAGTGGTATTGTGTACCGTGAATAAGCGCATCGCCCTATTCAAGGTATGGTAGGACCTTAGCCTTATAGATCGTCATGGCTTGTGATTTAGTTAGATATTTTCGCATGTGTGGTAATATTTTGAGTTTGTGGGAAGCACTACGTAATAGTTTAAGTACATGTTTATCATATTTTAATTTCTGGTCAAGGGTGATACCAAGGTAGGTGAATTTGGTGACTTCGTCGAGCTCAGTAGCATTTTGTGTTAGGGCTGGACGTCTTTGGGTATTACCTAGTGAGCTTGGTCTGAAAGTTTTGACTTTTGTTTTGCTTGCGTCTATGGTCAGCCTATTGTTTGTGCACCAATGTTCTATGCTAAGCAGTTAATATCACATGGTGTTCAAACGAGTTGGAGAACAACAACTTTGACCAAAACAAATAGCTTTCTGTATTTATCTCACCCCTGTGCACACTAAAAGAATGGACAACACACAGGATATAGATCATGGATAACAGCCTGCAATACTCGCAGTGGCATGGAGAACGAGTTCCCAATGTTAAGTCTATGGGACAAAATTGCCAGGGGTGAGATAGATTCCCCTACCAGTACCAGCAACACAGCGTTATTCCGCTAAGGGCACTAAACCTAGTCGTTGCCCGGACTGCATTCCCGGATTCGTTGCCCCAGCCTGAACTTGAACACCGCCAGTACCCGTCTCTAACACCATAGATACTGACACGATTACTATTTCTGTTTAGAGGCCCAATGCTCATGGCCACCGCAATACAAGTACCTCTACCAACACTTTATCCAGGAAAGGTCACTCAAACCACCCCAATGATGGTACTGGCTGCAGTCCCACCACTAGCTGCACCTGCCATATATGTACAGAAATATATAAACATAAGGTCTTTTCTCTTCTACTACACACAAAAGTCAATAAGAGTGACTGCAAATATTAGTAAGAAGGTTTTCCTATGTTTCCTGGAAAAAGAGATCCTGATGATACAGCAATATCGAACCTTTTGTTGAGATGTAAAATTTGGGAAATGAGATTTAGAGGGTTGTGTCACCCCGTGGTCTTCGTTAAGCGGTTGTCATTCCCCCGAGAATCTTGTTTGCATATCAGCGGCATCAAAAGGAGAACCTCGAATCAGATCGGACTGGGATCTAGAACGGAAATATACAAGAAGGGGTCTCCCGTAAATAGATACTTCTTATGGAAAATACAGGACCCGGAGACTCAATAGATACCTGAGTTATATAAATTGAAAATGAATGTTGAAAACAGTCTTCTGCAAAGTACAAATCAAATGAATTTTTAAATATGTGTTGAAACTGTTGCGTCCATATTATAGGGATGTGTTTATGTCATGTGTATCATCATTTCTTTTATCATCGCGTACCATAATTAATTCATGTTTGCCTGCAAGAACAGGGCCCCAATTGTGACGAATTCTCTGGTTCAGAAGATTGGAACTATGAATATTAATGAAATATCTCGGAGTCACCCACAACACCAAACCAGAAACACTACATGGCTTGGTATGTAAAGTTGGCACTGAAGGAAGCGGGAGTTGCTGCAGTTAAGTGCTCATACATGCCTAACGTGTCTATGAGTGTAGCCAGAAGAACAGAGGCCTCATTGGGAGTGATCCTCATAGCAGCAGGATGGTCCTCAACATCCACGTCCAGGAAAAGGTTGTTGGTACGAATTTTACACCTTTTATTTACAACAAAGATGCTGTCTGTGATTAAATAATTTATCTATTTAATAAGGTAGAGTCGAACTAACACTCCCCTTTTGAGTCGACATTTTGAATGGGATATGAATTGTCTCCATTACCTAGGACAAAAATGGAAGTTTACCCCTTTAAGAGCGAATGATGCCTTGAGGCATCAACAAGCCCACACCGAATGATGCTTTGAGGCATCAACCGGTCCAGGCCGAATAATGCCTCAATGCATAAATTCTCTTGAATCTATGAAATTGATTTTGACAAGGAAATAATTTATCAATATATATGAAATCTTCAGAAAATGTAGGTATAACATCAAAGATAATACCAGTAAGCTGAAATAAGTGAAATATTATGGATTACCAATAATATCACGAGATGGAACAATCAAATTATGACTTTATCTAAAATGTGTTCGTCTACTAGCGGTACTCTACCACTAGCACCTGTCCTTACTATGACAGCTCTGCCACAGGTGGTCGTCCTTAAAGAGTTAAGGACAAGCATGTTCCGCAGAGTCTAAGAAATGAGAGTTAGAGCATATGTATCCAACTCAGCTACGAAGTGCACTTCTCAGGGAGCTGGAATAAAAATATTAAAAGATGGTTCATTAAATTTATCTTTTGTTTTTCTTCCCTGCTTTGGAAGAAGTCCAGAGTTTGGATTGTGGAGCAAGTTTTTTGCCTTACATTTTAAGCTGAACCACTAAGCGGACTTCATCGAGCTTTATAGCCCAGGAGCCCCTACCGCTCCTAGGACCTGTGGTTGATTATAATTTAACATCAATAAATCATTTAATTTTAAGTTAAATACTATTCCTACTACCATAACGAAATAAACCAACACGATTATAGAATACGCGGATTTCATTTATTATAGTACCTCATTAAAAAACAGAGCTCGGTTAAAAATACTAATAAATGAGGCATTGCGAATAGCGATCGGGTATAAATATGCGAAGGATATGCGTACAGAGGAGATATATGATAAATGTAAGATGAGACCTATTGAGTACCGTAGAGCAGGGAATTCATTGTCTATAATAAAATGGTGGACGAGTGATGATAGCCATGTATTTGATCAGGGGAATGCAAGAACCAGGGGAGATAAGAAAATTAAGATAAAAATAAATAAACCAAACTTAGAAAAATATAGACATTCACCCCTGTATATAGGAGCATTCCTTTGGGACAAATTAAAAAAAGAAACACAATTATTAGAAGGAGATAATTTAAAATGAAAATTAAGGAGGAAATACAGAATATATTATGATAACTAAATTAGAAAAAGGAATAATGAAGAAAGTTGGACAAAAAAATGGAGTACGAAAGTCAGAAGAATTGATTATGAAATGTTTGTTTATTCAACACAATACTGTATGATGATAACGATGTACAATTATTAAGGGTACTTGAGTGAGTGATTGTGTGTGATGTCCTGTATAGTCTTGTCCTGTGTACAGTTTATGTAGACGCCAGCGTGGAAGATCGTCTGGAAACAGATGAACGTATGTAACGTCATTAAATAGAGATTTGAATAAAAAAAAACCACAAAGAAATACTACTAACATATTTATTACCATCGGACACCATAGCTACTATCCCCATGACCAACACAGGAACCGCTAACCACTAACGCTACCTACAGCAGCACCCTACAATCACCCACAACCCAAAACCAGAAATACTACCTCACTACTGCCGACAGCCATCACCACCATCGCCTATACCGTCACCCTCCACACCCATCACTTATAACACCATCACAATACCGTCCCCAACCACTACAACATTCTGCGCCGATCACTAATCTTATACACACCACCAGAACACCACAACATCCCCACCTCCACCTCCCGTCACTATCTTTATTATCCATCGTATACAAAGCCCCCATTGGAAATGGATGGGGACTCAGTAAACCACTACCCATGGTATAAAACCTGTCAGATACCATAACTGTGGTATACGGATTCAAACCTATGGTATACAGCCTCAAAACCATGGTATACGTGAAAAATAGTCCCTTTTGCTATAGAGCAAAGAAATAGTTCTTATTGTGATACACGTTAATATGGCAATTACCGAGGTTAATTTATTTGAAAAGATGGATAATAAATGCAACAAACGATGATTTTGTGGACAGGCGGCTCTGTAAACCACTCGCTAGCGCTCGTGTATTACTACGCGTCGACCTCTCGTGGTTTACGGCTGCCTGTCCACAAAACCATCGCTTATTGTCTCTATATACCATCACCACCTCCACCAACACCACACCACAAGCAATATTGCACATCAGCACAACCACCACCAACGTATATAGCACTATCACACCATATTACAACCATCACCCACCACCACTCTATGATATCACTACAAACTACCACCGTCAGCACGTCACAACAAAACTAAATTACCACCACACCACCACTCACCATTAATACCTGTAAAACCAGTACCAAAACACCACACGCGACACCTACTAAAACACTATAACATCACTATAACATCACTAACCATTATAATTCTTATTAAAACTACTACTGAAATAGAACAAGCACAACGCCCACTATCACTATCTACAACACAACCAAAACAACCACTACTATTATTCATAACATTAACACCACCACACCAACATCAACCTCTCAGGACTATGTTTAACACTATCACTGCAAAGCAGCCATTATCTCTCATATCAGTAACACTAACACCAGAATGCAATGAACACCACCCATCCCCAGTATCTCTAACACTATCACCACAACACAGCCAACACCGCCCACCACCAATATCTATAACATTACCACCATACCATCCCGACCCCTACCCCCACCACTATGCGTATGACCAACAGAGCAGCGCCCTGGTCCTATGAGCCGCTGTGAGCAGACGGGCGCTGGCTGACGGCTGGGGCCTGGACGGGTGGTGAGCGCGGGAGAGAGCAGCTCGCTGGAGGAGGGAGCCCCTCGTGTGACGAGAGGAGGAGTAGGAGTCGGAGTGGCTCAGTACGGAGTCGGACACGGCTTCCAGCAACAGGGCGAGGCGGAGGAGGAGGAGGAGGACCCGGGCCGTACGGAGCATGCACTGCGCAGGGAGGGAGGGAATGGCGATGTGGTAAACCCTACAACCCATGGAGCAGCTCGAAGCAGAGTGAAGCGTTGAAGCATTGGCGACGCTTTGCGTGGATCACTGATCTTATACTTCACACACGCCAGCCACAGCCACCACCACCACCACCACCACCGCCACCGCCATACACGGGACACCAAGCGGCTCGCCTGCTCGCTTTGCTCCCAGTACAGGCAGCGCGAGCAGTAGTTGCCAGCACCTCAGGGCAACCCTCCATATACTACTAACAAAGAGAGACACGGAGAGCATTGCTGCAGCGTGTGATGCGAGCAACTCCAGCCGGACACGGACTAGCATTTCGCCGGGCAGGCAATGATCCCCGGACCAGGGACGGGGCTGTGGCCTGGACTTGAGGTTTCTCTCGTACCGGACGACGACGACGGCGGCGTTGTCGGGGGTGCCTGTTGGAGGCCGGACGTGTGTACGCGCGGCGCCCGGTGAGTTCAGTGCCGACAGCCGGCCGCCGAGTCCAACGACACCGGCGGACGGGACGACGACTGGGCGCAGACGGAAAGAACGACGAGAAGAGCGGAGGGCTTATACGGCACGCTGGGACTGTGTCGCTCCCCTCTAGATCGGTGAATCACCACCACCGTCTCCCACCCCCCACTATCGCCTACCGCTGTCGCAAATCACACACGCGCGCGCAGGGTCTGGGCTGCTGTACCACCCGTGTGTACACAGGCGTCAGGGAGTGAGTTGTTGGGCGGGCAGGGGTCCCTGCTACACCGCGACGCTGTCGACGGCCCGGGACACGGCCCGGCGCGCGGAGCAGCTCGCAGCGCACTGGAGGAGGTAGAGGAGAGGGAGCCCGGACGAGCAGCAGGGAGTCAGGGATCAATGCAGGCGTGAGGGTCGTCACCGTCACGTAGATAATTACCACCACCACCACTGCCATTACCACCACCCTTGCGTCCTCCGGCGGACGTCAGGCCGGACCCTACGCTGCCACCGTACCCTGCCCGCCACCCGCCGCCTCCACCAGGTCCCATCTACTGCTCCCCTATAATCACAAGGAGCAGCCAGTATCGGAACTAGGAGGAGGTGGGAGTGGGCTAAGGGGGCACAGACATAACTGGGACGACTATTTTAGGAAGTGAGAGGGAGGGATTCTAATCATATACTCTAGTGAAACGGCTGGGAGCCACGGAGCTTTGAAAACCAAGCCGACGCTGAATCTGTATCAGTGTACATAGTAGATGCTCTTTCCATATAGTTGCAGTATTTTGGTCCCTGTGCGCATAGCTGATCATCCACTGGCCTGTAAAAGCTGTCTGTGTGCCTCTGTTCAGAAGTAAGAATTAACATCCCGATCTTGACCTCTAATCCCATAAGTGTAGGGTGAAAAACTGGTGGCATAATAACCTGGCAGTATGCCAAGTACCATTCGGTGCACTGGCGAGTCACATAGCAGATAATCTCTGTTTTTTCCACTGTATGGAAGTCCCTTTTGTCATTGTGTATAGACGTCAAATTCCATATACTCACTGCGTATTAACGTAGGAATCGGTAGAGGACTTTAATTACATGTGTAGCAATGCATTAATCCATACAAACTTGCTGTATCCAACCATAGAGACCCCTATTTACACTGTGTACGATAAGAAGAATCAATATACCCATAGTGTACATTATATATATTAGCCCTTATTTTACTGTATATCATCATCTGTATACTCTTTGTATATGAACACAGATGTCCAAATTTGTAATCTTTGTGATCGCAAGAATTTATATACTCACTGCGTACGATCACACGAATTCTTGGTATGTCTGACCAATTGTAGTGCATCACTACCTGGCCCCCGACACTGACATGTAACACCAGCTAATAACATCAGAAATAACGTTAACGTCAGTGGCAAGTTACACAGGAAAACACCCTAAACGATTTACGTCCAGGGTAGTAACAAAACCAACAATACCAACATCCGATACCGGAAAAACAATAATAACTCGGCCGAGCTGCTCCATTAAAAAGGAGCGGTTGGTTGTTCCCATCCACAAAAAGGTAGTTGGATACCGATCACACCGGGCGCCAGCGCCGCGGGTGTGCTTGTTCTTTCTCTGTAGGGTAGTTCGCTGGTTGACGGCCTCAACACGCCGCCCCGCCGGGTTCCCCCTAACGAACGCGCCATGTACGACTGCGGGACGATGCGGATTCTCACACTGACGGCCTTGGCCTTCGGCTTAACGGCCATGGGGACCCTCTCGTTGGCGGTGGCCACCGACTTCTGGTTGTATACCTCGGAGCCGGTGACCGCGGTCCTGGAGGAACACAACATTACCATGGACTTCACCGTGTTGGCCAACCTGCACTCGGGACTGTGGAGGGCGTGCGTGTACTTCGAGGATTACGACGGTAGGTGGTCACGTTTTACATCTTATAAGTCTATAGGGCACATAGCTATTGTGCCATGGACGCTGCCATCTTGTCACCCGACGCCATCCAAGACACTAGGTGGCGGAACCAATTTTCAATAGATTTTATCGAAAAATAGTTTTTGGGTGCTTCCCATGGAGGAATTCTAGCCTCGTCTCGATTTTATCAATAGATTATAACAACTGATACCAGTGACTGCCCCTCGACTACAGTGGCCATATCTTACAATTTCCTGGTGGATAATGGCAGAACTAGCAATCACTCTGTGCCCTATAGATCAATCCTAGTGGCACTGTGTAGTGTGACTTCGAGATCTAAATGAATATATTTCCATGATCAACAGGTCTTTACAATTTATTCATCCGGCCGAAAGCCACACAGGAGTCTGCAGCAGGAAAAGGTGTTGCAGATTCCTTGGGCTTCACGAGATGCGCTGACTACTTGGGATTGATCGAATGATCGAACATAATTATACCGATGTAATTGTATCGGTTAGGTTTGATGTGCAAAGTAATTATCTTTTCAGCCTTGCCTCCTACCAAACATAAGAGACATCATGATACAGTCTGTAGAATATAAAGTATATATATATATATATATATATATATATATAATGTAAAGATGTAGGAACACCAGCCATGGCTATAATATCATATCTTGATATGGATGAGTCCATAGCACGATATATCTATTTGAATGCAAGTTAATATTCCATACAAATAAATATCAACGTATGATCTCTCGGAGGACGAATGGATGTGGCTTCCAATTATAGATAATTTCTACTATGAAGCACAGCGTATGCGATTTGTATCACATTATTGATGCTGCATATTGAACACCGCGCTGCCCACCTAGCCACTCACCTGTACGCAGAGATAGACTAAGGCCTGGAACCCACCATCGCCGACGCAGAAATATAGACCTACAAGTGCACCCCGACGCCATTCAATTCAATACGATTGTGCGTCGTAGAGCGCGTCGTAAGGCGCGTCGGTGTGCATCAGAAGCCCGGTGGGCTCGGCGTTTAAAAATCTTGGCTCAGACAGGCTGGGAAGATGGCCTTAATAATGATCTGCCAACATCAGCGGCTGTACATGTATGCGCCTCCCGCTGCGATGCTGACCCTAGCAGGTATCACTGTTTTCAGGTGTGTAGATGCTCGCAATACTACACCGAGATCCCCGCTATACTATATCTAGTCTCTAACTATTAATTTAGTGACCACAACTACCATTAAAATGATAATTGATAGCGTAGATAATACTTTAGAGGCAATACTTCGTGATCGTCAGGCAATATGATGAATCAATAATATATTGCATCTCACATAGCGTTGAACGTACATTAAGGCACACTTTGACATTTTATGAGGTACTCTCTAAGAACATCACACTACTATCACTTATAACTTCAAGCATGCTTTTTGAAAATTGAAAACTAAAATACATGGCCATAACGGCCATCGAACCTATGACACAGGAAAATATTCTATACTCTATAATGAACGTTACTAGCAATAAGCCACGTTGTCCACACCGGGTAGTAATAAAACAATAGGTTCTCTTAAATGCTGCCATATTGAGGCATCATGTCGTCAATACAATTCTAAAGCGCAAGAATATACATCTCCCCATCCTTAATATGTCCACACTAGTTTGCTGTTAACGTTGGTAGTCTTTTCGTACATTAGGGGTTCTACATGGACCATCACGTTTATTATACTGCTAACGGTGAGTGGACGATAGGGTGGCGGGGTAAATATATGCGAGTATGCACCCCTCGTTGTACTGGAAGCCACAGGCGACTGGACCAGGCAGCGTCCCTTCTGCACCCCAGATTCAGGTCAGCTGGCTCGCGGGCCTGTATTTGCGCATCCTCCCCTCACCGCCCCCTCCTCACCCCACCCCGGGCTGAGGTCCAGACGTCAGTAAAGCACGAAAAGCAGGTCATAAATGGAGCTGCTCGGACAAGGCGGTATGGTGTCGGTTTCTGAGCAGCAAATAGTAAATCCACTATAACCCGTTTCACAACAGGAGGGCACGCGTCGAGTGTGCGTATTGAGGATGTGAATATGCCTGGTGATAGCTGTGAGTACGTATGTACGTATGTATGTATTCATTTATGTATGTGTGTATGTATGGATGTATGCATGTATGTATGTATGGATGTATGTGCGTATGTATGTATGTATGTATGTATGTATGTATTTATTATCCACCTAATACAAAGTGTCCATAGAAAACACATAGGGAGTTTGTATGGACATACCCGGCGCATACGGATGTGTTGCATACATGGGAAAATAGTGCATAACTAAAATGAACTGATTTCGACATGCCACTTGCCCAGAAAGGGTGGATAATAAATACAGACTGGTTTCAGATAAAAGCGTTTGTATGCTCCTCGGAGTTGACTCTGCGCAATATCCTTGCATACGCTCGGATATTACTACGCGTCAACTCCTCGGAGCATACTGCCGCTTGTATCTGAAATCAGTCAATATTGTGTATGTAAGTACGGATGTATGTATGTATTTATTTATGTATTTATGTATGTATGTATTTATGTATGTATGGATGTATGTATGTATGTATGTATGTAAGTATGTATGTATGTATGTATGTATGTATGTATGTATGTAAGTATGTATGTAAGTATATATGTATGTACGTGTACGTGGGGTGTTTGAGTAGGTTTGTATTGTAAGAAGGCTCCAAGCTGCCCTAGACTTCAAGCAAGGCAATGGCATTGCTCTCTGCCTCGAGAAGATGGGGTACCCACATACATGTAGATGGCATTTATGTAGACCAGAAGACCACTTCACATTCATCTATATAGCACATGCTCCGTATATATAATTTGGTAGAAGGACCCCTTACGCATATATCCAGAAAGAAATGGGATTCGTTAGTCGAGTTTACCCAAATAGAGTCATATTTCAAGGATGGAATACCATCGCAGTCTCTGTGATTTGGGTGAATGGAGATGTGCTTTAGTTTCCCATCACAAGGCCATACAACAACAAATCAATAGTTATAAATGACTATACGCGCTAATGAAGATTGATCCTGATCTATCAATGGACACCTTTTTATTGGTCCCAAATGTAGATCCTGGACATACTAACTGATATCTCCCCAGAGGTGTCGGAGTATATTTGTCTGCCTGTAATAATAAAACGTGGCAGAGTCACCACTGAGGATTGACTGATATCACTAGACTATAGAATCCGCCAGCAAACCACGGTGAGCTGCTCGATGTGGCTATTTATAGACGGGAACGTCTCAGTATACAAACCGGCGAGCTGGGCAGGGGCTTCCTGTCCCGCATACCCAATCAGCACACACGTACCAGTTGACCCATGGCCGACGCCACACCATAGATACGACACATGGGGGTGGGGTGGAGGAGATGGTGGGGGTGCAGTGCCCCAATCCCCCGCACCATCGCAATATGCGCAGGCGGCAGTCTGTATGATCTACGATATGGGGTTTCTCTCCCTTCTCCATAGTAATATTTACACACAGCCAGCCGCACTCGCCAACATTTGAGGCCAATATCGAAAAAGCATTGGGAGAGAGAGAGAGAGGTCAGAACCTCTTTCCTCATCCCTATATCACGGACCAAACCTCTGCGCTCTTATAGACTCACCTTACAGAAACAAGCCATGACAATACCAGCAAAGGAATGAATTGTGTTTTTTTCGTATATCCCTGACGAAAGGGTCATTTGGCAAAGAGATATACTGTTATGATAATATCATAGCTAGCTTTAGACTCATATGTTAGGAGGAGAGTGCTTCCAATGACTCTTTGCCAAATTGTCACGTATTATTAAACAAATGGAGTACTTTATCTCAAGTGGGCCCTTGTCAGGATTATAATTGTTTTCCAACCGCAAGCAATACAAGTATTGCAATGCATGCCGGACGCCACGAGATGAGCTTACCATACCTCAAGTCCCCAAGCTTTTAAAAACTGAATCTATTATCATTGTATGGGTGTATATGTTTACAATACATATCACATTGCGATACCTTTGCAATAGGAGGTTACTCTGGCCTCATGTGCGATAATACAACGCCCTGCGAGTCCAGTCAAATGTAAAACCTTGTCTGCATGGATTCCCATGTGATGTTCCTGGCACAATCATCCGTTTTTATATACTACTTCATATGGGCCGCGCGTTCAATGACAATCTCGTAATACATTGCACCCAGACAAGGCTCGGAACAAATACGTATCATCGTTCACATAGATTCACAGGGGTGATTTACTGATGTAACGCTTCATCGACTACCGTTCTAAGTGTTATTTTGTGTGGATTAATTCAATCATTAAACATTGAAATTAGGTTAGAGTGGCACAGAACCGACAATGTGTTATCTCATCCATGAACATGTTGCTTCCCACCGGCACGCATCAATGAGTCGGCAGCAGTTAAATATTGCCAAACTAATAGCCAGCTGATACCGATTGCATGATAGTATTAATCTATGACTGAGCAGAATACCCTTAGTTGACAAAGTACAAGTTAGCGATCTGACAATATATTATAAAGACAATGTGTACTCTCAATGGCACCACAGAGTGAATTTAGAAAATTCGCAAATATGCACGGGGAATAAAAAATATGCAGACATGCTCGGTCAAAATGTGACAGTTGATTTTCACTTGATGGATTGCTGCAATACAAACATCTGCAGAATGTATGCAGAATCGACAAACCGCTGCGGTTAAGCATCGTGCTCCAAACTAAATGGCTGCCTAAAGTGGTTAACTCATGTCTCATATTAGACGATAAGAGACCTATATATTAACAGGAGTGCCACCTACCCCTGCCTTATCTTATCAAATTATGATGGGGTGGGGAAAAAGGTATGATGCGGTATTCTATTCCTTTCTTGATACAGTATTGGGCAATATTCACCTCTTGGTATAATATAACTTTGATATCACATTTTCCTCTTATTTGCCACTTACAACAAAGAAGTGTATGTGTCTCTTTGAAATCATCACGATTTGGAACAATGCATGGGAAAGGCGCTAAGAAACCTCACCGGACTTCTTTAAAGGTCGAGGTCTAATTGACTTTATGTGGCTTCAAGTATGTGTCATTGGCAGAATGTTTATGTACCCAAAAAAGGAAAAGAAAATACAGTTTGGCGAATATGGGATGTTTACTACTTTTATAAGTATCATCGGGAATTCCAAGGTGTTCTGGGTTTTTTTCAGACAATGCTATATACATGTATCTTTCTCGTTTTAAATTCTCCGGTTGCTTAATCAAGATAGTCTCACGCAGACCGTTATCGTATAATACTTCACTGACATGATCTATCATGGCAAGGATCCCACATGAACATATCTTCACTATAAGACGCAATTATTTCTGCATAATTCCAGATTTAACGATAATGAAAGACCATGGCAAGGTCTGAAATGAAGGCCCTAATCTGATTTTGGGGTTAGGCTGCCGGTGGCCTGATTCATGTAAATGGCGGCCCCATAACCATTAATTTCCGAGGGCATATAATTTGAGCTCTCATAAAACCTCTAAAATCAGCAGATTTGTTATAAGCCAAGGGCTATATCAATTCTCCACGCGATAAACACTATGTGGAATTGTGTTATACATAGATTTCCTATTCGGAATACAGATATCTGTGACACGAGCCACCCTTTGGTGGGGTTCGTTGCTTTGGTGAGTCCTTTTAGTTGAAATATAAGGCTCCTATATTTCTCTGAAGTTTAAGAGATGCCATTTTAATATTCCTTTCCCTTGGCATCTCTTAGGCGAGAGATTGAGAGTGGTCTCTAGCCTACCGACATTTTAGCAACCAGTGTTTCCTACATCAACGTCTTTCCAGCTGATAGCATATGTGAAGGTATACAGCCAGAGGCCACGTAAGAGCTAATTAGGCTATTGATTTCTTGCATTCATTAATAACGACCTATAATCGACCGGAGACCTTGGTTTCGGTGGCAGCTTTTCTTACTAATCCATGGATGATCCTGTGCTGTCATCTCCTCTTTCTACGTTCGAGGGGAACTGCGACGTAGTACAGGTACTTTCCTAAATGTCCCCCATTTATTTGGCAACGCTTTTCTTACGATTTCCATTTTACACTAGTTATTTTCATTGTTTAACCAATACAGAATCCTACTTATTTGGCTAAGTTAATTCTGATTTAAAACATACAGTAATCCTGTTGATCTCTCCATGAAGTACATATTGTATTTCAAATGTTTTATAATGACAATGATTTACTAGTGTCCTAGACAATTATCCTGTGAAGACTGAGTGGCCATAAATGCAGGGCAGCGGTTAACTACTAGGACTGAATTGGGTCTTGGTCTAGGACAAACAGGCTGCCAAACGGGTTTTGGGGCCCCTGCCGAGGAGAGTTTCTAGGATCTCTAGGTAGTACCACATAGTAGGGGCTTGGTAATCAATTTCATCATTTTTGATTATCACGGAATGTAAATGAATATCTAAGGTTTTATTTTTGGTTTTTAAATTTTTTTTATCCTGTATAGACATCGGGGGTTAGCCGATATGAGTGTCCTTACAGACCTTTGGTACACCCATAATTTTGACAGAAAACCAATATATACTTTAATACTCAAATTAGTTGTAAAGATAATACTCAGTGATTATGAGAAATAAAGTTCATACTGAATTCATCTTATAGATATAAAAATTGTCCATCATAATAAAGTTGAACGACAATCATTGATTGTCTTAGTCTCTTGATTTGTTCATCTGAAATAATTTAGGTGGCTGCCGTTTTGTACTACATATCCTAGTATACATATTTCCTCTAGTTTGATTTGATGAATAAGGCTGTTCTTGAATCATCTAGGAAACCTCAGGGGTATACATCACTAGGAGTCTTTTCTGTAACTCGAAGAGAGTGTGTAGGATATAGGTTACCTTTTGTTGAACACTTATGTGGCTCGTTGAATAATCTCGGATCCTACATATTGCCACTTTTCTGTATGCTATAGACACCCAGGGACAATGTGGGTCAACTTTATTCAACACTTAAAGAGGACCTTATGGACGGCTAATATTGTCTAAGCAAACGAGCTTAGATATTGTTAAACGGTAACCCTAGTACAAGGTACAGAAAAAGGTCTTTGTAAATGTAAGATCCTAGGTTATTCAATGGGCCCATGGACATTCTGGGGTAGAGTCTCCACTAAGATAGTCCCCCGTGAAGATCGTCGTATAGTTAAACAAAAACCATTCTATTATCTCACCCCTAGTATTTTTGTCCCATAGGCTGAACATTGGGAACCCGTTTCACATGCCCCTAGGAGTATTGCAGTCCATTCTCCATTGTATATATCCTGTGTGTTGTCTGTTCTTTTAATGCATACAGGGGTGAGGTAAATACAGAAAGCAACTCGTTTTGGTCAAAGAAGTCATTCTCCAACTCCGCATCAAACTCGTGGAGAACGACGACTTTGACCAAAACTTGTTGGTTTCTTCTTTATGGCCTCTCCCAGGACCACGTAGTTAAACATCCCCAAGATGGGAGAATCATTGCGCTAAATACGTGCATATGTTATTCTCCTGACCTCAATCGTTCAGAGCGACAGTTCAAGATGAAAGCCATCCTGTGATTGGTTGTTCAATTTGTCTGTTCCAGGTGATATGAGGGTGCCGAGTTAAAATCAGTGGTATTAAGAAGGTCCTGACTTCAAAACCTGTACAAGCCCAATTTAGTTCATAATTGTTAGAAACTCTGAAGGCTACTATTCAAGCATGCACATTGATTACATTGTGGTTGGTTAGGCTACTAGCATCAGAAAGGACACATATTGAAATGTCCTTCCAAAAGGAGATTTCAGGACTGAGGTCAGGACATTGACAGGTTTATTGCACAGCCTGGAACAATATTTCAAGTCTCCGTCCCTTTCCCTGTCATTTGTTAGGACAATCTATGTTCATTTAACGTGGTTTCTTCTATGACAGTCCTAGGACTAGCATATGAGGAGAACCCTTTCAGATATTAAACGGCCCCCTCATTCATATCGATCTTACCGGAGAGAGATGCATTCATTTATGGCTAGTTTCTAATGGGTATAGATTAAGCTCTCTCTTTCTCTATCTTTATTTCACCCCCCCCCCCACACTCTCCCTGCCTATGTCACTCTCACCCGACGCCAAGAAGAAGGGAACCCTTTTGTAGATTAATCACATTTCTTAACATTCCTCAGCCTTTCGATTCTGCTACTGTTGTAGTGGTTAATGTACATTGCGGGTAATTCTTTCAAAACCTGCATTTTAGGTTGTAAACAATTTTCTTTAGCATATCTCTCTTAGTCATCAGTGTATAATTAATTATGGTTCTTACATCAATGGGTACGTCTTAAAAGGTTCATTTAGTCCAATATTGGTTTTTGCTATGTGCACCTTGAATTTATTGATGCAAGTCTAAAATAAAAACTTCACTTTTCTTTCCAAATTTTCAGATCTTTTTATCATTTGAAGAATTCCAAATACTTACTATATAAGTTTGCGAAGAGACATCGGTAAAAATGTTTCCGTGAATTAACCCTTTACCAGGGGTATATGAAACAGCACAAAAAAGGAAACAAAATAAAAAAATTATGAATCTAATTATTGGACAGTTTTTCAATTGATAAGTGTTACGTTTATGACCCCGATGGTGAAACATAAAAACATAAAAATCTAATTTGAACTTTCCCACCTTAGGAAGGTGAACGTAACAGTCATATTAAATAATGCTACAATTCTTGGAATTCATTTAGATATCAAATAAACCTATTTTATATGATACTATCACAGGTGGGCTTTAACGCCAATGCATTTTGTTTAAGGCCAAACTTTTATCAATGAGCCTGAGGAATTAAAGCGTATGTTAGGTGCGTATGTTAGGTTACTTTTTAAGAGCGCTCATCATGGACACGGGTGAAATGCGTTTGTATGACAGGTTGAGGGTAGGCAAGCCGTGTAGTATAAAGCCAGTATAAAATAATACAGTTTACGAAAAGAATGTCTGTAGCAGGGGGTAGTGAGCAATCCCATAGGCGATGGTCGATGAAGAGCCGTCCACATGGTGATCCCCGCCGTCTGACGTCTCGGCTGCTATTCCAGGGCTGATTAATTATTCATGAGTTTAGCAACGTTAGTACGAGTAGAGACCCATCTATTTCACTTAATTCAGGGAAGTCTGCCACTAGGCCTTCCCGCACTGTGCTTGACCACATCCTCTAGACCTAGCTACTAGCTGAAATATACCTCCGGCCAAATCACCCTGGTAAATCTTATTCGAGAGGGTTAGGCCAGGGGCCATACGTCACCTATAAACCAGTATAAAACTGTCAGTATTATGGTCGTGAGTGGCCATCTTCCAGTAATCACTGAAACCTGAGTCATTGTAAATATTTAAGTTGGATACAACATCATGTTACGTTATACGATGCGTATGTGATAGCCTTTTTGTTATAAAACCTGTGTATCAAGTACCTATCCTCAGCAGCATAAGGAAACCCCACCACTCTCCTGGTTGAAAGGTGGGGGACGTCACAGGATCTAACGTGACCATCATTCAGCACAAGTGGGTCTGGATTCTTCTGTACGACGAGACTGTTGACCTATACTAGCCACTTGGGCTGCTACGCCGTTACTGCCGGTTATTGAATAAAACATAAGGAAGACACTTGGTTGTTACATACAGTATTCAGTGCCGTATAAAAACCAAAAGCCCAACAACTGGCTATATGGCAAGGCAAGGGTAGCTATGGGATGAGCAGCACAAACAGACAGGAACCCGTGGGAATTGAGCTTGTCAAGGATTTGATATTTGACATAAATTCACGGAAAAGTGATGACAAATAAGTCTATTTCTCTTCAGATCTAATACAATTCACAAACATTCTAATGTACCTCTGAAGATTTGATTAAAATCGTTATTGACAGCTGCTTTAGGGGGATTGCTTCGATACGTGACATAAAACATGAGACATTATGAATCATGGATTTTTACTTAAATCCCTTAGAGATATGATAAAATGTCATTTCTCATCAGATGGATATTCCATGAGGATCTGATATTTTTTCTCTACGGCCTTCCATGCCAGAATGATGCATAGAAGAGATTGAACTCTTTTTGAACGCTTTGAGCATATTATGATCACATAGAAAGCTTTTACCGTAATGTGGGGTCCTGTTCCAGCGCATGCTAAAAAGGAGAAAAAAAGCTGGTCGCTTGGAGACATCTGGAACTTGTAATGAAGGGTGGTACTGGTGTAGGCTTTGATGAATGGACAGTTTCAATAAATGGACAGTCGGGTCTTTTTTTTACCGGTCAGAACCTGGACATGGACTGGTATAAACATAAAACACCCTTGCTTCCTGGATAGCTTCGCCATATCTTTCCTGGAAGAGAAAGGGGTTAAAATACATGATTTGGGCAAGCATTCTGGCGGTTAATGGGAGCCTGTAAAGGGTATATACTCTAGCTCGACCTGGTTAGTCTTCGGGGACAGAATCCGTTAAGCTTGATGATTCGATAATCAGGGCATTCCTAGCAGGGCTGAAGAAGGAAAGGCGGAAAGGTTTCTCTTTATAGTTGGTTGAGGCAGGGGCCTAAGTGTTTTAAGGCTGAGTGAACATATTTGGGAGGAAAGTCAGGGCCTCGATAAATCAATCAGAGTAGACAGGTAAAAAATGTCGCATATTGGGGAAGGGTTGGGGATCTTCGTGTAGATCACAGGATGACCAAGCAGATATTCTCTTTCCAATGCCCTCGTATCAGCTAGAATCTTCCGGTCCTGCTGGTAGAAATGACTAAAACAAGCTGAAGTCTACTTGAATCAGCCAGTGTCAGGCATATCACTCAGTCAGAATCTGCTGTGAGTTAGACAACATGATATGGTATAATCCAAGGGGATTAGGCAGATAGCTAGGCAGAATCCTCAATCAGACAGGAAGATTGATATCGTGGAATGGTTTGGTAGGTTGCTCAGGCAGAATCCTCAATGAGTTAAACAGGTCGTCCAGACAAATCCTCCATAACCTAAGCAGGACGATCAATCAAGATGCAACGTGGGTTTGGCAAACATTCATTCGGCTATGTTGCTCGTACAGTGACGCCATCCAACTATTTGCACACATGAAGTAGGCTAACTAGCTGGCTGAACCCGGTTTACAAAAAAAACCCACTTTAAGTCGGTTGGAACCCTAAAAACCTCCAAAAGGTCTCAGCATAATGCCCTTCCCTCAGCAGCCCCCAATTCCATCAACACCAAAGAATTCCATCTCTCCAAAGTATCGCCCACGCAGAGTTCGGTGGTAATAATCCAAAGTAAGGAAGGTAAAGTCTTGCCCCAGACTGATGTGAAGCTGGCTATTCAATCAGCCAACCAGACTTCTCTCATGGTCTTAAAATCCAGGGCTGCTATTCCAAATGAAATCATTTCAAAGGTGATAAAATCACCACTTTTCTCTCCGGGTTATGGGGAATTTGGTTTATAACACGGCGATGGAACGAGCATCTGTCTCGCCTCAGATTGCATGTTGTGGCTCAAAATAAAAGGTTCTGCAGTTAGATCAAGGTCGAATATACACGTATTTTCATTACAATAAGGACATGGTTTATTATTGATAACACTTGTAACAGCAACATGTCCATTTGGACACCACATCCATTATATTTGTATATGTTCTTGACAGACCTACGCAGTCAAGGCTGACTCCTTTTCCTATTCCGAATAGGATGTTTATAATTGTTTGCCATATCTTGCTACATCTCTCACAATTAAAAGCCTTAAAGCAAGATAATGCACTTATGTCTAAAGAGGACTAGAAAGTATTATACTTTTATTCCAGTAAGTTCACAAACACTACAGTGTAGGTTTTTTTTTAGTTTAGAAGCAATTTACGATGCAGCTGCGCTCATATCGAGTTAAAATAGGACTGGAATTGATCATGGGTTATAGTTTATTCCACCATGTAAATAGATTTATGTAAACTTTTCAGAGAACTTGGTTTTAATATTATTCGGAATAGAACACACAGTGAAACAACCCTGTTCGACGAAATCGGCCAACCAACTGTGCGTTTTCGCTAAGAGCATGTTTCAAAACGTTTGTTTCAACCAGATTCTGGCAATGTAATTAAAGCATTTGAGCTCACATGCGCCAATTTACCAACCGGGAAGTATTTTGTGAAACCAGAGTAGCAAGATAAAACACGGGAAGTGGATGATGCGTTTCCTGGAACATGCTCCATCTGTCCATTGACTCTATCACATTTCGTCGATCATCCAATTAAAGAGTATCGTCTGCAATGCTGTCACAGCGGAAGTGACGTCATTGTCGCTGACAATACAGCGTCAACACGTGACCGATTTAAATTACACAAGGTCACTTGTTGATGTAAATGTCACAAATCGATTGGTCTGCAGGTACCCTGGAATTCAATTCTGTGGCTTGTAACTACCAGCCCCTGACAAACAGTCCATACTTTTTTCCCTCTATATGGGATGTTAAACCTTGCTGTACCGAATTTTGCGGCCCAACTTGGGCTGACTAATTGTGTTCTTAATTATATCTTAAGACACAGAATGGGGCTGATATCGGACTATGGCAAAGTGACATAAATGATATGAACAATACACCATCACGTTCCCATAAATTCTAAGTAATAGCGCAGGCTATAGCTACCATAATATTGTTGATAATTTAATTCAACTTTTTCAGAGTGTGAATTATAGACATATATTTTGCCCTTTAGTTGAAAGCAATACATATGCTAAATCATACTCCATGTAAGTATAGCATAGAAATATAGGATGCAATTAAACAGAACAAAACACACCTGCCATATGCAGGTTGGTATTTCTTTACTCAATACAATAACTGAATAATAGCTATTCAGATGCAGGTCGGATTCATTGCGTAAAAATGGAGCACTAGGTGTGAGGTCCATACGAGTCTAAGAAAAGCCTATGCAGTATTCACGTGAAGCGCATGTAAATAGGTGCTGCCTATTGCTTGTCCAAAGTGGCTATCTGTGTATGTATACGAAGGCGAAACACTTTTAGAAATACGCCACATTTCTGACACACAAAAAGGTCACTTCCCCGTCGGCGTATTATTGCCACAGGAGACAGCTGAGATTATTGCGAGCTGTTATTTTTAGACAAGATGAAAGTGTTGATACCTGAGAGTTTTTAGTGCTATGCAGTTTTTAGGGGAAGTTTGTCATGACCCGAAAGGGGATCCCATATCCTTCCATGAAAAGTAGCCATGTTCTCAATTATTGTCCATGCGACCAGAGCATCCCCATTGCAAAGAATATCTTTATTTGCAGTCGTGGTATTTTTAGTTTTGTATGCATGTCAGCGAACTGCAGTCAGTGGCACAGCGGGGGAATGCCCGGATGATGCGTGCGTGGTATGATTGTATCAAATCAGTCACTAGTCGATTTGCCCGAAGTAAAGGATGTTGCGTTGTGAATCAACATAATTTGTGGCTGGATTTGCCCAAATACGTCATGTACATCGTGCGGTTAGAATTCGTGACACCTGCGGCAGGATATGCAGTTCTATAAGGAGCAGATGAGAACGTCAAGTGCCGTCAGTACGACAGTGATTGAACTATAAATATACTAGCTCATTGTTCTTTTCTTCTCCATATATAGAGAAGGATTTGTAAGAAACATCCACCACCACTCACGATTTCGAATATACTACTTACGAGAAAAGAGAAGACATCTATTTCTATATTTGTAAATATAGTCATATTTTAGATATATAAGTATTGTCAGATCAATTGAGATAGGGGACTGTCCATGAATGATGTAATGCTATTTTTGACCATTCCCCCTTCCCCATGTCATGCTTTGTCATACAACCATTGCCATGCTTAGTCATAGAGACTGGACCCCCCCCCTCCACCCTTATGCATGACGGTACATTTATAAAATGCTGAGGATAGATTTGAATTCAAAAACAATATCTTTAATCTATAAATGAATGGGTGGTGTTGTGGTAAAGAGTGAATATTACCGTAAAAGGGCAATATCTGCGTTTAATCAACTTCCCTTTAGACCGTTTGGGATTATTTGCACAGGACACCGACCGTGGTATTAATAAGCCCCCCCCCCCCCCTTCCTACACACACGTCTTAAGTAACATGTGATCTACAATACCTTGATATGGGTTCTATGGTTGCAGTAATTTTGGAAATAATATTGTGTTGAAAGTGTAAGACCTTTATCTCTCCCTACTCCTAGTATTTGATACTCTTGCTTTCATTCTCTTTTTGAATTGATACCAATGTACAACCTTTTTGTATCAATATATTACGCATGTCGCGACATTGTATCTGAAAACTGCTTACCTGTGCGAGAGATCTAATAAGCAGAATAAATAGACATGCATATTTGAGTCGTGTTAGACAGCAGAAATCAAATGGAGAAAGTAGAAAAGCATGCCATTATCCCTCAGTTCATAATAATCTTTAATAGGCAGCTCAAACATTGCCCAAAAGGTAGAAATTCTCTAAAGGTAGGAATAAAATGGCCATCAATAAAAATCCCATAGATGTTCTTTCAAGTGGTGAGAATACAATACACCCACAAAGCCGTAACGGAATCTTGACTTTTTCCTCGTTCTGCTGCTTTGTTGTCCGAGCGCTGCTTTTCCACGCCTGATTAGTTTCCTCAAGAATCAGTCATTGCTACTGCCATCTCGTGTCGCAATCACACACTACACCCACTTCTGTCAGCTTAATGAAAGTGTTGATCCCCCTGTTACATTAAGTGCACGCGAAGCCATACGTTTGTTTACGGTCAAACATGGAATAAATCCTCTAAACTGCGAAAGGTCGGACCATTATCCCTCTGTTCATAATAATCCTTAATAGGCAGCTCAAATTTTGTATCTAACGCTAGAGTTAAGCCTTCTTCAATCTCCTCCTTAGTTTCCGTTTAATTCTAGGATCACTGTTACCTGCTGTTACTTTTTCAAGAGACAGCCCTGATTCTGTCGAATGGAGTGCCACATGGTTATCTATATGATGTCAGCCATGCACCCAATGTATGAATAAACACAATCATTAACGCTATATTGATGTAAATGTCCGTCCAGGGTGTGGAAAGAACTATTTGTTACCAAGGTACAAAACACTACATATGATAAGAAGGGAATAGTGTAATAGCATCCTCATATATATATATATACATCGATTTTCCCTTGGGCAAATAGGTGGTATAAATTCAGGTCTACACTCAGATAATACAAAACAAATTATTCAGTATCTACTTTGTTTCACCTCCTTACGCTTTTTGAGGCTCACAATGAATGCGGCGGCGAACAACCTGTCGTGGATCATCCTATAGGCTGATTCCAGATCTATTTCTAGGCTAGTATTAACTACCCATCGTATTGCCAGGCATGCCTGCTAAAATAGCACTGGGGGCGCGGAGAGCTGGGCGGCGGGGGGAGGGGATGGCTTTCGCTGGGTTGTTTGTACCAGCGGGACTTGCATGCCTACGCCCTCATCCCCAGCCGTATAATGTTTCTGTGGCGGCTGTTTGGACAGTCCTACCAGTTTCCCACCAGAAACAAGCTGATGTGGCCTCGCGCGCAACCCGGAAGTTTACCTTCATTTGTATTGCACATAGGGGGTGCCACTATTGATCACGTGATCATCCAATTTGTCGGCCGATTGACTGTCGACCCTGCAGGGCTGAATGGTGGCCTAATGTCAGTGGCAGGGGTGTCCAGACGCGGAGATGAGGCAGAGAGGGATGAGAGGATAGGGTGCAGGGGAGGGTAAGGGGGAGCATAGGGGATACGGGCATTTCAGTAGAAAAGGTAATGGTATTCCTGTGTCTCCACCAGCCTTCTCACTTTCCATCGCCCTCGCCGAAAGGAAACGCAGCACTTTAAGATGTGATATGATTTGAACAGCAGCGAGCAAAGCAATGACTTGATGGACTGGCTTTAGGGAGGATGACACGTGAAATGGCTCGGTTGATATGCAAAGACGTCCCTGATGTGCAAAGGCGTCCCTTGTCAACATGACATTTTTGGCTTCTCTCTCCCAGAAATAGGTATCTCTCCCTTCCTTCCCTTTCCCCCATATTCTCCCCCTCCCTCTCCTTCCTTTTCTATCTAACTCTTACTCCATCCCACATCCATTTTTCCCACTCTTTCCCATCTCTCCTTCCTATTTTCCTTTCCCATTTTCCTTTCTTTTCCTCTCTCCTTTTCCTTCCTCTTCTTTCATTTCCATTCCCCTCTCCCCTTTGTCTATCACTCTCTCCCCTCTCTTTCCTATATAATCTATCTTTTCTCCATCTTTATTGGTCTCGTCTACTCCACTCCACCTTCACTCTCCCTCTCTTATTCTTCTGACGTCTCTCTCCTATAAATGTATCTCCTGCTCTCTTCTTTTTGATAATTCTCTTCCTTCCCTCTCATCCTCGGTCTTTCTCTTCCCTTTCCTATATCCCTTTCCCCTCTGTCATCTCTCATTTCCTCCCTCCTTTATCGCAGAGTCTTCTCTTTCATCTTCATTCTCTTCTCCCCATTGGGGTTCCTGTCTCTCTCTCTCTCTCTCTCTCTCTCTCTCTCTCTCTCTCTCTCTCTCTCTCTCTCTCTCTCTCCCTGTCCCTCATTCCTTTCCCTATCTCCTGCTCGTCTCCTCTCTTCCATGCTCTCTCACTAAAAACAGACAGTGATGAGAAGGATTGGATTTCCAGTGGTTGTCACTGATGAAGACGGGGCGCTGTGCTCTCATCCCTTCGAGGCAAGGAACTGATTAAAAATCACTGGAGAAGCCTTAAAGGCCATCCAACATCATTATTGACGGGCTGTTTCTTATATCAGACTCCACAATTTGTTTTCACCTTAACCTAAAGGGAAAACTCAAGGGCCCACTTTTATACAGCATGCCCTGTGCTCATTGGGAGTTTTTATAACCGTTATACTAATATTTTGGAAACTACCAATAATCTATCCCACTTAGCAAAGATGCTTAGCGGGGTAAACATCGTAGTTGGAATAACAGCTACGGCTGCAACACATATGGGAAAAGTCAAGGTGTTATAGGTCACCAACGGACGGACAATTCTGTTTGAATATTGTGTACTTGGGAGACCATATAAAATTGTTTCTGACTGCTGTAGTTCAAAGCTCAATATTTACAAGAAAGAATGGCTCCTTTAGTTATTCTTATGGCAAGGGCTTGTGGGCATATCTGCTTCCTTGATAATCAATATACACTTGAGATAATTGAAAAGAATATTTAAGTCTCCTGAATTTAATTCATGTAGATAACCAAACAAGAAGGTTAAGATGCCTAGGAAATGCATGTACGTGGGTGGTCATGCTAATAATAGTGATTGCACCATGAAACGTGAAGGTTAGCACGGACCCAGGTGCTATATTGTTTGGCCAAAACCAAAAGCATGTATGGCTTTGTGTTCGCCTGTGTATATGTAATTCTGAACGGCTTGGTGAATATAGTGGAACGCACATACCCTTTAACAATAATGAGAATAGCTAACGATAATTTATATTTGCCCGCTGGACAATCGAATTTCGATACTTATACCAGGGGAAATCTGTTCGTTCTTTATTTCAGGATAGTAATCAAAATTAAATATTGATCAACTCTGCCTTATCATCTTAAAGCTACTCTAGGGCCAAGGAAATGGAAGAATAAAAATGTCACTCCAGTAATTAACAGAAAAAATTATATGGGATTGCACGACGGTTGCTGTCGGTAGTTATAGACATATATATTAACGGCTTGGTGAATATAGTGGAACACATATAGGAGTTTGTAAGCCATTAACGGCATCTGAAAAACTCGGTTATGCTGAGAGATGTATGTTTGATGAATAAAATTAAAAAAACAACCCCCCCCCAAAAAAAACAACAACCCCATAGTTTTCTATGAGGGATGGATACATGACGGCTGAATTCCGTTATGTGATCATCAGTTAACCCTTGGAGAATGAATCTGCATCCGGGACCATGCACGTGTGCACACTGTTGACGTCTTGCATGAGCTTACTAATTTTAAAATGTTGCAGAGTAGGCGAAATGAGCTCACCTTGATTTATATGAGAAAATAGTATGTCGAACTTGCATGATGAGATCAATGATGGATTCAATGACTTAAATGACAAAAGGATGGACAGAATATTACGATCCGAAAATCGTCTCATCTTTAAACCTGATAAGCTAAAAACTTAGATTTCTCAAGAAATCACCAGGTTATCTTAGTCAGAAATTATGGAACCAACTCAGTACATAAGTAAAGAAGGCCCCTAGTAAGGAGAGTTTCAAGAAACGACTTAAACATCTAGATGTTATCTAATTCTTATTCCGATTGTACAAGGTTTGGGTAATTAGATACAAGCATGATGAGTGTAGAGGCTTTACTTCTGACATTACGAAAGGAACAGAGACTAAGTCCTCTGATTAAAATTCAATATCACAGCATAACAAAAGGTGTTTCAACTTAGAAGTGTTGCCTTAAACAAGGAATGCCTTTTTAAATCCTCACTTTGATAAGGACGTTGGGGAACTGGGAAGAGATGTTACCATCTCTACTGATGTTTGTTCCACATGAAGAAATGCTGTGAATATGTTTTTTATTTCTAATGACTAATGCGAAAGACAAAGTATATTGGAAGAAACTAATTGACAGTAAAGAAACTACTGAGGTAATTAGTGAGGTAATTTGTAGCCTGCCACTAGGTAGTACAGAGCCCTACGAAGGGAGCGAGGTAGACTTGCGCAAGTCTTTGATTATGGAAATTCATGATTAAACAAAATTATGATTAAGTATGTTGCAGTGTGACTGGTCCAGGAATCGAGGAGAGGAGGGGTGGAATAGGCGGAGGGTTACAAGGACTGGACCAGTCTAGGAGCGAGGTAATAGTGAGTTTTTTTATAGGATGGGTGGGTGGCAATCGTTTCTTGCTGCGATTGAGAGTGAAGGAGGGTGGCGTGGTCACGTGGTCACGTGGTAGCAGGAAGCGCGTCCCCATGTGACCACCGGAAGTAAGCCGGATAGCGTTCTTCTCTCCAACTCGTGAATTATCACAAACCACGTGGGACATGATGTTTTGGATAGTTTCCCAGGTCTTTCAATACATACTTGAGGTTACGATTAATATGTATTTGATGACCCAACAAGTTAGTGAAAGCGTCAAACATTAGAACTAAACAAATTCTTTAATTCATGAATGAGATCACATTGTGGAAAGTGACAGAACTAACCCTTTATATTGTCAAACATGCAAGTAGAAAACAGACTATCCTATCATTCACATGATCTGATGACACAATAGTAACACTAAAATGTCGTTAATAAATAGCATGGTACCTGCACACTGAACCGGAGGGTTTGCGTGTCTGTAGGTAATCTACATCTCCAGGCTCGTGATAGTTGGTCCTCTATCCTACTGACACACCTTTTTACCAAATGAAGCTGACAGCGCACTGTACACCCATGCACCTTATCCTCATGAATATTCAAAGACGAGGGGAGAACATAACAAAGAAAGACAGATGTCGTAATGAGGTGATCTTAACGTCTGAGCGAAGTTCCTATTAAGAGGATTTCCAAACAGGATTTTGCCCTTAGGTGTCTCGTAAATACTAATACAATGCTTCCAATGTGTTTCTCTAGTATTAGGAACAAATGTGTATCCTGACACGGACGAGCAAGGCACTTGATATTGTGCTACATCTATTTTCATTTATACATTACTTAACTATGGGACGAGGCAGGGAATGGTACAGAGAATCACGTTGGACGGGGAAGACACACAAGGGATAAAGAGGGAAAGGGTGGGAGAGAAAGAGAGGAAGAAAAGAAGAGGGGGAAAGCGAAAGAATGAAAGGTGTCACTTTGAAGTATTTTCATGGTAATACCAAATAATACCAGTACTTCCCTTCAGTGTCGGATCTATTCTTATTACCTCTTAGTATTACGTTTTATACAGGCAATCAAATCAGGTATTGGGGTCTATAGATGATAATCCAACAAACTATTTCAACCATCCATATTAATATCACTAATTTCAATAATTATGATCATTAAGTCCAGATAACCCTCGGTAACATTCAATGACTATATACTTAGTATAGGTCTATATGTACAATGGAGATTATAAAGAAGAACATCTATCCAGCATCTGGCCAAAGACTGGTTTAATTGGCTTTTAGGCTGTTGGCATTGCACATAGATGGGGATCTCGGCACTAGTCTACTTTTAACGTACCTAAACTCTCCTCCAGGACTATTAATCTTCGCACTATGTTGCCCAGCAAGTAGGCCTGGCTGAGTTCCCATTAAGTTACCTAATTTTCCCTGTCTTGTCAACCACGATAACGCATAGCCTATGTAATTAAAATGCAACAGAATTTGCCTAACTAACCTCAATTGATACATCTTTAATCAATTATTGCCCTGGGAGAAGATTATTTTTAAGCTGCCCTACTACCTCTACAGTGATATATCTCAGCCTGGTTCTCTCTTTTCTCGGTGAACTTGGAAGAAGGAAGTTTAATTAAGGTCAACCGTGGCGAGAAAACCTCATTAAGATGTTGAAAAGATGGTCTTCTGTGCTTAATCACTGTGGGAGATGGATTATTGTTCACACTACAAAGGCAATGCAGGGAGACTTTTTGGTATGCTGCCACAAAATCGACCAATCTTGACCAATGCCAGATACTTCAATGTGAGTGCAATTTGTAATCGGGCAAAAGGGACCTTTGTCGTTCTCTATAGTGTTTTCGTGTATATTCTCTTGGCTTAATCTCTGTTCACAGAGAAATCATGTTTCGCCATGTAATCCTGGAAATTATTGACAATATGCAGTACGTCGCCATGACAAGAAATATCTATCTTAAATGGTGGGTGTCGTATGATAAGCTAAATAACATGAGTAGTCTCTCAGAATCTAATGGTGTAGTTTGGTAATTGTTTATCTATTTATTTTTGCTTTCATACGGAGTTTATTTTTTCTTTTCACTGTCTACCATAACCGTGTTTTCTTTTATTACAGCCACATTTTTATTCAACAACAAGTATAACGACGTACAATTCACAAAGAATATGATTATTATGATCGTCTTTTGTATATATTCCCAAAGTTTAACCAACACTAGACACAAATGAATATGATGCATGACAAAGTAATCAATTTAAGCATCCTGGTTTGTTTGCATTTCATATTACATCAACTTGATACGTTTGGAATTAGGCATCAAATCAAAATGACATTGAACCAATGGGGACCTGTCAAAACCAATAGCTGTATCACTTAATTAAACCAACGATGCTGAAAACTCTGGTTGCATTATCCTGGAATTCTACCAGCTTGAAATCATTATCCTAGTTTTAATTAACGAAATGGAAGTCCCAGGTAATGCTACGTTTACACCTCTTTCCCGGCAATCCTGGCAGCCCTGGTAGGTCACACCGGGGCCCACTCCCGGTTCACCGGGACACTTTTCTTGTAATTTTACTACTTTTTGTCGACTCGGCCCTTGATCGGGCCAGTAGATTGTGGTCTACTAAGGTAAGCTACGACGCACAGGGATAACCGGGGCCGGCGCACCGGGATACCGCGAGGGTCGGCTACGGAACGAATCCCGTCCAAGGCCGGCCTACTGCGGTGCCTCGCGGTCGTCCCGATGGTGTCCCGGTAGTGTACCTGTGGTGTCCCGGTGCCCCAGGGTCTGTGAGGGTGTGCTGCGATTTTTCGTCCCTTTGGGGGTACAAGTTCGCACAGCGGACGCATATAGAGACGCATACATATTCACTTTTTGATATATAAGTTCACACAATGTGGTATGGGTTCTGTAATATGATGTAGGCAACGTATAATGCGACTTTGAAATATGAAATAATCGAAAACCCTGATGTCAGTGAACAAAGGTAGGACCCGTAGAATACAAAGAAATTATAAAACATATATAAAACGGCATCTAAAGCAAACCAGAATTTCATGCAAAATATCTCTCTCTCAAGAATGTCATGCATAATCTCTAGAAAGTGAGCTCTGAGACAAATTTGAGAAAACATATTATGATAATCATTTCACAGAACCTGTGCAAGCAGAGAAAAAATTGATTCCCAGAAGCAAAGGCTTTCCCATGAAAGCAGTCGTTAGATTCGGAAACCTGATATTACTTGAGGCATCAAAAGTTGCTCTGAAAGATATCAATTATGCAGTGAATATCCTGTCAGGCGTTCCATTGTCGGCTTGAAGTGGTCTTATGTTAATTCTGACAGATATTCTAAGAGACAACGGAAGCCCCTCTGCAAAGGCATGCGGTTTCCCAACCATAAGAAGACTGCGAAGTAATTCAAAATAGGTCTTGCGGCAAACCTCATTCTATGACTATAACATGCACTGGCAGTTGGGACGCTTTAAATGTTAATGCTCGACAACCCCAATAGAGCAGGGCATCAGGCGCAAATTATTAATATGAGTCTTAATTAAGAACCCTTTCAACTACTGAAGACTCCTTTCATTATCAGTTTGCCTTTAATTCTAGAGTTCCGTGCCATTAGTTGTACTTCAATAAAGTATCTATTAAGTTTGTAATTACAGTTATATATATATCGCCCAGGGAGCTGTTTCAAAACGTGGGTTAAGTCTATGGTTTTGAAACAGCTCCCAGGTGCCTTTTCATTCGATTTCAGCACATTGTTAAACCAACGATGCTCTGGATTTTAGAATCATAGCAAAATGCATTTCGAGATGGTAGAGTATTCACATTTCAAAAACAAAAAATGTATACAACAGATCATAATCTAATGTATCAGACGCGCTCTATTCAGACATCATTAATTGAGTCCTCTCTGTTGGTGAGCCCTTTTTATTGAAACGTTTCGGAGCTATATATTTCTGATTGCATATATTCACACGGCTTTACTTTATTAGATCGTGCTTGCATGCACTATATACATTGCCTAGAGGTTAGACTCGTCACATGTAGACGTCCAGCGTACTGCTTCACTAGGAGCTAATGATATTTCCATTTACAATGGATGAGCACGGTACTTCTAAAGTATGATAACTCTCACATAATAACCACCTTGATAATACAAATATTTGCAAACATTTTGACTTAGACCCAATCATTCTTCCAAGTCAGTCAGTAGTTAGTTGTGGGAGTGGGGCTTGGGGGTGGGCAGGGGGAGGGGTTGGTCTGTGGTCACTTAAAGCACAAGGGTGAATAACAGGTAAAACAGGATTGCTGGCTCTGTGCCATGTAGGGAATTTGTCCCATCAGAAATCAGTGTGCTCAGATTGTTAGTAGACGAAGTCAGTGAGTGGTTGTGGGGGTTGGGGTTGGGTATAGGGGAGGGAGGGAGGGTTTTGCCTGTGGTCAGGAAGAGCACAAGGGTGAATACATGGTCAAACAGGTTTGTTGGCTCTGTACCATGCAGGGAATCTGTGAAGGGATAGTTTTTTTGCAGGAACCTGAAAGCCTGTGTGAGCATTCCAACCTCTAGATGACGTATATGAGCGCGATTTCCCGCGCTCAAAAACTATCCCTTCACTATCTGCATGCTAATCACTGTGATATTAAGAACAGAGCAGGGAGCCAGTGTCTCAGGGTTTTACAGGCATGCCCAGATAAACATGATCAATCACTCAAGACTAAAATGCCTCAAGACCCACTGGTGCTTGATATGTTCCGAGACTGAAAGTAACCCAAACCCTTTAATTGTTATTCATTTATAACTTTACGCTCATTGATCAATGATGAACACACTATTTGCTGCTAGCCCAACTAAAGCAGTACATTCACCCAGTTGAGGTGTCTTACATGTTTGCATTCATACTTATATAAGACAGATATTTGGATAAAAAGCCTCTGGATATCCTTCTTGCAATGGGCATCAAATTCTTATGATACCAGACTGTATAGCAATACGGAATGCATAATCTCTCTATACATAGCAACCTGAGCCAAATTGGTTAAACGCTTATCAAAGTGACTTGATGAGATAGGATGCCCCGAAAATTTAAAGAGGGATCCGAGAGGGGTAACATTCATTATGCAGGCAACCTGCCGATAACCAGCGAGCTTTAGTGACGTTCACTTCATGATATAACCCGAGGGCGAGCGTGTGATGAGAATCGACAGGCCGCTTATTTAATCATGCAACGCTCAGATGACCCTAGCTACCCGATATTCTCACCAGAGCAAGATGGCTTCAACCCGTCAAGTTTTGGAGCATTCCCCCTGCAAAGGAAGACGTTATGTCAATGGGTCCATTTTTGTTCTTCACCACTTAAAAACATATTCTAGAAGCTGAGACATAACTTTGAGGAATGTATCAGGTAATCAAATTACATACTCAGAGATCTCCACATACGATATCAGCTACTGAAACAAGAGCCAAGCATTACATAGCCTGACACAATCATTCTCAGGTGATTAGGTTCTTTGGAATACAAAAGTAGTCGGCTTTATCCTACCCCTCATATAAATCTCCATAGACTTAACATGGTGTGACTGTATGCCACGGTTATGCCATATAAGATTTATATGCCACGGATGACATATGCAATTAAAAACATGTCATTGTCTTCTGCTACAGATATCACTCAGCTTCGCTTCGTGATATCATTCCGCAAAGACAACTCACGCCATATAAACAATCATATGAAATTTCGTGACGTTTCTTGATAGTATCTCCCCTAGATGGTTAAACGGGAAGTGCACTGGACGCAAATTAACTTTTTAAGGCTCTTAATATTCCTGCAGTTCATATCTTGGGTACTGCAATTCATTTGAGAGAAAGAGTGAATAGTGATATCTAAATTAAATTGTGATGAGATGGGGCTTCTGCCTAATCAACAGAAGCGAGATCAAATCTATGGGAGAAGAGAAATTAAAGACAAATGCGGGTAGGTATCGAGTCGCCCCCTGGTTTAACACTGGTGCTGCCATATGTTGTCATGAAAATATAGCAGTTTCCCATAGTTAAGGATCTTCAGATGGCCGGGACACATAGAAATTAGCATGGTGACATAGTAATTTTTTAGCATTTCTCATTTGTACATGTTCCCAGCTATCATAATCCAGAATTATTTGAAGATAGCAATAGAACATCAGTGTCATTTCGCAACAAAGTCAAAATATTGTATTTTCCCATAGACACCAATAGTTAAGCACTTACATTTCCAGATAGCCCTCCCATAGAAATTAGCATGGTGACATGCCATATTTTTCTGCATTTTCTCATTGCTGATATATGGATCTTATATTACTCTGAGTTATTTGCAAATCTCAATAGAATTTAGATATCGCCCAACTACCAGCATTTGTCTTTAATCACATGAAAGGGTACCGAAACCTGACCCCATTGTTCCCAGTTACGTAGGGGCTTCCTTCTGGTAATCAATGTTGCCACTTTGTGTGCAGAATTTGATTCTTTTGCCCTCTAGTAGTGAATGAGAACCCAGTGAGGTTTTCATATATGACAAATTAATTATGCAATATTCGCCCATCGCCATCCCATTGCGTACTGGACAAAGCTGTAGAAAGTGGCCCACTCTGTTGAAAACGTTTACCTAATTGAGAATCAATTTCTGGAGTGCTCCTTTAAGCTGAATGAATGATACCTAAACAAGTCAAACCTAATCCGCTTTTCCCGGTCAATATGTTTTACGTCATGTTTTCCCTCATCAAAAGCCTTTGGACAAAAAAGACAGCATCAAACAAAAAGGGTACAACGGTTAAGCTAATTGGCCAAATTACAGTGGTTCTGAAAGAACTTAATTGATCATAAAATGAAGGGGTTAGTGCTTTTTCAACAAGGGAAGGTTGCATTAAGATTCAGAGGAAGTGAACCTGTGAAAATGCGTGTCAAAAACACACAATGCCAAGATCACGTGACTCCCAGGTTAAGAACTATTCTCCGGTGACGTCACAAGCTCGGGAGTTGTAACAACACAGTCTGTGTTTTGTTTCTGAATCCAGCCATAATCGCAATGTTTTGTATGCTTAACCTCATCAGTGTCAATGCATTTTGGAATTGCAAAAAAGACATATATTTTCATTTTAACAGTATAAAGTGATTCTCTGCAAAATCGATGAATCCCTTTGCCTTTTACATGAATGAAGAAATCATTTGTTTAAACATTCGTATTAAAGAAGTACATATCTAGGTTCAACAACACTATGTTTCCTCTACGTTTTACGATGAATGAGTAGTTTATCTGTAAAACACATCTGATCCTTTCATCCACTTTTCATCCGTCTTTTCCTGCTTTCCCTCTCCTTCATGTTCCCGTCCCCTTCTCAATTTGTCTGAATTAGCCACCGAGACTGAGGCTGACGGCCAACCGCTGTTTGATAACATTTTGTGTCTGTAGCCAATCCGGTGTCGAGGCACCAGCGGATTAGCCAATTCGAGGCATGATATAGGCCTGCCCACAGGCGATAATACAGGGACCCTTAACTGGGCTAATCATTGAGGGGGGTGGGAGGGACTATGACTCTCACCCCATAGCGTTGGACCTCGCCTCGTCGTAACGTTCCATAATTAGGTACCTTTGCCATGGGCGATATTGTGGAGGAGAACATACGAGGCCAGGATTGGATTCCGATGAAGGTGTCTGCTAAAGGGGAACTTGGAGATTGGTAACCATGGAAACCAGATAGATCCTAGCTGTGATTTGCATATAAACCAGGGGTAGGGAAACTTTGGATTGAGCATCCTGGACATGTCTTGTGCAACGAAGAAATAAAGATCCGTAAGCGAAGTTCACTGTGAGCAGTTCTTTTGTACCCATGGCAAATAACATATTGTGACCTGGACATGCCTAAGCAATCCTGCTTTCCACTTCTGTATTACCTTTCTCCGTATTTCACCGAATGTACTGATCCCTTCTTGCCATGAAAAAAAACCTGGCAGTTGCTATCATGTGTAAGCCCCACCTCAACCCAATCCATTTAGGCTCCAGCATTCAGCCACATAGAAATGAACAGCAAATTGGGTTCGCTCTAGGCCATTAACACGTCCTACACCTCCGACATGTTTTATATCCTGCTCACCACACAGCCGATGAGGAGCCCCCAGCTATCTGTGACATTGAGTGAGTTTGTACCGTGCACACACCCGCCCAAACGTAGCGTTAACATTTGCCAATGTTAAAAAAGGGTAGACTCCTGGATGTTTTGTGTCTAAACCACTATAGACCAGAGACCTGTTTCACTAGTTTCGTGACATGTCTGTGAAATCATACAGACAGATTGGGGTTGTCTAGTTTCGTGACAACACAGGTATCTGCCCCTAGGAAAAGACAGACTCCAAACACGGTGTGTCTAGTTTCATAAGAATTAGACAAATCTACACATCACAGGAGTCACATATCATTTCAAGTTTATGATATTGTCACATTATGTCTACAGGTTTTTAAAGGAATTGAGATTAAATTTTACATACCGTAAAAAAAAAAAAAAATTCCAACAACGAAGTTTTTAAACGAACCTCAATGGAACGAAAAAATTATAAACACTAACTTTTACATACCGTTTACACGGATCGACCAATACTCTTCGTTATGAAACGTGACTTCGTTCTGTCTGTTCTTACTTGCACTGTTGCCGCCGCTTTTCATGTCTAACACTTTTTTCACGAAACTAGTGAAACAGGTCCTTGTTCAAAACAATACGTTCACTAGTGGGTGTCTAAAGGCAGTGGTTGGACCAACAGAGTGAATATTCCAAACACGGAGGGACTATAGCCTGCAGCCTGTCATGGGACCTGCAATTCGGTGCCTATCGCATTAGACTGTTTGGGAGATTGTACTGACCCTCATTTAGTGTGAATTCACAGCTCCATCTCAACCTCTTTGTCCTTCCGTAACATGCACCAGAACTATATTCAAAACAATCGAAATGCTCCAAGTATTTCTATCGAACAAGGGTATGTCATTCCATAGCATTTTACCTCAAAGCCTTCCTTCAATTGATTTGCTTAATTATTTGTCCAACACCCACAGCCGATATGAAATGAGCGTTCAGCAATAACGTCAGGGAAATAATGGGTGTAAAAACATCCGACGTTGCCTATCCATATCACGTAAGCCAACTTTATCAGAAAATACTTGATATGTGTTATATGTACCTCTAATTCTTTTGAATCACTGAAGAGAGGAAATGAAAAATAATTCCTCCAAGATCAATATGACCCCTCTCTACTATGCCCTTATCTACAGACCCCAAGGAAAGCGAATATACATGTTATAGGGACATATATATATACTTGTAAAAGGGTCTTGGAGCAGTTAGTTTTAACCTTGATAGACAGCCTGGAAGCCATACATGTAGTGAATATTTGAATACTCCTATCTCGACTGATTTAGCCATTACTTTAACAGAACTATGTGAGGAATGGATATCCGTCTCCGACAAGTGGAAACTAAACAGCAGGACGTTTTCCCTGAGAAGGGAGTTGTACTAAGAAAAACGTAAAGCGAAAAAGTGATAGGAAGTTTTCATCCTGCCGCGAGTGCGAGCTGGATACAATTGATCGTCGCCCGTGGTCTTTTCTTTTGTGAGCTGTTTTTCATTATAACCACTTTTTTTATGGTTAATTGGCAAGATTCTTGAACAGGTTAAGGCAACTTTATCAGCTATAAAGCTTCACTAGACAGGACGAAACTCTATTCCTCATGCAGAGTTGAGTTACTGATTCAGACATTTCTAAGGAAAATATGTTTTTCGTTAAGAGACAACGTATAGCCTCGGCTACATCTATACAAGCTTGACATCTATAGGCCCTGGAGGTTGCTAGTTTTTGTAATGTATAGATAAAGCTTATCATATTGCTGAACAGCTAAATCTCTTTATCATTCAAGCGGAGTTAGTTAAAAGAAATTATGGAACGTAGTCTCAATCTAGGGTAAATATAATTTTTCCTAAAGATGTATGGGGAACTGTACCATTCAAACTTGCCTTTGCCCAATGCACACTAATTAGCATGATTAATATATTTAATTAGCATGCAGTGTGGCGCCAACCGGTGTATCCAGCTGCTCTGCTCTAGTTTAGCATTCTGTGTGTTTAGCCAACCACCTGTCAACTGGCTGATAAAAACCTGCAACCCAACCATTTCTTGGGTACGCTTCCAAGGATATACTACAAAATAATCAATATTGGATTCTTGACAAGGATTAACTCAATCCAACGATGAAAGAGGCAGATTTAAAATGATATTGATCTTTGTAATGGAACATTAGATACCGTCTGAGTGCTACTTTCACTGATGAAATCTTGAATGGCGAAACGTGTGGGTATCATTTGTTTGGAATTCAAATTCTTAATCCAAAGCCGCCGGCCATTGAAGCTCCATTATTAGGAGGGGGCTGGATATTTATTTTAGAAGGGCTAATGATTTTCGGAATTTTAGTGGGGTTTCCTGAGCGATTTGTATATATTTTTATCTTAGCCTGGTATAGACTTCCATAGGTTCAACATTAGGAACTCATACTCATCAAGTTTGCGAGTTCGGTAACTCATACTCAATGGGCGATAAACAGATAAATATTTCCAGGCTAAGATAAAATCAGACACATATTCACAAATGGTCTGAGTCCCCAAGCGCCATCTCGTTTGGAGTGCTTCAGAATATTCACTCGGCTATCGCCTCATTCCTATCACTGCACACTGCAACTCGATGGCAAACAAGGACACAGACCAAACACCCATAAATGTCTTTCTAGTATTTCTAAGCATACCTCATATATTCACGTTAGGATTATTGAAGGCAGACTGATACAAACCTATTGAGGACACAAAAGGAGAACCCACTCCCCTATATGTCACTTGTATCACTGTTGGTATCGTGTCTCTTCTATCTCTTAGTATCATCTTTTTCCCGACGGCCTTCTTCACTTAAACTTTCACGTTTCCTTTCTAGCTTTCTCCCTTTCTCTCACCGGCGCCTGCACGGTCAATGTTTGCTCACACAAAACACATTCATCCCGCTCCCTTTACCTCATCTGCGGCTCAGAAGCCACTGCCTTTGCTACTGTGGCTTTTCCATTTGGGGGACTTCTTCTTCTGAGAGTCGAGGGTGTCTGCTGTAAATGAGCCTTATCTACGTTAAGATATCCGAAACAGAGCGCCACATGTTTGGTTTACCAGGACGTGGAGATTAGATGCGAAGGCGGTGGGGATGGCGGAGGGTTGCTTCATTGATCGGGTCCCGGAGAACACTGTTTCGCAGTTATCTCCTCCAACATAGGGAGATCCAGCAAGGTCAGCGATTGGATATATTGGGTAAACAGAGGCGATATTGATCACTGAAACACAGGGAGCCTAATGGAACCTCCCTACTCAGTCTTGGAGATGCCTACGACCAGAGTGGTAGAGCCGGAATAGGGCGCTTTGACTGGATGGAGGTGGTGGTGGTAGTGATGGAGGTGCTGGGGTGGTGGTGATGGAGGTAATGGGTAGTGGTCTACGTTGAGGTAGGTGAGATAGTAGTAGCAGTGGTGTAATGTAGGACAGTAAAATGATAGCGGTGGTATTGATAATAGGAGCAGTAGTCGGGATGAGGCAGAAGGGGGTTATATTCACGCAACTAGAAGGTGATCCACGCAAAACGGAGCAGTATGATACACAGATAGAGCAGCGAATAACGTTGGTAGGTCCGATATTGCTTCATCTGAAATCGCTCGATCATGATATACATTGCAGGCTACATACCGAATGTACTGAGTTGAAAGGGGCGCAAGGAAAAGAACAGATTTCAAACCATTTCGGATGTCTTAATAAGATCAAAACCTTTAATTTTTATGGAGTATTACTACATAGGGGTTTCAAGCCCCATATCCAACCTCATATCTTCGCGCCTCCAAATGACAAGATACAAAATGACCGAACTATTGTTGCAAGGCAAAGAGAGAGGGGTAATAGGAAGAGTATATGACCTGTAAAGTACACCCGGGGTAGGGTGTAGTGTAGGCTGAATCCACTCGAACCCCATGCTAACACCACCCCGAGGTGATCTGGGAGTGTCTGTACTGAAGAGGGGAGATGCAGGATTTGAGGACTGAATGGAACAGACGCTTTCGATATCAACCGTCGATATTGGCTGTGGTTGTGGTAGCTATGTCCGAGGATCCAGTCATGATGGGGTCGATTAGGATTCACGTAGCTTTGCGGTTAGAGGTAGCTTCCATGGTCTGCCGCTTTATCGACTTGGGTGGAATCATTTAAGACCTACACAATGCCCTTTATATTACATGTATATATGATTTCCTGATGTGGTAGCAATGTGAAGGAGCATGTGAAAAGTGACAGTAAAGACAAAACCTGGTTAAACAGAAACCACAGCAGGTGTGCTTAGGGATATGAAAACTTATTTCATAATATCACATACCCTGGGATTTCCTATCCATTTCTCTTTGTGTACAATATCATCATATATACAAAGATAAATTTGCAGCTGGGAGATAGGGCCAATCTATATAAAGAAAGGGGGAATATTGTTCGAAACCACAAAATCTTTTATCATAGAGAACAACCTTTATAAATTTGAATACCTACGCCCATGAAATCGCAAAACTATTTTCATCTTGCTCTATCATTCAATCAACTCACTCTCATCACCTCCCAGTCTATGGCTGGACCAAACCTCCAGACTCTGTAGCTGTCCATTTTCACGCAAATAAACTGTCTAAATGCATCAATGTTTATATGAAGAACTATTGTCACAATGGACATCAATTATTTATCTATTCAGGCTCATGGGGAGAGGGCGGAGTAAGCCGTCCTGGTGCTTGGATGAAAGAAATTATATGGGAAACACACACAGCCGCAACACTTACTTGTTTTACAACTCAGCCAACTGGGATCTACTTACGACCGCCAGAATGACATTCAGCTAACTTTAAAAGGCATTAGCACAATACACTCTCCCGCCGAATACGCTATCCATCATCAGCGGCACAAGATACCACAACCAGCATGAATTCACGTGGTAGTTTTAAGGAACATTAGGCACATCTCCCAAGTATATAAGAGGATATACGAGCACCCCCTCCCCTTAGGGGGAAAAACAAAAAGCTGAGTTACATAGATCATCCAGAGAAGAAGTGAGGGGATAAAACTATCTCGTTTATATCGCTTTTACTACTCCCTGTAAATTCAATTCAATTTATATAATTTATTATTTAACTTCCTTGTAAAAACATTCGCCCTCATCAGGCATTTTTACATGTATGGCAGTAAATTACGTACTGTGGTTGTAATACTCTAAATGAGTTCAGAATATTTTGTTTATCATGGATTGCTTGGGTTACTCATACAGTCAGTATACATGTACATGAGGACGTCACAAGACAATTTAGAGTAGGACTATACGCTACGTACTTAGAGCGTATTTGCGTAGTGAATTTAGTGTTTTTGGGTACACTAATAGTTCAGTCAGTTAAATACAGGTAAATGTTCGTTCCGAGGTGAGAATGAATCCAAACAGCTCGCTTAAAATGTATTGTAATCCAGGTGTCAGTTACATTAGTCTTATGGCTGTTATTTCAGAAGGTAGAATTGCTGGTAATAAGATTTGTCCATGTGATACTTATCTTGTTTTCTTCTTGCCCAGGTTCTACTGTGGAGTCATACGACTGTTTTGTTTTGGTTAATGCCATGAGATACTTAATTCACTACACATTTCACTTCGGGGATTCTTCGTTATGGACAATGTCACCCATGCTGTCTTCTCTAGGTAATGTGACTGCTGGTCTAATTGTTGTCCAGGGTCGATTAAGATTTTCTAAATTCAATTATCTGTATTTTCTGTATCTTTTATTAGACACTTATCCAGGTTCATACTGGAAAGTCGTTACTGCCACCTTAGAATAATCAATATTTTTATCTTTGGAACTATTGATGTCTCTAGCTCCTCTCCTGATCTCTAAAGTCACTCTCTAACAGATATTGATATATTATGGGTCTCGTTGTAGTCTAGGAGTGAGTCAATGGTGTTAATGTCCGTATATTCTATTTTTGAGAATACAATCGGTTTGGCAATGCGAATAGCTCTTTCAGCTGGCATTTGAGAATCAAAGTCTTAATCTAATAACTTTCATTCGTGAGCTATTATGCTGAGAGGTTAATTGTCTAGCAATGTCTGAAATATGTTCATGCAAGAGTCCCCCATTAACTGTACACAAAAGATGAAAGCTCTTGGTTTGTTCATATCGAATGAGCTGCTCTCTAGAGAGAATACCCTGCGGTATTTGCCTGGTCCATGAGAGGGAATATCAGTGATATAATCCAGACATGACTGTCAACCTACCTTCACAATACGATCTCCCGCTGTAGTCTATCAACAAGTGGATACCACAGTCATGACGTCATATATAATGTACACAAACAGTTAGCCGCTTTTGAAATGGCTGCCCTACACTAAACCAGCCGTATACGTCCTCAGCGCATTGGAACCATTGTAATCGCCGTACCAATACTGCAGCTACATACTACGGCCACTCTCTCCCCAATCAATGTTTCGCCTCTCCTCTCACCTCTGACAATATGTTTTAGTGTTTATTGAATCCAATATATTGTGCTTCAAATAGAAATAAACGGATCGATTTCCAGTCATCATACCTTTAAGAATTATAAAAAAAGAGAGAGGATGACTCTACAACAAGAAATGTTCACAACACAGTTGTTTAGGTCTGCACAGCCCACCATTTCTAGACCTCTAAATACATTTCCCACGAACAACTTTAGCCTAAATACAATAAACGCAAAGAATAACTTGTATGGAGTATGCCCTTTGGCCATGATGTAGGCCGCCAGTTGGTATATTGGCAGGGGAGTGTGTCATCAGTGTGCCCTCTAAAACCATGGTGCGGGGAACAGATACTTAATCACGACGCCTTATTTGCTTATCGCATGTCGCGTCGTGCTTTTCGCTCTGTCTCTGGTCAGCTTGTATTGCAGTGCCGGTCTGTTTTGTAACAATGGCCGAGGTTTGCGGTACCTATTGCATAGATGCCTTCTGTATGGGGCTCCAAAACCACCTCGTATAAGACATGAAAATATGATGTTTCCCTGCGTCCATCTGAACATGTCATTCTCCGATAGTCAACACTTAGGCCTGACGTCCACCTACTACGATGGAAATTTAGACCTACCGATATGGCGCCGATACAAAATGTCAAAATCGGTGCCATATCAGGAAGGTGCAAAATCGTAGACATTATGTCTAGACATGCCAATCCACCACGCATTATATGGGGTTATTATCGGTGTCTAATCGCAGAAACATTGGTCAACTGCCCCGATATCAGGTAACCTTCCGACGCGATTTTGATTTTTTATCGGGAGGTGCATCGTAGACCATATCGGTGCCATATCGTAGTAGGCGGACGCCGGACCTAAGTTTACAGAGCAGCCCCTGATGTCTTGGTGTCGCAATTCAAGGAAACATGTAATACTGCATTAACGTAGGGCCATTAAATTTGATTACCATTAAGGTCGATTGCTAAGCTTGGCTTGCCAGGGTCATAGCTGATCTAGGACTGGGTTGTCGACTATAGCTCCGCTAGAGATACCCGCCATCGATCTGTACATCATTGATTTTAGAGAAGCCATAAAATACTCCGCCATCCCGACTGATTTCTTTGCATCAGCCGTCATTTAAACTGGGAAATGTGTGATCCCGAAATCGCTATGCAACGATTCCCAGATGACTCTTCAAGGTCTGCAAATCGATTTATTAACGGGGCTAAATGACTGGACTAGGCGCTTCCATGTATATATTCCATTTCATCCTCTTCAACTTCGTTTCAATTCCGAGTCCAACATAGTGGAGCAATGGGGTGCTAGAATCTGCTGGGAGGGAGCTTACGTGGTTCTTCATGACATCACTATAGGGTTGAAATGTAATTTCAACTTATAATGAAGAATGCCATCCCAAATGTCGTCTGTCTCCATGTTACCACTCCCATATTAGGTGTAGTATAAAGAACTAACCGCTAGGCTAGCTTAATTACGAAATGTCTAACGGCGTTATGAAGAAAAGCTGGCAATTATGCTTACAAAACCTGTCCACCTTTTCTGTGAGTCCATCATAAAAATTGCAGCTGTTAAAAACAGGTAATTTAGATATTGAGGGCACACGGTAAATAACATTGATAAATGATAAGATATCTCTGTTTTGTTTTGCCTGCAAAGTAGGGTAGCTTTCAATTTGTAGTAATACTCGAGGATTTTTTTGCTGATGGTCCGCCATCGTACCTATAATTAGCTACTCTAAAATCAGTCTGTATCGTTAAACATATTAATCATCTCCGGTATAGGTTGCCATCAAAATACCTGCAACTATGGAAGGGGGTGAGCTGCCATGCCTCGGTAGCTGTAGGCCCTCTGCAGCTGTGGGGCTCTTACATCGGTCAACTGATACGACTCCCTTATAGGGTGATTAAGATCTAAGGGCACTCAAATTGAAATGTACCGTGACTAATTACATCTCTTACCCACGTAGCCGTATCGACTAATTCGCCATTAAACCTACTCACATGGGTTATTATAGGTACGGATTAAAAGGCCCTCTTCAAAGAAATGCCTCCCCTGAAGCATTACGAACACAGGAGGGCTGATAAGAATATGCATCTAGTTGTGGGTAAAAAGACATGCCCACCAACCACGTTAAGAGCTTGTTATATTCTGCTTTAAATATTCATTAAACTGTGTATCAGTACGTCCCTGAGGCGGTTTTTTCCTACAATCTTGGTTTCACGATGTACTAGATGGGTCCCCGATAATGGAATAAGATGATCATATATATTTAAGGAAATGTTTTGCAGAGAGAAATCCAGTGTTTATATGTGATACATTATTCTAGGAACATGCGCGCGTACACATTCACCAATAGGCATATATATGAAAACGCCTGTTATTTTTGTCGTGCTATGCCGCTGTGAAATACCAATGTGTCTTTGCTCCATCGGCTCATTCTCATTTCTCGATGGATATTATTAATAGTTGTTGCCAATATCATGGTATTTTGAAGGCTTCTCCCAAATAGAAACCTGAGACGACCGCGTAGAATTGAGTAAAGAAGAAGTAACAATTGTCTTCGGAAAATTACGTTCTTCCCTAGAGATAGAAAAGATTGGTTTCTGCTCAGGTATAAGCACGATCGTCTTCTCATTAAAGGTGTTTAGCAAACATATCAATATCCTAATCAAATCGTTTTGATTGGTGTGGAGATTGAATATATGCCACCTTAGATAAGACATTTTCTGATTTAAGAGATGGATAGAAATGTAAGAGTAGTAATTTACAGGAGGTAATTTTGGTTGATGGTTCAGGAAAAGGAAGGTGTATTAAGCTATTTCAAAGTCAGCGGATTTTGATATCTTTTGATGAAGTCTTCACACTGGAATTGCCAGTGCTCATTTTATCTTAGTAAATGTCTTGGGAAGGCATCCTAGAGATTATAGTGTTATCAGTTAATCAAAAACATCCATATTTAAAGCGCAGGAAATCACATTGGGAGAAATTTTCTCCGAGAACGGTACTCATTCCAAAGTTGATAACGCATTATCCAAACAATATTAATGAGAGCGCCATCCAGGCGGCACATTCCTGTTGGGAAAAATGCCATCTCACATTCCGTTAGTTCACATAAATCATGTGCTGCTATTTCACGTCGGTCGCATGTTCTATGGCCATACATAGAGATCCTAAGGCTACAATGTAGCAGGCAGTTTCGCAGCAGAGTACACTACCCTCTGCTCTACTCACACCCCTTGGAGAGATGTGTGATCGCGCGGCGATGAGGGTTCCAGAGGCAGACGTATTGACTGTCTGTGAGTCGCCTTGCTACACACTGAGCTACTCACGATAAGTGACCCCGCTATGTTCAATATCTGGCTCTCACAGGAATATAGCGGCCATCCTGAGCGGTCAGATTGAATTCTTGTTGATTTTCCTTGAGATATTATTGGGTAAATGATGGGGAAGATCACGTGCGCGTGTTTCACGCTTTGAAAACGGAAGACCGGGACTTACAAATTAGTCGTTATTTAAGGGGAAGGGCAACACTGAAAGGACAGATGCTGATTATCTAGGCTCTATCTGCATCGGTATATATATGCTGAGCAATAAGATAGATGCAATGAAATGCGATTAAATGAGGATACACATAGTTGTCAAAGTAAAAGCTAATTCCTTTAAATATTACGAATAAATCCAACTCTAAAATCTTATTGTTTTCGTTTACAAACAACCTCAATAACCTCAAAATACAAACACACTATGTTACAAATGAAATACAGTCTGCTCCTCATCGGAATATGATAAGTGGACTGAAGGGCGGAGGTAGTTAAATGAACAAATTCTTGTCAGCTTTACTCTGTCAACCCAGCTTTAGTCGCTGGGATATGAAAATGACCAGCATCAAGGTGACTCGATTCTCCCCCACGTCATTCGCCGACTTCCGGTTTCCCGGTAGTGTTCGCAAGCATGGACATTTTCCATCTACAATTACAGATAATGCAATCGGATAGGGCAAGAGACAATGTAACTGGACGGGCAAAAGCAAACAAGTCTTCTGCAGCCGCTTCAATATCTCTCACCCTTCAAGGAGCACTTGGAATCTGTACTTCATAATCCAATTAGCTAAGCCAGAATTACAAGAGTCACATTCCTACTTGTCAGAACAGGGTCAAAAAAGCGTATTCCGCCTAAATTTTAATTATAGTAATGCAATATTCCATCTAGCTTATCATCACTGTTATGAGAAGGTTAATGTGAGACTAATTGGTAGAATTTCTGAAGATGAGTTTTTGAAACGGTCCTTAATATATCACTACCGAATCATGAATGCCTTCCCGATTTCTCATGTACATGTGGTGTGCCTTATTATTAAATAAAATCCTTTAAAGATATTCTTTCAGACAAAATTATTATGTCGTTAAAGGGCCTCTAAGCGTCAGGCATCTGAAAAGGGAGTGTGTATTTCAGCAATTCCTACCATATCTCTCAGTGTACAAGGTTAAGACCTTGTTCCTATTCATCGTTGGATAAGATTAAATTATCAATATAAATACTTCTATTTCCTTAAAATCTCACTAATCTGTCACTTACCGAAATTGATATAGATTTTCCAATCTTTCAACATATCACAATTTCCGCTGTTACACCCTTTACCCCTCTACCCACATTATAACAATGAGTTCCATACAAACGTTAGTGAAAAACAGAAATGAGCTACCATTCCGTCAATCCACCTCATTCTGATCACAGGACGCAGTTTACAAGCAAGGGGAGATTTTTTTAATACAATGAGTGATACTAAATCAATCACTACGATTTACATGCGCGATACTGGCAAAGGCACTCTTGTAGAAGCGTTATTTAAAAGTGATTTAAATGTTATACTCTGTCTGACTGTAATGGACAGCAATTCTTTGTACAGGACAATCCCAAAAATCCTGTCAGACTGTATTCCATAAAAACCGGTCACTTTAGATAACCAGAACACTACAAAGACCATGATAAAATCATTTTTCTAATCGATCGCTAAATATCTTTTTAAAACTCACCCCTGATGATGATCATTCATTGCATTCTTGTGGGAAATAATCGAGCATGAGTATTTAGCGTTGGTACACCAAATAAAGTCTCCTTTGTAGCTATACATACGAGAAAGACAATGTTTTTTTAGTCTTTCTGAGCAAATCCTTGAGTAATTGTAAGTAATGTATGATTGCCCAAGGTTTTCTGCTAACAAGTCACGGCACTGGATGAGAATAGATCCTCTAGTGATACTTTCATGACTGATTTCTCCAGATCATCTCAAATCCTTAGTCTTTTGACATTTACTTTTTACATAATTCCCCTCCTCCCTCTCTTTCCCATTTTTCTTTCCCTCCAATCCCTCCTTTCCTCCGATTTCCTCCATACCTACTTTCTGCACAGCCCGCCTCACCTCAAACAGCGCCTCAACGAAAAAAACCCATCATGCGTCTGTCCTATGGCGGTATATCGGCGTGCTTCCGTTGAGCAGGACTGTGCTTGGAGTCCTACCACGTTGTAGTGGGACCATCTCCTGATTAACGCTCTCCCCCCGCTGCCGTACCCCGCTCACCGTTACCCGCCTGGAAGTGGCGGATCATATCAGGCGTGTGGGTGGGAAGCATATCCGAATGCAGATCAGATGACGCTGCCGCAGTGTTTCTAGTCCCCTGTCCCTTGTGGTGAGCGTAGGAATACATTTCCATGGCGCTCTGTTAACCCTTTTGGAGATACATGTACGTGTGACAGACTCCCCGTGACATCCCTGGATGTTGTTTGTGGGGCCTGCTTTCACGCGGTGGCAATATCCGAGTTGATATCACGATGAGACTGAAGCTCTATGACAAGTAAGCAATGAAGCACAGAGTAACTATTACATTTATTATCTCATCCCTGGTATTTTTTCTCCATAGAGTTAGCATCGGGAACTCGTATCCAAGGCCCATGAGATATTTAGGGAAAATATCTAATGGGGAATTATGTCACAGATGTTAGCCAATTAGTCAATGCGAAGGGTGAGATGAATTCAGAAACCCATTCAAGTTTAGGGTCACAGCTCGATCCCATCTCGTTTGAATATCTACGTAATCCACGCGGCTTCACCTTGTGAATTACTACGCGATTCAAACTCGATGGGATACAAGCTCTAATCCTAAACTTTCCTAGGTTTCCTTAAGGCCTGGCGTCCACCTGCTATGATAGAGATTTAGACCCACCGATATGGCACCGATACAAAAACCAAATATCGGAGACATATCGGAAAGGTGCAAAATCGTAGACATATGTCTAGACATGCCAATCCACCACGCATTGTATGGGGTTTTCATCGGTGTCTAATCGCAGAAACGTGGTCAACTGCCCCTATATTAGGTATCCTTCCGACGCGATTTTTAATTTTTTATCGAGAGGTGTATCGTAGACCATATCGGAGCCATATCGTAGTAGGTGGACGGCGGGCCTTATAGTACCCAACAATGCGCGGTTGGGCGATCGCACCCCTTGCCCTACTCCATCACCATCCAATTCATGTCAGTTGTGGACTGTGTTTATTCACACTGGACCCGGTCATTCGACTTCGGAATCTTTATTGGAATCTAAAACCATAGGCACACATACTAGGTCTAAACTCAAATGATAGGATGTATTGTCTGAAAACACTCTAAAAAGTTTCCCGTTTATTTCACGGGATTTCTCTGGCAACTGCGGTGCCAGGGCATTACCGTAAATGTTTCTGATCATAAATCTTGACTGTAATAAACTGTTACCCATATATATGAAAGTGCAAAGAAATATAGATATACTATATAACTGGCCTTTTAATATCCATACATTTGTATATCATATCTCTTGTTAGGAGGGTCTCTAGAACTGTTTTAATATATAGTCACCATCTTGATTTTGATCAAGGTCAAGGTCACCAAATGGAATGTTTCCACCCAGAATTTCACCCAATTTCCTATAAGGACTTGCAATAGTTTCTATAACTTGTTCTAATATGCCTGTATTTCAACTTAAATTATAAATCTAGATACCTGACACCATACCCGAGTTAAGCCCTAAAGATAGAATTCCCATCATGCACCATTAGGCCACAGCGAGGTCAAAGGTCAACATATATGTTCATACAAAAGACCAACATAGGCCACTGAAATTGTGACATATTTTTTCATTTCTCAAAAAGTATTTGGTGGATTTCTTATGTGCTAGTTGATACAGCGTAAAACACCAATACCACCACATATACCAATGCCTGATCTGAAACGCAATTCCCGTCATCCAAAAGCTATACCTTTGTCTCCCTTTCCTTGAGATTTGCATAAAAACAGCAATTACCGCAAATGGGTGAACTCAGCCTTTTCTTCCTGTTTTTTTTATGACTATTTCACGTGGAGGGTAGTAATAGGTTTACGGTGCTGGCTTGGTGCGGTGGTGCGTGGTCGGTCGGATCAGTGTCAATGTGTCAGGACTCATTCTCCAGGCCCATCGCCTATCTAATAAGCCGGCGGACGGAGGGAGGGGTGCGCGTTGATGCGCATGGATCAGCCACGGGTGGAGGCGAGCGGACGTGGGCGGGCGGCCCGCCTCCCGTGCCACGCCGCAGCTTGGGTGAGAAGACATGACTTGATTAAATAGGCTCTCGCGGCTTCTCTATTGTTGTGTCGGCTCTGTTTTCAATTTAGTGCTAGTCAGGATGCCTCGATCTACGGCGTACAAAATTCCCGTCGTGCAAAAACGAGGAGGTGAGGAGCGATTAGTCTGCGTGGCTCGACTATAAGCTTGTTTTATATTCTAGATGGGTAATGTCTACATCAATCTGTCTTGGGTTTTATAAATAAGGCACGGTGCATCTTACAAATATGCATCTGTTGCTAAAGGCAACTCGTATATATTTCAATTTTTACATAAATGTCCATGAACATAAACAGATCTGAGACGCCTATAGCGATATATACTACAATCAATCTATTTTATCTATTGCAGTGTAAGTGTGATCACAAAACATGAAATCATCATTCAAGGTGATTTTTTTACTCAAGGCTAATGAGTTTCAAAGTGGACGTTGTGTTCGCCATATTGACGCAGGAAAACCTTAAAGGACCGTACGTACAAGAAGTGATCTGCCAAAATCCTATAGGAATAAGAACAGAACTTATATTATAATCTATTTCTTCTCAATATTTCAGACGCAAATGCCTTACTATTTGCTTCGGGATCAGATAGATATTATACATATTGCTTTCGCACTAAATAACATCTAAATGGACCGAGAAGAGTCCACTTTGGTTTGGCTATGATGACCCTTATTTCCAAGAGCTTTAAGCTGATATAGCTCTGGGATGGTGTCAAATTCACAATATACTATTACCTGCCATCCCCATCACTCTAAAGCTCCCTATGACATACCACTCTATATGGAATGAGGCTTTAAAAGCAATGTAATGTCCTTACACACCATCTATGCATCATTTAGGGTCGTGCTAAAGCACTCAGAGGCGTCGGGTCAGAAATGTCACAGGTCAAACAGGAACTTGTTTTTAGAGAGGAACGGGAAGCATGACACTGCCGTACACCGAACATTAAGCTGCCATGGACCTGACTGTCCATTAGAAGGCGGTCCCTACCAAGTTTCTACTTGAGATTCCATTTACCTTTAAGCTAAATAAACAGATAAATGAATTAACTGTACCTTCGACTGCTTAAAAGCCGGGGCAAACCGACAAACTTCTTCTCTTTCCGAAAGGATGGATGCGAGCAAATGGAGCTTAGGACGCTTTCCTTTTATCTTTATTGGTAGAATTTTGGTCTGGGGGTTTTATATACTTGCAAATAAGCAATGGCACAGGATATTTTGAGAATAAACCTTTCTTATCTTTACAACTAGTTCTTCAGAATCATTACATCTTTTGTTCAAAAGTAGCTCTAAAGACTTAACTTATCTTTTCTCATTACTGGAAACTGATCAGGCTTGTATTACCCCAGGTTTGCCTTTATACATGGTCTCTTTATCGGTCTAAGTAGCGCTTACATAATCATCTGCTTGTGGGAAGGTCTCAATAATCTCTATTCTTACATTATGCTTCCGATATTTGATAGTTTGATTTGGTTTTTGAGAATGTAGGTTTTTCTAAAAGAGAGGAGAGGAAACAATTCCTCTTATTATTACTTCCATGTACCCGTTCATAGACCTCCCACAAACATAGGAAATGTAGTATGTGGAAATGTAACATCTGAATTTTCTAATCGTCATGTCATTTCTCCAGACTTATTGTACAATTCAAATAGTCTTCCATTCACATATTTCACATTTCGTAAATACCTTTGCCGTGAAGCGACGGTATGCTATGTCAGCACTGTCTCTATAGAGCTACTCGCGATCAGGTATAGATGGGAAGCAGTGACGACTGGAATCCTGTGACTGGCCGGGAAGCGGGCAGCCAGTGAATCGAATGTTATGGAGCACCAAGTACAACCCCCTCCTCAATCATCCTCTAAGTGGAGGAGAATTTCAATGGAGCGTGTTTGAAAGCGCTGTCAAACGGGCAGGACGAGGTGGCCCCTTCACCGCCACTGAGCAGCTCTCCGAGTGACTCGAACCATACAGCCACTTGCGAGGTCCTCAGGACTGCTAGCGGCTCATACGGAAAGCTGGGTGAATATAAAGGAAGTTCCGAGCATTATCTCACCCCTTGTACAAGTTTAGCCATAGGAATAACATTAGAAAAATATACTCAACGATCACCCTGGTAAAGTTACAATACTACGCCACGGCCGTGGCGTAGTGGATTTGCTAAGTATATTCCGATTATTCTGGAGTTGTGATGTTATTTAAACGATAGAAAGGGGTAAGATAAATCCAGAACCGCACTCGAATCGTATAAATAGACAATACTCCACTCGTTTGGCTGTGCCATAATCGTCACTCGGCTTCGCCTCGATGGCGATTGCGGCCCGGCCAAACTCGTGGAGTATTGTCTATTCATACGATTCTCGATGCAGTTCTATATAACTATATATCGAAGAGCTGCTATAAACTTTGTGCTCGGCAACTTATTCTCAAATAATCAGCAATGCTTTCATTCCAAACCTACATAATCCGGTCAGAATAATGAGTTATTTCTTAATTTTAATAACACTTGCAAGTATCATCAATCTCTTTTTCCAGGAAGCTACAAATTATATTAGTGAGTGTGAATGCTCGGATTTTACCAGGTTCAAATGGATACTGACAGAATCACCTTCTTAGTAAAAATCACTCTTTATGCTCTAACTGTGTTTCACAAAGTCAATATAGTTGTAATCGTTATAATATAGTTGTAATCGTTATGTCTGGTTTAATCTTCCACTACTTTCAGATACATGATTAATGCTTTATCTTATCACTCAACCTTGTTTCCCAGGTCGTGCTTCCACGTCACACTACGCCAGCCCCAATCTCTCCCAAACAAATTACAGAAGGACACCCTTCTTATGTCTATCACTTTTTCTTTTGAAACAAATATTTCAGACCTTAAAAAATTAGTTTCGCGAGAAATCTTTCTTTAAATTCAGCCACTCTTTCTTTGAATTCAGCCACTCAAAATGTCCGTCATCGCATATTTGCGTAAGATGGACAATGTCGAACCTCATACATGAGGAATAAACACATTCGTCGAAAATACATTATATATTTAGTCACTGCACTAAACCTTACCATTCGGTAAAACAAAAGTGCAAGAACCTTTGTGATCGAGATTCGGAGGATATAGTTTCGTCGCCCATTGCCTTATAACATAGGAATATTGTAAAACCGCATAATATATAAGTATTCCTGCTGTACTTGTCTCGTAACAGTTCTTCATGTGTTCAAAAACGCAAATTGTAATAAGCTCGCTCTGGTCGAAAAAGCCAATATTTGTTTCCCGAACAAGAACACAATACCTTATCAAGGGTGAAAGTAAAAAGATAGGCACTACCCAGGAAATTACAATTCCGTGACCGCAAATACTGACACTGCTTGCAAAGGAAGGTGATGCCGAGTGTTCTGGTTATTAAGCTGAGGTGCCCTCAATATCATTATGTCCTGTGCAGTTATCCCTGCCCCCGTGACATCTCACACAACGTAAGGGGGCCGTAGAGTATGGAGAGTGTAGATGTAACTGGTTTGATCCTGTACAGAATAGGTAGATGCGTATGATTACTCGTGTGTGCTATTTTGTTTATTAGGAAAGCATTTAGTCTGTCCTTTCTATGTTTGAAATGTCTAGAGCTATATTTGAGACGATACTCATATTGCCTGAAATGTAGTATAGCCTATCAGTCAAACTATTTTATACAAGAAGATGGACTATGACTCACAAATAGAAAATTGGCACGTCTTAACGCAGTTACACCTTTTCACCGGTCTTGCCTTTTTCATACTCTATTCTCACATATTATGGAGAAACCAAACAAGAGTTAGTCGAGTTGTTTTTTTATTGCACGACGGCAAGATCGTGTATTACTGCGCGAAGCGAAGCTGAGAGCAGTAATACACGATCTTGCCGGAGTGTGATGAACAATAACACGACTAACTCGAGTTTGGTTTTGAATTTATCCTACCCCGCCCATCTAAATTACTTCTACATTAACAAATATCGTCATTTGTCCAGTGTATCCCACTAGAGCGATATTTTTCATTTTTCTGAACTCCAGACCGAATACAGTGACCCAATGTTAAGCCTATGGAGATTTTTATTAGGGTTAGGATAAATACCTTGCACCCTCCCTCCTCCATCCTTCCTTTTACTCCTATTATCATTCCGTTGATGATGAATTAGGATATTTGCTGTACCAACAGCCCCTGCTATATAATGGCGAGATCCAATTTATTAGATGAAGTGTCTTGAAGGAATGATACAGAAGGTAGAAGTCCTTGGATGGACCGAGAAATTCATCCCAACGATAATGTGTGTTCGGATATGTATGCATCTACTGTGCATTCTTTACGGCCATGCTTTTCATTATTATAGTTCTTTTGAAAACTATAGTTGTGATGTTACGGATCTCCAATGCAAATATTTTTGGAATATATTCCATTGCGCCGATTTCACTCCCGATGTGGTCCAGATGTACTCCAGTTTCAGCCCTGGCACCATAACTGGCCTCTGTCTGGTGTCTGTCTGGAGGCCATCGACGCAATGGAACAGGGTATTTGGGCGTCAGCACCAAGACTGGAGTACATCTGGACCACATCGGGAGTGAAATCGGCGCAATGGAATCAGGCCGGAACGTTTCTACCACCCTACCATTCATGAGATTAGTACTCCCATACTTCACATTGTGTCGAGCTAGTTGAAAGCTAAATTCCAACCCTTTCACCCTCGTCACCTCGACCCACGTCCCCTCCCACTCACCCATTGCACCATATCGCCGGGCACGAAAAACCTCCCCAGTGACCTCATCGGATTATGCCTCCTAATCCCGCGCTTAAAACGCGGTCGTTTGTTTATCCGCGAGCTGCTCGCAGCTAGGTGCGAGCTGCTCACACTGACCAGACTATGATTTATCTGACCACGTGGATCGCCTCCCATATTTTCTCAGCGCGGTGTTCACCTATCAAGATACAGGCGGGGGAAAGGAGAGGAAAGGAGTGGCAGGGGGGAGGGAGGAGAATCCGTTCATCATTTACTCCGGGGCCCCTGGGCAGGGCGAGCCCCGCCACTGAGCCAACCAACGTACACCTCGGCACACGATGTCGCTTATTCCTGTGTGCGTAATGAATGCAGGGTGTAAATCTATTCCCACGTAATCCGTCATGAAATGGTAATAGGAGAATCTAACTCGGCCATGATTTATGATGGGTGCCGGGCAACGGGAGAGAATGAATCCCGTTCAATAGCCTCTTATAACTCCCGCCCATGGTTATCATTCGGCCAGTCCTGTATTGCAAGCACAGACCCACGCTTTCTTCATGTGTATTGGTACACATATTGGTACACATATTGGTACAAAGCTGTGATGTGATATGTAGGTGAGACACAATATAAAATGAGGCAAAATCCAGACATATCGGCGATAGCAAGACTCTAAGATTAGGAAACGAGTCGATCCTACATTTGAGCGAGTAGGCCTTGGATGTCGATCGCGCAATTTAGTTCAGCCGCATCGCCACCATTATCAGATTAAAAACAAGCGCTCATATTGTCCAACATGTATTAGGTGTTTGAAAGTTCACCAAAGTATCTCTAGTGTCAGTGGTTGAACATATACATTTAATTACTAATCAAAGGATTTGGAACAATTAGAAAGTGTTAAGTCCTGTGGAAAAACCTTTTCATCATTCAGGGACTGAAATCGTAAATGGTTTTGAAAAGAATATTTTGGGAAGAGAGCTTTTTCCTTTATTCTGGGGGTTTTGCCCCTCCGCATCCCCCTAATTTCTTTCATGAAATCGTAAATGCGCCCAGCTAACATGATGGGTTATCAAACCTGAGTTAATTAAGGCACTAAAATTATGAAGTTGCCTGAACGGTGCGAGCTCTCATGATATGACCAGGCTATCCTTTCGGTCATACAGAGTCAAATTCCCGAGCTTGATTTACTGATATTCGGATGTGTTATGATTATATTTTTTTCACTTAGCCTCATGTCATCCGATGCCATTTAAGCAGATTTCCTCCCGGTCCGTTCGTGCTCGATGTAAAGGGTAGCTTTGCTCATAACATTACCGAGACTCTTAATTACACACAATAAAAATCTTCTGTATCGGTATACAAATTGCTGTCATTATGAAATATATAGACAATTTATAGATGGTTTTGTTGACAGGCCGGCGTAGACCACGAGAGGTTTACGCGTATAGTATGACGTCAACCTCGATTGATGTTAAGAGCCGCCTGTCCTCAAAACCATCGTTTGTTGCTTTTATTATGCATCTTCTCGGATAAATAAACCCAGGGATTGCAATATTAAAGGACATATCAATAGAGATTATTTTATTTTGCTCTATCTCGGATACATTGTCTCTGATGCAACATAAAATGGGTCTGTATCCGTATAAGATGCTTATGGTATCTAACAGTGTTTAATCAATGGGTAGTGGTTTACTGAGTGCCCATCCATTTTCGTTTCAAGAACCCAATTCCTCCTATACTTATATATCTAATAGATTAACATAAACATAAAGAACCGGACTTACACATGTACATGTTCAAACTTTGGTGACTCCAATGTTTCCCTTGCAACTTCCATGTATTGATCCACGGTATCAAAGGACACTTTTCCTTTTAGGTTCGAAGTGCTCTTTCCTTTCAGTGTACATCACTGTAGCTAGGCAGATTTCCCTGGGGCATAGTATATTGTATCTATTGGAGATAGAGGGGTCCACTGAACACTAGCCATAGCCACAACTACTGCAAACCAGTCATAGTAAGAAGTCCCGCCATTCTGATTGAATCAATACAGTCAAGCGATCACTAGCTGTTATATTCCTTTCCAAGTCCTCTCTCTCTAGCGGGCATTGGGCATCCTTCTCACAATACAAGATCTTTATCAGTTTAGGTGATGCTTGCCGGTGTGTTTGATTTGATGCCACGGCTGTCCCTTGTCCCGGGGATTTCCCTCTGTCTTACCTCTAACCGACCGAGGGCTGCATTTTCAGATTGGATCTTCTGACTTTGTATGGACCTGCTCTCTGTCTATCATTTTGAGCGAACTCCCCGAACTATTAGGGTCAAAGGTCGATTACTCCTTTGCACAATTCAATTCAAATCTGCAATACGGAAGGAAGTACTGGAAACAAAGTATTGCCCCTCTTCAAAGCAATTGTGTGTTCAAGGGTTAAACCTTAATCCACGCATTAGCTTCGACTGCAATCATAGTATGTACATTGTAATTTTGAAGAGTCTATATTCTCGAACTAGTATCCGAGTCAATTCTCAGCTAATTGTATGTGTTTAAGATATGGTTAAAGAATAATATCCTTGAAAGTAAGTACGAGGGCCTGGATATTTAGTCGGAAAATTCTTTCTATTGAAATTCCTTATCAGAAGCAGATAACCCTAAGAGTAGTAGAAAATAAAGGACTTTCTCTTGGGCACAACCTGGTCAGGCCAGGTACGCACAAACACACAAACACACACAGAGACGAATATGTAATAGAAAAACGCCAGCTGCGGATGGAGGCTGGCAGACAACGATACAGAATTTCGATCACTGCCGATGGCCACTGAGGGGTAGGGTATTCTGGAACTGGCGTTATCAAAACAGACTGACACTACCGATATGATTGGGGTCACACAGGTGTCATTACTGGCGCAGTTGGATCAGGCTTCATCTGGGGCAATATTGCAGTGTTCCGCTGACCTCTTGACCTACATGTGCATCTGATACTCCACCCCTTTGGGCAGCTCCCTACAGAACCGTCAGTCAGTCACTCCTATGCCTATGTGATAATGTGTACCCATTGATTGCCTCAAGTTACTCTACACACCACAATAGCGGGATTTCTCTCGGGCCATTTTCCTAAAGCCACTAGGTGCTTCGACTTTTATGGCGTCAGTCTTGGTTTATGGACCCAGTTGGCAGCTATCCAAAGGATGCCACTGTTATAATTCCGTGCGTAAACGAGGTAGGAAACGAGCTGAATTGCTCATGGGGAAATCCCCTTTGGAAGACGCGTTAGATTGGTTTATCGCAGAATGGACTGTAAAGCAAACACCCACTGTATCCCGTCAGTAGCCGCCCGTTGAAGTCACTAGGGCGTTGGGGGAGTCTCTTAACCCTTTGGCAACGCTTGACCGTCCAAAAGACACACTTTAAGACCTGACAGGTTTCTTTTGGTTTTTTTGTGTGTGGTTTTAGGGGTACATCAACTTTCGGCATTTAATCTAACCATTTTAGCTCCGTGGCACCATAAGATATCTGGATTCTATATTTCAACCAAAATGAATAAGTTCATCTATCTTAATTCTATAGTAATTTTCTTTTAATTAATAGGCAGGGTGATATGTAGCATTAATGTTTGATATCACAATAATAGTTTCCCTTCTCATGTGTCATAATGTTTGATCGCATTCCTAACCTGGAGTACCTGGGTGCAACATGGATGTGATGTTTAACTATGACATTGTAGAGAAAGGGTTAACCCTTTCTGGCAAGACAATGCCATATGGCATTCCCCAGGCCAGGGCCGGACAATGCCATATGGCATTCCCGTATGGAATGGATGAAACACTCTGTATTTGTTCCTTTGTTACTTTTTGAAAAATTATCGCAGAATCATACAAATTATATGAGATGTTATGCTAACTGTTGCCAGTAGGTCTTTAAAATATCAGAAAGTTCTGATAAAAAATACAGATTTACTGGAAATTTTAAATTTGTAATTCCTTTTGATAATATTGACTACAAAAGCTGGCCATGCAAAGGCCCAAATTGGTTCTGGTGCCTGCTATAGTATGGGTACATGGTGAATGATGTGTGGCTCTTGAAGGGTTAAGCATTAAGGGGAGCGGTGTGAAGCATTACTGGCCTAAACACCAGGGACTCTCTGGTGCTTTAATTACCCTATTACATATTTAGTTGCTCCCAGTCGACGGGCCAGTTCCCTGGAGTCACCCACTTCCCCACATCAGCAGAATTTCAACCAGCCCCTCTAACCTCTCACACTGACAATCAGCATGTCTTTCATCTGCCGGCCCACCACCCTCTGAGAATTTCTGAGGACGTACTGCTACAGCCGGGGTGTGAAATGTGAAATCGGCCTCGTCTGTTGCTTCCACCTTCTGCGACTCCTCCTCTTAAAGCGACTCAAAACATACGACGGAACGGTTCGCCTTGGATGAAAAATAGACAGACATTCTTTATCGACGTGCAATTAAGTCAAACGGGAGTTTGTCTTGCCTCGGGAAAGCGGCAGGCATGTTAGGAAAGAAATGATTTTATACGCAGCCGAAGCGCACGCAGTTATGGTTTGGTAAATAGGAACCGGAAGTGTTACCGTTCTTATCAGTGGATGCAGATGGCTGACACCCGCGGGTGGCTTCGGCCAACTTCCTTTATTATCGCCCATAGAGGAACGCGAGGTGTCAGAGCTGTGACCTGCAGGTGGCGGCTCCTAGCGACCACATATTACGCGGCCCGATAAAAAAAGACTAACTTGCCGCTAAGCAGGTCTGAGCTGCTCCCAACTTCCACGAGTTGCTGTTAGCAGCTCCACCTGCTCGATCCGTCGTGTGCTGCTGTGAGCTGCAATGAGCAGCTGGAATCATCTCCTCCCAACTGAACACTCTCCAAGGTTCTGTGTAGCCACAAGGTGTATCGCGTAGCTGATAGCTGAAGGTTGCACTGGAATGGTCACATGGAGTGAGCCAGCCAGCCGCTGACCTATGTAGTAGCAGTAGCCGACCCCTAGACTGGCTCCAGTCCCTGCATCCTATGGCTACCCTCCTCATTGGGATACAGGGACTGGTACAATCGGTAATGGTTTTGGATTTCTGGCGCTGTTTAGCTCCAGTGTTCCCAACACTTTTCATACAGATATCCTGGCTACTGGTCAGGATATCTGCTGGGAGATTGATACCCTCTCACTTTGATCTTAATCGGGTCACAGTCAGGAGTAGGCGAAATTTATTGCTATGACAACGCAGGCGGCCAGGGAACTGGAGGAGGGGAGGGGGGAAGCATAGGAGGAGATGTAGGGTTACAGGGAGCGGCTTGTGGCCGTAAACAGGAGATTCTGTTCATAGTGGATAAGTCTTTGATTCATGGGCCAGTCAGAGAAGGATACATACTATAATGAACTTTATTCTGATTGTGTTTAATCATTTAACCCTTCAAGAGCCACACATCATTCCATGCCCACGAGAATGCCATATGGCATTGTCCTGCCATGGCCAGGGGAATGCCATATGGCATTGTCCTGCCATGGCCAGGGGAATGCCATATGGCATTGACCTGCCAGAAAGGGTTAATGAATGCTCATAATCAGAGACTTGAGCAAGTCTACACCACCCCCTTTGAGAGCTGACAAGATCCTGATGGCCCGCTTCAGGCACGAGCAACTGCCCTGAGTATGGGTGGAGGATCTTTGTGCAGGGACCAGTTTCCTTTTGAAGGGAAAGGTGAGTGGGGTACAACGTATAAGCATAGGTTAGATCAGTTCATCAAGAAGGCCACAAAAGAACTTCTAACGCTGTAATTGATAACCGTGTTTGTGGCAGCAAGATGCCCACCATTTGTATATGTTAAAATATACTTCACTCCACGGATATTTACATGATATAAATTGCATAGTTTTAGTTGATTTATTGGATTTGTTCTGAGAACTATTTTTCGGAAGACATCATTTTCCAGCACGTTTTTAATAGCATTCCCATTTCCTCGCATTCTATCGATTTGTTCTCTATTTCTGCGTGGTACCTTCTTGTATTCCACAGCTTGGTTTGAGTTGAAACGGCACATACCCACAAAGACACAGCCTAGAATAGCACCAACGGATTTCTTTCCAGACAGGGTTGCATGCAACAAGTCTACCATCTCACGATACAATGCATGACAACTGGTGTCCCCCACATTACTCACAGACGTTAGTAATACGGCTTACACGAGATAGGGCATACAAAAGGGGAACCATGGTGTAGTGGATAGTGTACTATACGGAAACTGGCTTACTGTGTTCGTACGACAAAAATACGCGGTGAAATTAGTGATCACATACTTCCTGATGCCGTAGGCAGAGGGATGTATGTGATCACTAATTTTACCAAGTATTTTGATGTACGAAGACAGTCAGCCTGTTTTCGTATTATTATATACCTAAAAATGGCGATATTTTATCTAGTCACGTGATCGAATACCCCGTACGTCACACTCTGACGTACGGGTATAAATACGCCATGGGTAGGAGCGGGCAGTATACGTAGTTCATACAGCCACAGGTATATAATAATAGACTTTGGTTTTCACTGTTGCCTTACTAGCCTCCTTACCTCATGAATCCAATCTCATTTTCTTTTGCTACTTCAGCTAACACTGCAAACACACAAGTTAAACAAACCTAGATTCTTATTGAAATGACAGGTAAGTTATAAAGCAGCAGAGTATTAGGCCCTTTATAGAGCTGCGTACATACTCACACACGAAAAACATCCAATCACCCTTTGATAGTAGTAGATCTAAGAAGGGCCTTTCTATGGGGACATGTAGCCCCCTTATTTGAACTAATCGACTTTCAAATCTACAGAATCGACCTATGCGTTGTATTTCAATTTGAGAGAGGGGAAAGCTCGTAGTACGTTAGAGGTAGAAAGAAGAGATGAGCTGTCTGTAATACAGTCAAGAGTAGAGCTGTCTATTACCAAAAGTGAGTATTCGGGGTAATTTAATCTATGCGTACTGTATACTCCAGAATTAAAATTTCTTCGTTCGTCCGGAGCGAGAACAGGTTCACGTTCCGATCGTTGTTGATAGAATGATCGTGTCAATGGTATGTCCTAGAGGGAAAATATCTGCCGCGTCTATTCACTATTAACTATCATACTATTTGAGGTTTATTTAAAAAAAATAAAAATATTATCAGATTTCTTTACCCTGGTGATTGATACCCATGCATTTATTTCATATCTGGCAATATATTATAATTAAACTAGAAAGTATCTAGGGAAAACTAATTCAGTGTGCCAAGATAAAGAAGGCGAACCAATTAGATTATTATCTCTTGCTAAACGAGCCGATGGATGAGTTTAGTACGGGTTTTTAGTAAACTGACGTGTCCGGGTCCGTAATCTTGGCAGACTATATAAGTATTTCCTCTATCATATACCTATTATTATCATTAAAATTTATAACTTTTACCCTAATTTCGCAAATGCAGTCCCTGTCAATTCATTGCAAACATTCCCGGCACCTTTAAACCAGGTCCCTCACACCAAGGCCACATACCTTTGTTGCTGATATTTACATTCTACAAGCACAGCCTTAAAGCCTGCACCCACCTACCACGACACCATTCCGATTCTAGCGTGAGGTCTGGCAAAATCGTGGTAGGTGGAACAGGTTTCTGCGATTCACTCTACGATACCCCACGATAGGCTGCGATGAAAACGCCAATCGTAGAGGTCCCGATAATTTCCAACATGTTGGAAATTTCGTAGCCTGTCGTTGGGTACCGTAGCCTGTCGTTGGGTACCGTAGCCTATCGGGAAGATATCGTGGTCAGCGCGTATGATTCACCGATTGGATCACGACAGAGGTCTACGATTCGGGGACCTCCCGATAGGTCACGATTTCGCCATTTCAAATCGTAGCGATCGGGAAGCATTTCGTGGCCTATCGTGGTAGGTGGGGGTCCCCTCATACGGAACGAACAGACTGGCCAAAGGTTTGGAGATTGATAACGGGATATAGATGCAGCATTATAGCGTAAATTTCATGTTGTCAATTATCGACACGCTTAGAAGCACGCATAGCAACACATATTTACGTCAAAGCCTGTAAAGATGTGTGTAGTTTATTTCATACTGTGCCGTATAGGGATTTATTGCACACTCTGTAAATATTCTCCAGTTACTAGTTGAATAGCAGAGATTAGTAGCTGCAAGAAATACGAGCATCGGTATGAATCGGATCGCTCAAACGTGACCTTTCAGACCGAGGAGGGCTATCATTAGAAACTATTGAACGACATATGATAGCATGTAGGCGATACGTGATTCAGGTATTAATTCTTGGCCAGTATATGTATCATGCTACACTCCAGTATCGCAGTGGTTATTTTAATCTTAACAAAAGTCAAAGGGCGTCACGTTAACAGCAATACACTTACCCGAAGAGGATAATGTATACCTTTAGCGTGTACCATGAAGACCGACAGCAAAGTCTGGACAATAGCAATACAAACAAAACAATGGCAATGTATTTCTTGCCCTGGCCACATGTACCATTTCGTTATACTACTTACTATGAACTGCGGTGCATCCGCACCCATACTACTTACTGTCAGATCATTCGATAATCTAACGAGGCCTGCCTTTTGCAGGTGTATAAGACACAGTGCAGGTGCACACGGCATTCACACCAAGATATACGTACCAACCTAGAATTGACCTTGAACCCTAATGACGTGTTACGTGCAAGACGTAAGCTCAAAATGAATGAAACAAACGCAAAATGCTGAGATTCCTGTAGCTCGGTTGAGTGTGTTTAGGACGGTGAGGGTATACATACACTGGACTTGGACTACAGCTTTATGCTTGCACTCCTTCCCTTACTTATTTTGCCCAATTTTCAAGTGTAGGAGTGATATTTCAATGTTTCTAATATGAGATTGTTGTTTTTAATTATCATAATTATACGTTCGTGCCCAAAGTGTTAGCACACCTATAATGTTGTATTTTGGGTTAACACCGCAGCAATCAGACCCTACTGTAGTCTAATGAAATTGAATTTATAGGATGGTGTTCCTTTTCACACGTTATGATCGACACGATTTCCCTTCTTTCTCCTTTGTTGGTTTATGAACCTGACCCGGTGTTTACACTAGACAACTAAATATGTGGCGACTGTAGATCGTCAGCTAATAGTCGTCAGGCGGTGGCAATGTCCACCGCAAAAGTCGTCGACCTCAGAATATACCCGAGCGTTTACACTGACGACTATGAGTTTTCACAGAATCACCGCCCGTGTAGACGACTAAATCAAGCCCGCTTGAAATGACTGATCTGCAGTCGCCACGTGCTTAGCGTTTAGACTAGACGACTTCTAGACTTTTACGGCTGAAAATCGTCAGAAGGTGCAAAATGCAAGAATCGCCGTTATTGTAAATACCGGGTCACTCTACCACTAGTTTCCTCATACTGCTAGGCTCTTATTTCATGTTAGCTATAGGGCACAGGGTGATTGCTAGTTCCACCATCATCTGCAAGTGAATTGTAAGATAGCACCACTGTAGTCGGAGGTCAACCAAAGTTATCAGTTGTTATAATCTATAGATAATATTGAGACAAAGATAAAAAAGCCCCCAAAAAATACTTTTTATAAAATCTGTTGATAGTCGGTCCCGCCACCTGGTGTTTTAGATGGCGTCGGGGGGCATACGCTTCGTCTTTAAGTCCATAACTCACTCGCATCCTTAACCAGAACTGTGATGGTTCGAGTCTTTATCATGAGCCTGAAATGATAACGATACTCGCTCTGACGTTTATACATATACCTAGTACCTAGTGAAGCTGGGTATGCATGGTACTTGACCAGCCCTTATAAGCCTGGAAACACAAAGAAAGAAACGAAGTGGAGAGTATGTTAGCTATTGTCTCATATTTCACCTGGTTATTGCTTTTGAGACGCTAAATCATCGGTGGGATATATTACAATGAAATATTATATTACATACGTTTTTGTTGGCAATTCCAGAGATCGCTTCCGTTACTGGTTTGTTATGTCCCCTGCTTTAGGTAGTGCAAACACCCATCTTTTTCGTTAAGATGTGCATGACAGGCTATATAGTATTTCCTACTTAACTTTGTATGGGTGTGCTACCTCTCTTGATATAAATGAATAGAAATAACCATGAATCGCTGTTTTCTAGATTATAGAACATCTATGAGTGAGTTCAGGGAACTATACAAGTTCCTATCATCTTCAAGAACCAAAATCAAAGTTAAGTTTTGATTTCATTCCGTATGATGAAACTGGCCGAACCTTTCCGGTGCAGTACAGAAATGATGCACGCATATGGTGGAATGGTGGTAATTTTTAGTTCATAGATGAATTAAATCTATATCAGGTGTAGAAGTTAAAAAGCAATTTCACGCAGTCCGTTTGCATTGCACACCATTGTAATTAGGCGCATCGCAAGGGTTGAAAGAGGCAGGGATGGAGTAGAAGATAAGAGAATAATGCTCACACAGTGGATGATCCAGGCTGTGTAGGAAACTAGGTCATGTCGACAGTATACTTGACTTGCTGTACATTGTGACATCTCACAATGTACTGCACAAAAACAAACTGGGAACAAATGTCCATCATTCATAGATGAGCGCGGAATGCCAAAAAGGGAACAATCATAAGACTCTACACCACCCGATGTACGGATCAAATATGTCGGACACCAGCGGGTCAATGAGGTACATTGTGTACTTTAGTCTGTAGTAGACTGGTCATGGTCAACTGGACACTGCTCAGACACATCATGTCACAGAATTGGCACATAGACAGTGAGAGGGTTGGTTTGTGCAGTTCGCTATTTATTTATTTATTTATTTTTTAATCAAGAAGTGTTTATTTCACCAGAACCAAGCATAAGTACTCGTCCCTACAAGCGGGTCGATCTTGCATTGGTCATACAGCCTTGAGGCTAATACCTAAAAAAACACATTGAAAAATAGTGCCTGAGGAAGCAGTCACACAACAGGACAAACTAGACAGGACAAATACACAGTCATCTTATTATGTTTCCTCCATCAGTCTCTTTTGAAGTTCCATTGTGTATTCCTTTATGTTTATCTTAAAACTATATCCATACTTTTTTTAAAGTTTCAGGGGGACTTTATCCCCTAACTTAATTCCTAGGTACAATGAAATGATATATTTATCAGTATTCGGTTAGCCATAGGTATGATCGGGCCCCAAAGAGCCCCGGCTGCCTAATAGCATAGCTGCACTCTCAAACAACTATTTATGATTGTATATAACAACTACTTTCCAGATTTTTCCGCTGTCAGCGGAAAATAATGAATGATCCATACGCTATTGGCTATCTTTTATTTTTGTATACAGACGAATTGTTTTGTAGGTCTGCGCAGGCAAGCGAGAAATCCATTTTCACAGGGTAGAGAAGAATATCTTCACGGATTTACCGGATTGATTTTGCGATTTTTTTTAAGCAAAGGTTATGCCTGAAAAGGACACATAGTTCACAAAATACAACCTGTATATAACATTTCTGTATATCACTAGAACTGTGAGGTGCTTGTACTCGGAGCAGCATACATTATAACGTGTTTTGCAGCCCATGCACGGCCACCCCCTTCATAGGGAGATCGCATGTTTTACGCGCTCGCGGAACACAGAACATAGAGAGGCTGCTCATTTCTGACTGCATCTGTTGTGATTGTGGAAACGCATTCAACACATACGCAACATGTTACACTGAAGCCCACATGACGGACAATAACACTACACTTTAATGGCTTCTTCTACCCGCCATTATTTATTGCCATTAATAGGACGCCGCCGCTTGGAGAATGCCTCCAAGTGAAGTGTGTTACGATACTAATGCACTCCAACGTCCCTTTAAGGGGAAGGAATCTTTTCTATTTGCTTTGAGTTATGCTATCGAAATACCACCGGTATCGGGGTTGACAAAACCTTATTGAGTTAAAAATAACATCCGCACAAATTGACTGCCTTCAAACATGTCTGGTTGTCGGAGGAGGAATATCAATCTGACGCGGAGGAAGCAGGCGAGAATGTAGTGCGACAGGAGAAGTGTAAGAAAAAGAAAATTGGAAAGGAGAGACAGAAAGAGGGAGTCATTCTTAATGGTCTCCAGACGATGTGTTTGAGATACAAGAGCCGGCTTCTGAGAGCACACACACTCACTCTCTGAGAGCGCAGTGTTTTCTCTCTCGACAACGAAACCGTATGATTTCAGATGCTATATGCCTGTATCAATGCACATCCTATATAGACGTATAATGCAGGCATTATATAAATGAATGTAGTATAGCTGCGTACGTTTCTAAGGTGCCTCTTGTAGATACACGCGTGTATGAATGTATATACTATGAAGCTATAAAGGTGAATTGTACATGGTGCATGGTAAATATTGTGAACGGCTCCTGTGACTGCTGGCGTGTATAATGTATACTTACGTGGACGGATACGTAGGTGCATCCTACAATTTGTCATATGCATCTTTGTATTGTTGAGTACATATGGATTTTCTTATTGTTGAGTAATAGTATCCACGCTTCAATTTACCCTAATGCTCCAGTTATTCCCACTCACATTTGTCAGTTCACGGCCCATGTTGATAGGCATCCGATGAACATAATTTGAAATAAGAATTTTTATTGGGTCAGTTCGCACACTTTTCAGTCATGGTCTACCACCTTCCCATGTCATGGTCTACCACCTTCCAATGGTACATAAATAGTCTGAACATTGACAATTTGGGTACACAATTTGGGTTACATAGTTACAATTCAATTGTAAGTAGAATGATATATAATACAGATGATACAGTCACATTCATGAGACGATATGATTGATTAAGCTTTCTTAAATGCTTCTTTAGTGTTGGCTCTCCTTATTACTTCTGGCAAGGAGTTCCAAAGAACTCTACCATGGTAGAGTGGTGCACGTTCGACAAATTCAGTCTTAGGCCGGATTAGACCTTGTCGTGGTCTCTGGCCCACTGACGTTCACTAGGGACCTCATATATGCACCTATGTATCCATCCTGCCATTTTACTGACACATATCAAAAGTGTAGTATTTCCCAGGTTGTTTAAGCAAGAACATGCAACGAGAAATACCTCAGAATTATTGACCCTTGAACGTATTGGTGATAAACTGCATTTAACCGACAGGCTAGAGGTAACCTAGGGGAGAAAATTGAGCTGTGGGCCATAACTTAAATGGGTGTGTAATATCCACCACAGGGAACAGCAATGTACTGGGAGGAAATAATGCAGGGTTACGACAGATTGATCCTGTCACACTTCATTCTCGCCTTAGACAAATCCTGCGGAGATTCCTTACTAGAACGCAATCTGCTCATGTGAATAGCAGGGTTCCATTTCCCCGAGATGAGTATTATCCGCTGCAATTATCGACGACGGTAAACCCTAAGCCTGCAAATGAGGATCACAGGTTTTCCCCACCTTTCTCCTCGAGGGTAGGGTGAGTGTTTACTAGGACTATGCCTGAGACTATATACCAGGTGTGTCCTTCCACATGAATCAAAGACTGGCAAAAGCAGAAATTGGCACTTTGCCGTGAGATTTTTGTACCAAAGGAGAATTGTCTGAGATATGGGGAAAGGTCTGAAGGACACCCGTCTGAGGTACATTTGTCCCTTTGTGTAAATCCTGCTTCAGGTTTATAGACAATAATCGATGGTTTTGTGGACTGGCGGCCGTAAACCACGAGAGGCTGACGCGTAGTAATACACGAGCGCTAGGGAGTGTATTACGAGGTCAACCGCGAGTGGTTTACAGAGCTGCCTATCCACAAAACCATCGTTTGTTGTATTTATTATCCATCTTTTCGAATAAATTAAACCCATTAATTGTCATATTGACGGGTATAACAACAGGAACTATTTCTTTGCTCTATAGCAAAAGGGACTATTTTTCCCGTATACCATGGTTTTGAGGCCGTATACCACAGGTTTGATTCCGTATACCACAGTTATGGTATATGACAGGTTTTATACAATGGGTCGTGGTTTACTGAGTCCCCATACATTTTCAATAGGGGCTTTGTATACGATGGATAATAAATGTAAATACAGTACTGATTTGCAATAACCAACATATGGATTGGTGATGTTTGAACTAACAGTGATTATGAAGAGATTGAAATGATTAAAGGTTCCCATAAGCAATGGTATCGTCACAAACCAATCATTCTTTCATTACTTTATTCATCAGCATGTCTCACAATTGGGTGCGTGGTGTGTGAAAGCAACTGTATTTCCTCGGTAGTGAAATAATTAGATTAAATTATTGTTTCTAGGCTATAACAGGGAAACGTAGTAAATGTGATAGGATGAAGCACTTAATTGTAAATCATTCTCTTTCGGTAGGTTCATATCAAAAGGGAACCTTCAACCTACCATTCATAAACTCCATAGATACGTCATCCAGTCTTTCTAGTTATTTTACTCTATATATACAGCAATATATATCTGACGGAGTATTGTGTTCTTGAGCATTCGAGGTAGTGAAGCTGCATCTCAATCTTATGCCAATAATTTTCCTGGGGATTTCTTAGCTCTGACAATAGGAACAAGTTCTTGGGTTGTTGATCTCTCTTCTCCGTTGGGAATATCATATGATTTAGCCATTGATATATTAACTAGCGCGAAAAAACATATTTATATCATAAAGATGTTTTAATTTCGAACGATGAAAGGCACATATACAACCTGCTGTCGGAGTGAAGTTGAGAATAGACATATGAGTATAACAACGAGTAAATTAGAGAAATGTGATTAAAAATGACATATAAAGATATGATATTCAATATCAGTCCAAGTAGGGTGGGCGATTGAAAATGTTTCTTGAATAGACTGTTGGCGGCTGATGAAGTATGCCGGGAATATGGCGGCATATGAACGGCTTGATTAGGCGCTGCATTATTAATAATTATACACATCAGTCATGATAACAAAGTATATTATTTGTTCACTTAAGATACCTAGACTATATGAGAGTGTGGCGCATAAATGCAAAGCCTGATTAATGATAAATTCACTGTCTGGCTCCATAACTTCTACTCGGAGTAGACACAACTTGTCTATTAGAAGACACAGCTGGCCCTTCGTCTTCTGAGTAGTTTCTAATTAGGTGACAATCTGATGGATCATATCTTTTTATTTAAAGTTAGTGCAGTTTTAGGTTACTAATCTTTCGTCCCAGATACTGTTTCCATCGACATCTGGAAGCAGAATCATTTCGGTTTTTTTTCTTGTCTTGCACATTAGTTGAGATTGCGACTATTCCAACAACACGTGCCCAGCTGTGTCCGCTGAGCTGCATTATGAGTTTCTGATGCGTAGAGCAGCTCGTTTGTAGTAAGAGAATACCAGGTTGTCGGCACCTATTTGTCCAAACATTAAGAAGCACATGGGGTAGGATACATCGCATGCCGCTTAGTTTCCACTAATCCACTCCCCCCCCCCCCACGTGCACGCGGAACGAGCAAGGCATTTCCTTTTATTCTCTGAACAGGTTATGCAGTTATAACTTATGTCACGTACAGTAGCTAAGGCCTAATCTTATAGACTAGCTAACCCAGTGACAAGAAAAGAGAATTCAGAATATCTCCTATTCTAAATGAAGAAGACAGATAACCATACACAGATGTGTATTAATAACATATATTATAACAAAGTATACAATTACATAACAGTTCTAATCAACATACAAAATCACATTCACTTCTGTAGTGTTCATATGATAATACAAGTCCTCTTTGGTATAGCAATACTCACGGTCTTTCACTTTCTGTTATTGTCCACTGTCTCCTTGATTTGTGGATATGGATGATCCAAAGCAGTAGCATATGGTGGTAGCAGTCACTCAATCTCTGTTCCTCCAATGCTGGGGCGATAGCAGCTCATGTAGAAAAGCCCAATCCTCAGTAAAGGCCTCTGTAGCATAGAGTCCTATGGTATTCAAGCCTCCTCCCTGCAGTGGTGGTAATGCTGAGCAGCCTGGAGATGTTGATGTCACGGTGTCTGGGTTCCAAGTGAGCTGTGAGTGCAAATCTGCTTCCTTATATTCCCTATCGGGGGGTCAGTCCAAACGAAGATAGGGGATTGTTAAAACACTGGGGGTGGCAGTTCAAATGATTAGGCCTTGACCACTATCTAGAGCGAGAACCTGTTAGGAGGCACCCTGCGATTTTCTTAATACATACATCACACTTATGACTTCACAATCTTTTTAAAGGAACTGACACGTACGATATTATAAACATATGTCTTGATCTCAAGTTGAAATCCATAAATGTAACGTGTGGAGTGACTCTCCCTACTCAAAATAACTAACACAATATCATCTTAGTGATTGAGGGAACTGTTCGCCGGTACAAATGTTTCATTGATATCAAGATTAGAGATATCGTTATCATTCTCTGATGACGCCCCAGTATTAATCTCTTGTCGTCTAATTGCCCAGAATCCAAATGAGAATTCCAAACTATAGACTTGGCATGACAATAGGAGTAACTGCCAATTCCCAGCCTTGTCTTCAATATCTTTGTCATTAGATACGCCATGATACCATTACATATTCCTCAAGAGGCCTTGAGGCCTGGACGTTTCTATATATTGGTTATAATACCTTATGATTATAGAAAGCAGTATATTATGATTGATTTTGTCTGACAGTGATAAAGAAGTCTAGATTCTATTCCATAGCCCAGTATTGGTGGACTTGCCGTATGAGGTAATTTTGAAAAAAAAGTTCTGATATGACCTGCTCATTGTATTCTACCCTAGATCCTTATACCTGTCAGGGATGTTACAAATGATGAGAACTATACGTTAGCTATGCCATGATATATGAGTTCCGTACTGTTCGACGGTAAAATTTCCTTAAGAAGAACGATGATAGCTTAGTTCCTCCTATATCATGTGATAGGTACATAACGCGCATTTATCTACACTGTAAAAAAATTCCTGTGAATTTTACGGTCTTTCCCTGGCAACTGGGGTGCCAGGGAAATACTGTAGATTTTATGGGTGACCGTGATATACTTCTGACCGTAAATTTTAACTGTCCTAAGCTGTATTTTGCTAGCGGTTTAAACCTGTTATATTTCAGACCATAAATTTTAACTGTTATCAACCGTATTTTGAAAACCTGTAAATACCAAGGTGCAAAGCTGTATGAAATATACTATGTGCATGGCCCTTCAATAGGCATACACCAGAAATTGTGTTAATGAGGTTCTTGGTAACTGTTACATGTAGGGAGCCTTCCATAAAGTATATATGCAGAATTTCTGAAGTTTTAGACCCCCCACTCCTCCTCCCAATCTTGTATGCAATAGAACAAAGAAGGAGCATATATGCAGAATTTCCCAAAACCTTGACCCCCCCCCCCCCCACCCCTCAGTGAATATTGACTTTATAGATGGCCCCTAGGAGATATTAATATTATGAATACAATAGTGAATATTTTGTGATGGCTGGCTTCATATATTCCATCAGCTTATTGACTAACAATATCATTCATAACTATTATCAATGACATTTCAACATCTATGTTTTTCAACTCTGATGTTATCAGTGCAGACTATTTCACAGGAATACTCATCAGAATCTGAGAGTAAACGACTGCCTTTGATGTGGTAAGATTAAGTAAATCCTACTTATGTTTTAGAAATGTCCTATCAATGTGTTGTTTAATCCTCCGAATAATACAAATGAAATGAAAACTTGAGAATAAATGTGCTCTAAATGACAGAGACCTCACAGGAGATAGATGAATATCTATTACACATTTTGATTAAGTTAACTCCTGCATTTTATTCACCGCTTTCATTTGTAGCTGATATTTTAGTTCTTCTAAATCTAATACATCCATATTTACTGTGTTATACTGTAAACTGACTGTAGAATGGGTGGATTACAGTCCTGAATATGTTTACGGTTGAATACCGTTTTTTTATACCAAATATACAGTATGGAACTGTGGATAAGATTACGGTGATATACCATCCACATTTACGGTAGTATCTTGTATATTTTACTGAAATCTTTTACAGTATACATAATATCATTTCTCCTATGTCTCACATACCATTTCACACATTATATTAGAATAGGCACAAGCTAGTGCACGGTAGGAACAGAAAAGTGATAGCAAAATGTTAGCGCCAGTGACCTGCTCATAAGATGTGTTGGGTATATCCGTGAACAATCAGAATATAGGGCTTGCAATCTTGGTTTTCTAATTGATCAATTAACAATTGATTAGACTTGGGCGAACATAGAGAGCTCAGCTAGAACACATTATCTCCATTCCTTTTTTTAATTTAGTTTAGCACCTTCACATTTATCCTTCATTGTTTTAATTGATTCTCCGCACTTGTCCATTCTCAATAGACTAATCCCCGTCTAGTCTGTATTAGTAAAGCGGAATTCCCACGGAAGGATCCATGTACCTCACACGGTATTTGAACTGAGACAAATTCGACTGCGATTCTGTACTGGAACATGCAATTGGTGGCGTCTCATGTCTCTGAGATTAACAGGGGTAGTTATCGCTGACATATTCCCCTCCCAAAATACAGAATCTCCAGATATTTTGATTTTAAACATGTTTAAAATTTGGGACCTTTTGTGATACTCATACACCCACCGATGAGATTTAGTTTTCCCAGTTTCAGATATGTGATAGAATCAATATTTCCATGAGATTTGGAAAGTAAACAGAAAGCGGGATACTGCTCTGTGAGTTCTATACAATGGGAGAATTGTCTCAGACTGGGGAAAAAGGTGCGAAGTACACCAGTCTCAGGTGGGAATTCTAATAGTGTGAAGAAACCTGGGGCCCGTTTCATAACCCAGGATCGTACATTTAGACCCTTTTCTTTACGCCATAGAGACCCAGGGACAATGCGGGTCAATTTAATTCAACATTTATGGACGACATTATGGACGGCCAATATTGTCTTAGCCAACAGACTTACATATTATTAGACGATAACCCTCGTACGAGGTACAGAAAAGGGTCTTCATGTACGATCCTAGATTTTGAAACAACCCCCTGAGTACTCTGCATGGACGATCACAAACTGCACAGGACGAACCTTTGGGTTTATATATGTTTACACCATGGTCTAGTTACTACTTACGTCAGTGTTTTCTGGTATTTTCTATACATACGCCCTGGGTAAATATGACGTATACAGCATGTTTCTGGCGTATCTACACGGACCCGTGTAACGTCCGTATTGGGCGTCCTGCATAGACATAGCATCAATTTGCGTACACATCGAAACAATATGATATACAAATAAAAAGCTTTACTCACTGTTATACGTAGACACCTTGTCAGCAAACAGACTCCCGCCGATGCACCGTCGATGAGCCCATAAAACGTGTGCGACGATCCCGTCTTTCTGATGGAGCCGGGCCTTTACACGGCCGTCTGCCGGACGGCCGCCCACACGGCCCCCTGACACAACAGTGCTCAACTCCCTACCTATCTATTAACCATACCAGTCTCCTTAGACGATCCAATGACAGCTTGTGCTTTATAATCAAGGTATGGCCAAAACCTATGGCGTTTTGAAAGTTAAAAAAATATATATTATTGAAAAAAAAACTAAGGAATGATGGACTTATTATTCTTAATTGATCATATGATACACAATCGGGATTTGGAAAAAATTTATAGACTAAAAAATGCTAGTATAAGTTTGGATTTTCCATGAACTGACAAATGTCAAATGAAAACGAATCACTGGTCCCCCATGTGCAAAGATGGGAATAATCGGACATTGGATTGAACAACGGTAAATAAGTGTAAATGATACAGAAGCAAATGTAGATATGACGTCCAATATGCTACTCGTGTATGCCCATGGTGCCTTTTCTACTCTGAGATTCTACATGAAAACTCAAAAGGTTCACCCTTTGCTGGTTCCCTTGCCTCTACCAACACGTATGATTGGCATAGGTACAGGCTCTGTTAAACTTGCCCAGTCCCAATATCCCTCCACCCACCCCACACTGCAAAGTACTTTATCTTAACGTTTCTGAATCACGAATGTCTAGAATCAAGGTATTGAACAAGTCGAAGGCTCTGGGTGTTTAAAGGGACTTTGATAGGCGTAATAACGCTAGAGTGTAAGACGGTGCACCCACCAACGGCGATTGAGCTGTCATTGGGCCTTATTATTGTCTTCCCCTTTAAGAAAAAAACAATTATCGGGAGGTTAGACAAAATCGTAGCATTGTACCACACTTCTCACCCTACGATACACACCGACACGCCACTATTGGTTCCCGACACGCCACGATGAATAACGCGAATTGTAGGCCTCTCGATAAGATCGAACATGTTCGATATTTCGTAGCCTATCGGTGTGTATTGGGAACCTATTTAGGAAAATAATTCTTACGTGTGAAATACGTGGAAATAATAGTTTTATATCGGAATTTTATTCTGGACCTCCCGATACACCACAATTTTGCGTCTATCGAGGCGTCTATCGTTGTGCTTCGGCGTTGGTGGGTGCACGGTCTTAACTAGTGTGTCCAAGGGTCACCAAAGCTCTCAATACCTCAAAGGACAATGTACTGTGAATTGGCTGATGTCCATTAGCTGAGCCCACTAGTGGATGACCCGGAAACAACTGACCGGTTCCTTGACCCTATAGCCTGTGCCACTAAAGCGCGGTCGGTACCTACGCTAATCGTAGGCACGTGGATAGCGAGGCAACCAACATGGAGCGAGCAGGACTTATATAGCTCTCAAACTATATATCATTGTGTGACATGGGAATTATCAATATTGAAATAGGTGACACAATTTCTTTCCGCAAGAAGAACATATTCAGCATGGGATTAAAGCTCAGTTTTACAACCGTTATGGTGTGCTAGATCATTTTTATATATTTTCCGTTCCAGGTAAAGAGGTTTAGTATACGATTGACCAGATTCAATTACATTACAACGTCTAAAGAACCGAGGCCTTCGTTTAGTGCAGGGCTACTTCAAGCAAAACCAGACAATAGAGGACTTGCACAAATCACTGGAAATCGATACCCTACTTGTGCGACGGAAGCCCCAATTAAAGAAAATGATTTATAAACTCATAACATAGACTGGTTGGACACTGATATACGCAAAACGCGAAGTAACTTAAAAGTGAGATTCAGTATTCCATGGCAGCACACATTCAGTTCTCTGTTCTGTATTCAAAAATATCTAGGAAAATTAAAGCATGTACATACATGCTGTAATTCTCCTCGATTTTTTTTAATATACATTTTGATTTTGTTCTCTTTATATTTATTTTTTTGGGTTTTCTTTGGGGTGTTAGATCTAATAGATTATTTCTCACCTTGGGCTTGCTCACCTTGTACATATGACCCGCAAATGAAGAACAGGGTTTCCCCAGATTATGAAATAAACGCATCTGAAAATACAGAAGAAATTGACAAAGGAAGGGTTTTATGATATCATCAATTAGTTTCAGTTTGCCAACTAACAGGTTTAATATAGTAATTCCCTTTATCTATGAGCTCCATGTCCACGTCCCATCGACTTTGCGATACGCTGAAATTGGACCAGACTTGAGTATTGTTCTCATTTATTCTGCCCTATCTCATTAAAGCAAAGCATCCCCATTTCTGGGGACACCCGAGTTATATTGCTGATGAATGATTGGTTGGATTGATATCGGGCGTTGCAGGGTTTGCTGCTTCAGGCTTCACCGACGACCTGTTTACAAGTATAGACTTTTGTATTGTCATGATTTTTCACACTATGTCTGCCTCTGTCTCATGCCTTATTTTTACCATTGTGCTTCCCCTTCTCCTATGAAGGATGTATCTCTCTCCATTTCTGTCCTTCTTTTCACAGGAGATGGAAAATCAAGAAAATTGTAGTGAATCGTGTTCTTTCATTCAACACTTCTTCGTTCACAGTCCGGTCCACCTTTCAAAGTTTAATTTTCTATCTGTTTGTTCCTAGAATCGCTTTATGTTTACATCAATATATCCCAATCCTTTCTCCAACTGGGATTACAATTACTCTATATTCAATCAAGACAGTTTTGCGGGCATATTACACGGATGTCGTCTTATTGTCTCTGATTTATTTTAACATGAATTGCGGAATAAGGGAAGTGCTCAATTTCAATCTCAATCGCTCCAATATACAAAAGTCACCTCATGCCATCTCACCTCGTATCGTACTACTAGCCCTGATATGACCCTGACATTGTCTGCGCACTTAATGACATCCAAGATATTGGGCATTGTGAAATCTGAAAGGCTATACCTGACATAGGCCATCAAGAGCTTGGTCACAACCAGCGCTCTATTGTTTCTTCTTTTTTTCTGGCTCATTCATCTGGTGAGGGTTCCATAGCTGTGTGTTGTCGCTCAACAAAACCTTTCATATAGTTTTGTAAGACGCAGGAGAGATGAGATGCCAGTCTACGAGGGACAGATCCAGCAACAACGAAAATCTCATTCGGTGACTTATCTCTTTTCACGATTTTTCCATGCAAAACTCTGACACTTCAACTGTCAAGAGATTTGTTCTGAAGCTCATCTTGAAAAAAGATCACATATGACTGATACGTTAGGATCACTCCACATACGGAACCTTATTGCTGTATGGCATCGGTTTCTGGTCCATATCACTGGTATACATGGTATGTAGCAGCCCCCTGTGTGTAGTATCGAGTGGACGGGGAGGCCTTCATGTGTGGCAGTATTACCACAGCCGCCCTGCGAAGGGCCAAGATGAGACAGGGCAGTAAGTGTGTATAGCAGGCGCCTTCCTGAGGACTAAAGACCTGAACCATCTGAGCTCCCAACACACTGCGTCCCGATACGATAGACCCTCCAGGGCCCCGTTGCTCCTGTTTTTTTGATATCGCTAGATATAATCGGATCGTAATTTTATTTTTACGATTACTTTAACGATCCGACTAAAAAAGCATTGCTCCAGTAATATCGGATCGTATCGCTATATTTCTGTGGTATTGCTAATTTTTGCGATGCGATTATGATACAACAATTCAGGGGCACATATTGAATGAGACAGGGGAAGATTAATTAGTTTTTATAAAATTAAATACAGATGGCACCAGAGTTAAAACTGACCTGACACCTGTTGGTGTGGATCGCCATTTTCTATAGGTAGAAGAACAAGGGGCGGGGGATCGTAGTGCCACCAGCCATCGTTATTCAGAATTTCAGACAAAGCCATCTCTTACCAAAGTATTGCGATCCGCAGACGATCCGCCCTGGTGTGAGGGTCCGCGTAAAAAGTATCGCTAATAGCCGTATTTATGCGATTACGACACGATCCGCAAAATTTCTGGAGCAACGTTTAGCCCCTCGGATCACTATTCTGCGATCCGCAACTCTGTCGTAAACCTGGAGCAACGGGGCCCAGACGTTACTAAACTCCCTATTATCGTCCCGGGTAAGTAAAGGTTCCACTTTCGACTGGCTGGCCACACCATGAGCGCATGAACCACAGTTTTATAATTGGAGAAACTGAATATAATTTCGGATTTAGATGTAGAAATAGCTGGAATTTCCATTTCTGGCATCGGATTTCCAAATTGAAGATTTCTGAAAACTGTTAAACTACAATAATTGTGGGTTACGGGTTAAGGGTCTATCACCATACAACGTCGGCAACAGCGAACACCAGATCCTGTAAACAGACTGAATTATCAATATGGTCTATATTATGCAGTACCAAGGTTTGTTTATTTCTCGTGTGTATAGACGTCAGAATAATCAAAAATATATAATGATAATATCTTGACATTTTAGAGAGCTATTTTTGAAGACAAATCTATAAATAATAGAAACAGTGTCCAATATGATATAGGGTTCAAGTGAGACTATACGTTTGTAATGTAATGTTAATTGATGGACAGTCGTGTTATCTTCTATAAAATGAATAAGAATACACATATGAAGTGACAGGTATAAATAGATAAGGCGCTTTGTGTTCCATAGTAGATCAGGTGACACATACACAATATTACCATGATGCGTTGTCGTATTCTCGGTTGACGCGTAGTGAATATTCTGAGTAATAGTATTGGGTAGTGCGTAAAGCAGTAGGTTTGACCTGTACAGATTGCACTAGTTTATGGACAGAAAACAGGGGACGCGTTTGGAATCTTTATGTTGACGCCTACCAATATTTTATCGGGAACCTAAAACAATCTGTTGGTGCTGCTAAATGTAATAATCGGGGGGGGGGGGATCGCCTGGTGTAAACGCCCGCTAACACTGACAGAGACGGAGGGCTAGGAAGGGATGGGCAGGGAAGACAATGATGAAACATTGGATGCCACGTCTCGCCTTACGTATATATACGGAGGCCGTCAACGTATGGCAGTCTCGTCGCATTAGGCCGTCTGCATGTTTGGCTGGAGCGACCCGTCAGTTCCCACCAAATCGGCAACTCCGTGGTTACTGATGGTGTCACCATCGGGCAATTTTTGAGTTACAATTCTGTTCATAAGATAGCGTTACACTGTGGCACTTAACAATAACCTAGGTTGCGGTGTTTGATATTTTTAGGGTTTATGTGGTACCATATCAACAATTGCAGATAACACACGCACGTCGTTTAAAGAGGCCTCACCTTGGAAAGAGGGATTCATATGATTGGGCTTCTTGTCACATTACATATATGTTTAGGCGTATTCCTTCATACAAGTCGTCGTCGTTTATTTGTTAGTAGGAGAGCCATATTAAATCAGGTGAAATGTCATTTGCGCTGTTGTCCTAGTCATTCCCGTAGTCATTTTTTGTTGTTGCAAAATCTTCACTATAAAATATGTTGTCTATCCGTCGCCAGAATGTGTTTATCCCATGAATCAATTATATGACTTTTTCAGAAATGGGCGATGATATCAGCACACCAACAAAGGCTTTCGGCACAGAGTGATTACTAGTTCTGCCATCATCCGCCAGGAAAATGCAAAATAGCGCCACTGTAGTCGGGGGGCAACCACTGTTATCAGTTGTTAAAATCTATAGATAATATTGAGATGAGACTAACATTCCTCCATGGCAAGCTAAAAAGGATTCTTAATAAAATCCATTGATAATTGGTCCCACCACCTGATATTTTGAATGGCGTTGGGGAGCAAGATGGCCGCCCACATATCATAATAGTTATGTGCCCTATAGGGTCGACTAGTGGACCACTATGTCGGTCTATGTCCTCATGTATTCCTTGTAATAACATTCAAAATGGCGGAGTTAGGACCCTAACTGTGGAGGGTGCTATATGCCTGACCACCTTGAATTAACGAATGTCGTCTGCTGGGCTGAGAGCCCCGCACGACATGGCGTCTGACAGACCCGCCTTTTAAGCGAACGGCGGCCAAATGGAAAAGGACGCGGGCACCTGATGAGAACGAAGTGCGCATGCGGCTAGGGCCAAAAGATGGCCGTCGGTCCTACACTGCGCATGACCAAATTCTTGTGGCTTCTTTTGGTACTTCCTTTTCCCTTTGGAACGAGATGTATGAGGCTGAATATATGTATGTGTGTGTGTGTGTGTGTGTGTGTGTGTGTGTGTGTGTGTGTGTGGGTGTGGGTGGGTGTGTGGGGGTGGGTGGGGGGGGTAATAGCGCAGTAATACACAGCCAGCACTAGTGATATTAAGTCCACACAAATTCCGTGATTATTAGCTGCATTGAGGCCTGTCTATAAGTGACATCGACTTTAACAGCTACTGATTCATCATGAACACCATTTTAATCAGAGAATGAATTACTATAGGGATATCCATATCATATCTGCCATGGAAACATATTGCCGCTACATACTATTATGAGGGTGCTCTCAACTGGAACTTTTGTTGTGATATAATGCTATCTTTGGTTAAAGTAGCCTAGTAACGGTGCTTTGATCAAATGAGTTTCTCTTGAACGCCCAGGTTTGTAGAACCAGTGTTATTCCTTCCAATGACGGATGCGGCATTTATCCGTCCACAGTCTATAACACACACAATAAATGCCACTAAATGAAGGGTGAGACATCAAAGTGCCATAAAACCTCTATGATGGAACCAATCTGGCAGTATAATGTTTCATTGATGAGGTGTATTTGGGTGGGTATCACACCATAATAACGTTCATGTCTACGACATGGCTTCTGGAGACGAGGCGAGTCCGGACACAGATTGGGACGAGTGTCATATACGGACCTAGTGATACGAAGAGCCACACTCTAACCATTATGCTGTGATGCTCCCACTATTAGTGATCATTCTAGCGATGTTATAGCGCAATGCACCGCCGAGCTAAATTGGCGCCATATACTATGATTCCCCAAGGTATGGCTGTAAGGTTATCGTTGTGACAATTGCCGAAGGTCACCCTTATTTCATATGAAACAAATCAACCTCTTTTATGAGCGTTCCTATTTAAGTCTATGCAAGCTGGATCCTTCACATCTACAATTAAATCCCAGAACGTATTCCTTTGCAGTCAGAGCACCATTGGATATGTCAAAATCGCAGAATTTATGAACAATATCTGACTCTGGAAAGTGGCAGAGGTTGGCTGTTAACATAAAAAATCATCTAATATCATATCTATTCTCGGCGGAAAAGGTGCAAGGCAATTGGCATGGGCTACTATAAAGCTCCAATATGTATCACGTCGGATGATGAAGGCTAGGACTGTCCCTATCACATTGAACACTTAAATACTTTAAAAAAGGTGACCAAGATGCTGTCCAGCTCTTTTCACTTTCAAGTTATTCGCATAACTGTTTCATAAATAACTATCCCATCTACAAACACAAATACATGAGATATGTACAAAGAGACACTGCCCATATTCCCGGCATTGTGCGCGAGAGGGGGCCGCTCCTGTCACCTAATATCGCCCATCCTAACTGAGAAATGTTGGCAGTCATAACGCGCATGTGCTCAAAATGGTTGCCTGAGGCCGACGTGGTTATTAATTCATCTCTTGCACGTCACAATGTCGTTCGTGTAGACAACACAGGCGCACGCCCCTCTAGTCTGGCGTTATGCTGGCAATTTCGGCCTGTTCTCTTTTTTGCAGTGAGTGGCCGTTCATAACACGTTAAGGCGGCTATTTACCTCGTTGAGGCCAGCCATATGGAATTCAGGAGCCCTGTATAATGCCAATATCGGGTATGCGCCCGTGCTTTATCTCTTATTGCCCGCACGCCTGTGAATGAGGAAAGTGCGGGCAAATCTATTTATAGTCCCACCCTTGCACCCACCGTCCTCTATTTTTAAACTGAATTTGCATGTAAACTGCATTGCAAATTGTGGTTTGTGCCTAGACTTAGTGTGAAAGGATGGCCAAAAGTAGGAATAAAACTTTTTTTATTTGCCTTAGATCCACTATTCTATTAGTCGTAAATCATGCACGAAAGGCTTTCGAGAGAAAAAAATATAGCTCTTGGTAACACCCCCCTCCGCCCCCAAAGAAATACACACGAAGCCATTAGATATAAATATATTGCTATAACATCATTTGACAGAGCCATTAACATTGTCAGTAATTTCTCACCCTACCATATGGTGGATCTTATAGACGAGATACATAAGAATGGGAAACACAATAAGTTACTCCGATCAGTAATAACATGATTTGCAACAAATTCCTTTACGATGGGTGAGGTGTCTCGGTCTGCCCAACTCGTTACCTAGAGCTACATGGTTTGAGCAGAGGATACTTTATGGATAAGAATGGATAAAGGACCTCACTATATACCGATGAGACTTTGGATGGAACATACAGGTGCGTGGGAAAAAGGACAGGTGAGAACACGTGATTAGTGGAGAAGGAACACGATATAGAGACACTGAAGATACCCGTATCTCTTGTTCTAACACACCCACCATGGTTGCATATGTTATCTACATTCATCCGTTCAATTGTTAATACATGTATTTATTTATGAATTAGTCCGGTGTGTTTTAGCTTCTATGTGATTGTGTATTTGTTTTATATGTGACTCTGCAAGGAAGAACGTCCTGTGAAATTGGTAATTGTATTAGTCGTTAATTATGTGAATAAAAAAAATCTGTGATCTTTTACAAATTTGGATCTGATAGAATACATTTACATACTATTCCGTTAATTGACAGGGTCGTTTTCTGTTATATTCCCTACCAATACTGAAGTACAATGATAGGCAGCTCTTCCTTTTTTCATTCCGTGTTCCCAATGCGTTAGAGCATTGACAGTTTTGAATGTAAATTGAACTTATCTGTTGGCAGATCATATCCTATCGTTTAGAAATAGAACCTTCGGCGAAATTTCATATAAAATGGCAGTCAGAATCTATTCACATAGTAAATACTCGAATATTGATATAACATGTTTCGAGGAAGTGGTTTATCTATGGTAAGATGTATACAGTATATCTTAGACCTACCCCTCTGAATGTAATACCAGTCCCTGCTATATCTTTGCTTTCTACCATTCCTTCTAGAGTTATGAATATGTACATTGTACGATGTTGATTTCTTTGAATTCTCAACCATTCATTTAAGAAGGTAGGAGGATGTTCTGGATGGCAGTCTGGTATATAGCTTTACAGCCATCCTACTAGACAAACATCTCCCCAATTGCTGCCTAATACTCAGTCCCTCCTGTCGACATTATTCCCTTTCGATTTGGACTTCGGATCCAATTACTCAATGCCTCGTTACATCGATATAACTTGTTATGGTATCAATTATTAACTCTAGTCACGCATCTATTAACAGTTCAAATGAGCTCGCCTTGCCAGATAATATTCGTCATTGTCTTGTTTATAGTGAGAAAGAATTAGATTTCCACAAAAACAACATTGGTACTGCAACAAAATCTTTGGAAGTATGGCCTGATGTGATCTATGCTTAATATAATTCTAAACTCAGTGAGAAAAGAACATTTCTTGCAAGAATTGATGTATTTGGTAGATGGAACACGGGAATAGAGTGGATACAATTTATCCTGGATGTTCTACTACTGTGCAACATCATCTAGAGAGTAGAATATGTCTCTTTGAACTAGATGTATATATATTATGTATACATGTACCTTTCTATTAGTCAATATTCGTGTCAATTTAGTTCCTTTCAAGAAATAGAAGCATAAAAGCCAAGCCAGGTCAATGTAGCTTAATCTGAAAGCGAATAGATACAGATCAACTAAGTGGAATTGTTCTAGCCCAGCCCTACCTACGTGTTCAGGAACTGTAGAGTATACACTGCACGAAAAGCACTATTTTACATATATATATGCCATTGCGATAACGCACGTATTGGCTGTATCGTGGCTTGTTTATACTTGTATACACCTCTTATACACGTCTACGTTTCGGGCGTCTACAAGACAGTTTCCATATGTAGACGCGCGCGACTTGGCTGTCTTTCACGCCTGGCGTATTTAAGATAAAATATACTCTGCGCAACATATATATACGCCAGGTGTATATATGATACCAAAAAAGTGTGACCCGCGGCCCACCCGGGTCTGTGGGTGTTGGTAGAGGATACACCAACACTGACCCGCCTACCGTGACCTCCCAACCCCACCCTCTACCGCCCCCCAACGCCACCCCCAGCCAGCCGTAGTGAGAAGCCCCCCGCTGCCCGCCGCCCACCGCTGCGCCCACTGCCAGCCGCGTTTGTACAGGTTGACTCAGTGGGAAACCCTCCCCCACCCTCCACCGCCCGCCCATGCCCGCCGCTGCCCGCCGCGAGGTGTTATGGTGTCGGTGGGGGGCGGGTAGACATGTGGTGTGAATGCAGCCGCATTCACACCTGTGCGGTCGCATTCGCAGGGGGTAAGATGATTTCAGTAGTTAGCTATAACCTTGAAGAGGGTGCTTATATGCTAAGCCAAGATTGGCCACACATAGGCATGGTGTTTTAAAGTCAAATCTATTAGAAAAACGGTAAAAAAACAACAAATACAGGGTTTATTATGTGTAATTAATCAATTTATACTTAATTAGGTTTTTATAAAATAAATTGGTAATATAAGATTGCAATTTTCATATAATACAGACTTGGAGGGTTAATGGCAAATGAAATATGCTACCAGTAGTGTCCCCAAGTGGCAGAGAATGGAACTTTTTGAGATTGGTGTATACACAATGGAATCAGGCGTATATATGACGTATATAAGACAGCACCATGGACATGTATATACGTCACTAGATAAGGCGTCTACGAGACGGATAACAGGTCTAACTTCTAGACGCAAAATCCTACTGTTAGACGCGTTTCGCATACATATGTAAAATAGTGCTTTTCGTGCAGTGATAAACTCGATACTCATCATGTACATATATCACCTAGACGTAAGGCTTAACCATTATGTATTGTTATATAGTAAAAGGTGCCTGATTGATATGCTGTACCAGGCTCAATCTATGAATTAACAATGGTCATAACTATTATTTTGTTACCGAAATTTCCTTTTTTCTTCATATAATTAGCATATTATGGAACTATATAATGGCCCTGGATTCTACTGAAAATATGGCTGCCTAGCACCCTAAAAGTGTCACTCCAGAATAAAGATCAAATGAAAAAAACTGGCTAGCATTGATAACTCTCCTTTGTGCTTCTATTACTCATTAGCAGCTTTCAAATATACTACCATGCAAAATCTACTAGATTCTCATACAGCTGAGACGACTAACGGCTGTACCATTAGGCATCATCAGGTAGCTAACGGTACTACCATTATGCATCATCAAAAAAATGTTGCTATGCCATTATATATTCCACCAAATCACTAATGCCTCGACCTTACTTACTCATTAGATGGCTAACTATACCACCATTATGCATCATCAGATGAGTAAAGGCACTGCCCTCATCCAGAAACAGATAGCTAACGGTGCTAAATTTCTACATCATCGGGCAGCTAAGGACTCTCTCAGCGATCAAGAATCAGGGATAGTATCCACCCGCTTTCCATGAGAGAACGCGCCATATGGTGGGATGTTCCCAAGTTTACACGTGTCTGCCTCACCGGGCTTACAATTGCCAGACGCGTCAGTGAATATATATAGAATATTACCACCTCTCCTACATTCTACCTGTGCATGGCCGCGGGCAAACTACAACTACCTGTGACCTGCCACTTGTTAGCCGCTAGAGATATACCTCCTGATGGTCTAAGCCCTAAAGAAAACAACCTGTAAAGGCAGTTCGTGGTAACTACCTCTGAATCACTACTGGTAACAGATGCGCTCATGATGCCTCTCACTATGCGCTGCCGCATATTTTCGTGTGAACGCACAGGGAAAATCCTGATATGGTCAGGTCGCCCTACCTAAAGCAAACTGGAGGCATAGCTCCAATACATGCTTGTCAGTATTGGTATACATGGGACCCTGTGGAAAATAGGTCATCTTAGCCTGATGTAAATGTCCATAGGCTTGACATTAGTAACTTGTTTTCAACAGGCATGTGAGTACAGTAACTCATACTCAATGGATGATAAACAGATAATTATATCCATGCTAAGATATTTAAAATCGGAAACATACTTGCGTTTGGCCTGTGTCCTCAATAGCCATCTCGTCTGAAGCGCCTCAGAATATTCTCTCGGCTATCGCCTCGTTCACATCCCTGCATGAGCGCTCCAAACTCGATGGCATACGGGGACACAGACCACTCATCAGTTTATTTCTTAAGGTTATTGATACTTATTTATACGGGACCAATAGAATTCATGCAGAAATTTTGAAGAACAAATATGTTTTTGGGAGGTCATTGGTTGAAGAAAGTATTAGATAATCGTCTGTGTCAAAGGGACATATACATTATGTACATCACAGCAACTCCCAGAGCTCTAGGCATTGTAAATCCAGTTCATTCTACTTGCAAGATTGGAGTCATTGGCTTAAAGTCGGACAAGTGTATGGTGCTACCCGGTCCTGCCTTACCTTTTATGGATGGCTTTCACAATGCCTCCGAAAATGAAGTATTGAACGCCAAAATCCATAAAGAGACACTAGCAAAGTCCAATGCACATCTACCGATTGTTAGTTGAACTATTAATTCCCAAATCGTATAGGAGTCAGTGAACTTGTCTCAGGCAAATTACGTATCCCGCTTTTCTACCAGCGGCCATCATTGCAGGATATCAGAGAGGGGGAGGAAGGTATGAGCCCTAAGCAATCAGTCTATACTAACCAACAGCGATACGATTATGTACACCAAACGACTGAAATATGATTTCTGAGCGACAGAAGACCACCGATAAAGGAACGACCACGGGCCACTAATCGCTGGGGAAGTGCAATAAACACCCAAACTGTATGTGGCACCCCCTACAAGTATCACAAGCCGATTTGTGTAGGTATTATGTCAGCCCCTGTTCCTTTGTCGGTGACTGGATTTATCAACATGTTGATAAACTTTTGGCGAGCGATTTAGGAACATCGAACGACTACTCGTAGCCGACAAAAGAACATCTTAAGGAGGGTGTTCTCTAATTATTGCCTGACCCTTGCCTAGCTTTCCTACATCTACCGACTGGGGCCGACTCCGGATGCATTGCCTGAGACAAATAACCATTCTTTGTCGCAGACAAAGGTACATCAATGTTCCGAAATTGGTAGATGTGTATTGGGCTTTATTGAGGAAGCATTGAAGTGGGTCTTTACGATCCGGAATCAACAACATGAGTATGTTGTATTCATTATATCTGATTTAATTCTGATAATTAGATTATAAGGCAGCCGTGTTTGTTGAAGATCATATAGACACTGATGTCCACTCGCATAAATAAGCAAAAATGCTTACATCGTGGATTCATGTATGTCATACTAAATTCAAAATACTTGGAGTCAGTTTAAGCCCAATACACATCCACCGAATAGTGTACCCCCCCCCCCCCTCCCATAGAGATCTTTTTTTGTCGCCAACAAGTTGTAGCTCAATGTTCCTGAATCGCTCTCCAGACGTTTATCAACATGTCCAGTCGCTGACAACGGAACGTGCCGTGCCGTGCTAACCATGAGCATTCACTACAAGCTGGAGTTGACTCACTAGTGCTTGACATATTTTGACCCTACATTATAATGAAATTGCCGTCACCCTATACAGATGTAACTTTATGTAAAATAGGGTTTTTTGCTGACTCGCTGACTTTTGGTAGTGAAATGGGGTATCACAGATTTAATTGTTGGTGGGTGCAGAGGTCAGTCGGTGGTGCCATATTGCATAACTGTTGTAAAGTCGATTCTACTGTGCTTTTTATTCGTTGGCCTAGTGGGACCTTACGATTATTACACTTAAGTGTGTCATATAATCGGTCGGCGGTGCGAATCGGCGGTGCCGTAATCGGTGGTCATCATCGGCAGGTGGAAACGCCACATCAAGGAGTATAGAGAACTCGATGGTCCACTCTAAACGCACAGACTTCAAGTTAGACTTTTATTCCCCGTGCTATAAGTATGTCATTAGACCATAGAGCAGCTCGCCCTAGCATCCCATAGCCCTGCCATTCATCCGACCTTATACCCTGACCACACCACGGACCATAAACAAGGATACAAGCTGCGGGAGTTGCCTCACGAGTTTCTCACCTTAAGACTGGCTTCTCGCTGCAGTCTTTGACGAACACGTTCCGTCAGCCCGCAATTACGAGACGGCATTAATGGGGTGGTCGATAGGAGGCAGCACTGGGCCTCGGCGTCTCGCGAATAAATTGGATGATGGGGCTGGGTGGCTTAGCGGAAAGCCTTTTCAAAGTGGGTTTTTTTTCCACCAAACCCTGGCCGAAAGTTTTCAGGGGATTTTACTAGGATCGTAAAATTCGCTCGGCAATACATTCATTTGGTCTAATATAATTATCCACCCCAGACTAATAAAAGCGGCATCGATCAATACGGCACAATTGGACTTTCATAAAGTACAATTAACCCTCTCAGTCAGAAGAGTGACTAGATGCGCTGTCTGCATAAAAGAGTAAGGTGATTCCAGGCACCATTGAAAAGAGGGCACATTCATTCAGCAAAATAGCGAAAATTGGGGTTGATTAGGTGATTATTTGAAAGAAGATCGCCGTGTTTTGACCCTTCAACAGAATTTCGTCAAATATCTAATTATCTCGTGGAAAAACCTGATTAATTGCCAATTAAGTAGATTTCCATACTACCTTGAATTAGATTGCAAAATTTATAGCCTTCCTTAAGCAAATCTCACAAAGATTCAGGCGGCATCCTAGAAAGAAATTGGAATCTGATATTCAATGGTCTGTTGTCATTTTCAACTTGGAGAAGCAACTTTCTTTGGGGTTTTCCTGAATTCATTATCATTTATGCGTTCACTAATCTACGAAATTACTAAATACGTGGCATAGATCATAATGAGGGAGTCATCCATTACGATATTACATTCGGGAGGGAGCATTTTACAATAATATATTCTATAGATTTTGTGATCGCATACATAACTTTGATAGTCGCATGTGATTCAAATGATGACCTTAGGTATCTACGTCTCTGTACACGTGTGTATATTTATAGTCATCATTTAAATATACATGCATATATACATACACACATTTATCATTTAAGTTTAGAATCCAACTAAATTTATATGTCAAAATAAGGGATTTCAGAAGGTCATCGCCGATGCGAAATCACACCAGGACACCCAGACCGGGGCAGCGTCTCAGATACCCTGGAGGATCATCAAACATGACGACACAAGTATTTACTCCATAACACAGATGTCCACTAGCCTCCGAGGATCTGCCACTCGTGTTTCTACTCCTGTGGGTCTCCTCCGCCAGGCCCCCCTATATAACACTGTCAGACTGGCTTCTCCCTGTCAACCTCCTTCCCCGCTCCTCTCCCAACGTCTCCTTCCTCCTACATTCCCCAACACACTCTCCCCCCCTCTCGATTCTATCCGCCTTCCGCTGCTCCTTTTAAGAAGCCCGTCTCTCTGAGGCAGCCCGCCACTTTTGATTAGCGGACATATTTGCTAATTGAAAGACCAAGCTTCGGTGCGGGTGGTGTATTAATAATAGGCCCGCCCCCTCACGTCTGCCGTGCCCGTCCTCCGCACGGCAGTCCCGGGTAAAAGAGTCTCTCTCAACAGTAAGCAGCTCCTTCGTTTTCTATGTGGTACACCAAATACATTTAGAAAAATAAGACACACAAAGAGTTTTCTTCCAATTCAACTTTAATTAACGTTTAAAAACTGAGCGAAAGATTAATATCATCATCCAAAATGCCATGTCAATAGCATGTTTGCATGCTCATTGAAACAGGTAGTAGCATTGGAAACTTAATCAGATTAATAAGTTCATGTTCTGAAAGAAAAAATAATTAGGTATATCAAATTTCAAGAGTAGGTTATTCTATGATGCAATGTTGATGCCTCCTGGATTTCTTTGCGGGGAACGACTGCCAAAGTTTTGTCATTCGTTTCTCAATCGAAAAAACGTTTTGTATTGGATAAATACACCTGTGAATATTGAATTGAAAATGTGAGAATGCGAATTGCAATGTCAGTATTTAGAATAAAATATCATGCCCTTTTTGATGCGTTGCGTAACCTTATATCACCTCGATGTAACTGAGATAGTAATTGGCGGTTGCAATGGGGGTTGCAATGACTCCTACAAAGCCACATCCCCTGAAATCCCACCACATCATAACGTGTGCTGCTAACAGGTCCATGTATTCCCTAGGTTACATACTGAATTGGAGATCACTATCCATGAAACAATTTTCGTAGCTGCAATGATTAGCCGAACTAGCTACAAATAGCCTACATAATGTCAAGATTGCCAAACAGCTTACACACAGGTCCTACCTTGGGTGTCAACGAAGTGTGCATGATGATAGGGGACTGCGTGCTGTTTAGCGGTGCCGAAACATACAATTTACGGTCTAACTACGGTGATTCATGCCTACGATGAGGCAGTGAACAGGGCATTGCATGAGGCCGCTTGTAAGCAGCTCGCCGATAGGATAGGGAAACCTGGCAGGCCTGATGCCGGATATAGGATAAAATGTAGGAAGCCTTATCCCATTGGCGGCAGATGATGCCTTGCGGCATCACCATACAAAGTCCAGAGTGGGTGATGCATCGGGTCATCCTTTTCCTAGATCTACGAAATAATTGCTTTGGGTTATGAAATAGAAAATAATTAATGAATATACGTGAAAGTTCCATAGAATGTACGTACACAATCACATTCAAAATATATTACGGAAATGATAAATGGTATCAAATATCAAGTGTTATATCACAAGACTACGCCATCAAATCCCCATGATAGATCTGTGGAGACCCGTTCCCAAGCGGTATATACTGACACTAATACCCGACCCCTAAGTATATGACTGCTGCAGTTGCCCGCCGAGAACGGGTTAATAGAGTTAGATACTTTCGTGAAGGGCCCATGAGATGGACTTGGCCGATGTTAGCCACCTGCCCTATGTCCTGTTTATATCTGTCAGCCCCTCCGGTAGCATTAGGGTGGTATGTTTATTATATGCACCGAAGTACCTATACCATGGTCCTGTATGCTTGTTAGACCTGCAGCATTCTTTATTTGATAATCATGTTGTTACATAGAGAGAGAGGGAAAGGTAGACACCAAACTAGAGGGACCACCCATACTTCATAATGGACTTTGTGTATGATGCTATCCATAAGGTACTTACGCAAAATTTCTGAAAATGTTGGGTCCACCCCTACCCCCTCTCCATCTTGCACGCAATAGAAAAAATGAGGGACGTAAACGCAAAATTTCCATTTTTTAAAATTCTAAAATAGTTTGCTTACAATTATGTCGCGGTCTTCCACCATCCCTTTTTTCATACTATGCCAGTTTCTATCGGTCGATTAATTATTGCCACCGATGAATTTATCGATAATAGCCTACCGTCAAAATGGGACCTCAGACAAAACACAATTAAAAGATGTATTTCCGTACCCATATTGATGATACTTTGCACCATTGATCATCAAATATAATCAGACTGATGAAGCAAACGGCTTGTTTCGACGATAAATGATAAGGATCATGTTTAAAAACGGTAAGTGTCCCTATTGAACGTCCTTGGACGACAGTTTGTGTCTGTATCTGTTATCTTGAATAAAAAAAACAATTTAAAAAGAAAAAAACTATTGTTGGAATTTCTGTCGGCCAGTGAAAATGCACCTTTAGACACATTTTTATACTGAATATGGTACACTACTGATCTAGCAGAGGTACTATGAAGAGGTGGATATAGATGGTGCACAAAATGAAGAGAGCAATTCACAACTTGAAAGTCCATTCTGCGTTTATCAAATTGTGATTGAGTGATGTCTCCTGATTAAAAGCAGATTCGTCGTTGAATAGCTATATCCGTCAGATGCCAGATCATCAAGTATCAAGTAACCTGAAGAAATGGATGTTTCTCATCTTCATCACTGCTCACTCATCCGTTGTTCTTATAGTACAGTATAGCGCTGTTTCCAATTGGGGACTTCCACAATCCGATAATTTTGCTGTCCTCGACCGACCGATTTTAAAACCTTTTTCCTGAGATATCCGAACTGGAAACAATAAAGGGAAAACGTCGATGACAGATCTTTAGAACCACCTCCTGATAAATTCGTCGCCGAAAAAATTCAAGATGGGTTAATTTCGTTGTAGCTACATTGGGTCAACAGTCGAAAAGAAATCTGACAATATTTGCATATTTGAACAAGTAATTCCTAAAATTCGTCGATCATATTATCAGCAAGTGGAAAATTACCTTATAGGTCCATAGGACAGGATTATGTTCTATAGCAGACGGAAGCCAGTAAACCCTCATACACAAAGGCTTCAGAAGCCACTTAAGTTTCTTGGGAAACTGCCTCAGTCACGCCCATACTTAAATGAGGAAAATATAGAATCCTTGAAATTGCAATTGGTGGCCGATATCCACACTTAAAACACACACACACACACACACACACACACACCTACACACACACACACACACACACACACACACCCTATACATGTAATGATTTCAAAACATTTGATTGAGAAACAGCATGGAATAAACTGGTGCTGTATATGATCTCGGTAGATCATCTATCTATGACACAACTCGTGGCTGCCTCGGCAAGAACTCCTGCTGCTGAAATAGAAGACTGCTGCTGCATGAATTCCTACCGACTTCGCATTCATTAACAAGTTAATGTGACAAGAGGCGAGAGTGATTGGTTTCAATTAGTGGGTTGTAAATCAAGACAAGGCGAGATGCTTGAACAACTGACGCAGTCCGGGGAAAAGGAGTTGAAGGCATATCTAACGTGTGTAATCTAGGGACGATTCTTAAGTCCCATACATTGTTCAGAAGAACTGGTAAAAGTTTATAATTTTGTATTTGTTATCTATTCACACTTTGAGCTGGAACCTGTTGTATCCATTGTACGATGGTCTGAGGGTATGGCAAACCATGGTGATCCAAGAACTGGTCTCTACCAACAGTAACCATAAGCTGGCGAGGTGTAACACAGAAATAGTATTTATTAACTATATAAGAACAAATCGTGTCCATACCTCTGTCTATGAACGGATTATTGAAGACTAGAATATGTAACTACGGATAACAGTAGATATAAGAGAAGGAGGCAACTAGGAAGGGAGCATATAAGAGACAAAATTGTAAATGAACAGTAGGAATAATAGTTATCATTATCAATACGTCTGAGGCTGAGACTCAAAATGAGCATGAGGATTGGTTGATGCCAACCCCTCGATGATACACTTTTGACCAACCTAATTGCAGTGAAGGTAATCAACATGACCGGAAAGGACACATTTGCACTAAATATTGCAAGTACAATAAGGCAGGTTCTTTCATCTGACAATCAGCACCAAAGTATCATATCATGAAATGGCAGCTCTTACCCAAAGAATGGGAAATCCATGTAATTGTATGGAGCTTATACCGAGACACTAATGTATAGGAAAATACTGTCATTGAATAGCATATAGAGTGCTTGGAAATAATCTGATAAAATAAGAAAGGCCACTAGTTTTTGTCAGACAGCCTGAGGAATGACACTGGAGGCAATAGTCTGAGGAATATTAGCAGATACATTTAACAGGCTGTGGGCGAGCAACGAGGATAAAAAGAAAAAGCTTGGGAAAAGGCCACTCTATGCCCTAGATAAGGAGGGGGACAATATATGTTTCTGTAGAATACAGACTGCAAGCATAGCAATATCTGGAGACCCCCTTTCAGAGTGGTAACAATGAGAATTGGACACGGAGCAGTCCGCCCTGAGCCCCAAGATGGACTGCGGACACGACCATTCTATAGGCCCAGCAGAGCCAGTCATGGATACAACAGATTGACTACATGTACCGCTGGGCTTCCTTCGTTGTGATCATGCACCTATAGGCCTATTTCCATTGGCCGACGAAAAGGGTATAGATTTTTGAGTTACCCAGAAAGTCTGTCGGTGTTGCCACTCACTGTGCGTCTATATAGAAGGGTAGTAGATTTCACTCAGTGACCTAAAGTTCTTTTCTTTCTCCCAAAGGCTCTCCCCCATCGCCAGGCTAGGTTAAGAGAGGCGCAACCTATATGTGTGCAGATGTTAGTAGGTATATAGTTTACATGGAAGCTGATTCGGGATGGGGAAACATTTCCAGCCTTGGTATGCAATTATGGAGTATTCAGCAATAGGTGTATAATAATAGAAGAATCCTGATACATAACGATAGGTACATTCACCTCTCTCACAGCTCGTGCATCCATTTAAAAATATTTTCATCCCCTGGACATCCCGGTACCTGTGTCCTTACATCTTGTATATCATCTGTGTTTTTCGTGGGCATCAGTGTGCATTCTCATCACATTTTTGCGCATCGCATTAAAACTAATTTCATTGGCAATCATTGAAGTCTTTTTCAGTAGAGCCTCCAATTCTTGATTATAGGTTCCATTCTCTTATTGCATAATGCACTTAATAAGTCGCAGGTGAAGTGGAAAGGGAGTATTCATTGACCAATCAGTAGGGATATTCAATTCTTCTTTTGAAATCTGTATCGGCGTTGATGATTTTTTAGCCTTCATCTCCAAAAATTTGCCAATGCTCTTAATAAATGATAATAAAGGCTCTCGCCAAAGGAACTACTTCTTGGCCCCTGCTCATTGAAATTAATAGGCTGGGGACAGAAGGACACAGGTGCAGCTGCCGGGGGCACTGTTAACATTGTCATCGATCCTGATTTTGAAATCCAGAGGTTTTCCCGGAAAGTATTGTGAATAAAGGATGTTGCAGGATTGATTTCGGTATTGTTTCTGGTATACAATTCCATAGCATTTCATCTCGATACAGCGATTTCTTCAACATTTAAGTATTTGGTTAAGGCAATATGAACATAAATTTCCATGTCAACCTTGGAATAATACCTTCTGTGTCTTCATTATCTATTTCACCAAGTAATTTATGCTGGCTATCTCATAAAAGTCAGTCAACTTATCCCCACATCTGTTCACCTCTAGTACCTGTACAGATCCGGTGGAGCTCACAGACAATGAGACAGTGCATACCATGCGACCCCTTTCACCTGGTAGTGTCATTAGATCTGACACCAACTTCCGGTACATGCCACGTTATAGACGTACCACGGACGTTTAATAAAACAGTCTGAAGAGGGCTGTTTCTATCTATATCTATGATTTTATTGAGTTAACCCATATATGTCTATGAAAATACAGCTTATTCCCGTGACAAATGGATAACTTCTGAATTCACGGGCTGTAAACACGTGCTAGCGGTGGAGCACGGCCTTACTTGTATCTATAAGGCCCGTTTCCATTGGCTGATCTCCCGTCACTGATCTACAGTCAGGAACCACCGATAGACTTTTGGCACTGCTGATCCAAAATCGGTCAATGGAAACGACCCAGCTCGTGAAATGACCCGCAACCTTTTCTGCTTAGATTATGCAATGTGGCACCATCCACCATTGAGTGAAAGCTTATTGCTGGTCACTATCCAACTGCGTTTCTTTGGTGGCTGATAAAACAATGTACATATGTATACATGTATTTCAACAATTGAAAACATTAAATAGCCTTCTCTAGGAATCGTCTCAGTTCAGAACGTATTAGAAATGTGTCATTTGGTTAGACAGCGGAGAATAGTTCATTGCCATAAACCTTAGTCACTGGTTTCTAACCAAGCCCAAGCAACCTCAAATTGCTTCTGACAGCTCTATAGAAGGAGACGCTCTGTACACTTCTCACGCAACTACACGCGCAGCTGAACGAGCAACTCGTGTATCCCGAGCAGGTTTTAACTGTTTTGACACACACCAGTCGTCCTGCCCAAGACACGACTGAAATCAGGTGCTGTCACAAACTGTTCCTTACTATAAGCCCATAACACACCCCAGACAAACTAGAGCGATTGATGCGGTTGCCGAAGGGAACAGAGCGCCTGTCTATCTGTCTGCGGAAGGAGCATGGACCAGCCCCGGGGAGCAGATAGATGGGTGGGCGGAGTGAGAGGAGCAACTCACGGGCTGATGCATAGGCGGAGCAATCATTAACTTTATCCATACATATAACGTTAACTCAATGTATAATAGAGGAAATATGTATATATGATACCCAGGAAACAGGCTTAAAATGCCTTCAGGTGTATTGTTCGGCGAAATTGTGTTTTTAGTAATTACTTGGTGGAGGCCAAATAATAGCTTTAGGTATTGTTGGTGGCAGCCTTTAAGAATTCCAAAGAAAATATGCCTCAGTGGCTCTAAGAATATCTCCTATGATGCCTGGAGGCCCTCGAAGGTAAAACAAACTCCAAACACCTCCAGGATAAGGATTCTAACAGCTGCCAGAGATAGTCGCCAGAATGCCTGTAGGCACGCCAAGGGAAAGACACCATGATGCCTCTGGCCATTCTGTAGTGGTAACTGGATGCTGTCGTCTAGGGACGGTGGAAGGACGTGTTCTACCTACAGAGATATCCATTGGTGATAACTTAATAGAACATTCGGACAAATGCCATTTGTAATAATGCATGGTTCTTGTATCAATTCATTTATTCATTGATCATTTTCGCTAAAATATCGATGGATTATAATGATAGTATTTTAAGCCAGATTATCCTAAGATTTTATTTTGCATTAGAATGGCAATATAGAAATATCGTTACTAAGGTTCCTGGTGGCTCACGAACACAGTTCATCTTAATCCGGTCTGTGTTGTCGGAGGAATGGTTGGCGAAGGGTTAAAAGAGGGGCGGAGGAGTTTGAAGGGGTGTGATGGATCAAAGTCAAGATCCTGCCTGCATAGACCATACGTCTAGCACCCAGAACTGCACCCCCTAACGGCTAGCCGAGCAGGGAAGGCGGCAGGGAACCGGCAACGGGGGACGGGGATCATCCGCTCGCTATTCACGTTACCCCTCAGGTTTGCATCGGAATCCACTTTGTTCCAGCTCTGAATCGTGATATGCAATGCCGAGCAAAGGATGTGGTAGAAACTATATAATGATGCTGGCTAACTTTAGAAGATAGAATTCATCGGAGAGGGTTGGGTTTTCGAAACGTCTTCTATCCAATACGATTTGTATGTTTAGTTGTTGTTTTGTATCAATGAAGAAAGCTGATCAAATTACAGTGATACCAAAATAAAAGACGTTTCTATTTAATACATTTGTAGCAGATGACGTCCTCAGCATTATGGTTGAACAAACATAGAAAATCCAATAAAAGATTCATTTCGGTACCGATTTAACCCATTGTCGGAGGGCACCTGCAGAATAGTCATACACTTCGGACCGGGTTCTAGTGTCGGTGTAAGTCCCATGTTTATTGATCAATCATTTCATAACGAAAACTATGTTTTTGTAATCTTGGAAAAAGATGCCTCCATACATCGCCCAATCTCCCAGGACGATGCCTTGAAGCATTACCCACTCATGCATAGTAACCACCGCTGCGAATGGTAGCTAAAACCATGTCATGCATCTTCGTGTTTCTATACATGCACTGATTTCCTCTTATTTCGTCATCCCGACATTCAACAGACATGAATAGACATGGCATCTACTGAAATCTTTATTGCGCTTTCTGATGCCACCTCTATGTATTTCTAATGAATATCATGGTCTCAGTAATTGATAAAAGTAGATTTCGCTCGTGTGCATATATGATTAAACTAGATGACCCATATCTTACCTTTTACTACCTCTACATACAGCCATGATAGAGCGCTGATAGTTTTCGTATTCACTCAGACACAGGTCATGCATCAATGACACAATAATAGAACATCCACACGCTCTCTTAATACGTAGGGAACATGGTTATTCTGAATAATTCAGAATATACTTATCTTCAACAGTAGGAACAAACTATCATACTTTATAGAAGAGACACAGGGTGTCTAGGGGAAAGTAGGATACATACATTACCGGGATTGTGGTAGAGTCGACTGGATCTAAGCTATCTGTCCTGACCCTTGACAATGTGCTCTCCAATAATTATTTCGTCAAGTGTCCATGTATAAGGACAAAACTCATTCTTTACTAGTCCAAACTATTTTTTTTATGATACATGCACTAAACTTGTGTTAATATCAAGTCACCTACAGAGGATATTGCCATAGTATTATATTAGTTATTGGGGTCATAATCGAAGGGAGGTGTGTTACTTGTACCAAATTAATACGCCGGACTCCAGAATCATTATTAAAGTGCATACCTATTGGGTTGCCCGAAAACATTATCTCAAATGCGTTGATATGGCCTAACTCGAGTTCCATGGCCCCGGAGTGCAGTAACCTGTCACCGAGCAATCGTACCTGACCTGTGGAATAACCAAATGTACTGTTTTGAGATACTAGATCTTATAATGTATTCTAAATTCCGTTTCCTGCAATATTTCTAATTGAAATGAATGTAAACAATGGTTCAACGTTGAAACCATCAAATACCAATCTGAATATCACTACTGCGATAGCAACATTCATATACGGAAGATGGTTGCTTGTGGCAATCACAACGATCGCCACACTCTGTGCACTCGTTAGATTACTTGGCCACCCTCCTTTAATGTAAGTTTAGGACGTGTGACTGGCATTGTGAAACAACTCCACAAATGATGATCCGACGCCGTCAGATAGCGGGGAGAGCCCGGCAAATGGAAGAAACGCTAAACCACTCCAAGCGACCCTCCCATGGGCATCCAAACAAGAGCTGAAGATTGATAACCACAGGATCTATTATTCTCTTCTCTGCAGGGGATATTGGGCTGGGAATTCAATATTGCATTAGGAAAGGAACCCCCAGGTTAAAACCATGCATCTCTACATAAATTGAGCAATCTGTCACTTCCTGCCAGGTCAGGTTACATAGGCAGTTATTGAATGAAGGCCATATGTCCTATTGACCGTCTTCTGACAATATATACAATAACGGAAAGTTGATTCTATCAATTTCTTAAAGTGTTGCTGATTGAATACAATAATAAATCAATAGCAGCTTCAATAGGTCCATTAATAGATACAGCTCATTTCAAAAGCTTGTATGACAAAGTATAGTATATTGCTATTGATACTTTACCCTGGAGGAAATCATACACATCGATCCCAACAGTAAGGATGGTAGGTCAAGTTGCAAAATATCGAAATGGAAATGGAAAGTTACATTTCATGTAATACTTAGATCGTGTCCTTATGCTACTTATTGCAGTGAGTCCATATACTTTCTACTCCTCCCTATGTATTAATGAATTCCCAGAGCGAACCGCTATAGAAATGAACCTCCTGTTTTTTAGAGTAACACATTTTGTTATCATTTATTACAGCATGAATTGAATAACGAGAAAAACAAGGAATTCAAAGGCCTTCTTTTTATCCAGTCAGTGATTTATCTCTAGCCCCAAACAAGTATTAATCAACTCACCTTTGCAACCCACTTAGCATTGAGCCAATGAGCCATCTCTCAACCTCCCACGGACCCACACAACCTCGGACTCAGACTGTACGGACCCTCAACCTAGACACGCCATAATAGCTCGAACACGCTTTGTACCACATTGACCACCGGAGTAAAGTGTGATAGCACACGATGCGACATATACATACGCGTGGAGGACGTTAACAATCAGCACAAAGTTTTTAAAAACCGCTTTAATCGCTTGCTGGTTCAGATTGTACTAGTTTAAATTAACCTTCATATAGACGTCTCCCGATCCCCAAAAGGGAGATTTCTCGTCCAATAACGGACAGATTAAATGTAGCCCTCTGACCTTTTAAGGCCTCTCATCTTTATAACTTGTTGATTTCTACCGTCTTAATTATGATTGTATAGATACAGACAAATTTCCCGCTGAAGATTAAATGGTAGAAATGAAGGTAAAAATATAACCATCTACCGCATCGTATCATACTACCCATTATTCACGTGAAAAAATAAGTCTAATCAGATGGTTATTTGAAAAGTGGATAAAACAAGAAACCGATTGCATTAAGCTTAGATGTATTTATTTTCCATGTAATCTCACTAATGTTATGTCAGCACTCGAGATGATTGCAAATGAATTCCTTCGAGTAAGCATGTTGATTACTATTTCATATGTAAATACAGTAAGGGTTTATATCAGAACCTGGAGTATTTACATTAATTCTATTTCGTCCTTTGCAATAATGTTTTTTCTCTTATTCTTTACAGGTATGTACGCTTCTTTCGACTTTCCGGTGTTGTGGTAAGCTTATAGAACATTATAGATTCATATTTGCTAATCCGACACACGCACCGCCCATCGAGGGAAAAATAGTCACTGTATAAAGTAGTATTTCCTTTCTTTTTTTAAGTTGTTGTTGATGCAATTATTATTCGTCCGAAATTATTATTGATCAACAATAGAGAAGAGCCATAGGTCCTGACATAATTCAATAGATTACCTTTCTTTAGACCGCCAAAGATAGGGCTCTATTGGTATCACATTGTACTAGTATTGTCATGATCGAAATAGCATCTAGTATTAAGTTGAAACGTCACGAAATTTCATGTGAAATTGAGTGACGTTTGTGTTTTATCCTACCCTCTCTACGCTGTTGCATTACTAAAAAAAGATGAATGCAAACACTATTACGGATATTACATGATCTCTGCCAGCGGTATTCGGCTTGATACATCCCACTAATAGACTGGAAATAACTGCGTCAAAACTTGGGAGCGGCCGGGAGAAATGCCCTCTCAAAACGGGACAGATAACGGCGGATGGCAGCGGCCAATCCTCCGTATATTTGGGTATGTTTTAGTTCATATATTCATCTAACTGACATATGAATGTCAAGACCTGATTCCAAAGGGAAGTGTGATAAGTATTGCTGATTATTCGCGAATGTATATGCCATCGTCAGTTCTATTCTTAGAGGTGGGGAGCGATCATTGAGTATAGCTTTGGTAGGGATTGGCCATGAGTATGCATATATTTTTTATCATTGTAACATGGCTGAGATGGGATGGGATAAAATCAAAACCGTATTTGTTTTAATCTTGGCCGCAATGTGCCACTCATGGAGTTTGGGCTCCTGATGCTGATATTAAATCATTATCGTGCTGCGAAGCCTTACACAGTATTTCAGGTTGTCCTGGTTTGACAGTGTCAACAATGATGGTGCCACAGGCAGGTCTATCGCAGAACATCAACAAGAAGTCAAAATGGCAAATAACTCGATTATAGCTCTATTTTCTTTAGTTTATTCTTATTTTTAATATAAAAATGGTGTTTCGGATGGGTCTGGATTCATAAATCTCTCGTGATATCCTTTATCATGCCATAAAACATTTGAATAGGCGCTTTGAGCACAACCGGAAATTTCTTCATTGTAGCTAAATTTCTGGTCGCTGATTGTTCAATACCTTGGTCACGTGATAACATTTCAATAGTGGCATACACAACTCCTTATGCCAGTCAGTGTGGCATACGGAAACTCAATAGGACTTTGTATTAGGGGTAGGAAAATACCGCTGACCTCCCAAAGGTGGGGCTTGTATCAGGAGAGGGAAAGATCAAATATTCTATATCTCAGAAACCCTAATTCCGGACTCTCCTGATTGGCAGGAGGGGTGAAAGCTTGGTAATCTGAGAACAACCATATCGATATATAACTTAAATAAACCATATGTAAATATATGGCCAGTGGTGGAGGGCCATACGAACCAAACTATTGTAAGCTATGATCTGATTGGTTCCGACGAATACGCACTAGATAGTGGTGTCAATGATAGAGATTATGTGGTAGGGGATGTATATATCTTTCCTGTTTCTTCCTCTATAACACCTCAGGTTAATACATAGTTTAGAGTATGGTAATGTATCTAAAATAGAATCCCTGGGTGAATCATTTTCTGAGTTGCTCTTGTCGGTGGTTATACCTTTCGAGCAGTAATAGTATTGACCTCTGTTACCCGACACTCACTCCGTTCAGTTAAATCTCTATCACTCACTCTTATCGAATCCCGGATAATGTATGATGTATTTGGGGAAATCACTAGACATTGAATGCATTAGATTGTATCAGTTTAAAAACTGATAGTCTAGAAACTCAAGTCAATAACACCGATTTATAGATCGCAATGGAACGAATAGGATATATATATATATATGTTTATCTCGTTTGAATCGCTACATAATTCACGCGGCTTCGCCTTGTGAATTACTACGCGATTCAAACTCGATGGGATACAAGCTCTGACCCTTAACTTTCATGGGTTTCCTCTATAGTATCTAATGACCCTATTATATATATTGAGAAATAATAAAGACACAACAGGTTTAATTTAAATTGAAATTATTAGCTTAATGCAAGCCGAATTGGAAATCACAGGGCCTACATTCTGGTATGAACGATTTTGGTCCCTAATCCGAGGACTATTTTCTGTATCCTAGACAGAAGTAGCTTTTGAAAGGTCCAGGCAGAGAAACAACTGGCATTCATTATCCTTAGTATGTACAGTAATGTCTTTATACTACCACTTGCACAACTAATACAGCTGGTTTGATTGCAGTGGCAGTCCAATGGTTCCAGATATAGGCTGACTGCAAAACCAGTCAGTATTCTTTCGTACATGTTTCGCCTCAGAACATGGACAATTTGTGTTTCAACACTTGAAATTCGGTCTTCATCATGGAGTAGTAAGCATAGGCCGAGTAAGCAGTGGCTGTAGCGGCAAACGCTTCATAAGCTAACTCGGAATGTGGAAGATAGCTTGTATAGAGGTATGTTCTCAGTGTCAATAACCACATAGATCTGCTTCTTAATCCAGGTTTCATAAAAAAAGGTGAGGGACATGTTCCAAGGCACTCTTGGACTGAATTACCAAACCTTGTGGAATATTTATAGCAGCAAATACCTAAATATTCTCATTTCCCTGATTTGATTTCTCAGCGATTATGATTTAATTCCAGTTGGCCTGTTTTGTGAGGATGGCCATTTTCTTTTTTATGAGACTCATGAGATTCACAAAAAAGAGTATATGCAATTAGAATTTGAAACGGAATCAATCCACCAAGAGGCAAAATATTTGAAAAAAGAAGAAGAATGTTGTCGCTTTGGGAAGCAACCAGATAAATATCAAACGGACACAATCCGGTTAAGCCAATGTTTGGTTAAGTAATCATGTGAAATGCTTTTGGCTTTTCTATTGATGTTTACAAACTTGCTTTATTTAAATTGGCCATGCTTAGCTGTGCTGAAGGGCATAGGCATGAAGAGATAGATTCAAGGATTACATCTATTAGAATATGAACGGTACTTTGCTTTGCACATACAGGCCAAAAGAAGTGAAGAGCGTTGCGGTGCTAAGTGTGACAATGACCAACCATGTTTATCACTGGGAACGCGCAGCATGGAGGCCATCCATAAAGTGCTGCATGTAGTTGTCACTGCCATATCAGGAATATAGATGGCATGAATTGACCAGCAGCCAATGACTGCATTAAGAGCAAACAATGACCTTCACCCTGATCTCCTTATGTAGTGCTGATAGCGCCTTGGAACGGTTCTAGTCTAAAGATAACCTGAAATTCTTGGCCCAAAACCACCCTCAGTTCATACGCAATGAGAGGGGAGTGTGGTGGAAGCTCAAGAATTTTGACAATTTTGTGTATGCTCCTTTTCCCTTCTATTGCGTAAGAAATCGGGACGGGGGTAAACAATTTCAGAAAGTCTGCGTATGTATCTCAGGGATGGCCCGTAGCGTCATACTGGTAACAAAATTCAGAACTAGAAACATCATTGACAATTAACTCCATTTCTAAAATGAGAGAATGTCATGACAAATATGCACACAAGCTATTAGTTTTAGAGGTAATAGACTCTCTGTTTGCATTCTATAATTCGTAAAACGGGCGCCTTTGAGATGACCTTGCTGCGGAATAAACTCCTCGAGAAGGTCCAAGAAACAGTGGCACATCTCAGCAGCAAAACCAGGGCGGGGCAATTTAAGGGGCGTTACCAGGTCTTTTCAATGCGGGCACACGAAGCCACTCACCGTGGCAAATCTGATCATAAGATTAGGATCAGGGACGACCTTGGAGCCAGGTAGGCTGAATACAATCATGCCCTGCCTGAGGAATTTTTACCGAGAAGTCAATCGGGGATCAATCGCGGATCGCCTGGAGACGCCTCACCCTCAGAACGAGGCTTTTACCCGGCAGTACCCCTCAATAGGCGTTTGTGGTGATTCCAGTCTGTTGTATTCATGTTTAAGAGAAGCCAATCACAATCAAACGCGCCCTACACAGAAACAAAAGGCAAGGGCATCTTTTACTTAAAGGGGGTTGTCCACCAACCACGACAAGGCTACGACAAGTGCCGACATGAAAGTTCCAATCGCAGCCTTGTCGCAGCCTTGTCGTGAGAAGGGCAGCTCTGCGACAGCCTTGTCGGGGCGTGTCGTAGACTTTGGTGGATGCCGTAAAAAAGGCGTCCATGGTACCGACACACTAGGACAGTGATATCGAGGAAACCACAACACTCCACGACACGGGTCCAGTCGTGGGAAAAATCGAACACGTTCGATTTTGTCGTAACCTTGTCGGAAGGCCCCTGACAGGGCCCCGACAATTCCCGCTCATTCATCAGTAATGAACATACAACTTCCTCCAAGTTTCATATTCAGAAAACCAATAACATCAGTACATTATTTTAGAGTTCAATGTTTTTGAAAAAATATTACACTTAGTTGTACTTACAGTAACTTATATTCTAGATTATGATCTGTGATTAATGATGGAATAGATGTTTTTTGTGCTACATGTGGTGTGTGGGCTTTACACCGTATAAACAAATCATATATCAGCTAGATAGAATCTGTCAGGGTTGATGGAAAGGTGTTTTGACATAGGAAAATGATTGATCGGGTAGAAGATGCCTTTAGATATATTCGAGATAGGATTCGATTCCTAGAAAACAGTAGTTTCTACAATTCTTCCTACAACAGGAGAGGTGAAGGATAAAGACATTAATATTTCAATGACGACTTCCGTTTTTTGCAGAATACAAATCATGATTTCTACATAGCGAGCTAGTTGGCAGTTAGAATGGAACGAAAGAATACCTTCAATCTACAGAACATCCATTTATTTCTTTTTTAATTTCTCTTTATTTTTTTCTATTTTGCAAATTTATGAGCGAGCGTCATCCAAAAAAAGCACTTTCAGTAGATAGATTACCATAGGCCTACATATTTTAGGATAACCTATAAATGCCTTTGTAAAATCAATAGAGAAATATTCCAATATTAGTCAAGGGTGAATCCCTAAAACAAATGAGCACATCGACTGCCATTCAGATGAATTTTACAGAACCCCTGACCCCAACTAATCCATTGACCGCGAGGTCTCTTATCGTGGTAGTTTCTAAGCTTCCCGAGGGTGGCAGCACGCTGTCATGGCCCGGTAGAAGTCTATATATCAGACACTGGTCACGTGACTACAGACGTCACCTGAATGGCCGTCTAGCCTCCACAGACACACAGAGAGTGTTCAGTGTAACTACAATACCGGCGTGTGTTTAGTGCCAACATGGACCCCGGCCGGCTACCAGTGCCCTCACTCAGAGGTCAAGGTCGTCCATTGTCTAGGCCTGAGGGACGCTGGTGGTGGGGCCGTGTAGGTGGCGCCACTCTTCTGACGTCAGTGGGATGTGTATTGAGCTGGATCAGCAGGGCGTGGCGTGCACCAGACTGGAGAGGGACGCCAAAGTCCCTGAGCTTCCCCTGAGCAGCTCTCTAACCATGAGCGCCTCACCACCTCACATACAGAGCCTTAGTAGCTCGTATTAAGTGCCGCAGTATGTTTTAACCGTCTGAGCACTTCCAATGCAGTACCTCAGCATTTCCAATACATGATTGAGCATCTCCTATGATTTGCCTAAGCATCTACCATACAGTGCCTGAGCATCTTCTATCCAGGCATTGCGGAATTCGCGCATACTGCTTGTGCATCTGTCACATATTCTCTGATCGTTTCTGATACAATGTCGTAAGACCTCCGATACAATGCGAGGGCATCTCCTATACAGTAGCTGAGCACCTTACATATATGATCGGAGTACCTTCCACACATTGCCGAAGATGTGGTGCATAATAAGATAAAATGTATATACCTTACTGGTACATACTCACATACCAATACTACGTTTCTTTTGATACAAATATTCCACGAGCTCGCAGAGCGAGTGGAATATTTTTATCAAAAGAAACAAGGTATGTGAGTATGTACCAGTAAGGTAATACATTTTTATTTTATTATATACCTTCAAGTATAAGTATTTGATGAATTACAGAAGGAAATCTGCTGTCCAAGCTGGATTCAAAGTGTGCTGGTATATCTGTTGACATCTTAGTGAAAGTCAAGCACAGAATATGCTCTAAGCACATTTTTTACTCTTTTTTTCCCTTCAACTCCTGTGATCCTTTGCACACATAAATTAGCGGAGTGCTGCAAGTCACTGCCAGCATTTCATAAGTAGGTCAATGCAATTTTTTTCAGCCAATCAGAATTTGTATTCAAAGTAGGGTGGTACGTCATTTTATACCACATACTGTGCCGGTATATATTTAATACCAATACCCTAGCAGAGGTTGGTATTTGTGTAACATACTGGCACAGGTATATAATAAGAACCTCAAATACAAAGAACCTCCTTGATGAGTCTTATGTGATGATTTACAGCCAGTGTTGTACGACTTTTCTTTGGTTTCTCTCTTTTTCACACAAGTGGTATATAATTGTTAAGTCGGTGTTAGTGTATTTATCCTATGCCAATTAATTCTAAATAAGGAAATCAACAATTTATAGGCCCGTCCCCGTTAGCCGACGAAAACAGTGTGGATTTTTTGTTCTCCTTAAAGCCCATTTTTATTGGCCGTCACCGATCTGCAGTCAGGAACCACCGACGGACCTTTATCACTGCAGAGGCACAATGGAAATGGGCTATTAGGAGAACTCATAAAATCGACACCGTCGGCCAATGGAAACGGGTCTTATACGTTAAAGGATGCCCATTACAATCGCCTTTTGTGAATCAGTTGGTGTTAAAACACCTCACAAAGCTGACTATAAATCAGAATACCGCTTTGGTTTATCTTTACAGCGCTGATTCTAGGTTGAGACAGTGTCAGGTATGGGATAAATGAATTTCTCTCACCCCGGGTATTTTTTCTCCACAGACTTAACGTTGGTAACTCGTATCCAATTCCCATGAGATATTTAGGGAAAATATCCAATGGGAAATTATATGACAAAGGTTAGCCTATTAGTCAATGTGAAGGGTGAGATAAATTCAGAAACCTATTCACGTTTAGGGTCAGAGTTCGATCCCATCTCGTAGGAATCACGGCGTAATTCACACGCAGCTTCGCCTTGTGAATTACTACGCGATTCAAACTCGATGGGATACGAGATCTGACCCTAAACTTTCATAGGTCTCCTCAATAGTATGCCATGCCGCACCCCGTTACGACAAACACATGACCTTCCGTTCGGTATCTCCGTGCTTCACATTGCTTCCTATAGAGTCCCAAAGTCTCTTGTGCACACTGCCCACACAGTTCCCGCGTAGCCTCTCAACAAACCACGCAATCTGGTAGACCAGAAATGCATAATCTGTCTGCAGTTAGATGGATAAGTCCTGAGCACCTCTGGAGCAGTTGACAAGCCCCTGGCCAACAACTCAGCAGGCATTGAGCTGCCCGCACGGCAGGGTGGGGAAAGTGAGACCCGCCAGATGGCATGACGAATAGGTCGGCTTTGCCAGATCACTGCTGAAAAGGATAGCGTTCAGCGGCGGCTCCTCGCATTTTACACGCTGACTGCCTTAAAGAGCCCATATTCTGTACACCGTGGGCTCATGGCAGCCCCTTGTTAACGATGGATCATCATGAGTGTGCAAACCCAGAAAGGATGAACACGAGGTAAAAACTAGATCAAAGGTGACTCCTTGGTTATTAGTTAATATGTAATTCGTATGCAGTTAGATGGATAGGTTATATATCATATATATATATATATCATATATATATACATGTATCATATATATATATATATATATATATATATATATATATATATATATATATATATATATATGTATCACATATTCGTCGGTCCATCATCTTTCCATTTCGCATTGCATAAATGTTCGTGAAATGTAATAAACACCAGTGCAATACCTCTATGTAACATGTCATTGGGTGGTAATAGATTTGCCGCAAACGTTTTTGTACTTCGAGTCATCAGATGACCTCAGACCAAGTGTTCGGTATATGGCGACAGGGTTAGGTTGCCTAAATAAAATCTGTTCCGAGCTGAATTGGCGTGTTTAGACGTACAGAATCGAAGAACGAGGTGCGTCTAAGTACACCAAAACATCGAAGAATAGATTTCATTCAAGCACCTTGACCTTGTCTCCTTCATTTATATAATTGAAACCCATTAAAAACATATTTCTTTAAGTACAATTTTGACTAACAGCAAATAGTGTGGTACAGAGGGAGGAACGACATCCACACAGCTGATCAGTAAGTGTGAGAAATTCGTGCTAGGGTATAAAATGATAAAACCTTCGTTACTAATTGCTACAAGGTGGAATACCTGTTGTGAATTTAATATGATACTGATGATATTGCATTTCGATCGCTATATCTATTAATACATGTGACGTTAACGGTCGTGGGAAACGCAGCAACTTGATGCTACAAGGGACATTCACACTTTACCGTTAGAGTTCGGTACATTCCTACAAACAGAAGTAATTGTTGAGTAAGGGGTACGTGTACATAAAGTAGCCATATGAGATGGTTTGTTACAAGAGGGACCGCTCAGTATAAATGTCATATCTGCGATGATAATTTACAGTAAAACCGACATCGTCAGCTTATGATGTAAAATAAGAGCTACTTCAAAAACCCTTTGAACCACTTGGTCTCATTTCTTATCAGTTTAACTGGAATGGCCTACGCCACTCTACATTCAAATGCAACCTGTAGTTCTGGACTCTCTATATATGGCCAATGGAAACTGTTCTTATCTGTCAGGGTAGCTGCCTTGCCCAGGTGACTCGATGAGGAGACTTCAACAGTATTCCAACCATCAGAGACATACCTAAGCTATATTGCTGCCTCAGCCCAGAATTTCACTGAAATCATTAAACACATCACACGAGAAATAGGGAGTTCAATTTCAATTTCATCTAAGAACAATATTCTCACACAATGGAAAATGCCTGAGAGATTTGGTAACATAATCATTTAAATAATCGCATCGATCTCTCACATTCATTTTATGTTCGACTTCCCCTTTTTTAATTCTAGTGGTTGTTTCTGATTGTTGTCCAAATTATAATACTAGTTATAATATTGATAATAAAATTCGTATTTTTTTCTGTCAGTGCATATTTCACCCCTTCAACACCTATTTTACCTTTGGGGCATAATTCTGTTCACATTACTCACCGTGCCGGCTGGATCTTATGAAGACAGACACAGGCCAATTTACCGACTCCCATTTCGCCGGGCAATGGAGTTTGCGGTGTTGGCGACACCTCCGGAGAGCGATAGTGACAGCTGCGGCCATGTCGTGTGAATAGGAAGGGAGGAATTATGTCACACTGTCGCTTTAAATCCAGATATGTGCCACTGAAGCTCTTATATACCTTATATATAGACGTATAGATTATGTAGAATGTATATATATATATGACTATATAAATATGACTATATATATATATGACTATATATATATATATATATATATATATATATATATATAGATATATAGATATAAATATATATATATGTATGTATCGAATATTCCTTGAAGGGATACTCACTTTGATGGCATTGTAGGGTATGTCGTTGAAAGAAAAAAAACCTGGGCGTGAATTCCATAAGTTTGTGACACTTGGTACATAAAAAGAACATACTATTGGAAGGGCATTTTATTAAGAAAACATGTATACCCCTGTTGTGACATGCTTCTGTTACATATGCCCCTTATGGGAATGAATTGTATTGGCAAGCCACACCATTTATGGTATATATCATATTAAGACAGATCATCGAATGAATGCCTATGGTCAGACATGCCATTCATAGTGAATGTTATGGCTGACACAGGCCATTCGAGGAATATTTATGATTGGACATGCAATTGATGGTGTATTATATGGCTTACAGGGGCCATTGGAGGAATCTATATGGTGAGACATGCTATTGGTAGCACATGCTATTGGGAGCACATACACATAGAAGGCTCTGAGATAGGCAGTGCTATTCGGGACCCTCTTTTAGGGCTTGATAAACACGCCGTCATGCGGACAGGGTGCTGGGTTGGGGCCCTGGTCCCACTGGGACTGTTTCTCATTCCGTAGGTGTGCCGGCGCTGCTGTCGAATAACGTTGCATTACGGAGGCCATTCGTTGTGACGGCATTGGTGCAAGGATCGGCTGGACGCTATGCGCCCGGTGATCCAGGCACCTGACCCACCCCCTCCTACCCCCTCCGTCTTCACCAGCCACCTTCCCCGGTCCGTACACTGCCCTCTCCCACCCCCTCCACCTCTTCGCCTGTGTGGGCATCCGGGTGGAGTAAGATGGGTAAAGAAATGATTAAGTTTGTATGCTGGACGCCGATGTACATCCGACTATACTGTGTATATCTTCCGCAGATGGCAGACAACCTGCTAAATCGTTTAACTCATTCAGGGCTAAAATGCCTGCGGACATTATGTACATGGGGGGCGAAAATGCTTACAGACATTATGTCCACTGGGGGCGAAAAAGCCTACAGGCATCCATGATGTATTTAGGCATTTTCCAGTAAATAAAAGACCAAATTAAAGAAGTTCAATAAAATATGAATAGAAATTTGTGGAAATAAATACATTTTGTATACTGTTTAAAAGAAAATGCCAACAATGGCAACAAAGAAGCTTTTTTAGGTCACACGACAAGTAGAACTTTCTTGAATGTCTCAAGGCATTCTCGTCCCCCAGAAACATACAACCCAGGGGCATCCTAGCCCCAGTAGCTACTGCTACCCACCAACCTGCTCGCCTGGAAAGGGTTAAGTGACAAAAAAAACCATTTACCCAGTAATCTGCATGTTTCCGGATTAATTTTATTAGATAATAGCATTCATCCGCCCTGGCCTGATCAGTATCTCATAAGACCTTTCGCTTTACTTTACTAATAGAGTCACTGTTAGAATAATGATTGTGTAGATGTGAAATGTACAGATTGTTTTAACGGGTTGTGGTATGATTTGCCATATGGTAAAATGGGAACATTGGCAAGAATATTATCTGGTTTTCAATACGGTTCTCATTATTGTCTGGTGTAGTTATTCGTCTTTTCGGGGTGATAACAATTAACTACATTTCCATCCAGATGTACAAACAGACCTGTATTGCTCAGGTCATTTTAATTTCAAGTTATTCTATCACAGTCTATCACAATATATTCACTTCATTTAGTTTAGTCTTAGTGACAGTTAACAAGGTAGACCTGAATATGGTAGCAACCTATCAAGAGATTAATCTTTTGTAAAGCAAGGCAGTACGACTAGACTGACCAGAATAATGTTTGTGTAATACCTTTATTAACGCTCCAATGATAATAATAATAATATCTTGACATGGATATTTATCCCCTTTATTTTACTTCCAGTCCAATCTCTTCTACTCTTTTACCACATATCCCTGATACTCTGGGTCGGTGAGAAGTGTTAGTTAATACGGCTCGGGTGAGTGACTGCCAGACAGAATGCCGACCATTTATGCAGATGAAGAGGCATTGGGAGCCTGGTGTCTGCAGATTTCTTACCAGAAGAGCAGAATATTCAAGGAGCCAGCAGATGCTGTTTACTGATGTTATGACAGTCGGTACAGTATCAGAAGATAACGGTGTCTCTAACCTGGGGACAAATGAAGTAGCATGTTCTGTGACTGAGGACCAGAATTATGAGATTCCCGGATTAGGCAAGTATGATATTCTTTTGTTGGACCAAGAGAGTAAGTGTCTGAATATTGGCAATTAGGAGAGAGAGAGAGAGAGAGAGAGAGAGAGAGAGAGAGAGAGAGAGAGACAGAGAGAGAGAGAGAAAGAGAGAGAGAGAGAGGGAGAGAAAGAGAGAAAGAGAGAAAGAGAGAAAGAGAGAGAGAGAGAGAGAGAGAGAGAGAGAGGGAGAGAGTCTTCTGACCAAGGACAAGGGTTGAGAATAATATGCTCTGATTGGTAGCCAAAAGAGTGAGATGTCAGAGACCTGATGAGAATGTCTGAAGTCCTTGGAGATGGTGCAGGAGGATACGAAGTTATACAGCGCCGTGGGTGTGTGCTTTGCTCACAGAGAGCGACGTGTCAGGGGAGGCATGGGGTAGGTTGGGGAAACGGCTGCGGAGTATCACAGCTGCCAGGCTGGTGACCTTTGACTGGTATCCATCCTTCTGTGCCCGCCCCCAGTCCGTGTCCAGCTGGCCAAGGTCACAGTCAGTACCCATAGGATATCGCCGAACATGGTTTGGGGGCGACTACGTTATAGGGGTTGTGGTTTGTGCAATCTATATGTAACTGTATTTATGCCATCCTTTGTACCATCAATTACGCAATACTTTTTTTTCTTTTTTTTTTTAAATAGTATTTATTTCGCAGTGGGATCTTTTAAGCATTTTCGATAATCCAATCTATTATATGGTGGGCACCAAAAACATCTGTGCTGGATTTCTCCTCAGAAACAAAAGATTATTACAAATTTAAACGTGATTACTTAACTCACATATAACTGATATAGAATTGTTGTATTAGGAAGATGCATATCAAAGGAAAGTTATCTTTTAAGAATACTTTTCAAACTTTGTGCAAGTCCACAAAGAATTAGAAATATAAATGGACATGGTAGCATAATGTACAATTAGTTTATAAAGGATTCTGTACAAAAATTAGATATAGATATCTACAAGTAGATATTGTTTTGAATTAGATAGGTGACACAACAAACCTCCACAAAATCATTGAACACCGTTTGATTGTCAAAGCCTTTTCTTCTGGTCGATCAAAGTGTGGGAAAAGGCTTACATGGTAGTTTTTGTTTTATTATGAATCTATTTTATATAGAAGTATCTATGTATGATATATTCTCTTGGAGTTCATGGGAGTAGAACATGACCAAGCTAATTCCCTCATCGTCAGCAAATGCTCGTGTTTATCATATTTTTAACCATCACAACGACTACAGCCCGGCGTACGCTGGCATGACCGAGATAAGCGACCAGGTCATCTGTCCACATGGTGGCAGCATCAGTTGCATCAGTGACGACAAAGGCTAGCAGACGACAATGACGTCATTCGTCAAGGTGTAAACGCATGGCGCGTCGCGTACGTAACGAGTGAGGCACTGCTATCAATGAAGACAGCAAAGTGCGGCGTCCTCTACTGTAACAATGACGATAGCCGCGTTGATGCCCATAGAATATCCACCACAACAATAACAAGTTGACATTTCAGTGTCCCTCCCTTCATTTACTAATGCTGGGCGCTTTTACTGTCTGCTTAGAGAGAATGACACCTGCACAAATAGTTTTAACAGCGACATAGACAAGCAGGGCATGGATATGAGCGCATGAGTGGACCTCATCTATGGTCGTTAAATGCAAAGGTGCTCAGGATAATGCTCGGTGAGCTACTCATGGATGCTTTGTTACCGACGCTTTCACTGTGCATCATATACATGATTATGGATAGTAATAGTGATAGGATTGAATAAGGACAAGAATATAAAACTGTCCGCCGTTAATGGGAACTCCATCGGGAAGATGTTACCGCTTGGCTAGCGGAATATTCTATTCACATTTCCTGGTATTTTCTGGTATTTTCGACGATTCATACAATCAGTGTGACTATAAGGGGACAGAGCCATTGTTAGTTCATGAAGCAGTCACTAGGTGGTCGGGGGACAAAACCTGTATTCTGACTCCTTGTTCTTACGAAATTCAACTACCTTTCAATGTTTTAACATGGTTCCTTTGACTCTCTACACCCATCCCAGAGTAGGATGACTTAATAATTAAACCCAAGACATGATATTTTCCACATGGAACACTTTACATGCATATGTGAGCAAAGCTAGAGTTGTGACACTTCCCAATTATCACTCACTTCTTTTCCACCTCCATTAGTGAAGAACACCCACTTTTTCGCCTCCATTAGTAAAGAACACGTACTCGGGGGGCGTCATGGCGGCGCCCATGGATCATAGGCTATATGCCGTTTATCATAGGAACGGGATCACAGGTCACACAGACCATTGTCATTGACCGTCCCCCCCCCCCCCCTTATTGATTTTAGCGTGATTAGCAAACACTGTAGACTAGTTCCCCATCGCTGTATATCAATTGCCCTTTCGTCTTTGTCTATAACGAATCAATGTCTATGCTGTTTCTGTGTGTATCCCTAGACCTTTCTTGTATACCGTATCAGCAATCTGGTATCTGACAGAAAATATTAGTGATTTCCGACTCGACCCTATCCACCACAGTATAAGTAACATCCATGGAAATAAACATAATTGTATCTTACGTATTCATATTTTCTACCGCACAAACAAACCTAATATTTTCCCTCAACAACCCCCTCCCTACTCCACCTGAACCAAGTACAGGTTTTGCAAGCTATTGAAGCCTGTGCTAATCCAGGCCAAGGGAGAGGGCCGAGAGGGGCGCCCGTTCATCTTGATCATTATCTGCAGTCCACGGACTCCCCGCAAATTCGATTGTGGCGGGAGCGCGGCGCTGAATCTCCCCATGGATCTATCGCCATTTATCGCTGAATACACTTCCTACCATGAAAATAAGAGCCTATATCAATCAAACCCGGGCGGGGAAGCCCTGCTGCACCGTTTCTGCGTGGAGCCCGAGCAGATCCAACAGGGAACTGCTCAGAGCCACTCTCGAGCAGTACCCAAGAGAGCAGTTCCCGGGACTCCCGACGCACTTCTCGGGACTCCTCCAGGAGTAACTCATCCTGTTCTGTGAACAGTTATGAGGAATCCCTCCCGCACGATTGGCAGACCTTGGTATAGACCCATTCCTCTTCCAATCCTCGATGGTAATATGTCTATGAACAGCACAATAGATACATGTTACATTGTTTATCGCACCCTGGCATACCCCAAAAAATGTTTATTCCCCAATAATTTACATGATTAATGAGATTTATCTGCATCCAATGGCCATTTACTTATACCCAAATCTAAAGATTGAACCTTTAGCCGTGTTTAGCATTATTTACTTCTGGATAAATTGCAATGGGTACTGCCATTTGCTGTGTCTTCAATCCGATCATACTCTTTGGAAGCAGACAAGTGTTTTATGCTGATGCGCCCTGGGTTTATTTGATTTATCAGTTTTCCTACATCACATCCTCAAAGCTACAAACCATTTTAGAGCCTCCAAGTGGACTTTTGTTTAAGTCAGAATACTTCGGTGTCTTTTTTATTCATCAGATACTCTTCTGTTGTTGAATATGTAATTTGTATTATTGTCGCTATCAAACATTGAAATCTAAAATGGGGATTCTCTACTGTTTGAAAAAGAATTACCACCCACATACTTTTTTTTCTCAATGAGCCTCTGTGCTTCTGCCCGGCATCCCTTGAGTGCCTCCGGAATTCGAGAATCACCTGCCACTATTATATGACCACCTGCCGCCACTCTCTAAGCACCTGCTACTGTTCCCTTAGCATTTGTTTGACAACAACAATTCCCACCGCCTGACTAGACTCTCCCATGAACCTTACTTAAAGGGCGCTACTACTTTCGTGTCTGCTATACTCGATTTTAGATTAACTAGGTTAAAACCCCGCATTAACTAGGTCAATAACCCCGCAACGATTCTATAATATACATGTATCACTTCCTTCATCCGCGGAGAGAACCGTTATCAACTCAGATAAAAACGTGTCTTTTTTTTTGCAGCGTGTTCTCTTTGGCTCCACCTAACTGTGCGCCTTCCCCCATTGTTCTCTGCTGGTCTTCTCCTTGCACCGGAAGTAAATACTAACAAGATGTGCACGGATGGACAAAAGCGAACCGCCAGTGCGCAATCCCCTGGTGGCGTCCACTCGGCGACGCATCTCTAAACAAACGGCCCTCGCGCTGCCACAAGCACCCTCTAGTGGGTCTAGATATCCCCCGCTTCCGGAGGGTGTTTCCTTCCAGGCAATTTCTTTTTGTTCTCCTCAGTAAAAGGGACGACCGAACGCTGACTAGTCACGGTGACGTCATCAGTGTATATATCAGCACAAGGTCAAAACGTAAAGTGAGTTGAAGGTCTGAGGAAGGACACTTGTTTCTGTATCGTTAAACACGTCAGAGCTTCATTCATATGAGTGTCAGATTCCTCCAAGAATGTCTTACGCAATCTATTTTTCTAGAGGCAAAGAATCTAAAGAGAAGCAAAAGAAACAATGAATGAAAGCTCGATACGAATTGCGCTTGTCTGGTGAATTTCCTACTTTCTTATTTTTTACGCTGTAACTGAATTGTTTCACCACGTAATGAAAAAGGCTGTGGACTCCTACAAATAATCAAATTTCAGCTTAATGAAGTCATTAATAACACTGCTGAGGCGGTTCCTTAATCCCATTTACCCACTCCCTACGTGCTTCCATTGTTATGGGATTCTCGAATGAGACCGCCATATTTCATTGGCAGTTTCCCCCAGAGCGTCATCCGGCTTCAGTATTAAATTGCAGTGTTGATACTCATGCGGGTGTAGGGAGGGAGGGCTGGGACGCGAAAGGGGCTGATTTATGTGGATTGGTTATTCCATACAGCACAGTGTGGGAATCAAGAATGTGAATAATTTCAGATAAATCCCAAGCTCGAATAGACACCCAAGTTCAAAGGGTACACATTCTAGTGTGGTAGTTGCTACCCCCTTTCCCTCCCAATATCACATACAAAGAGCTGGTTGTGGGTATAACATTTGTTTAAAAAATGAACCATTATTTTTTTATTTTTTTATTTGCAAGAATAGTACATAGACATTCTGCCTAGGTGGCAGGTTTTGTGTGTCTGCAGTTTTCACGTCTGTACATGTGATATCAGAGAACAACTTCAGTCTGCAGTTTTACACAGTAGTACAAATTCATGTCAACAAAGGAATATGTCTGAGTAGAGTCATAAATGTCATAAATCGGATTTGTAGGCTAAGCTCAACTCTCTATATGTTCTAAGCGGTAGGGTTTGAGATCCGACCAACAGAAACGGAAGTATATTTATAAGCTGCCATTCAAAATCTCGAAAAAATTTCCTTTCAATTCAGAATTACTAATGCAACGGATTAGCCAAAAAAGGTATAGGTATGTCTTCAGAATGTAGTTTCTACAACATAAATGGGGCATTTTCTCATTCTAGGTCCAGATGTTAAATCATCCTGGGCCTCGGTGAGAAAGTGATTTATTACAGCTTTGGGAAGAGATAGTTTCCAGGTTGATACTCAGGAGATCATCTTCGGAGGTTTGAACTCCAAAGTATGTATCTGTCCATGTCTTCCTACAAACCTCTGCTATCTGCGGAGGTAAAGATGTAAATTTACAGGCTTGTAATAGCGATCTGGTTCCCCAGCCAAGCACCTCGTTTAGGAGAAGGCCACTGTATTTCCCACAACAAGGCCCTAATGTGAACCCTGCCCATGGATCTGCATTATGACAAGATACCAGAGTTGGGCCTTCTAAAAGGTCTGCCGGTGAGTTGAGAGAGACCTAGGGGCCCTACTCTAGGGTAGGCTCTTTCCTCCTCGACCTTTGTTCCTAGGTGCTCATCAATGCTCCACGGTGCATTAGGATTATGATGGGGACTCCCTCTGCGTGTGTGTGTGTGGTGAGAGGGGCCTAGAGAGGTTGGAGGTAATAAAAGGTAGGCGTGAGGTGAACCTCTACCTGCTCCAGGAGGTTAAAAACATCTCCTTGTGTTTCCCAGCACGAACAGCCAATGACTGGGCGGGAAGCATGCGATCCAGACGTGATTGGTCGCAGTCAAGTTGGTTTTTGTACCGCCTGTGGAAAATATTAGCTCTTTAAAGGAAGGGTAATCAGTAGGGAGGAGCAGGTGAGCTGGGGATATGGAATACTGTATGGGTAGGGTAGGCGGAAGGGGATAGGATGATGGAAATTTAAAGATGAACTGTTCTCATTGTAACCATCAATTATTTAACGATCTAAAGGACATTTAGCGTCCAAACCAATATCGAAGGTTAAGGAAATATTCATTTGGGGCCAACCATAAAGTATGTACGCACCGAGGGGGGGGGGGGGTAGTGGTGAAAATTTTGTATATGCTCCTTCTTTAAACATTCTGCAGTGGTCACCTGCTCTGGCATTCAAGGATTAGTAACCCGACTTTTGGAAAAGATCGTTGCTAAACCGGAGATTGAATTTGCTACCCTATGGAAAAATCACATAGATCAGTTTAAATGAACCCACTCTACCACCGTGAGGGTTCAGAAAAACCTACTACCACTCTGTGAGGCCCCAAAGGATTCACTCTTTACAGAGAGAATACACAAAGTAACCTGTCTACCTGCTGCAGACTTGGCCTTATATACAGACCAAGTTACAAAATCCGGGTGAACCTGTGACACTTCCATGCATGGTCTCACCCAAATCACCACACAGCAGGGACCAACACCACGCATTCCCTAGTGAAGAGCGAACACACTACCACTTGACTGACCCGACCCCTATAGTTCTATTGCGTAAAGGATTGAGAGGGGGAGGTTTAAAATGCTCGGAATTCTTTTTATGGATGGCCCCTTTACTAAACATTTGGGTGTCTGGGTCAAACATGAGATTACACATACTACTCCTTAAACTGGTAACCAAAGTAAAACTAATTAATGCTAGTGCTTAATGAATCTTTGATACTGATGTTGAAGTCGGAAGGGGATAATCAATACTCTTTGGCATGAAGAACAAATTACTTCAATGAAAGATTTCAATTATCATACTTTGGTCAACCCTAGTGCTATCGTGACAGACATGTATAGCGCAACGAACGTCAGCTTTAAGTATCTATACTCAATCAAGTCGATGGCTTCCGACACTATAAACGCAGGCAATGAAAGTAGAAGCCTTTGTTCGTAAGCTGACATTCACAGAGCCTCATTGGCAACAACAAAACGCTATGCATGTGATTAATTAGCGTGAAATCTATCCACACAGACAGGACACTGTTGCAACAGTTGCCCGCAATTAGCGAGACTTTGAGACATAAAAAGGGAGGCATGTAGTAGGTAAATACGTCTAGGTGTAGAGTTTCATAAGGGGGCTTTGGATATCTTTTTTAACACCTTCACAGCCACCAATATCATTACCACCGTCACTCATTACTACCACCACCACAACAGCAATAACTAGCATCATATATCTCCTGATCTATCGTCTCTACAATGATATACTATGAGTTTGAGGTTTCTCATAATGCACACGATCAAAGAGATATAATTCTGATATCTGCAGTATAAGGTATCACCTATAAAGGATAGCATGCCTCTGGCCTTTTGTTTTTGCGAAACGATTCATGGCATTATTGCATATGAAGTATGGCTATTGCTATTAATAAACAGTATAATTTCACATTTTGATTGCGTAAGTCTGGTTGTATATGGAACATGTAAAGGATTTAGCGAGGTAATGAACGCTTGTTTAAAGTCTGATGACTATTGTAATGGAATAGATATAGAAAATCAATCATAAAGTTGACATGTCTTCTGGATGCAGGTTTATCACAAGCAGGGACCGTTGATAGTATATGTAGTGATGCAGGATGATACGCAACAGATTCGTATCTGTACTCGGAAATCCTTCAGGCTGGCATGGTGATTCAGATATGTATCTGACAGCCCGTCCTAAATGCTCAAGAAGCTGTAGGATTGAATATGTGCTCTCCATATTGGATTAGAGAACAAGAAGTGCTGTCTGTTGAAATGTTATTAGGCGATTCTTCGACGACTTTCCGCAGAGACGGCGAAGCTCGTGGAAACTCCGTCTAACGCAATTGTGTCAGAATCAGTTCTGTCACTGTCAGCAACTGCTACCCTCAGGCCTTAGGTTTCCGACGTTAGCTCCTAACACAAACGTATCGTGGAGTGGAACTTTACACAAAAAAGAATTATATGGTCGATGTATGTCATAGGCCTGGAAATACAGTGTCATTTCAAGGCCATTTAGACCCAGGGGCCCGTTTAATAATCTAGGATCGTACATGTACACCCTATACTCTATACCATAGTGACCCAGGGACGATGTGGGTCAACTTTATTCAATCCTTATGGACGACCTTATGGACAGCTAGTACTGTCTTAACGAACAGAATTAAATATCATTAAACAACAACCGTCGTACGAGTTATAGAAAAATGTCTTCATGTACGATCCTAGATTATTAAATGGGCCATGCATTGCTAAACGGGATTAACATTGGCGGGTAGGGCCAATGACAAAGTGCTAATAGGAAGCTTTACAACAGTGTAGAAGCTAAACATGAATGGGGGCATATGCACACGTATGTCTAATGACTATATTTCAAAATCATTTCCAAATTCTAAAGACTCATGATCACGATCCTATTGCGAGGTTAAAAAGCAATATGTCGCATTTTATTTCATATATCAGATGCTGTTTTTGCAACGGTGTCTGATCGTGATCGGAGACAAGTTTCCCCCTACAATTGTCAAGGACAATTACACATAACAAGGTGCTGAATCCCACGAGATTTTGATTTTAATAATTTTTCAGTTTACAGGGGCATTTTAGTGAGACGTGTAATGGACCCACTGCTAGGATTCACACAATTTCTAAGTCTAATTTGTAGGGTTCCACTCTCCTGGGACAAGTTTTTCGGGTGACATTTTTCCTTAAAAGGAACAGAATCTCAAGAGATTTTGAACCCTATGAGGTACATAAATCCAACCATGAGAATTCCACTTGACCTCGTCCATAGAAGGCTAGCGAGCAGGATCACTTGTTTTTCACACACCTCACCTCAAGGGTACTTGAGTCCCAGGGTGAGTGTTCATTGTGATTATGTCTGACACTATGTGCACAAGGTGTGTCCTTCCATGTGAATCAAATTCGCCATTTCCCCTTGAGGTTATGAATAGCAAAATCCGGCACCTTGCGCTGAGATTTTTGTACCACGGTAGAATTGCCTGAGATTGGGGGAAATGTGTGAAATTCACCTGTATCAGTGACATTAGTCCCTATGTGTGAATCCTACTTAATGCCAGGGACACACAAAGCTAGTCAAGGCAGCAATCTCTGGAATCGCCAATACAAAATGGCAGGTATGTGAGATATCATTCTATAGTAATATCTCCCACTGATAATATAACCTCTCGGAAACAATAATCAAGTGAAACATGAAATAATAGCTTAAATGGGATTCACACGATGGGATCCATGTACCTCACAAAGTGTTTGTCTGAGACAAATCCTGTTGAGATTTGGTACTGGAACACAATCTCCTCGCGTGAATGACAGGGTTCCATTTTGCTGAAATGGGATTTACACGATGGGATTCATGTACCTCACAGGGCTCAAAATCTCATGCAATTTTGTTCCTTTTTAGGGGGAAATGTCTTTAACAATTACAGGGAGAAAACATGTCTCAGGGAAATGAAACCTTATAATTTAGATGAAGAAATTGTGTTTGAGTAGAGAATTTCAGCCGGATTTGTATCAGAAAAATACCCTGTGAGGTACATGAATCCCATCGTGTGAATCCCACTTTAGACAACTTTTTTCCCTTGCAATTGTCGGCGACAATCACCCCAAAAAGGAACAGAATCTCAGGAGATTTTGACTTTAAACAGGTTTAAAATCTATAGGGGCATTTTGGTGAGACAAATGGACCTGCTGCGACCATGTACCTGCCCTAGCCAATAGGAGGCCAGCAAGCATAATTACTGTTTGTAACACCCTTCACATCAAGGGTAATTGAGTCCCAAGGTGAGTGGTCACTGTGACTATGTCTGAGATTATGTACCAGGTGTGTCCTCCCATGTGAATCAAATTCGCCATTTTTCCTTGAGACTGATAAAAGTACTTAGCCATGAGAATTTATTTACCAAACGAGAATTGTATGAGACTAGAGAAAAGGTGTGAAGTACACCAGTCTCAGATACATGAGTCTCTTCGTGTGAATCCCACTCCACATACACGACATTTTGTGTTGGCGATTCATGAAATCGCTGCATTTCTCGCTTGATGTGTCACCGGCTTGAGTTCAACAATTCCATTTAAGGATGTGTTAACGATCTGGCAGCGATTTAGCGCCGCAGAGTGGGTTCAGGCCTGCAGCGCTGCAGACTTCCTATTGGCACCTTTTTTGGCCCGACCTGTCAATGTCTGTCCTGCTTCTTTGTCCGTCACCCCTTAAAGGTCACAGCAGGAAAGGTCACAAAGGGAAGGCCAATGTCAGCAAACCCTGACCCTAATACACTGCTCCCCACAGGCTTTCACATGCAGGGCCTGGATGGTATAGCAGCGGATCTGTTTTTGTGTTCAGGAGGGCGAGCCAATTTAACATACCCAGCTTCCCGGGAGTTGTATTGCAAAGGACTAATAAGCACATATATCTCCGAACTCTATGAATGCCAACCAGCCTCCGCCCTTGCAAACACCCTGCAGTCCCTGGCGACCTCAGCCCTGGCCCCTATAAGCCCTCAGTCGCCCTGCAAAGCAAAGAACACTATTTTCTCGACCAACCAAAGCCCCAAAATCTGATCCCTCACCCTTGGTCTACTACCACTGACACGACCACCACCATCACCACCACCTCCACCACCAGTGTAAGCCACTGGTAGCATCAGCACCTAACCAGCAGCGTCACATCTCCTATTATCGCCCACGCGGCCTGCTCGACCCTGGCCGACCCCCGGCAACGACACGCCCCTCACGACCTGCCCCGGAACTGCTTAAAGCATCCCTTGATGCATTGCGGCCTGCGCTTCCGGGGCCAGCAGCGGCCGAGCTGGTGCGCCTGGTGAAGTTTGTCAACCTGATGGAGAGTGCATGAGATGGGCCTCGATGTGTAGGCATGGGCCGTAAGTGGTCCTTCGCCGGCAAGAGAATGGGCAGTGGTTAGCATAAGAGTTCCTTAGCCACATATCAACCGCCCTTCTATAATGGGCTGCTGTCATGGTTGTAGATTATATAATAAATACACACAGCACATATCTTTGGATTATCTTCTTATGCATGTATGTCACATACATATACAATGTTATCATGATTTGGATATGCGTATTCTCTGCCTTGGATTTGGATATGCGTATTATCTGCCTTGATTACTTACCTTTCGACTAATTGTTAGGAAAAGATCTTGTAAATAATTAGAAATTTGACGCAGGCGCCGTGCATTATTTATATAAATGAGTTCCCAAAATGCCCGCCATGTGGCCGAAAAAGCCGTAATCTCCTAGAAGAATACGGCTTTCCGTATTCTACTCAGTAGCGATATGTAGGCTCCACATGCTTAGTAGGGAGACTCCGTGTTAGGTGGGTAATAAATACACAATATTGAATGGTTTCAGATACAAGTGGTCGTATGGTCCGAGCACTGAAACCAACCTATGTTGTATTTATCATCCACATTTTCCTGACAAGTGGCGTGCCGATATTATAGTCCTGAACGCTTGATATGGTTAAAATCTTTTTGTTCAATCTATGACAGGAAATCCTAGCCATGACACAAGTATATCAGATATATACCAAAAGATAGGCCCAAGTCCCGCCCCATCAATTACAACACAACAGCAATTTGCTTGGAAAAAACTAGTTTTTTTTGTCCCATATTAAACGCTCAGGACTAAAGTTCATTTAGGTACACACCACCTTTTCAAATGCATTTTTTCGTATGCGCCGGCTTTCGCAGCCCAACAACATATCTGTATGCACCGGGTGTGGCGATGCACACTCCATATATGTTTTTATGGCCATTTTGTATTAGGTGGATAATGAAATTACATCTACACTGCTATAACTATCCTTATATCTAATTCCACACGTCCGTCACATATTTTTAATACAAGCAGCTTTCTGATTGCTCAAGTGTGGATCAAGTTCGTTAAATAATTCCCGAACATGCCATCGAAGAGCTGTTTTTACCAATGCATTTACAAATAATGTTCTATGAGACAGGTTGTTAAATTCCGATAAATAATGATTTGGTTGGATTTTAATCAGCCATCGTAGGGAGTGGACATGGGCCTTTGGGAGGGGCTGATGTTTATACTATCCTCACGATAAGTGTAGGGGGAGAAAACTTCAGTATTCCAAACGGTGATCCACCAACAGGCAATCGGTAACTCGAGATGGGATACACACAGTGTGTAGCATGCATATATCTGTAGGCAGTTAATGGTCCACTGGCCGGCTGTTAGCAGCTTGACAGTGGTCCACTGTGCTTGGCGTGCAGTCCCTAGATAGGTTTCCTCTGGGTACCCCTGCGGCCGGATCATAACTAAGCATATCATCCGCGCATGACTCGCAGCCAACGCCTCCGTATTCTAGCCAGGCTAATCCCAGCCTCAACTTGACACGACCATCCTTCGCCTCTATACCGCCGGTCGGCCAAAGCTGGGCTCGCTTCAATGCGGCTTAGTAATTCCAAAGGCGGCTTTGTCATCCGCCTCGAAACTGATTGCTTAATGCTAGTAACATATTTTATCATATATGCACATGTTAAAGTGTGGTCTGACTTGTAGACATTATATATGATTTTCCTTAATAACTACAGTAGAACCCCGCTTAAGGAACACCCCCGCCGTATGAGGGGCCATCACATGTAAAGCGTTATATCTAATCAGACTAGTTTCCCCATTGTTTGATTTAATACAGTATACTTGAGCTCGGGACTGAGGATGGCCCCTTACGAAGATTCCTACTGTCTACATGAAATAGAAATCATTCTACCTTCGGGAGGCCAGGACTATTCACTTAAAACCAATAGTTCAGCAGAGAAAGTCGTCGTCATTGATTGCGATGGCCCAACTTCTTTTTGTATAATCTCACGTTATATACTGGTAAACGTAAAATCAATCAAAAAGCCAAAAGGGCTTTAATATTAGTCAGAGCGTAAGGAAACCAGGTTAATAGATCCAATTGTTTCGACTATTCCCGAAATCAAGGCGAGAATCTTAGCTTATCAGCTATGCTGCATTCTACACGGATTGTTTATCATTTCCATTTCCGAACATATAGTAACATAAATATGCATGTTTTTAGACTAGCAAACAAATATCCATTGGATAATGACAAGTATAGGTTAATAATGACTCTGCCTTTATTATTCAGTTTTCTATAATATTTGCCAGTTCTTCAAATATGATGTCATAGTTTTAAACATATGTATCCGAGAGCCCCATGTTGTTCGTATTACATCTGCCGTTAGCCTAAGCCTACCCTTTGTGACTGGTTTTACCTTAAAGGACAAAACCTCGACAATAACACATTTAGGAGGCTTTACTTCGTGGCGAAGTCAGCCCTTTGAGCGGACGACATTTTCGCTTACACGGGGGGCGTTTTATTACGGCGGAGGGATTTCCCGCGGCGATACAGAATCCAAATGCTCTTTGTGTTTCGGCCCATCTAAGTAAAGATAATAAGAGTAAAGACCAGACCTAGTTACACAAAGGGTGGAGACCTTTGAAGCGCACAGACAGAGCACATTTCTCGCCGAGCTGGGTGCCCTAACGTTATTTCTGTAACGTAGTCAATTATCATGGGAAAGAGACCAACAGGAGTGAGCGAGATGGTTGAGCAATAGCTCTACTTGGTAACTGTGCAGGGGAATAGGAACGGATGAACAGGAGTGCGAATTAGAAACCTGTCAAATCTTTTTTCCTGTGCTCCCCCATCTCTCTTCACGCTTTTAGCAAGCCGCCCTTCTAAGTGCTGCATGAAGGGATAAACGTTTGATGCAATTAAAAAACAATCCTTGTTAATATTCCAATGAGGGATCAACCAGGGAAATTCCTCCTGCTTAATTCTCATTACATATGTTTTAGTATGAGGTTTAAAGTGCCTGGTACCTCCTGTCTTCCTAGCCTTCTCTGGCCAGTGTTCTCTCTATTTTTCTGTTGGACTATCACTCTGTACCTCACTTACTTTCTGTTTCTGTGTGGGATTGTGTGCCTGATTGCATTCTGTCGATGCCATCCGATTGCGATTAGAGCTGGCTCTGCCTCATTTCACCTAACAAGTCGGGCCGGTCAGCCAACGAGCTCTTCCTGCCGACTGAATCCTTGACAGGATGGACCGAGGCGCCTAGCACATAGGCCTGGACGTAGGCCAGTGATCGATCACCTATAGAAGTCAGCCCTTTTAGAGGTCATTAGTGACTGTGTCTTCTCTGGCTCACTCTATTCTCAGTCTGTGAATGAGCCCATTAACCCCTTCACTAAACTTCTCAGCGACTAGATATGGTTTTCCCAAATCACTGCTGTGCCATCTACAGATAGCACAGCATTCTGCAGATAGTTAAACCACAATTACTGTGTGGTGTGAGGAATTAGATGGAAGAATTGCATTCAATAATGCACTACATTCTTCTCGTGTCATTCAAATTGTAACAATGTTTCCATGCTGGTAGTGTGAGGTTATACATGTACATATACTCGTTAGTTGCCTCAAAATAGATATAAATTTTACTTTTTTATAATTAGATAATATCTTCATGACTGACCTTTCATATCTGAAGGGACAGACCTATCTCTATTGTATTCAGATTTTGTCAAATATGATTGGACAGACTCGACGAAGACAAACAGCGGCAGAGACATACAGATTTTGGTTTATATCTTAGGTTCGTGCACAGGTACATAACTAGGAGCAAATAGAATGTTCATCAGTGATGAATGAGCGTGCAATTTTAAATGAATAAGAACTAAAAGGTTTGGGTTACATTCAGTCTATTGATCGTTTTCTGTAACCACTTGCATCCAGTAAACGTGCCATTTCTATAACTGCCTAAGTCTATCTATAGGATCCAAACATATCAAACACCAGTAGGTCAATGAGGTATTTCGGTCTTGAGTGATTGGTCATGGTCAGCTGGGCATGCCTCTAAGACCCTCAGACACTGGCACCCTGCTCCCTATCCAACAGCACAGCGAATAGCACGTGTAGGGATAGATTTTTCTCAGCACGCTGAAAGTGTATGTGACCACTCTAACCTTTTATAGGCAACGTATATAGCACGTGCGAGCACGCTCTAATAAACATGTATACGTTAGTGCAGCCAGCCCACCTTCGTTATCCCGATGTAAAGTTCACTGTAAAGCTGTACACGAGTATGTATGCATTCAACTCCGACCAGGGACCTGTTTCAGTAGTTTCGTGACATGTCTAGATGGCGTCTGTGGCACCATACGGACAGATCACAAGATTGCAATCGATGACACACAGAGTTTCAATCACTTCTCATAGGAATTAAACAATGACACTTTAACATGAGTAGGGGATACATCTAATCTATAATCATTCCAAATATGAAGAAGATTGGCCACTTCGATCTTCTGATATTTGCTAGTCTTTTTCCGCTGTTGCTTGCACTGTTGGTGCCGCTGTTGATGTCTGTCTAGGCCTAATGTCACGAGACTACTGAAACAGGTCCCAGGTCCGTACATATTTAACTTGTATATTACATGGGGTCTACATTCCTGTACAATTGTTGAAAGGTAGATACCGGAGGGTAAGTTATGCAGGCTGACCAGTACACTGAACTAAAGTCTAGATCAAACTTCTTTATTGTGTCTGATGGGTACAAATGTGTGTTTGTTGTGGCACGAGGTTAAAACCGTCAGCGCGGTTCCTGCCTCAACATCCGGGCACAGACAGACTGGCTTTACCTGACCGCTGACCTTCTTGTACTCCTATATCTGTGGACTATGCCCTCGGCTTTAGTCTCTGTAAATCCAGCAGGATCCACAGAATCATTAATTCGGATAGAGACACCAAACCATTCTGTTTCTTACAACGCAGCATTCGTGCGCTTTTCATTGGTAGTCAATGTCTGCCTTTGGTCTTCCGATTGATATCCACCTGAGTTGAAAAGTTTAAAGCCTTTCGTTTCCATCAGAATAAGTAGAATGGTCGATTTGAACAATCTAGGGCCTATACATCTAGGCTATGACCGTATGTAAATTCAAATTAGCTAAAAGGTATTAACAAATCTCTCACATGACAAAAGATTTCTATAACTATGCTTTCAGGATCCACAAAAAAGTTTATATTATGTGTGTAGGACTTTGTATGTCGGACGATTTACACCCAATTCCCCATATCATATGCCTGAACTCACAAGCAGGAGAACGGGCAAGTATTCCCCTGCGAACACCAGCATCAAACCACCAGCTATTGCTGGAGGAGTGACAGAACAACTGATAAAGCGAGTGTCACGGAAGCGAACCTGGTATCTGCATGAATGATCCATGAAGTGTGAATTTCAATTATCTTTATAGGTTGCTTCTAGTTTAATTAGAATGGTAATTGTACAATCGTAACTGATTTCATATCCTTATCAAATACGATTAGAAATCCCACTAAATCTCCTATTTATAAGATTTTCCTTAAGCCGGGGACACGCCGAGCGAAAAGAGAATCGATTTCTGGAATCGCCGACACAAAACGGCGGGTATGTAAGATATTATTTCATATTTTCCATGAGTATTGCTTCTGATATGCTAATTAATCGGTAGGAGATATTATTATGAAATAATATTTCACATACGTGCTATTTTGTGTTGGCGATTCCGGAGATCGCTGCCTTGACTCGCTTGGTGTGTCCCCGGCTTTATGCAGGGGTATTATTGGTAGCTTCATATCTGAAAATAATATATATAATCCAAATTTAGCTTTGTAACCGGAAACAACAGACAGAATTGAATAGCCCCTTCGCGTGAACTTGTATGAGAGGCAATAGTAGGTTCACCTGGTGAATCAGTCCCTCATACTCTGAAAAGTCTCCCTGGTCTAACAGAGTGGAAGTAACACCATGGCAATTCTCGTAGGCTGTTCACCTCCTTCATAGCTATAATTGTTTCCTATAAATAGTGACATTTAGGAGGACTGCCTGGACGAGTGTGAAATTGATAACGTTATCGCCCAGTTCACATATCGATGATTTCACATCGCCACTTCGGAGTCTTGATGGCAAACTGTTATGCCCTTATTTTATTCAGAGGACCAACGATGGAGCTGTCATGTATAACTATTACCAGTAATTAGTTAATAATCCAACTATTGGGCTTTAATAGTGCTTTTTAACTAATAAAGAAAAGAGAAGTCATCACGCTAGGTGCGGTGCATTTCAAATTTTTTCAAAGTTGGGGGTACTACTGATTGGGGTTGACATAGAAAGTTCCTCCTATTCTTTACGAGTATCATGGAGGGACACCTGTTAAATTTGAGTTTAATGCTAGCTTCTCAGAAACGATAAATATCTATGATATAAAGTCACCTTGATAACACCACAGCAGGTTATTTTAATGCAAAAAAAGAATAATACCCAAAGTACCATATCATCAAATCCAGATACGGAAGGGCAAGTGCACAATAAATTCCTGTTTGGTGAGTAGTAAATTTCCGCTGCCATGCCCCAACGGATCATTTCCAGGAAGTGCGCCGGGCAGGCAGTGACGGGGAGAGCGGGGATGGTGGGCGGGCACTATGGGCGGGCGGCGTGCCGGGTGCTTCCTGTGTAATTTTTCTGTATTTCCCGGGTCGTGACGAGCAGCTCACCGTGTGAGACCCCGAGCAGCTCAGGGCAGCTCGGGACACGTCCGGACAACGACCTGCCCGGGAAGCGTCCTGCTCACCTGTCAACCTCAATGTTCCCACCCATCTCTCTCCGCGCCATGGGGTGATGGCGAGCCCCTCGCCATCTACTCCCCTGGACGGATGTAATTCTCATTACCTATAACCTCACTACAGAAATAGGATATCCATGTGTTCATAGCCCGTAGTATCCTAAGTACATCGGCTAAGGTGGCTGTCCGATAATTCAGTATATAACAATGGAGAAATACGGTAAAATGATATCTTGATATCATGAATTCCATTTCAACGGAATTACAAAAGGACACCAGATAGGCAGATTCAAGTCCAGAAATCACAATATACATGTAAAGGGCATGGTAAATGACATTTTCATTCAGTTTGAATTTTGCATTTTGAACACTTTTATCAGATCTCTGTAATGGAATTACGTGCTGTGACACGCAAAATTTAGGTTGAAGTGTTGTCACGGATTTCCCTCACTCAAAGACATTTTAAGTCAACAATAAAACTTTATCCAATTACAGAAGACAAGGATAGAAATGTCTAAAGCGCCAGATCCACTAAGGCGACCAAGCGAATGCGTCTGCGATCCATGCGGCTGTGAGAATCCCATGCAATGATATTCAATATATTGAATATTGTCGCAAGGCATTCGCATGTCCATGCAAACGTCTGCGAACGTCTGCGAACCCAAATTCGCATGGAAAATCGCCTTAGTGGATCTGACGCTTAAGATTACCAACATAGCAACATACTCTTGATGAGCCGTAGCCCAGGATATTATTGACCTCTTGTAATTCTGTCACATTTTGGAATTCCACTTTCCGCATTTGGTCAATTTGCGCATGTGCAGCACTGCAGCAACTATAAAATTTGGAATGACGATTGTGCAATTGGACAGAAAAAAGGTCAAAGTACAAGAACATTTATGCGTCAAATATCTAGATGTTTTTGACTGGCTGCCTGTGTCATGTTTACCGTGGAACTCATGATATATGTTCATTGATTAGATTATAGTACGTAATCACCATAATAATTCCTATTAATAAATTATATGATCGGGGCAATACATCTGAAGATTATTCTTATCATTTAGGCATTTATGCGAGTTACTTGATATGAAATGTCAACCTGGATGAGGTAGTACCATGGTCACAAACTAAGGAACAATTATCATAATGCTATTGTGCGCCTATACTTAATACTACGATGATAAAGCTCGGTCATATGATTGACCAACGTCGAATTAATAAGGATGTGGAACGGCAATAGCGGGAAAGACTAATTTCGTCTGTACTCGTTTTATGTATATAGCTCCAGTTACGTCTCAGTCAATAGACCAGTGATTTGTCAGATAGAGTGGAACAGCCTTCGGGGAATAATGATTACTGGTCCTCCTATAGATACCACCTCTAATAAAGGCCCAACCACCCTTTCAGTGGCGTGACCCTAGGAAAGCCGATAAACAATTAGAGTGAGAGAAGCCACTGTAAATGAATCTACCATGGGGTGGGAAGTAGACCTCTGGAATATTGTCAAAAGGCACTGAATATATTTTTGATAATCAAGCGGTGATTTATCATTTGGGAGGAATGATTTGCACAATGGATGTTACAAATATTGTCCTTATCATAACCTTCATTTCAAACGGTGTACTTCTAGATGCGGGGGATGTTAGCTACAGGCCATAACTAACACGTACAGGTTCAATTCACATACTGACAGCAGTCTGCACAGAGTGTTTTGGATTATACATGTTCAGAGCCTCAGATGGCGGATCTTTTTTCGTAGCTACGAATGGCTCTATAGGGAGCCCCTCTACCCCGTATTTCACTATCTCCGCGAGTAAGCGACACCTGAACGGGAATATCTATACCCTTGGGAAGGACAGCACGCCTTACTTCCGCACACGGAAATTACTGCGTAGGCTGACTGCAGTGATGTCGACCCGTGTCTGACTCTCAAAGCCTTAAAGCACATGTGGGCAGGAACTCTGGTGAGCAGCTGCGCCGCGAACACCACTCCATGAGCGGCTCGAAAGAATTGAGTGAGAGGTTCCCGATGATGTATTACTAAAGCCATTGGATGGAGGCTTAGTATAATTTCATAGCCATCTGCATTGGAACATTGTCAGTATGGAATATATACATGAGGAAAGGAGGAGAAAAATAGGCCCTCCATACAGCTCAGCATTGATACTCACCAACCACCTCTCACAGAGAATTAAACATTAAAAAGTCAATTTGGTTGAATAAATAGCTTGGGTTTAGATACGGATTGACCGCAAATTACGTATTTCAAACGACCTATCTTAGAGGCACACTCTAGTTGGCCATCGTAGTTAAACGCCTCCCGGCCAGTTTTGGAACAGCGTTTAATAACCCTGCTGTGGCCTGTGGAATAATCTAGAACCTTTTCTGTACCTTGTACAAGGGGTTATTATTTGATAACATTTAAGGTCGTTTGCTAAAACAGTATCAACCATCCACAAGGTCGTCCATAAGGGTTGAATAAAGTAGACCCATGTCGTCCCTGGCATGCAGAAGAGGGTCTGCATATAAGACCAATGGGCCAGGCTGGTCAACAAGACTGAAGGGGAGGTGATAGATGGCCTGTCGTTTAGGAATAATGACAATCTTCGTGGGGGACTGTCCTCATTGAGAAAGCATCACAAATCGCACATAAGTGTTTAATAAAAGTGACCCATATCTGCTATACTCTCGTGCACTTACAGAAAGGGCTGCTATAGCCTGAAAGCCTGGCCTCCTCGCATATTAGGCCTAGGTAACTACACTGTACCACCATTTTTCTAGTGCAATGCGGGATTGGGGTCAGCTGGTACCTGACTGACACTTGTTGGATTTTACCCTGAACAATAATATAGGCTACACACAAGTATACAACCAGATCTTACCAGATTTATCCCGACCTTGTGCGACAAAACACATCGTGCTGTCGGAATCAGTCCTTTAGAGTGATAACATCTTAAAGCTTTAGTATGATTCCTTTAAAATAATACATGATGAAATTAGAAACCCTGCAGACGTTCACTTTGTATGCGTCTTGGTCAGGTCTACACAAGTTGTTTCAACCAGGTCAATGGTTATAATGTCAAAACATCATTGTTAAATGTGAATGATTGCATCTTTTTTACCTCTTTACCTCTAGTTTAACCGCCACAAACGGGTTACGGCCAGGCTGCTAGCCAGTGTCATGTTTCTAAGGTGCGGCTGTTTCTCATACATTATATCGGCAACCTGGTTGTCACCGTCAAATGAAACCCTAAAAGAACTCTGACAACCTAAGCTACAATGTAACAAGGTACCCTTCAAAATGGTAATCCCATCGCATTATGCTATGGGAACCACACTGACAGGCTAGGCACTGTTTGTATTGAAGCCAGAGCGACCGTTGGCCAAGAGATAGGCGTGGGTTGCCGCGATTGGTTGAAACCTTGCACGAGAGAATCCGCTCAATGGGCGCTTTAATCGGTGCCTCTGGACGTTAAAACAAAGCCGTTGTGCCAGATCAAATACACCTTAATGAATCCGGGGAGAGCGTTAATTTCCTCCTTACTCAAGCATGGTGTTATTCCACTGACGTCATGACAACCGCCAACAACGGAGAAGGGGTGGTATGGCTGACGTAATCGCCCTTCTCTCTTTAATACTGCCTACAATTTATGCCATACTCATGACTTTAGATATCCATTGAACTATGTGTAAATTTCTGTATACTCATCTAGGTGTAGATCAATACAGTATATGGTAATTCCCATTCATTCAATTATTATATACCTATATCTGGCTTTGGGCTTTATGGAAACTTGGTAAACTGTGCACAGAAGACATCTGTTTGTAGAAGTCAGAGTTCTTTTCAGATAAGGTAGATATCATTGTATCATTTAGCATTGGGTGACTTAGTAAAAGTAGGCGTAGGTTCTGCCGGGTTTCGAACCCAGGACCTTTCGCGTGTGAAGCGAACGTGATAACCACTACACTACAGAACCCTTCACACTTCTCTGGGATTTCCAAGTTCTGAACTGGCCCTTTTTTGGATTTACTTGGACAAATAACTCCTCTTTTTCTAAACCTAGACTATTTACAATTGCAGTGGTTTAATTGTTCCCCTAAAGCTGTATTACTGGAACTAAACCTATTGATAATTCAAAAAGATAGTGGTATCGAGTGGTCCCTCCGACATCCCTACCACAAATTTGGCTCTGTGAGAGGGATTATTTATAAGGAGGCAAACTAAGGGAAATGCTTGCCAGTCTACAGTGAAGGAGCCTGCTAGCTACAGGTCCTAGGTATCGGTGGGCCATGTAAGATTTTCAACATCTCAAATGGCGCTCTTGCTTATTTCCTTGCACAAATAACCCCACTTTTTATAAACCCGGGTGATTTGCAATTGCAATGATTTCATTGTTCTTTTCCTCATAACTGATGGCTACCAATCAGAACAAATGGAAACTGGCCTAATGAGAAGCGTAAATTAAGTCAAATTAGCAATGCTCATATTGATTTTCTAGATAGTGAGTGAACCAAAGAGTAGGTTCCGCCGTGTTTCGAACCCAGGACCTTTCGCGTGTTAGGCGAACGTGATGACCACTACACTACGGAACCAGTTACTACCATGGCGCTCTTCACATGTAGCATTGACGCATAAATCTTGTCGTGATCATTAAGAAGTGTTGGCTAAGGATTTCAGAGAAAAGACAAGTCAAAACAAGAGATTTAAATGGCTTTAACAGTGAAAGGGGTCAGACAAATCCAGATCCGCACTCGAATACTCAACTTGTTTGAATGGGCCACAATTGTCACTCGGCTTCCCCTCGATGACGATTTTGACCCATCCAAACTCATGGAGTATTGTGTATTTACTATATACCCATGCAGTATTTACTGTAAATACGTACCGTTTTGACATATAACGTAAAAATACTGTACGGACCACTGGTCCGTACACTAAAATACGGACCACCTTGCCAAACACGTTTATTAACATATCGGTTGTTAAAAATCAAATTAATGATTTTAAATTTTTTTGGGGGTATATAGTAAATATATAACGTCCAACCATGCTTGTACAATTCACAGAACTCGATGATAATTTACGGTTTGTACGGAACTCGGCATAAATGCCTCGTTCTGTACAAACCGTAAATTAGCATCTCGTTCTGTGACTTGTACAGCATGGTCAGGACGTTTTATATAATTACACGATTCTCGATGCAGTTCTATATAATCATATAATTTGGCAAGGGTGTACCATATTCCCTGGTACATTCACATTGTGAGCATATGGGTTAGAACTATTCCTATATACCTATGGCTGTACACTCTATGCTTACACCATGTTCTGGGGGGTGGAGTAACTTATGGATACTACCCAAGGTTGCCGTATACTACCCAAGGTTGCCTTATACTACCCAAGGTTGACATTTAGACCAATCAGATTGTCTCTTACACAATTCATATGAAAAGCGCAGTGGGGAGTAAACATAAAGTGTCAAGTTACTCGATAAGGTTGGATCTGGCTTCAGGTTTGATGGTGGATGAGCAAATAACGCTAATTATCGTTATTAAACCATATTTGAAGGTATATAGGAATAGGGAAACCAAGTACCAGTGAAAGGAAGTCAAAATTACTTGGTAAAAGGCTTGGAAAAATTACTGCCCGCGGCCAAGGCCTTGGGCAGTAATTTTTCCAAGCCTTACCTCGCAACTTTGACTTCCTTTCACCGGAACATAGTTTCCCTATAATATAGCTCTTGCACAGGGGCACTCATGGGCATAAACAAAATGGTGGACAGATTACATCGATGCAATTAGCACTATATTGAGTGTCGAGTTAACGTGAACGGAGGCTGTACAACAGCGAAATACAGAATATGCAAATGAATTACAAAATTACATCGAAGTACTGAAGGAATAACAATAGAAAGCGTTGTAACAGATCTTATGGAGACCATTGTTCGCAGCGGGCGACACACAGATGTCAACAAAATGTATTGTAGTTCTGCCTGTCTTACTTGGCTGCGCCACCTTCCATGTGACAAGCAGACTGTGAGTCAGCGTAATGGCAATCCGAGTGATCGTGTTATATCCATTGATTTCACACATGAGCTATTTTAACTCCACATTAGATTTTGATCATTGTGCCTTTCTAGCCATTACGGGGAATTTGTAATCTCTGAACGCCCAGCAATATGTGTCAATTGCATGTGCGCTGAAATATGTTAATCATCTCTCCGCTCTCTTAATCGTAGTCTCTGCTATTGGGTAAGTGTGCATATAACAGAAAATACGATTGGAGCAGCAGCCATCATCTACACGCTCTCCGAACCGTAGTCTCTGTGAATAGCGGTAAGCTTGAGCCAACAAAGGATACGATTGGAGAGTGGGTGCTTTCTGAAAGACTGTGGTGCCGCCAAGTAAGACAGGCGGAACTACAATACATTTTGTTGACATCTGTGTGTCGCCCGCGGAGATTAGCAAGTGATCGTGTTTTTATCGATTGATTTTGCACATTTGTGCTATTTTAACTGTATCAGGTGAATGCCCCTTATTATTTGGTCATTATGCACTTTAGGTGTTTAGAAAGTTTCTAAATCATCTCTGAAGTCATGAAGCAGGGGTATTCGGCCGGCAGAGTCCAGTAGTCCAGTATAGGCTGTAGTACATGTACTATTTTGAGGGGTGGCCACTAGGAACAGTCCAAGTGCCATAAAAGAAAGGAATGACAAGTTGGTGGGAGTGAAGAGTGTTGCGTATTGCAGTGTTCGGTTCGTCCGTTGTATGCCCAAATGGGACTAGAAACAGCTGTTACGGCTTAATTATTGTCATTATTGTCATTATTACGAGGTATATATAATGATAAGAACATCGTATAGATCTATATTTTGAATTGTGTGTGTACATATATGATAATATGAGAAAACTGTATTCCTGGGGCGTATATTACTTTACCTCACCCCAGCCACTGAACATTTAAAACTCAGTCTACGACCTTGAATTAAATTTCTAGGGACAGGGGTTCAGGGTTTTTTTGATAGATGGGGCATATAAGAATAACACTCAGCAACTTCAGTGAGCTCAAAATCGAGCACTCTGAACAGTGGAAATGTGTAATATAAGAGCATTTAGTGTTGTAGAATTGCATAATAGGAACAATATTGACTTACTTGAAGTACGGCGGAAAAGACAAATGTTGAAAATTATGTTCAAAAAGTCAAAGATTGAATCGAATATTGATACTACTACTAGGTGAACTAGAAGTGATGATAAAGTCAAGTTTATAGTTAATCGACATAAAAGTGCGAAATACGAACGTTCCCCAGGATACAGGGGTAGAAAATTATGGGATACTCTCGATACTAAAATACAGAAGCAAGACACGGTAACATCTTTTAAGGAATGTATCAAAGACTTTATTAATGTGTAGTATTAGAAATATTGAGAGAAAAGTATTGGTTTACTGTTATCTGAACTATATATCATACCATCAATCCATCTTCATCTCATTTATCATCTTACTTATCAACAGGAAACATTTTGTAAGGGAACATTTTGTTATGTGGATATTCTTCACAGATCCCAACAGGAAGACCTGATATTGTATCAGATGTTGTGATAAAATTTAAAAAAAAAAAAAAAAAAAAGGAAAGTAATGATTCGCCCACAGGAATACAGTTTTCTCACATTATCATATACCTGTGGACATATCTGCTATGTATACGGCCCCTTTCAATCCATGTCATATTTATGGCTGTATGTTAAACATAAAACAAAGACTGCCAGGCTAGAGAGTTTCTCTAATTCAACAGGATCCATCATGGAATTCATATTGCCTTCTGGGAATCCCTCAGATAATGGAAGCAAACAGGTCTTCGGTAATAACTCTGCGAAATCGACGCTGCGCCATTTTAAAGATTGCCCAGGATGAGGCCGATTTGGCAGATCTTTGATTTCAGGGGCGGGTAAATCGATAGGGGCCCCTGAAGGCAGAATCAAGGTCTGAGGTCATCCGTCTTATCCCCCTGTAGTTCTCTACTGCCGCTAGGAATTGCCGGCAAATGAAGATTCGGTAAAAAGAGGGGGACCTCGAAATGGCATCAAGCAGACTGTAGCATCTAGAGGACGCTAGTGATCGAAAGTTTAGTAAGTTAGAGATGGAGACTCTAGACATTCCCGAAATCACGTCAAACGCACATATATAACACATTCACAGGAGTCCCTTTGAACCCTTTATCTTTTTCAGAAATCCGTGAGTGGAACCATAAAATATTAAAATGTATATTCTGATTTATGCCGATTTATGGCGCAACTTCCAATTGATATTGTCGCTGATGAATTCAACATTCGTTGAATTTGTGGGGGATGAATTGAGTCAGTGTTAAATAAGGTACTTTCCTTCTTGCCGTCGAAATCATTGTCTATTTCTACGAACAGCTCCTTCTAATATGCAAATCAGGGAGGGTGCTGAAAGCACTAACAATCCGCACAAAATATCAAAGATTTGGAACATTGTTGCTCTGCTTACACTTGCCGCTATATTTACTATAACATCTCCGACGCAAATAGTTCTTGATATAATTAACCCATTTTGAATTCGTCAAGGGGAATTTGACCGGAAGTTGTACAAAAAAAACGCCAAAACATTGGAACAAACATCGGTCTCCGACAATTTTTATGTTCTGGTTTCAATTACGGATTTCTGAGAAAAATCAAAAAGTCAGCTGGTGGTGGCCGACAACTTCATCGGCAGTCAAAAACCTGCAAATGGAAAAAGTCCTATACAGTTTGCAAGTTAATACCTATGGGAAGAGAGTGAAGCACCAGTGCGCCCTCCAAACCTACACCACTGAAATCAGACTTAAGTCCGATATGGTCAAACCGAGGGAGAGTGTAAAAAGAACGTGGAAAAAGAAGTGACCATAGGGATCACCTGGACCGAGCAGGATACCCAGGGATCGGTATTGATCAGTCAACGTCCAGCTGAGTCTCAATTCCATCCCTAAAATCTAGTGCAAATCAGAAACATAGAAGGCCTGAAATGTCACCTCATTATAATAGCAAGGGGCACTGCTTCTCACGCAAATGTCTGTTCTTTATCCTTGGCGTTACTATTCAGGGATACTAAACATTTTTAATCAGTTTAGAGCACCTTGCTTAGTTCCAGAGAAGACTGGCTTTAATCCTCTAAAATCGTATTATCTTGAAAGATTCACACGCTTCCTTTAGGGAAACCTGGACGAGATTTATTTGGAGAGGCTTTCAGCAATACCTAGGACGAATGGTACTTCAATTTGAAATATGAAATGATAAATATTTTATGTAAATCCCCGGAACATTACCACGGAATAAGCCCCTGCTTCCAAGCAAAGGGTTAGTAGAATTCATCATAATGGTGTTTACCACTACATCGTTAAGCCTGTAATTCTTCGTTTTCATACCATGTCTATGTTGTGAGAGAACTAAAAGAACCCTTACCTCGGTAAATGTGTAGAGGTGTGATATCTACTTGAATTCATCTCATAGATTCGGTCACCATCAAACCCAAAGTAAGTCTGATAGAACATACCCAAGCAACCAAACAACAACCAAAAACCTGTAATTCATAAAACAGGAAAGAAAATGCTATTAACAGTTACAAGAACCTATCGAAATTTGTAATTTGCAATTGCATAGTAAGTCAAGGAATGCCTTTTTATTTAATACTTAGTTCCTGATATATATATATGTATATATATATATATTTATATATGTATATATATATATATATATATATTTATTTATTTATATATATACAATATACAGTATAGATAAAGGACATGGAACTGAAGATTGAGCGAAAGATATGAAGCTGGAAATTGTTCATGCAAAATGCATGATGTTGGTAGGATATCTGTGGATTCTCCACCTCACTCTCTGTTTGGTCGATCTTTTGCTGCTCTCCCTTAGGACTGGATGAGAACATGTACCACACAGGTCCTTCCTCTCCATCCCCCGTGATCTCGTGCCACCCCTTGTGTTCTCGCGAGATTCTGTGGGGTCTCGCGTGATGACGCGGCTAAGTACACACCCGAGCCTGCTTGTCCCCAGCCCGACCAGACATTCATGGGGGACCAGCAGACAGCGAAAACGGCAGAAAACCTGTGAATCAGTAGCTACCATGAGATTCAGCATCAACCTGTCTAGTCACCATAGTTAATTATAAACACCTGCTGAATGAGAACGTAACGGCTGTTTTGGTCTAATATCTGATATGTATGATAACATTTTTGCAGCTTTGTCGTTGATTGATCCCAAACGATATGATGTAGGTTTTGGAGAAAGCTCCTTCATACATATAATGATTTAGAAATCTAGGATAGTTTGAGACAATAAAGGTTGTTTCTTCCCGAGTTAGCTGAAAATAAACATGGAGTGCTTTCGTCCGCAAGCATATTGCCAATTCCAAAAACGGCTGTCGGCACTCTCCTCCCATTCATCTGCACACAGGACTCCCAAGCCGGTCCGTGTTCCTCCTCTTCTTTCTACCCTTGCTGTGTTTTCATACCGTAATATCCCTGGCTATCTCCTATATCGGTGGCCACATATAATAAAGCATTGTGTTTTGCCACCATGCAAGGCCGCCACCGCCTTATCTGTGCTCTATACTGGAAAGCGATGGATAAATATAGCTTGGAGCATTTGAGACCAGCTCACTAAAGGTGGGGGATAAGCGCTGTGGAGAGAGTGCAAAAACCAGATTGGGAAGCGGGCAGAGACTGAGGTCTTGACTTATGGATTGCGCGAGGCGAATGGACGACTAGCTATGTATCTCATGCCATGGGAAGGTTTCCATATTCAATCAGGATAGATGTAGTTGAGGTCTCTTGAGTCTCCATTTCCACTCTAATTAACAGGTTATATTGCTTTGTCGTTGATTATACATATTTGTTGAATGAAGGAGGATTGTCCGTTCACGCCACCCATGAGAGATAGGTAATAGTGGAAAACTAAATTTGAATATGCCTAGAACGATTAATTCCTACGATCCTTTCAACTTAGCTATGGTAGCATATACATAATCGAAAAATAACGTATCCAACCTTTTTCTGTCGCAACCATTGACACCACAAATGTATTGAATAAAGTACCGATGTACTGCATTACTATTTCAAACCCCAATATAACCCGATGGTTATGTGACCAGAAACTTACCCTATGAATTTGTCCACAAACTTTCAACTGTTTTATCTCATTCTATTGAGAGAATGTCTTTTGAAAAAAGTTGATAAGGATAGAACATAACTTGTCTCCAAAACGTCTTGGGATCTAGAGCAGGGTAACATTGGCAGCTCCGGTTTCTTCCACTGTGGCCAGCGGACCCTAGTAAACGGTAGATAGAGAAGAGGGCCCGTGGGTATTAAAGCGGACTGGAGCAGGTGGCCCCTGCAAACTGTAAGCCTTCAACTAGGCCTGGATCACTGACGTGGTCAATAGAAAACATGACAGGAAACACGCTCTGCGCATGCGCTACGAGCTTCCATCAGCATTTTCAAATGAGGGAATTATTCAATTGGCCTCTAACTCAGTGCAGGCACACCCTTGGTAGTCGTATACTGTGCCGGACCAACTCTAGAATCCCAGGCCCTTATTTAGAAACCACCTTTTTCACAACTAGAATTATAAAAAGGACAAAGCCGAGCTTCTAGCGTCTAATTAGCCTAAGCTTATTCTGCCACTTTAAACTTGAGTTGAGCCTATTCTTGTGAAAAATACAAATGGAGCTGGGGCTTGGTGAAATATTGCCTGTGTTTGGTAATCAAGGTCCGGGACACTGTATTGTAAATGTTACTAGGTATTAAAAAATATACTAACTAGATCTCTAGTGTTATAGATCGAACCAGGATATGGTGTTTTGTGTTGGACCTGCATTCCTAAAAATACATAAAATCATTACACATTAATAGGTTTGGATCAAATTGTCTCATCATAAATTAATCGCTACTCTACTAATGCGTCCGGGACATGGCAAGTCAAAAATTAAGTTTCGTGGCAAGCTCTTGTAAACACCCTGGAATGTGGTTATTTTGGGGTAATTTGGGCTGGATTCTCCATATCTGATATTACTTTAGCTCTGAATGCGGACATTCTATGTGAAAATTCTGATTCCATGGGAACTAGACAAATTTACATTTTGGGGCCTAAAATTAATTTTGAATCTGAATATTCGCGAATATCCTCCACTGTCATGTTAAATTTTATCAATACCTCGCAGTCGGCATAATCCTCAGTGCACATAAACTCGTTGTCTTTCTCTTGAGCCCCAGTGATTTAACCCAGGCCTTAAAGTCAAATGTGGGGAAAGTTCATATACCTCATTGCTGGATTTCTCCATCATTCTGGTACTGAGTATAGGCCTAGGCATTCAGTGTGTGCGGCCGGGTGTAGGTGACTGTCATGCCTGGGCTGACTCATGGCAGTGACTGAGGGGAGTGTGTGTCCCCTGGCAGATTCGTATGACAGGAGTGTCAATTCTCATCTCTCGTTTAAACCTATACATATCCTATATACTTCCACGTACACTCAATGTTAAGTCTATGGGATTTTATATCAGGTATATAGGAAAAAGACCTTTATGATACAATAAATGAAATATTGTAGAAAAATAGCGTCTAACTAACCACATTAGGAAAACGTCTCGCATACATTTCCATGTGTCCCAAAGCTTTGACTTTATTTTAAATCGAGCCTTCCAACGGCTATGGTGAGAGTATATTTAAGTCTTCTCCACCAGACTATGCTCATAAATACTGTGGGCGTGATGAAGCTCAGGGAGCCGACTGCCTACTGATATGCGAAATACGTAGTGGCAGGGGTCTGACAGAAATCGATGGGAACATTGCGCAGAACACTGGTCTTTCCTACACTCCAGTCCGCCCAATGCCTACTGTGAGCCCCATTCCAAACAGTGGTCATAGACCACTTTCCTAGGGCACACACCCGGCCTTCGAAGGTTTACCCTGCTATTATACTGACAGTAAAAAGTCTTTGCAGCAGCAGGGGATCTTTACCACCTTATTACTTTAGTCCCCTATTACCGTGCAATTGTCAAATAGTAGAAGTTCGCTTCGGGCTTTGTAAATGACTTTTGAAATAAACCTTTGCTTGTTATTTCCTTTTACACCAATGGGTTTTCGTCTTAAACGTAGCAGAAGTGACGCCATGATTACACATAATTTGCACTCCTATTTACGTTCTTTGAAACTCTAAAGGACCCATTTAAACGTGTTTCCCTAATCTTAAAAACATCTCGCAGAGTTTTCCGGGCTTTGATCCTAGGTTGGAACTATTCTAACTTTTTGTGTAAATAGCAAAGATCTGGTTATCTTTCCACATACAAAAAAAACAGAGGTGGGTGGCGCAGTAAGCGAGATGCTAAAACACGCATTCTGAATTTCGGTTCCCGGTCGCTCTGCCACCGTAACAATTCCCTTGCTCCTTAACAAATCATCCCAAATCATTTATCTACGATATTAGATCTTTCTACGGCATAAATCCCTACAAAAGCTAAAAATGTTTTGTAACGCAAAAAGCAAAGACACTTTCAGTTCATTCATACATCATGCTGGCTTCCTTATCATTTTCCAGTGATATCCTTAATATGGCATGGTGACAACACTTGTGAAGGATTCCTTGCTACTATCCTCAAATTACACCTCAGCTTTATCCCGGAGAAGACAGAGGCGCATGACTGTGATTGAATTACTGTGCTACTGTGTTTGTACCCTCCTTCGGGTGTTATCTCCTATCACAAACTCATGACGTCATGTCTCCAACATATACCAAGCCCCGAAACCACTACACACGTCAGCCACGTGATTGCACCTGTCTAGGATTCGTGTATCCATAAAGTGCCTCCTGTCAGTGTTGGCCATGTTAGAAATGTGAGCTCTGCCAACACCACACGCGGCGTAAACAGGCTAAACCGAGTCCTTTTGCGGTGTGTGCAATGGATTTATATGATATTTGGATGAATTAGTATGACGAAAAGGAAAGTCGTTACGACATGGAATAAAAATTCAAAAAATAGTTGATCTCACACAAAAATTATTCTGAAATAACTATAATGTGCATGGTTATGCGTTACTTAGGATTCCTTTTGTGACCCAATTTACCGATTAGCATTCTGAACAAAATGGAAACTTAGCATGAAGGATCTTATGTGGGGGCAGCATCAAAACTCCCAGGACAAGGGCGACAAACAAATGGGATTTTTTACGCCGCTGTTCTATCAGCAGCTAAAAATAACTGCCCCCAACTTTGTTGGGAGAAGAGGTTGGGCGAGGGTTGCGGTGTTATATATGGCTGGGCTGCTGGAGATTTATTAATTCAGTCGGCCAACTTTGAAAGATTGCATAGACGTCAGACGATCAATAATCCGAGTCGTCCACCACGTCTGCCGCACTAGGCGAATTGCTCACTGGCACAATATTATTCATACGAGCACATCTGTTGTGCTTTGATAGAGTTTACACAGCCGAAGCCCACAATGAACATATTTATGTCGGTTATAACGCACCCGTATGGAGTGGCGAGTGGACGGATGATCTGCATAATGTGATTATGGAAAGAGGGCTGCTTCAGCCTCCGACGGCAGAAGGGGTTGAGCAGGTGTAGGAGAGAGCAGGTGGACAGGGCAGTCTGCGTAAGTAGGTTAATGTGGTAGGGGAGGGTAAAAGCAGGGCTTGGAGAGGAAATTAGGGCTGGCATTTTAATATGAATGAGCAAGTCTTAAGTCTGGAGGGGTAGGTCTGAATGAGCAGGTCAGGATCGGCAGACTTAAGTGGGTGAGTACACCTGATGAGCTTTTACACACTGACAGCTAGGATGATAAGGAAGGGTCACTCCACTGTCAGTATTTGATGTTGAGAACCTGCTATGCATAGAACGGACTTCCAGCTGTGGTAGAGTCCGGTGGAAGCAAGCAAGACGATACTGAGAGAAAATAGGTAATGGTCTTCGAGAAAACTAGGCTGGAAAATGATGGAATAAACAGGAACCTCTGAGGGCTTTGCCCGAGATCAACAGTACAAATATATGATAAAACCAATAGGACACAGAGGGATCGACAGATAGATATATCTATAGGACTAGGAGCAAATAGTATATTCATCATAGATGAATGAGCGTGCAATCATAAATGAATAACAATTAAAAGGTAAAAGTTAGATTTAGCCTATGGATAGTTCTCTGTAACCCACTTGCACACAGTCAACTTGCCATTTCTGCAACTGCCTATTTAGGATCCAAACACATCAAGCACCAGTGGGTCTTGATGTATTTTGGTCATGAGTGATTGGTCATGGGCAGCTGGGCATGCCTCTAAGAGACTGTGACACTGGCTCCTTGCTCCGTTCTCACTATCACAGTGAATAACACACAGACAGTGAAGGGATAGTATGTATGCAGTAATCTGAAGGTCTATATGGACCTCTCAAAACTCTAAATGATGTACATAGCGCGTGCAAGCAAGCTCTAAAAAACAACACATCCAGTGGTTTTGCTAATGTGCACAAACATATCACACCACAACTTCATATATGATACGCACATGTATCGGCATGACGTATTTATGGCTATGCAGACTAACTAGGAGCAAATAGAATGTTCATCATTGATGAATGAGCGTGCAATTTTAGTTAAATAACAACGTTTTGGGTTACATTTAGCATATGGATCATTTTCTGTAACCACTTGCACCCAGTAAACTTGCCATTTCTGTAACTGCCTGAGTCTATCTTTAGGATCCAAACATATTAAACACCAGTAGGTCAATGAGGTATTTCGGTCTTGAGTGATTGGTCATGGTCAGTTGGGCATGCCTCTAAGACCCTCAGACACTGGCACCCTTCTCCTTATCCAATAGCACATCGAATAGCACGCAGATAGTGAAAGGATAGATTTTTCTCAGCATGCTGAAAGTGTATGTGACGAATATGTACTGTAGGAAGCCGCAATACCAGGTCAGTGTATTAATAATAATCAGGCGACGTCTTAACATCATTCACCTACAGCTGAATCCTGTCTATGTAAGTCCCGGCGTCCACCTACTACGATCGAAATTTAGACCTACCGATATGGCACCGATACAAAAAGTGAATATCGGAGACATATTGGGAAGGTGGAAAATCGTAGACATATGTCTAGACATGCCAATCCACCACGCATTGCATGGGGTTTTTATCGGTGTCTAATCGCAGAAATGTGGTCAACTGCTCCGATATTAGGTGACCTTCCGACGCGATTTAGATTTTGCATCTGAAGGTGCATCGTTGAGCATATGGATCTAACATACTAAATACACTAATAAAGAAACAAAATGACTTGATTCAAATTCTCACGTATACCCAGGCTATGGAACAATCATAGGTTAGTTCAATATTGTCACATCATCTACGCATACGAAGAAAAATATAATGCAACAGGATCTGAGTTTATTGGTGTTATGATCACTTCAAACTTGCATATTTTTTCTGGTTTTCAAAGCATCTTTTATTTCTATTAGGAGTCCATTCCAGTCTGTTTCATCTGAAAAGCACGATGGAAGATCTGCTAATGTAATAAATTGAAATGTATCTGTGGAACTAGTTCCGAAAGGAGTTATATCAAGATAGAATGTGGGGCTGCTTTTTTACCATTCGTCAAAATACAACAGGAAATATGCTGTGGCAACTGTATCATCATTGAATATACTCATATGCTATTCATATCATTTCCTTCGTTATGGTCAAACCATTTCTATGCCTCCCAGATAGAATGGCAGTCTTGAAATACATACTCGCCCGTACATGATTTGCAGAATATCGTTCAAACCGCAATAAAGCGATTTGTCGAGAGGCATTTCTAGATTTGCGATACGTACTGAACTTACCATAGAAGACAGACATATCATTGCCAATGGTTGCCCATATAATAAACTGCTGATTTGGATTTTGAGATCATGATAACATGAGGGTGTACTATGGTTCAGATGAGAGAAATATCCGAGAGTAACACAGGAGATCAAGTGTGTGAGCAATCCGATAAGAGTCAAAAGAGGAAAGAGATGCTCGGTCATTGCCTTGTAACGTTATGTCCATCGGGGGTACCGAGAATGGGCCTTCAGTCCTAGGTGTGTATTGGCTCATGCATGGAATCCCACTGCCTTTTGATGAGAGGGTGTAAACGTCAGACGGCGCATATAGATAATCGTACAAGGAAGTGGTAGACTTTTCCTTCCTCTACCAAGCAGCGGCCTTTCCTGCCGGCCAATCAATAGACCCGCTATGGCTTTGTGAAAGGTTCGGCTTTGGTGTTACGTGTGTTGTAATGGATTCCCTAAAAAGAAATTACATAAATGTAGTGCAAAAGCCTTTGTATTCCAGAATACTTCCTGTTGCATCTTTACACGTTAATTGATGGTAGATAGCTAGAGGGTTTTCTTTCTTATTTTCCTTTGTGTGTGAGTCAGTTAAACATTGGAATACAAGTTTTACCGCAATCACCCGATAGTTTAAGTGCACATGTGCACATGCGGTGGTAGATCTTTTAGGACGGCGTATTATGAGTATGAAATGCATTGTGTTCTCATTACATGACGTTTAAGCTCAGAAGATCTTCCTTTTATAATATTTACTATCGTTCGCTACATCCAAAAACTAACAGTGAAATTGAGACCAAGAATGGGTTTTATCTTTTCGCAAAATTTCTTTTACCATGCCTGCATAGTTCAGACACATCTTCATCTGGTATCATAATGAATCTTAACAAAGGTTCATAATCTCAAACATACCGTATCACTGTTTATATGAGGTCCAGTTCGCATTGAGGTCTACTTCAGGGTGAGTAAAACCAGGGTGATTTTTGGCGATGCAGGAAAAGTGTATTTTATATAAGAGGGCCGTAATACCCCATGGGAAATCCTGTCTGTCGTGTGTCATAGATACACAATTCATCATTTTCCTCGAGGGTATGGTGTTCAGTGCCTGCATGCCATGTCTCCAGGTAGAATAGCCTATTGAAACCACCCCTTGACCTTTACGTCCGGGTTATGAATACACCGGCTTATGACTATTGGGAGGGAGGGAGCAGGGAAATCCGTACTATGGAAAAAGATATTTAGCTGGTTAGCAAAATACTAGGGCGGGCATAAAGTTATTTTCCATACTTCATTCAGACTTGATCTTTGTTTGTTTTATCGTGTGTGGAATATATAAATCTGATATGTACTTATGTAGACAAACAGGAACACAAAACAAATGTTTGAACCCAATCTAAATGATGGGAATACGGGAGAGTCCCTTGTAATATCATGATATTTAGATAGGTGCGGAATAAGATTAAAAACATATCTATAGCATGAGAATTACACAGAATGGCTTTTATATATTAATGTACTTCATACATGTAAAGATCAGAGGAATTGGAAATTACTGAAAATGTTTTTTGTTTAACCCATGATGCTACAGCTTCACTTTAGGGGAGGAATGTAGTGGGCCTCAATAGTGGGCTACAAATAGGGTCCTCAGTCAGCCATTTATTAATGGTATATTGGGCAGCACTGGTCGGTGAAACGTCTCGTATAGACATCTACTTACTGAATGACTGCCGCAACCTGCTAGTTTAGCTATGCATCGCTGTTCACGATTGCCAAGGACAATGACAAGTGCGTCATAGCTAGTGAATGGACCGCTGATGCTGAGATTGCATGTGATGTCTCATCTGTAGGGTTGTTTTCAGGGTTGTTCATGTGTGAGCAGCTTATCAGGGTTTTATTGTTTCAGTAATTCCTATGTTCGCCCTAATTGAACCCATTAACCTTTCGCCATTGTGGTTTTTCTTTGCAGATGAAAAGCCTCTAAATCTATAATTTTCTGATGATAATGAAAGTGACTTTCATTTATCGGGTCATGTAATCTGTGTAATCTGTCTGAATTTCTAGAGCATTGTCAGTTCAACTGAGTGTTTCCACATCATATCCTGACAGTTTATTGCGAATTTTCTCTAATACACGGATATCTAATTCGTAGATTATGAAAAAAGCTGTTCGCTATGTATGACTACAGGGCTGGAGTGTGGGAGGGCGAGGACAGCCATCGAAAGTCCTTCCCGTTGTTCAAATGGAGTCTCATTGACTAAAACATGTCCTTATCTTTGCCCTATCATAGGCCATTTCTGTCCTGATCGTAACTTCAATCCTTATGTAAGATAATCAATGATGTAAACCATGCTATGTACCTTGTGGATGGGGGATGGAGACGGGGGTGGGGTTTGTTTATCATTAAGACTGGTGATAAAGCACCGCTCTGATAAGATCTCACACTCTCTAAGTCGTATCCTGTACTCTCACTCTATGGAGAAGAATTCTTAATGAGCTAGACTTAGAGCCTTGAGAATCCACTGGCCTGCCTACTGTGCTAAAGACGTACATCAATGCAACCAAATGGTCCTATAATCTAAATGATGCCACCTATACTGTGTGCCAGTGGATTCTCAAGGCTCTAAGCCTAGTTCGTTAAGAATTCTTCTCCCATAGAGCGCAGTGAGAACCTTGTACGGATTACGACTTTGGGAGTGTGACATGTTATGAGAGGGGTGCACCAATAGGTCACAGGTTCAAACCCCAGACAAGCACAAATTAGTTATATCCGTAAAATAATATTTCTCTACTGAGGAATCTCTTTCAAAATATTCTGGTTGTTTGAAGGCCTCAATGTTTGTTTCCAATGTGCATATTAATCATTTAGCTGTTTGCTAGGCTAACAGCTTCTGGATGGACAGCTCTCCTACGTAAAGACAAGATGCGGCGCTAGAGAATTAGGATATTAGGATAATAGGTTCATTTATAAAACAGTTTGGAAGGACACTAGAAGGATCCATCCTCACTTTGGCCCAAATCATGACAATCCATGTTTGAACAATCGAAACCAATGATATATTTTTATACATGCTACATTTGGTATACCTTTATCTTATAATTCTCATTAGTCCACCAAATTCTCGTCTAAAGTGGTCTAACACTCTTCAACGTCAAGGACATCTATAGGGGTGTCGCCCATGTTTTGTTGTTTCTAAAATATATTGCTGCTATTCTAATTGTAATCAGTAGTTTTGTTACAAAATGGCTGGTCATGGTGGCCGGGGAAGGATTGTGCTTCATTTAAAGGCTACTTCGTGGGACCAAGTCTTTGGTATATGGGATTAGGGCCTTTTGAATAATCTAGGCTCATACATGAAGATCCTTTTTTTGTACCTCATACAAGGGTTTTGGTATCGTTCGTACAACGTGTCTCAGCCGTCCACAAGGTTGTCAGTAAGTGTTGACCCTCATCGTCCCAGGGGTCCGCTCAATAATCTAGGATCGTACACAAAGACGCTTTTCTGTACGCCAAGGAGTCCTTATGGATGGCTAAAACTTGCTTAGCGAACTTACAATATCATTAAATGGTAAACCTTGTACGAGGTACAGAAAGCAGACTTCATGTACGAGTTTAGATTATTCATCAGGGCTCTGGACTATAGATGACAGCCAGGGACATATTTTTCTTGTTTGTCTGGTAGATAACTTGCTCATTCCCGCGTAGGTATAGGGTAATTGGGGATACCATGATGCATTAAATAGGTCTTATTATATATTATTCACTGTTTGTTAACCGACTACCCTGACACCAATTGAAAGGGGCAATGATTTCATCAACTATTTAAATGCTCAACCCTTGTTTCTGGGATAGATATACCTTTGCCATTACAATATTTACAAATATGGAGGTTTATTGATTACCAGGGATATGTTCATTTTTTATGTTGAATATTATTGAATAACTTTGTTTAATCTTTAAACTCTTATCTTATCTCAGATTGTTTTCACTGAGCGCATATTTGTTTGCAAATAATTTCTTAATAAATGCTATAGTATATAATTATAATATATGTGCTTCTTAACACACTGCCTATCTCTGAAACATTTTATCCAGTTAACTCTGGATGTGTTGTTGGTTTTTAAATTCTATAAAGAGCAGTGGGATACTCTTTGGGGAATCCAAGTGGAAATTTCATATCTTTCCACAGAAGAGCCCTTTGTGACACCAGTGTCCAGCAGTAGCCAGGATTAGACAATTTATATGCGTATTCATATTTCCTGCGGATGATAAGTAGTAGGATATCAAGCCGCGGAAATAACAGGCCCCGGCACATGAATATCAAATCAAGTGGGTATCGCCGTACATTGTTTAAGCATGAAGCACGCTTGGTGGCGCCTGTGCCTGCTATCGGGGAATCATTCAGCTGCGAAGCAGCGCCAAATAAAAAGAATGCTTGCGAATTTGGGTAAATCATATTTCAAATAAAAAGAATGCTTGCGAATTTGGGTAAATCATATTTCGGCATACATGTAGTGATACAATTAGTCAAATTATTCTAACAAAGTGGTAAGTATGTAGATGATTGAAATAAGTGACAGATAACTCATGTAAAGTTCAGTCCATTTCATTGAATACTGTAAAATGTTTGGATATTAGGAAATGAATGGAGTGTCTATTGTTTGTTAAAGAAAGGGAATATCGGTGTATAGGGCCTTATTGCTCTACTTCAACAAGGAAAATATTGTGAAGTTTTGAGAACTACAGAGGACATAGAAGGTCTTCAGAGAATATATCTATTTGGATTAGATATAGAAATTCATTTCTAGATATAGATCAGGGGTAAAATCCTTTCCTATAAAAAGAGGAACTACATAAGTTGGAAGATGGGTGGTTGTGTCCACCCAAACGTTTCACTCCAGTATAGATAAAAATCCTAAAAAAAAAAAAAAAGTCAAGCGATTGGGTGGTCAAGCTGCCTTCCCAAAGCTCCTACTGTGTATGTACAGGCGGCACGACTCACGTTAGGGACTTACATAGATCACGGGTCAGACTGTGAATTATTCATCTAAAGATATCCCCAATAGACGAAAATGCCCATACAGAAGCATGCATGCGGTGGACCCTATACCCTCACCCTATCCCATCAAGTCGAGGCGCACTTACTAGCTGCGTGTGTGGCCAGTAAATGGCATTACCTGTCTGTACTGAAATGGTAGATTCCAATGATTTATTATGTAGATTTAAGAGGCAATTGAGACAAAACATGAAAAGAATCTCCTAGAATGCCACGAGAACGTACAACACATATTCCTATTAAGTATTTTTATAATTATTTTTCCCTACTGAGACGCCACTACGGCTGTCAACGGAATGAAAAAAAATTGCATTACAGATTCCTATCAAATACCATTACAATTATTTATCATAGCATAGATTTAAGAGGATATGGAATCTGGATAAATGTAATTTGATTTATAACCAATTCTTGTCAAAGTTAACCGACAAAACTGAACCTAACAATTAGACATATTCTACAATTTCACCTATAAGTTGTCCCTAGTATAGCATTTACACTTGATATTTCTTAGTTTGTGTACTTCTCAGTAGCATACCTTAAATAAAATGATTTCACGGTTTACTACCCCAACGAGCTACTTACGAAGTAGACACTATACGTGGCTTCAAGGAGTTCGAGAGCAGCTCAGTGAAGCTATATAAGGACTTCGAGTCCATATAGAGATCCATATAGAGATTAAGGTCTGATTTTCTATGTGCATTTGAAGTGGTACAGCAATATAAAATTAGAAGAATCAGAATCAGAATCTTTGTAATTTATTACGGCCGAAATTGATTTTAAAGTGTTACAAAACGTTAAGATCATCTATCCAAAATTTCAAAATAAAGAGATTCATGGACATTCGATTATACAATGAATCTTAAAGATAGATTTGAGTGCGATATTCAGGCCAAAACGGCCCTCGCCGCATACGTACTCTTAGCCCCTGTGGTGAAAGTGTGAAGGGCGTTAGGTGTGTGAGTGTAGGGGTATGACGTGTCAAATACGGCAGACAGCGGCCATTCAGCCATGTCTCCTCCAGGCGCTGATCTATGGGGGTCAGGCCATGCCGGCTACCTTCTGCGACTCCCATAAACTCCAGGGTCTAAATCCGCCCATCCGAGCCGAGCCTGGAGCTGGGGATCATTTCTGAAGCACCGCGGCCGCCACCCACCATCCCGAGACACAGCCACGGCCACAGAGGGTACCAGGTTATGTACATCCCCTCCTACCACACTGCATAGAGGCAGGGTTTTACTGAACGAATGAATGGCTTGGGGTGATTTATATTTTTGTGACCTTCTAAAGCGTATGAAGATGGGGATGGAATATTGTACAGCTTTTATGTAACCTTACCCGACTAATTCGTAAGGGTAGCAGTGATCGACTTTTACTCTGGACAAGAAACAAAAATATTGCCCTACCCCTGAGTACGGAAACGTGCTCATTCATGGAACTAACCAGAAATCACTACATAAACTGTAAACCTACCCCAAAAAAATGAGTAGTTATGACAGCCAACTTAAAGAAGAAGAAAAACTAGAATTATCACAAATCACAAATATAATGAACAAATTCAAAGGGTTAACTTATCTAGACATTGGCCAGATGTTTAACATGATTGCTTTTAGAATTTATCTACTAGCTAAAGCTACAGCTTTAACAGTATATATAAGACCACTATCATACCCTATTTTACTTCCTTCATATCAAATGCCTTCGTATTTGTTTGAAAGGTGACAGGTTGTAAGATTGTTGCTGAAGCTTGCATATATATACCGAGCATAGATTACCGTTATATAAAACACAGGATAAAATAAGGAATCAGGATATAAAGACACTTGGTACTAGTCAATAAGATGCACCTGTTTTGACTGTTCTTATGCTAAACTGTGCAACCTGTATGGATATTGTGGAATACTTTGGTAACATAGACTGAACTCCCATTGTAGTCCCATTGTAAGAGCAACACTGACTTACCAGATTTCTTTTTTTTATTCAATTAACATAGATAGACAACATATAATCGCTTATTGGCGTTCTTTCCTGCAGCGTCCTTGGGACAATAGAGTACTAACACGACATGACATTGACAACAAATATACTCGCATTAATATACTCATATGATTTTACATAATATTTCAATCCATCAGGTCATATGACTCTGAGGGAACATTCCTCGTATCAAATCACTTCCGAGAAAGATAATGTTGGAAACAATACCCAGCCATAAAGCTGACGGTTAGTCGTTTTGTTTGATATCATTTATCAAAATTTTATGATTTATCAGTAATATGTACATCAAGATGAAACCAATAAAGAGTTTTGACAAAAAACAAAATTACGATTTGCTCTATCTCGATGTCCATTGTTGTATTACATTTTAACGTATATATATTGACTCCCCAGGGACGTGTGTGTCCCCTGACACACACAAGACCTCCTTCAGTAGTGATGGTTTTCATTCGGTATTTGATTAGGCAATAATCAATGGTCATTCTATGTTAAGGCTGGCCTGATGCTCCGACCCCTGCCTGTGTGGACAAGAGATATTTCTTCTGAGCTGTGTCTGTCCTTTGGCTATAGGGGATTCAGTGCCTTTGGTTTATCGAGTCAAGAGACACATGACCGCTTTAGAAGGAGGTTGGGGTAGGGGATGGAAGTGGGTGAATGAGGGTGAAGAAAGAAACAGCTGTAACCACCGTGGAACCCAATGGCGTTTCATGAAAGGCCTTCCCGTAATGCCCATTCGTCACCACTGCCTTGTTTAGAAGGGAAAGCCATTCGTGACGTCAGTTTTTAAGAATGCCATCTACTTGCGACTAGGGTGCCTGTCGGCATTGCGGTGTGAATAGAAGCAGGGTGGATGGTGAGACGTGTAGGAAGTGGTAGGGGAGTAGGGGGCAGTATTGGAGTCAGAGGGTTTCCTTAAAGGAAACAAGATCTTCTGAACAGGTTGCAAGAGAAGCATATTCATCAAATATTACTGTAGTGAGAATCAGAATATATACTCTCCCACTATATATATATATATATATGGAATTATCCCGAGTTGTTTTTCATAATCTTGAACACATATTTCTCGCTAATGAAGAGAATATTAAGTGCCATTTTCATTAGATCTAGTAACGAAACCGAAATATCAGTGTCTTGGAGCCTTCCGCCTGGCTAGTTTGGACAGGTATTCAGCCTTTTAAATTCAAACCATACTCATTTTCAATCCGGGCAGGAGCATATTGACTGACCTTCGCATCAAAGTAAAGAGTCGTAAAGAAGCCGTTTCTCACGTTCATATGACATTGCGTTTCTTATGCTTATTACTCGTCTGTTCAAGTTAAAATCCGAACGTAATAGCATCTTATGAATTGAATAAACATGTATATACCATTAATAATTAGACAAAATGCCCATATGACCTTCATCCTCTCCTTGCGGGAAAATATCGAAATGATAAAAGATCGATTCTATATATCTGGACATTCGACATCTCGGCCCAACCCACTTATCCAACCCGCCCCCCAACCACAGGAAACGGCCCAGAGCCTTCGTATATGACACTGACCTTGGGCAGACGACAAGGTCACGCTGATTGCCGGTCGGCGAGCTCTTATAGAGACATCATTTAGAGAGCCAAAAAGTAGACGGGTACCTGCACCATTTACCGATCAGATCACGCGGGCGACAGAACCATCGAAAGACTTGCAATGCCTTGCACCATACCAACTCTCTCTACCCACGGGACCTCTGCCTTCCTTCCGCCTTCTTCACCTTCCCGCTGTATTTCTCCATGCCTTCCTTTCCTCCTTTATCGGTCGCCCACCGAAAGGCACACTGGGCCACAACATCGGCACCTACACCTCCTTTACAGGCGACGCCCAACATCCAATTTTCTGCATGGGGAAACCCCTTGAATGTTGCACATTGCCCATCGGTCTCACGTCTACCTTCACTCTACACAGGATGAGGGAGGTGAGGAAGGGGTTGGGGCGGCAGGGGGGTGGCTGGATGAAGTGAGCCGTGGCAGGGCGAAAGCCCATTCTGTGCAACACTCGGCCACGCCTAATAGGATGAGCCGGGCGAACTCTGGGCCTCAGTAATAAGTGCCCTTTGGTTCATGTAAGTAGAGTGTCGTACCCATCAACTCAAAGCTAAGAGCACGGTCGCACGTGTCTCTGTGTATACACAAAGTAAGCAGCGCCATCTAGTGAGGCATCCTGTGCATGTAAAAGGGGTGGGCTGTACATAATTGCCTGGCCTTATTTAGTGGCCGAGGGTGCTCTGTATCCTCCATACACAACTACAAAGTGGGGGATTGCAGCGATAGAATAGTGTATTGCAAAGGTATGCATGAGAATAAAGGAAATTGGCTTGTTGCGCATCTGGATAAGTGGGGAGAGTTGGAGATGTACGGCTTGCGAAAAGTGCTGTCTGGTATTTGATCGTAGATTTATTCTACTCGCTTAAATAGTATTTTAGTAATTAAAAGGATACCTGGCTGTATGCGCGTACTGAAGCATAGTGTGAGGAAATGGATGGAAAGCCTAGGCATATAAATTTGACGCATTTTCTCCGGATTCCCATAAAATATCCGTTTCAATACAATGATTCAAGTTAGTTTGTGAATTTTGAACAATACAGGTCGAGTAGAAATCTGTTAAGAGCAAAGTTTGCTTATTTAGAAAGGTTTATAGAATTTAGAACGATACTCATGAGATGGAAATAACCACTGGGTTCGACCGCGGAGTAATTCACAAAGCGAAGGTGAGTGAATTACGCAGCAGTCCAAGAAGGTGGAGTGCATACCAAGCTATTTCTATTGAGTGGGTTCCCGATTTTACCTCACACCGTATACATGATCAGAAACATTATTGATCAATTAGCAAAACTGACATAAATATTCATTGAGTATTGGGTACAATTCCTTCATGGCCGTGGAGTATGAGTTCCTAACCTTAAGCCTATGAAGAAAACTACCGAGGTGAGATAATAAATAACACTCCATCCGATTGAATAATATGTATAGCAGAGGCTCCACAACGATAGAACTGGGTAGTTGTTCGTAGGATACCTGACTAGCTGCAGAGAATCTGTGCAACTGTTGGCAACACTTTCTTAAGCGGTGTCATTACGTCATTGATATCTCGGCACCATCATATCAGTCTATATCACAGTATTACAGCGTATGTTGCTAGGGTGTTAATCATACAAATTAATTCGTAAATCTTCAAATTTCTTAAGCTAACTTATGATGTTATTATAACCATGTTACTGCACCTTGAATTACACTTTATGCCTTTCTACGCTAGGGCCTTGACCCGCAAAAGGAATCTGTGTGTGATGCTGTTATCCCAGAGAAAATGTATCTATTCCTGTTCCACACCATTAACTGCAAGCAAAGCGGATGCATCTGATTAATAAAAACCATCATACCATCCCTCGTCTAAAGTAACGTCATAGGGAATTCTCATTATGTGTTGGCGTATTACAGACGCCATCCTGTTTGGCTTCCAACACCGGAAGTAGCGAGCGGAGATACGGATGTTTGAACAGGGGAACCGGAATAAGCTGCAAACATGGCTGGTTCCCCGTTGAAGATGCTCGTCTGTCTGGTACCTGGGACCCTCTCACGCCATAGGTCAATTAACCATCGGGAGTTGAGAGAGAGCATATTGGCCTGACCCTGCCACAAACTACATTAGCTGTGCCATGCTGCGTGTGTACATTACTCTGCTACTTAGCACACGGGGAGCCCCACAGTCTGACCCCAATAAGACGACCTGGATATCACCCTACGGCCGTCCCCTAAATCACAATTTAACACTCTCAGCTCGAAGATAAAGCTCCTTTAGGGAGGCGTCCGCTGTCCTATCTAGTCTGCTTGGCACCGTATGCATGGGTTTGATCTCATTGATACTATTCACACATCAAGGAGTAATCACCAAATACCACAGACAGAAGGGTCCTATATTTGATTCTTAACTGTTGATTTGATACTCCTTGAAAGGATTAAGAGAATAACTTGATATTTTGTGGGGTTTCTTCCAAACTGAATTCCTTGCAATCCTGAATTATGAAATATTACTGATTCCAGTGGTGGGGAATCATCTGTTTCCCGTACTAGACGCCTAGAACTATGATATTTTGAATATCAAGTAATTTAACCAAATACAATAAAACTGAATGCACAAACTAGATTTACTGTATGTCGTGTACCGTTAGAGTAATCAATGTTGTCCAGCTCGCGAGCTAATGGGATGTTGCCCAGCGTTAGCAGAAACAAAATAACGACAAAAAGAGAAGTGTCTTGGAAAATACTCTAATGGACTGCAATATTCCTAACTAGCTTAGTGGCTCATTACAATCCAATTACAAACAACGAACAGCATTTCACATTTTAGGTAATCCTAGAGGGCGTTGAAACCAGCTCTCAGCCAATAGACGATCCGTAAAGTGAGATCAAATTACCTAGACGCGGTAGAAGGCTTTGGATAATTGTAAGGTGACAGGCATACCCATTTCTTAAGGAGATGGAGAGATCTACCGAAAGGTGCCACCCGTGCCAACGTCTGTTCAGAAGATGAAGGAATCTCAGGCACTTCATATATCTTTAAGGTAACAATGGTCTAAATGTCCATAAATGAAACGGAACGTGTGTGCTGTGTAAGGCACAGTCATGTTACAATTTCCTACCAATCACAACAGTTGCCATGGCCTGCTCTGCTTTGCTTGTGTCCTTTATTTAAAGGGATTGTTGGCTTCTGAGTGGCAAGACTCGAATGACATCCATGTCTGACACCTAGCAGTGGGGGCGTGTATTGAATCTCTGATGAGCTGCTCAGATACAAGTTGCCTGCACCTCATCTGGGCTGCTCTCCCCAGAGCTACTGGTCGGGCTTTGATATCCTCACCTTTAGACTCCATCCCAGTCATGTTTTTAGACTTAGCTTCGTCTCTCTGAAATTGCCCCGTTTTCCAAAAGGGATCACTGGCGATCGAAACGCAGCTTAGAAGAGAAAACTAGGTCGATGGCGAGAGTAGTTCGCTGAGAAGTGGGTTATTCTAGAAATGCTTGTATTTGACTGGTCCTGAGAGTTATATTGGTATCACTTGCTTAATGAAGGAAACTGACACGTTCAGAATTAATAATCACGAGTGAGAGGGTTAGCACATTTAGTATTGATGATGTTTTCCCAGTACTCTCTAGCCTACACCACATGATGCACCGAGGAATCGGTTACTATGCAGTAACTGGACCATGGATACATACAAGATATGAAAGATGGCTCACGAAAACTGAAAACACTGCTCAGAACATGACAAATGAGATTACAGAAAGACTTCAAAGATAGTACTTAAATATAGTGTACAAGATCTTTGTAGGATAACAAGATTTAATGAGTCTGGAATACTTCAGAAAACACATGCCGAATGTTGTCTACTATGCTCATGCGTCACAAACCTCGTGCGCAGATTAATTAGTCCATGGTTGTTTACTACCCGTGAGCCGACAGACACAGAAAACAGCATCAAAGTGTGATACGTGACCAACAGGACCACATGATTCCTAGTCACGCGACCGACGTGTTCAATGACGTTCTTGACGTGTTTGATATTTCAACGTAAAGTGGCAATTCCAGATTGACGTCCCCCCCCCTCCTTACAGAACTCGAGGCTGGTGTCCGTATTTGGTGGTCGTGATCTCACAAAAAGATAATTAAATTTGGGTTGCTTCTTGATTTAAGTAGGGTGTCAAATTATTAGTCTCACTTCAATCAGTTTTCGCAGGAGGGAATAATCAAAGTCTAGTCCAGTATCCTTTATATCTGTGAATTTAGAACATTAATGTTTAAAATGTTAGACGGGTGTATACAGCTTTTCCATAAGATATCGAGGGTTAAAGGAGCCCCGATATCAACGAAACCTCTTGTTGGTAGGACACATGAACCTTTCTTTAAAGAGATGATCTAGAAATGAAATACAGGTGTTACCTTGGCTATATATATTTGGGAAAATCTCAATCCTGTTTGCGGTCTCTCAACCCTTGGTAAAGCCCAGATTGGACAGGTTATTATGAAGTTGCTGATTACAGTTTGGCTACTATAGATGTTTGATCAGTACATGTATTTCTTTCTCAGTATGATATTGTACTTTGGAATTCTTTTTGGGGATTTTGTACTTTGGTCATGTTTATTAATATTAGTTCTATAATTTCAAGACTGTGTCAACCTAAAAGCTGTAGCAATCTGTAACGTTTACACCTTGAATGACTTGAATGAATTAAAAAATCAATGCTTTTGGAATTTTCGTATTCTTCGGCTAATCGTTAGCTCTAACCATACAGTTTCCCTAAATTTTCGAATAGTATTTCCTTCCCCGGCTAAATTCTGAGCGATATGAACAGAACAAATAGGAACGCCTTGGCGGGATGATTGTTTTCCCTTTTTCTCTTTTTCTTTAGTTTAGTTTGTTCCTTTTTGAATTACTGGTTATTTTTAGTCTGTAATCACTCGCTGGTTTTATTGTTCAAAGAGACATGACAGTAATCAGAGCTTTTCCGACCGTGTCTCATTTGGAGGGTAACGACTTGCATCAGAATGGTGACCACCAGTTTTCATTCAACAAATCTTTCTCACAGCCTTTAGTGCTTCGAATTAGTTCCCAACGCATGCAAAACCATTTAGCGCCACCTCTCATATGTTGAACTGCACGATAATCTTCTCTATCGACTTTATATAATGCAATTCTTCCTAGATAATTATCCTTCAGATGGAACATGTTGGATTCTTCTGAAAAGATTGTCCATCATCTAGTCTAATTAAGATTCTGTCTTGCGACCTGAAAATGTCCTAGAAAATGTAAAAGCAATCACAAGAGGGAAAATCGAAAGGCAGGTAATATTAGACCATTCTGGAAATCATTACAGGATTGCGGGTATAAATATTGAAGATGATGCAGGTACCTCCATGTTTTAACAAATTTGATTACGTTAATTATAACTCTAATCGTCTCTTATTCTTCCGTCCTGCGCATTCAGCAAGCCCATCCTGTTTTTAACATGAGCTTGAGCAGCCGTCTAACGCAAGCACGCAATGCTGTTAACATTAGTTACCGCTTGAGAATTAGTTTTAAAGACGCAATTAGCTACCATACATAGTGAGGAACAGCTAAAGTTTGAATAAAATCTGAAATACAAATATACGTGCTAAATAACCAGCTATAATCACACCTTTGTATCAGCATGACCATGTTGAGGCAATCATGGCATGTTCTCATGCAATTCAATCTTGAAGTAAGCTGCATCCAAGTATGCATGTCCCCATAATGAATAGCCTTTAAATCACTGCTAACATAGTTTAATACGGTTCATTGTTAAATGTTTATATTGCATGCAGACCTATCAGAGAGGCAAATGGCAAAATTACTGTACAAAGCCTTATGTGAGTGGCAATAAAAGCACAAGCCTGCTCCCCGTCACTGGTTACTGCGTAAATGTGGTTATAGGATTATTATTATTCAGCAATGGGCGCGTAAGGCATATGGAACACTGTTTTATCTGTTTTATCTGTTTTAGATGTATAGTATTTGGAAATATATACTTTTGATCCTTTAGATTATCGCTGAAATAATCTTTGTTTATTGATAAAGATCGCCTGGAAGTTAATATTGAAATGATTATAAGTTCAACATAGGATATGTACTCCTCATTTTATTTCATATAACACAAATAACAATAGGGCAGGTATGTCAGCTTTCTGGAGGACGGACGAATTGAAGGCACGGTGTTTTTTCCTAAACGAGATCACTAAGACATTATTCTGATAATCATGTTGCAGGTCAGGTTGGTGCAGTTATATACATATATCTATATACTGTATTTATGTCACACTCTTTGCGAAGGTACGAGAGTGCCACATCCTGAAGATAATATATGCTCCTCCCACAGGCTGAACAGCGGGGGAGCCTTCCGCGGCCTGCTATGCATACAAGGAAACCCCTACCTCATTAACTCACGCCTGAATAGAAGACGTGTGAGAACTAAGGTCATTTTGTGCCTGCGGTCTCGCTAAAACCACACGCCGCTGTCAGGCATGCGCAGAGAGGCCCTGTTGACGGGTCATCTGTCGACAGTGGCGCCATCCGACGACGGTAGGCGGCGCATTGGTCGACAGTTACCACTGTCTCGTGGGACTCAACACTTGTCGCCCTTGCGAACCGGGAACACACAAGTGTTAGAAGGGCAATGCACTGTGGTCCCTTGCAAATTGGAGAGTGTTGGATTTGACAGTGCCAAGTGCTGAAATGCATCGTCTACAGCGTCCCCTACCTCTTTTTCTTCCCATGAGTAGAAACTAGAATTTCAAAAACTCTCCATATTTAAAAGAAATATTTTCTTAGTTGCTAACTCAGTGGGATGATTTCTCTTTTTTTCTTTTATTCAATACTGAGATAAATGAAATAATGCAGAAATACCATCTCCAGCATATTAAGTACCACTTAGCTATAACAGTTTGGATGGTCTCGAACTTGGATCAAACATAGAAGAAACGCCACAAATGAAACTTGGGACAAGGCTGTTATCAAGAATCCCTTTGATCACAACTAGTTTTTGTTCTGCAAGGAAATGATGCTCAAACATTAAAGCTACTTCTCTCCATCATATTTGCCTTTCGTCTGAGTGTATTTTCTAATAGCATGGAGCGAAAGTAGGAGGACTAATGACTATGGCTGAACATCGTCTGTTGTGTACAGTGTCCACAATAATGCTGGCTGCTTGTTGCCATATTACGTATTGTGTATTTGACTTGACAGGTGTCGTATCTACTTTCCATAATAACCGTGACCACCTCGAATACAGCAAATCATTTGGTTTACCACACAGGACAGAAGATGCCCCTTTGATTTATTTTCCTTCTCAGACCTTTTAGGGAATTGATACTAAAGACTGACGACAGTTTCCTGAATATATACCTGGATTATATGTATCTCCATCTTCCCATTGCAGACGAACCAGCTATTCCGAGGTCGTGTTATAACATTGGATACTTCCAAACGTGGGAACGAATAGAAGGAGGAGACACAACAAACTCCATCCTCCGTAAGTAGTACATACAAAGTAGATTAGTAATGTCAAGTGAGTAGTATATGGAAATGCCTATTCTACACAGGTGTTGAGAAAGTACGACCTTCGTGGTTGGGTCATTGGTTCTTCATGGAGGAATAAAATATCTTCAGTTACAGTTATATATTATGTACTCTGAGATGTTGTATCAGGGGAGAGCTTGGTAGGAGAAGGGAGATAAATCTTAGAGTGAGTCTCACTCTAGCTACTAATGCATACTAAGATTTATAATGGATGTTCTAAGAGGAACTGCAAGTAGGGGGATCAAAGATATTCTTTAATAGTTAAACCGTCGATGAATATACTACTGACTTAGAATGTATAACGTAGACTGAGTATTCCTTAGTATTCCTTAGTCCTTTAGTTAAACTTGATCACAGCACCCAGGACAAGCGTTGTAAATCTCAAGAAGTGTATAAGTACTCCGACAGCACGTATACCAGACAAGCGACGAGGCATATTTACATAGCACAAAAAGGTCTGTGGTATTGTCTGGAAGTGTCACTTACTAAAAGGAGATTATGTCGCAGGATGCCAATATGAAATCCATGACATTTATGGATGAGGGAATTGTGTGCCACTTGACACCGTCCTGTTGTGCCTACTCACCACTGAAGTACTCACTGCGCTACGCGTTTAGATCGATACAGAACTCTGAGCAAGCAGATCCCTGCTACGTGTTAAAAAAGCAAACACTAAAAAGGACATGTACCGGGACTGATGAAAAAGAATGGATTTTGTCACAGTGCGAATTAAAACTTGCAATGTCACGATATTCATATTGGCTAACTCCTTTATCTTTCGCTTTATTAGTCTTGCGTTTTATATGGTGATATTTCTTGTAGGGACATCCATTTCTTTTCCCTTCTTCGAGATCCTGTTTTTTTTTTAAATTGAACTATAGGGATTCATCTTCCTTCAAAAGAGAATCGACACCCTTGAATAAGATTATTCGATCATGTAACTATGTGCCTCTCAGAACCACACTGCCGAACCAAAACATACGTGATTCAGAAGCGAGGGTGTATCTTTGCAGGTGCTTGAAACATTGCCTCGGTATTCCTTTTACGGATAGTTTTCATCCTTGTTGTATAGATTCTAATTAACTGTAATGCGATCCTTGCAGTTCTTGCTATTATGGTGTAGAGGACTACCCACCCAACCATGTTTTTATCACTTGGCGTGAATGTTACTTCATCGCCAAGCGACGTTCTCTACAATAATGCCCCACCCCTTTATACGTAATGTCTCGTCCGGTAGCTGTCAGTGCTTTGTCCCCTTGACAATTGTAAGAAAGAACGCCAACAGGCGATTGCTGCTGTCATAAGTTCTTATTGGATACAAAAAAATACTAACAATAAAGACTGAGAATTACTGATGAGAAACGCTCAACCCTCACCCATCCTTATTAACCATTTTTTCTATCTAACTTATTTGAATTGCCCACTCAAGAATATGAACTTCAAAGAGAAAAAAAGATCTTTGGATAGGGGGTCACTTACTATCACTAATTAACACCAGAAAGCAGCTGATACATAAATTCAGAAAGATTGAAGACCAAGCACTAATACAAGAAACGAAAAACCTAAACAATGTAAAAGACCAGGCCTTAAAAAGGTAAAGGATGAGTTTTGCAAAGAAAATATTGTGTCGTCTAAAACAACGCTAGTGAGCTCTGGAGAACAATAAGAGAATTGTATGTGGGAACAAGAAGCAAAGAAGAGTGTAAATTATAGTAAATCAACATGGTGAACTAATAAACACTGAGGAAATAGCTCATTTTATTAACGAGTACTTTGGAAATAGTGGGCCGGAAATATTCAAAAGAGATGATAAAAAATACTATGAAGCTATATAAGGGAACTAGAAAAATCACAAGCAACCTTATAGTTAGTGGGGACTCGTCTTGAAACCACTGTAGACGAGGTACTAAGTTTATAAAGAATATATCGGTCCAGAGACCCTCAGGTCTGAAACATATCTCTACATTGATACTAAAAATGTCCTGACGATTCTTATTGAAGCATTACCCCATATTCTTTGATAAAAGAGAGGAGGTCGGACTATGAGCTATTAATTATATCTGTATATATATGAAATAATTGACTAATAGAGTAGTAAGTCAATTATTATGATTACATAAGATGATAAGATATAAAGGAAAAGGCCTACGAAGGTAGGTCAAGTTGTTGAGGTGTGAGTGGGTGGGTAAAAAGTTGATAGGTGTGTATTGTGTGAGAGCAGAGGAGAGAGTGAGGGGGAGTGAAGTGAAGTGGAAGCGCATGTGGGATGCGTAGTTCTTAAGTAAGACACCAGAAGTTATGAGTCACCAATTCACTTATGTGCTGATTGCTAATAATGCTGATACCGAATAGTGGAAACCGATCTGCACACCACAGCACGACCTATATCGGGTCATAATTATTGTTATTATTATCATTATTATTATCATTATTATCATTTTCACCATTATTATCATCATCATCATTATCATTATCATTATCATTATTTGTTATGGATTTGTTCAATAAAAAATGTTATTGGTCAGAACAGTGCAAAGTGTGTGACTGTACAATTTTGAGAGATTTACTTATGGGGTCTGAGGCAATATCATTTAGTATCCCTGTAGTCGTGGAAACAATTCTACTGAAGGGAAGTAACAAGGGAAGCTCTTAACGGTATCGTATTCTATTCATGAGACGATATTTGTACCCTTCCTGATTCGCGTGATGGTAGAACTCAGGGCATGATTAGACCATTTGTATGCTCGTCATAAACTCTGCTGGTATACACAAGCGAACGTCAAGGGAAATACTTATCTTCATCATCTTTCAAATGAGGAGGGCCGCAATTTCTTCCCTCTAACTATGTGGCGAAGTCATTAGCCACTAGCTAATAGGTTCTTGATTGCAATTAAGAATACTGTCTGCCAAGGCTAACGTTGGGAAGCGCCCAACCCCAGACCTATAATTGCTCATTCAACTCCTGTTCTTTGGATGCTGAGGTAGTTGCACGAGCACATCCAAAACTAAATATTACCTCGACTATTTTTAACAATAAACATCAGTTGTGCCGTTATGTTACATTGATATTAGCGGCTCTTCTAGGAATAATAGTGGCAAATTAAAATCGCAAAGTCCTCGGAGTTTAGTATTACTGATGATCATTTGATACTCGGTTTGGTTAGCTTGATTTCACAATATCAGTTACATGTCGCATAGAGAAGATGAAGCAGTTAGCGGTAGTATCTAGTCATGGTCTTCTCTATAGTATCCATTGCATGAAATAACTAGGAGGGTTGCTGTGCACGGCTATACAATACAAATAGCTCAGGTAATACATACAATAATCAAGGTAAATGATAATACATGTACGTGTTAATAGATCAAATAGACATTGTGAAATAGTATTATGTCAGTTACGAGAGCATATCGCACATATATCACAAAAGCTAGAATTGGTTGTCACTGGATCCTATAGGGTAGTGCTAATTGGTTCTGATTGGCCTATCTATAGCCCATCACCGCGGTCATAATTGAAGGCCTTTAATCAACATTAATTGGACCAACAATTTCTATGAAGAGGGCACTAGATCAACTGCCTTGTTCTTGTGTTGTGAGCAAACACTTACGTGAGGCCTGGTGCTTTCAGTTACTAGCCACAGCGCAACCTGGAGGCTGAATAATTATTGTAAGTATGTACAATGAATTAGAACTCCAGGTAATACTTTTCGATTATGAAGACAGATTAATCCACAACGACTTATACCTGCTTCTATAGCGAATATACCTCTGACCCGACTAATTTCTGTCATTCGGCTATATTATCAAAGTTGTAGAAGCAATGGTTATTATTTACAGAATTGCATCTATTTTCATACAAACGTCTTTCATCTAAGAGGAATCGAATACTAGCCCGCCCAAAGAATCTACATAGCGATCAGGAATTCTAATGTTTGTGGAATTGGTATATTTGTTTTTCATCTTTATATCGTGCCCCATGCTGAATGTTACGATGAGTGCTATCCTATAGGTGGAGTGCGGGGTGGTTAGATCATTCAATCATCTATACCTTTTTGTATTAATCTACATATCAAGCTATATGGAATTGTGGATAGTGAGAAATTTGCAGCCGTGAGAAGCCTATTATGCCAGCGAAGCTGGACACTTAATCCCGCCTGAGGCTGATATCCTGACAGTTTCCGCCTCAGCTTCCGACAGTGCAGTGAGGTTTCCGGCAGATTTGGTGTCAACCTTGGCCTATAGAATTGCGTGAGTACTCCAGGAAGTCTACTCTAAATGCTCTTCATTCCAATCTGGTCCACTCCATGGCACCACTAGAAAGGACTGACAACTTAATAGTGGTTAGAACTAGATCAATCTATAAATAATATCTGACCAAACTCCAGTTCCAACAAAACTGCAACGGGTATATTCTGTGTCACACGCTCCCCTCCCAGGGCTATTCCAACCATAAAACATGTCCATGGTTTACAACGACACTCTGGGGGACGTGGCCACGACTGGAGATAAGCAGAAAGTCCCTGACAGGCCGCGGAAGTGTCAACATGGGCGCTGCAGTATTTTTGCGTTGTTCCCTCGACGTTTACCGGCCATCTTAAGCCTGTGATCACTACTAATCTGGCAGTGTCTGATGTGGAACGTACGTACAGGCTAAACCCGGACTTCTTCTCCCATCTCCCTTCCCTCACTCTCCCGACGTCCTTCCGCTCGCCCCTCCCCCCGGAGTCTCTGTCTCTGCCAGATCCTCATGGTGACTGAGATACGGAAGGATGTCCTGCCACTGTTAATCTGACGTGGCCGCTGGGGTCTGCACACTCCGAGTTGGCACAACTTTTAAACATCGTCACTCCATCATCGAGGGCTTGAGACCTAAAAAAGTGGTATTTGTAACAAAAGGCTGGTTTTCATCTAGCGACTTCAAATCTACCTTTGTTCCTATCTTTCCTATCAATGGCTGAAGTGGTCCCTGTCTGCAGTGGTCCCACCCTGAAATAGTCCCAGCCTGAAGTGGTCCCTGTCTAAGGTTGTCCTACACTGGCAACCAGAGCTACATGCTCTGGTCAGGTTAGATATGCGACCACCTTGACCCAGTAGCGGAACCAGTTTGTTACTCTCCTGCCAGATCTTTTGTACTGCTTGGAGAGTGTGTTATGTCATAACCTCGAAGCCAAGTTTCCGTTTTCTTATTTCTTTCCTGTGTATTATTTCAAAATATAATGAACACAAATCTTGGTACCATTATCAATTTGTTAGCTATGAATATTTCATATTAAGTATATATGGATGTCTGCTTTTAGAGTATACTTAGAACAAAAGTATTTGGTTTGAGGCGAACACAGAGGGATACCCTATGTGATTTAACCCGAACAACCCCTATATCGTAGAAGGGGTTGGTTGCCAAACAAAGGTTGTCCCAGCCTGCAGTGGTACCTGCGTGACTTGATCGCTATCTTGCCTCGTCCATGCCTGGCCACTGCGTCACTGACTCCCGACATTTGTCTAGAACTTTCTGTGGTGGCCAGAATGGCCACAGCTCAATCACCATCAGAAGGTCCAGTATATTTACACCTAAATCTACGTAGGGTTAGCACGGTTTATAGCATTGATTTACAGGCAAATGGGCATAAGCACAAGTATACAATACAATAAGGCCCAGTCCTACAAGTACTGACAACGTGAATATTCTATTTATCACCAATACTCCAGCTATAGATTTGTTTGCTGCTGAGGAATTCCTGATAGAGATAGATCTATACATTTTCACGATTCTCCAAGATAAACATGGCTAACGCAGGATCTGGCTGACGGTGACTGTGTGGCAGTCAGTGTTTTCTAATCGCGACTGTTCTTTAAAACAACCATCTACATCCGCCTCCCTCCCCTGTAAATGTCCTGGAGCGGAGAGTAGCTCAGCTTTCGACCACAAACCTGACACCCTCCCCGCCGCTGCGAGTCTGGAACATTCGCTCAAAGAGGCATCTCCCAGGGGCATTTCTCTACATAACCTTTCTCTTCGTAGGACATCTCCCCTTTTGATGTCCCCCTCCTCCGCCAAAAATATGAGATTTACTCCAAAATCCACGTCTTAGCCCTTAGGGTCTGAAGGGGAGTCTTAACACCTATGGGTTCTTTCTGAACTGAAATGAAGATGCTCCATGCATGTAATGATTGTTTAGAAGAGTAAATCATTAGCCCATACCCCTGGATAAAAGAGAAGAGGCCGTAGTTGGGATAATACAATTTTATTGCATTTATTGAGATAAAATTGTTATTTACCTTATCGATTACGATTTATTAATAAGCTACATGTATTATCAATATAAATAATTATAATAATTGACAAGTGGAGTTGTGAAGTCAATCATAATAAGATAATATCATAAAATATAAAATAATAGCCCCATGGAGGTAGGCAGAGTAGAAAGTGAGGTGTGGGTGGGTAGGTAAAAAATTGAGTACTTGAGTACTATGTGAGAGATGAGAGGGGAATGAGGAAGATGGCGGTATATCGGAAGTGCTCGTGAGGAGTAGTGCGCGAGCGAGACGCTAGGGGTGAGAGAAGGGTGCACAAGTGGTGCGTAGTGAGATGAGGAGGCATGGGGGGAGGGGGGGCAATGACCGCCACTGACCATAGACTATGAGTAACCATTTACCCCATACCCCTGGATAAAAGAAAAGAGGCCAAAGTTGAGCTAATAAAAGTCTATTTTACTAGATCAAATTGTTACTGATCTTATTGATTACGATTTATTAATAAGGTATTATTAATAAGAACAATTAATAAGATAGAATAATTGACAAGTGGAATTGTGAAGTCAACTATAATATGATAACATTATAAAAATATGAAATGATAGCCAAGCAGCCATTGGAGAATAGGGAACGGGGGAAAGGGAGATTTAGGGGTTAGAGGAAGAAAGGGGTGCGAAAGATTATGAGGTAGAGAAAGAGGAGGAGGAAAAAGAGTAGCAGTCTCTGTTTTCCGGTCCTCCGTATCGTGGGGGATCATTATATTTTCAACAAAATCACCTGTGCATGACATTACATATCGGCTATTACCCAATCTAAAGGGAAAGGCTCTAGTTCCAATACGGCTAGCATGAGATCACTATTGTTGGGCTTGTGGTGACAAAGTCATTCGACACACGCATACCATATGTATCTAAATTGCAGAAACACGATACAAGCCTTTCAGTTATTTCAAATATATCATTGCATCGCAGCTTTTATCTCACCCCTGGTTTTTCTTTTCCATAGATTTAACATTGGGAACTCGTATATAACGACCATTATATATTTAGGAAAAATATCCAATGGGGGATTATGTCACAAATGATGGGTTGATAGCCCATTAATCAATGTTAAGGGTGATATAAATTCAGAAACCCATTCAAGGTTAGTGTCAGAGCTCGATGGGATACGAGCTCATACCCTAAGCTCTCATAGGTTTCCTCTGTATGATGTTCCCGAATACACTCTAATGATAATCATCCACCCGTCGTGTTTGCCATACATCCCATATCTCTACCGTCTAGAGGCTTAGAATTCAGAGTGAGTTTGCATTTAATCAGTTGACTTAAAACCTCGTCTTCTCCAGTCAAACCTTCTCTGTGATTTATTTCTGGCACAGCCTGGAAAGGCTTCAGCTAAGCCTCATTATTTTTTCAAACCGTGGGGCTTCATTTTCCCATCCACTTTTTCTTATTTGAATACTTATTCCCAAACCCTTTATCATGCCAGGAGTGATGTATGACCTGGGATTATGATAGGTCTTAGATGTAAGGCGTAACTGGCTTCATTAATATGCACCATATCCGCATATGGATGTATTTTTAGTATATATGTGTACCACCCATTCCATTTCTAACGTGTCGTGTTTTTACAAAACCAGGCATAGGTCATAAAATATCATGTACATAATCAAAATGAACGAAATGAATTATGTTTGAACCGTAAAATATCTGTATGTATCGTGATTAAAAGTAGAGTACTGAGCTTGCTAGATTTTCACGAGTATCACACATCAAGAATTCATTTTAGAAATTTTCTTTGAGCACATAAACGAGATATCTTTAATTCATTTGATATAATTGGGTCTGAGTCAATCTGTACATTTTTCGATGAGCTAATGTATTTCTGTTCAACAAAAATGCAATATATGTCTGATATTACGAAGTCACAGCTCATCTGCTTGCAGCCCACCACCCCCACCACCACCATCACCCCCATCATCACCTATCGTTAGAATTGTACCCAAAAAGGAGCATCTCTGATTATTAGAGATGAATAACGGCTATGGCTGTTGCCTCCCCGGGGCCGCCAGGAAGTGGACCCTGGAGCAATCTGTCAGCTGCTTCCTCCTACTGTCAAGTGCTTGGGCGCACCCCTAAGTGATGCCCCTTCCTATACCCCATCCACCCCCACCCCTTCCCCTATGTATATATTTCATACTACCACACCCTCTTGGCATGTACCTCCTGGGCAGCGGCCAGGACCGACAATTTTGGAATCCCCGGAAGGGGTTGAGCGATAGGGTACGACAACCAGAGAATCCAGGAGACGGCGAGGACACGGAGCAGAGACGGGGGCAAATCACTACACTCCCTGCAGAGGGAGTAGGAATGACAATTATGCATTATGGAGAAATGGGCTCTTGTGAAGCGATGGGTGCAATTATTTAATATGTCTATTGCATATGAGTACTAATTGTCATATCGTAATCCCCCCTTCAAGATAACGTTGTCGTGCAATGTTATATTATTTAATAGTCGCTTATTAGAAACCTCTTGTTCCTAGGCGATGGTATTACAATCAGTGAAGGCCTAGCATTGGATAAAAACATCCTCTGAAATAGAGAATGAACCAATAAGCAATTGATACTCAAGTACAATACATATTGGTAATGGGAGGAGAAGGATTTGTAACTCACATACAAAGGCACACGCGTACACACAGGCGCGGACGCCCACACACTAGCAAGCAGAGTGTAATAGTTTGCACGGCTGGCATCGTACCGGGTGTCCTTGGTAGGAGGAAACTGAATTATTTTGATGAAATAATTTGCATGCACCATGGTCTGTATCATAAATTCTCAACAGAATACCAGGAACCTATAATATGCACTGGTTATCGTGGTTTGGTGGATTAAAAGCTGGAGTCTAATGGATGAAATTAACTCTCTAACAATCCCAATGAACATCACTAGCGATATCTGATATTCAGACGATATCGTTGCTGTGATATCACCGGTGGGGCCAATGCATAGAGAAATTGAGTTACTTAATACCATACCGTTGGCGCGGCCAGGATATTATATGTTTTTGGAGGTAATGGTGCTAAACATAAGGAGTTGCAATAGGAAGGAAATGTCCATCATGACTTTCTTAACACTCTCAGAACGAGAGCCTGTTGTTCTCTGTCTTCGCAAAGCATTGAGGGTTCAGGATATAATTTCCTGATGGACTGTTGACACATTCAAAGTGAGCGCAGAGATCAGCTCCTAGTTGGTTGGTGCTAGACTATCGAGCAGTATCCAAAAGACACCCAATCAAGATACTTTTAACTATAATATATCAGCTAACGGAAGGAGGTAATATATTGAGGAGGAAAGAGCACCATTGGTGGGTCATATGGGCAATTCATAGGAGTTTTTATTCCGTTGTTAAGCATCGCTCTATTTATTTATCCTAAGGTTTCTGTTAACAAATGATCATCACAGCATTCAATCGTGTTTAGAATTTGTCTACAAGTATCAGCAAAGTAGGAGACGGACTCATATACAGATACGCCACGTCTTTTGATATAAGTATCAGCAAAGTAGTTTATTCATGAATCTATAGGCACAGACAATACATATTAACATGTAGATTATCACAGATTTTAATCAAAGCAATTAGTGCCTAATGGTTAGATCCAGTGACCCATGTATACCAATTGCAGTTGACATAGATAATTATTCTGTCCATTCTTTGATGTCTTTTTAAGGTTTTTTCTTCTAAAATTAACATATTGTATTGCGTATTCAGCTTCAATCTCTCAGCACAGATTGTTATAGTTCTTTGGATACGAGATAAGATACTCAACATTTCTTTACTAGTGTTAAAGATAAACCATGAACCCACCGTGCTCCCGATGCACACCGATGCGCCTTACGACGCGCTCTACGACACGCAATTGCATTGAACTGAATGAAACATGTCGAATATGAATCACTCTGAAGGTGACAATAAGCAGTTACGATACAGGGGGCAGTTTCATAATCTAGGATCGTACATGAAGACCCTTTTCTGTACCTCGCATTATGGTTATCGTCTAATAATATTTAAGTCTGTTGGCTAAGACGTCCATAAGTGTTGCATGAAATTGGCCCGCATTGTCCCTGGGTCTCTATGGCGTACTGAAAAGGGTCTACTTGTACGATCCTTGATTATGAAACTGGCTTCGAAGGCGTCCATAACTTAATTCCATATAGTCCATGTCAATAACGAAGGTTTAACTCTGATTGATAATCTTCAATTTCTTGTTGACGTTGAGACTTATGATACTGATATAATTGAGACGGAGATTCCGCAAAGCCGTAATCTACTCAGTAGAATACGGCTTTCTCTGCCACCTGACGGATGCTATGGGAACTATCTTATATAAACAATGCATGGCGCTTGCGTCGAATTTCTAATCATTTAAAAGATCTTTTTCTTACAATTAGTCGAAAGGTGAGTAATAAATACAACATTATCCTGATCCCTGTGGCCGTAATACGACCACGCAGATCCAATTCATGGTAATATTGTGTATTTATCCCTGAGGTGAATGTCTCTTTAAGGCTATGTAGAGGTGTCCGGGGAATTGCCGATCCTCAAATGAAAGACCTCACTCTGTTGCCTAAACACTGCAGGGCAGATAATGGGTAAACGACTCCCATTACATCGGCGCTAAGACTGCTATGACGGCTACTTACAAAAGCCGTTCACGGGAATGGAGACATGGCGCACGTTTAAAGGTCATAGAAGAGATATTGTGACACCGACACGTGAGCAGACCATCACATGATCAGCTGTATCCACCCACATACACTTGGCAGAAGATAACAGGACTCACTTGTAGTTTAGGTACTTTATGTGGAAATATTCCTCGTGCGACTTCAGTCCTGCCTTAATTCGCCCGTTTCACATTTTATAGGATGAAATCTGGTCTAAAGTGTTACTTCACACATCAGGGCGTAAGTCCGAACACGCAGGTACTGCTGAGGAGGATTGGTGAATGTGTCTCTACGCGACATTACGGCACATTACGGGATTATAGGATGTTGCGGAGAATACATGATTTTTTATTCACCTTAATGCAAAATTGTTAATCTTATAAGTAAACTAATGCTTTTTCGTGTAGACCATTTGAAATAATATCACAATATTGAATGCAGCAGTAATACATAACAGCACAGCCTGTTAGCACAGCACAAGCGGTATCTTTTAAAAAGACAGTTTAAGTATATAACAAAGGAACATGTAGGCAGAATACTGTGGACATCAACACATATAACCAGGCAGACCGTATTTTTGTCATAGGAGTGATATAAAAATAAAGAAAGAAAAAGAACAGGGGACCTCCTTACAATGAACAGGATAGGTTAGAGTTAACGCTGATGATGATGATTTCATGCTGGTTCTGGAGAGATTAAATGTAAACCTGACGATCTTTGAATACCACTTTCCTCAAGAGGATCTCAAGAATGAAACTAGGAATTGGTTAGGTCTTTACCTGTCTCTCAATGGACTATTTTCCCTATGAACTACTTTTTCAGGTAGCGGAGTTGGACATATTTTTCAATATTTGCTTGTGTATAGAACATACGTCCCTGTTGCACTGTATAGTAGTTTAGTGATACAGCCGGGATCGGATATCTAAGACGATACACATGCTCCAGCCTCTAGACTGACTTTACTTGAGGAAGATGAAGAGATTAAGATTTGGGCCACGCAACATACGTCAGTAATCTGCCTCTTGTCATATACAAATCTGCTTTGCGCACTCCACCCAGGAATAAGACTATGGGGAAAGCATCGGTTTGTAGATGTATTTATCACACTTCATGATGCATTCATGTAAGCTAACTTTCATCGGGGCTACATTACCGGCAGAGGATCTTGTATCATTTTCCTTTTAAGGTACATTTTTATTAGGGTACCTGAGTAGAGCCCGTTACCTCACGTGGGGTTTCCGTCTTTTAAGACAGTGCGTAAAGATATAGACCGATCCAGGAGATATGTGGTGTTGCCGCAGGCCAATATAAAGTTGGTCGCAATAAGGCCGCCTCAGTGTTAGCAGAAGTGATTCTTGTTTGTTTAATGCTATGCTGCAATTCATATATCGAATATCGAGATGAAAGATAGGTAAACACCGATTCGGTCGTCCCACTGATAACGACTGACATAGTCAGGTAGACTATAATAAAACTGGATGAGTTTTAATCTTGGCTACCACGACTAGAGTTTGGCATAGTGATTTCATGAGGCGAAGCCAAAACTCCAGGAGTGGAATGCGGTAGCCACGATTAAAACGAATAAGGTTTTGATTTTATCCTACCCCATCTCCTCGATTTAGGAATATTACATGATAACAATTCTGTATGCCACTAGTGGCATATAAAACTCCATATGCCAGTCAGCGTGGCATACGGAAACTCAATATTAAGCCTATGGGATTTTATATCAGGAGTGAGATAAAGAGCAGAGTGTACTGTGTAGCTGGAGCCTGGCTTTGTATGAGGAACCTCGATATCCAGGGTATTGCTCTCCTTTCATGTTCCTGTGATCACTGCAGGGGCGGGCCAGATGAAATGTCAGGACAATGAGGCAGTAAGATCTGCTACCTCACCTGTCGGTCATGTTACTGAATTGAAGCTTTGTTAATGACACCTGAGTCAGCATTCTGTAGATAGAGAAGCAGAACCTAGTAATTTGTATAGTTTATTAAAGTAATAAATTCGAAGAATTGAATGAAGGAGGGGGTATCATCTATACCATATACCATATCATCTATTCATTGTGATTTCTGACTCTCCCACAGCATAATGGAAAAAAACTATTTACTTGGTCAATGCATGCTTTCATCGTGTCCATTTCAAATAATAAATGACAAGATCATCACACTGCTTGATCGTGATTTCCCCCAAATTGATTTATGTGTATTTAAGATAATTCAATAAACCAACCCTCAAATACCCAAACTGGCTTATATACCAAAAGCAGGTATGTTCCCTCGCAGTCGGTCCCAACCTCTGGATATTTGTATAATTTCTGGTTCAACTCTCACCCATTGCCATACATTATTCACAGTATGGTGATAGATACGGCATTTATAAAAGGTCCTATGCAACTTCAATATATATATATATATACATATAGACTGATACATTGAAAACATATAATGTACGGACATAAGCATAATGAGGGTAGACAAATATATGTCGTGTTAAACAGGATTGCGTTTAAAAGATGTGAGGAGAATTGATAAAGAAACCATACAATAGTATAAATATTTATCATACCCTAATTGAAAAAAGAGAGGACACAGCTGGACCGGGTTAGGAAATGTTAGTTAAGTTGAGTGGTGGATATATTGGCAAGATGTTATTGCCCAAGAGATGTTTCCTTCACATTTTCTATACGTATCCCTGCTTTAAACCTTGCAAAGTCTGACTCACTCTGTGACCACATCATCAGTGTAGATAGCATGCTGAAGTGGGGGACATTTTGTAAATCATGAGATGGACCTAGATATAGTTAACCGGAGAGGATTGATCGCTCCGGCCAATACTGCCCTCTGGCTAGAATGCCTCGAACAACCTCTGCCTACGTGGCGTGCCAGGCGAGAACAGTGACATTTGAATCTAGTGCACACAACTAGACATGTCTACCCGCTTAGAAGCCACAACACCTATATATGAGTTTTTGTGATACAAAGGTGGGTATATATCAACAATGTAGAGAGAATAACCAAAATAAGCCAACATAGTTGTAAAATGAGATCATACAAATAGCTCACTGTCCTGAAAATGAAAACTCTAAACCATTTATAATATACGCTCTGCTTTATGTCTTGATTGTCGCCTTAAAATTGCCTCATAGGATTGTTATACAGCAGGATATTGTAAATAATACAATACACCCCAATCTGATGATGTTATTGAAAGGGAAAACACCTTTAGAAATAATACATACATGCTGTAAGATCAATACTAAGACACACACCTCACCTGATTATACCACACCCTGAATTAACCTTTAATGCAGGGAGATGTGGGTTGATGGTTAGAAATATATGGACGACCTTGAAAGTTGTGAATTGCTTTTTATTAGCAGACTTGCAATGATATCCCTAGCCGTTCCTCTAGAATAGATATCGTATTGATTAAATTGGCTGCACTGTGCTTAAGGGTGTCAGGAAGAACATTCATTTGAAAGTTAACTATCATTCACTGTGAGTGCCAACCAAGGGGTTCTTCCGCTGAAGCTACCAAAGCGACGCAATTCGCCATCCTCTATTTGAAATTATACCAACGACTGAAGCTGAAGAAACGTTTCGCACTATTCATAGTGATTTATGGCTTCGAGCAGTGTGACGCCATCTCGCTTGAAACGAAGTGTGAGAGACATTTGAAAAACATGAAAATCAAATAAAAAAAATAAAAAGCGATGACATCAGCAAGCATTCCTGCTATGAATATTCAAGTTGATTCTAAATCAGATAGAAAGTTTGGAATTTCTTTTCGACGAGACGTGCCGGATGCACTATTAGAGAGGTTGTCTTGTTTTCTGCATGATTTAAAAGAGGGATGAGATGCTGCGATGGCAGGGAATGGAGGTAGGGATGAGGGGGGGGGGGAGGACAATGCGATCATCTCATTGAAACTCACGTTAACTAATACAATAATGGAGCGGGCCCGTTCCCCGGTGGATTAACACGTGATCAGGCGGCGTCCGAGGCGCATGCCACGTTGTGATTTACTAGTCGCCGATAATACATCGTGGCCGTCGTTTTATTGCCTCCCCGTTGGAACTGGTCGAGGGCGATACGGCCGGTCCGCGGCAGTGCATCACCCATCAGCCACCGGCTGAGTCTGGCAAAATAGATTTGATAATAGACCCCTCCGAGGTAGGTTGGTACCAAGGCCCATCCCTGGAGGCCTCCCATTGAGATAACACCTAGCGTTCGGCACAAGGCATCAGGATATATTTCAAAACCACGCCATTTTCAGGATACAGTGATTGCTATGGCTATCAAGCTGTGATTCCACTAGGCCGACACGAAATGACCAATGCTAAAACAAAGTCGGGCATCTTTTTATTTGTACAAACTTACCTAGATACGAAGCAAAACTCTCACCTTGCTCCATTTTTGCCATGGGGAGTTACTCTGGTTTATCGATGCAAATAAGTGATTAAAACCAGCTATCGGCTAGTAGCATCGCGCATACGCTAGAATATCACTCTTCAATGGCATTCTTAGTTTAGATTGACCTTACAGCAAATCGCAGGAACTCTGCTGGGATAGCGCAAAGAAAATGCTAGAGGAAATCTGGGCCGGCATTGGCCGCAGGTTGTCTATAGCACAGCTCCAAGCAGGCCTCGTGTGGCGATTGTGTCATATTGGGTCAGAGCAATTGTCTGGCCAAGATTATGGCTGGCGCCACCTTTGATATCTGTTTAGATAAATGACATATCCAAAAAAAATATTAACTTAAGGTTAACTTCAGTCCACCCACTGCACGAAAATCAATATTTCATTCATATATACGCCATCGTGAAGGTGCATGTATTGGCTGAATTTTGACTTGTTTTCATATATATACGCCCAGTATTTATATACGGACGCGTCTTGGCTGTATCTCACACCCGGCGTATATGAGAGGAAATATCCCCGCCTGCCGCATTCCGCCCGTTTGTGTTGGTAGAAGTATAGGTGTCCTCAATGGGAAACCCTTCCCCCGCCATCCGCCCACACCCCCTTCCCCCAACCACCGCCACTTCCCGGCACGCTTATATACGCCAACAGGTGAGGCGTATACACACGGGGAATGGGTTTACCTTGTATACGCAAAATACTTACTTATATACGCCGGGCGAATTCATATGTAAAATGATGGTGTTCGTGCAGTGACCATATCATATTGTATTTAATCAAGCACAGATTATCCTGTTAACATGCTCCACCTTAATGATTATTCATATTTCTCTATTACGAATTTCAGATGATATTCCTACGAGTTTCTGGACTTGTCCGTTAAAGTGATCGGTAATCGAAGGATATCAATATAGGATTTATGAAGATGTCCTAATATCCTATGTCGCATCCAAAACGACAGTGTCCCCTGCTCAACCTTGGTAACGTCTATAGAGCATTTACAGGTCCGGCGACTACAAGACCGACCAGCAGCCTCCCCCAATCCCCTTCGCCCCATCCACGTGCAGGAACCCGCTATCTGTCGTCCGTCCATGGACAGGAATGCACTGCTTGAACTCAGCATCTGTTAGAGAGGAATGTTTGGCCCTTAATTCCCTTCATCTCTAACCTCCCCACCCATACTCTCTGCTCCCACCGACATCTGGATACCGGAAAACTGAGTGTAGATTCTATATTGCCTAGAACTAATAGGTATAGGGGTAGACGGAGTGATGTGGTGCAGTTTTCAGTGTGGGCTGCTGAGGATCCCAGGGGCTGCGTTCCCACTGGCTCACCACAGCGCCTTCTCTTGCCACTATTCATCTATTCAATCTCATCGCCAAAGCAGTTGCCGTTTTTGAAACCGAGATGGTATCAGTATCGCACTGGTATCCACACTGCAACCATTACAATATAATTAGTAAACCAATTTATCAAGTGTTTTCCATCAATGCAGGGAGCATAACAAGCGCTAGCATTTCATTCTGAATATATATGTGCAACTAGAGTTCAAGGGAGTCGTAGGTAATTAGTTGGTGTTAAGTGTTTTCTGCCAATCTGATATCATAAAATATTGACATACTTGATATTTCTTGATAAGACCAACTCACAGAGGAAGCTATGTCCCAACAAGAACTATATTGAGGAGTTTGCCTTGCCTTCAAAGCTCATATAAAGCTTAATATCTGCCACATGGTTGGGCACATCTGATTACTGTTTCGGTATGCCTTAGCCTTTGATGACCTTGCTGGATATGCGTTCCTCTCCTGGCTGCTCCCTCTGGCGGATATTGGCAGAGACTAACGCAGAGCTCTGAACATCTCTTGTGAGGCTCTTGTTGGCAGGGCCTTCAGTATGGTGGTAAATAGGTTGACATCTCTATTTTATGTATGCGCCAAAAGCAATACCATCAAGTACCCAAGATATACAATGATATATATTCCCTGTTTGTAATAATATCATAGCGTTAATACCTCCCTCTCGTCAATTAATCAGAGGTTGCCACCAAGGTCAAATGTCTGAAAACCACCCGTGTTTGGAATACTGACCAAGACGTATGTATGACTTTTGGTATCCATCCTGATCTAGCCAGGAAAACGGGTGCACTATAATAGAGACGCTAAACAATGTCCTAAAAGGATAATCTACTACACTCTAGAAGATATGCTTTGTCATTCTATGGAGTTTTGAATATTTCTCAGGGAACAACGTTGAGTAATAGAAATGGCAATAATATGGCCAATAATAGAATACATTACAGATCTCTTGCTAAATGAAGCAGCTTGGAGCATAACTAGGTTTATCATCCACCTAATGCATAGTGTGCAAGGGAAACACATGGGCAGCATGTATTCACATACCCGGAGCATACATGTATATGGTGTATGCTCTGGGTTTCCAGAAGCTGGCGCATACGGAAAAATAGTGCGTATGAAAAAATAGTGCGTACCATTCATCAGGAAATGGTGGATGATAAATACAAGATTGGTTTCAGATAAATTGCCTATTGATAAATACAAGACTGGTTTCAGATAAAAGCAGTTGTATACTCCTCGGAGTTGCCTCTGCGCAATATCCCCGCATGCGCCCGGATATTGCTACGTGTCAACTCCTCAGAGCATACGACCTCTTGAATCTGATACTAGTCAGCATTGTGTATATCTGCTCTAAGGTATGTTGCGCCAGCGGGTTCATCACAATACCCTGGGTTTAAAATAGAGTGAGAAGAGAACGCTTTGGATAGTTTTTTTTATATCACCTGCAATATGACTACATGATACGCACGGCCTGAATGACATATTCCAGGTGCATCATATCTAGTCGTATAGCTGAGGTCCCCATGGATGGCCGCCAACTTCCATGGACCTAAGATATTTACTCCATATAAACTACAGGTCCGTGGAAGCTTACCATTGTGTCACTTATGATATTTCATAGACTTGCCTAAGATGATAACATTACCAGAATTAGGGCAATATTTGCTATATCCATAACACGTCAAAATTAGATTATTTGATTGCGAGAACTTTATCCTTGCTACATTTGACATTTATTTTCCAAGAAAAACCGATCTGCACGAGACAGATCTTCCACTGTAGTTCATTAGCCGTATACATACAGGTGTATAACAATCGGGCAAAATATTCACATATATATACATGCATGGATGGAGAACAATAATGTGTGGTTGCATACTGGATACCGGTTTTGAAATCATTTACAATTTTGTAGTGAGTACTTAATCAATATTCTTTTATTGTTACAAGTGTCTGACTACATTCATTATCTATATCCCATAAGTGTATCCTTAGGGGATTTGTTAGGTTTGACTCGCTCGCTGTGTTCTGAAGTTTTTTATTTTTGAAGTTACATATCAGTAACACTTCTCGCTGTCTGGTTACTTTATACATGAAGTGGCTGTTTGTAGGAACCTCTGCCCCTCCTACATAAATTTATAAGATTCCCAAGGTCGACGCCGCCGATGGTCTAGTAATGATCAAATTGGTCTCCATCTCCGAGTGCTTCACATGACTGACAAACGAGGCTTATTTAGTACAACGGGCGCTGATTGGTTGACAAGCCGTCACGTAACCATGACCACCCACATCCGAGTCGGAAATCAACAGAAATCCGTGAGCTGTGTTTCGAAAATGCATGTGCCTCCAATTATTGAGATATTGTATACCATACAGAAAAGAGAAATAATTAGTGCTACGTTTTCTTTGGCAGCCAAAAGAACAAATGTCCTTCCCATCCATTGCTCAATGTATATATTTAATTTCTTAAAAGTAGAACTGAGTAGGTTATTCTTCTTTTTATTTGTGTTTGTTTAATTCATGCAAATAATAACGTTATAGCATATGAACCGATACAAGATATCAAGAGCAGATTAAGACAATCCCATATCCACACTGCTGCCTGTCTTGATTGTCAATCAAATCAATACCACGGCCACGTATGTCCTATAGGACAATTAAGCTGTGCCGATGACTACATTAATGGTCAGGGACCCACCAGTACATATCCAGTCATATCTTCGGTTTCTCTCGCTCTCTTGTCTGTAACAGAAACCAGCATATCACATAACATGGGTCATTTCTATGATAGTCATCATAAGCAATAAACATATACAATCGGTGGCCTAAGCAGAGAATATTTTGCAATCGCTCACTTCTCACTATCCATTCAAGAAAACCTAGGGATGATACTTCAAAGTCATGACTCAATAAATACACTTTGCAAAAATGGTTTACGGCCTCCCTGTCAAGTGTGGCTATTCTCATTTGTAAATGTGGTGTCAATCGCCTGAAGGGTGAACGATAAAAAGGGGGTTGGCTGAGGGACATCTCGGGACCCAGCAGCACGATAACGAGATCTGGCCGTGGATGGGATGGACTTCCGGTGGGCAGGATCCTCGGGGCTTTCCAGATGTGGAGTATTCTAGGCACGATGGGCCTCTTCTGTACTACGCTTTCCACCTCCACTAGCTCCCTACTTCAATGTCGCCAAGGTGATGTAACTAAACATCGTTACGGTATAGCCTTTGGTAAATTGCAAAGTTGGTTTGCCTGAAACTACTTGCCTTTGCCAAAGGTCAAATATGGTGAGTTGATATATACTCGTGTTTTTATTTAAAAAGTTTGTCCATGGGAAAATGTTTGTTTAGATGGTCTCTATACATACAATTGAACTTCACAGGATGTGGCCTACATGGTGTGTGCACAGAGACCTAGTTTAGCCTTCCACAAATACTGTATCTAGGATTTGTTTACGTCATGGTATTCCCGGCACGTGACGAAATTAGCCACCCTCTGTCTCCCGGTTCTCTCGATGACTCTCTCTCTCTCTCTCTCTCTCTCTCTCTAATCCTAGGTAAGCCACTGCATTTCGAGGTCTCAAAACTAATGAACTTTACAGATGCAGGCTTAAAGCATGATAATGTCAACAATGATCATTATTGCCGAGGACAGCATCATTATCGTGATGGTCGACGGAAATCTGTTTTACAGAGGAATAGCTTTTGGACTGCAGCCTAATTACGAACTGATAAAGGAGAATGCAGAGGAAACAATCCTACCGTCGTATAGAGCACAAGGCTCCATTGTTCGACACATCTAACCCCTTCCGCCTGCTTAAAAAGGAGGGAAAACAGGGTACTTCAGTCTCCCCCGACACCCATCCACCATCGGCCTTTGTGAGAGCGCGGGGGCAGCCCGCTAGGGGAGCTGCAGTGATGGATCTGTCTGATAACACTTTAAGACAAGAGCCAGAGTAAAACCAGGGCTCGTGTTCCAAATTCCCATCCCGATCAATGCTGGAGCAGATCGGAGTGAGGTGCAATTCTCTGAGTCATCTTAGGACGAAAATAGGTCATCTTTTTAAAGAGATGTATGGCTTTTTCAATTGCAGTGCATTTGTATTGGTTCTAGTAGAGTACGTTTTTTATAATGTCCTCTTCCTCGGGGTATCTCTTTGAAAGTCTAATTAGGGAAGACGTAGTGTGATGGCCTTGATCCATGGTTATATAGTGAGACAACATTTCACATGCGATCACCGCTACCCCCATTGCGATCACTTAGTGTCTTAGTGAATATATTTTCGACGGTTTGGAGAGCTCAAGTATGAGCGATGACTATTGTAAATGTGTTCAAACAAACTAATTGCAAGACCGCCAATGAAGGTAAAATCTTTTGATATATTGTTATTAAAAGACTGCATAGATCGACAGGTTACAGACCAAAACCCATTTAAACATATTTTCACACGGCGTTGGTTCAGGTAGACTTTCCTATTTGCATTTCTCACGAATTTCCAAGAACATGTCCTTTTATTTGAAATAGGATAATTCAATGTATCTTAATACTGCTAGCATGAGTAATTTACAGATACATTACCTCAATGGAGTGCCTTAAAAACTCGACATCTCGAGAGGCACTGACAATAAAAAAGAAAAAAAGAAAAAAAATGGTAACTCTGTCTGCGATGTCCCAGCTGTAGCAAGAGGCATATCGCAGAATGGAAAATGTGAGGTCGCCTGCCAAGTCACATTAATGGACAGTAATCGGAGAATGTTCATTTACACCGGGACCTCGATAGGCTTTCCTACAGATGATATTTCCGCTTGTATAGTAATTAGCTCAAACGGAATATCTGTACAGGTAGCTGTCATCTAATATGAACTCTGCTTGATATACTTATTTCCAGGTATTATATGCATTTTCTTATTCTTTGTGTGATTCCTGAGATGAAGAAAATTCTATCTTTGCTCCTACGTCATTAATTAGCGTCAGATCCCGCAGGTGAAAGTGTGCAGTCGTTAGATTCCACATCTTCTAGTCTACACATACTTTGGGGCTTCAAACTGCAAATCAAAACTAACTGTTCTGGATAGAGGAGTGTCCACTCAGGATGTAAATTTATTACTCACCTAATACAGAGTCTCCATACTAAGCCTATGTAGCCCACAGATCGCTATTTAGCAGAATACGAAAATCCGTATTCTCCTAGGAGAATACGGCTTTTTGGGCCACCTGACGAGCATTATAGGAACTATTTTATATAAATAATGCACATTAATTAGTTACAAGATTTGTTCTTAGTAATTAGTCGAAAAGTGAGTAATATATACAACATTGCCATAATTTCGATCTGTGTGGTCGTATTCTCCTTATAGTGGACACTACGCAATACTCCACACTATCGCTCGGAGTGTTGATACACGTGTGTCAACCATGCGAAGAGTACGACCACACAGATCAAATCATGGTAATATTGTCCATACAGAAATTGAAAAATACCATAATGAATTCCTGTACTTTAAATCGGATCTAAACCTTTCCGTATGGATTTCCACATTCATGTAAATGGGGCAAAGCGTTAGCAGTTAGTCCTTAGCCATTCCCAGAAACTCGAGATATGTGATATGCTGTTAGAGGCAGACACAGACCTGCCAATTCGAAACCACAATCATATTTTCCATGAATAATGCTAAATTACCATAATATTCTGCATATCCGAGGAGCTGATCTGAAAGCCTACAAATGAATTTCAATGGCAAATTGCACGTTCTGCGTCGGATAGGTCCATTTACGGTAGTCAGTCACTATGCCGGTTTACCGGCTTCGCTGCTTCCAATGTCCGTATCAAGCAGTGCAGCTGAAGGTCTGTGTATAGATCCCGCTAAAACATCATCACAGTGGCAGACGCATCCCCACTCCTTCCCCTTATATCATTATAATTTTATCAGCCTTGTCTGACAGAGCTGTCTGGTTAAATCGGCGAAGATAGCAAAACATGTAGCTAAGGTTTCCATGACTAGAACGGTCTCCAGAGTAGTGTCCGTAGATTAGGTTGTACTTGGCTTGCTTGTATTTAAGGCAGTGATGAATTGGCTGTGTGTATGCACCCTGGAGAAGTCTGCTGTTTGTCCACCTCCCACGCCTGATCCCACAAACACGCACCCGGCTGACATTGACATTGAACTATATGCCTCGAGGAGGGAGACTGAATGTCCACTAACGTTAGATCAATTCAAACAAAAATATTTTTCTCCGACCTCGCCTGAGAAAGGTTGTTTTCCCTTCGCAGTTAAAGTGTCATGGTGTACTTAGTAGCAGCATTGATTCGTGCCACTGGACCTGGTAATAAATACATAGTTCATGAGAGCACACGTAAACCGTGTAAAATCATTTTTCCTCCTCCAGGATAAAATGAAAATAACGTGCTGTAAAGCGGAAAGGCCTCCAGAAAATTGAAAACAGGAGTGAAGGGAGGCAGAGGGGAAGGTGGGGCTGTATGCAGAAAAGTCTGAGAGAAATAGCAAGTTCTCACTTGAAGAAATAGAGGTGTTTATAAATAGCAATAAGATGCTCGTTGGCAACGATGATGACGCTAAATTCAAAGGGATTCATAGGAAATATAATTGGTAAAAGTCGATTAACAGCTTTGAACTTTTGGGGTATATAATAATATATAACATAATAATCTCTATTCTGAACTCAATTTTTACATAAGGAAAGCGGACATTGACTCTCCACGTTGACCCTGTCAAGAATACCCTCTGACTTTGGATTTGTCAATGTAGAAGCATTCCCCCAGCTAGCCCACCCCATTTTGAAAGGCGCTTGGAGTAACGCTAATCCCCTCTGGTGCTGAGTTCGAGCAGCTCAGGAGCGACAGACTCCCAGGAGCAGCTCAATTCACCGCTCCCCACTCCAGTCCCTGCCGGATAGAAACTTGGGCGCCGTTGCCCTGATTAAATTATGGCCGGAGACTTTCTCCTCCAGCCAGACAGTGGAGCTACACATTGAGGTGTGGAGAAGAGAGTGGATGGAGAGTGGATGGAGAGTGGATGGAGAGTGGAGGGTATGGTAAAGTGTTGCCTTCACTGGCGCCTTATAGAAATTAAATCCTTTCTAAACCATTTAGCCCAGGTGGCAGGTATGTACTTGGCTGTCACAATCTTATTTTGCCAACCTGTTGATACTTGACATCGCGAACATGAAGTATGCATACAAATCAGTCTTGCCTGGCTGTCTAATGTTTCCCCTGTTTTGTTTCTCTTTGCTGCTCTTATAGTCAAATAGATGTGGTTAAGGTCGTCTTTCAGTATCAACTATCCCCATCGGTACTCCCTTTACCCCTTTCTCCATCCCCTGAACTCAATCCCACAGAGACAGAGGTCATGTTGACGGCATGACCGAGTAAATCCAATTGGTGAGCTAGCGCAGTCCGCGACACGCACCGGGGATGTCTTCCAATAGGACTGATAATGCGACTAAAGACGATATAGGTCAGGATTAGGATTATTTATCAAAGAGTTTCGGAGGGCCCAAAATTATCCGTCTCTCTTTTGGTACTATCCAATGACAATCCTTGATTGAACAACTATAACATCATTCGGACCCTTTTAGGAGCATATAAGCAGCGGTCCTTCAGATGCCAAACGTGAACTAAGATGCTGTGATATAATTATTCTGGCCTAGTGGTATTAGAGATATTACTGTAATACGATACACAATATGCTCTAGGTACGGTAATGCCGTTCACAACATCGTTGGAATATGGCAATGTATGTGATGAAGGGAAATATACGTAGTAGATAACATTTCCTTGATCAGTTAACTCTACTCTTAAACCTGGGGAATATGAAGGTTCAATCATATAGAATGCTTGGAGGGATCAAGGGGAAAGATATGTATACAAACAACGTAAAAGACTATCAGTAAGTACAGAGACCCTTGCCAATATGCAATTTTAGTGTCTCCGTAGCCCTGGTCTCAGTGGCGCGTACGGAAATGTCAGTATTGAAGGAGTCGTCGATGTGTAGCAACCCCAGACTCACCCCCGCCCCCGTCTGCCGATCTTACCCCGGGACGCAGCAGGAAGTAAGAGGAGCGCCGAGAGCCCCTAAGGATGGCGCTTGGGTTCTTAGCTAACTGAGCCTGGCTAACTCTGTAATCTGCGGGCTGCACGTGCGTGGGGCTGGTGTAGGTTTGCGTGCTCGGCTAATGGCCAGTTGACGGGTCCCCCACCTCCACTCAGGGAGCCAGCACGTCGCGTGAAGTGAAAGCAAAGCAGAAAGCAATTAAGCCGCCGCCCAACCCGTCTTTTTAGCGGCGCCAATAACTTGGTATTCAACGCCAACATCAAACCTCCTTAGGAGGCATTTCCTGAGCAGAATTTTAGTCGGTTGGGAACGTTCTGGGTCGATGTGAGCTGGTGTGCGTCGGTCCGGCTCGGTTTGATTAGTTTAGTGTTGGCCTTGTTAGTTCCATGGTCCAGTTTGAGCCAGTCGGAGTTGGGTTGCCTCAGGCGGTCCTAATCGATGAGGGTTGCTTTGAGCCGGTCTGTATTGGTCTGGACCTAGGTCATGTTCAGCCGGTCCTGGTCTGCCCACGTATACATCACCCAGAATGGGTCCCTCTCAGCCAGTCTCAGGCAATCTTAGTTGGTTTCGGTAAGTTTGAGTCAGTTACATTTAAACTAAGTCAGTTTTTTGCAAGTCACGTCGATGCTCACGACCTTTTAACCTCTAGCTACCCTACGGCCGACTAGGGATCAGTGGCACCGGTCAGAAGATTCATGCCCTGTGAAGTACAGTAAATCCACGGCCACCACTGGCTGTATCCAGAATTGCAGGCACCTGAAACCAAGAAAAAGGGAACGGAACAAAGAAAAGGTTCAAATTCTAAAAGGATGAAGTATGGAAGGGTCGTGGCCTCTTCTCTGATCCAATTGGATATTGACAATTTCATTTGTTGTCTGCTGGTGACCACGGTCCTGGGCAGATCGCCCACTCTCCACGCAGAGCTTTCGCTGGCTTTTCTCTAAAGGGATCTAGTAAGCTGCTCATACGGTGGGAGAGTGAAGCCCCGAGGGAAGGTAGTTGCTCGTCATCGGTATGCTGGTTCCCCGTGACACGCAAGCCTAGCAATGAGATCAGGCCGAGCACCAGCCGACAAGGCGTGGCGTATTTGGCAGCAAACAATTGCGTTTTGAATCATTGATTTCCAGTAAATGAGACACGAGTGGTGTCATCGCTGGAGGGGCTGCCCCGGGCATCCCATGGCTTCCCCCCTTGCCTCCTCTACTTTTGCCGGTCGCAGCCTGCCAGTGTTGTCACTCAATCCCGCCTGTCACAGGTCAACGCAGGGGCAGACGAGGCACCTCCCCCCCCCCCCCCCCCCCCCACCCCTCTATCTCTGTCTCTGTCTGTCTCTGTCTGTCTGTCTCACACACACTCAAAAACGTAGCCACGGCCTCCTGTCATTCCACTTTTGCCAGGCTATACCCTCATAAGCCAATACTGTCAACTCAAAATTCTAATATGTACCACTACAACTCAGATAAGAATATAAACAACCATACCACTAACTAATACCGCGGGAAACAAACAGGGATTTCTGTCAGATGTATACAAACACAAACCAATTAGAGCTCATTTACATCCAAACACAATAGAAATCAAATAAAACAATATCGCCCAATAACCATCGTTGCTTTGTTGCATTTGTACAGTCAAATACAATCACCGGACTCCTAAACTTTGAAACCCAAGTAAATCGAACCATTCCAATAATGAGCCAAACACCTAATACTGACAGCCCAATATTCACCACACTATTCCAATCTTAGCAGACACTCACCAGACCACTAACAGCATCACATCACCCTCAACACCACTATCACATCAACCCAGCTGCTTGCCACGCCTAGTTTCATCTCACTGATACTGATACGACCCTTTTCCCATGGCGCCAACTCCACCCAGCTACAACCAGCCATCAACGGTGGCCGGTCCCTACAGGCTGGAACGCCATCTAGCGGCTGGGCAGTGGCCGCCCTCCACTATTTCCGACCCGTCCCCGCGCTAATACGACAGGGGGCTGAAATACGCCGTGTTGGTCTCTTTTCCTTAATGGAAGTGCCACACGAGTGAAACTTATCTCGCTTAATCGCCACCTTTTTTTCTCGATCGATTCCCAGCAACCAGCAAAAAAAGAAATCGAAAGCATTTTCCGTAAAACGGTTCCCACAGTGAGTGCCCGGATGTAATTGCATTGTTTGAACATGGCTCTGGTCACGTGACTGTTGGCTGGTGCTTTGATCTGGGTAGTTTTTGTTCTCTCCCAGGATGGGACTTGTCGTTCGTGATGCATTATGGTTAAAGTACATCCCAAAACGCAAGATCTTAGAGCTTACAATCTCGCAAGCACTGTATCGTTTCACGCTGTGTTCTGCCAAAGGGCAGGAGGTAGATGATAATACTGTTCTAAATACAACACATTACATCAATAGCTTATCGCAAATCGATTTAAAAATGTCTAAATTGGTACAACACAAGTACCTGCACCATAGTGTAATGTAGGAATGTAGCTGTCACCCTTTGCACTTGTTCTTACTATCATTGCACACATTTAGAAAAATACATCACCGACTTAATCTATAGCAAATAGTCATTATACTTTTAGAGCAACATCTGAAACTGAGTCAAACTCTCAATTTGATATACTACTTACATTAAAATTAACATCTCTGCCTTTTCTGGTCATACTCCTTCCCTCAAACTAAAGTCCTTAGCCACTCTTCACTAAATCTATGTATTAAGAATATTTGCAAAGGTTATTTAGCATGGACCTCTTTATGATGAGTAAGTTATTGAGCCTTCTAGGGCTAGAACCTCGGCATGGTATGAAATGTTTTATCGTTTAATATTGCCCACTCTGAATGGATTATCCGGCTTAGAATAGTAATAAATATTGTAGCGGTATCAGGCAATATCTGATCTCATTATTCTTGTCATGACAATAGTGCAGGCACAGAAATACACTCACTTTTTGATATTTTAAGCGCGATATTATCAGTATGTAGGTAAATAAACTGGGCTGCGCACGTCAGTATAATCGCATGGGATTGGGATGGGGTTATGGGGACTAACTTGATAGAAGTAGACACTAGTAGATATTTTGACATTTGACTTGTTACATCAGTCGATTGGACGGTCCTCTGACCTATCCAAGCTGCAAATGGCAAATTGGCTCTCAGTGCGTTGTCCGGCGCAGTAAAGGTGGTACCTCATCACCTTAATGTTAAGCCCAGACCGCCAAAGTGGATTGCGAATCGGAACATGGTGGGTGTCTGTGCGTCCATCGTCATCAACCAGGAGAGTTCCACTTCCGGTTTGTGAAATTTACCGTACAAACATCCCAAACTACATCGGAGGACTTCCTGTGTAGGACGAATTAGTTCTGTCCCTGTGCGAGATCCAAAATACAAATTTCCTTATCAGACAAATGAAACTAATGGTGAGAAACAATCAGCTATGTTAAAGCCTATTAGTACCAAACCCATGTATTCATTAATATGATACTGCGAAATCATAACATATTCATTGCGTAATCTAATAATCGGAATGAAAGGAATTCCAAAGCAATTATAGTTACATTTAGAAATCGAAAGATTTTCATAATATAAATGTCGGAAGCTAAAGGCCAGTGAATCATCCACATATTCAGACCCAACCGTATAGTATTAGTATGGTCTTTAGTACTGTAAGCCTGTGATGAGCGTCTATGCGTCTCACAAACCTCGATAACCACACACAAACCAGTTTGTACCCCAGGGCCGTTTGCCGATGCTTGGTTCGCTCCCCTACTCAATCCCCGCGGTAGGCAGTCGCTCCAGTGCTTCAATCACTTCTTCCGACCCAATAGTCCTGTCCTGAAAGATGCATCCTGGCAGTCAAAGCAGCGCGGGTCTTATCATAGGGGAGCTAGGATAAATAGTTGCACACACATATATACCTTGCCCAGTGACGCATTGCTCACCAAAGGGTAAAAATGAAGTCAGATTCATTTTCCCTGCACTGCTGGGCTGTCTCAGGCGGATCCTGGCGCAATATGTGGTTTCTCATCACAAAACTAGTCAGCCACCGCAGTGCGTGTATAAATCTTCTCCATGGTAGCTTGAATCAGATGAGAGCCTACAAAAGCAGTATAATAAGATTGTATACTGCACCGATGGTGTTTTTCTGTAGGGTTCCAACGAGATACGTCAGCCATAATGTGCCATTACAGGTCAATATCCTTAGATAAAGTGTTTCTTTCATGGCACTAACTCAGGGTCGTTGGGAATTACCATTTTTCCATAAGTCTCTTATCTGCTTACCTAACTTTAGTTTTGATGCTACTTTTTGTGGTATATGGACAGTTCTCTAATAAGAAGGAAAATCCTGAATTTCATCAGAATTGAAGAACCTAAAACATGACGATCAGGACTCTGGCATCTTTCCGTATGAACGCCTTCATAGCGTATGATATAAGGCAATTCATGACACGCGACTGTTACAGTTACAGCAGCCCACGTATGTTCACTGATGTGAGGAACAAGTGGGCTTGATAGAAGCGCTAGACCGCTCATCTGGGACCAGTGGCGGTAAGGACGCTCTGTTCTGATGTGTTTTTTTCTTGTGTGAGTCTTTCTGAGGAACGCAATAAAGTGCTCTACTAGGGATGAAGCCTCAAGGCTTCTACAACTTCTGACAGTAACTTTTGAATCCTTACTGCCTACATTACTGTTATATTCTGTAGGATATCCAAAAAGCTAATTTCAAATTGAAAGTGCAGACGGCCGATAGAGAGGAAGAAAGTGGTAGTGCAAAGATGTTCCTATTGAATTTATGTCGTTTTTGAACTATGTAAGGACGTTCTTCTTTGATGGATTACTCTAGCTATAAATTTTAGATCTCTTTGGGGTTTAACATGCCAGTATCTCTATGCCACAAGGCATCGCAGTCTTTGCTTTTGGGTTATATTGGGCCTCTTGCACCTTCCCGACATGTCTCCTAAATTTCTATCGTAGTAGGTGGACGCCGGGCCTTACTTTGCATGATTCTTATTTAGAATGGCATTGCAAATCAATAGAATTTAAATATATCCAGGAAAGGTTAGTATAATTTGTCACATTAAAAATACGATACTAATAGAGACACAGACATGGATTAATGTGAAATATGTTGTATTAATAATCAAAATAAGACCCTGGTATAAAACGGGTATTACTCTTCACCTGGATTAGACATAGTGTTTGATAAGGATTTTCTTTAGATTGCTTTTTTAGCATAATCTTTATTTATTAAAACTATAAGGGAATAAGATCACGGACCCTGCCTGAACAAAATTAAAGCGCATTGAGAAACGTGTAGGGATATCCAAAAGAAAGAGTGCACTCAAATAATAAAATTAATCTCGTTTAATCCAACGGTAAAACGTTGAAATCTGCTTTTCTTGGACAAGCTTTACTCCCGTTATCCGGCACAGGATGAAATACGAAGGAGACTAGCGTTTCTGAAGTTACAGCCACTCATCTCTACACTCTATACGTATCAATACTGATAGCACCGATACAGTATTCACATGGGTGCACGGGGCTATCCTCGATGAGCCAGTAAAACCATTAAAAAATGAGATAGCAAAAGAAAGGCATCAATCGAGAAAGCTGAAAAACGCTATACCGCGAGCAAAGACGAAAAACAGACCTGGCGGCGCGGCATTAATCTCTCGGTGATGAGGTGGGAAAAAATACTCCACTCCACTCTGTTTTTACGGACCAGTTTGCATTTAGAGTCAGTCCGTCGTAATTGCTGACAGTTTACAAGGCCGGGGCGACATTAGGTGCCCTTGAACTGGCGGCGGAGGGCGTGTCAGCGGCGTTTGGCCTTGTTGTCTCCGACTCTCGATCTCCTCCAGCCTCCCCTCCACCTCACCCCATCACCGACCGCCTGAGGCTGATCTGGGAGCGTACCTGAATGGCGGTAGTGGAAGCCTGGTCACTGTGAGGCGGGATGACAGGGGAGCAATGCTACCATCAAAGTAGGGGACTTGTGTTGTGTATGGAGCATTCAGTTTCTTGTTTTCATAAGCTACATTTATGTGCGAGATATAGGCCTACTATAAATGTGAAGGAAAAAACGAGACTTTAACTAGAAATAACTTATTATTATATACGTGTGGCTGTATGAACTACGTATACTACCCGCTCCTACCCATGGCGTATTTATACTTGCACGTAACACTGTGACATACGGGGTATGTGATCACGTGAGTAAATGAAATATCGCCATTTTTAGGTATATAATAATACGAAAACAGGCTGAATGTCTTTGCAAAATTATTGATCACATTCATCCCGATGCCGTAGGCAGAGGGATGCATGTGATCAATAATTTCACCGCGTATTCTTGACGTATACGAAGTCAGTAAGGCAGTTTCCGTATAAAATTTGCTGCATGTATAGAAACGCACTGAAATCACAGGCATTCTACCCGATCCATGAAAGGTTATCATGCACAAACATTGGGAAGGTCGGGAGGTTTGCATAATATCATAATACCAGTTGGACATCACACGCGGAGATGAGTATTCAGGCTTGGTCTAAACAATGTATGTCCAGAATATTGGAATGATAATTTTGTTCCAATTTTATTTGTATGAGACATCGAAAGTTGTCACATATCAGGTTATATAGAGTGCTTTGTTTGTAGTAAATATGAATAATATATATATGTTGCACAGGTGTGTATGGATGGGTCATACAGAGGCATATAATAATGTAAAATAGGGTATAAAGATAAAGTGGGAAGAAATAAAATATCTCCATACTACAGATCAACCTGAATTCTTGGTATTTTCATGCACTGCCACTTGTGATGTGTGACTGCATCTGCAAAAACAGATCACAAATTCCTCATTGGCCGCGTAGCTTTGATCTTCCTATGATATTACCAGTCAGCTCATATAATTTCCGCTCTGGTCCTCTTTTCGCTGAATATTCCATTGTATACAATCCCTAAGGCCCACATACCCAGGCTCCCGGGGGTGCCAGGCTATGGCTGCTTATACTGGAGCATTCTGCCGGTTCCCTGCTGCCCTGGGTGTAATTAGGTGAGCTTAGCTCACCGCCAGCGCTGGCTTCGGGCGCGAGTGCCGGTGGGAGAGGAGAAATAAGGGAAACCGGTGCTGGCGGGAATCGAGAGCCAGTGGTCATTTGATGTTCGGATCAGGAGGCCAAGATATGGCGTCACATAAACAGTCTAGCGTCATAAGAGGCATGGCACGGCAATCGTAGTGATGTTTGAGGGAATTTATCTCCGGGTGGTGCTCTCAGCTGCACGGTGATTTCATCAATACCTGACGTCAGTTAACTGAAATGAGGAACATCAGAAGGTGAAAATGGGAGAATATCCCTTTTTCCTGATTATCATTAACAAGAAATTTATATTTGGATCGCCAAATGTGCCATGTGCAATCTGGGACTGATTTTCGAGACGCTTCACAAGAGATCTCCAGTGATATTTAATGCCAGATGCCACCCGTTGGGACAACAGGCCATTACGGGTCTTCAAGCAGATCCTGTAGTTATTAATTAGGGAATGAAGGACTTGACTTAACTTCATGAAATGACGTCAGGTATAACGTTGACAAGAAAAAGGATTCTAGCGTGGCTGTGACTAGCCCTTAATACTCATATATAATAAATGAATTCATACCAAACTTTAAAGGGGAAATACTAGTAGGTTTACAGGGGAACTATCTAGTGGAATAGCATACTAGACACCTCAGAATATAAAGACAACAAGCCAATATTTTAATGGTTTAATCTTTTATACACTTGACAGTTCAAAACATTTTGTTTATCTCAATGTACTTGAAAAATTAATTGGGATTAATTTTGCCAAAATAAATATATGATTCAATACAAACCCACTATATTTCTATTGGAAATTAAAGGCCTTTTTTCAATACATCACCGGCAGATAATATACAATGCGCACAATTACTATATAAATAGTAGTGAATACGGGTTCTAGCCTTTCCTTATTTTCTAGATGAAATGTTCATTTTTTGCAGAGATAAGCCAATACAGACCCTTCACAAGTTATCAAATAAAACAGAATATGATCGTCCTTTGAATTCGGAGAACGCTTTTTACAACCAATTTGTTCTTCTAATTGTTAAAACGTTGCATTTTTATAATTCATGTAAACATCTTTTTCCTCTGGCTTATCGTGGGATTATCTTGTGGTAGCATCTGGCCATGGCAGATCCCCCTTTGTCAACTTAATCCTGCAACCATGACATGCGCAGACGGACGTAACTTAACCCTTTCAAGCTTCCACATGATGGAATAAACAGATGAATTACACTGGCAAGAGTCCGAATCGAGACGTCATTGTTATAAGAGTTGTGAAGCAATACCCATTCTTCTCTTCTTCTCTTCAGACCGAGTATTTTCTTCAACTTAATAATGGATTAGATACGGGGAAAATAATGTCCTGACTTTGGAAATAAAATTGGTTTGATAGAATATATGTATAGCCTTCGTTTAATAAGTTACATAATTTGACCTACATGGAAGCATATCTGGCAACGGTAATATTTTCTTATGAAACAAAGTATTTGCCCCTGAAGTCACCCCTCCCCATGCCCCATTATCCATCCCCATTCAGAATTATGATTAAAAGACCCTGAACATGTCCCGAACACTAATAGGCGAGTCACTCCGTATGTCAATTGGTGCTGTGACATTATAGATATCCCCACCAGGGTCTTTATTAGTAAGTCGGGGCGGTGTTTGCAGATATCAAGGTGGCTTAGTGCCCACACCAGAGGAAAGATCAAATTAGCTCGCCTGGTCGTAAAGAGGCCGTTCCTCTGGTCATATCGCCGGCAGGTGGCATTTACAGCCAGCCATTTAGGCCAGGAACGACATCGGTTCTACAGGAGAGTCACAGACAGGTTAGAGATGTGCACGTGAGATGCGTGTAATAGACGTGTGACAGGAACTCGTGCACGTGCGCCATTTGAGGCTGGAAGGAGGGAGCAGATATCAAAAGGGGGAAAAACGAGGTAATTATTATACCCGTAATGTTCACAAAGAGCGCATACACAATTATAGAAGTGTTCTAAAAGAAATGCGATTTGCTCATGTGATCCGTTCTACGTGGTGAGTAAGCGAGATTGTGCAAGTTTGCTCGGAGTTGTATACGGCATATAGCCTATGATCCATGGGCGCCGCCATGACGCCCCCCCCCCCCCCCCGAGTAGGTGTTCTTCACTAAAGGAGGTGAAAAAAGTAGGTGTTCTTCACTAATGGAGGTGCAAAAGAAGTGAGTGATAAATGGGAATTGTTACAACTCTAGCCTTGCTCAAATAGGTGTATGAAGTGTTCCATGTGGAAATATCATGTCTTGGGTTTAATTATTATGTCATCTTGCTCTGGGATGGGTGTAGAGAGTCAAAGGAGCCATGGTAAAACATTGAAAGTCAGTTGAATTTCGTAATAATAAAGAGCCAGAACACAGGTTTTGTCCCCCGACCATCTAGTGACTGCTTCATGAACTAACAATGGCTCTGTCCCCTATAGGATGGCCTCAACATGTTTTCCTGTGATCATTATTTTGCTAAATCTATAATCCCTGATAATGGAATAATTTGACATTGATGGCAGCCAATCACGAGTTAGAAACAATAGGCTTAATCAAATTGTGTCTGTCAATCGATTATGCAGACCGAGGCATGTCGGGGGTCACCGTTTTGACATCGATTGGATGGTACAAGAAATAAAACATAGATAAATAGATAAGAATTGTTAACAAGCAGTACAAAAGAAAATGCAATATGCTTAGTACTTAATCAAAATAGGATAGATATAAGCCCTGATGCTGTTGGGGCATGAGATCTTCCACATCGTGAATAGACCTCTCAAAGGGTTCATAGTGTTAGAGAACCACGGGGTGATTCTACTTTGTATAAACCAGTCTGTGGTTAGCTGCACATTCGGTATACATCTATGAACCTATCGCGTGATCTAGCAGTCCGCTAGGCCAGGTGAATGGTAAATCTGCGTTAGCTTCCCTAGAGTGGACTACTGGAACTACTGAAACATCCTTTCGTTCCATGCTGCATGTTCATAGATAGACGTCAAGGTTTTCTATCATAAAATCTGAAGGGTGCCAGTATAAGCTTGAGCCTTATTTTTGTTTAATTCAATTTGGGAACGAAGATTCAAAACCGACCTTTTATTATAGATACTTTGCAGTGCCAGAGACTCTACTAATAAGCCTTCCCACTGTAAAACAAATTAGTTACCAAATATTTATGCCTTTTTGGCTTCCTTTGTTTCCTAAATAGTCACTGATTTCCTTTTCCGCAGCTGCTGGTAACGAACGTTCGCACACTCTTCCGCCATTTCGTAGTGATTTTTGTTTACAAACAGAAATAGGCCAGGTGTCACAAAACAATATTTCAAGATTGAAGTTCACCACGCATAGAAGTCATTTATGATGTTAACTATTCCGATGTATTTCTCCTCTCAGGACTCTTGTTGTTTGGAGTTCTAAGTTTCATGTTGAATTCAAATTGTAGTACAGGATTTGCGCTGGTCCTGAGGAATTAGAGATCACATGATTCATTCTTTTACTTTACTGTATCTGTCGTTCACCCATGTATTGAATAGCTAATAATGATACTTGCATTGATGGGCTGACCTATTGCATATCTGTACACGTCACTCGGCATCTCTGTCAGTAGTATCTTATTTCGCTATCAGGTTCATTGCAAATAAAACTCGGTGCATCACTGTACACAGTCAGTGTTCGCAGATTTACAACCTGTGTTCCTTGTCTTAAGGGGCCATCCATAACGTTTGTACGCAAGATTCTGGGGAGAATTGACTGCCACCCCCCACGCTTTTCATTCTCACCTGGACAGTGTTGAGCGAAACTGGGGTCCGTTGAATAATCTAGAATCGTATATGAAGACCATTTTCTGTATGCCGTAGAGACCGAGGGAAGATATGGTTCAACTTTATTCAACACTTTTAAACGACCTTATGGACGGCCAATACTGTCTTAGCGAACACACTTAAATGCAATCGACTGATAACCCTTGTACGAGGTACAGAAAAGGGACTTCATGTACGGTCTTAGATTATTAAACAGGGCCCCTGAATCCCTACCGAGGGTGTGGGTCTTTTTTGGAGTAAGTCCATGTATCCGCACTGATTTTGCTTGTATTGTCAATTGTCACCATTCCCCATGGAATAAACAAAGGTAAACAACCTTTTCCAGAAATGTTTGTGCTTTAATACAAATGTGTTTCCTTGTATTTTTGGTCCCTCTAGGCCATTCTGCCCACCCACCTACCAACCTGCCCACCCAACCTGCCCACCCACCAATCTGCTCATCCACCAATCTGCCCATCCACCAACCTTCCCACCCATCAGCCTGCCTACCCAGCTACCTATCTACTCATCAACCTTCCCACCCATCAGCCTGTCTACCCATCTACCTGTATATCCATTAACCTGCCCACCCATCAATCTGCCCAACCATCAACCTCGAGAACGAAATACACCTATACAAGTGCAAAAACCTAGTTACTGCCATTGAGTAAACGCACGGCACGGGACGTTGAGCAAATGAACCTAATCCTAAAACGCAAACTAAGAATTCGTCTAGCCAAGAACTGAAAGTAAACCGACGTATTGTATGTACTATTTCTATATAATATATACTCATGTATGGATATGAACTAAATTGGTATGGTCTTATCAGCGTAGAGTGTGATATAGAATACCCTCTTGATAGGTCAGGAACGATAAATCTACAATTGCACCCACTTGGGGAAGTTTTTCGAACTGCTCTCATTTGTATATACTAAAGAGATTAAAACCAGAGAGGACTGTGCTATATAATCGTCTATTGATAAAATGTCTCAATTTTCTAGCCAATATTAGCCAAATAAAACACTGTCAAAGACGTTCATAAAAGTGCTGCCCACCATTGTTTCTAAGCCCATTACATGTGCAAGTATCTTCAAGGGTTTGTCTTTACTGGAGCCTGTGGAAGATAGGGACGGACAACCCCTAACAGTTACCTCCAATCAAAATTAAGACTAAAATATTGCCTATCCACCAACCTGCCCACCCATCAACCTGCCCACCCATCCTTCAACCTGCCTACCCATCTACCTGCCTACCCATCAATTGTCCTACCCATCTACCTGCCTACCCATCAACCGGCTTACCTACCTACCTGCCTACTCTTTAGCTAGCCTGCCGATCGACCGGCCTACCCATCAACCTGCATCGTTTACAACCCACCTGCAGATATATCTACCCACTACTCCCTGCAGCCTACTCAGCTTACAATATTGCTTATATACACTTGTGCAAAACATTATAATTCTTTTATAGATTAGTATATGCATCCGTATGGAAAATTAAACCCTCAATCCCCCATCCCTGTACGCATTTGGTCCAATCCCACCCACCACCCTACCCCCTACCAACCCACCCATGCTGAGTACGTACTGAATTAATGGCCTCTGCGACAAACAACGGCATTTTCCAATATTTGGAATGTATGAAGAGATCATACATCCATGGTCACTATTGTTCTAAGACAAAACCCTAAATGCTTTTTCTAATCCATTCACCTGTTACCATGTTGCAGGTGCTATTCGGAAGTCTGCGCCAGTAACGGTTGGCGCCCTATTGGTCCTACTGCTTGCCTTGTCACTTGCCACAGTTGGAAACGCCAAGGAAAACGTCAAAACCCTTATGGGTGCGGTATTCTACGTGGTGTCAGGTAGGACGTCAGTGTTACTTTTTGTATATTCCTCTTAAAGCCAGGCACCCTCCAATCAAACCTCCGATAGTCACCGACACCCAATCAATTCAAATGCAGTTGTGCGACGTAGGCGTGTGCATCGGAAGGCCGGTTGGTTCGCGGCTTTAATACAACATTTAGAACCGACCTTCCATCTTGGAGAGTTCACATAGCATCGTCTATAGATTATCATGTTTATGAGTGCATATGGACATATGATACTTTAAACTAGCACGTTGAGACAGGCGCGCACCCACACAACCCCTCCACAAAGGGGGTGTACATGGAGCTAACCTGTACAAGTAGCACATACTTTTAATACAACTCTCCTCTACTATCAACTGGGCACCAGCCCCATGCCAGTGGTCGGCGCACAGCACATGATTAAACTCACCCCATGTGGCTATGGTAGAAGGAAGATTATATTAATTATAAAACTTACATAGACTTACCCCTCAGGCATTTTAAATAAATATCATTATCTTACCTTGTAATCTTAAGAATAAATTCCTTGTATTACTTATTTCATATCATATTATCTTATATGTAGGTAAGCGCAGCGTGCAGTAGTGACTTTGAATAATAAATGTCTGCAGGGAATGTCGAGTTTAAGGATGTGAAAACCAAGCACATCCAATTCTGCAACGAGCCCCAACGTCAATATACAAACAGTAGATTAGCATCTCATCCACGGAAGACGGATTCCCTATATGACTACAGGACCGAGTTTGATTTTAAGGGTAGATATATCATCCCGTTGTTATCAAAGTATTGGGCTCCTGGAAAGAATACAACCACAGCCTTACCCAGAGACTGTTCGAATTACATTCCTCTAGAAGAATCTAGTTTGGTTATTATGTTAAACAGCTTATTCAAAAAAAAATTCCGTTTCCTGCTTTATTTCAAATAAACAGATCTGAGACGGTTCCCTCGAAACCCAAGATATTTAAAAGAAAATGGTCCTCTCGGCAGTGTTTTACTATATATCGGCGTTTCCAAGATTCTAGTTGACTAGTTTCCAATCTCACGTCTTCAGAGGTTTCTTTTTGGAAATATACGGTTCATTCTCAGCCCAGTGTCACTGAGAGTTTACCTCCCTACAAGAGCTAAGCGATGTGTTGTTGCGAAGAAGAAATTATAGTGTTCCCTTTAATAAGCAGACTAGATGGCGAGCCAGTTGAGTTTTTTTCAATGTAGGAACGAATATAGATGTAAGCCACTGTTCAGCTTATTGTCGTCATAAAAAAGTCCAGTCTTGTCTTTCCCCTTTCCGGAGTAGGTGTTGGGCAATCGAGGTCTGAAATATTGCCCACGAGTTTTTTATGAAAGAATAATCAAGACAAAGAGAGTCGAGGACGTCTTCTAGAAAAATAATTTAGTCTTGTAAATTAACGTAAGGGCTATTCTCCTATATAAAAACCTAATACCTCAGTCTGTAGGTAGGATCCGTTGTTGAATTAGAGGAGTGAAATAAAGGCCTACTTCTACCGTACAATTAAAATGCTTTCCGTCGTCTATAGACGTGATGCTTCCCTCGAATGGAAATGATAAGTTTAGCCATGCTTATCGTGTTGTTTATCCTATAGGCTTAACATTGACTTTCCGTATGCGCCCGTATGTCGCATACGGATAAAAAAAATCGCTCCAATCAATGGACCAATCAGAAATCAGCAGCTGAAAGTAGTTCCAAGCGCTTTCAGAGCAGCAAGGAGAGCTATATGGAGGACTTCAGAAAGTTTTTATCATGTTTTTTGTTATTATCCTCACATAAAAATATCGTTCACAGGGTGTAGGATAAAATCAAAACCTTATTCGTTTTAATCTCGGCTCCCGTATGCGACTCCTGGAGTTTTGGCTCCGGATATCACTTGGCTCCGCCTCGTGATATCACTACGCCAAACTCCAGTCGTCGCATACGGGGGCCCAGATTAAAACTCACCCGGTTTTACGATAGTATTCAACCTATCATAAGCCTCTTTTTCTCATTTTTATACAGTTTGTCAGCACCTTGTAGCAGTAATAGTCTGCTTTGATAAAACGAAACAAGAAAGTAGTTTATTAATTCTAGACTCCATACTAAACTTTCAAAGCCTTCAAAATAACCGTTATGTCTCTCACATATACACAATTGTGGAAATGACGCGTATAACCTCTCTTTTCCTATATTTGGTGTTAAATAGAAATACGAAATTGAAAACGAAATCTTCAATAACCCGCCATATGATATCGTAGGTTTTCTCTTGCGTAATGCATTCTATACACAGCGACGGCAACCATTGAGGTATCAGTTCAGCAATCAATGAACTCGGAAATGTGTGGAAAGCAAACAAGATTTGAAAAGAATAAAAGAGACCCGGCGCAATGAAATTTAATTGATGAATGCTGTTACTAAGCGTTTATTTCTGTAATTCAATTATACAAATGAACTAGGAGCCATTTAAGGAGTTAGGAGCTGCAGGTTGCATTACGGCTAAGTATGTGTACTAGCAATCCTGAGAATCAAGTTGTAGCGATGTGGGTCATTTCCACACTGCTAAACAAATTTGTAATTGTATACATATGTATTTCTAAGTCGCACAACTCATTATATTCGCACTGTCATTTCAGCTTTGATATTGGCCGTAGGAGTCATATTCTACATCTCAGCTGTCAACGATGAAGTCTCCCATCGGAAAGCTCCTGAGAATCCCGAGGATCCGAAGTTCACCTACTACTACGGCTGGGCCTTCTTCTTCGCCGGCTCATCCTTCATGTGCTCAATGATTGCTGCTGTTTCCAACATCTCTCTCTACCTCCGACGCTTCTCCAACCTAGAGGATATGGTTCTCATCATTCCTGGACTGGACAAGAAATCCAACTACGACTTCAGTAGTAAGAGCGAAGACCTGGAGATCGAAGTGGGCACGCAGAACCCTACCATCATCTTGTGATCGCATGCGCACGGCACTGACGGCGGAAGTGACGTCATATCCATCCAGAGGCATGCGCATTGTATGTCAACAACAATGACTATGCATTTTCTGCGATGCACCATATGCTGCCTTTTTTGTTGATGGTCCCTATTTATTATTTGTTTTTCAGTTAGGTGTAGACATAATCAGAAATGAAAACCGTGCATTCATAAAAACAAGGCCTTTTATTGAAAATCACTACTGGCCTGAAGACCTCAATTCGACTGATAGATAAGTTAGGCCTGGCTTACCCTCATCGGAAAACAAGCCAGAACCCAGTAGTACCCGCTTTCCCCCTTCTAGTGGTCCATTAGCGACGGAAGACCAAAGATAATAGGCCCTTATGTTGAATTTATTCACCACAGTCGTACCAGAGATATCTCACTTAGGCTTACATTGCCAGCCTCCAGGGACACTGTGGCCTGGAGACCTGTGCACAAGTAAAAACTGTCACCAAGCTGCTATTTGTAGATTACGTACCCATTTCTGTGACAGGCAGCTCAGTCTACACAAGACATACATTGAGGTCAAATCCAACGACTCTCAAAATGGCTAATCCCGTGCTTTATGCCTGGTGTTTCATCCCTGATATGTGATCATTGGTGAAGGGAGATGATGTTGGGTAAATATGCACGGGTCGGATTACTAGAGATAGATGATTGACTAGAAAGTCAGAGTATTAAGGATGGCCTGAAGACCAATGCAGTTATAGGCGTGCTTGAGGGTTTTCAAGAAGTGGAACATATCTGAGTGGACATTGATTATCCATAAATATGTTGCAAATATAAATTACAAAGGATTTGTTGATATGGTCATAATGAAAACCAAGGGTTTTTGTCAAAATGCCCGACCTATTACAGTATTCAAATCTCTTCATGAGTATTGAGTATGCTATACACTCATGTGTGCATGTCAGTACGGTCAATACGTTTGGTATTAGATGTTATGCTATGCCAAATGTTGCTATGTAAATATGTACAATTGACTTTCAGCTTACGTGTACGCTACTATTGGAGTAATAGGTGTATACCTAGGATTGTCTCTGAATATAGACCTTTAGTACTTAGTGGAAGAAACTTCAGACACATAGACAGATAACATAAGGCTCTCACCTACCAGGGAAATGAAATACTTTACAGCATTTAAAATGAAGAAGTACTCCTCTTTATCTATCCCATGTGCATTTCTGATCCTAATAATCTTCTATAAAGTATGTGTGCTGCATTGCTTTGAATAGTAGATTATTGAAAAGCAAACAACCTCTTCAATGCTTTGATGGGAAGGTGCGAAGAAAATCCTATTCTATAGTCTGTACATATAGACTGCTGCTCAAATACTAGATAAGTATTTAAATGCCTTGTAGAACGAACTAGGTTGTTTTCCCCACAACTAAAGGCCTCGCATACAAATTGGCCTGCTGTCTAAATCTTCTTCAAAGAGATAGTACTTATATAGCAGTCTACTGACCTTTGTAGTTGATGAGACATATTTCCCCCTCTGGACATGAACAAATGAAATTCCTTTCCTTACATCACTCTCATGATACAGTAGAATAATTAAAAAGCCAAGGAGCAATGTCTTTCGTCCTTTGTACATACCCAGTTCACCCACCTACTCCACTTGAAAGTTTCGTTACCAGAATCCTGCTTTTCTTATGCGTTTCCTATTGTTGCAAATATGTGCTGTTCAACTGCCCGCTTTTACAGAGAAAAACGGCCTTGTATATAATGTATCTATAGAGCCAGCTCTATAGCCGTCTAAAATTGTGATATAATGTTTTCCGTCGAATTGTTAATATTCAAAGGGCTGATCTATCAGGGATTGTGGACGACAACAATAAACGAAACAATATTAACAATGTTTCAAAGTCCTTTTGATTTCGTTTTTGCTTTTGAATTTATATCATCCGGTTTTGAATGCCACACATTTTATTCAATAGTTTGGCATGGGATGAGAATGCCAGCCTTTTGTGAAGTTCTGTACAAATTAAAACAGTTTGGATTTTTAACGAACGTTTTGACGTCCAGAAATGGAGCATGCAGTGGGGAGATTGTTTGTGCGAGATATGAATCGAGTTCGCGTTGAATTAGCTATTTCTTCGATAGTTTTGACTACCCCTAAATATTTTGAAAGAAGTCGGGAAGAGTAGCTTTTGCTGAATTTCGAAGAATTTACCCTTCTATAACAATGTATTCCTACAAGAAGCATATTATTTTGCCTAAGCCGGGTTTGTAATCATTGTACTGTTGTATTCATTTGCAATTCGGATTCTTTTATCTATTTCAAATTTTACACTAAATTCAGTCCACTTTAAAAAAAAAGGTATTCCGGCCCTTTGTGTTTGTGAATTTCAATTGAAAACCTAGTGTAATATCAAAAACAAATAATCCCTAGTCCTTTGATGGTTCATCTAGAATATTCAGATAAGGATATATGTCAACGGTGACCGGGAAAATGACAAAGAAAACAAAAGATGAAATACAGGCAAAGACCTAATAAGAGAGCACAGTTAGGATGGGGTGGGACACGATACTTAATGGCGCCAGTTCTCTTCATTAGCTGACAATACATATATATTTATCATATGCATATATATATATATATATATATATATATATATATATATATATATATATATATATATATATTCGCATTTTGGCATTACAAACATAAGTTTCTATAAAACTGTAAATATGGTTATTTAAAGAAGAAATCGCTGAACTGTAAATATCGGAGCAAACAGAGATTGATGGATTAATACAAAACTAAACGTTCACTGGAAAAGAAACAATGGGACCTAATAGCTATTTCACACTTTTCTCCCAGTACTTCCTACCCTATGCCAGACATTATGAAATCGCTTCACACATGCTTCGCATCATCATATCGGCTAATTCCAAATTGGCCGTCTTGCAATTAATCTGCTTCTTACTTAAGCGCTAACTTGAGGGAGATAAAGATGTCAAATTGGCTGCTAGAGAAATGTGAGATGAGAACTGATGACAGCATTCAACGAATTCTACCCTTTTATTGAGCGCGGGGAAGTGCACGAATATGCAAATATATATCATCTAGAGGTGCGAATAGTCTCATATAGACTTCCAGCCTACTGCAAAAGGTCTAACCCTTTACTAACCATGTGCCAACTATAAAGGCCCGGTAAAAAGGTCAGGTGTCCAGTATCCAGCCTTACCATATCTTCTGCCAGCGACTGACTTGGTTCCTGAAAATAGACATTTTTCTTTAGTCTTTTTGAAGATAAAGAATTCACTATGTCAATCCTGTCATTAAATGATAAACACCTAGTTATGGATACTGTAATCTGCTACAAGAAAATGAAATAATTAGGTGATAATATCAATGGCATTAACAAAGAAAGAAATAATCGGTTAATCCAAGTACATTCGTCCCACATTTTCTTTATCGATTACTTCCCTGAAAGATCTGATAAAAAAGGCAATGTTGTAAGTGGAAATATCCTTTCAATTCCGGATAGCGAAACATTGTGATATTATTTTAGATAACAGAAAATTAATTCTTGCTTCTCTCTCTGGTAACTTTTTACATACAGGTTTGTGAAGAAGCTGTATTGCATGATGAAGACACAGCAGACTGATTCAATATGGAGGTATTAGTGACTTGAACAAAAAAACGTGTGCAATATATCCACACCGTAGGGAGTTCGAACAGTACTGTGGAGATAATTTAAAACTAGACACAGCATATATATAGGTCAGCTTCCTGGCCTGATATGAAATGAAAGGTTGATCACATACTACAGGTTGACACTGACATAAAAACAAAAGCAAAGCTGGTTCCTGCACAAAGGTCGGCCCACCCATTTCTCTTACATATATAAGAACTCAACGGCGCCCATACACCCCACGGACCAGTAGCCGGGATTCGGGCACCGCAACCCACGCCCGAGTTCCACCCCAGCGACGTGCTGCCAGCCCCGGCAGCGAAGTGACTGAAGTGCGCATCCCCTGGTGCTCCTCCTCATAAACTATGGAACCGCCATGATGCACGTGGGATTAGCCCACTAGCTGGTGCGCATGCGTTAGCTGTCTCAGGGGCAGCGCCGCCGATGAAATGGCGGTGACCGCTGGAACTAGTCCAGTGAGCCCTTTCTCAGATTCTTAAGATCATCGAGGCTGAAAACGGGGAAAAGGTTCTTGTGAGCACGTAATATTGACATTATTCATAGAACCTTGAAGGGACAATAAGAAATATTCAATCAAAGAAGCAAGGATGGCATAGGGTATTGGTTATTACGAGTCCAGGTGAAAAAGCTCAATTGTGGGGTGTCTAATCATACAGTTCTGCACTGTAAATATGGCGGCTTTCTTATAAAGTCTAAGGATTTGACAACATAAATATTGAACACTGAATTACATAGAAGACAATATTGGCGACGAGGTGAATGGCCAGGGAGTCTGTATGAGACCAGGAGCCCGTTTAATAATCTAGGATCGTACATGAAGACCCTTTTCTGTACCTCGTACAAGGTTATCGTTTAATAATATCTAAATCTGTTCGCTAAGACAGTCTTTGCCGTCCCTAAGGTCGTCCATAAGTGTTCAATAAAGTTAACCCATATTGTCTCCGAGTTTCTATGGCATGCAGAAAAGGGTTTTCATGTACGATCCTAGATTATTAAACAGGCCCCAGACTTGTAAGTGACACTGACATGTTCTCCAGTACTTGGTTCAGTGAATAACCATAAAATGTGGTGTCAATGCTGAGTTGCTCTGTCAGTGGAGATGATACAGAGGTTTCCAATTGTCTACGATTTTTGAGATTCTGTATCCTCGTGCATCAGGAGATTTTAAATTTCAATTACGGTAGGTGGACACTGGCCATTAATTACATACTGCGACTTGGGATGTATAGTAAATATCGTAGGCTAGCTCGTGACAAGCATGAAAAGAACATACACTCGACTTCGCCTCGTGAAACCACTACACCAAACTCCAAATGGTATACGGCAGCCAAGATCAAAACTCATCCAGTTTTACTATAGTTTTTAATGATAGGGAAACAGGTTCCGGGTGACAAAATTACTCAGTGATTATGCTAAAGCCTCGGTAAGTAACTTAAAGTATCCTCACGCCGTAACTTTGGAATTCTTTCATCTGGAAGTAGTTCTCCTCCAGTCTTGATAACCAACAGCTCGATTAGATTATGCAAGATGGACATTCTAACACAAATAAGGAGCCATCCATAAAGTACGTACGCACTGAGGGGGGGGGTAAAAATATTTGAAAATAATGCATATGCTCCTTCTCTGTTCTATTGCGTACAAGATTGGAAGTGGGTGGGGTCCAAAATTCAGAAATTCTATGTACACACTGTATGGGTGACATCTATACATTCTTGTATGAAAATGCCTGCACTGAATATATTTTCCTCACAAGTTTTTTTATCTATGCAAAGGAATTTGTGTTATATTTTGGGCATGCTTGATATGCAATAACCATCAAGGTAATGTACTTTCTCTGAAATGAAGCCCTGAATCAGGAAAAGTCATTTATCGGCAGCTAACTTCCGTAAATGTCCAATCCAGATATCGCGCCTCATGCTTGTTCAGTAAAATCAGGGAAATAGTTCTAAGGACGATGATAAGGAAGCTGTGATGATGCCTTTCCTATCTTTCCATTGGAGGGAATCTTCGCACGTCCAGCTCAGAGTCCATAGGAAGGGATCTGCACAAATTCCAGACTGGCAATAGAAATTGCGAGTTCCTCAAAGTCGGACGTCTATCCCGTGCATTGATGGCGAAATTGTAGACTTGATTAGGTCCTGTCTCCAGTTCGATGCAGCGAAGTCCGTCTTGTCTCGACGCTGAGGCCACATCCCGGAGCAGCGATTATACCACTGGAGAAGGAGACTGGAATGAGTGGTTAATACTTACAGTGAAAGATCCTCTTGGTCAAAAGATTAATATCCTTATATTTCCAAAGAAACCTGTGGGCAGCATACTATAAATGCCATCGGGGTAACGGACCAGCGCTGTTTGCCATGTGATTTTTAGTAATAAAAAACAAAACAGTTGGATTTTTTAAAGGGAATTTCCAGATAAGTCCAAATTATATCTACATTTTCTCTTCCTCCTGTTTCCCCACAAATTCCAACACCTTGCATAGATATGATATAATCCCGGGCCTAGTGAGCTATGATACCTTGAATAATGTGAAATGATATGAATATGTTGATTGTATTTTCCAAACATTCATAATAATCAATATTAGTGAGGCATTCTGGTAAAATATAATCATGGTGTCATATCAATATAAAGCTAAAAAATTAAAAGTGGCGTCATAATAGCTACCGCCAAAAGCGCCAGTGCCCCACAGCTAGTGAAAATGACACTATGGTGGCGTATTTCAGTACGTTCATTGTTCACCAGGCAACGTGTCGATAGGGTTAATGTGTCCATAGCAATAGAAATATGATGAGATTAAACGAGATAAAATGTCCACATCCTAAAGGACGGGAGGCAAGTCAGGTACACTAGGTATCGAGGGAATAGGGTGCATTAGAAGAAGAGACTATCAATCTAGATGGAACGATCCACTAGATCCCAAGCTGGATCTTGAATCGCTGTCTTTGTAAGGCCAGGACCAGGACGAGTAATCCGACCACTACTATCATCTGTCATCTGGGCACAAGAGCGGCTTATATTCCGCGAGATGAACCAAAATTACCCACTTTTGCCTTCACAACTTGCCTTTCCTGGTCCCATGAGTTCAGTACTTGAATCCTCGCCATAGACCTTTATCTCCCATTTGACATCGGATCTAAGAAATCTACTTTTAATTACCATTCTAACAGAGAAAGCACACCCCTCCCCCCCCCCCCCCCCGGTTTGAGGCAATGGGTATCGTATTCCTCCATGAATATAGGCGTTGATACAATGTGTTTGTGACCTAGACATTAATGGCAGTGATTCCTTCAATTACGAAAAGGAAAATAACATCCTCATATGTAGTTTAACTATCATAAAATCCCAATCCTAAAAGCTATACCCTATTCCAATAAGGTGCAATAATGTCAGTAGGTCAGACCCGTCAGGATGGCAATCGAACAGCTATTAATCGAAATTCCTGATGTGAGAGTTCACTTTGAGAATTGAACGTTTTGAACCTGTTTTTCTTTATTCTTAATTTGGTATAGATTTATCAGTACAAGATTTCACCCTGCCATCTCAGATGCTACTTCACTCCCTGCTCTTGACTCCAACCCCTTTACCACCCTTCCTGTCAGACCCGTTCTACTGGTATTTGGCCACCTTCAATCATATCCCCCTTACTTCACTACATCACTATCCAAATGTGCCTCCAGAATTTGTCCTTAATTCTAAGATATCATACGAAAGGTCACTAAGCCTGTTCTCCGCATCTCTGTTGCTGTTAGCGGGGAAGGCATATCTTGACAAGGCTGGTACATCAAGATTCAATAAACATTACGTTTATTTGTACCACAGATATGAGAATAAAGATGCAGTTGATTATTAAATAACATTTTGCTTCTGAAAGATTGCTTCGGCATTGTTTTGAGTATCGAACATAATTATTGTCTGACCATTAATAAGAGTTGTATAGGACTATAATGCTAGTGTGAGTATCAACCAGTTCTTTTGGGCTCGATTTTCCTTAAGCTCTCTGGGAACTTGTTCTACGATAACAGCCCCTGATAGATAGGGGCATATTTAATTAATTTGGTTTTCGGTCTCATGAGTTACACAATGGATTTTTGTTTAGATCGTATCATAACCTCAATCCCTGATACCTTCCTTATGATCTTCTTTCTAAGAAGGTGATAGGTAATTTTTCTCCTTATCTTTTTAGATACGCAATATCAGCCAACGACTAAAATTCATCGACAGTGTGCACCCTTTGACTCGTTCACATATACCTGAGCCTTGTTCTGGCTTCATTGTAATTTATGTAGAAGACGTTGGGGACCACACATGTAGGAACGATGCTTTGTCAAATAAAGGAGTAATGATATACATGTTTGTAAAATTTACTTGCCATCTTTTTTTATTAGTAAGTACCTTATTTCGCCTAAGAGGAATATTTATCTATTTATTTTCTTTATGATGATCCTTAGAATTTCTTTCGAAGGTTAGGTTCTCATCCAGTACCGCACCTGTGTGTTAGCCCAGAAATAATTCAGGTGATTTAGTTCTATTCAATCCCCTCTTCGATCTGAACCATAGAACCTTTGTTTTCTTATAATTTATTGCTATTGGGGTTTTCCGGGTCAAATCAGAAAGAATATCTAGCGTTTTGATCAGCAAACTACATTATCTGCTTGAAGCTTGGGGTTTGAGGTATTCAATCAGGTCATTAATATCATAAATAAACAATAGAGGACCGAGGACCGAGCCCTGCGGTACGCCATAGGCTCATGGCTCCTAGATAGAGATGGTGTTACTTATAAATTCATATTATTTGTTCATGGTTTTCATATGTTTTCTGTAGCTAGCATCGGAGTGAGGGCTGCTGATGTGGCTAAAGAGACTATCTAGATTCTCTTCCACTGCTGGCCGATTTTATCATTCATTTCCTTGGTAGACAGACAATATTTTTTACACTCAGGTAACTTTAGCTGACAAGGCCCTTTGGAAATCATTGGTTTTCACATTGTCACCCATTCAAAGTCAAGGTTTACAAAATGTTCCCTGTCTACATAGTATTAATTAACTATTTGTTGATTTTCCTATATCAACCAGTTGGAATTATGGCCTTAGGTTTGTTGGGGGGTTTCTGAACAATTGGCAGACTTTGTATGTCTTTTGCAAAGAGCAGCCCTCAAACATCTCTGTCATCATCTTTAATGGTTACCCATGAAAAGTCACATTCCAAAAACCTCTTCATGTGCACGGGGACTTAATAAGCTATTTAATATTCTTTCCCAGGTGTAGCTAAAATTGTTGGTCTTCTCCTTGCGGTCTATTTGTTAAAGATAGGGAACAAGCTGCTAAGACTGTGGCGTTCCTGAACTCAGAACAATATCGAGACATAATCCAGGTCATCCAGGTCCGTGTTTTTATTCAACAAATATTTGTCATAGGAATAAAGATAAACGCTATTGTTTCCAACAACAACAAAAAACATGAAGATATAAAGAACTGACTATTCTGTTGAATCAGCGGGTTATATTGTCAAAAATCAATATGGGCCTGTGTCACATTCGACAATGGTAACAAGATTTATCTGGTAATTTTCATCAGTTATAATATTATTCGAATGACTTATTTTCCATATTCTCTAAAGAGAGCAACAATCCCTGACTTGCTTTGGAAAACGCTCTCTTCACCCTCTTCCAATATATTTGGCTTTTACTTGTTAAACGACCATATTATTCTATTTGGAACCATTTGGTCTATTTTCAATGTGTCGGTATCATATTTATATTTTTTGATTGATGAAAATAGGCGCATACCTATTTTTTCTTGTTCTGTGTGATGTTGTATGATTTCCTTAACTCCTAATGGATCACCGCATTAGGGATTCTCGACTGTGCGATGAATCAATACATTGGTGTGTTCACTGGTGCACAGAAATAGTCAAAGGCTTCCCTACCCCAGAGCACACATACAAATAGCCTAGCCAACTGCATCACTGTCGCCACTCGGGAAAAGACCACACCCTGGGAAACTCTCACTTCGCGTCAGAGAGCTCAGAGAGGCGTCTCTCGTCTCCCTGTGGATTTCTAGCGGAGGCGAGAACGCGCGTGGTCTCGCGATATTTGTACATCCGGTTGCTCTCGTTGCCAGCTGCGTCGCCCCCTCCATTTTGAGCTGTAGCGCCTTGTCATGCAACTCTAGCCTGTCAGAGTAGCTGTTTGGTGTCGACGAAAGGAAGCTCGCCACATCAGACTCGACAACGTCAGCTATGAGAAGAGACTGACTCCCAAATGTCGCCTGTCTGCGGGTACGCTGGCTTAATGGATGGATTTTAGGATGTGGGTTGTCTGTACTATTCCTACATTTGTTAAGTACGTGCGCATCCCATTAGCGAGACTAGAGTCACAGGAAGATCATAGGTGCTGCAGACAATGTTTCGTCGTGCAATCAATTCGCAAAGGACGACAGATTACCTTTTTGTGCTTTCGTTCTTCTTTCCTTTTAATGGATTTATAATTAGAAAGATACCCAGAACATTCAGTTTAATGGAATATGTAAAATATGTGTCATGTTTGTTCATTATATATGATGATTTAGATTATGTATAATTTTCATTTATACATTAGTCATCTACCATTTTCCATTAGAAGAATTACAATAATTACAAGCTTCCATACCATCTACAACAGCAAATAATGAAGAGGGCTGCTTCGAAATGATATTCATTGGAAATAGCAAACATATTAGGGAAATCTACGTGAAGGTAAACATATTGGTTCTAACGGTATACCCTGTCCCACTTATGCCCTTAAGTCTGTTAGTCTCTGAGACGTCTCTGGGTTTTTAGCATGCGTAAATGGGAAGAATGGGAAGATCCCGGCGTTAATGTAAAGGCCAAGTGCGTGGCGCGTGCAGATCGTCTGATTACATCTGATACGCACCACCTCTCGACTATTAGTGACGCTTTGATGCCCGTGACTATCTCAAGTGGCCTTGACTTAGTCGTCTACATGGGCAGCGATTCTGTGAAAACTTATAATCGCCAGTGTAAATAGTGTGAAACTGAGAATGAATATGAACTGTTTGGTTTAACTCTAATATTATCGAAATAAGACTGATAACTATATCTAACTGTGATACCTACAGCTGCTACACGAGAGACGCTCCAGAAGAAGATTAAATGATGTGATTACTAGTGTTCAGGAATCATTATACGGACTAGCAATGCCTATGCCTGCTAAACAACGAGTGGCCTTTTGGTTATCCCTATTTCAAGAGTTTTTGATAGAGTTTTCACATACATGAGGTATATTCTATTAGGAACGTGAGGATCTTATGTTTAAAATCATATTTAGTTGCCATAGCAATCATTCCTTCTACCTATCCTATAGAAGTGGATTTTGTTTAAAAAAATGTGCTACCTGCTACATAGGCGACGTCATATCCGAATCCGAACCGTTGCGTAGCGATATGGCAGCTGTCAGGAACATGTCCAGACCTCAACAAACATGCCCCGTAATGACGTCAGCCGTTGAAGTGTGGCGCGGTAGAAATCGAACTCATGATATGAGATGACAGTAAGCACTTTAGTTCTTGACTGGACCATAAGTGGCAAATGAAATGTTTGCCATGTTGAAAACGTGCTGATTCCAGTAAACAATCTGTATTAGTGTGGTAGGTTTATGCTGGGGCCTTGGCGTCCCTGGTATCCCCAGCGCCCACATTGGCCCAAAAAGTGCAGCACCACGGTAGTTTTATGGTTTCCGAGTCCATTCACCTCTGCTGAGCTCATGTTACAACATTCAGTTAGGATTTATCATGGGCTATTCTGGGTTGTATTGTGGGTCATGGGGATCGGGGTCGGCGGAAGCTCCAAAGCAGGCCACCAGGGATAGACCTACATTGCGTGTCAAACTGACATATTCTGATGCGTCACGCTGCACTGTTCACGTTATCAACTGAGCCTATTATAGTCATTGGCATTCTATCTCATTCTGTACATCGTACCAAGGTCCCAAACAGTTTAGTCGCTGTGAAACATGAAATCCTGGGCTAAAGTATATGTAAACCTACCTGTACCACAACTTTTCCTTCTGATTTAAGGCTTTGTAGCAACAAAATCCTCAAGCAGCCCAGATAGAAATAACCCAGCAAGAAGCAGCCCGGCGACAGTTGGAGACACCTGAAGCACAGCAAGATGGATGAAGAAGGAAGAAGGAGAGATCCATCTGGGCGTGGTGATGATTGTCTGAGGATAGAAGGACCAAACTGGACCATTACTGTACGATGCTTACCAGAGAGCTCCACAACGAAGCTGTGACTGGTTTCCAGAACTACCTGAGGAACCTGCCAGAGCTTTTCTCCTCCAGAGAATCACATCAGCCATTGTGAAAAGAGCAAGCAATTGCATGCAGCCCTTTCACCTGGACTAAAGCTGCAGTGACTTTGAGACATTTTGCCACAGGGGAGAACTAAGCGTAACTCTCCTGTGCCTTCTGCTACAGTAAGCTGTCCATCGGCCACATGGTTCCTGAAGTACGCCAAGACATATTCAATAGAAAGCCTTGGCCGAGAATTGTAAGGACAAGAGGAATGTGTCACACGCTGTAGCAGCTATAGATGGCAAGCATGTTTCGATCACTAAAGTGGGATTCACACGGTGGGATTCGTGTATCTTACAGGGCTCAAAATCTCATGAGATTCTGTTCTTTTTTAGGAGTAAATGTCTTAAACAATTACACGGGAAAAACAAGTGTCAGGGAAAGGGAACGCTATGATTAAGATGTTCGAGTACAGAATCTAAGCAGAATTTGTCTCAGAGAAACACCCTGTGAGATACATAAATCCCATCGTGTGAATCCCACTTAAGACACCTTACACAGGTTACCTTCACTGCAGCTACTAGGGTTTTATTACCCACCTGATACAGAGTCTCCATACTAAGCCTATGGAGATTACAGATCGCTACTGAGTAGGATACGGACCTGCGTACCCTCCTAGGAGGATACGGATTTTTGAGATGAAAGTAGTCCCATTGAGATGAAAATAGTCCCAAACATAATTTCTTAACTATGTTGAAAAGTTTTCTAACGATCATATTTATTGCTTAAATCTGAAAATAAGTGAGTAATAAATACAACATTACCATGATTTCGATCTCTGTGGCCGTATTCTCCTTGTAGTTGACGCTACGCAATACTCGTCAACTACGCGGAGAATACGGCCACTCAGATCGAAATCATGGAAATATTGTGAATTTCTCAGTGTCCCTCGTCTCACATTGGTGGGCACCAGGTATCACTTCCTATTGATTGAGGTCGGTGGAAATAGACACTTCTCGGATGCCCAAATCTTCAATGGCTTCCTCACAGAAGGTCACTTAGGTCTGCCAGGCCCCATGCCCTCTCCCCAACGACAACGAGGACTAGGATATTCTTTATATCATCTTTGGAGACGATGCCTTTGCTCTGAGGAGGTACATGATGAAGCCGTATGGGATGAGTAGGATATTAAAAGACAACTGATCTACATTTCCTTATCTCCTGCAGGAGACATGTCATGGAGACTGCATTTGGTATACTGGCTATGCAATTCAGTTGCTTCCTTGAAACGCTGGAGTAGGCACCAGGCATCGGACAGGACATCATCGAGGCTGCAGTAGTGCTACACATTTTGATACGAACGTGACCGTATGTGTGCAGTCAGGGTCGGCAAAAGTTCCCCCCAGCCACCACCGGCTAAGTGTTGCCACATCCTGTGGTAATAACCCTGCGCTACCGCAGCCCGGAACAGTCCATAATGATTCTCATAAGCAATGTCATCAGTTCCCAGTTTGAGTTGTGATTGCCACCCTGGTTTCTCTGAGTGAAGCATAACATGTGCACCGTGGATACTGGGGCCCCACTCTTAATCTAGCATAACCTTTTCCATGCAGCACGATGCTTCCAGGTATTCTTGGAGGATGTTAGAGCATGCTGCCTATGGGAATTTTAAATTTTGATATACATATTTCAATTGGTGAAATGATTTCTTTAAATTTCATAAGAGCTCGACAAAGTGGTAGCTACACACAGGCATTTGGTTTAGAATTATTGAATAGGGTTAGTCTTCACGGTAACAAGCTGAAACTACGTAATATTGTTCTTAGTTTAGCTTCCTGTGGTTGGAAGGGTGTTACTTTATCCGCAACCTACAGTTAAGAGCTATAAAAATCTTTCCAACCAAGGCACTCGAGAGAACAACGGAACGAATAGATTCAACACTGCAGTTAAGCGCTAGGTTAAGATAATTTGAATGACTTTGTGTTGCGGGGGAGGATTAGCTATATCAAAGTAGTGATAAGTCGCAGAGGAAGTTGTGATTGACATTACACTTGGTTTTACTTTGATAACCGAATCATTTGGAATAGAGAAATAAATTGATGAAGGCCAAACCCAGATAATGGAATGATTTATCAAATTCCATCGTCCCACTAAATATCCCGAACTATGACGTCAGTGAAAGCCACGGCGCCACTGCATATACCAATATAGGTTTGAGTAATACCTCCCCCACCCGAATATTATCAACGTATTGAAGCGAATATCGAAGTTTCTTTCAGGGAGGATGAGAGAACAAGCCAACAGTTATACAGATTAACCACATAAACTCCAGTGAGCAAGACTTCCAAATAGTTCTCGTAGGCAAAATATAAAAGTCTGAGTAAGTAGGAGATTGCCGTTGCCTATCCAGTCAGTACTTTGGAGCTGGTGGAAGATGCTATAAATAATGACGTGCTGAAGTGGATCAGAAAAACTTTTAGTCGGTGTTACAGTAAAAACGCCAACCTTCACTGAGGGCGAAAATCCCTCGACAGGGCCCAGGGGAAGGACAGTTTCGACCACCGCCAGGGCCTATATCAATATATCGTCACTGGAGAGTGTAATTTTATGTTTTAAGACGAACGCTGAGAGGGGCTTCAGGGAGCATTGAAGGCCATGGATCCCCATACCAGGTTCCCATAAAAGGATGCCACTGACTATGATAACTGAATTATATAAAGGTGGTTTTTTTTATTATCAGCTCCAAATTCATCTCTCTATGCTTGTAATTATCTGTTCGCAATATGGGAAACCAGCATGAGGGTATCGTCTATGAGGACTAAAGGGTCAGATATGCTACCCCCTATTAGCCACCAATAAAACCAACATCGAAAGCGGATTCTTTGTGTGCATATGTGAAGATTAAAGGTGTATTGTTCATAGATACATGGCTTTATTGTGTGTTTCTCTCTATGATAATTACTTCATGGTACTACATATTCGACTTTTATATAAATGTAATGACTTATATATAACTGGATCGTGAACCGTCTAGGTAAACAACACTCCACGAGTTTGGATGCTCTGTAATTGTCATTGAGGCATAACCAAGTGACGATTACGGTACAGCTTGAAAAGTGGAGTATTGATTATTTATATAAGTCAAGTGCAGTTTTAGATTTATCTCAACACTTTCACTGTTATTAAATAGCATCACAATATCAGAATTCTTTCTGATTGTCCAGTCGATTTTAACATCATCTCGCATCACACAGTCATGACCATGGTGTAAAATTGTCATTTTATGTGGGTGAACGTTGCATATAGATTTAAAATATCATTCCTATGGCAAACCTGTGGCTAACCTGTACCAGGGGTGAGATAGACAAACAGGTTATATTACTTCAGTTGTATACTCATTAGTACTATGATACTAACAATTTTTCATTAAAAAAATAATGCGATGCTGGAATTTCTTTTCCATCAGTTGTCGTCCTCATAGTAAGTGAGTTTAATGGTTCCTTGGAAAGTATACAAGTACAGTTCATTTTGTCAGTCATCATACTTAAATTGATTGAGCTTGACTTGATAGCAAATATATGCAACGCCCAATTTCTTTTCTTCATCTTAAATAAAACGTCAATATACAGATACTAATTCAGTACCAACAAAGAATTGAAAATTGTGTCTTATGTGGTGGTTGAGGTTTTGTTGTATTCGCTAACAGAGCACCCTTTATCATCTCCATCTGGTTGTTGGCGAAACAAATGTTACACCGAAATACTGCTTCCTTTTACCAACTTTGTCTCGTTAGGCTTCACCCCTAGCCTAAGTGATACCTCGTCTCCTGCCTAATGCACCTCGTAGGCATCCTTGTTGCCATAGCTACAGAATTATGACAATATGAATTAGCTTACGTGCTTGGGGGCGTCTTGTAAGGGCCGCCGTGCCGGGAGACAATGAACTTTGCGATGTCTGCTTCTTAACCAAGACGATGCAGCCACAGTCGTTATGATGGGAGGAAGGGGCAACACATGGGCTGCATAGTGCCGAGTGAAAGACAGGAAATAAGAGAAATCATGGCTGTATACTATAGGAAAATAAACAGACAAATAACACCATTTGTTTTACCTTAGAACTGTGTCTATTGCTGGTGTAAGGTCAGGTATAAATATATTCGCTGGAAGTTGTATCAATTCATTCCGTAAAAAATATCACCTTGAAAGGAGGCTATATTTGCCCAATTTACAATATGTGTTTCTATACTTACCACAAAAGTAAGAATTTCAGATTGCTGAATTATCCACAGAAAGCCAGAAAAGCTAAATCTGATTAAAACAATTTATGTGGGATAATTGTATATCGAGATAGGGGCGGTTGGTTGGGCTGGTTGCAATATTTCGTCAAACTTTATTAGATTTCTTTCTTCTTTTTTTAAAGATCTTTAACCAATCTACCAAAAGGCAGGTCTTCGTTGGATAGTACAGTACATAACATATCATAACACAAGTTCATGTTAGGAGGATATAAAGTGATGATTATAAACCAATTCATGTTACATGCCATAGAAAAGTAATATTTGTATTGTTCATAAGTTTAGGCGTTGTAGCTTATTTTCAATTGTTCGTTTATTCGATTGCTGAAATATCCACAGAAAACCAGACAAGCTGATTATGATAAGAATAATTTATTAGGGATAATTGTACATCAAGATAGGGGGCAGTTGGATTGGGTTGGTGGCAACGTTTCGTCTATATTGATCAGACTTCTTCAGGCAGTTTGTAAAGCAGTTCATTTGAAAGCAGCCTTTGTAGGGGTATTCTGGGCCTCTAGGCTGAGTTTGTTCCCGTAGAGCTTCATTCCATGGACTTTTCGTATTGTGGACTTTTCTTAGAACCATTACTCCTAAAGCAATACAGTCCAGATTTAACATTAGCATCTCGTCTAGTTCCTCTCTACATCACATCTAGGTTATTGACTTCCTTCGACATATTAAAACTAAGGCTCAACATATGCCTCATTCTGTGTAGCCTTTGTAGGTTTTTCTATATTGGATACAGTATTGTGACATACAACAATTAGGGAATACAAGGATAGTGTCCCGGGATGTAGGAGCAGAACAAGTTAGATTACTAAACCCGAACTAACCAAGCCGAGTCTTTTGCCAGGAATACCATTAGAATAGCTGATTTTGTTCTTAGCTATTCATGATGTTTTTGTTGTTCTTAATATGAATCAGTTCTGTCAGCTTAGATATTAACTTGAATTGAATGGTTGTGAAACGCTAATTCGGGCTTCCACCTATAGTTCCCGCCAGCCTTTCACACGATACAACGATCAGCGTACATCCTTGATTATTTACGCTGAGATGACGGGCGGGCATGAAAATCGAGGATATACATCTTGTGACATATCCATCTATTTCGCATTCTTAACGACGTATTTCTACCATGTTCCCAGCAGTTACGCGTCTGATGACGCACAAGGCCACCACTAGAATGATAGAATACCTCCATGACTATTTGAGGTTGATATATCACATTGCAAGTCACTGCAAAAAACTAGAAATATCAAATGGAAATTCATAATTATTCTGATAGGTTTTTGAAGTTGATACAAGATTTATGGGTAATGTGTGATGGCTGGAAATTAGAGTAAAGTATAACTAAGTCTATCAGCAAACGTCTCGCGAATATGTTCCATTTACAGGATAAATGGCAGTCTAATGTGATATAATGAAAGTGAATAGATGAGCCCTAAGCAAGCTAAAGCACGAGAGACACACTAATATTAGAGAATTCCCGATTATTCCACATAGAGCCCATTAAGCACTGTAATAAACAGTCACACACTAACGCCCTTCTGGAACAATGACGACAGTGAAATAAGTTGTCTGCGTCATTGCTTCAGTCGTATGACCCATTTCAGTAGGCCTTAGATACATGCAAGGTCGTGTGCTAAACCTGAATGGTGATGTATTAGGTCTCTCCAAAGTGTGTGGTAAGAAGGGTCAGTAGGAAACCTCTGGAGGGTTCTTCAGCTCACTGCGTGCTTTGAATGGTCATTTATAAGTCATGCCAAATGGAAGGGCAGCTGCCATTTGGTGTTTGGTTTCCCTGGTGTAAAGTTTGCCATGTTGACCATGTTTGTCGATGCATAAAGCAAACTTAGTGACACTATATTGTATATTATGATTATTCAAAAGAAATGTCATATAGATTGTGCAAAACATGATATTCTACAGACACACACATTTTTTGCGACATTTTGGTTTAAACATTGATCATTAGTATCCTATTGTTATCATATTGTTGTGTTAAATACTGTAAAAGCATACAGTTATGTTGCATGTTCCGGGCTACAAAATCCGGCGCATAGGGAAAAATGGTGCGAATGTAAAAAAAATAGTGCGTACATAATATGTGCATACACTAATATGTGTAACCCACTTGTCAGGAAAACGTGGATAATAAATACAATATAGACGGGTTTCAGATATAAGCAGTTGTATGCTCCTCGGAGGTGCCTCTACGCAATATCCTCGCATGCGTTCAAATATTACTTCGTGTTACCTCTTGGAAGATACGACTGCTAATATCTGAAACTAGTCAATATTTTATATATCTATCAATCTGTGGTACAATATCAATTTCTGAATGTAAGTTGGTAAATTGTAACCCTTGGGTTGCTCCGTCTATTCTTCCTCTTCCGCAATAACGATGTAGCAACTCAGAGCGCGATATCAAGGCGAAGAGCACGCGTGTAGATCCCAGTATGACCGTCTTTCCATCTGCATCCCACACTCTGCCTGCAGAGACAAACTCCCCCTTGGTCACGTGAGCCCCCTTGTCAAGTTGCCATGGAGACGCTGCCATTGTTGGGGCGTCGTTGCGACAAGACATCACGGGGGGCTTACCGGAAGTGAGTGATAATAGATGAAACTCTTCGAGGTCCTTCCATTAGGAGGCACCTGCAAGTATCACCGGTTCCGGTTCCAGTCAGAAATGGATTGATGGCCTGCCAAGGTTCATGCCTTAGGTTATGAAGGACACCATTAAGAGGAACATTTCTCACTGACGCTGTAAATGTGTAGAGCAGAACTAATCCATAGTCCCTGCATCCATACCTCTACTTCTAAAGACACGCTTCCAAATACTACTGAACAACGGGATGCTGTTAGGGTTTAGCTTTGAAATTCTGGGTGGGTTAAGGGCGGGAGAAGTTCAGACTGAGATTTAAGGTGACATGGAAGAATTCAAGGGTAGTGGAGAGTTTGGGAATTGAGGAAAGATCGACCGCTCCGTTGTTCCGTATTAGGGTAGCCTAATTCCCGATCATGTCCACTATGATTAGGACATCGAAAGTCAACCATGCAATCATTGCTCAGAAATCTAGCATTGGCGCTCTGAAGAATTACTTAACTGAAGGTAGTTTCGACCGTTTAAAATTGCTATGTGAATCTGATAGACCAGAAAATGGCAAATGTTACGTTTGTTATCAGGATATGACTGGAGGAATACTCGAATTTAGTTCATTTTCCACCAATAAAAAGATTAATTCCGACTTACTCGAGTCATATCATAGACACAATGTAAGGATCTATCAGAATAGATTATTATAGCAATTCTTCAACTATTGATGCTATAACAGATCATAAATGCATGAGACAAAATGTATATATACAAGGCGTCTCTCATCGGCGTAAAAGGCATGATAATGGATTTCATTTAGTTCCCTCGTTCTGAATTCCCTCGTATTTATCCTACCCCTCACATATCTCCATAGACTTAACATGGTGTCATTGTACGATTATGCCATATAATATTCATATGCCACTGGTGACATATACAATTAAAAACATGTGACGAGGTAGGATCAAATTTAAACATCACTCAAAATCATATAATTGTTTATATGGCGCTCATTGTCTTCTGTTACAGATATCACTCAACTCTGATTCGTGATATCATTCCGCGAAGACAACTCACGCCATACAAACAATTATATGAAATTTCGTGACGTTTCTTGATAATCTTTTTTTTATTTTTTTTATCTCATTTTACCATGTGATATACACTTTTTACCTAACCAAAAGTTTTACCTATTTTTATCATACCTCCAAGTCGTGTAACTGAATTAAATGACCACCACTTACAATAGGCCGCAGTTTAAGGACCGGCGTTCACTGAACTAAAGCACGTCTACAATTGGCTTTACGATACACCTTCCGATGAAAAATCGCGTCGGAACGTACGCTTAAATTGGTGCAGTTGATCACCTGTCTACGATAATACAATGATTACACCGCTTGTCTATGATTTGATCCCGACGCAAAAGCTCAATCGTACGGTGTCTACAACATTTCATCATTTTCAAAAAGACGCAGAATATCGGTGAGCATCGTAGAAAATTCTGCCAGGAAAATCACCCGCACGTATGAAATACTGTACAGATAATTATGAAATCATGGAATTCGGTAGAAAACATACAGGCAAGCCTGCACTGCGAATATATTATTTTTCAATCAGGTTTAAGTGTCTCAAATCAATCATTTTATAGCTTGACTTGAAACCGAGATTTTAGTGTCTGAGAAGAATATGTTGTTTTATGTAGACTGGTAAAATAACATGATTAATAACCCAGCATTATCTCCTGAATCAGAGTGCATTATATATGTAAAAATAAAAATGCTGCCTCAGGGTTTGCATTAATTAATGCGATAGTTGGATCTTGAGGCGCATCGGGATCGTGAGCACCTTTTAAGTATCTAAAAGCCCATCTACGATTTTTGACATTTTGCATCGTAGGCCATCGGAAGGTCTTTTTAATTGATAAACGGACATAATTTCAGCTGATCTTCCGACGTAATTGTTGTTTCTCGCCGTGAGGTGCATTGTACGGCCTAATTTAGCCCATCGGGAGCTCAGTGGATGTCATAGACTATCGGTAGGAATATTACTATTATGCCGGAAAAAGTGTTCTCAGCTATGAAATACTCGGGAGAAGTTTATGGAATTTTGGAATTAGATGATATATATACCCTTTTGCAATGTAAATACGGTGATTTTCGATCTAAGTGTCTCACGTCAGTACTTTTTTAGTTTGACTCGGAAACGAGCTTTTTTTAGTAAACATAATGTACTTGTAATGGTGTGCTGTGTATACTGATAGAACGTATTCACCTTTTTTGCAAAAAAATCCATAACGATGCCCACCGATGTTCCTGTCTACGATACAGAGTTCCCAATCGTCTTCGATTTTTTTTGCATCGTAGTGCATCGGGAGGTCTTAAATTTCTATTCGTAGTAGGTGGACCGTAACATGGTTAGTTTATACTCCCCTTATAATTGTATCGTTAAACATCCGTACATCTTTATGAGGATCGAAATTTTGCTCTTTAGACTCATGTGGATAAGTACAATTCATGTAATATAAGTGTCCAAATTATGCTAAAATCCGAGTTTGAAACCTGAAAAGAAATCTTCATGGAGTAAAGCAATATAATCCTTCGTCCTACTGCTTGATTTATCTCCTATCAATTGTTCACATAAATATCGTCTTATTATTTTGATTTACATAATATTGTTTTACTATATTTGTTAAGGCATAAGATGAAAAGCACCATTCTATCTCTATATGACATGTCATTCTATGCATTATATCTTTTGATATCCAAAGTGTGAGTAGTATGTGAAAATGACGGGTTTTCTATGGCGATGCTATCAGTTCAATGCGAATTGAAACAACCGTGGCTGGTGTATTCTGTGGAAGCTTTGTGGATATCTCGGTCATTATGTAATACAAATGCTGATATAAATATAATTACCTTGTACAGTAGAACCCCAGTTCCGGGACACCCCGCTTAAGGGAACACCCCGCTTTAGGGGCCAATTTGCTGAGAACGGAAATTGTTCTCTCTATTAAGAGTTTATTTTAACCCCACTTAAGGGAACACCTCGATTAAGGGGACAATCCACTATAGGGGACAGTTTTTCAGTACAGAAATGCTTCAAAACCCTGCTTAATGTGACAGTCTCAAGGGACATCTTGTAAAAAATATCCCAGATAGTATGAAAATCTGTGTTTGTGGTGCCCGTTTTTACGGGACAGACTGTTGTCGCAACAAGAACAATAGACTAAGCATTCCCGGGCGGGGGCGGGCGGCCGAAATGTGTTGTTTGAATGGTAATCCCTACATCTCCAGCGACTCTGGCCTGGCCACAGTGAGTGGATATTAGTACCAGTGAGTTTCGCACCTGCTGAAGGTGATAAGAGGCCCCCTTACAGGTTAGCGGTGGGCGGTTCAGGGCGGGCTGGGAGCTTTGAAGGTGCGGTATTCAGCTGGCCGTTGCCTTTTAACTTAATAACCAGTGTTTCCTTCTCTATTCTATTCTGTATTCTCTATTGTATAACCACTGGCAGACTGAAAACCCCGCTTAAGGGAGGACATTTGGGCCGGAGCGGAGGGTGTCCCCTTAAGCGGGGTTAATCTTAATGCCGCTGTTACTTTTTATCCTGTCATCCTTATGACATATTCATGTATACTATCGTGTCGTGATTGTAAAGGGGAAACCATAAGGACCAGGGCTAAAAAATACCAATTGACCATAGTTGTATGCGACCCATACCATGGGAAATGACAAATGTGCACCCTTAGAACATGCTGTGATGGGGATGGTCCTAGTTAACATCGGTTATGTCAAGATGAAATTGTAAAAAGGTATAACACAAAACATATATTTTTCGGACTATGTTCTGAGCACACCGATTCCAACTCTCATAGCAGCACTCCCAGTGGACAAGAAGGCGGTGGCGGGAGGAGTGTTTGTGCAATGCTTGCTGTCCTGAGCAATGCTGAGCCACTCATTGATCGCAGCTACAATGCGTCGGACAGTTTAAGATGCTCTGCACTTATTAAGATTGGAAATTATCAACGGCGACACAAAAAATAACATCGTTACTATAATGTCCGTCTATAACGTTATGCGAAAAGATTCCAGTCTGTTTCATGAATATTGAAGTCCTCGTGTGTGGAGATCCATGGATTCAGATTTAACTAAGTTAGTGCGTTAGTTATTAAGAATAGTATTCGATGACAACATTGAGTCGTTACTTTGTCCTCCTGTGACTCTGCATGATTGCCAAATCTATCCCTGATCGCTCTGGCCTCCTTGCATTGAGATGCTGTGATGAACTTAATAAAATATTCATGGGTTTCTGGAGATCATTCTCTCTCAGAAGATGAATCGATTGTTGTGATGCAAGGTGTCAATTAAGTGTCTTTATGACGGATCTCCACCTGTTATGAACTTAGAAATAAAGAACAACGCTTTATCGTGTGGGTAAACGCCCTGTTTCTCTCTTTAGCTTGACAGCATGTTTTCTTATAGCCTTGTAAACTAATATGACTAGCTTTATTATTCTGATAGATGAACAATCATTCACAGATGTAGAGTTTTCCTACTGTATCTAGATTATGACCACCTGCAAAGACTGCAACAGTCTTACGCAGATCTTTTGAAAATGTTTATATTTCCCCTAAGTCATACAGAGCCTGATGCATGATATGGCATGTCAGCATTAGGTGTGTACACGATAACAAATGTCAGAAATGCCTTCATCAATAGTGCACTCATAATAAACTAGGTTTTAGGTGTTAACACAGGGGATTGATGATGTTTTGGTGGATTATCTTCTAACGCCTATTTGATATTGGCCATTGCCAAGATCGATAAAGAATGGAGGTATAGGAATGGAAGGGTATTCCTGCTGTATTGTATTTTGAAGGCTGGTATATAAGAGCACAAGGAAATCATTTGTCATTGACATATCCACGGGCAGCGTGGTACGAAGATACTCAGGAGAGGACATTTGCTAAGGTTTACTTATGTCCCTTGTGACGTATTTACAAAATGGATACAAACGACTCCTCAATGATAACAAACATAACCATGAACGTTACAAGTACTGTCCCCATACCGGTTGATAACGTCAAGTACTTTATTGTCCTGAGTCAGTATATCATGACGGGAATTGGCTCATTCGCCAATCTGGCTACCATCTTTATCCTGAAAGAGGCAGGTGCTACTTTCGCCCCGGGCTACCTGCTGCTGCTGCGCAACCAGGCCTTCTTGGACTTCATGGTATGTACAGCGGGAACCATCACGATGCTGCAAAAGCCAATGTGGTACTCAGGAAACCTCATCTTCGACTACATCATCTGTCATATCTGGCACGGTCAGCTACTCTACTGGGTCTGGGTCCTCAGTTCCATCTGGAACCTAGTGATGGTGGCTTACGAGCGCTTCATGGCAATTTGCCACCCCTTCAAACACGTTGACCTAACCATCGGTCGCATTAAGCGCATAATCGGTATTGCCTATTGCATTGGGATTTGCTCTAACATCGGCTGTCCAGTACAAGTGAAGATGTCCGGTGTACAATGTGTCAGCGAGTATGCCATCCCGGGTCCTGCTGGAGAGTGGATCTTCTTCGTATACGGGCAGTACGTATTCGTTATCTACTGGTTGTTGCCCTTCATCCTCTTCTGTGTTTTGTACGGTAAGGTCCTGGGTACGCTCATAGCACGACGCGACAATTCCAGTTTCGGCGAGTCTAACCTCGTCAACAGTGCCACATCACAGATGACAAAGACGGCCATGGCGGTCACCATTATCTTCATCATGTCCATGAGCTGGGATGTTTGGTACTACATGCTGGGTCGACTTGGGCTCGTTTCATATATCAAGAACTCCATTCTACAGTTGATCGGTCTTTGGCTGAGTGCGTTCAACTCCGTGGCCAACCCATTTGTGTACTTCATCCTGCTGCCAGCGTTCAGAAAGTCCACAATGAAAACACTACTGCCCTGTGTCAAGCCGGCAGTTGTCGGAAAGGAAAAGAAACCTGCCACAAACGCTGCCTAGCGTCAATACTGTATTATTGATTACTAAATAGTCTATAACAAGTAGAATTATAGAGATATGTTTCACACATTAATGACAGATATTCTACATGTGCCTAGTCTATGATTGTAGATCAGACGAAGTATATATGTTCTCAACGCTCGGTTTACACAGTGCGAGATACAGATACAACGTATGACAATATCACAGTTTGTGTTAAAAAAATAACACTTGATTGTCATATTCGCCTTTTTCTCTATACATGCACCTTGTAACAGATTTTTGTCATGGTGAGTTTCAACCATCTTTTCATTGGCGATGGAATTATTATAACCTATGAAGTGCTACTTCAAAGATGACTGAAATAAGCTAATGAAGTCGATTTGATAGATGCACAGAATTGCAATATACACACCCACCTATAAATCACCTCAAGCAATCACAACCTTTCCAATGGACATAATTGAAAGGTACATCTAGTGCCCATCCTGTCGGCTGCTTATGACTGCAATTAGGCTGATCAGTCTATATTGGCAAGAGATTTTTCTTCTTTGATGGGTAGCAGTTTGAGAACACCTTGTGAGGTGTCACTATTAACACCTTTGTCAAAAATTGCACAAACAATAAAAATAAGTTTCAGTCTTAAATAAATGCTTTCGTTACTCATTTCAGTTACTCATGATCTGATATTCACTGTACATGTAAATGTTTAAAAGATATGTTTTCTATAAATTTTGTAAAGCATCATCTGAGTCTTTTTCAAGAAAAGATTCTAGGTGTATCTTATGACTAATGATACTTCTAGTGTGAGGAAGCACCTCCGACCGAGCACGACTGAGTCTTGAACCCCGTCACCCGTATGTGAACTCGCTACAGACGGAAGATATTCTGCCGCCTTGAACAAAACTGTTCCCACATAAATATGGATACCAATGTCCAATAGCATGCTTTCACACAGGAAAATGAGCATGCTGCTCCCTATAGGCCTTTTTCCATTGGCCGACAAACATTGTGTAGATTTTCTGCGTTCTCCTAATAGCCTATTTCTATTTGGCGTCAGCAGTGCTAAGGTTCGTCGGTGGTTCCTGACTGTGTATTTGTGATCGCCAATGGAAATTAGGAGAACTCAAAAAATCTACACAATGTTTGTCGGCTAATGGAAACGGGCCTTATGTACTATAAATTGTGTACTGAACCCTGTGCAGTGCACTGTTATACTGAACACGTTGAAACATCAGCAGTGTGTGAACTTTCATGTCAATATGTCTTCTATGCCACTATATTGTAAGATTTTATTAATCAAGGGTATGTAATAAATATATAATAACACACCATTCTTGTACATGCTACAAAACGAGATAGGGAATTGTTGTGCTTTTACGATACGAGGGCCCAGGCCGAGTTATGTAAATAACGTCAATTCCCCATCTCGTTTTGTAGCATGTACACTCGTTTTGTAGCATGCACAGCATGGTCAGGTCGTTCTATATAATCACCAGGGCGTCTGCGAGGGAAAATATACAGAGCTGTTGGTATGTCGGGTATCTGACAGGCCACGTCACTACTGCTTCCCCCACCTGGTGGCCTTCCCATTTACTACCATCTCAGAACCTACACGTACCCCACCTATCTTGGAGAGAGTGTTATTGCATAACCTCGAAGCCAATTTACCATTTTGATATTCACTTTTGTGTGTATTTTTGAAAAATACAATGAATATAAAGATAGGTTTGATTATCAATTTGTTAGCTATGGACATCTTTTTGTTAGAACAAAGTGGAGAGGTGGCGACCAATCTACACTTCTTCCTTCTTCCTCAATCAACCATACATTTCTACGCACCCACCAAACACCATAATTATTTTCATTCTCATTCGTATTCTTTATCTTTTATCTATTATCAACCAATCACATTCAATCTTAACAAACAAATGTGATTTTAGGAATGTAATCATCCAAATTTGTATCAATCGATACCCCTAATAAATTGTATTTACACGAACCATATCTCTGGACACCCGAAGGGGCCAAGGATGAGCATGCTGATGGGGGTATGGTGATGATAGGCGTGCTGGTGATGGGTGTGTCTGGTTGCCAACGGTGGGTGTGTCAAGGGAAATTGTGTCAAGAGCAGGTGTGCTAAAAATGGGTGTGCATGGTGGTGTGCAAAGGGTGGGCATGCTGGGAATGAGCATGCTGGATATGGGCATATGGGAAGGCACGCCAAATGGAACATCCCAAGGATGGGCATGTTAAAGGCAGGCTACCTGAGCAACAAGGTAAATGGCCATTCTCAGTAAGCTTTCAGAGGATGGGCATGCCATACAGAGGAAGGGCATGCAATAGGAGAATATAATTGGCGAGCATTCCAAGGTTGGGCATATTGGGCTGGCTGCTATGCGAACTTGACGTTGGGTGGGTGTCTCAAGTGTGGGAGTGCCAGGCTGCTGTGCTGAATAGTTATGCCCAGTAGGTGTGTCAGGTGGGCGTGCTGAGAATGGGCATGCTGGGTGGTCATTTCAAAGGTTTGTGCATCCCAGGTGGGCATGCCAATCATGGGTGTATGATGGGCAGGCACGCCAATGGTGGGCATACTCTATGAGCATGACATGGAATGACATGCTAAGTAGACATGCCAGAGGTGGGTGTGCTTGCTGGCCTTGCCAAAGGCAGGTGTGATTGTATGGGCTTACTGAGCAGGCATCCCAGGTGACATGCATGGTGGGTGTTTTTCTTGGACATGCTCATGGCCATGCTGGGTTGCTTTGCAAATGGTAGGCATTTTTAGCAAGGCTACCAAAGTTGGTTCTGCTGGGTGTGCATGCTGAGGATGGGCATGATGTGCAGACATGTTAAAGGTGGGCATGCTGAGCAGGCATAGCCGATAAAGGGGGGTTTATACAATTCCCACTAATCCTAAAATCTTAATCTTAGCACCCATAAAAATAGCAAAGAGTAGAATAGAGTGTTCTATCTTCTTGTCATTAAAATTCATTGTATTGCCAACTTCTGAAGGAGTATCAGCTCTTCCTGTTGTACAATCGATCTCGTAATAAACACACTGGATAAATCAAGATATATGATGATAGTAGGTTATATAAATAATGGATGAGGGGTGCCAGTATTTTACAGGGAGTACAGTTCAAAACCACCACATAGTTTCAAGTCGCCCATCTTAAGTGTGGGATCCAACAAAACAGACCAAACAGATGGTCCACAGACACTCCGCCAACAGGATTTTAACATCTAGCAGACAATCCTAGCCGAGGATGGTCAGCCAGATGCCCCTAAATCCTCCAGGCTGCCAATGACCACAAGACTTCCACACCACCGTTGGGTAGTGCCTAGCGAGCAAGTCCACCAACTGCCATGGCAAGCAGATACCAGCTAGACGATGCACTCGCAACAGATTTGCTGCTGCTGTCTGGTGGACATTGGTTGCACTAATGCGCAAGCCAAGTTCCCAATCTATCCAATAGGCAGCGCACTGACCAAGTCTCCACACACTATGCTACTCAGGCTTCGCAAAACCCGGTAATCAAGCGAGGCAGTGTGTTGCTGTGTCAGGATTTGTACGGGAACGGTAAGAACAAGTCAAATATAAACTGAATTCTGTGTTAAACTGGACAATGAAGGTAAATAAATACAAGGCTTGATGTTATGAATGTGTATATATCACCCTCTGGGGCTAGAATTCCCCCCAGAGCGTACAGGTAGTACACCTTTTCCATGTTGACAGTGTGTGTCAGGTTATATGCGGGCAAGTGATCAACACGGATCCTGGGAAAGCTCACGGCCTAGTCGGCTGAAAATCAAATGAATCAGTATTCCATCGCCGAGGAAAATTACAGCCTATGTCCAATAGAATGCGTTAATTAATATGCAAATTAGGTTGTACTGGAAATGATGATCTGTAGGCCAGAATCTTTGGTGAACCAGAAAAACAATGGCATTTGGAGCTGCCAGGCAGTTGGCAAAGACCAACAGACAAGCCAATGCTTCACGGCAACAGGCCTTGAAAGGCACGACAGTGGGCCGACGGTCGGCAATAACTGTGGTGGCTGGCTTATTTGCTGATCCACCAAACAGATAATTCCAGGTGACACACATTTTGGGCCAACAACTGTCACTGACTATCACACGTCGACCACAATGCCATCAGTCAGTTCTAGCTGAGGCTTGGTGGATCAGCCGCTTTATAGTCTTTCATTTGTGCACCCACACCTTACCTCTAGGTTAAGGTGTGGCTAGCTCCTTGTCCGTAATCTTGATATCTCTTTTATAATCCAATGTCTCCACTAGAGGGGCAGTATGGTGGAGCCCTGGGCAATATTATTTTTGTGCCTGTATGGCTAGGGGACAATATGGTTATGGGGAAGTATGGGTGAGCGGCAGTATATATGTTTGAGGGCCAGTATGGTGGAGGGGCAGTATGACGCCCATTGAGAAAACCATGATGCATATGTTTTATACTTTATTGTAGCTTAGCACCTACTGTGCTTATCTGTCTATAATGGAATAGCTACTGTTGTATACCAATCGCTAGACAGCGCGCATCTAGTCTGTGCACCCGGAAATAAACAACTGTCTTATCTAGGTCACATTCAGTGTCTGGTCTACAATTCATAACGTGTCAGAATCAAGGGTTTTCTTCAAGAAAGCGAAACCATCCATGCCCAGAAACAAGAAATAATGAAAATGTGAAACCAGGAGGTCAGATGAGTATAAATTTTGTTTATTCACCATAAGCAGAACTTTGTAAAAAGAATGATTTAGAATGTGAACCACAGAGGTATAGGAATCTCCATAGAAGGCATTGACATACAGTGTCAGTGTACACACAGTGTACTATATCAGTGATAGGAAAAGGCCAGACAGTACCAGGAGTAAAGCCTACATACAAATCAACTGACAATTTCAAAGACTCAGGATTCTAGACAGTCAACTTACTTTTTGGTGTAGGAAAAATTCTGAAATCACACAAAATTAAACAAGGCTGAGGGATCTTGGAAGAATGTTCCTAGGATGAACTGGCAGGCTTCTGAATTGGACAGAGAGTTTGCCAGTTTCAAGGATCACTGTAACTTTACAGGAAGAAGTGAAGTACAAAAAACTGAAGTACAATCTCATGACCTACATAGGTGACAGAGGTAGGGAACTGTTTTCAACATTCACGCTTGCTCCAGTGGGTGATGACACTCCTGCTGAGAAAGACACATTGGTGGGTGTTTACGCAAAATATGAAGGGTACATGAGACTGTGGCATGAGATCATACGAGCCATTGTACAGTTCAACAACCAAAAACAGCTAGCCACAGAGCATTTTGATGATTTTGTCACCGAATTAAAGACACTAGTCTGAGGATGTGACTATGGAAATCTACAAGATCGTATGGTCAGGGACCCGATAGTTCAGGGCACCCAGAGGTACAAAAGTTGTGTCTGGAGAAAGGAGATGACCTAACACTCAAAGTTGCAATCAAGATCAGGCAAGACAGTCTTCTCAAGAATCGCTGTCAATCATAGGAGGATGTAAAGACGCTAAAATCCAGGCAGCGAACTATAAAGGTAGGGAGAGGAAACCACAGGAAAAATGGTCAAAAAAAGCCCATAAGAAGACCAGCAACTCTAGTATGTCCAGCTACAAGGTGCAAAATGACAAGAATTGGATCAGTGCAGAAAATGTGGTTATGAAAGAACCCATTGGCACTTTCAAAGTATGTGGTTTTCTAAGACCATCCACCAGCTAGAAAGCTTGTCTCAAGAGTCAAGTGACGAGTACAGTGAGGATGAAGGAGCTTACATGATACAAATGGTATGAGAGACTGATGGAACAAACCAATAAGACAGTGAAGAAGATGTACAGCACCTAATAAATTCAGTGACGAGTTAAGACAAGTGGTAGGAGTCAGTGAAGATTAGTAGTAGTGAATTCAGGATCCAGCTGGACACAGGAGTGAACAGATCGTTATTGCCATTAAAGCTGTATGAATCCCTCAGCCCAAGGCCAAGGCTAATGGCCACAAAACAAAGGTTTCAGTCATTCACGAAACACAAGAGTTTTCTCAGTATTAGACGCAAAGGCAGGCTACCTTCAAATAAAACTTGAATTCAGATGGCTAAGATATTCGGGAAGTCAGTGCCAGAGACATACCAATGCTTAATGGATGGGATGCTGGAAGGCATAAAAGTAGCAAGAGCTATCATGGATGACATCCTGGTAGCAAAGGAAAACACAACAAGATCTTGAAGGAAGTGATAAAGAGGGCCACAAAGTGGAATCTAAAGTTCAACTTCAAGTAATGTCAAATTCAAAAGTCACAAGTAAAGTATGTGGGTCACATTTTAAGAGAAGACAGACCTTAGGTAGACCCTGATGAATTGAAAGCAGTGCAGGAAATGCCCTGGCCAAAGACCAAGGAGGACATAAGAAGATTCCCGGGTTTTGTGCAGTACATCGCAAAGTTCATACCGAACCTAAGTGAATTGAGTGAACTGCTCAGGATGATGACCCAGAATGAAGTACAGTTCATGTGGGAAAGTACACAAGATGATGCCTTCAGAAAATTGAAAGACTTGTAAAACGCCCATAGTGGCATTCTATGACTTAATCAAGCCAGTCATGATCCAGTGTGATGCCTCAAGCTGTGCCCTAGGAGGTGTGATTCTCCAGGAGGGTTGACCCGTGGCATGCACATCTCGAACGCTGACAGATGCAGAAAAGCGATATGCACAGATAGAGAAAAAAACTTTGGCTATTATGCACTCATGCAAGAAGTTTCACCATTATGTGTTTGGAAAGGAGGTGTTAGTCAAAAATGATCACAGACCACTACAAGCTATCTTCTCCAAGCTCCTGTTGGTGGCACCAATGTGCCTACAGAGCATGATGCTGAAGTTACAGCACTATGATCTAAAGGTGAAGTATGTGCAAGGAAAACAGATACTGATGGGAGATAGACTGAGTCAGGCAAACCTGCCCACAGCCCAAGAAGACATCAAGATGGCAGCTGTGAATATGATCGATTTCATCACTGTACCACCAAAGAAGTATAGAGAGTTTCAACTGAAAACAGCTGATGAGCTACACAATATCTACCACACTGTCCTGAAAGGATGGCCAGAGAACAAAGAGAATGTAACAGCGAATGTCAGAGAGTTCTGGAAGATCAGAGACAAGCTAACTGTATATGATGGAATCGCTTACAAAGGAATGACAGTGCTTGTGCCACCAAGTATGGTCGAAAATCACGAAATGGCAGCAAATAGACTATATTTTGAATATTTCTAAAAGTTCTTTTTGGGGAATAGTTTAAATGGTTCCCATGCATCTAGGGCATTGTAAGGCAGAGTCTAGAACCATAAATACCACATAACTCTAATATTAAGGCAAATTATGGCTAAAAAGGTGAGGGCATCACGTTATGACACCGGCATAAAATCATGCATAAAATAAAATAAAAAAGAGATAGAATCAAATAGTTTTCACAGTTTTTACTCTCATATATGTAACTTCCCAGCATAAAATGATAGGCCTACATAGCTTTCTTCATATCAAACTCAATTTGTGCTATTTTGGTGTAGTTTAGGCAGTCATGTTACGGCACCCCTTAAACTATAATTACTTTGGTTCTCTTTAATATTAGTAACAGTTCCTTTGTGGTATTAAAGGGCCAATATATACCTATGATATGGCGAAAAATGAAGTCTTTATCTTTATTAGAAAAAGTTATGAGCCACTACATATTTTTTCATCATGTTACGACCCCGCCATGTTACGACCCCGTTACATTATGACCTGCAGTTGGTCACGTGGGGTCAGGAAAAAGGTAAAAGTAGTGTTCATGTGTTGGGTACATATCTACCTATAAAATTGCGAAAGAATGAAGTCTTTATCTTTACTAGAAAAATGTTATGAGGCCCTACATATTTTGGCATCACGCTACGACCCCCATTACGTTATGACCCCTTGTGAATATATAGCCAGGGAAAACAAAAAAAAATGATAGAAATGCATTTTCTTTGGATAAATCCATTTCCCAGGTGTCACCCCAGTAGGCATACCCTGGTAGATATGACTTGATCTGGGGGGGGGGGGGAGGGAGGGGTCGTAACGTGACGTTTTTATTTTCATATTACCCCTATGCTAAAGCTATTCATGGTAGTTAGCGTTCCCAATTTCGCCCACAAGTCTTTTAATACATATATATAGATGATATTTGCAAAAGAAATAAAGGATCCTCTCAGATTAGATTTTTGGGTAGGTGCTGCTACATCGACCATATGAGGTAGGAAATCTTGGATCAAGTCCATGAGAGTCATCAAGGCATCATCAAGTGCAAAGAAAGAGCAAGAGAAACACTTTATTGGCCAGGAATTACCACACAGATTGAAGATCTAGTGTCGGATTGTGTGTTATGCAATGAACACCAAAACCAGCAACCGAAGGAGAGACTGAAACCAGCACCAACACCTGAATTACCTTGGGAACAGATAGGAACTGACATCTTTGACCTCAATGGGAAGAGCTCATCTCTTAACCATAGATTACCTCTCCAAGTTCATTGAAGTGGATAAACAATTGGCACATATTGGGTGACGTTAGCTCTCAGCGCCACTCATTTTCAGATGGTCAGCCCCAGAAAGTTTTACAAATATTACCCATCTAGCAACTCTTGATAACCTATTTGTTGGTCGATTACAGCTATGTTCCTATACAGAACAGTTGGATTTATTGTCATAGGTGTGCTAGGAGTTTCTAAACAATTGGCACTAATTGGGTGACTTTACCTCTCAGAACCTCTCAGAAATGGTATTTGAAATGGTCACCAAAGACGAGTCAAAGGGCTGTCAAAATGGTTTTCTTTCTATCAAGAATTGAAGAACCTTTTTGTTGTCTTTCCAAAGTACCGTCCAAGTATGTAAATAAAAATATTGCAGCGTTCAAGGAATTTTTAGTGGTTGAGGATAGAAAACACTGCAGCTATGGTGCTGCCGCCCTGGTGGCAAAAACGGAAACTCGAGAACAATAGCGAGGCATACAGAGTTAGGCCAGTAGTCTTCCGTTTCCAATCTAGGTCCCCAAATCCGTGGTTAAAGGCATATCATATAATACACACCTTGCGCCATCTGATGATTTTCAAGTATCAGCAAATATCAATTCAAACGGATTCTTTTGACTTTGTCTTTATGAGTTTGACTTGATCCAATAGGCAAATTAAGACAATATACGGTACCGTACATTTGATCGGATTGGATAGAAAGTGTATAGCAAGATATTGGTTTCTTCGATTCTTTCTTATAGGCCGGTGACCATTAGTTGTTAATACTTATATCTATAGTACTCCAATTAAGCTATATCCTGTGAAAGTTTGAAGAAAACAACATGGGTTTTACTGTGTGAAATGCAACTTTAAAAATTTCATCTACATTCTATTATATCATCATGATATGAATCTGCAGATTAAAAAAAACTAGCACGGTTACCCTTATTTTTTAAGTTAGGTATGTGTTCTACATCACCTTGATATATCATATCCAACTTTCCAAACCAGCTGAAAATAGGAGAGCTCCAAGGCAGTTGTATAATCATTACACAACTGCCTTTAGCGTAGAAACAAATTTTCTCCAATCCTCTTCACCATTTTTTCAGCTGGTCTCTTGTGCCTTGAAAAATCAACCGGAGATGCATCAGCTCTAACTTTGGATATCGGTTGTGAGTTCATGGACTTTCTCTAGCCACATGGAACTTGATATCAACTTATTTGGACTGATGACTGAAACGTATTCCCTTAAACGTGACGGTCATCGGAAGCGCGTACATCTAAAAACAAGGATCTTCTCACACGCTTCTGGTGTCACTGTCTCCCCCTGGTGGAAATCTATGTAAGTATTAGTCACCCCTGGTGACATTTGACAAAATTAGTTATAAGCTTACTAAGTTACCAGACGGCATTCATGTGATGAGTGCAGCTCATTGGGATCTGACGAGTTGAATCGTAGAGGGTTTCGTATTGTTTATTACTAGTGTGAAAATTAGCCATTGCTGAGATGATGAAAGACTGATGTTAAACCACTTGAGCAGAGTTCCAATCATCCAAGATAATGTACAAAAGTAGATGCAATGACAAGAATGTGAGAAAATTATGTAGAGTATACGCAGGGATGTCAGCTTCCCCTGGAGAAATTCCCTGAAGTCATTTGTGGCGGCGACCCCATCCCCTCCCTTCTACCAGAACAGTCTCATATATTCAATTGATGTTTTACCAAATATCTGCATGGGAGAGTGTAGTTTAGGGATGACATTGAAAAAAGTTAAATTCTCCATATTTTGATTTCTAGTAGCAACATAATATTTTTTTAATTATTATTTGTGCCTTTAGACTGCAAAGGCTTCAGCTTTCACCGGTATGAGTGCCCTCACAATTTTCCGGTACACTCATATAACTCATTTTGTAGCACTTCTAATAACAAATTGATCTAATAGGTAAAATTGTCCAAGAACAGGTTGAAAATTGCATTAATAGTCCAGTATAATACTAATTATCAACAAACAAGTTTCGATTTATACCTTGACCATGCCAAAATGTTATAATCTACATTATATGATTCACCTACCCATGGACAGAGTTGTATGTCCATGACCTTACCTAACCTTAATGTTTCTTGTTTAGGTGATTTTGCTTCCTTTTCTTGTGCAGCTTGTCATGGGAGTTTTTCACCCTTTTATTTTATTCCCTGCATGAACTTAAAGACTTAGAAGTCTAGAAGAGGGGAGCAGTCAGGTAGCACGCCTGTGGTTGCATTGACCTCATTACTGCCCACCCACTCAATCCCAGGGAAAACAATGATGTGTGTGGTGAACTTACACTCCCCCGCCACATTCTAAGTTCTAATACGATTGGAGAGTTTCAGGAGAGTTCAGGATGTCATGTGACTTCCATCTTGTATCCTCTCAGTCTCACACAGGAATAAACATCTCCAGCATAATCTACAAACATCTGCCAGTCTTATGAGTACAGTACAATATCACTCTACAGGCAGTGTGCCTTCAGGGAGACCCGCCGACTCTGCAAGGCCCTTGGGCCCACAGGCTACCACTGCTGGGCGACTGTCACAGGGTGCCAAGTGTGTGCCTCCTGCTGCCGGGTACCGGCTAGCGGCCGCCTAACCACCACAGATCAGTGCAAATGTTTTAAGTATGTAGAGGTAAGGAAAATCCCTGAAATCCTGAAATGAACTACCCACTACAAACAATGTGATACTGTGGAGAAATGAAAAAGATTGAAGACATGGATTGATTAAGTACCTAGAACTCCCTTAGTCTTCATTCCATTAATTCAATTCTAAAATATTAGACTGAAGTGGTCTTAATATCTTGTAACCACTTGATTGTATCAGAAAAACTCAATGCGTTCGATTTAAATGAGAAAAAAATGCTTTTAAATAACCAAGACATACAAGAGTACATCAGTTGGGAGTCTTCAGCGCTTGGATAATTGCAAATCTAAATGAAAACTTTGTCTCGGAAAAGGTTTAACAACTAATCTTCTCAACAAATTTTTGTAAAAAGCCCATTGATTGGCTAACAAGTGAAAATTCAAAATACAAGTACTTCAGCACCCTGACGTCGTAGAACACTACATTTAGTCTTTCAATAATGACAACAAATTTGTTTCCTCTTTTTCTGGCTTTATTTTACACTTATGTTACAAGTGGATGTGATAGTTTAGGCGCGGGCAGCCATCCATGCCTTGAGGGGGCCGTGCTCTGGTTTGTACTGTACGCCGACACCGTCGTTCACAAGGTATCCCTTGGCCTTCATGCTCTCGTACTCCTCCTTCGTCCACTTGGTGAAACCCCATTTGTTGGACACGAAGATCTGCAGGAACAAAAGAGAAATACATTAATAATAAAATCCAGCTCATTGATATCAACATTTCCCTACGATGTCTATACACAAATGTTAACGTTTGGGGGCAGGTGATTTTGGGAGTCTGAAGTGAATTTTGAAATAGTTAATTGCCAGTGGCTCTTATCTAGCATTGAAGGGGATGATGTTCTTAGGAGTCTAGGGCACTAGGATATGCCCTGGGATAATAGGGGATTGACATATAGCAATGACGGCTTGAAATGTTAACTTATTTAGTATTAAGTAATGCATCGTTCATTTGGAGGTATGGACCGCGACGTGATTAGACATGTAGCAGGCTGCTCTCTGAGGGTTCTACTACTGAAGAAATATATTTGTCAGCATTCATGCTGCATATCTCATGAGCACATGTTGGCACAATATTCTCCAGCTGTTAAAGAGGAGAATGTGCAGTTTTGCATTCTCTACCCAGTGAATTATTTGCAGTCGCAGGTGCTACATATATTGATGAGCCTATGCAATACTCTGAGGTAATCTGATTCCATTATATATTTCCAGGAATTCCCCTACTTGAAAATTTGTAGTAGTTGGCCACTTTATTTCTTTGAAACTATCAATAGCAATAAAAAGAAAAAAATCAATAGCAAATAAGCAGCTATTTGGTAATAGTGTTTAGAGCTTTGTTCGGTCTTTTAAAATTTCCTCTTTCACTAATATGATTGTGTTTAGTACAGGTTGTTGCAAACGGCTCTATGTAGCTTCTACAGTTTAAGAAGTACATCTATTTGTCAGCTTTTCATCTTGCATTGTTTGATGTCACGAGTTGGAAATTAATTCCACACGTTTATTAACAAACATGCTAATATATTTTGGCTTACACTCTACACTTGCAGACTAAATGTATGATCTCTTTCATACCATGGAAAAGATGAAACTCCATCTCCAGATTTAATATGAAATTCAGCTTATTAGAATTTCTAACATTTTATTTTCGTAAATATCTGAAGAACCAGTGGCGATATATTGAGGGAAAGTTTGGTTAACAGGCATATTCAAGACTGTTAATTTAATTACTATTAAAATCTACCAGTAGCAAATAAACAGCAATATGGAGGTAGCATTCAAAGATTTGCTTGTAATTTAAAATTCTCCCCTTCTTCATTAATACTCGTGTTTATAGGACAGATTGTTGCAAACGGCTCTATGTAGCTTCTACAGTTTCAGAAGTACATCTATTTGTCAGCTTTTCATCTTGCATTGTTTGATGTTACGAGTTGGAAATTGATTCCACACGTTTAATAACAAACATGCTAATAGATTCTGGCTTACACTTCACCCATGCAGACTGAATATACTATCCCTTGATACAATCAAAATGGGAAAATGAGATTCTGATTTTAGGTGAAATTCAACTTATTAGAATTTTCAACATTTAGTTTATATATATATTTTAAGTACCAGTGGCGATATACTGATGGGAAGTTGGTTTAACAGGAATATTCAAGACTCATGGGTTATCTGCCATTAAAAGCTTTAAATAGCAAATAAACAATAGCAAATAAACAACAGCAATATGGGATCATCCTATCGTTATTCTTCTTGCCTTCACTAATATGATTGTTTATGGGACATGATGTTGCAAACGGCTCTATGTAGCTTCTATAGTTTAAGAAGTACATCTATTTGTCAGCTTTTCATCTTGCATTGTTTGATGTTACGAGTTGGAAATTAATTCCACACGTTTAATAACAAACATGCTAAGAGATTCTGGCTTACACTTCACCCATGCAGACTGAATATACTATCCCTTGATACCATCAAAATGGGAAAATGAGATCTCTGATTTTAGGTGAAATTCAACTAATTAGAATTTCCAACATTTAGTTTATATATACATTTTAAGTACCAGTGGCGATATACTGATGGGAAGTTGGTTTAACAGGAATATTCAAGACTCAGGGGTTATCTGCCATTTAAAGCTTTAAATAGCAAATAAACAGCAATATGGGATCATCCTATAGTTATTCTTCTTGCCTTCACTAATATGATTGTTTATGGGACATGATGTTGCAAACGGCTCTATGTAGCTTCTATAGTTTAAGAAGTACATCTATTTGTCAGCTTTTCATCTTGCATTGTTTGATGTTACGAGTTGGAAATTGATTCCACACGTTTAATAACAACATGCTAAGAGATTCTGGCTTACACTTCACCCGTGCAGACTGAATATACTATCCCTTGATACAATCAAAATGGGAAAATGAGATTCTGATTTTAGGTGAAATTCAACTTATTAGAATTTCCAACATTTAGTTTATATATATTTTTTAAGTACCAGTGGCGATATACTGATGAGAAGTTGGTTTAACAGGCATATTCAAGACCCAGGGGTTATCTGCCATTAAAAGCTTTAAATAGCAAATAAACAGCAATATGGGATCATCCTATCGTTATTCTTCTTGCCTTCACTAATATGATTGTTTATGGGACATGATGTTGCAAACGGCTCTATGTAGCTTCTATAGTTTAAGAAGTACATCTATTTGTCAGCTTTTCATCTTGCATTGTTTGGTGTAACGAACTGGAAATAAATTCCAGCCGTTTAATAACAAACATGCTAGTAGATTTTGGCTTATACCTCACCCTTGGCAGTTAAATGTAGTTTCTTATCCATCGTATACAAAGACGCCATTGACAATGTATGGAGACAACTGTAATATACAGATTAAAATCTGTGGTATACAGCCCCAAAGCCATGGTATAGGGGAAAATGGTTCCTTTGATCTATAAAAAATAGTCCCTATGTTCATACCCTTTGTTTAGCAATTAATGGGTTTAATTAATTTGAAAATATGGATAGTAAATGCAACAAACGATGGTTATGTGAATAAACAGCTCTGTAAAACAGGTTGTCGTAATACACTCGCCAGCGCTCGTATATTAGTATGCGTCAACCCTCGTGGTTCACGGCCGCCTGTCCACAAAATCATCGAATATCGTCTATTTAATAAAAAACTGATTAAATGCATATCCTACAATTCAGTAGTGCCGCACTAGATTTTGCGAGTTTGCAAAAAATATCCTTGCTGAAATGCAACTTTTTTTAAATTGCAATATCGATCTCTAGACCAAAAACTAGCAAGTGATCCTAATTTTTAATGTTAGGTAAGCGTTCTAAAAAAGATCTTTAGAGGTCATATTCAACTTCTTGTGAGATATGTATGACTAGACACCAAATTCAAAGTAGTTGATTCATTTCTATGGCAAATGCGACGACTGAATCGCTTAATCAAGATTTTCCCATTACTTTCAGCCTCAACACATAATACTGTTGTGCACAGCATTTTGTACATCTGTTAGGTTTCTTAAGACTTTAAGGTCCGTCGTCAACAGTATTTACGCCTGATATAGTGGACGTACCTTTTGCCTGCCGGAGTACTTGAACTTGGCTCTCCTGAGAGCCTCGATCACGTCATCGACGCTCCCTTCACGGGCACGGACGGACATGATGGGCTGTCCGATGTGTACACGCGCCACAGTACCCTGTGGCTTTCCAAAGGCTCCACGCATCCCAGTCTGCAGCCTGCAGAAAAAAACGTGAGGTCAGTTAGTGTCACAAGAAAAAATAATAGGCAAGACGTCCAATTTATAAATTAGTTAAAACAAAAATAGGTGCGGTAAGAAATCGTAAGCAAACTTTGTAACTAAAAAATACATTTACATGTGGTACGTTTACTAGATAAGTGCTGCGGGTTTTTTGTATGAAAAATGTTAAGTTGGATTCTTTAATTTTGCTATGACCAAGATATGGAAAAGAGGCAGTGGATCACTTACCGATCAGCGCCGGCACATGACAACATTTTGTTGATGCGGATGACATGGAAGGGGTGGGGTCTCATTCGTAAGTGGAATGCATCCTTGCCACAGGTCTTGACGAGGTACTTGTTGGCGCAGATGCGACCTGCCTCTAGGGCTTCTGAAGACAGCTGCTCGTACTCATCAGAGACGAGATGGACGCACAGAGGGAAATCTTCTACACGGGCCTTCTTCCTGCCCAAGTCAAAGATGCGGATCTTGGGGTCTGGTACACCCCTGCAGAACCGCGACTTGGGGTAGGGTTTGTTTTTACAATAGCGGTAGCTGAAACGAAACGTATTGGACATTTTCAAAAAATTCCTAGTTGTACATCTCGGAAAGCTCATCAAAACAATGGTCTGGAGGAATTCTGTATACAGGACTCGTGTATGTGTCTGGGAAATTACAAATAAATATAGGGGTTTGGGGACCGCCTAGTCACTAAAAATGGTCCAGAAATATTGCCCCAGGTGGGCCTTGACCCCTGCATTTCGAGCAAGGGCGAAGCCCCTGGAACCTTTTGTATTTCAAGCTATTCTAGGTTAACGTTTCATCATTGACAGACATGGTTGGCAGCTAATATGGCCAGAATTGCGTTAATATCGCTCATAAACTTTCAGTTCTTTTTCCCTGTCGATTGATGAAGTTAAGACAGTAACCACTTAATGCTGGAAAATCGAATACATTAATGGAAAGACTTGTCACTACCTGATTAAGTGTAAAGTGAAAAGTTGGCCAGCATGTCGAGCTCGGCGTGGGATCAGTTATCTGATGGAAATTACTGGCTCCGGAATATAGTTAGAATAGCAGATAGCTTCTTAGGCCCTTAAGAAAAATATGAAGTTTCCATGCCTGACCACTATAATGTCTAGTTTTCTGTAGCATTATAGAGAACCCCGTTCGCTAAGATATCAAAATTTACCGTTTTACAGCTTAAAGTTAAAGCTGCATGTGACTCGATCACCAATTATTCGAAGCACACCAATGGACCCCTTACTAGACCATCTAGCTGGTGTACCCAAATACCCTGCTTGTGATTTTTAACTTGGGTGTTCATTTTACAAACTACTATTGTCAAAGAAGTATCTCACTCTATTAATGACGATACAATTCTGAAGCACAAAGTCCCTTAGCCAATATAACCAGTCGCATCAACAGGGCTAATCAACTCTAAATGCTGTGTACATAACATGATCGCCACTTTTTCCTCGTGTGGACATGTATAATCCTGTTTAAATTCGGGACACACTAGATCTAATACTACTAGATCTTCTAGAGAACGTTACTTTTTAGCGAACGGTCGAGAATCCACATCCATGCACAGCCGAAACCACACAGCCCACTTCCAGCAGGTGACAGATGAACATCAAATACAGACATACCATTGCTCTTTACATCTATATGGCAATCAGATATCATCCCACATTACGGATGCTAACTCTAAAAGTTATCCACACCCATGTCTGCATTCTCTATTATTTCGGAAGTTCCTACTGATGTCTGATGGTGTTGGCTAGCGACTTTGAGAGCTGGCTGTCACTGCGTTTCACTGTCAGTGAGAACGTCACTCGTATACATTTGTTGTTGACTAGAGTTTATCAATAGAAAGGCATAACAAGGGGCTATATTTCACCAAAGTGATGTTGACAGTTTCCTTGGGGTTCTGTGAAAACTGGTGGCAAGGGTCCGATTGTTCATAAATGTGAAATCTACGCAATATGAACGTCAATATGACGGACCAAACTTTAGATGTCAACAGAAGAAGTCATGCTTCTACTTACCACCGAGCCGGTCGCCGCCCCATGTTTATAACTGAAAAACAATCAAACCTTCGGTTAAAATCGTTTTAAAAGATTCACAAGTTGTAGAACATATATTATTCTATATGAATACAGCTGCTATTTATACGGATACCTTTTGTAAAGTCACGATGACAAGCGATTATTATTGCACAATTTCAGAGAAGGGACCCAATCATGGCGCTTACCTTGTGGGAAAAGACAGAGAAACGGAACCGGAACCAGAAGCTGACCCTGAAGTGGGCTGAGGTTTGGGGTCACGATGTCAAGGCCGTTTGTATGGTCCTCAATGGGTGGATCTTGCAAATTATGTCGTCGGCAGAGTTATAAATGAATCGTATACCAGGAAATATCGTTTAATAAAACAAGTGACAAGATGAGCGGTAAGTTCAGTATGTTTAGTTCTGTTCTCTTTGATTCGTAAGACAAAAAAAAGCTACAGATAATTTTGTCAAACCATAAAACTTGGTTTCGATTCGACGTTTGTAATGTATTGTTTGCCTCACGCCTTCATCGGTTTGTTATTGTTTTAAAATTCTCGGTATACAATATATAAGCTACTCATATTGATAAATGTAAAACAAGATATATGCTGAAGTAAAGGAGACATGGGTTTTCTGTTTGGCGTGTGCATTACCTGTTCCCATACAATTGGCTTAATGTTTTCATTGATGCTTAAAAGCCCTTTAAAAGTGCACAAGACCAAACCTAAGGGACGTTCATTATTTATGGCAGTGGGGGCGAGCTAAGCCTAATGAAGTAGGGGGAGGGGGGCAGTTCATAGGACGCTCTTTGCCTGGTGGGGGGGGGGGGGGGGGTCATTTTGGGATATTTGCGGGGGGGGGGCGTTTCAATTCGTAGTAAATCTCGTAGGGTGGGGGGGGGGGGTCAATTTCAAAGATTCACGTTTTTGTAGTTCAAAACATATAAAACTGTGTATTTCTGTTAAATAGATTTTGTTTAAATCTATACACATTTATGGTTGGTAGTGTCTGATCGCTTCTAGTAGAATTGAGAAATAGACAAATATGTAGTGCGGCAGTGGTGGCAGAGGAGGTACTGTAAGTGTAACACCTGGCAGTGCTATGGATGTGGAATAGAGGCCCATCTAGTCCGAGAGGCTCTGACTGTGAAGCGGTGCACACAGTCAGAGAGCAGTCCCATAGAGCCCTAGGCTAACTGGCCGACCAAAATTGTACATCCAGCTCAGCAGCCGTTTTCCTTATAGATATAGGTTGAATCTTTCTGATTTTGTGGTAGACAGTTTCCTGAGGCAAAATGCAGTAAAATGACAGTAATTTCCTAACTTTGTATTAGTTCTAACTAATAGAACAGCCAGTGTTTGTAAAATCTATGTCCAGGCAATTCTGCAGGCGCCAAAAATAACAAAAAACAGTTTCAAAAGTGCAGGAAATCATATGCAGGGGATTGCCAGCTTATCAAATATGGCCGATATGAGTTGGAATTCATGAAATGTGGTTAAATAAGTTGTAGAAAAAGGCTCCCAAAAGTAACACAAAGGAACAGAACAGAAGTTTTATCATCAAAAAGGAATTATTATGCATTTCTGAAGGTAAGGGAGCATATACATGACATTGACAGGATTACTCAGAACCAAGGAAGTGATTTTCTGTACTATGGGAATAAGTGGATGTGCTCTCTGACTGTCCGCTAGGCAGTCAAGGTTTCTCAGACTAGGGACCATCATACTTTGTACTTGTCCATGAGGCTCCGACTGTCAAGCAGTGCACACAGTCAGAGAGCAGTCCCATAGAGTTCTAGGTTAACAGGTCGACCAGATTGGTCAATCTCAGCTCAGCAGCTGTATTCCTTATAAATATAAGGTGGATCTCTCTGATTTTGTGGTAGACAGTTTCCTGAGGAAAAATGCAGTAAATTGACAGTAATGTCCTACCTATGCATAAGTTCTAACTAATAGAACAGCCAGTGTTTGTAAAATCCATGTCAATGCATTCTGCAGGTGCCAAAATTAACAAAATAGCAGTTTCACGTGTGCAAAGAGTGGGATTTCCAGGAACCAGTTTATCAAATATAGCCGACAAGAGTTAGAAGTGGTGAAATGTGGTAAAATGAGTTGTACAATAAGGCCCCCAAAAGTAACACAAAGGAACAAAACAGGAGCTTTATCACCAAAAAGGAATTATTATACATCTCTGAAAGTAAGGGAGTGTAAACATGCACTGACAGTGACAGGATTACAGAGAACTGATATTTTGTACTATGGGAATAAGCGGTTGTGCTCTCTGACTGTCCGCTAGGCAGTCAATGTTTCTTGGACTAACTTTGTACACACTTCATGGACCCAAGTTGAACAAATTGGCATTGAACTACTCAAACATACAAACACACAAACTGCCAGACCTCTTCACAAATGCTATACAGGCCACATACAGGCCCCACACACCAATTTGGTCTATAGATGCCTTGAGCCTAGGACGATTTGAGCCCTTTCTGTGGAGCCTTGATCCCACCCTTTCAACACCCTGAGCGTCATTGTATAAAATCTTTCAAGAAGGGGGTAGCGGCGGCGTCATAGGCAAGGGTGGAGGGTGGCGTCAGCACTGGGCAATCGGTAGCATAGAGTCGCTTGTTTAAGTGTATTCCTCTCCCCCACCCGACTCGTCACAATAGGGGCGTACACTGGATTTCCTTTCGGGAGTTGGAGGGGTGGCACACTTGAAAGAATAAGGGGTGTGTGACAAACCTGGATCTATCTGGGAATATTTCTAGGGGTCCAGCAACAAACCTCCTCACTTTGCTTTTTATAGTTATACAAGCTGTACCAAGTACTTAGTTTTAGTGAGGAGAAGTAAGCATCTGGGAGCAAATGCTCTATCCATTTAACGCCAAGGAATGAGCACGTACCAACAGGACACTTTCTTCTATATGCAAAATTAACAGAGTTAAGTTCAAAATTTAAAAAAAAAAAAAGGAAAAAAAGTGGTGTTAATGATGTAATTTCAGGGAGGGGAGATCACAAACCAGACGCTATCTCAGAATATTACTAGGGGTGTAACCCCCCCCCCCCCTTAAAGCTTGTACCATCTTTGAAGGATGCAAGTGCGTCTGGGGGCGTTGCTCCTGATACTCAGTGGTTTTCTGAGTTCCAGAAAAAATCCAGAAAATTATGCAAAAATAGGTGGAGGCTTAAGTTCTCCACAGGATGGGCTCAATGTGTCCGGCGAGAGGGATCAAGTAGTCCACGAAGTAGGCTTAAGGCGTCCACGTTTTCACGCTGACAGTGGGCTCAAACAGTGAAAGCCTCAATGCGTCCAATTCCCCACCAATTTTGCCTAGTTGGTGGAACACATCTTTCCCCAATAGATTATCTGATCCACACCCTGGTTTTGAGTTTCAGTGCCCATCGTTCTGTTTTCAGTGCATATCGTCTGCCAGTGCAAATCGTATGCTACCCGCCTCATCATTATTCTATTTTGGGCAGTTGGACAATCTGCGTGTTTGGGTCTCATGACCATCATTGGCAGCATACTCAGTGATAGCGGTTTTTTTTTTATAGCTTATATAGGTACTGTGGACCGATTTGAATGGGCATTTGGTAATCGCTGCCTGATAACATTATACGTTGTAGGCCTATAATATAGAGATCTTATAGTTGTCTAGTATTTATACGGTAGTCTTTAACTGAACAGAGTCCACCAAGTCTATAACTCTTAATATCAGTATGGCATGTACATATGTGCAGTAAGTAAATTATAACCTTGATATGCTACACGACCGTGTGTGTATGTTTGGGGTTTTTTTCTGGTGAAATTCTTCCGTGAGTAGGACTGGGTGGATGCATAGTCTGATATTACATAGTTTTATCTATGAAGGCCTACTTCTTATAATCATATCAGTATCTACCATTCGTTTAACTCTGGACTATGATCATTAATTTGAATTGAGGCCATCGGTCTCATTATGAATGCATACAAGGAGTTGCACTTGATCAAGCCTGTGGTTGTAAACTTTCATTGTAATTAAAAAACGACAGCAGGTGAAATAATTCACAATATGTAACCTTTCTCTGACAGGCCCAGAAAATGTGGAATGGAAAGGGAGGGATAGAATTTTGTGACTGACGCCATTCGAAGTTAAACTGGATATTGAAATGGCAACTGGCCCTTTCATAATTTGATGAAAATAGCGGTCGTGTTATAGGGACTATTGACTGTCGACATAACAGAGCTTAGGAAAAGCTGATGGTTCATATCAATGTGTTTTTTGTCATATGTTTACCTCTTCCATGGAACGTTATATTTGCCATAATTTTCTTTTTATTTGATAAACGGGCATAAATCTCAATCGAAGCAAATGTTAGATAAGATTATATTATGTTTGGAAATTGATTTCTGATGCCTTTTAATGTTTTTCTATTCAATATCAGTAACGGTAGAGCCCGCAACTGAGCGGCAGAATCTGCTGATTCGGCTCCTGGATGCTGTAAAACAGGTAAGGGGACGCTAAGTATTTACGTGTTTTATGTTGGAATTTCGCCAATTGTACCCCACACTCTTCCCATCTATAGAGATGGTTCTAAAAGATTAACGACTCTGGTCTGTTAGTTACATGGAAACAATCCAAAGCTCCATGGGGGTTTCCTATGCTACTGATGTAATTGTTAAACGATCATGACGCATGCTCATGATATTGGTCTGCCTGACCAGGGACTTGATAACAGTATCACTAAGTACATGATATTGTAAATTGATTAAACATGACAACAGGAGTGACTTTAAAATTTAAGCAACTCTTCATTTATAGATATAAGACACAGTGAATAGCCTAGTGAAGTAGGGCAAATGTATCTCTTAGAGATGTCAGTTTTCCACTTTTCCATGAAAATCCACTTATTCATATTCGGTATATATGTAATCTTTTCCTTTCTGTCAAACAAAGATGATATTGATTTAGCTTTATTGACGCCAATAGAACAGTGGTTTGAACCTCCCCCACAGACCCTCAGCCCCATGTTATGGCGGGCATGGACATATTATCCAAGTTTTCCCGATCTCTTTGAGGCAGAAAATCCACATGAAAATATTTCCACTTTTTTCCCTGACCCCAACTGACATCCCTGATTCCTCTTCTATGTATTTGAATAGTTTGAATTGAATTAATCTCTTAATTGAATTTTAAGACGGCAAAAAAAGCCCTGAATAAAGCCGATACTGCCTTGATAATTGGTAATATGAGACGTGGCGGAATACACTTCTACATACAACCGAGAAAATTGATAATAATTTTTTATTAGAATTTTGAAGAAAGCATTTGTTTCCTAATTGAGGATAAATATGGTACATTATGACAATAGACAGCACCTGCTGAGCAATTTCCTGTCTTAGCATTATGGAATATGCATAATATCGTAAAACCAGATGAGTTTTAATCTGGGCTCCCGTATGCGATGACTGGAGTTTGGCATAGTGATATCACGAGGCGGAGCCAAGTGATATCCGGAGCCAAAAGTCCAGGAGTCGCATACAGGAGCCCAGATTAAAACGAATAAGGTTTTGATTTTATCCTACCCCCTGTGAACGATATTTGTATGTGAGGATAATAACAAAAAAACACGATAAAAACTTTCTGAAGTCCTCCATATAGCTCTCCTTGCTGCTCTGAAGGCGCTTGGAACTACTTTCAGCTGCTGATCTCTGATTGGTCCATTTTTTGTACGCTCCTAGGAGCGATTTTTTATCTGTATGCGACATACAGGCGCATACGGAAAGTCAATGTTAAGCCTATGGGATTTTATATTAGGGGTAGGATATTACATCTTAAACCTAGTTATTGAATGATTATATTTGAACTTGTTGTTATGGTCTCTCGTAATTTTGATAGTTTCTCAATATTTGTAGTGTCAAGTGCGGTTTGGAGGCCGGCGAGAGCTGGCCACAGAAGGAGACAGTCGGTGAGTTGGGTATATTTTATTCTGACAGAACTGTCCATGTTCACAATATTCTATCGTAAAACTGGATGAGGTTTAATCTTGGCCACCGTATTCCACGACTGGAGTTTGGCAAAGTGACTTCATGAGGCGAAGCCGAGTGAAGTCCGGAGCCAAAACTTCAGGAGTGGAATGCGGTGGCCAAGATTAAAACGAATCAGGTTTTGATTTTATCCTACCCTATCTCCTCGATTTTGGAATATTATGTGATAACGATGCTGTATGCCACTAGTGGCATATAAAACTCTGTATGCCAGTCAGCGTGGCATACGGAAACCCAATGTTAAGCCTATGGGATTTTATATTAGGGGTAGGATAATATAATATACGATTAGTGACGAGGGGCCTTCACCCCTTAAGGACCTCTTCCACCAGACTGGGCAGTCAACAGCTGTCACCTCTGGACAGAAATCCAGAAACCAGTTTATCAATCATGCCAAAAAGATGTCTGGTAATTTCCACGAAGATTTTAAATCCAATTTTTTCATTTGTCAGACGACAGGGAGGTAATTGTTTTGGTTACATCGATGACTCTTTTGTCATCGCTAAAACAAAAGCTGTCAGTTAAAATGTATTTTCATTTACAAAACATTTTGGTAAACATTACAGTGTTAAAATGAAGCAGTAAGTCAAGTGAATTGTAAAATAAAAATGGTGAAATCAAGTACACCTGATTATCGCATCCAATTTGATTTATCAGCCCACCAGTATATAGATCGATATAAAAATGGTGTTGGTGGTTGGGTTCAGAAATAGACAACGTCACATGACCAGGCGCGGGAAAAAGATATTTTAACGTGTTTGACTCTTTGTCTGAGTACAATGTAGAAAACAGTCAGCAGAATTATAATCAATTTACAATCAATACACAATATCCATCATAAATCGCTTATTGTGCGGTTTATATTACTGATTGCTAATGCTAAGCACAGCTTTGGTGACTTTGCCGTCGGTAACTGACGATATCGCTGTTGTGTAATCGTCGAAGTCGAAGACTTTTATGCCCAACTTTGCAAACTCAAGGTAACCCTTCCTGACGAGCGTGGTGAAGGTGGGCAGGGCTCGTGGCAATGACGCCGGGCTAATCAAGGTCCCCACGATGGTGATGGAGCGACCCATGATCTCACTTGGCCTAAGGGAGATCTCTGCTGTACTAGGAGGAATACCAAAGAGATTGAGCGTGCCACCTCGTCTCAGCCAGCTCGTGGCCTGCTGAATGGCCTTAACGTTTCCAGAGCAGTCAATGACCAGGTCATAGCCTTCATGCTCCATATCCCTCTCATGAAGCTCCAGGGCTAAGACCTCCGGGTTATACACTCTATAGCCCAACCCTAGCCCAGCCACCAAGGTGCGCCGTGTGGGGTTGGTTTCGGTAATGATCACTTCCTCGTATCCCCTCAGGTGGAAGAGGCTGGCCCAGAGTATCCCGATGGCCCCCGCGCCCATGATGAGGACCCGGGCATCTTGTGGCTGGGCCCCGTTCCTCTCCCATCCCCGATACACGCAGCAGAAGGGCTCGCACAACACCCCCGTCTTCAGAGGCACATCCTCTGGCAAAGCCACCACCTGGCGCGATGGAAGCTCCCAGTATTCCCTCCAGCCGCCATCTTTGTTCAGGCCAATGGCCGACTCGAGCGCCCCCTTCAGGCAGTAGAATGTGTCTGCTCGCTGGCAGTAATGGCATTCGCCACAACCCACCTGTGGAGATATTACCACCTTCTGTCCTGGCTGGAGCGTCCATACCCCATCGCCCACCTCAGCCACCGTACCCGATATTTCATGTCCAAGGATCATGTCCTCGCGGCGGTCAAGTTTACCTGCCATGATGCTGAGATCGGAACCGCAGATTCCAGCATAGGTCACTTTGACCACGACGTGCTGGTGGCTGGGCTGCTCCGTTTTGACCATGGATACCATCCGCACGGTCTTGTTGACTGGATCTCGCTTCAGAGCCTTCATAGAGGTGGACTGGGTTGCAGACATATTTTTTCTCTGAAATGAGATGAAAGAAGTAGTTCTTTGTCAGTAGAGTAAAATAATGGTTGCAAGTATATACTTACAACGAGGGGGGACTTTCCAGTGCCCAATGACGACGTGGTAATGAAATATCTAAATTGAAAATCTTAAAGGAGATTGTAATTGTTTATTCTAATTTCCAAAAGTGCACATATACTGTGTGAGATCGGTCTCTATAGAGATATATAGGTCTACAATATCTTCCATCACCCCTTTCGCACAATGGTTTCTCTCAAAATTTCTCTACATTTTCATAGTTATCATTCCCGTCCCAGATCCTACCCTTATGCAAATGAGAAAGATATATACTCCTTTTTTTTATGCCTGGTTGAAGGAATCCTTTCGTTTTCCTCATCTGTAATTATATCAAGTGACTTAGCATCGGACCATGATGAAGGCCATTACCCTTGCCAGAAACTAGTTGGTACACCAGCTATTCAAGAAATAAAGCAAACTGATTTTACTCGAAAGAATTATTAAAATATCGACAATTTTTTAAAACTCGTGCTTGGTTTGTAGTACCATCAAGAGTAGGGAACATATGGAGACCAAACCTGCAAATGATAATTCTAAGTCTTGACTTGAATTAATCAAAGCTGTAATGTTATTCAGACAGATATAGTCAAATTCACACAATGTTTCAGACCTTTTTAGGTCCTTCCTCAGGACAAGTACAAATTGTGAAGGTCAAGTAGAAAATCACTCCTATTTCTGATATGCATCTCCAGCTCCACGAACTGGCGCTCTAATCTAGATTATTTTGCAAGATATATTGATGAACGTTCAGTTTTTTCATATGGTTTTTCATAGTCATAACGCCCCCAACCCCGAAACAAATTATCATTACACATATCTACTTCTTACAATCTCCTTCCAACCATATTGGGACCATCTATTCTACATACAATCAACCCCCTTGATAAACTGACCATCATACTACCTCCTCAAAAATAATGAGTACGTATTGTACCTTGCCACCCCCTCCTCCTGGCACTACAAACAACATATCTGTATCAATTGTGACATTACTGGGTACCCTTCGGACAACAATCCTAAATGTTATGTCCATACATTTGAATAAGGGTTAAGTTAGAAGAGTTAAACACGAAGAGAGCATTGCATACCATTTGACACTGCACGAGGAGGTAACTCGGTCTGGGTCCTGGCTCACAATGAAAGTGTCGTCTTTAGCTGTCTTTCCTTGTCTGGTAACACTGAGGCTAAGGGGTTGTATCCTTGGTGGTATATTATGTATACCATAGCTGTCAGTCAGGTGTCTGTTTGCCGCATCACGTGATGGGAGAGAGGTCATTTGTTCGACATAGGACACATGACCCCAAATTTCTAATATGCATCTATATCAGTCCCCTGACCCAAACTCAAATAACGAGGTACTTGCAGACCGAACGTAGGTTTTTTGTTATGACGAGTCGAGAGAAGGTGAATTTTGATGAAAAAATGACAGTCCTGAAATATCAATATCCCCGATAGGTTATCTGGAGTTTATCATGATAAAACATTAAATGATGCGAGATTAGGAGCTACTATAGAGAAAACCTATGAGAGTTTAGTGTCTGAGCTTGTATCTCATCAAGTTTGAGTCACGTAGTAATTTACAAGGCGAAGCTGTGTGAATTGCGTAGTGAGTCAAATGAGATGGGATCGAGCTCTGACACTAAACTTGAATGGGTTTCTGAATTTATGTCACCCTTAACATTGACTAATGGGCTATCATTTGTGACATATTCCCCAATTTGATATTTTCCTAAATATCTAATGGGCGTTAGATACGAGTTCCCAATGTTAAGTCTATGGAGAAAAAATACCAGGGTTGAGATAAGAGGAACTATCTAATTTAGACGAAAGTAACATATCGATTATTCTCCTACTTCTATTCTACATTGAATTGAATATATCCACGAACGTATTTATTCTCCATCTTCAAGGGTTTCCGATATCCAGTCACTCCACCAGGCATCGTCTACGAAATGATTAAGTTTTTAACATCAGAACCATGTTCATGAATGGGTATCCACCCTTTTGTGATTACAAAAATATTAAATGATATGACAGGTTCATATATGTATATTTGGCTTGATGAAAATTCTTGTAAATATTGCTATTGAATAATAAATGACTACTTTTCCAACTACCACAGATATATATTTATTATATTAAGTGTATTACAATTAAACAGTGTTTGTCTTTTATTTCCCACCTAATACAGAGTCTCCATACTAAACCGATGGAGCCTACAGATCGCTACTGAGTAGAATACCGAAAGCTGTATTCTCTTATAGAAAAAAGGCAGCGAAACCATGTTGGGGACTGAAAACTAGTTATTTTTGACTTGATATACAAAATTGCTCATAACTTAGACTGTAAAAAAGATACAGATTTCCAAGGTATCATGTAAAGAAGAGATTATGGGCTTTATTGTCATATATATTTCGAATTTATTGAGATAATTTATCTGTTTTCGTTTTTGACAAATTTTTCAGAAATCATGTTATAAGTTAGGGAAAATGTTTGACTTCTAGAATATGAGCGAAGATTCTATAGAATTCCATATGGAAGCAAAATCAAAACCCAGTTTGATCAAGCAGACATTTCCTTTACAATCATTTTGATACCTTAACTTTTTTATCCACTTACAGTAGAGGTCAAATGGACTGTTTTATTATGAGAATAGGAAAGTAGCAAAAAGCCCTGTCAAGGCACTGTCATGGTAGGCATAAAATGGAGAAGAAAGGCTTGATTGAAAATGATATCTTTATATTGTAATTTCAGAGAATGTTCTTCCTTTCGTTATTATTTACAAACAAATGCTTACTTAAACTAATTAGATATGCAGCACAAGTCAATCTATAAATTTTTTTTAGGGAAACACTATTTGAATCCGGATCCCACCAAAGTCCCTAATATGTCTTCCTGGCCTATAGGAGAATACAACTGCCACCTGGTGGGCATTATAGGAACTATTTTGTATAAACAATGCACAGCGCTTCCGTCAAATTGCTAATTATTTACAAGATTTTTTCCTAATAATTAGTTGAAAGGTGAGTAATAAATACGACATTACTATGTGTCCGTATTCTCCTTGTAGTTGACACTATGTAATATTATGGTGTCAACTACGCGGAGAATACGGCCACTCAGATCGAAATCATGATAATATTGTGTATGTTCTCACATGTATAGATGTATAAACATCAAATCTTGAAATGGTGGAATATTGTTTGCTTGGTGAATTGACTGAAACTATATGGCTGACCTTCGACTTTTTTTCAGGGTGTCGTGCCTGTGTGCGGCTTGGGAAGCGGCCTTGTCACACGGCATGCGCCACACAAACAAGGCCCTGTCCACTCTCAAGTAAGTCCCACGGAAACATCCTGAATAATAATGGGGAGGTAGCATAGCAACGGTTTGGATCTGACGAGTTTTTGTCATTTCAAGGTAGCATCGGTTGGGGTTAGAAGTGTTCATGCCACGTTTTCTAAATCCTGAATAATTCTTGTTGTTTGATGTTTCACTTGTTGATAAAATCTATAGAAACCTAAACCACTAGAATGTTTATACACCTGATTTGAGTATAGTTTATAGCATTAAAAATGCATTTTTCTCCATCAAAATATTTCCTTCTGTTGGAAATAGTTAGTGATAGGACATGGTCGGACTATGAGCGCTTTTCTTTCATGGTCGTTTAATCAGACTGATAAATGGACAGTTCGATGGACAGCTCGACTGTTAACCTTTATTTTCATGAACTGAAAGTATGGCGGCACGACAAGTCCAAGTATGTCCTACTCAAATGGTGATACTAGTTGTGATTCACAGACACATATTTCTTTTATGATTTATTTATTACCAAATTCTGTAGTACAGTTCTTCCATTTTGTGATTGGTTCTCATCCTCAGAAGTGCTGGAATCATTTAAACATTATGAACTTGGCTTTAACCCATTTATCCATTTTTAATAGATCTGGACTTTTATAACCATAGCTAATCCAAATACGTTGCACCTAGAAGACCACCAATCTAGGGTGATCCCAATAAGGTAATAATGATCACATATCAACAACCTAATATAGTACGTCCAAATATAGTCAGGAAATGGCAGGTGGATCCCAAAAGGAGCCATCATGGTATGGTAACTCCTCCGTCGTCCTAATGGGGGTTTCCCTTGTTGGAAATATCGCATCAGTTTTAATGGCAACAATTTTTCCAACGATGAAGTAGTGTTGATTCTAATGCGCTCTCGTTTTCTGCAGACAAATGACGGAGATTACCGGCCTGTCCAAGGTGGCCTCCAACATCGGTATAATAGAAAATATCCACAACATGGAGACAGAACCAGGTACGGCATTAAATCATCTATATCGCTATAACACCAGTTCTCACGCGAGTACGACTATGTGTCTTCATTAACGTATCTTGTTGTACCGTATTCGCAGTGTGCCACATACATCAGCTTTGTGATTAAACAAGTTTCCCTTTACTCGGCCGTCACAATTACACATGAATTCGGTTTGTTTCTGAAACTCCTTCTGTTCAGTTGCTCATGAAATTCAACCTATAAGCAATTCAAATAGCATATCTTTTTGATGAATGATAAAGTAACTATGCACTTCAGACAGTTGATGAAAGTATTAACCAATATAGCATGAAGGGGAGTAGATTAATGGGGATGATTTAAAGGGTTAAAATCGCAGGTATGGTCACCATGTAACAGATTTAGTGGTGGGAGTTTATTGGAGTGAATGTATTAGCCGGAGGATGTGAACACAGTGGTACATCGTATGGAATCATTGCAGTGTTCTGGCAGTATGTGAAAGAACATCTCAGCAAGCATGAGACTCAGCGATACCTGCTGCTACGTCACGTGACCACAGACGCTGGACGGGGCCGAGCCTGGCTGCGGTCCACGCTCAACGAACACTCCCTGGAGAAGTACATGCACATGGTACTAGAGGACGACGCCATGATTAAGTGAGTCAGGCCTGGACGAGTGCTTTAACTAGAGATCAGATGACGTGGCTATGACGCCTCTAACACAAGCCGATGCTACCTTGAAAAAAAAAATTAACTAGAGATCAGGGATACCAATTTTCAATGTTTCCATCGAAATTCATTTGTTCATTTCCAGAATAAAACAATAAGTCCTAGTGTAATATTGATATACCAACTGCTAAATTATCCAATTCAACTACGGCCAATGATGCCCCACTGAACCTCCCCACTGACCCATGTAAAAACGTGAGCTTTCCCTTGATCCTTTGATTTCCCAGGTAGCCATGGTGATTAATCATCTACTTTGTCCAGGGGACGTTCTCTTTCGTACTACAGTCTAAAATACTGTGTTGATAGTAAATTGGGTAGTGATACCTTTAACTGGTTCTTGTCGCAGGATGTTTTATACAGGAGTCTAATGACATTGTGTTAATGATATATTGTGTGTTGTGATACGTCATGCCTCTTTCATATGACAAGACGGTCTGTGAGGAGAGGGCAGTTTCATCCTGGAGTCTAAAAATAATGTGTTAATGTTAAATGGTGTGTGCTGATAATCCCGTGGCTGGTCCATGTCGCAGGGCGCTCTGTGTAGACACTTTTATGCTGGAGTCTGGTGATATTGTGTTGATTAATGATTAATTGTCTCTTCTGATGCCTCATGCCTGGTTCTTGTGGCAGGACCTTCTATGAGGACAGCGCCTTTCTGCGGGATCAGGAGCGGGCCAGCATGCTGCCCATGATGGCGGCCGGGCTGGGCTCCATTCTCTTCGCCATCAACATCGACAACCCGGATCTGAATGCCATCAAGCCAGCGGCCGGGCTCGACGCTATCCTCAGCTCGACGCCGCCGAGCCGCGGCTTCCCGGCCCGGCCTGAGGAGGAGCCGAGGCCCGTCATCCACTCCGATCTCTCTCCGAAAAGTAAGGCCCTCAGCCTGTGCAGCTGTAGATTTATAGTGTATAATGGTAGGAGACCAACGTGTATGGGAGACGGCGTAACGGCGTCCGAGGAAAATTGTTTTTTGGTGTGAAAAAAAATTATATCAGTTTTTATTTGATGTTAGGATATTTAAGATAATTCCAATATCCTAAACATTCACACTTTGTTATTTCTTCGGGGGAAATTGATATACATATATGAACATTGAATTTCATTCACCTTTACATTACACCATTACACTGATGAAGATCGTAAAATTGTAACTGTCTTCATCTCCTCACTAAGACATAATGTTCTCAACATCTTCCTTCACGGGTCGTCGGATTGGTTAGGATAATTTTAATCCCATGGGTATTTTTCAGATGAGCGACGGAAGGAGAGGAAAAAGAAAAAGAAGATCGCCCACATTGTATCCTTTGACGACGACGATGGCACGAGTTCCTACTGCAGCACGTCCCCGGGGTCGTCCGTGACCAGTCCGCTCGCCAAGTCGTTCAGCGTGGACCTCAGCTCGCTGCCCACTGTCGTGTCCGGGAGCGCGCCGGCCCGCACCACGCATGGCTTCACACAGCACCCAGTCCACCGTGTGAGCACGACGACCATAGCCGAGAATTCCACTGTGATGCCACCCGCGACGAGCAACAGTGGTACGGTCGTCAGTCAGCCAGTGACCGTGTCCGCTACTGTCCCAGCTGACGTCACAAAGGTGACCTCTGCTGGTTCCAATAGTGTTGTGGCTAGAGCATCACGACCCACGGAGACGAGTGCGGGGGAGCTGGCGACCCATCAGCAAGATCAGGTTGAGGTTTGTCACACTGAGTTAACCACTACTCAGAACGGGCATGCGGCTGTGGTTAGTTCGCTGACTGATGGACAGCAGCAGCAGGCCAATAGTCTGAGCCCCACGGAGGACTCCTTAGCAGACAACGAGAAGACTGGCAGCCGGGCCATTAGCGGTAAAGCGGCGATGGGAGAATTACGCTGTCCGTCACTCATGAATGGCTCCGTGGCAGAAATATCCCCGGAGGAGGAAAAGGTCGACCTAGCCAGGGCGGATAAGAGTGAGGACACCGCTGTCCCCTTGTCTCGTGCGGTCACTTCGAGTTCTGACTCTATTGGCTACCCTCCAGCAAAAACGTCGGGTCACATTCAGGGTGATAACTCTGTACAGATACAGACTGGTCACAGTGTTACCAATGGGGAAATGGGTGTGGATAAAGAGGTGTTGCTTGACTGGAACCAGGCTAGGGACAAGGCACCATGTGATAGTGATTTAGCATCAAAACTAATTAAACCGGGTGATATCGGTGAACCTTTACCAAAGAGAATGGACAGCATATCAGAAGGTTATACCAACCTCGTTATGGGCACGAGAGACTCACCAAAGGAGGTCTTGACCAAACCTGTCGTTACTGCCTCATCCACTGTGGCCAATACTGGTGTGAACGACTCTGTTGTGGTTGACTTGCCCCAAGGTGATTCCTGGCCATGCACGAGTGATGCTGCAAAAACAGAAAGCAACGCCAGTTATCATAGCAGTCCAAACCGCTCCCCAGCACACAGAAGTCAGTTGGGGTCACCGTACCGCCAGGCCTCTTCCCCGCGCCCGGAGTCTATCCGGGGGCTGGACATGGCCGACAGGTACAGGCTGCCCCGGTGCGACTCCTCGGACAGTGTACCGGGCAGCATGTCCGACTCGGTGCGCACCACCGACTCCCTACGACAGAGGTTCGGGCGCTGGGACTCGACAGACAGTGCAGATGTCCGGTCCATCACGAGCAACTCGTCATTAGGAGAACCAGGCCCTTCTCCGACCCTACCGCACGCCTCGTTACACCACAGGTATGCTAACGTCAGAACATATACATGTCATGTGTATCCATATAAAACATAGGTCTGGTATTTCATATTTGCCCATTGTATCGAAATATGCATATCAGAAGCAAAGTACCTATGTGGATTTTTATATATATATATATATATATATATATATTTAATTGAAAATGATGTGTTCGATCTAATGACTTGATAAATCCCACGTGCAATATTTTGTGGAAACACATAATTTAGTGTTTCTCGTTCCAGTGGTCACATGGGTGGAGCGGCGTCCTTGACCCCCGTGTCACCTGAAGGGCGCCCCCTGGAGGGTGATTTTATGATGCCCATACCAGCAACTACGGCCAGCTCGGAAGATTCCCGATCATGTACGTATTGTTAAATCGCTCGTTGGGAACATCGTGAGCTGCAGTTATACAGACAAAGAGGCAAACTCAAAATTCAGGAATTACAAATAAAATAACATTACCTATGTCAGTGTGCGTGCTTTGTAAACTTCATTTGATTGCTCTCATCCGTACTTTAAAAATCAAATCATATGATTGGTATATCTTAATGTGTCTAAAGTCAGTAAGGTGTAGTTATGTAAAGGAGTCGTCGTTTTCAACCTAAATGCTTCCAGTAAACTCATTTGAGGACGATCTGTTTTTATTCTAGATGATTCAATTGAAGTACCAAGTTATACTGAGGACACGGAGAATGCAGCCTACGCTCTGGCTGTAACTCAACAGGGGCTACTGGCCAGGTATGAGCACTCTGATTAAACTAAGTTTTAAATATACATAGGTGAATATCAGATGGCGGGAGTAAGAAAGAATTTGATAAGTGTTTAGTCTGTGTCCTCATTCGCCATCGAGTTTGGAGTACTCAGAGATATGAACGAAACGATAGCCGAGTGAATGTTCTTAAGCGCTTCAAACGAGATGGCTATCGTCGACACAGATGAAACACGAACATGTTTCTTATTTCATCTTAGTCTGGATATATTTATCTGTTTACCACCCTTCGGGTATGAGTTACCGTACTCGTATGCCTGTTGAGTACGAGTTTCTAATGCTAAGCCTGTGGACGTTTATACCAGGCTGAGATAAAGCATCATCCTACATAGGGTTACTGAGCTGAACTGCGAACTATAAGTTTATGTCTTGCTGTTGAGTTTCGCTGGCTGCTTGATATCGCCGTGATAAAACCCTGAGTTTTACTGTCTCGTAAACTCATAAATGTCATAACTATTCTTTGAACTAAGATATTTATTTGGATGATTTTGTTGAAGTTTACTGGTGTATACCAACAACCTAACTTTTATAGGTGCACGCTATGAACATGTAGATGACATTTATACTCTACAGTTTAGAACAGCAATCTGAGTAAGTTTTTCCAATTACTTTTGAGAAAATGCAGTGTTATATGCTGAGAACTTTCCTTGTAGCTCTGACCTTCAAAAACTTGGCGCCACATCTCCCGAAGCTGTATCTAGTGAATCCCTCTCTCCAGGTGAGACTTATACTGAACCATAATACAATTTGTTCTCTGGATGATGTCTCATGAATCTTAAACCTTTATTTTCGAGCCATCTTTACATTTTAGCCGATTAAGCATACGATAAGCATCCAAACTAAATAGTTCATGGGTTTCATGTGCGTAGTATCAATGCAAAGACACCCTAAAGATAAAATCTAAAAAAATTTCCGGCTTATTACAGAGGTGTCATAGCCACGTCTTACTAATTTCTAAAGATAAAATCTAGAAATCAGAAGTTATAAGCATCCTTCTGAAATGTTTTACCTTGCCAGATGTACTTCTCTATTAACAAGGTAACCAAAAAAATATATATATAAGAACAAAATCAAAACAAGACAAGGCAATGTCCTTCTCCCTCAGCGATGCTACCTTGAATGACTGTTGATAGAACTGGCCCTACCTAGTGTAACCATAGTTTAAAAAAAATATATACATATGTATATATACATAAAGAAAGTAGCATTCTCTCAGACGTCATGATCTACTTTGATTGTTGAACTCCTTCTGTGTGTATTCTGTCTGCATTGTGTGTGACGTTGACCTCTGACCTTGGCGTGTGGCAGACGAGCTGAAGCAGGCGCTGATCGCCATGATGCTGCAGAAGGACGAGACGGAGGCTCTGCGGCGGGCACTGGAGACGGCCCTGGAGGTGGAGCGCGAGGTGAACACGGCTCTGCGGGCCGAGGTGGACGGGCTCAAACAGTGCGCCACGCAGATGGAGGAGCGAGACACGGAGAAGATCAAGGCCTTATCCAAGTGAGTGATCAGTCTACATGGCGGACTCATTCTAAAAAAAAACCTAAAAAAAAAAAAACATTCTATTATTCTGACGTGCATTAAGCACCTACTCCTTATATGATTTTTCTTTATCAGCTTGCCATAGAGGTGTTATTGCCACTTTTCACTAATTTGTTCTTTATATGAAGACAGAGTTAGGGTGGATGAATGAAATCCTGTTCGCGTTGTTTTGTGTGTATTTAGAAGTACCTCGTTCTACGTACTCGGTGAACGGATATATGATAAATACCTTTCCACCATGCTTTCATCATGGAATCTACCAAGTAAGATAATAATATTTCATATACATGTATTACACTTGATTATGTCTTTTGCAGTTTAGCTTCACAAAATTGTAAACATTTGTTTTACCCTCGTGAATAACTCTTTTTCTAAGATGCACTAAAAGGATATTTAAAAAAATCATAGCCAAAGAACCTAATTGTTTGATCACGTTACTTCTACTCAGGGAAAACGAACTGCTCAAACACCAGCTCAGGAAATATGTTAATGCTGTCCAGTTGTTGCGAACTCAAGGGGCCAAGGCAGAAGGTAAGATTCTTAAGGCCATGTATTCAAATTGATTATGTTATTAGATATTTGTTGATTACCTCTCTGATAAATATTTCATTTCTTAAAACAAACTAGAACATTTTCTTATTGGAGTGGGGAGTAAATGGCATCTTGAAGTGTAACTTAATATACAGGATGTGCAATATCTACGGATACATCACTTCAGAATGATTTGATAATCACCATGATTTCCTATGGTATATTTACTACTTGGACATTAGATGTTACGTAGGACAATGTCGTCAGGCTCCTAGTTGGGTTTCAGTATGAGGAATTCCATAATGAGAGGACATTTATCTTGCAGATATCCCTGGTATTCATCTGGAGGACGTGCAGCCCGATATGCCCCCACCCCGACCACACATAGACTACAGTCACGAGGCATCTGAGTACGAGAAAAAACTCATCCAGGTAGCATTGATTCCCGCTATAGTGTGTATTTTTAACGCGAGACTATGAAGACAATCACGATGGCCTAATGATGTTAAATCTCAGATAATGTACCTCCCTTTACCTCCGATAGTGGAAGAAATTTAAGGAAAATTGAGAAATATATACATGTACTAGAAAAAAGACATGGGTAAACATTCTTCGACAATAAATTGTCGACAAAAGTCCCGTTGTATTTCATGTCCCTGGAGTCGTGTAGTAAATGGTGACTGTGTCTATCCTCAGGTGGCGGAGATGCATGGTGAATTGATGGAGTTTAACGAGGTACTACATCGTCAGCTCAGCATCAAGGAGGCGACCATCCAGCGACTTAAACAGGAACTCACAGATCTCAGGGGACCTGTAAGTACACAGTGTCTCCCTGATAGCCTGGGATTCTTTAATTAATATTTCATTATGAAACTTCCCCTACAGAAAACGGTTATCTTCTTGATATGCGGCCTCTGTACAAAATCTGTAAATTCGATTTGAACCGTAATTCATAGATAAGGATTAGATTTACATACAACTTCATAAATGATTGAAATTCTGTAAGATGCTCATCAGGAGTACAACCTCGGTGGCCAATTGGTAGGGGTGATTGCCTCAAGCATGGGACGTTGTGGGTTCAAACCCTGGTCGAGTCATACCAAAGACTTACACAGAAATGGTACCCACTGCTCATTTGGCTTAACACCTGCCACTAGAATAAGGAGTAGGGGGCTAGGGCCTGAGTGGAAGAACGGCTATATCGCCAAATTCGGTGATTACCCACACAATATTTCCTAAACCCTTTAAGGATGAGTGTCTGTGGCTGAGCTACCTCTATAGGGACGTCGGCGAGTGTCAGTGTATACTCCTAAAGGATGAACACATTAATGGCTAAAGCCATGATTCAGTTGTTTTATCATGTTATATGATTCGTAATCCATAGGATTTTACATGATTTTGCTAGTAATATGAAATATGATGTTATATCTATATTCTCTGAAAATTCCATGTTTATCTATTAATTATTTTCTTCTCAAAATCAATATATCAAATATCAGGGAAATGCTGCCTTGAGGCATCATTCGGCTAGAATCAGATGATGCCTCAAGGCATCATTCGGCCTGGGCCGGTTGATGCCTTATTTATCCCTTCAAGGGTTAATAAAAATTGCTTTAAAAAAGAAATGAATAAGTACAATATACATCTCAATGGGCATAGCGAGTTGATGACATAGAGATAGCTGACCGGAGATTCACATGAAGAAATATTGGCTTCAATATTATTTCACAGTGAATTATCAAGTAATTTACCCTCCCGGCATCCAAATCATTGTTTACTATATTCAAATATTGATATCAATATAAACTGGAGTCTTCTTTTGTCCAATCAAGTTCAGTTAAGGGACTTCGAGAGTTACTCGATTTTTGATAGATTACCTAATATTTCTTCCTTGATAATGTGCTCTTTGTAAGTATGATTTTCTTACCATGTTAGTTCACATAATGTTTGACATAGATTGCTATCATTGTCATGTCGTACCGTACCATGATTAGGACACAGTATGGTCATTGTAACAAAGCTATTCCTACATTGGAATTTATCTTTGATGCATTTGTTTCATTTGACAGTTACCAGAAGATTTCCAGATGTCAGATGACAGTGTTAGTGTCACGTCAGACATTGACTTGTAAGTGGTGTTATTTTCATTTCTTTTAATGTTACAGCTATACGAAATAACGCCTGTCTTGTTAAGTCTTGGTTAAACCCTTAAACATTGCCCAAGGTTAACTCTATTTTAGTGCACGAAAATCATACATTTTACCACTAAAAATATCATACTTTTAGAATCAGGGATGACAGTTTTCCACTTTTCCATGGAAATCCACTTTTCATTTTCAGTTTAAAAATTTATTTTTCTTGTATAAAACAAAGATGATGTAAATTGAGCCTCATTCACGCCAATAAACTAGTGGTTGAACCTCCCCACAGACCCTCAGCCCATTCCTTGGCAAGAATCATGTGTTTTCTATGTTTTCTTTGTCTGTCTGAGGTAGTAAATTCCACATGGAAAATATTTCCACTTTTATTCCTTACCCCACTGACATCCCTGTAGAATGTCTGTGATTATGGGGTTTCGCATAATCTAAGGTTGTACCCAATTCAAACTAGTCTTTTAATTTGATCATCATACATGAAGCAGTTTGTCATGACGCCGTTGTTCTTTTCAGAGCTGCATTTAACCGTCCACTAGTCAACATTTGGATCCCGTCTGCGTTTCTGCGCGGCACAGGTTCAGACGCCTTCCACGTCTATCAAGTGAGTGCGGAATGTCCTTAACACTCCTTTATTACAGAGTGATCTCTGAGATTCTGCCATCTTTAGTCTCTTTCATCACCCTTATCGTGTTAAGCATCTGTCTTCTGACGTTATTTGATTCAAGGGAAGTTAAATACCATAAGAAGATATTTTCTCTACTCAGAAGTGACGATAGATCACAGGAGAATGCGTCAGAGTGTTAGTGTTTTATAGGTTGGAGGTAGAGGCGTATCTAGTGTTGGTTTAATCATCAGGCGGCAGTATCGTTATCATATCTTCAGTATAAATGTGTGCGTTAATGCAAGTATTAATATACAGACTGATGAGTTGAAGACAAATTATTTACCATTTAAATTCAAATAAATCTTTGTGAGATCGTTCCCGTTACATATTCCGTTGAAGGTATTGACGGTCTTTTCTCTCTGCACCATCGACTTGGAGGCTTGCTTCTCCCACGCACACTCTACATCTTTTTTGGTTTGTAGGTTTACGTCCGTATCCGTGATGAGGAGTGGAACATATATCGCCGTTATGCTGAGTTCCACGAATTACATTCCAAGCTGAGAAAGAAATACCCAATAGTGAACACCTATGAGTTTCCCCAGAAGAAAACGTTTGGAAATCGGGTTAGTAACATTTCACCTAGATTAAGTAGTTGTATTGTTTAGAAAATGATGGGAAATTGACCGCATACCACTCCTCAATCCGTTGTGTGTTCAGGTAGTTTTTTTTATTGAAGAGGTCATTTCAAGAACATGAACCATTAGTTAAATTCTCTAGTTTAGTGTCCAAGGAGTGCCTACGTTTCAGACTAGTGTAGCCTTCTTCAGGGCATGGACTGTTTTCATTGTTTCGCTTGGAAGAACACTTGAAACGATTGAATGCGAAATAAAAACTCATAAAAGCAATAGCAAATAGGGGATATAATTGACATATTCTATTCAGCATTATCCTTTGTACATCCATGTGTGTGTATACGTATGTATTATAGTTTCCACAGTTATTGCAAATGACACGAAAAGAAAAGAACGAAGCATAGTTAGTGCACGTACTTATACGTAGATTCAACCATCATGTGGTGTAAAACCAGCGAGAAAGGCTGCACCTTGCGTTAGTCCCTATATACCCTCAGGGTCCCCTGGGACGTTAAACAAACAAATCAAAGACACGTAGTTATACAACAATAAGGCAGCCCTGTGTACTGGAAATGTATTGTTGTAACCTATTCTTTGCTATAGTTATAAGACAGAACTGGCTTCTTGATGTGACGTTTTTGCATCCTGTTCACACAGGACCCAAAATTTGTGGAGGAGCGGCGACGGAAGCTGCAAATTTACCTCCGTCAGGTCATCAACCTCTTCCTCCAGACCAACCCGGACTTCGTCGCCAACGTCAGTCGAACGCGGCTCCTGCAAGTAGCGCCCTTCTTCGGGTAAGGAGTGACTTATTTTAAAACCATATGTCAGGCCAGGACTAGTGACAATAAGTATATCACTGTGGATCGGTCTAGTAAATTCAGTATAACCAATAGGAATGATATGACCAACAAAAGCCTCTATGACTTTACTGAATATATATATTTGTACCTCAATACCATAACCATGTTCTCCGAACCGAACTAAGGCCCCCGTGTAATACATTGCCAAATGTCGAATGTTTTTTTAATTCCGTATAATCTATGTAGAGATGGCTGCATGCGTACCGTAAAACTGTATCTTATTATCAAGCATTCCATTGCTCTTCTTGCTTCTAGGGATACTCCAGTCGCTGAGAAGAAGAATAAAAACAAGAGGAAAGTATCTAGAGGTGCCCCAAGCGCACGAACCGGGCCTCCAAGTTCGTCCCCTGCACCCCAGCAACATTACATGGGACTGTGAAGATGTAGAGAGTACCAAGTAGAAACAAATGACTGTTCCAAATGATGACTGGTTCTTAGTGACTACAGGGAATTCCCACGGGTCTTGACATTGCTTGAAAGGTCCGATATGTGTTTGACCAAAAATCGTGGTGTGTTATTTTATATTTTTTCTTGGCTCTTGGTCAATCTGGTGTAGCTGGATTCTTTTAAAACACATACTGAAAAGTGGGACGGTTGCTGATGTTTTTTTAAGTATGTACCGAAAAGTCCTACATATTGTTTATGTTAAACCAGTTTCTGTTATGTGGACTGTAGAATTTGACGTCAACATATCGGTAGAGAGATATAGTTGAAACGTGATGGTCGAGCATGAATACATTATTCAAAATCATTGGAATATTGTTGGATTATTGGAAAGACCGGATTTGTCACGCTTGCGATTTCCTTATTAGGTTGACTACAGCATAGACTCTATGATTAATTAGTACCTGTTCGATGATAGTTACCATTATTATAAAAATGTCTATACAGGATAATATATGTGTCCATATAATGTGTGATATCATGGACATGTACATCGAGAAAGCGAACATGTATATATATACCCTTATGAAAAGTGCATCAGTGAAAAGTGTGCCTCATTATTAAATACATAATTATACAACATAGTCATAAATGTCTAACAGGTACTTGTTCCTATCATTATAGCAGGATACATTAAATCTGATTAGCTCTAGAATCACACTCTAGGAAGATATTCATACATTGTATTTTTGCAGAATTTTCATTGCGTTCGCGTTGTTTAATAATTACAATCTGAATGTCTTCCCTGACGACAGTCTTTAACCAACACAAAAGTACCACCAAGAAAATTGAATACAGCTAGATATACGTTATGCCTGTAATAGATGATAGATTATGTGACCATTGAATTTGTATAGATTCCTAGAATTATATTGCGTTTCCAGTTTGCCATTAATAATAGGACAGATCTTTGACGAGAAGGATTCTTTCCTCTGACTATTTCCCATTACATAGGTTGTAAAACGATATCTTCTTGTTGTGTATCGAATCCATGTGTCCTCTCTGTGGTATATGTCAAGATTTCTACGAGTGGGGTTTAGGCTGCACAACTCCCTTGTTATCTGAACAATACACTACGGAAACGTTAAATAATTCAATTTACATATTATGATATTACTTTTCATCAGCTGAATGTGTGACATACACTTAGTTGTGAGGCATTTACCAGGTGCAAGGCGGTACTATATCTTAAAAAGTTATGAGGAACGTTAGGAAATAGTTATGAGAAGAAATTCCAAAGGTTTGACTTCCGCTGGCTCAACCTTTGGCCTGAGTGTGCAATTCCACCTATAATTGGTGCCGTGTCGGGATTCCTTTAAGGGAGGTAGTACAATTTTAAAAAACAGTTATCGGAATATATAATCACTATGCTTAAAAATGACCTTATGAAACCATATGAAATATTGCTGATCTAAAGCTGATAAGATTGTAGTTTGCATTTATAAATATAAATGATTTCAGATGCCTTTATATGCTCTTTGCTATACCTTGTGGGTTGCGAAAGTAAATATTTCTTTAATCAAGAATATCTATATCTATGCTCTTCGCTGACAGGAAACTTTACAAATACTACGTGCCGATCCAGTCATCCACAGCTGATAAATAATATGTGCTAAAGTTTTTTTAAGATTATTGTTCTGTCCAATCGATTTTCCATAACGTATGTAGTAGGGAGGTCCACACATGTTATTATGAGAGGTGCCGAAATTGAACCAGCTGTGCTTGTTTAATTTATTTCACACCAAGTCAGTGGTATACATTAAACGTTCCTATTCCATTGTTCTTCTCATTCAGAATTTTACTTAGCTAAATTGATTGAATGCAGAAGTATTCTGTGGACTATAACTACTAATCAGGTCCAATGCTATCCATTTAAGAAAGTATGATGGTAACGATCTCGTGTTATTTTGATGGGTGTTACTTAATGTTTAGGCATTTATAATGGGTAAATGTAGTATACAAAATCATATGTCGTGATACTTCCACCAGTTGGCTGAAATTAGTTTGTCCTTATCATGTGTATCAATCTTTAAGACTTAAGGCAAAATCATTGAGATTTATATATTTTATTTTGAGCTCAATTATCTTTTATCAAAATATTCCGGGATGCCTCTGTTAACACAAGTTATAGCATAGGTGCAATATAAAGATTGACTTGGTGCTACGAACCATCTTATCATATTTATTAAAATAAATATTGTTTGTTATGTTCGAATCATTGAAAATGATTACCTTGGTGCGATTCTTTCAAATAAAGAATCCGTGGAGGTTTGTTTGGAATGCTATTAGCATATATACCATTAATTGGTTTGCTTCATTATTTTCATTATGCCTTCGACCGCTGATAAACTTAAGATTTGCCTAATAGCATACTAGGCTGTGAAAACCGATTGGTTGTTAGGATCAATGTGTCACCTTTCCTGTATTCCTACCTTCTTTTTTTTTTTTTCTCTTAATTTGTACTGAAAGGAAATACATAAACTGACCTCTGCATGGCAGATTTTCAGGGCAGTTCTTCTCATAACATTATTCTACAAAATATAGGTAAATCAGGAGATAGGAAATTGAATTGTTTGAAAGGAGATAATTGTTTAATTGAAGCTGGTCAGTTGGTGTAATTTTCAGTTATGTATTTTTATTTAAAATGCAACGCCCACCTACAAAGTAGTTTTTTAAGTGCTTATGTGAGATATATAAAGTTATAGTAATTACGACTAATGAATTGATAACGACATTCATGGCAAACGGCCATTTTGAATTCCCGTTTAGAGCCAGAATTCACCCTTGCCTACAATATGGTAATTTACTATATAGGGCAGTTTTGACATTTTGCAGCTTGAACATATTCTTGGTAATGCATCACTTTTTGATTTTAAAGTCGACATGTGTTTGGTCCAGTTAAATATTTCAGTAATAATTGTCGGTAAACGAAAGGTTGTAGTCATCGAATTTAGCTATGTATGAGGCATTTTATGTACCAATACATAGATAATTGCTGACGGCATTAATATTTCATGATATAGGAAACACTTAGATACTATGACAACGGAGTGAAATAGTCTAAAGCCCAAAAGTCCCATGTAACGGAAACCTTACCGATTTTATAACAGCCACTTCCATAAACCTTTCGTGGTTCGTGTCCATGCCTAGTTTCTACGTTGTGAAGACGTATCTTTTCTTTGTAACTTAGAAGCTGTTTGTCTGGAAGGAATGATTCATTACACGAACGCAGACAGGATTTTACTTTTTTGTAAAACAGGTCTAACATATAAAGAGAGTGTAGGTGCATAATTCTATATTTTGAGTTCCATTTGACTCATCTAGCCTCATTATACAGTGGACAGTGATGAACCATGAGTTGTTTTTCCTCTCAAAGTGTGGGGAAAAGATTTTTTTATACTTCTGATGACAGTGATGAAGTCATGTGGATTTGTTCAAGTTTATGTCGGATGTGGTTAAAATTTAAAAATGTGAAATTTCAGGTTTTTTACATACTTTGGAATATACATATATATATATATATATATATATATATATATATATATATATATATATATATATATATATATATATATATATATATATATAAACAGTTCGTGTGCGCTAAATATAGAATAAGTTTATAACGCATATCATAGTCCTTGGGCTTACACCTCATGTTTTGCTAGGCTGTATCAGGACCTCACCCTAAACTGTTTATCGTTAATTGTTTATATATTGTATCATATCTTGACATGGCATATTTGAGTTGATCCCTAATGGCATAGATAGTTTTCCATGGTACTACAACCATGAGTATTAACACACCTTTTCTTTCTATGCCGGTGAGGTTCCAACTACTCTACTTTCATAATACATTCGGAGCCAGTTTTCTGGCTATGTGCCCAGTTCTGGCTATGTGCCCAGTTCAGCATGAAACGAAAATATTTTGAGGCACCCTTCCACTCACAGTTTGTTACGAAGAATTAAGTTACCTGGAAATCAAATCAGCATCGATGAAATATACCCGGGGTATGACTAACAAATTCATGTATTCCGGGAAAAAAAGGCAATTGTACCGTTACAGAACTGTATTATTTTCGTGCATGTTCTCTCCGATTATACATGAGAAATTCATGTATCCACAGTATGTCATAATGCTATCAACTACGATATTCAAAACCTGTGTACTACACACAATTAACACAAGTAAAAGCCGCCTGCAATGTTACATTCGTTACTTTATTTCAGGTCCACTACTATCTACCTCCGTGTGAAGTGGAAACTAGAGGCAGGATTGATGGTTGATGGATGAATATTTGTGGGAAATTCTTATCGTAAAAAACCCACCATTGCCAGATTTCTTGTGATATCATTCAGCATGTCTTAATGCAAGAATGTTCCTACTGTTGTTGTAAATGTCCCGACTGTTGTTATGTCGAATTTAGGTCTCTGTTTGATTGCGTTACTGATAAATGTTGGTCGTAAGCGGTCACAAATAATTGTTGAAATACGGAGACACACAAAAAATTGGTTGGAATTGTCGCTGATGTTTATAACCCCACATATATGTTGTAATTTATGATGGAATATCAAGTTGATTCCTGAAATTCAAGTCGGTGGCCTCGTGTCTGTAGATAATTTCACCCGGGTGCTGGTGATAGAACAGTTTGATGTAATTCATGTCAGAATTCCGTATGGTATTGCATATTAAATTCAGTGTTGTTAGAATGACCAGGGACTAAAACGAACATGTGCAGCTAAGTTGTCAGTGAAATGACTATGGTATTCTTTTACCAGTGTTTGTGCTTAATCTTATATTTCTATCATCATTCAGGTTGGATTAATCTGTTATGTGCTCAGGGTGGGTTTGTGATGATTGTGGAATGAAACCGGTCAAAATATGCATAGCAACGCGTTACCATATCATGAGGACCAACTTTAGAGTGCTACTACACCGAGGTATGTCGTCTTCATGTGGTTCTGTCCCTGCCTACAAGTCCCATTCAGCGTAAATAAATGATTATCAAAACGTTGTGCACAAAGTCACTAGTAAAAAGATTGTCGGCGCATGTGACCGGGTGTCTTTAAAATGCTAGTCTGTGAAAGACATATTTAATGAATTGAAATATATATATACATACGTGATTCATCATGCTGAAGGTCTCTTCAATAAAAGTGTCTAATAATGGATATCGGTGTTCATAGTTTTGTTAAAAGTATAAATATGTATGCGATATTGTTTAATACATTGAATTGTGTTGATCTAAAGACCGGAACTGATGAGGTCACATACTAATTATCAGAATTGGAGTTAGCCCTTTGGAAATCTATACAGTGATTTCTCATGAAAACGCTTTAAGGGTGAACCGAAGCGTAGGTATCAAAATGGTAAAACGCTATGTCCGTAGGTATGCATGTTATAGGATATAGATCCTCAAATTTGAAAAGATTCGACTCTAAATATGTTGGGTTTTTTTAAATCATTTTCCATCCGATCTGTATAGTATTGGCCTCCAGAATGGGTGTCACACTTCGCTACCTGTCGATGCTGTAGTCGGTCATGGTCATGGAGTAAAGACGTGAGTAGGTGAGAGTCAGTATTGATAGATGAGGGTGGGTTAGCATAGGTAGTGTGAGCCATTTTTTTTATTCAGGTACTGAACGTAATTTCCCCGAAGGGGTGTTTTACATGTTACACAGGTGAGAAAACCGGGAGCTGTTTCAAAAGTCGAATGAGGTCTCGCCAGCGGCACATCACATTATGAAAGCGAGAGACCAGCAACAGCGAGCGGCACCTAAAATCAAGGCGGCAGCAAAACTACTATCAATATCCCATAGAGAGCGGCACCTCCACCTCGACAGTGACGCCTCAAGTTCCATTGTTGGCCTCTCGCATTGGCGATGAGTACTCTCGTTAAGCATCCTCCCGACTTTTGAAACAGCTCCCAGTTCAATCTATGACACATGTTGTCTTGTTCTATGTGACTGTGGATGGATGCAGTGAGTAGATGGGTTTTGGTGTGGGTCAGTAAGGATGGGCAATAAGTGGTTTTCAGTGTGGGTGCATGCAAGTGGTTGTGGATGAATAAGGACAGGTGTGGGTGCAGGTAGGTCAGTAAGGATGGTGTGGCTGGATATGAGTGTGGGTGTGAGTGTTTAAGGGTGGGTGTGGGTGGTTGTAGATGAGTGAGGACAGGTGAGTGTGGGTGCATATTGGTGAGGCTGGGTGGTTTAGGGTGGGTGTTAGAAGTTGAGGTGGGTATGTGGGTGTAAATGAGTGAGGAGAGTGTTGGTATAGGTGGATGTCAGATACTAAGGGTCAGTGTGAATGATTCAGAGTGGGTCTGCTGGGGTGGACAGCAATTAAACACGGCTTTTGCCTTCCCCATCTCTACATCTACAACCCAGGCTTCATCTATATTGATCTTTACAGGGATACGATTTCGCAGGTGCAGAGTACGTTAGTGAAAAGGCTACAAAGAACAAACACAAGGAATTATCAAAGTACTTTTATTCAATACTAAACCTTTCAAAGGACACGGAATATCTGCTAGTTATTATAGCTCACTCAGTAACAGGATACAAACAGAGAAGACGGAATATGCCCGTCGATTCATTCTCAAACGATGTATTTTTCAATGATGAGAAGAAACAAAATTGTATTCCTCTTGAAAACATAAGCAGAAGATCAGAGTACGTGTATACGATTTTCAATTCAAGAATCTGTCCAATTGTTGACAGTTTAAATATATCTTGCACTTTCAAGTCGTCTTCTCCAGATAGAGTTTTTCTTATATCATTCACTATATTTATATTATTCTGGTGGCTGATAATGTTCCTTCCTTTGATTGAGTCTTTAAAATACGAAATTGAGGGCCCACATGTGTCGTAACCATCAATGATGTATACTGATCTTTTCTAGCCCCATAGATTATGAGAGAAAACGTGTATACTTAGGAGTATGCCGGTCATTGAAGGCGCGTAGCAATCTCTCGAAGCATAGCCAAGTGAGAATATATAGCAAATTCATTAGATGTTATACTTCATAATCATACGGGTGTGCGTGGTTATGGTTCTGAATTTATCCCAACCCCTGAAATTCATTCAATACACTATTTAAACTGAGAAAGTCTTTTCAGCTGTATAACAATTCGTCATCTTGTCATTTTGTGCATCGACTACTGGTCCATCGCCGTTGACATGGCTTGTCAAAAGTACATTAACTTCCTGGAACTCGTTAGCTAATGCTTTGTGACGTCATGATAAAAGGAATCCAACTCATCAGCCTGTTGAGAATTTTCCCCACTACTCAATGGAGAGTTGATTATTTTCTCCTTATGTTCTAAGTGAATGTCGGAAAAATAGCAGGGGGGGGGGGGGGGGGACAAAGACCGAGATCTTGTCCAGCCTTACAGATAGCATTAATACTTGCCCCCAAACCAGAGAACGGTTATAACCTGACTTAATATGTTAAACTGTGTGTCCCATATGGTTGGTTGCGTGTCAACACAGGACCTCTTAGTTTTTGCCGTTTACGTGCAGTCTTTCAACCTCCATTGGTAAAGGGGCTTCACATCCCAAATAGTATATCTGCAACCTAAATAAATCGGTTTACATTCGATTGACCTGGGGCAGAAGTTCTTATAATTGTTTCCTTTCTCAACAGGCAGTAAATGTGACGACACGAACCCTGTCCATTCCATTCTCCCCTGGCAAATCGATTGAAACCGAATATGTGATTATGGAAGAGCAAACAAGAAATTCAAGCAGGATCATGTCACTCTTCCATCAATATTACACACAATTTAACAATATATTGCATTCACACGATTGAAATGCTGTGACACAATGCGTTATGTTTGGCTCACAGCGCTTCATATTGCGCCGTATTTGGGTTTGATCTCAGGAGTAATGTGCATAGGTTCTAACCGACTTGGGAAGAATGGATTTCCCGGATAAATCTCTTGGGTTATGTTTCGAGGCTGGTCTCGCCATCAGTGCTAGTACTAACGGCCAGCCACAGGCATACGTCATCTCTGAACCAACAAGCTCACTCACTAGAGGTGTCTTAATGCAATATGATATGCAGCAATACATGGGACACGCTGTTATATGAGCCGATATGCGAGAATGAACATATTAATTCCATCGTAATGTATTTTACAAATGTGAAGACAACAAAGAAGATGACGGAAAGGTGATACAATTTAACACGTGGAATCTCAGATGTCATCAGGAGGGAGGAGAAGGACAATGTGAATCATTTATTAGATTAATACACTTATGCATATTCGATCCATATATTTTATCGTTTGTAAGTAACTTGCCCTTCTGCAGATAGCCCAATATATAATGGTAAGAGACACCTTGAACATGCAATCCATGCCTCCCACTACATTGGAATTTTAGCCAATACACCGATTACATGGAGTTTACTTTATATCAAGTAGACATTTTTCATGAATATTACAATCAGATTTATAGAGATGCTTCAAACAGCACTAAGGCAACTTGAAACCTAAACAAATAAAGAACATTAACTTTTCACAAATTTCCCTTTAACTATCCTGCTGTGCGCCATTGGTATCTGCAAACAGAAACGATATCTCAAGCTTAAACCACAAACAAAATGTGGTTTCATTTTTTTATACCACTAGGTAATATGGATATAAAACGTAAAACACAATTTATACAGCATAACAAAATTAATATCACAGATAATAAAAAAGAAAGAATTACCTTCATGTTCATGCAATGATGGTTGTATGACTATAATAAGTCAGCAGAAACTTTGCACTATTGTCTACAATAAGAATACAATCACGACTATGACGTAATATTAAAATAGAATTGCAGAGAATGGAACGTATATCTAGATAATTCCATTCAACCCAGCTGGTTCTACGATGCTTTAACATGTCAAGTCATTTTGATTTAATTGCTGTCAAGAGTGGACTGGTGTGCATCGCATGCACCTTGGACTTTTCAGTTACATTTAATTTCATCAAGTCAACTTCCACATATAGCTAATGTTATCATCTTAGTTTAAATATCAAGCTTATCTCTATTCTTACCACCAGAAAGAGAACAAAACTCAAGTTTTACTTTCACTAAAGCACCAGAATAATGTACATGGACGCAATGTATAAGCGGCCAAAGCCAATCAAATTTCCCCATGTCCCGTCAATTTTTTCGATAGATATTCAGTATTAAATTCTGCTAAACCATGAATTTGTCCCCCTAACATGACTATTTTGCTTTTGCTCTAAATGTGCTTTAGTTGTGCCACATCTGGAGTATTACAATTATTCACAGGAAGCAGGTATTGCACATAATACAGGCTGCCACCTCTCAGAATAAAACAAATATCTTTTTTGGCATTCAACCACCTCATCGTTTATTTTTTCATGGTAGTATCAGGTATGTTTTTTCCCCCTGTCATTCTTCAAGTTTTAGTACATTCCGAACCCCGGTGTCTATGTGGATGAGTCTTCAATATTCCAATGGGTCTATCTCAGTTTATTTTTTTAAACTAACCTTAGGAACTGTGTATATCCTACGGGTCCTTTTGGTGGGTGCTGTGGTCATTGGGAAGCGGATCAACTCTCTGGGGCGGATTGTGGCTGAGATACCTTAGTTAACGTATTACTAGCATAATGGACATACAAAGTGTCCTATGTCATCACAGACATGTCTTCACACTGCTGTTTAGGCCCGTTCAGCTATTGAAGCGTATCGGAATAATACGAGATGTTTCACCTATCATTGTATTGAAACTACACTTGTCACAGATATTCTAATAAGCTATCCATGACACTACGCTGGTTGCGGTTGGCATGTTATAACAACAGCATGGGACAGGCTATTACATCGGTATAACCATCAATTCAATAATCAATGCCAATATTGCCTGTCTGGCTGTTAAAACATAAAGCAATGTCAATGATACACCTGTATATCCATTTGGAGTGCAGGTTTTTACTACAGGTCTACAATGTATGCTTTTCTAGAGGACTTCAGAAGAGGAGACAGCGTAACATTTATCCTTCACTACAGCTCTATAGTCAATGGGTCAGAGGGAAAAACAAAAGGTGGGCCTATCCTATCTTTCCACTATTTCAGTTCAAACATAATTAATAACCATGATGGATTTGAAAAGGTATGGAACTGAAGTCAGGATTTATTTTCTTCTATGCAATGCTTTTTCTTATGTTATTTTGGCATCATGTTACCTATCAGGCAACCCAGATCTTTGACGTATGTAGTTTAAATCACAGTTTTTCTGGCTTTATAGCCCATTATAGATGAGAATTAATTAGCACGAAACCATTTCATGCATAAAGCATCAAATAGAAATGTAATATTAAAATCACCATCTTCATATAGTTTACCTATCTGTATCCACAAAGATAAAATAGGATAATATCAAAATCAAGGTATTCAAAAATACCTTTACAATATAGAGAAGGTTGACTACCAAAGATTGTTTCGCAGCAGCTTCTTTGGCGACTAATCCTTACTAACAGAAACGCTTTAAATTAAGCTTGATAACATAAATAATTTCCTTAAACAGCATAAATTAATTTCAGCATATATACAAGTCGGACTAAATTATCTTTTAGACAGATGTTCTGTTACCGGTAAAACGGGCGCATAATAAGCCTCAATGTACCGACAACAAAATAGGAGCCAAACAATACGCTGTGATAATCATCCCTGATCTATCATTTTCGTAAAAAAAAAAAAAAAATCGTAAGATGTAGCTTGACCCCTCTTTCTGAATCCAATGCTACGTTGAAAAAAAAGAGACCCTAGCTATCATCATAGACATAAAAACTACAATGCGCGTTATTTCTATCAAGTCTAATGAATTTCTATAAACCTTATAGAAACTAGCAATGTTATTGTGTCAAAACAAGACCGAGATTACAGTGTGTATACTACAGTAACAATTTCATATATTTGTTTTTGTTTTCATTATACTATGTGCTACCTAAACTTGGGGATCACATTATGCTTTCACAGGCACAAGAAGGACAGTTCAAGCAACACACGGAATTAACATTAAATCACAATGGCCAGCAATTACAGGTTCCACACAAGCTCGTAACCCTAAATATTTGAAGAGATGCAACATACATTGACATCCATTGACAAAGTTGTCGTTGAGGCACAGTAAGACTGATCACAATCTTTTCGACACTTACAAAGATTTCTTAAGAATTAAATCATTTTGGAGACGGAGAAGCATTGAGAACCTAGTATACACTGCTATCGGTATAATAATCTAATTTGTAAGGGCTATTTCCCCACGGTACTTCCTTCACTTAACGATTGTCTACGCTTAACAAGACATCAAGGAAGATCAGAATATACGTCTATATACAATAAACCAGTATGGTGTACCATAGAAAAAAATGTCTTTCGCACTTTCGTACTAGTATCTATTTTCCTCAACAACTGACAAATGTAGGTGAACTCAATGTCAGTGTTCATGATTAATTCGACTTTGGAGAGGGATGGATTCAATTCGCCTTAAATGTCTATGCACGAATCATATTTACATTACATCCATCCAGTTTGTTATAGCTGACTGTAGCGAATAGTAAGTGTTTCACAACTCATTTTACTTAAGCAGGTTCGGGAGACGGCCTCTTAGGATTAAACACAACCACTGGTCATATAGTCTTTCAGTATGTCATGAATTAGACACCTATTCAATTGAGGTAGGGACACTATAAATTTAGATTTTTGGAGATCACCAAAAGTACTAGATACACCCGATTTCCATTTTTGTTGTCCTTTTCTCAAAATAGATTTGCAATAATGCCACAACCCAAGGGAATATAGGTCTTAAGGTATCTTGTAACGATACCCTTGTAACGTACACACAAAATTAAAGTATGGTTAGTAATGCTAGATATTGGCACGAGTTTCTGCTCGTCAACATCAGTTTCTATAGAATTTGCACACGCTATAAAAATACCACTTTCAGACTAAACTGCACTTCGTTCAATATAGATGCTTCACTTTTTTTCAGTTTCCTTCCATGCAGGGCATCCAGGCCATGCAGGCATTCATAACTGACCAAGTTACAGAACATTACATATCGTAGGCAATGTAGGTTATCAGGAATGTATTAGTATATTCATAACACAGTCCGCAAGGATTTCATTCAGTTTCATGATTTTTACACATGTATTTCTAGCTATCGCAAGCATCATTTCTTTGTTTTCTTCAGCAAACTATGATAGTGTTTACATACCATCAATCTCTCGTATTTCTCAAATATGTGAAAATACTTCAACCCTATGTCTAGCATCCAAAGTCCACCCTGGACTTTATCCCAGCCCTAGGATAATTTCGCCTACAGTCATACCGAAATATTCAGCACTCTAGAAACAAGTATATCAAGTAAACATATATATATATATATATATATATATATATATATATCCCATTTGGTTTGAAGTATGCGCCTGAACCACATCCACGACTCTGGCACTTGCTGACTTTGGTCCGGGGTACGTAGAAAAGGGCTCACAATATAAAGGGTTAGGAGCCATCGTCGGCCTGTTTGACTACGACCACAGGTGTACTGTCTCCCTTAGCGGACCCCGACCCGCTTAGGTCACCGTTCATCGCCGCCGCCGGATGCTGCTGGCCGTCCACGGCGCCCTGCACAGTGTACTCCTCCGGCTCAGCGGGGGACACCGTGCGAGCCTCCACCTCGACGGGAGCCAGCTCCCCAGCGGCCTGCTCGGCGCCCGGCTCCGGGAACTCCTGCGAGTTGCGGCCGCTGGCCGTCCCCTTCTTGTGGTACGTGCGGTGGATCTCGATAGGCACATAGTCCTGGTGGTATTTTTTCAAGTGCTTGGGCTTCACGACGACGTCGCGCGAGATGATGTGGCAGTCGATGGTGAGCTCGAGCTCCTGGCTCTTGTCGTCCTCGCTCTGGGCCAGCGGCGCGTTGTCGGCGTTCTTCTCCTCCTGTTGATTGGGGTCGCTGGCCGGCAGGGGGCGCCACCACGACGCCGAGGCCGACACCAGCTGGTTCACCACCAGGAGCAGCTCCTTGTCCTTGCACTCCATCTGCTCACGGAGATACTTACGTAGGTCGCCTGGGGACCCGATCAGCTCGGGCAGGTCCAGTTTACTGTCCAGGTTATAGTAGTTACGTCCGATCTTACGGATGACAATCCAGTGCTTCCTCCGCAAAGGAAGGTGCAGGATGCCCCATTTGTAGTCCATCGGGATGTTGAGAATCAGACCATGAACGTTCTCTACTAGAAGTCCATTTATGTCCCTGGCAATCAAAGTCATGAAACTATACGAATTAGAAATGCTCAATGTATAAAAGAGAACAAGCTTATCGTAATTATACTTTATATGTATTCTTGATGACCTGATCTTAAAACATTTTCTAGCAGTGATTAATTTGGAATTTGTATTCATTTATTTCCACTTGATTGAAGAATTCTAGACGATACGAAATACTATTTATCCAAGTTGCTTCAAGACAGGGGACTATTTCAGACCTTTTGTAAACGGTGATCCTGTTTTAAATGAGATTTACAGTAATTTATGTTTCCTTTTGAAGTTAGCTTCCTCATCTCATTTTAGAACTAACATCTCTAGTATGAAGTTTGAGAAGGATGATTATGTTTTACGTACTTTCGCTTGTCAAACCACACGGTATCCAAATTCTTGGTTTGAAGAGCAGCCATGATAACGTTAACATCGTAGTTTCCCAGTCCGAACATACTTTTGTGCGGATTGATATAGGTTTCTGGAGATAACCTAAAACAACAACATTCGTCATGAAACAGCACATATGAGCGTTCCATATGCAGATGGCTACGACATATAAGGAAAGAAATATACATATACACTGTATAATTTTCGGTTATACTGTATAATATTCAGAAGCCAATATTATCAGTAAAAAGAGGGAAAATAATTTGATATTAGGTGGCTTAAAGACAATAAAAGTTTACTTAACTATTACTGAATACAGTTAAAGATATTGTTTGACTTGCGACTTAAGTTAAAAGTGTCAGTCACAATAGTTTATTCTTAGACATATAAAGGCTTGTAGTACAAGATTAAAGAAATACAGAGAAACTTGAATACATAAACCTCTATTGAACCAATAAGAGTTTCAAGCTTACTTGTAGCATATGTTGTCAAGGTCCCTTTTGGTAAAGATTCTCTCCTGACAAAGGTTATTGAGCGCGTGCAGTGCGCACAGTTCACGTGACTGCTTCTCGTGGTACACGTGTCCATCGGGCTCCACCATGACGCGGTGGCCCACAGTCTCGTGTTTGACACACGTCATGTTACTACCCATACTCGAATCCATCCAGCAGCAGAAGGATTTCCATAATATGGATAATTGTTGACAGATCTACCTCCTACGGAAAGAAGTGAAAATAGAGACTGTGATTGACACTGAGAGTGAGGTGAATAGGCATCATATTTTCTTTATCCAAAAACATTATTTAGACGACGGACGTAGATGACCGTAGAATTCGGTATTCAGAATTAAAGAATATATAAATATTGCCAATCTGGACAAGCTCAAATTCAGCAGATAAACACTAGGATATGTCCGGAATAGAGATTCAATTTAAAAACAAATTTTAAAACAAATCAACCCGGAGACCATATACTTAGTGGGGTAAAAAAAATTAGCGGACATTTTCTGAACCGCGCTTTCTCCAATCTTAATCTCTAACAGGAATATCAATTGGGTTTTAAAAAAAAATGGAAATATTTATCATGTGGAATTTCCTGCACCAGAGAAATAGAGAAATAAGCAAAACACATCGTTGTCACCCACGATATGGGGCTGAGCCCTTGGGGAGGTTCAAACCACTGTCTTAAGGGTGTGTTTCACCAGGTTGGGCGGATTTCGACTCTGCTAGGTGTCTGCCAAACAAGTTTCTAATGTACAAACCAAAAGGCCCATTCTACGACTGACCCTGTATGGCGCCGCTGGCGGGTAACAGGCAAAAACTATTTAATCAGTTTTTATGCAGGATTTGGCTGTATGGATGCTGTCGGTGAGCATATGGCCTGCTCCACTGCACAGATTCTATATCCAACTGACCGGGGGGGGGGGGGGGGTGTTCCACTAGGATGACTGTACGACTACAAAAGAGCATCGCGCAGCTGTCACACGGCTGCCACATGGCCACCGTTTGTCAGGTGGTTATAACAATCAGTGCAGTGGAGTAGACAACAAGCTAAATCTGGGAGAAGAGCCAACACGATTGAAACAAGGTATGGTAACTTTCAAAAATGTTGTTCCTGCATACAAGCCTCTTTGCTTTACTATAAGATTATGAAAATGAAAAGTACACACAGATAACTGGCATCTCTGCTCATAGTACCAATAATTCTGAATAAAGGTCGTGCTCTACTGCAGCTGATCCTGTGGAGATTGGGTGGCGATCATTTGGGCACTGGCTGCTCGGCAACTAGTCGCCAATAGTGGAGCCGCAGTGGAGCTATGGTAAACTCCTAGCGGTCTCTATTTGGCCCCCATGTTCTCCTCAAGGTTGCGCATGATACAAAAACAATTCAAGAACGGTTGGAGATTGGGTGAAGATTGTTCGAGGGCCAACAGTGCCAACAAGGAGTCACACACAATCAGAGTGAATAAACTAAGATACAGGCGTGTAGATAAAGAACAAGGAGCTGATATATTCTGTCATAGATGGAGAAGCACCTACGAAATCTCATCGTCGACCGCTAGCCCAAAATGATATTCTTCGCTAATAATCGTTTTTTGTAATACAATGATATATGCTGAATAGATAAAAAATTATCGCAACTTTGGTGTGGCACAAACCCAGGTCAAAACGTGAGTCATGTATCCATAGCCTAGGCATTGTAAACCGGGGACAGCTCAGCTAAATCTGGGAGAAGAGCCGACAGGGTTAACTTTTATGAGCGAAACATGGTTGGAACAAGAACTTGTATTGGCAACTCCCAAAAATGTTATTCCTTACGAGACACGTTTCTATAAAATGGTAGGAATATACATTCGAAAGATTAGAGTTGATATACATTATACTCCATTTTCATGTTGTGTGGGTTCACTTAATGAACTAAATTGTTCATTACACTAGTTAGACCCGTTTGTGTCTGGTTGTGCTGTTGTTGTGGGGGGGGGGGCAAATTCTGGTCTAGGTCTAGACTAGTCATGGCACGACCCAAACTGCACCGTTCCACATATTTGCCCAATACTAAGTGAGTAAGTCTAATGTATTGGGTCGGACCAGTCTGAGTGACTGGGTAGTCTAGACGTACACCTGAGAGGGCAGTAAATCGCTATTCTTCTGTAAACTATATGAACTATGCACGGACAGAGATTCTAAATTAGTTTTGGAGGTGATACGATTAATGTTATCATTAATAGTGAACGGGGTTAAATCAAGGAAGGGACAAGAATTCAAGAAATGTTTACCACTGCCTGGCCTGAGCTGTTGACAAACTGTATTTGACAGCCGATTTCCTCTGTGCTTGCCTCGGAATTTTCACTAAATTTGTGTATTTCTATAAATGATGAGCACAGTAGAATGAAATAATTATTGAATGTTAATAACCTGCTGATGCGAGTTTTATCAATAAATTTAAATGCTAATTTACAACAAGAAGAGATGACGATTGAGGCAATCCCAGTTAGCGGAAGTTGTTCGCCAACACTTCCGGCAATCGTCGTGATTTTGTTTGCGGACTAAAGTTTGATAGGTTGTATCTTTTCTAAGGGTTTTAAAAGATGCCGAAAGTAAAGAGAAGTAGGAAGCCACCACCGGATGGATGGGAGTTGATAGAACCAACGCTTGATGAACTGGACCAAAAGATGAGAGAATGTAAGCAACTGATTTCCACAGACTGAGCGATAATTGAAGAATTTGTGACATGAAAACAGATTCAATGCGTTCTTTAGTTCGCAACCCAAACGTATAATACAAGAGTGAAGGGTCGAACTAGTCTGACCATGTGTTCCTTTGCTTATGCCCGTTCTCCTGTATTTATTCGATGATGTTCGATATCTATTCACGGCATCGGTTATTACCTTATTAGGCCTTTGGTGAATTGGTATGCCTCTGGTAAGTCGTGGCGACCCATGATTATGATACAGATACGTCTCCCGTATTTTGGTTGTGGTTTAGCCCATAAGCAAATTCTGGGGTCTTTAGCGAACCAAGATTCGCACTCTAGCGTTTTAGATAATTACATCAAACAATAAAACCCACCGCAATCAATAGTTTACATATTTCGGTAAAACAGCAGATCGGTGGCCTCTACTCTAGCTTTAAACATTAAAGAGGTACCATTAAAGATAGGGAACGGCACTATGCGGGCCCGATACCCGACAATCTTTTGCAGTTTTCGAACCAAACGGTCAATCTTAACGCAATGAAAAGGCCAGAATCGGAATCAGCACATATCAATTACCTATATTCAAGCTTATTTACCTAAAGTAAAACTAATCATTATTTTCACCAGGATAGGTAGACAAATAGGAATTACGATCTTTCGAAAACAGCGCCATGTCAGTGCGATAAATCACCTTAACCCTAACCCAACCAGAGAACTGAGCCTGCAGGAGAACTGAGCCAGAGGTGTGAATGCGAACTGAGCCTTCAGGAGAACTGAGCCTCCAAGAGAAGTGAGCCTGACTCAGTCAGTGCTGGGCTGTAGGGTCCTTGGATACGATTCGTTTTGGGGAGTTGGTGCGGTGGCCGGCTCGGATGATACGCTTTGTTTCCGAATATCGGTGGTTCGAAGTGGCCAATCTTCTTCATATTTGAAACATATATAGGTTACATATTCCCCTACCTTATGTTTAAGTTTCATGTCTTAATTCTCATGAGAAGTGGGTGAAATCACCCGGAAAATGACAGGACCGCACATGAGTGATAATAGGTGCACATAGCGATCGGAGAAAATGTCACACGAATAACGGCAAATTTTCATAAGTTCCCTTTAGAGAATCAAACTATAAACCTACCCATCATTTCATGAATGTATTTTGACATCTATTAGTCTTTACCTGGTGTTTCTACACCAATTATTCACAGCGTTATGACCTGAGAGTAACTTGCTAACTAGCGGTGGGCCCAGGCTCAGTTCTCCTGCAGGCTCAGTTCACACCTCTGAATCTCAACCCCAGGCTCAGTTCTCCTGCGGGCTCAGTTCGCACGTCTGGCTCAGTTCTCCTGCGGGCTCAGTTCTCCAGGTACCTAACCCAACCCTAATTCTAAAGGTAATACTAAAATAGGGTTAAGGTAAGGGTTAGCCCTAACCCTAAAGTAGGGTTAGGTTTAGGGTTAGCCTTAACCCTAACCCTAAAGCAGAACTATATTCTCAGGTCGCGGATGAAGCGGGGCTGCAAAGTGACATTTCCAATTCTGTTTTACCCATATTTCTCTTGCTTCTGGTTTATTTTTATCAGAAAATAACAGCAAGATACTCAGATAGGGAATTAGACGCCTTGAGCCTTTTACCGTTTGAGCCTCCTGTCAGCGCGAAAAGTTTTTACATCTAGAGGCTCAAGGCCGTCAAAACGAGGTAGGCTCAAGGCGTGCACAGGGTAGGCTCAATGCGTACACAAAACGGCTCAAGGCATCCAGGGCTCAAATCGTCCTGGGCTCAAGGCGTCCATAAACCCTAAGATTTCTGTATTATAAAATTATTAAAGGTTATCAGTGACTCTCAGTCAGCCCAGTAGCCATCTTCTCATTGACTCTCGTTCTGTCACGAGAAGCAATGAGATGTAAACAAACCAGTGGTTAGGTCAATTTTCAAGTGACAACGGACATTGTGCTAGTTCTGTCGTTACTGATACTATGCATTTAGAAGAGGTGAACAAAGCTGATCATTTCATATCATGGCCGCTATATTCATCGAAAACAAACTTTTATGACTTTGACAGATCTTTGTTTGTAAAGCCTCGTTTCGGATTATGATGACTGAGTTTAAAGTCACACGCCTTGCCCTAGCCAAACCCTAAGATGCCTGATGAGTTCGAACCAGATGAAACCTGAAATTTATTCATATGCCAGAACCAATGAATTGTTTTATTTGGTTTTCATTTCTCCAAACCAAACCTGTGTTTGGAGAGTGTGGATCATTTCCATGGTTGGATCCAATGTTGTCCTACCAGAACAATGGTTGACCTGGAGACAGTATAGTAACTTGGTTTAAATGAAAGGAAACTGTCATTAACAAGGTAACATCGGCTTGACACAGAGGTTCTATTGCCACATCTATAATACTGAATTGAAATAATGGCGAACAGCTGACAGCAGGAGGAGATTGAGTCACACAGTAAAACAAGGTGATCTGGGTTGTTCTAGGGGTGGCACAACTTATCAAATGTTCTAATGGGTCTATATGAGTGTGTATTTTGTGTAGAAAGTTTACAATGACAATGTTCTAAACCAAAATGTTTATTCACCCTGTAAAGGAAAACCCCAGAAAGCTCTAATGCAGTGGTGTCCGACCATGGGTATAGGGTCGGACCCATATGACTGGCCTATGGTTAGTCTGAGAGGCTCTGACTGTTTAGCGGTACGGACAGTCAGAGTGCACACCCATAGAGCTCTAGGCAAACTGGTCGACCAGATTGGTACATTTCAGATCAGCAAGCATTTTTCATATAAATAGAGGTAGAATCTTTCTAATTTTGTGGTAGACAGCTTCCTGAGGCAAAATGCAGTAAAATGACAGAAATTACCTATCTTTGCATTAGTTCTATACAATAGAATACCCTAGTTAGCCTAGGGTTCTATGGGGCTACTCTCTAACTGTCTGCACCGCACAGTCAGAGTCTCTCAGACTATATGGCCATTGATGGAATATTGTTCCATGAATGTATTCTGTATTGTAATGCTTATTTTGTAGACATTGTCAAACAGCAATGTCTACAAAACAGCTCTGCGATTCGTGAAATATGATAGCTCTACCAGGCGATGCGTTGAGCAGCCACACAAAGGATAAGGGATTGGGCTATTATCAATGAGAGGAGAAAATTGATTACTATCGATAATGTATAAACAATTGAGAAATATCTTTATGCTTCATGAGGCACTGTGCGGTATGTGTAATTATAACAAGATCCCTTTAGGGAAAGGCAATTCAGAAATTAACCTCACAAAATATCACCATTATATCGTGGAATCAAATTGTGGAATGAATTTCCAGGATACATACATCATTCATAAACTAAAGAAATATTCAAAAAGAATCTTAGACTGTATCTTTTCAAGAACGACCTTGTTTGATACTGAGCCTAGGTCAACTTTCTTCTTATTGTTGCACGCCTCTTTCTCATTCATCTGATACCCAAATTATCTGTGTAAAGTGATCTTGATGTTCAGCCACATGCACATTCTATGGGAGAACTGCTTCAAGTAGAATAGAATCTACCCCCCCCCCCCCCCCCCCAAAAAAAAAGAAAACTGTCTCAGAATTTCTGATGTAATTTTTTTTTCTTAATTTCAGATTCTTTAATATTTTCACAGACTTTCACTTCAAAATCACAAAAGACAAGTTCAAAAGGGATCACCCATAGGAATTAATTTCACAACTCATATTAATTCTTACTAATGATATGTATAGATCTATTTGATATCGTGATTAAATATGATTGTGTCATGACATTGCTGAAAATATGACGAATAAAAAAATGATTGATAACACTTTCAGCTGAAACTGAGCCGCATGAGGGGAAAAGAAAGGTGGAGGCGCTTTGGCCTGTATTCAAAATCCACCACCAGAAATCGCGATATATCTATGACCTCTTCTTCAGAAGGAAAGCAATCAGCAGAGGTAAGTCGTGAGTTACAATGTTTGTTATTTTCCTAGCATTACATACAGAGTTGGTTTTTTTTCACAGCAGTGGACAATAACACATTCGCATGTATTTTCTATTTCTCTACACAAGCCGTATAGAATCTCCCGTATTTCATTCCCGTGATATCACAATTATCATAGATTCAAGAATTGACAAAACAAGATGTGGCAATGTCCTTCTCCCTGAGTAATGCTTCCTTGAATGACAGTTATTAGAACTGTCCCTGGCCACTATCACCATGGTGCACTGTCAGCTGTGACATGATGTCAACAAATGTCTCACCCGTGTCTCTATAGTATTCTGGTGGCAACTTCCTTCTCCCTGAGCAATGCTAAAAAAATAGCTTCAAGAATTGAATGAGTATTTTGCTAGGTTCCTGTATACAGTGGATTGATTGAAAATGTATCTATGTGAAGGTCTTCAGTATCTATATGTAACTGCAGATGTTGCAATCTGGACAAGGAAGTGTAACGCAATATATATCCACAAACTCGGGACTAAACCATGTCACCCCTCGTTTCAGAGTTATACGACTATTGCGTGAAGGAAGGTATAGCTGACAAGAATTTGATCGCAAAGTGGAAGAAGCAAGGTTTCGAAAATCTTTGCTGTCTCCGCTGCATTCAAACACGTGACACAAACTTTGGTACAAATTGTATTTGTCGTGTGCCAAAAGGAAAATTGGAAGAGGTAGGTTACAATGTTTGTTATTTATCAATCATACTTATGCGGCATGACACTACTGCTCGGATAATATCAAATTATTATTCCAATACATAAATCAAGGTATATTCAACTTAACCCAATCTATGTTTGAATTATATAACAATGGAACTGCGAAGCACAAGAGATACCTTAGTTAGTATCAGAATTGTATGTGTAGGTATCACACTATGAACATTAATCAGGGCAATACGTTAAGTTTTCCATGCGATTTTTACTGGGTCAGTTTGTGGCAACGCTCACTGCATTCAGAATATCATCCTCGTCTCTACTTATTATGGATAAGATTCAACAATATCTATTAATACTGCATATTTTTTCCATACGTTATTCATACTACGTCACCTTATCTTTCAGGGGAAAATTGTTGAGTGTGTGCACTGCGGATGTCGCGGTTGTTCTGGATAAGCCGATGGATCCGTGACGACTGGACCGAACACTATTTCTCATAAATCTTCACAGTAAATGCGCTCGTATCATCAGATTACTTACTTTAAATCTCATTCTCTCTATTTCATCACAGACCCAGGTTTTGCATCGCCACCAGATTTTTTTAGCAAATATAACTCACACTAAGGACTAAGAGGTTGAAAGCTTGGGATTTTCTTCCCAGTTAACAAGATGATGGAGGGTTTTACCGTCTTGACTGTACATTGTAGTAAATACTGATGTTAGTCCTGTCATTCATGTCGTAATAAAGGTATAAACCATTTAGATCATGTTATTAACTTGTTCATTACAAGGAGAACGATCCAAGCATTTCCTGCAATACATGCAGGTCTGCAAGGGTACGGTATGTCAAAAGGACAAGGCATATTCTTTGCCAAATTTTCCTTGTTGTATTTAAAAAAAAAAGAGACTAGAGCTACACGGCAGCCTAAACTGGTTAAAGATTTTTAGTTATTCGGGTAATGGTAAATCGAGCCATTGAAAAAAAAAATTATGACCATTCAATGTGTGATGCAGGGGAAGGGATTCTGCGCGGGGTACCTGAATTTGTCACGAGACCCGAATACTGACAGACCACATATGACAGAATAGTTTCAATTAACTCATCTTAATCAATCAATTTTCTAGTGGTCACTGAATACATATGGTTAAGTAACCAGAGATGGCCAACGCCGATGTGTTTTCCATGCTTTCTCGGTGTCTGGGGCAGTAAATTCTATGTGAAAACCGAAATTGCCATCTATGTTACACGTTGCCCGCTGACATGCACCATGAGTGGTGCGTTAGCAGTGGCTCTAAACATGGGTTTCTTAACTTCACTAGTTATATTGTCTCTCTTGAATAGCAGTGCGCGTTTTCCGTGATTTGGCGGGGTTCCCACCCCTAGGCTTTCACATCGCTTAAAGAGATATTATGTAGTTATCTAATCCAGTTGGTCGATGATTGATACCCCTCAGATGACAAGGAACTACGGTAGTGGCGCTGTGAACTATGAAGCACTATGATGGAATAGACCTCTTCTTTGGTATTTTATATCCGTCACATGAGGCTAAATTTACATATACATATTCTATAGCCTCATCTTCGATTTTTATTGATTGGCAATTCTGCGATAAAATAAACTAAAACTTTGGATTCTTAGCAGTTAAGGAGTTTACAGGTGACCCAGTTCCACCCACGACGTAATTGTTGCAGCTAGGATGTTAAAGTGTTGCAAGATGAATCTGAAACGGATGAGGATTCCCGATCAAATTTATCGCAACTAGTTTAGAGATCTAAACAAAATCGTGATTTATTGGGAGAGCACCCCCACCTCCGACTCGGAAAAAAGCAAAAGGTCATTTGTCACCCCCCCCCCCCCTCCACCCACGCACAATAACTATTCATTTAGATAGATTTCGTGAGTTTGCAATCTAATCATACAGACTAATGTTGCGCACCAGTTGTGTAGTCATTAAAGAGAAGACGCTATTTCGATTATAGAAATTTGGGAGCTGGAGCTCTTGAACCGTGAATCACATGATTTCAGATGACGCAGATAATTGAGTAAAGTAAAACTATGGCTATTCAGTATGTCGTCTCAGATACACTAAAGCTAAAACTGAACATTAACACTTCCACCTTTATTTGTCATGAGCAAGCATCAAACATCCATTGGAAGAAGCATTTGTTGTTAGCACCAGCCAGGCCAGAGCGACAGCCGTTTCGTACATTTCTCGGTCCATACAACGTTCTCGGAGACAGTCGTCTCGATTAACAACCAACCTATTCTTCCATACTACTTATACTGTTCCAACATATCAAATCTTTCGTGTATTTTTACTAATACCAGTTTATCATTCCTTGAATGCTTTGTTATGTAAAGTGTTTACCATGAATTAATACTGAAAACGTACAGGTATGTGGCTGAATCTTAACGGAAACACTTAGGAGTGGCATTTTCAACAAAGGTCAATTCAATCAGGAAAGTGTGCGATTAAAAGTGTGTAGGAACTGGTTCATATATTTGCGAAAGGTCCTAGTACCACTCGAATGAGATGATAATATTTAGATATACATGTATACAGATTTAAGGTCTTAGCTACTCAAACATGCGAGCACCAGTTGAAACGGTAATGTGGGAGAATAAGGATATTAAGGTTTGAAATATTTATCATTACTTATATTACCAAATAGCTAAAAACGTGGCGAGGTGTACAAGTCGAGCTACCGCGGGTGAATGAGAGCAGATCGTCTGCTCACAGTATTTATAGTCAGACCACTCAATACCTTGGCGACCTTAACAACCGAACCATTTGTATGGTGACGGCGTGTTGTTGACAGTATGACGTCACGTGTGACAGGGGTGTTTTCCCGTTTTCGGTGTGATATCTTTTAGGCGAAATTCCGAAATAGATCCAGACATTTCTCAGCGGTTTCACATGGTGCTCTTCAGGCCTGATGAGGGGGGGGGGGGGGGGGGGGGGGGTAAATGATGCAAGTAACACCACATCCCTCCTCCTCCAAGGCAGTTCTTCAACATGGGGTTGGAGATTGAATAAAAGGGAAAAAAGAGTCTGTGGGAGACAGGGGATTCCCAGTTATTGAGTGTGACAGTTTGGAAGATTTAACTGTACAGAAACTGTTTTCAAGGAGGAAAACTGTTTCAAGTGGTAGTTCAGACTTAGTTAGCCTTGAAAAGAGTGGTCAAGCAGTCATCACAGGGGTGGCTGCCAACTATAAGGTAAATAAAACCACAGCTCCCAAAATTGAATTGAAAAAAAAAAAAAAAAATTATATTACCAAATAGAAAGGTATACGCAGCCACTGATGCATTTGGAAAGAACAGTAAAAAAGAAACAATATGAGGTGGGATGACATTAACATCAACAATAGAAATCCACAGGTTATCAGAGGACAAGTTATCACATTAGTACATACAATTATAAGCCACTGATCTGGTAAGAAGACATCAGTAAATAAAACCACATTATACTACAACAGGCATGTCAATGCACACAAATTTCGTCAACCTCTTCACTTGAACTACCATGATGGATATTCTTAAGGATGGATTTTCATTATCGATCGAGATCGTATACAAAATTTGTATAAACGAGATCTGTTATACATTGGTTTGCACAGCACTATCCAATACTATCTGTAGGAAGCTTTTGGTGACATGTTTAAAAGTGTTTCTTATATCATACCACTTTCATTTCTCGGTAGATTCGTCTTTGATCTGTTATCCTAATGGGATAAGATCATATATGACAATTGCATGAACCCAACAAATGTAAAGCTTATTAAAATGCTAAGTGAGTATTCCAATTGATTGGGAATGCTTTCTCACTAGAAAAATCTGCTGAGGCTTCTTACATCATGTATGACTTTCGTCAATCTACGACTTATCAAAATGACTAGTATTTGTTACGTGTTGTATTGTTATAAGAAAAAAACACTTCATATTCCCACAACCACGTATAGGCCCATTCATTCATTAAACAAGTATATTTCTGTACAAATCAACACATTTTTGTCTTATAAAATCAAGACTTTAAAAAATGTCCTATTTATGATTAAAGGATTATTTTTGAATTATTACACCAGCATGTATCAAACATTAACGAAAATCCTGTAAGATAAATCCTACATATTAAGCATCACTGATTTAATGTTCACACGCACACAAACACACGTTATCACAATCCAACCGTATTTAGGAGCAACATCTTTTTATGAGTACTTTTGTCTTCGCTCCTATTTGGCATTCAATCTATTAATAAAATACTCATTTTCATATTAGGTCGCGATATTGACGTGTGTACATATCTCCCATAAAGTATCAATTTGATGATTAATACTTGTTTTCTAATTCGTAGTATTAAAACAGTTCGACTATTACTTCTTTAACATATGGTAGGAGACATGTAATACATTTTCCTAGGTTTACTTTTTTTCTAATGACAGGCTTCCTTCTCATTCTACGGCTATCCTCCATTGCTCCGTGCAGAACTTCATGGCATAGTAGAGGTTGATTTTCTCTTCCCCACTCTGACTCATACTGATGGCGGAGAGGAGGCCTTGATTGGATGTCTTAGACTTCTCGACTGCCCAATCAAACGTCACAATCTTCTCGTCTACGTCCACCGTGACCCTGACCTTCCCAGAAGTCAGCACCTCCGTCTCAAATGTCACCACTGAGCCTTGTTTTAGAGAAGGGAGTTTCGTCAATTTTTCCTGGCCATCCAAGAAGACACGCCCTGCAAAAATGAGGATATTGTAAGGATTAGCCAAATTTCTAATACTTCCCCCAGCTAGTACCCTAATAGGGACCCAGGCTGTGGATCCCCCAGAAGTTCCAGAAAATTGACCATTTTCTAGTGCCTTTAAGGATATTTATGAGTGTTGATTTCGTGAGTTTGGAATCTAGACTGAGGTCAGTGAAAATCGCCCGCCGATGAGGTGAAGGGGGGACACGTATAGCGCAATCAGCTGCCGCCTATATAGGAATTGCGGGGGTGTCATCCACTTGCAGCCAGACGTACAGGTGTGGACAGGAGCACTTGTACGCCCTCATCCGGTGTGGTGTTAAACTCCAATATAGACATATTTTCCCATGAACAAGCGATTACAGATATATAAAACAGATGACAAGTTAGAGACTGCCATTGCATATTTGTTGATTTCCTTTCTGTAACAACTATCTGTACTAAATATACCAAAAATGAACAATATTCACCGTCTGCGCTAACAAAGATGGACCCACTCCGCAGAAGAGACGTTGTGTCGTCCGTCACCGTCAGTGCCAGTCCTTCCTCCTGAGTGGGCCGATCTGACTCCAGCACCGTCTTGCGGGCGGCGCCCCCGTTCTCCAGCACCCTGAAGATGACGGAATGTCCGCACGTGTAAGCACTGCCCCGGGAGAAGAGGATAGGGTGATCGGTGTCCGACGACGCCAGCCGCGTACCAGTCCGATTCTCGTCACTCGTGGCGTAGCCCTTAGTATCCGGTCTCCATTCTGAAACGCCAGTCCATGAGCACTATTTATAAACGAGGGATGCCAGTTGGGATCACAAAAAACATTGAAATATTTGTCGTTGTAGTATAAGGTTTATGCATTACATTCGCATTGCAATTGGGGAATTAAGGGATCAATGGTTTGGTAGGTTTGATTTAATTTCCAGTCAACCATTATAGGTCCTTACCAGACTTTCTCAAGGTTCTTTTACACCACGAGGGTGGTGATCGAATCTAAAGCTCAAGTTTTTACGGGGGTCAGTGGGAGGTCCAGTGGGGGGATCATGGGCTGTGGCCGAACTGGGTAATCTAGCAGTTGGTATATCAATATTATCCTACCCCTAATATAAAATCCCATAGGCTTAACATTGGGTTTCCGTATGCCACGCTGACTGGCATACGGAGTTTTATATGCCACTAGTGGCATACAACATTGTTATCACGTAATATTCCAAAATCAAAGAGATAGGGTAGGATAAAATCAAAACCTGATTCGTTTTAATATTGGCCACTGCATTCCACTCCTGAAGTTTTGGCGGCGGACTTCACTCGGCTTCGCCTCATGAAGTCACTTTGCCAAACTCCAGTCGTGGAATATGGTGGCCAAGATTAAACCTCATTCAGTTTTACGATATTACCTGATGAAAAATAAGTGTTTTTTCTGAAAATGCAAACATGAATTTCAATGGAAATATTGAAAACTGACATCCCTGAATAAACCATCATACACAGGGCTCGGGTTTGAATTTCAGTTTGGGTGTTTTGATACCACAGAAATGGGCAGAGTAATATCCATGGAAGAACTGTCCCATGACAGAATTGGATGTCCGTTTGAAATTGTAAAAAATATATATATCGTGGAGATCTTGTGATAAGGACAGTAGACCAGTACTATATCACCATGGCCGAAATCCTATGAGAATCTATTCACTAATAAAATATGAAAACAATCGCTCTTTCGCTATTCCCATTAATCCAAAAGCCTTGCCATAAGAAACTAACCGTTCCAGTTAATAGTAAATTTCATTTCGTGATATAAATTGTAATGTCCTCATTTTTCTTGAAGGGTATTTTTTATGCATATTCTTATTCTCAAAACTGTTTCGTAATGAAATAATCTTAATTATTAAACAATGGAACAATTGAAATACTGATATCTGAATATGAGGGGATTTGGATACAAAACAAATCATTTGCCTGCTGATATAAATTTTCTTTTTTGATGGTACTAGTTAATACATTGAGTTTTGATACAGCGTTTCGACGTTTGAGTCACGTCTTCATTATGTGTATTTTCCTCATTTTTTATATAGAACTTCGTGTTCTCCCAGAAAGTTTTTGATATGTTACTAAGTTTGCTCATTTAAAAACCTTAAAAATGCTCATTTTAAAACAGTATAACCGTAATACTAGAACGATAACTTCTGTACATAATTTTCGACTCTACGAGATCAAACCCCCCCCCCCCCCCCCCGCAGCAATTGTGAACTTCATAATTAATTTCTGTAAGTCTATGGTGACCTTATACCTCAGAAGAGAATTGATGTATTTAATACATGTATTTACACTCACCGTAATGAGGTATGGTGGTCATTGCCGTACATGGGACGCTCCAGGGGCTCCACACGTCAGCCCCCTCTGCTCGCCCTCTCACACGCACCGTGTAGGATTTCATCAGCTGTATATGGCGTAACGTGTACGATGTTGCGGCTCCCACATTCACTTCATGAACGCCCGAAGACTCGGCCTTCCCCTCTGCATTATTGTTACTCGGACTCAGTTGGTACTGCAAGCAGAACTCGCTGAGATCCTGACTGTCTTCGTCCTCTACCTAAAGATTCAGGGGAAGAGGAGTTCAGCATATATGAATTTATGAAATTTTCTAATCAATTTTCATTTTCCCAGTTGCAATATATAAAATGGATTTGTCTTTAGGTTACTGCACGGACTTGGATGACAAAGAAAAGAGAGAGAGAAGCGAAGTACATTATCAACTTTTCCAAAGGAAGAAAAATAAACGGACGAACTGCAAGTTACAAGTTTGCACACATCATAAAAAAAGGACTTATATTTGGACAAAATGGTCATATTTGGGTGTCGTTATTTGACATTCAAATACTACATTAGACAAAACCCACTTCAGTCCACTTGATAAGTATGCTCCCTGGTCTCTCAGCGACTGACGCAATCTGAACCGGTGCCCGAGGCAAGATACGGCCGTAATCCCCGACGTCTGTTATAAGTTGTTGTCGGAGCACGTCTGGAGTCTCCAGGAAAATACAAGCAACTTCTGACAGGGGTGGTACCTCAGGAAGACTGAAGAAAATACAAGGTGGAACGTTGTTACAGCTTTCAGCAAAAAAAAACTCCAAACCTAAGAGTTCCCCTGTCAACATTCCCAACAATTGGCACGGTTAAGTCAGTAAAAGACAAGTAACTCTAAAACTGTAAACATCATGCCTAATCGATAACTGTCGGGAACAGCCAGTGTTGCTGTATGCACTTCACAGACCTGATTTTATATTTCTCTAGACTCAATTGGACATTACTGACATGCGAGGTAATTACCAATCCTACCCGATCTTAAGATGTCCATGTATGTACTTTCACCTACTGTAGGCGATTCTCAGAGTCTTGGTCTACTCTGATATACAAGTACAGTAGAACCCCGCTTCCGGGACACCCCGCTTAAGGTAACACCCCACTTTAGGGGGCAATTTGCTCGGAACAGAAATTTCTTCCTCTATTAAGAGTTTATTTTAACCCCGCTTCAGGGGACACCCCGCTTAAAGGGACAGTTTTTCGGTACAGAAATGCTTGAAAACCCCACTTGAGGGGGCAGTTTGGGGGGACATCTTATCAAGAACATCCCAGATAGTCTGAAAATCCATGTCTATGGTGCCCGAGACTAAGACTAAGCATTCCCGGGCGGGCGCGGGCGGCCGGAGTGTGTTGTTTCAATGGTAATCCCTACATCTCTAGCGGCTCTGGGCAGGCCACAGTGAGTGGATATTAGTACCAGTGATTTCGCGCCCGCTGAATGTAGCAGGTAAGAGGCCCGCTTACAGGTTAGCGGAGGGCAGTTCAGGGGGGGGGGGGGGGCTGGGGGGGGGGGGGGGGGGCTTTGAAGGTGCGGTATTCAGCGGATCTCATCCCCACCCAAGACACCCCCATTCAATGAGGTGGACCCCCTGGACCTCCTGGTGAGGGCTAGGAAACATTGTATGACCAGAAACGATGCTGAGGTTGTGGGGGGCTTCGTGATACGTTGCATCGGTACAGTGAATAGGAATAGAGCTGCCCAGAGTCCAGTCCACCCTGATGCCTTCCTGGGACTGTGAAACTGTTCTTTGAACTGTGTTGGATGCTGTAAATACATGTATTATTTGTCTATTTATTTTCTAAATTTGTATATATTTATTTGGTATTTATTTTCTAGTTTGCTTAGAATGTGTTATTAATAACCCTTTTAACCTAATCACCAGCGTTTCCTTCATTTATGTAGGTATTCTCTATTGTATAACCGTTGGCAGACTGAAAACCCTGCTTAAAGGGACACCCCGCTTAGGGGCCACTTGGCCCGGAACGGAGGGTATCCCCTTAAACGGGGTTTTACTGTAGTATTATCTATCTTAGCCTGGTATAAACGTCCATAGACTTAACACTAGGAATTCATACTCAACAGGTTTGTAAGAACGGTAACTCATACTCAACGGGCGATAAACAGATAAATATTTCCAGGATAAGGTAAAATAAGAAACATATATATGTTTGGTCTGAGTCCCTGTTCGCCATCTCGTTTGGAGTATTTCGAAATATTCACTCGGCTATTGCCTCGTTCATATTTTTGTACGCTCCAAACTTGATGGTGAACGGGAGCACAGACCAAACATACATCAATCTCTTTTTTAATATCTATACGCTAATGCATCACATTTACTCGTCGGATTTACGGATTCCGTTCATGAGCGACGAACTATAAATATAACCCTACACTCGGTCCCGCGTGACTCATTGTTGATTGGTCACTAACACAGAAATATTGTTTCTTACCTTGTTAAACCCATTTCATTGGCTTTTGATTTGTAATCTACCATGGCTGTTTGGTTGCTATCATGATCACCGCTTAGCAAGGTTTTTCCTGAAGAAAGATTGAATAAAAGAGAATACAACATTGCAATGATTTTTCTGGCTGACGAACTGGACAAAGATGGGAAAATAATAGGAGAGGATATATTGTGACTGTATAAATTCATAAATAATATGGATACTTCAAAGGTTGCTGCATAAACTATACTACTATATACCTGTGAGCAAATGTCTATGAAATACTACCTGCTGCTAGGGTATAGTATAAATAATGTTCGCACCCGCCATGACAGCAGGCCATCGTGAATGCTATTGGCTTTGTACAGTTAATAAAACATGTTTTTTTTAAACGATTAGGAGGTATATAGTAATAAGAAAACGTAGTGGCTGGGTCCTTACAGGTTGCTGTTCTCAGTCATTTGATGTAAAAATATGTCACTCTGCCTGCAGCGTCAGGATGTATTGTTGCATCAAATGACCTTGAACGGCCACCCGTACGAGCTCAATAACCACGTTTTCTCTTATCATTTCATAAGGAAATCACATCCATCACTACTTTTCTGTTTGCAGGTCAGTGGAATGTGTTAATGTTTATTGTCCTTAATATCAGAAGGCAATTATCACAAAAAAAGGAAACTACGTACTTATAGATTTGTCCTAACAACATGATATTGTAGATTTAACATGTGGGAATGAATACATACCTTGCTGTAATATATGCGAAGCAACAGCTATATCTTTTTCAATCAGAGCTTCACACTGCGTTAATGGTGTTAATGCTGTCCTCTCTATGTCCGAAATTTGAGAGAGTAGAGTTTTTAATCGATCATCTAAAGTTGATACTATTTGAGATTTCAATTCGGTAAAATGCTCTTGAAGCTCCGCTGAGGATTTCTGGGAACTTGATTGCACCTGTAAAAAATAGTGAACAGTAATTCAGGGATGTCAGCTGGGATAGGCTAAGGGTGAGTGGGGAGGTTCAAACTACTGTTTTATTGACGCCAATCATGCTCATTTTATACTATCCTTGTTTTATACAAGAAACATAATAGTATAAACTGATAATGAAAACTTAACGTGGCTAAACAGGGCCTAATTCTCCCATTAACCCTGCATATTCTTACATGTTCTAGCTGATTTTACTACTGATGAAGGGTATGTGATTTTTTTTTTGGGGGGGGGGGGGGGAGCCAGGTCCTCAGCCATAGTATGCTTGTTAAATTTATCTATGTAAAATGTAATGCTTGTCAATTACTGTCTTTAAATAGGTAATTATTAGAAAGTAGTTCCTACGGCGAGTAAGAATAAGAGTTACACTGCCCCCTTCCCGAAATGGTCCGGTGAAAACAGCCCCTGCCTCACCTAGCAGGACATTATTTTACAGTTATTACAATTTGGGACAAAACCAAAAGAAGGAGAAGGGAGCTGTATTGGAAGGAGGAAGGAAGTTTCACACGTAAAACTTGACCGCGAATCTGACGGATTGAACCCACGGGAAATGCCAGGGGCCGTTTTGATGGGGTCGTTTCCGGAAACGGGCCTCTGGGCCACTTAACATAAAGAGATGGGTTTTTTTCAAGACATGTGGTATAAAGAAAGATAATCTGTATAATGCTCTTTAACCACTTAGGGTTTTTCCTAAACCCCAATTAGTTAATGGGTTTAGGAAAACCATTCAACAACGCGTGAATTCACCTTTTTCTATATTTATTTCTACTAGTTCTGCCACACGGGCAGTTATTTTACTGAGCTTCTAGAAATGTTAGATTTTTCTTAAAACAGCAGGAATTATGTAAATGTAAAAAGAAATTAATTCGTACCTGAGATTTTGCTTCCTTTAGCGATGAAAGCAGGTCAGTCAACTTCAATTTATGCTGGTTGGCACAATCTATGGTATCGATAACGCCATTTATTACATCGTCCCCCATCCTATCGAAAAGAATATGATTCAGATACCGAATGTATAGTGGCTTGCATACAAGTTAATTACATCAACAATTTTCAACATATTGTGTATTGAATACTGAAGAATTGTAACTTCCAGTTTCTGAGTTCATAAATCATGACTGCCCAGGCCTCTTCATACACCCTGAATACATCATATGATAACCGATATGATACACATTAATATGCTTTTTATTTAGCAAAGATATTCCAACAATAAGTGGAGATTTTGCAAAAAGAGTGAAACATGAATTGTTGTCTCAGTTTCATTCTTATCACAATTTGTTTTCTAGGTTTGGTAGTTACAAAGAAGGACTCAATTCACATTTGTCTAGATCTTTTTGCCATAACTCTGTACCTAAAAGTAATAAAATAAAAAGATGTTCTGAACGAGTAGAATGTGATTAACTAATCAGTGTCCTGAAATATTTAACTTTGGTTGTCTTTTTTCGTGTAGTCCCTACCATAGCGAAATATCTAATGTTAATCAAAACCTAGCCCAATAACGTAACAATGAGATTGAAAACAATACATTGTTCCTTCTCCAGGGGGGCTAACCATAGTGACTCATGCCAGCCTCACTGCCCTCAGTCACAGAACGGCTATCCAGACAAGGTCCACTGACTGACATGTTGTCAACAAAGTATTTTAGGGAATGGGAGATAGTTTCTTTGGACACAATAACGGGAGATGGACTATCATTTCGCACTGCGAGCACCTGGGCACTGGTGAGTGGTAGAAACCCACGGGTGATAGTATAGTGCTCATGCCACAGTCACTGGGACTTGTGGAACTGGAAGTCCGAAGTGGTTGTCAGCACCACTGGCACTAGGCACTACCCCTCACTGCCTCAGATGACCGGACTTGATGGCAGTGAAAGGCAGTGATACCATAACAGCATATCATTTAAGCGAAATATGCATGGCGCAAATGACAACCCTGATAATTCGGGGTATTTCACAAATAGATATTTAGCTGACTTTAGCCAAATATCACCGATTAAGCACAAGTTGACGCTTACCTGAGGCCGCAGTCACGGATATCGTCTTCTCATCTGCTGGTACCTGGCTTCCACAGTTTTGTTAGAGATGATGTATGATGAACCAGCGCAATCATCTTTGCCCTAATCGATAGTTAGACAGACTGCTAAATCAAAAGAGAGAGCACTAAATTAATTCTCTGCTAGATGGCAGCACCTATGTAATTCAACATTACGTAGAGCTGGTCGGGGGAAAAGGGATATTCCACCAAAAGCCAATGTAGGCCCTTCATGTAAGATTTATCGGTAAAACTGCAGATCCGTGGTCTCTAGCGTGTAAGCATAGGAAATGTCTCTTTGCGGTCTCGTATTGGGCCGGGAAAGGCTTATAAGCTAGAGGCCACGGATCTGCAGTTTTACCGATATATCTTAAGTGAGGAAAAGAAAATTGGTGGATCCCAACATAGCGTCCATGATAAATATAATAGACGCAATCTAGACCTAACAATGTAAATCCTCCTAAAATGTATTATAGTATTACCACTTCTCACTTGTGACCTATGAAATAACTCCCACTCATAACTGGATACTTTATCTCAATTCCACTGAATTATTGAAGTTTCATGTTTGTTGTCTTTACCTGTCAACACTGATTGTCAGCGTTTAATGTAATCGTGTGTGACTGGACACCAACCTTTGATCTGTTGTATATTTGCAACAATTAGGTTAATTATATGTGAATAAAAAAGTTTTACAATGCCTTCCCCTTGTCAGTAGGCCTACGTTTAATATCAAACTTCAAAGTCAATTCTTCTAAACTATTAATCGTATGTATAAATTGTATACCAAAGTGTGATACCTTTAATAATGTCTGTTCCCCAGTAAATTGTTATAATTTTTACCCACCACATATAAAACGTGTAGGCCTACCATAACGGTACCGGTACCAATTAGCATGATATTAGTTAGATCTAGAGACCTAGATCTACACGTTCTGTAACTTAAGTAAAAATATCAATGGACATTATTTTATCACCATGGATATAACATCTGTAATGTTGGGCCAAACTTTCACTGTTTCGGTCTCCAGCCACAGGAAGAGGGAGCAGTTCTTGATGTACCGCTATTGGTTTGAAAGTTTGTCGTCACGTGACTTCTGCACGGCAGCAAAAACAACAATGCAGAGCGTGACAAATGGGAGGGTACCCTGTGCTTAGGCAAATGTGATTGCGGATTTCTTGTACTATGTTGTATACAGGACGAGGTGACTGACCTTAAAGCCCAGGTAAGAACTTTACATATTTATTAAATGCCTCCTTCCATTATAAATGGTTTACAAAGACCAAATGCTGATCTCGAATTCACCCAAAACTTTTCCAACCCTCGGCAAATGCCTTGTGCAGCCAGCGATGGTACCGCTGCCTATACGGTATACCCATGCCATGCCATGGGTCTACCTAGTGCCATGGCTCTGAGGTACGGTCATTTAGGGCACAGTGTTTAAGTTATTAGGACCCAACATACAAAATAGCCGTGGGTTATAGCATAGCACAACATAGTTTAACTTAAATATCCGGTGCGAATCTTACTGGCCTTGTCAAATATTTGAGGCTCATTTTTACATAGTCATACTCAGAGTCATAGATAAAGTATTCACCCCTAAATCCGTCAGTTCCATGTTTGGTGACAGGGCCGGGTAAACTGGCTACATCTTACATAAAGTTAATATGATTTATGATATTAAGAGCTGTTACTAAATATCTCATCCAGAATGAGAGAATCTTGTCACACTGCAATGTTACAATGTTGATTAACAAACCTGGTATGGTGCCATAAATTACGAAAGTTTATCCTAAAATAGTTACAATCATTTTGTATTCATTAGGCCAATGTTGAATGTTAACATAATAAGTACATGCTTTTAGAATGAACAGTAACGGTACCGCATTATGTCTATAAAAGGGATTTTTGAAGTGACCAAAAGCTTCAGAACTAGAGAGAAGTTAATTTTTTTTTATAATAATAATAAGGAACTGTAGTCGATGATAATATGCCACAAGTTATGGTTAAGGCGAATAATGGACGCTACGCTTGGTAGCCAGCACACTTTGGACTCAAAAATTGGATGCTAGCTTGGTTTTCTGGAGGTGATATTCTGGCACTCGCAGCAAAACCGCGTAATAAACAATGACAAATAATAATGTGTTGCCTATCCTGAATCAAAATATAAACTCAGGAACTATTTTTACACACCTGCAGCTATCTACTGATGTTTATTCGAAGTTCCTACGTCAATTATTGACAAAGTTCTGAAATAATTCTTTTTTAAAGCGTAGAGTCCGTCCGTCACCCGCTGAAAACCAAGGCGTGCTGGCTACATAGCATAGCATCCAGATACAGGGAGTAATCTTACATGGCAAAGCCGAGTGAGATTATGATAAAAACCAACGGCATATTTTTAGCGACTACGGATCAAGTACGGTTCAGATTTAATCTCACCCCTATCACTGACTAATTAGCTAACATTTGTGACATCATCCACATTGATTTGTGTTTACCATACTCCATGGGCGTTGAGTACAGCTTACAATCGTAATCTATACAGTCTATGGGGAAAAATAGCAGAGTTACGGTACGTAGCTGCCATGGTACACATAAAAAAATCCCCTTCCCACAGTCTCTACTCTAGGTCCAGTTGAGTGTTAAAATACCTTTGCCCTCTGCAAGGCCTCCTTATAAAGCCTATGACATCGACATCTATTCCCGATTAATTCCAAGCTTCGGCTTGCTGAGAATCAGGAATAAGATGTCAATGTCTTTTACCTAGAAAACCATGTCAGACATTACCAGCATATCAGATATGACCGATGAGCTGATGGTCGGAATGAATCGGGAACAAATCTCGACATTATGGACTTTATAACGGGGCTCTGAAGAGGGCTTAATTATGGTTTCTTACTTTAATGCACATCCATCTATGACTAGAGGCCGGGCGACGGCGATAACAGGCATTGATGTTGCGCCAAGGGGCAGTTGTGAACGGGAGATTGTGGTAAGGGTTAGCATCTCCTTATCCATATTGTGTTCTGTACATGTATTTACCATGGGCAAAAATAAAAATTTGACAATACACTTTGGTTTCCCGTGATCTTGCGGGGACACACTGGGAAACCATAATGCGGTTTTTCTATTAGAACACTTTAAGATTTTTTTATAACATCTGTAATATACCTGGAAGATTGGTATTCGTTTATTTCGTATTCTCAACTATTTTTGATTCATGTGAAAAGGTCTTTTGAGAATTCACGCAGCATAGTAATAGGGTAGTATCCTCGACAAACAAAGGACCCTGGCAATGTAGCGTAGTGTCCCGACACTACGGTGTGCCAGTCAAGAGACAATAAATGGAAGTTGCACATTCTATGATGTTAAAGGTACCATTAATGTTAATGTTTAATACCCACCAATACCATCAAATTAATCTAGTATAGTAATACGATGGGGCCTCCACATCTGCCAACCATTCAATCGATCCAGCAGCAAGAGAAAATGATACGAAATGCGATAACCTTTTGTCGAGCCGTGATTGATCTATCTTGAGTAATCAATATTACATTACTGAAGACATGCATGTAAATATGTTAAAACCATGTTGATCGGAATTTGTTGGAAGAACAATGTACACACATTGAAGCAAATAAATGATCTTTAAAATGGCCCCCACAATATTATGCTACATAAGCTGTATAGACATTACAATCTTTTCCTTTACAGTTATGCACAACAGAAAGGTGTTAAAAAGGAGTGCAGCTTGTATTTAGAATCTCTGTTGGTAGACCAATATTTTGGTGTTCTCTACACCCATTGATCTTCCAGCCGCCCAGAGCTCCTTTGTATTTGAGTCTCAAAGCTATGTTTACACGGTTGGCGCTTCAAAGTCCCTATCGCTTGCGGCTGCCTTTACTGTAAATACACTATCTACCCAGCCATAATCGTATGTTATAATTCCTCTAGACCTAGACTGTAAATAAAACATAGCCGCACTACAGGCTTAGTGCAGTAGTACCGTTCCTTAACCTGTACAATGACAGTCTTTGTATTCGAGCATAAGTCCAAAGCCTATAGTAATCAATCGCGGCTCCTATAAACTATCAACTTGCAAGACAATAATGAACCCATCGAAGTCTACATTATTCAGATTTTTAACACGGTAACTTTCTACTTTGGATTACCTTGTAAAAAATCATCTTCCACCAAAAGAACAACATTGAAGGCCACTCAATATCAGTGTTGCGGTTACCTTGATTGAGAGGAAACTGTCATCCCATTGCGAAATGTATCTGAATTTCATGTGTTTTAAGTCCTTTCATTCATTCATTGAGTACATGTACGTATTCAACTTATTTCTTCTAAATTGTATTTCAGCGCCCTTATCCTACCATGGTGTCTAAACCGACAGGTCCCAGACCACCCCAGCAAAACCGGACCAAGCGGCGTGGTCCCCAGCCTGCGAATCAGGCGCCGGACATTGTTGACCGGCCGAGGGATCCACAGGCCGGACCCAGTCATCCGGAACGGGGCGACCGACCCGATCGACCGGCTGCTGCTTCTGCTGGCAGAGCAGCCGCCGGTGGTGCGACGGCCGCCGCCATGACGGAGCGGCCCACGGGAGGCGCCACGGGCGGAGGTCCCACTTATAGTCACAGCACGCTGCCAGCAATCGCCCTATCAGGGCAGGTCCCGGCACCCAAATCTAGTAAAGGCGCCAAGGGCGGGCGAGGTGGAAAACCGCAGCAGCCACAGACCCTGCCAGGCTACACCTCACGTATCCCAGACACAAACACAAGCACGCCCCGTCGACCTTCCACGGGGGAGGAACTGAGGATGCCGACCTCACCTCCACGCAGGTCGGCCGCGGCCTCCGGGCACTCGTTACAACGGGGCGCCACTGGAGGAGCAACTCAGGGGTCAAGGCCGTCCACTAACGTAACGAGTAATTCAGTTACGGTAGAGGTACGGAAGGAACAGCACCAGCAAGCCAACCGCCGCGACCAACATCCCCTCCCCAAGGAACGCTACACTCGCCAGCCGCATACCTTGCCAGGGAACATCTCCGGGGCTGCACCACCAGGTGGCAGTACAGGACCACACCGGGAATCCATGCCATCGTCGTCGAAGCATACCAAGGATCGACATACCCGGTATGTGCAACACAAACAACAGGCGGCCACACTGCCACCTAGTGGTGCGTCGGGCGGACACGGAGCGCGCACTGCGCATGCTCATGTACACGTACCGGCGCACCAACAACACCCTAGGAATAATAGTAGTAACAGACCGACCCCACCGCGACCTACTGCGGCCCCAGATGCAGCCACTTCCGCTTCCACAAACACCGCCATATCCCCTGCGCAGGCGCAGAGATCTGGCTCTAGTCGGAACCCCGCTGAGGGGCGGCATCCTTCAGCCTCGGTCACCGTCACGCAGGGCAGCCGTGAACGAGACATTGCCAGGATTACAGTTGACGCGCGGGCAATCGTGAACCGACAAGCCGCGGCTGACAGCAGTAATAGTAACAATCTCGGAGTAAGTTTGCATCCTCATAACACTGATGGTACATCGAGTGACAGTAGACGTGGACCCTCCTCCCACCATCATGCCTCCACAGGAAGCAACCAGTTCTCAGTGCCTCATAGTCATACCGGAAGGAGGGCACCTCCCCCACCTAACAGTATGGGGGCCGCTAATAACAACGGAGCCTGTGTCCCGAATAACGCCGGGCGGACAGTGGACCCGAGCAACCTGCGACTGGACGTGGTCAATGCGGGCGGCGGTAGTGGAGAGGCGTCGGGAGTCGGGCGCCCGCTGACCTCAGGGGTCGCTGCCGCCAGCGCCGATCACATCCAAACCAACAATCTGAGCGCCGGTATTTCCTACGGGCGCCCCGAGCGGCCGGAAACTACCGAAGCCTTACCGGATATTCTCAACTCACACATCCTGCCTCCATACACCGTCCGTCAGAACCAGCACCGCCCCTCGCGTCAGAACCAGCACCAGTACCGCGCCAATGGCGGCGGTAACGGCGGAAGCGGAAATGCGTCGCGGTCGCGGCGGCGGTCGCGACGTCGCGGGGGCAGTGGTAGTGCTGGGATGACACAGCTGGATGATGAGGAGAAGGGGTGCTGCTCACACGAAGGTTGCCTACGCTGTGTGACCGTAGTGACCACTTTCCGCTGGGTGCTTGTCTCTCTGGCACTGCTTGGAGTTCTTTGTGTCATCACAGGCATTGTATTGGGAGCGCTGCACATGACCGTCGGCTCCAGCTTCCTGACTCTTTCGCTGATGTTTATAGGTGAGTGTTTCTACTTATTTCAGTCTCAGTGGATATTTGAGTATTGAACCCTGAAAATCTTTTCCCCGCAGGTGACGTTTTCAGGGACATTTAGAGTGCTAGTTTTTAAACTGTTTAAATCGGCTTACGTTGAATTCTTGTTTTACCGTTGAGTGTAGCCTAGCAGAGCGTTTCTTAGTTACACCTTCGGTCAAACATTGCACAGTCTGTTTCAATGCTTTCACACATAGATTGGTAACGGTTGATATGAGCACAAGGCTGTTGTTTTCCACAAGATAGGACGGTTGGGAGACGCTATGGTACCGTAACAACATAGTTTACTAGATAGCAGCACTGCCTTATGATGATAATGAATTAGGTAATTATTATTTACCGCCATATGAGACTGAGAGTGTGTTTCTTTCAGCCTTATCAAAGTCTTAACAAAGGTTCAATGTCTATGTACACATGTTTGAAGAACTACAAGGCCGATCTCTATGCTTTAAGCCCTAAGTTAAAGTTTTGGCTGGCTAATCCTACCGCCTATCTTAAGATGCTTGCCTAAAAGAAAAATGTCTATTGACTACATTAGGGGTTACATTAAAGATGGGGAATTCATGAGGTGTATTCTGCTCAAGGGTAGATTATATGTGTATGTACATGTCGGACATTACAGACTTTACGTTAAACATATATGGAGGTAATTTAAATCACATCTAGTAGATGAACTATTCCTTAATTAGCAAAGGCATGAAACCAGTTAAAAAGACTCTCCACCTGTTTAATCACCGACGCTGCAATAAGTAGTCTGAAAATTAATGTTAGCATGTTGTAAAGACCTATGTAAAAACCTTTTTTTCGAAGGGTGTGGCCATCAATTTTTAAAAGCAGAAACTATATAGAATAGTATTAGCGTGACGCAACTAGCCATTCTGTGACCCATTAGAACTGACACTCATATCGCTTTCATTTACTCAACTCAATATTACCTCATCCTTCATGTATACCTTATACCTTTATTCCATTTAGGTGTATGTTGATAGGCTCTAAACGTCATTCAGCAAATTGTGCGCCCATTATTTCGTGTAAGATTTGTTTGTGACAGAATTAAATATAATCTGTTAATGCCCCACCCCCAAAAAAGAAAACTTTAAGAAATAAGGACCACCCAGAATATAAAACCTTACCCATCTCAATCTGCGATCAACTCTACATTCTCCAACGTAGTGATCCCTTCTCCAAGCAGAATCTGGGCATTTATCAATCTGGTTGACGTATGTAAATAATATACGCTGTTGCTAATCACGACCCACTTGGAATGTGATGTATTTTTTTTAGATTATCCTGATATCCAATCCTGTTTCTATTGTACTAGAACATCTGCACTTTTACACGTGCATAAAGAACACATCATTTTCGAAAGAACTAACAAATAGAGACAAGCTGTTTGTTGTGATAGGTAAAAACTGCAGTATAAAAACTAGACCAAGTTTCCAACGTTTGTATATTTATCTTTCAATCCAATAAGTGAAGTTCAATTATATTTCTCGGCGCAAAGTCCACATAGTTGACGGGCACTGTGACAAAAAGAAAGTGTAAATCTTCAGTAGTTCTTTTTCTGATTGATCCATTTTCCGGATTGGAGTAATGCCACATGTTGCACCACGAATGACCCGGTATAACAAGTAATTTAGAACCTAGACTGGCCTCAGTCCCTGTGTCCTACCCCCGCCTCTGCCTTCCTATCCGCCGCCACCCCCACCCTATTCTCCACCTCACGTTTTACACAGGTTCATTCCTGGGCCAGCTAAAGGAAACCTGCAAGTTGTAATGTATTTCATATTGATAAATTCTAATAATTCATTGAATGTTCATAATCAAAAACTTGAGCAAGTATGTAGAACTGGGATTATAGCCAAGGCATCATAAAATAGGCCAAGAAAAAGCAATCTACATTTGTATCATATTTGCTGAAAACATGGCGTGGTTTACAGTTCGAGCTAGAGCATCGAAGTGAGAAGCATATCTATTATCTGAACGTGGCAAAAACATCTCTATGATAAAAAAAAATCGAAGTGAGAAGCAGATTGTCTGCTGCTAGTATTTTTTGTCAGGGTCGCAACCTCAGCAAACTTAAATACAGCGCAGTTTGTATAGTAACGGGCCGTTTCTTGACAGTGCGGTGTCACATATGACAAGGGGGTATTTTCCTGTTGTGGTATGATATCTAAATAGCGGAATTTCGGAGTCAATCCGATAGTCCCATAATGTTTTCCATGGTGCTGATCAGGCTCGTGGGGGGGGGGGGGGGGGGGGGGGAAGGCTGTTGATGCTGTTAATCGTCACCATCACAAGATTCCTCCATAGCGGTTCCTCAGCTAGGGGCTGAATATGGAATAAACTGGAGTCAGTGGTTCAGATGATGAACTGGGTGGGTCTAGTTTATCTGGTTGGCAGTTTGGAGTGGGATAAGTGTCAGATACTGTAATTTAAAGTCTAGATCACAGTGATTGATGGTAGCTATAACCAGGTGGGTCATAAGGTGAGTGGTCAGGTGCTTAACCAAGTGGATAAGTATCAGCTATAAAATAGAGACCCATATTGACCAAATAGAATTTGAAGGGAAAAAAATGTTATCATATTTGTAGGACCAATCACTTAATTGCTGAAATACGACTATTGTGTAGTTTTCTAAATTCAAATTATTCAGTCACCACAACTTAGACTGAATAGTTTGAATATTCAAGTAACAATAAACAAGTCATTTATTTATAAGAGACGAAGCAGTCCTATGGTTCATGTTCCGATGGGAATATCATATTAGGCTCGACATCATGGTAGAGCGTAGTCCCGGTCGTTTAATCTGCGCTTAAGCGACAGGTCACTCGCGTTTGTACTCTATAACATTTCTTGTTATGATAGCAAAGTGACTGTTTTCATTTGTTCTAATGCTAAAGTAAGCACCCCAAGTTACCCAGGCTACCCCTTTAATGGACGTGGGCAAATTGTATTGTGGTTTGATCTGAGACGTAGCTGTTCACTGGATAACCAAAACAATTCCTTTTGATGAATGTGAGATACAAATGAGTTAAGAATAACATGAGATTAAGCGTTGAGAGACAAATGAATTAAGATGTGCTGATACGTCTCTCCCCCCAAGTGGGATATTATGTAATCCCAAATTTACCAAACTACTAGAAAGAGAATTACAATCCTTTCAATATAGAATACTTAATAACCTCATCCCGTCAAACAAATACCTTTGTGACAAAAGAATCCTAGACAACCCTGCATGTTCATATTGTAAGGAGTTAGACACTGTTCCCCATTTCTTTGTACATTGTCCCTCCATCAAAGGATTTCTTTAAGGGATGGATGGGTCAACAATAACATGAAATTCTAATTAAATCATTCTGAGATTGAATACCTCTTTGGAATAGAATCTTTTTACATCGGCTTGCCAAAGAGGTGTTATTCAAAATAATACTCTGTGGAATAGAAAGTACTTCCGCCAGAGCACAATATAAAAATGTCTTCATGATTCACATCAATATAGACAAAGATTGTTTCACGATACCCGTATATATTTATACAAATGGAGCATTGAACTGAAAAATCCCTACTGATAGAACAACATTTATGCTTCCTGGAAAAGAGAGAGGAAAAAAATCCTGAAATGGAATTAAATCTTACAAAGATCTGAACATAGAATAGATAGCTATTGAACATCTAATACATTCCCCATCTTTTTCAACACATCTTTCATCACCATGTTTTGTACTGTCCACACCCCCACCCCACCCATCCTGTTCTGTCCGTGATCCTTCAATGTCACTCTCTCCAAATAAAACGACTTTTGATCATAGAAATAAAGAAAAGTAAAAGAGTAAAAAAAACAAAAACAATAGCCTTTCTCCAACTCTTTCCTCAAGATGTAACAGTATGCGAAATACCTACCAATCATGATTTTAGACAAGATATTGATGTATAATAAGAAGGATGTAAAAAACAAGTATTTCATTGCTGATATTGATAGCACAGTACTCATTCATTGCTTTGTCACAGAAAGTTTGAAAATACAAAGGAAAGAAAAACAAGAGCTTACATATTTTTGTTGCTTTTTGTCGTATTTACTGTAAGTACTCCTCGATATATTGGTTTGTCCAATGAGAGTATCAGAGGTAGGATGTTGGTAGACGGATATATCTCACCTTCTCGTTCTGAGTTGGATCCCTCAGACGTAATGTGTTTCACACAGGAGGAGGCAGCTGTCCTTATCGGTTTCGAGGTCTCTGGCTTATAGCAAATTCCCCAAAGGTCAAGATGTTGTTGATGCTATCAGCCTCTGAAGTCTGAAGTTGTAAACGCAATACTTACTATCGTTCAATTTGTTACGCAAATACTAGACATTATGCTAGAATTATGTTTCCCCGTTAAAAGTTTCCAGTTTAATTTCTAATATTTGATTTCACTTATACTCCTGTGAGGTACCTCATTTGATTGGAAGCAGCTTACAGCTATCAGATCCTTAAGTTCAGCGCTAGTTCTTATATTGAAGAACACAACCATGGTCGTAGTTATTGCAAGATGAGATGCGTGTATGGTTATTTACGAAACAATGGCAACCCCATCGAGTCTTGTATCATGTACGACCATGGTATGCTGTTCTATATTTATCATATACCCGCAACTAATAATATTTTACCATGTATTGGTTTAGAAACCATGTGCCAGTGAATTTCAATATCCAGCTGATGTATCAATGTGTGATATATAACAATATACGCCCTAGGAAGCCGTACACAATTTACACAGTGTAGGGAGCAGCGTTAAATAACTATCAAAAGTATGTGTATAGGTCTATGACAAATACAAGGAACAATAGGCAGTCTACAACATATCGGGTTAGATACTTGAAGCCGTGGTGTTTGGCAAGCACAACTGATGGCATGTTCCACTGCTTGAACGAGCAGCTATCACTGGATGGGGTAAAAGGTGGTGTTTTTTGCTGTTATCGTTCTACCCTTATTACCAGTCTGTATTGCTCGGAACGCCAACGTTTTTGGGGAGGCTAGCATGGCGGGAAACATGCCAAGATATCTATCCAAGAGTCGGTGCGATTCATGTGGGAACCCCTACAGTGTTAGGAAATGGGCAACCCACAGTCACAGCCCGAGTTTGTATTGGGTTGCCATAGGAACGTGACCTATATCTAGGGGTGTTGTCTCGGTGTCATGAAATATCGACATTTCACTTGGTAGGGATACTGACAGGGAATACAAAGTTAGGACGCTTATTGGATGCGATAGACAGGGATTACTGCCTGTGTTCATAGATGAGGTAAACGATTACTGAAAAGGTCCCTTTGCTCAATTGCTTTGTTCTAAATTATATCATTTCCGAATTTGACAAAATAAGCTGTGCCCATTCTCAAGTTCATTAATTCATTTAGTGTAAAAATATAGCTCCGAGTCACATACCACTGATAATTAAATAATAATATCCATTATAGTAAATTACATTCTATATGCATTTAATATTAATATGGCTACTTGTATTTTTATAAATAAATAAATAAAAATCATTGAGTCCATACATCATTGGTTGATTGAATGTTGATTATTAGAACAATATTTATTCATAATAGAAATATATAACCAGGCCTTTCAATTCTGAGACCACTCCTGGTTGAGGATAACCTTTCTGAAATTTAAGTCCTATGAAGGAACAGAGTGCAGCTGTATAAGCACGGGACACTTCCCATTGTTCGTTCCCTGTTCCTCTTGGAGAAGAGAAACAGTTGAGGCATGACCTTTCCCTGCTCTTTGTTACTCAGGACGGAAAGGCTCACTTTGGTCTTCGGCTCATTTTTGTTCTGGATGTGCGTGGTTAGACGTGGGATCGAGGGTCCACGGTGTGCATTGAGATGTTTTATATTTTTGATGATGAGTTATGGGTGTTTATTCATACGTGTGTATTACAATATCATGGTATATCTTTGAGAATTACTCATTTAGTGCTAATTTGGTTTGAATAAAACTGATGATACCATCGGAGTCCAGATAGAAGCTGGCCGCCACCCCAACATCCTAGTTTTAGTATGAACCTAGAACAAAAGTAGGGTTTCCCCCTGATTTGTAAATGAGTCGCCTCCTCGCCTTCAGCAGGGCCTAATAGACGGAGGCCAGGAGGTGAGCTGGGCTCTGGGCGTCCTGGTATTGGCGGACACAGTAAGCACAGACGTTTCACAAGTGGGTCTGCGCCTTGGCTACTCGCCCGATCTGTTGGGGACCCTTGTGTGTTTGTGCTGTTACTTTTCGTGTTTGCTGTTTTAGGTGCTGTGAATAGCGAGTGCTCGACATTGGTCTAACCTCGTCTAACATCACCAGTGACCCAGTTCCCCTACACCGCCTCTTGGGTGTTTAGAGCCTTTGATAAAAGTGTCACTTAAATTTATCTTTTTATTGTTCAATTCTCTACTGCACCGTAAGTTTGGAATGGTGGGTGCAGCGCGTTCCTTTCAGTTCACCACAGTTTGTTTGCTAGGTAACGGGATATTTTTCCTACAAAATGTTTGGATTGTAAAACATTAAAACTGATGATATGTAATTTAGTTTCCGACTTGGTAATATCTGAAGAAAGACTTTCCTGGTGTTTTCCAATATTGGCCCCTTTATGGTATTACCTTAGGTATATGCTTCAAATCCAGTTAGATAGAAAATATCCATGCACAAGACACGGCTTAAGATACGGCTGCAAACCTTTTATAGAATACCTCTTGAATGTCCGGGTGAATCGCAGACCACAGAAACTCGTGATGAACCTAAGTATGTAGACACTATTTATGTCTACATAAAAGTTAGAACATCTCAATGTTGCTGTGCTCATAACATGGAGAGGATAAGTAAAATATTAGCCCCATCATCTCTATTGAGGTGGACAGGGCTGGTTACACTGGCTAGAAGAGGGATAGATTTCGGAACTTATGCTACACCTGGACTGCTATGTCCGTCCCATTATTTTATGCTGCAATATCCGTGATATAACATCACGGATTATTGAATAAAGCCTTATTTAAAAAAAAGTAAGTGTAAAAAAACGCCACAACTCGCAGTCAGATTGTTTTGCCAAAAGATTTTTTGTTGTAATAACAGTTCTCACAGTTTGGGCATTAAATATCATGGACCTATAGTCGACGTTTCGGTTAACTTATGACCTTCATCAGGACTAAGTCCATTAAAAAAAAAAAAAATACAAAACGGGAAGGATTAAACCAGGTGTCATCACAGTCATCGTTATAAAACCCTGATTATATCTGATTTATGTTCTCAGTTAGCGTGGTTAAATATAAGAGTCCCTTGCAGACTGATGGATTATGACTGGTGAGGAGGTGGTATAAAACAGCTTGTGATCCCAGTGTCCACGTGGGCTACTCGTATAACAACTGAGGTCAGTCCTGCCCGGGGTGTCTGGAGGAGAACTTGACTTGCCCACTCACTCTGCGCCTAGATTGTCGCACGATGATATTGAATCTCTGCCACTCAACAACACTCGTCCAGGTAGACAAAGCTGGGAGATATATACATTGAATATATGTGTGTAATATATTTGTTGAGACTGTTGATGCAGACGTGCTTGGCACACTCTCAGGTACCGGGGGTTTCCTACCAAGGATAGTATTAGTGACATAAACAAGCACTGTAAAGCTTTGGAATAATGCCATCAATCGTTTTTTTTTCGTTTTTTAATTGTGTTCGCATACCATAATTGCAAGTTTCAAAGTATTTTTTTAGAGGCATAGCCTTTGGTATTTCAGACAAGTAACGCCAAATTCAATGTTTTTTCCCCTGGGTTCACACAAATTATCTAATTGGAAGTTCCCATGAGTTAATTGTATGATTGTTTCACATCCTGCTATAGGAACAAGAAGGTTATTATAGAAACTGCACAGTAATGTAAAAATGTGGACTCTCGGGGTGAGAACATGGGACAGATTTCTCCATAAAAGGTGACCTGAGCCAGAGGTGTTTGGAATGGGCGTAGTGATGCCTCTGCTTAGAGAGTAAAGCTACATGTGGTGAGGGTAATAGCATTGCCACAGCGAGTGGTCATGTTAGGTTCGCGTGTTTTCAAGGAGTGGTATTTCAAGGGGTGGGGTGTTAAAACAGAAGATCCATAGAAACCTGTAAACCTTCAGCTAGTCCCTAGCACTGCCAGAGTAAGGAGCTGTGTTCCTTTTCTGGGATTAAAAAAAACAACAGCGGGGCTTGATGTATGAAAAATAGACGAAACTGTCCAAGTCGAACCTGCCAGATTTTGAATCGATCAGATGTTTGCCCAAAATACTCATAATTTATCTGCACTCCATTGTAACGTATAAAAGAACATTTTGGACGTCAAACTACCCAAACTCCCATTGCTTTGAAAAATTGAAATTGCCGACTCTCTTTACGACATGCATAGTTAAGTTGATAATCCAAATCTACACGTAAAACTAGCGCATGGAGGATCGGATCGAAATTCACAGGCTGTTGTATTGAATAGCCTGACAGCGGGTTACGGTATTGAGTGCCTTTGAAAAGCTATTTGTATTCACTGGCGTTCACAGAGCCGAGCATGTGGTAACTCCGTCTGTCAATGACGGGCCTTTTCATGGTAATTACCGTTCTTTATTCGGGGTTCCGCCTCGTTCGACTAATGTTCTCTCTGGTTTTTTTTATCCCACAGAACATTACAGTATAACATACACAGTTCCGTCAATTTCACTGCCTCCCAAGTTATATTATTATGCTCGTCAATTTTTTATTCAGAAAGAAGTAAACCTCATACCCACATTTTGTTTGCAAAAGCTCAGGAAGAATAATTCTAAACCCCATATAAAATTATATGTTTGTGACTTGTGCAAAATTATATGAGAACAGTTCGCATTAGTTACGTTTAGAACGAGAGTTTGTTTCTAATGCCACGAGGGTCTTGCTGTGTAGCACAAGTCGAAGTGATTTAATGGGTCGCCGACGGCCACACCACCTGTCATGAATGATTAGTACTAAGTATAGGCATGCCCTGCAGGGTGTGACATTGCAAGGCAATTATATTTCCATAACGTACATTATCCCTATAATGTTGTGCGACATAAAACACCAGCTATCGATACCTGAAATAATCAAATATACTAAGAATACAGTTATAAGCAGATACCTTTTGTAAATTCATAAAAGAGATTGACAGAACATTGCTTGTGATGAAAGGCTGAATTTTTGGCCGATGTGAATACAATTCATCTACTAAAACTTCTTATTCCTCACATAAACATGAGGTAATTAGATAAATACTATATTTTCGTCATTCTCTTCTAATTTGATATAGTATAGGAACAGCCATGATAGTTTTCCTGAATAGATAACGGTAGTAATGAGGTGTATCTAAAAACAGTATGTTTTGATAGTTCACGTCGTCGTAGTACCACCGTTGGGAGCTTCTGAATATACCGTGGTGTTTATTCCATGGGAGTGACTTGGCATTATGGAAAGCGGTTGAACATGACGTAGCGAAGCATGCATTGATTGACGAGCTTCTGGGTTCATAGAGGACACATCACAGATCAAAGCCCGTGTGGCGGCTCCTGGACAAGTACCTCTGAACACACGACGACGTCTATGACGTCACCACTCGAACGCCGACACCGGGGACGGACACGAGTGACCAGTCCCTTGGGCAACACAGGGATTTGATGGGGTGACCTGTGAGGTAGACTCTAGTACAGTCTGTTGTCGCCAGGGTCAGGACACACAGGCTCAAACTGAGACTGTTATGCGCTGCCATTTTAAGGTAGAGATTCCTACCTCCGCTGGTATTAAGCTGCCCTGATTGATTTGCCAGTAACCAGTATGTTACTCTTCAAGCAGAGGTCCTAGAGTAGCTTTTACTGGGCATGGGCAAAAAAAATCAGCTTGGAGAGTTATAATGATTCCCAGAATAGTGCCAGAATCATGGTATTCTCAGGCTTGGCTTTGCACTAAAATTGGAAATTCCTTTCTCCAATCAGTGCTTTTAGAAGGAACTGGCAAATCAGAGCTGTGCTCTGTCAGACCCTTACAGACCTTAAGCAGACTTAGCGCCTGTCTGTATTCCCCCTTGTCAAACTGATCCTATAAATAGAACAGCCAACCACAAAATTCCTCTCACTGAAGGTGGCAGGCCAGTCAGAGTCATACTCTGTTAGACCTTCACGTACCGTAACCCGAAGGCGGCGCGGTGCGTGGACGGACTACCTGTGAGGCGGACCTTTACTGTGTGACGCATGTATTACAGAAATGGCAAATTTACAGGGTTTACTGTGGAGTGTTCCTAAGAGTTCCAAACCAATATCAACTACAAATTAATTAATAATAAGTAAAGACAAGAATCCAACCCCCCAGCCCCGACACATGTCTGACCTGTAACGTCTACACTACAGGATTGGTTAAGGGGCACAGAACCAATCTTTAATTTCAGCTTATGAATTTTATTTCCGGTATCCCCGCACCAATCTATGTCAATTATCCGAAACCAAAAACGTACAAGGTATGTGATCGTGTGACCAGGTAAAATGTCTCCATTTTTAGGTATATGATCATACGAAAACAGGCTGACTGTCTTCATACGTCAAAATACTTGGTAAAATTGTTGATCACATACATGCCTCTGCCTACGGCTTCGGGATGCATGTGATCAACAATTTCACCGCATATTTTTGACGTACAAAGACAGTAAGCCAGTTTCCGTATAATATGACACTGGTTTTGCCTCGAAGTTCAACCTTGAAACTTAAGACCAAGCCATCGATTTATTTTTAGGTTCTAAATGGATGTCGCGGCTGACTTCATTGGAAGCTGGCAGTGAACAGCTGCCTTTTATCATCCATGGTATACAAAGTCCCCATTGAGAATATATGGGGACTAGTAAACCTCTGATCTATTTTATAAAACCTGTTAGATACCATAACTGTGGTATACGGATTCAAAAATCCATGGTATACGGCCTGAAAGCCATGATGTACGGTAAAATAGTCCCCTTGCGCTATAGAGCAGAGAAATAGTCCCTATTGTTATATCATTTATTATGGTAATACCTGGGATTAATTTACTCGAGAAGATGGATAATAAATGCAACAAATGATGGTTATATGAACAGGCGGCTCTGTGGGGAGCTCCCTTTTATATGGCATGCCATTTGATCTAATTGGACAAGCACGGGGTTGTTTACAAACAACGTGTTGACAGATCACCCAGTTTGGAATTATGTGGTCGAGTGATTTCCCCATGGATCCAGACTGTCGTTTACATGTAGTTATGGCTACAAACCTAACAAGCGGTTTCATCTAGTGAATCCTCAGGCTGCACTTAGGCACTTGATTGGGAGATTAGCCTCTGGGTAAATTTCACAAAAAAGAAGTTGAAAATGGCCGTGCCCTCCTGTTGTTTTGGATGGGGAATAGGAAATCCTAAAACCGTTGCTACCTATGTCTCCTTTTGTAGTCTCTAAGAGGGAGGAGAAATCATTTGAGAGATGTCTGTCTGAAAGGTTATAGGTCTCGTACACTAATGTTAGTGTATTGAAAGACCACGATATGTTTTCTAAACTAAACCCTTGTAGTAAATTACTCAAGAATAAAACCGTATAGTTAGGTTAGAGTTTATTGACGGAACAGGTCATTACTCCCTTCTGGGAATTCGGGGGGAGGGCAAATAAAAGAATATATTAAGAAATAATCAACTTATGTTTGTGCAACTGTAGAGAATTATTGTAATGTATCGATAGATTGCCCTCAAGTTTTTATTATAAAAAATCAGATGCTTCTGAATGTTTCGACATTTTTTGAATTTTTTGTTATGTATGTTGAATGTTTAGCAGTGGATTGTTAATTTGCGATGATGTGTTCACCTGTGTGCCTTTGTGACAGTGTAAAGTGCTACCATAGAGGTCACTAGCACAGGCTGTATGGCCATCACACGCAAATTACTCTCTTCTATGTGTAGTTTACCTGCGAGCCTGCACAGGTGAGACAGGTGGGATCCAATGTCACAGGTGCCAAGGTAACCATCTGTTTGTTTGTCAGTGCAAGAGTTGGTTGTTTCGGAGCAGAATGGGTGCGTTTTACACGGACCGGTTTTCCAGGTCCTCCGTAGGTACTCCAAATAAATTGTGTGTGCGTGTCTCAGCCATATGTCTGGTTATGTACATCTGTGTCTGTGTAGAGGGGGCGTTTGGGCATATTTGCTGATACAATTTGTTTCGCTGTGCCTGTGTGAGTATCAGTGATTTGGTAACACTTAATGTGTTTCTTAGCCCATTGTGTAGTGTATTATTATGTACATCGTACCTGAAAATGGCGAAATTTACTCTAGTCAGGTGATGCAATACCCCGTACATCACCAAGTGACGTCCGTGTATTCAAAATAATTGTAAATACCATATAATTCGTGATTACAAATCGCGAGTATTATTTGTTGTGTTCCTGCACCATATTATTGCATTGAAGAGCGATTTGTCAAAGTCGAAAGCAATAGAAATTAAAAAAAAAAAAAAAAAAAAATACAACACGGGTAGGAGCGGGCGATATACGTAGTTGGTACGGCCATAATCATATGATGATAACTTTTACCACACCTAAATATATCGTGGCACATTTCTGTAACACCACAAAATAGATTATTCATCACCAATATATCACTCATACACTTGGCAGAGTGTTAAACTCAGTAAAAACAATCCTATAGATTCACCGTTTTTCTAAACGGAAATCCTTCTATTTGCCCCATTCTGTTCATGAACAATTTTATGTAATAACTTATCTTTTTTACCGCGTCTTCTGGAACCACCCACATCACGCCGCTGACAGGCTATGCTTATGCAACTGGAAAAGGATACGATATTTAATACCGTATGCGGGTTTTAACCCTCCAGATGTTTAATGTATTGTATGTGGTTATTGTAGTATACTGTTAGACAACGGTAACCAACAACAGGAGTTCGCGTAAAAGCTTGATATTCCTTCTTTTATTGGACTTGATTTGCAGCTTAAAATGCGATTATAGGTCTAAATGATATATGCAATTGCATTTTGGTTCTGTCAACCATCCAGAGTCTCTCCTAGATCACAAACCTGGCGATACATTGGTGAAGCAGCAGAGTGAATTCAGGTCTTGAGTCATATGGCTCGTCCAGTATTATCTACCTGCTATTATCCTACCCCTAATATAAAATCCCATAGGCTCAACGTTGAGTTTCCGTATGCCACGCTGACTTGCATACAGAGTTTTATATGCCACTAGTGGCATACAGAAATGTTACCACGTATTATCCTACCCCTAATATAAAATCCCATAGGCTTAACATTGAGTTTCCGTATGCCACGCTGACTGGCATACAGAGTTTTATATGCCACTAGTGGCATACAGAATTATTATCATGTAATATTACAAGATCGAGGAGACAGGGTAGGATAAAATCAAAACCTGATTTGTTTTAATCTTGGCCATCGCATTCTACTCCTGGAGTTTTGGCTCCGGACTTCACTCGGCTTCACCTCTTGAAATCACTATGCCAAACCCCAGTCGTGGCATACGGTGGCCAAGATTACAACTCATCCAGTTTTACGATAATATTCCAAAATCGAAGAGACGGGGTAGGATAAAATCAAAACCTGATTCATTTTAATCAGGGCCATTGCATGCCACTCCTGGAGTTTTGGCTCCAGACTTCACTCGGCTTCGCCTCATGAAGCCACTATGCCAAACTCCAGTCGTGGCATACGGTGGCCAAGATTAAAACTCACCCAGTTTTACAATAGTCCGTGGTCGGGTAGCAAGCTTTCATTGTTTATGGGTTGATCTTGAAATTACTAAAAGCGGCACGCGTGTTTGAGGGGAAATGACCCCCCCCCCCCCCCCCCCCCACACACACACACACACTATAGTATTAGTAGAGTTTACCACAAACCTATAAGGTCAATTATCAAAATCAGGAGAGGGCACAAGAACATCCACTTTTGTTCTATTCTGATGTGGCAAATTGTTTTGGTTAAACTTCAATATGATTAATTTTCTCGTATTCACATTTATCAGATCGGGAGAACAGTCTTTCAGCCAGGCGCGGTGAATGTGTGCCGCCTACGTCATTTTCATGATTCACCACAGCGGCGTTTCTTAACAGCCCCAGATGACACTTTTTAACACTGTCAGTGTGACTTCCGCGGCCTCTCGATAGAAACGCCTCTTGGTCTAATCTTCCTGAGAGGAAAACTGCTAGTTTTATCAAAGGAAACTCTCATAGTGACTCAGACGTTGACTCCACATACAAACAAACATATTCAGAGAAAGCAAAGAAAAGAATCAATAAACAGTGGATACTGCCACATTACAAAAATAATACACTATAATCAGTCTCTTACTTGGAACACTTAGAAATTTAAAACGTATAGAGAATCTGGTGCATTCTGAAACAGGAACTAGTACATACCCAGACAATGCTAGCATTGTTCAGTTAATGCATTGCTTGTAGGAAAAAATCCGGTTAACTTCACGCTTATTGAGGCTCACGTGAAAAGAATGGCCGCTGCATTCAAAGCTAAACCATATAGAGGCAAGTTTATGGTGAAAAATAACACTTCCATGGCCACTTTCCCTCACCCCTTTTATCTGTCTTGTAGTGGGCTATCCTCAGATCATGGAAGACATATGATCTAGAGACATAGTAGACGGTAATGGTGCCATAAATGTTATTTTCCTCTGTTGTTGGATATATTTTCTACTGTGAATAATTCTGTTAACACCCAAAGATTGTGGCAAAGGGGAAATTTATTGAGTTCGTAATAATTTGATATGATTTAAACGTTGGTTGCACTTCATGAATGGAACCAAGGTATTCTATATATTGAAATAGTAGGTAAAACATTCTTCTCTTACGCCGTGTTCGTCCGCTTTTCTGTTGGGGTGTGGGTGAAACATATCATGCGCGAGGGGAAAAGGTATATCAATTACCATAACACAAAACCAGTTCTACTATTAGACTAGAGTTCATTTTGCGTTGTCTCATTCTAAAAAAGAATATATTTGAGGGAAGCGTCACTGGGAAACTCTTCTTTCTCTATACTCGTTGTTTTAACCCACAGCTTGTATACGTTGTTGTTATAACGAGAATTCATATATAATCATCCTTCTGCCTTCGGTATTGCCTCTAGAAGATCAAAGCTCTGCCACGTTAACATTGACCACGAGGAGGCAGTCTATTGATCATATATGCCTTCTTCTCGATACGAACACAGACCATATATAAGCGATGAGATGTATGCAGTTTCCTTGACAACCAATGACCTCTTTGGTTTTATGGCCGTCATTTGTTGGCCATCACTGTATATATACATCTAAGTGGATAACCCACATACCCTTGTTTGAGCACAATAGAATGTGGGGTTATATCGCGCACACAACTTGCAGTTTAGTATGAGAATAGTCTCAAAGGTACCTTTGATCAAAAACAATGCCTGTTATAAGCCTTATCCGTGGCAATTCAAGTTGAAGACTCTATAGTACTCCAAATACAGCTGCGCATACCTTTTTACAGAAGCCGGAGAATAGATCCGATTGCTTCACTAACAATCCAGCGGGAATGCTAGAATGTATGAACAGGAGATTGATATGTGGGGCAGAACCTTTGCCCCCCCCCCCCCCCCCTTGAATTAGTCGTGTAATTATTTTGCTTTATTCCTGCTAGGATTCATAGCCCATCAGAATCAGTCAGTGCACAGCATTTCTGCCACCATAGTAAGAAGTGACCATCATGTTGTATTCACACAAATCATATGACATATATATATAATCCTTGTTCTCCTAGGGCACAAACGTAGTGCCCTAGTTTGATTAGAGCTACAATGCCCCTTCAATACTGGTAAGTACCTCGGATACTTACCTATTCAATCTGTTTGTTGAGATAAATCATTTCGAATCTTATGAAACAATATATCTGGATTGAACTACCTTTGGATAAATATGTATATAATTAATAGTCTTGGATTTATGTAAACGGCTTATATCTTTGCCGGCTACACTGCCCCCGTTCTTCACCTATAGGTTATTATATTGACTGTATTGATGCCGGAAGGCTTCATTACCTGTTTCATAAGTAATCTGGGATATCTAAGGTATCAGTTTATTACGTTAGTTTCCGAAGGAGTTGTCTGGCAAGTTAAATCAGTAATATTTTGACGTGGTTACACATGTATTACCTGTGTTTGTTTTTCATTGGTCTGGTCACTACCTCTGCGTTTACTCAGTGCACGACGTCTGAGACTGCGGTTAATCTTGTTAAAACTTGTGTTCGAGTGACCAACTGAAAAAGCAAACTTGTCCGAGTTCATCTAAACATGTCTGGTGTACATTGGCTCGTTAACACAGTCGTGGATTGACAGCTTACCGGTGCACTGCACTTGATTTTTGTGTGATCATGTTACCCAAATAAAATTAGCATCGCATTATATTCAGTCCATTGACTACCAAATCTGGAAAACATATATATCAACAATCGTGCCTTATGTATTATGGAAATCTCAGGTCTGGAAAGAAATATTTTATGTCCCAGTCGTTTAAAGGTATTGATGTCTCATGAGCAGTCACCCTCCTCTCTACAGTAAACCTCTATAATGTACTATGATTTAAACATAATCACGACATTATTAGTCAGGCATTCACCTTGCTATGACTGCCGTTGTGTCACTAGGAGAATGAATATAAAACGCCTAATAAATTAATTATGCAATCACCTCAATCGGTGATATTTACAAGTATTTAGGTTGGAGTCTATCTGTAATTCCAATATTTAAATTCTTGGTAAATGAAGTCTAACATATGGAAACCTTACACTTATAACTTATTTCGTCAAATCCTTAGAGGACTTCTCACCCTGGTTACCTGCTGCGTATCGTTCTTCCAAGTGTGATCTAAGTTAGTTTAGAGAAGTGGCGGTGTGTATTTTCCTGCATACCCTCGTTACCTCAGGACGCATGGCATGCTGCCCGTGTTTACATATGACCTGGTGTGTCGAGGAAGGCAACGCGCGGTCTCCAGAGTATGTGTGGATGGCAAAGTGAATCCTCCAAATCACCGCCTCCTTTCCTCGTCAGGCGTCTCCGGCATTTACTCGACTGTTTGCGCTCCAGAACTCAGACTTTACTGTTGAAGTCCATGTTGGACACCCAACTGTAAAATCGGAATTTGTATTCTATGCCACACTTGAATCAACTCATGGCACACCTGAAGTTAGGAATCGCCCCTTGCTTTCTCGGGAATTTCAAGTTTGCGTTTCCATCACTCACAGTGGAAGCTTATGTTTAATTTACCTAATACATAATTCGACGTGATTACTGCACGTAATTTGTTGATATTAAAGAAGATTATATGCTAAATCTGAGAGGGACAGCGTCATCATCAGTATTTTTCCATTGGGAAACAATCCTGGGTATGCTGTGTCTGAGCTGCGACCCGACCATTAGAATAGAGGTCTATAGCATCTGGTAGATAAAAAATGGCAATAAAAGATCGGAATACAAATCAAGCTTTCACAGACTATCGCCTGTTTTCATTTAGTTACTCCGGAACGTGTTCAAATTTGTTTTCACTCAGTTATGTATAAAAATATATGTTGGTCAATACTACCCATAGAACACCCATACAAGTGGTCCAAGTGCACCCAGAAACTTCTCCAGATTTTCCCCTCCCTCTGACGCAAAGGACCCTCGTCTGAGCAACTGTAATATAACTGAAATCTTATGAAGTAAATTTTCTGAAATATAATTTCAAAATAGTATTATTTTGAAATGTCATGAAATTGAAATATACATAGCAAATCCCATGATTCCCTAGTTGGGGAATATTAATTGATAATAAATGAAACGATGTGAAGTTGATAATGTCACTACTGTTAGCACTCTTCGTGACATTCTTTTCTAACATGCATATATAAAACATTATGTGTTCAATCTGCTCTTGTAAATATATACGCATCAACACACGCTTATGTTTCTTTTGTGAATAAACAATTCTCGATAGAAAGTTGCTGGGCGTTGAGGAGAAATGTGTTTAGACTCTGCCTCTCCCTGTTGCCCTGTTTCTAGGAGCTCCTTGAATACAGAAGCACCTGTTGAGGTAGTCATGTCGACCCGGGTCTGTGGTGACAGACAAATAGTGGCTGCGCTTGACATACCTGCTGCGGCTTTTTAAGTTGCCCCTGAAGTAGCTATTACTAAGGTTTTGCGACCGACGACGTTTATACTGCTGGAATAACTTATAACTTATAATCTATGGTTGCCTCAATGTCCTCTACACATCGGTGTATAATACTCATCTATCTAACAGACAGATGCACATTATAACGCTAATGAAGCAGCCATCAGAGAATTGGTAACAGTCGGTGAAGCTGCGTACAGCGACAATCTTAAGGTCGGGCAGAGTCGATCATTAGCCAAATGCTATTAATGCCCAACCAGATTATTATTGGGTCTGTGAAGTGCGTACAGCAACATTAAAGGGCTGATTCCACCAACACGATGGATTTGTCGTGATATGTCTTGGTATATCTTGTAATATCTTACAGTGTTGCGATATGTCATACCTCTGTTGTCGCAAAACGTAGCTGTGCAGTGTCGTGTATCTATTTTGGTGCTCCACCACCTCGACACCTCAAGACACTTCGCGACAAATAGACATGCGATTATTCAAACCTAGCCAGATTTAAGGGCCGATTCCACCAACAGGATGGATTTGCCGTGGTATATCTTGGTATGTCTTGTAGTGTCTTACTGTGTCGCAATGTGTCGTACCTCACTTGTCTCAAAACGTAGGCAAGTGGTGTTGGGTGTATATATTTTGGTGCTCCACCACCGCGACACCTTAAGACACATCGCGACAAATAGGCACACGATGATTCAATCCGAGTGCGATCTAGCAAGACAACCAAATCGGGCCAAATCTTGCTATATCGCGTGTGTTGGTGGAATCGGCCCATTAGCAAGACACCCAAATTGTGGCTAATCTCGCTAGATCTTGTGTGTTTGGTGGCCATTTAAGTTCACCAATTCTGACCGACCCGACGGATCCGTCGGCCAAAGGTGTGATCGGGAGGAATCGGCGTGTCGCTGTCTTATAGCCTTTAGACTACGAGTCTCATGTTAAGCTGCAAACCAAGTAGCCTCCCCAGACAGCGGAAAGAGAACAGCCTCCCTGTAAACTGATCTATGCAGCCAGTGATGCCTGGATGTTTCCGGATCGTGGGAACGGGATGTGATATCCGCTTTGAATCTGTCTAAAGGAGGACTTCCGAGGACATTGTTTTCTTTTCTATTTAGAGAAAAAAAAGCAGCGATCTTTGATGAGCCTGACTGATGAACAACTATAATAGCGAATGAAAGAGCGTATGTGTTCGCATTTTGTAAATCATTTTAAATAACGTACAAAAATGGTCAAATATACATGCACAAAGAGGAAGCAAAAGGAGAATCCATGTGCATTGCATCCACCGCTAATAATTTTATTTGCGAGACCTGCATATTAACCGTACGGGCGGAAACCAGTTACCACTCGCCCCTCTCGTCTTTCGCCTTGGCAGTCCCGACGTTCCCCATGGCCTTAGGCACAATAGCAAACCTTACTAACGCGGCCGGAAGTTTGACATGAACGTCAGGCAAACAGCGGAACACCTCCATTACCTCTCCAGGACAGGAGAATTCCCCAGGAAAAGCCATTCTCATAACACACAAAAGACCATAATTTGGCCCTCTGAATCTCAGGGGTTGGGGTGACGGTTTAGGCTTTGTCCAATCCAGCTATTAGGAATCTAATCATGTAGCAGTGACGTTGCATTTTCGGTACTACTACTAGTACTGCTACTGTTGGACATGGGTAAAATGTATTAGACAATACCACAATATCACAATGACATATGGATTAAGTAAATATACCATAGATCATTTCTACCTCCTTTTCAGGTTCCCGATGAACATTTCTTTTTTAAATACAATAATAAATCCATGAAAAATAATAATGTAAGTGCATGAGTACCTCCATTATGAAATAACATCATAAGTCACTGACTTTTAAATAGTTTCAGTATTAGAATTACAAATATTTCCCATAATATACTTAGCTCCAACTTAGGCATGTTTGGGATAGGGCTTGTATGGTCACGGCTTGCAAGGGCTGTGTTGGGCATGGGCCACACAACTACAATGACGGCGTGCACAGCGGAGAAGCCCGTAACTGAACGTGCAGTGAGGCGGGCGAGGCGAACCATCACAGTGCTTGCCGTGTGTAAATTCCGCAGTACGCCCTGCCTTCATCATACCGCGTCGAGCTCATTCTCAAACAGGGATTTCCACTCGAAAAGCTTCACAGAGAGATAGGCATTGTAGTTGGTGAAACGTCAAGTAGCATTCCATTCCGCTAATTTGCGCATTTTTGGTCCGGATAATGACTAAGATGATCACGATTATTGTATTGATTGCATTGTTGTTCTCGTCCTTGTTCGCGATCGGTAATATCTTTATTTTTTTAAAGAAGTCCTTTAACTTAAGAGTCAGAAGCTTCAATTGATATGATATTTTAACGTACCAGAGTCGTGAATAGGACATCTTAAAACGTTAATTCCCTTGAGAGAAACCTATTACTACCTCCAGAAATGGGCGCGCCTTGGGGCTGCCCTGTTTTCTGCAAACTACCCTCGTCGCACTTCTTATAGGCGAATGCAGGTTGGGCTGGAGTTGGCTACAGATCAGTCATTCCCTAGAACTATTGTACTACCTGGGCTTAATTGCTAGATTCATTTTTAAAACATTCTCTAATTCCTCTCTTCTATCTTGGCGAACACATTCTCTGGTGAATAGTATGTATGGTAGCTTGTTGAATTCGTTACTCTGTAATTAGATGTCATTTTCTATGTTACTGGACCCTCGAAATCTGTATAGTAATACATATGTAACGGTATGTAAGACTATGTAGTTTCTTTCTCTTTCAGCTATAAATCTGTTATTTTGTCAGCTGTGTTGATATTGATATATTTGTATTATGTAATACACAGCCTGGTGATCAGTAGCTGCAAACTAAGGTTCTGCAATCGTTCTGTGTGAGCAGTACAGGACTGCTATTGATTCCCAATAGATCACCAACGGGTCGGCCCAAATTCCTAGGTCTCTTACAACGCCCAGCCACAGGTCCTTTTCCCACGCCCCCTGAACGATAGACCACGCCCACCGTAGTTGGGAATGCTCATAAAAAACATTCTCTGAATCTCCCTGCTAAAAAATAGTACATGTAGATAGTTAATAAAGTAGTATCGTTTGTACCATTAAGGCGTCAGACTTTGTTCATTTATGTGTATTGAAGGCTACTAGAGAACGAGTTAGCACTAAGTCATATTACTTATTTGCTGTTTATACTGCGCCATACATCCACACCAATTGACTAGTTCCAGTCCAATCGTATTAAATACATCAGCTTTTGTTTACTGGTATGTTTCACAAATTAACAGGAAATTTTTGTTTTGGGATTGGATCTGGTCTGTCTCATCATTGAACGATAGCGATATGCCTCACAATAGAGTTAATAGAAACCATTCATTTTATCAGAAACGTATCCCAGGTCGAGGTTTCTGGTTAGGATACACCAGTACAAGGTCTGTGCACCGGGAGGGGAGGGGAGGTAATGCCGCGGTCTGTGGTCCGCACTCTGATGTTGCGACGAGCAGCTTGTTTCTGCCTGATGGACTACCCGGTCGACCACATTTCCCGAAACTACCGTACGATTCTTACGACCCCTTAATCTGGAAACTGGTTAAAGAGAAACGTGAGAGTGTATGGTATGGTATTTCTCTCTCACAGGATTAATAAAATGACACATAATTGTTTTTGGAAGTCAGTGGAAACCTGATTGAGTCAGGGAGAAAACGGGGGGAGTTTAACTATCTTCTCTTTTTTTTCAGCTCTGGACATATTTAAGTCTACTGCTGTTAGATTAAAAAGATAGACCTCGCAGGCGACAAGCTGCTAAAAAGAGAAAATAGGTATAAATACCAGCGAGTAAAAAGGCTCAGTCCGGAATGCAGTGTTCATATTTATGCACAATGAGAGAGTCTATGCCGAAAGAGGGTGACACATGGCACAGACGTGATTGCGTTATACTGAAGACCAAAAATGACGTATTTTTTGTTATTTTGACTGCCTATAGTGAATGAAAGTTTCCTCCTCTATCTCCACGCCATTTCTACCCTACACACCACATTTCCTAATCCTTGATATTCTGGGACCAGAGATGTGGTGTAGATGCACATGGGCAATAGAATTCAAGCGTTTCATCCAATACCATCGCCTGAAATGGTTTTATCACTGGGATCGTACAGGAAAGAAAAGCAGTAAGCCGTGCGCCATCCCTCTACTGCCTCCCGAAAAGAGAAAATTCCCCATTGTGCCTAGCATGCAATGTGCCCATAACTGTTCAGCATATTCTGCTCAACTGTGAAAGGGTATAAGAAAATAGAAGAAAGAACTTGAAAATAGTTTACATTTATTTGAGACTATTCCAAAGAAAAATACATTCGTCTTTAGGTGTTTATAAAATATTTTAAAACATTAATAAGAATTGACTGAAAGGAGTAGTTGTCCCTCTCCAGAACAAATGATAGTGGTGAGGAATATCGAACTAGAGAGTTTTACTTCCAGTCATTCGTCAAATTGTAAAAGAAAAAAAGTCTATTACAATTTACAACATGATATGTCCCGTACCATCTTTGTTCTAGCAAACTTGCTGCGGCAAAAAAAAGAGGTGTAAAAGCATATTATAATTATGGCACGAGAGCTTGATAGAGTTCTTCTCGTAACGTGGGTGGATCCTGTATCAATAATTTAAGTGATATCGAAGGCGTATTGAGTGTAGGAAACCTTGTAATTTGGTATGCTTGTCTATGACATTTATATTATTGAGTGTATTTTTTACAGGTCTGGGAGTGATGCTGGTCATCGTGGTCGGTGTGGGATGGAAGTGCACTCCTCAAGGTCACGAACCCTGTCACCTCCTCTTTAACCTTGGTGACCACTGTACGCGTGACGTCAGGGCGACGTCACACCGACGTCACAGGGACCGTAACCATTGGTATGGAGGTAAGTTATAAGTTAGTTTTCTTTCCTCCCAGTAGTACCCAGTTAACTTTTTTTCTTTTTTGTATTATTGGGAATGGTTCACCTGTACATTGAAATACGACACGGTCTACCATCAAACCCATTTTGTGACTAACGGATGGGTGGTTGGTCTCTGAGTGTCTGAAGATCCAGAGAGGTTTGTTTTAATAGTTATATTGATTCACCTTTGATTTCTGCAACATTGCTATAGACTATGTAGAAAGCTAGTGTATAGGCCAATCTGAGAGGCACATATAACGATACATGGCAGCGAGACTCAGGATTGCGCACGGCTGTTTCAAATTTACAGGTCTACACGTCATGTGTTACGTGTCTATTCCACATTTTCTTTAACGTTTTTGTAGCCATATAAAACCGTTTCAACAAGGTTACAATGAACATAATTGTCGTTACTCAAAGCAGTTTATTGACCATGTAGTATACTGCAAGATTTCCATGGGATGTAGCAGTATGATTTCATCAAATGTCACCTATAACTACAGCAATCCATATCTTCACTAAAGAGCGGTATTACCTATTTCTATTTTTTACCCCCCCCTTCTTTTTATATAAACTGTATAAACTCAGAAGACTCATAAGTCTTAGGTCAATACATAGGCATTACGAATAATACATGGTACGGGACATACATAACATTACAATATAAAAAAAATATGCAGTTACAGTATCTGCGTACAGTACAATTAAGAAAATTGGTGAAAATTGATAACATCAGGTGTTTTTCACATTGGAAAGTTGGAAATGTTCTTCCAAAACCCCCGCCCAACCATATACATGTAGATATATACAACATTGAGCCTTGTTTACCGACGTCTTACCAGCTGTACTTCTGTAAAGGGGCATCTGTCCTTGCGCCGAGTTCACTCCGGCTCCCCATAGACATATTTCTTTCTGCAGACGAGGTAGAATTACTGCACCTCCCCGCGCTCTCCGGTCGTGCTTTTTGTTGGCACAGGAACACGGTGGTGATTGATAACCTCTAATGCTAGCACCAGACCCCAAACCAGGCCGACCTCTCTACACGACACGAGTGTTGTGCAATTGGTGAAGACCAAGGGGAGGAGCTATATTCGACTGTATTTATCATTTATCTGTCTAATTTTCAAATAGAAATTCATGGTGGCTGCAGGATAAAATATACTTCAAGAATAAGATCAGGAGGAAGTCATTATTACCTGTGAAGTTAGATATACAGGGATGCATGTATCCGACAAATGACGGAATTCCGACATTTTATATACACCTACAACACTAGAATTTTTATCGATTCGTAGCCAATCTGTTCTAAGATTATGTCATAAATGATTCTTTTTTTTTAGAAGTGTTTCAAATTTCCGATTTTTTCCTCAGTCCTAACTTTTATCCCTAAATATACCACAATTGGGCCGATATTCATAATGTACTGAAAACAAGCAGGTTAAATGAGGCAGAATAGTCTTTTGTTAGAAAAGTGTATCATGTAAATATGAACAATGTTTGAACGGTATTTACACTCGATTTAATTACATCTGTGTAGTGTGTTTTCTTCAAAAAGGCAGTGGCGTGATAAAGGCCTACGTCCCAGGAAAACTCAATGAATACGCTAAACCATTCTGATTCGTATAATAAATATCCCAGGGCGTTGGCTTATAAACGGTTGTGCGTGCTGTTATGAGTGGTGTCTGGCATCACACGGCCATACTTATTACACTCACCAGACTTGAAGTAGTATGCAGACAGAAGGCTGGGTTGTCAGGGATAATGGAACCTCCCTCATGACAAATCCTGTCTTAGCAGTCCTATTATAGTGTACTGAAGATAAGTATGAGGAAGATCAGTTCCTACTCACCGAGTAAACTACTTTCTTGTCAACGGTTAATGACACAATGACGTAAGCGTTCTTCGTTTGTGTAGTTTAGATGGCTAGTGCCACAACACTTCATCTCACAATAGCTAGCCAGGGAACTCAGGGATTGTGCCTTAGTGTCCTCCCTAACAATGATGTGACAATCAGGAATATCTAAAACTAAAGTTAGTCTCTAAATCCCCCCTCCCCCAATAGCAAGCCTGAGAATGATTTTCTGATCACGTTTTGTTGTACGAGAAATCTAAATCAAAATAAATTGCACTTAAATCTCAGTGCGAGGAAGTTAAAGGGGATAACACATGTTGACAGTGTAAAGCTTGATAGTCGTTTGTGTCTTGAACATTTTATAGTTATTTACACAGTGTGGCTCACGTTTTATAGAGTTGGGCACTTTTTTCTGCACCCAACAGTTATCATGCAGTGCTCCTGCGGCTTGGATCGGACTGCACTCTCTAGCGGGCCACTACTAAAACATAAAGCATGCTCCCTAGTGGTCACTGGTTTATGCTAACTCAGAGCAGTTCAGGGAGGGCTACCTGGGTGAGGCAGGATCACATCCATACCTGGGTTAGGCAGGGTCATGATCTACCTGGGTTAGGCAGGGTCACATTCTTACCTGGGTTAGGTAGGATCATGATCTACCTGGGTTAGGCAGGGTCACATTCTTACCTGGGCTAGGCAGGGTCATGATCTACCTGGGTTAGGCAGGGTCACATCCATACCTGGGTTAGGCAGGATCACATTCATACCTGGGTTAGGCAGGATCACATTCTTACCTGGGTTAGGCAGGATCACATTCTACCTGGGTTAGGCAGGATCACATCCATACCTGGGTTAGGCAGGATCACATTCCTACCGGGGTTAGGCAGGGTCATGTTCCTACCTGGGTTAGGCAGGATCATGTTCTGACCTGGGTTAGGCAGGATCACATCCATACCTGGGTTAGGCAGGATCACATTCCTATCTGGGTTAGGCAGGGTCATCTTCCTACATGGGTTAGGCAGGGTCACGTGCCTGCCTGGGTTAGGCAGGATCACATTCCTACCTGGGTTAGGTATGGATGATCATATGTTTCTCAAATATCCTCGAGTTAAAAACAAACCCTGTTTCTGCTTTAGTATTTTAGAACAGGGTGATAAAGTGTTTATAATGATTTGTTTAAATCACATTAATGACTACCTAAATAGCACATGGGAAATGGTCTTGGTCCTGGTGTCCCTGTTGTGGTGGTGAATGTTATATCCACGTCCTAATCACCACCAGACTGAATGTGCAGGTTGTAAATAACCTAACCACTTGTATCGTGATGTCATGGCGTTAGAGACGTCAGTCGTTTTGAAAATAGGTAAAACTTGACATGATCTGCTGATGCAACATGCAGCATCCACAGTCTCCGGCCCGTCTGAGGTCGGTTCGCAGGGGTAAGACTTCTCTGTAATGGCTGACAGAAACCTCGCAGAGACAACCAGCATGAAGTCATCCGCTCCCGTCAGATCTGACATACACCAGCAGGCATTGTATATGAGTGGTTTCCCGGTATTTATGAGGAGAGCCAGATGAGAAGGTGCGGCCTAAGTCTCCGTCAGCTACTTCTGTCTCACGTCAGCTCAGAAGAAGTGTCACTTGGCAGTCTGTGGCCATCTGTTGACTGGAAACGTTATTAGTCCGCAGATCTATACATTACCAGCTCATCATATCCATCACAAATGGATGCTGGTGTATGTCAGGGTCATTTAGTGCAAGAGTAACTTTGTACACATATTATTATATGGGAGTTGACATCTGACAAGTGAAGGTCGACGAGGCTACAACGCGGTTAACTTATTGATGCATGTACTAAGGTGGTCAAATGACCCGATACACTGCACAAAAAGATTAATTAATGTTTACTATACGAGGCTGAAAGGTCTGCCTCCAGGAAGATTAATTAACACCAGGGTAAATGATAAGGTTCCCCCTGGCTTCCCAAATACTGAAAAATTTCGAAAGTCACCGCTTTACTTGGGAATACGAATCTGGAATGAATTACCAAAGCTTATTCAAGAAACACCTGATAAAGGTCATTTTAAAGCCTATATAAAAGGATTCCTGCTTAAAAATGATCACTTTTGGTGAGGTAATAACTGGCCAGCCAGCCAATAAGTCAATAAGATTCTCTTCATAATAGTAATGAGCAGATTAAGATATATGCCTGTGTCCATATTTGTCCGCATGTATGTATTTTTCTTATTCACATTGAGTGAGTTTTGTAGATATTGTTAATGCTACTGCATGTAACAACATCCAATAGGGTGAATGTAAGTGCTTCCTTGAATAAAAAAAGTGACACATCGGAGTTCGCGGGTAAGTCTTTCCCGCCGTACCATGTTCACCAATTTTAATTCTTACACACTGAAACTGAAAAGTGCCCGCCATTTTGAAGAAGAGCTCTCTTCGACGGAAGGTTGAAAATAAGAGGAACCGCGCTGATCCATTCAGTAATATACCACACATTGGAACTGTAGTTGCGGTGTTCATGTATCTTGCCCCTGGCAGTATGGGAGGATCTGTGGTATGCCAAAAATATTAAGAAAAAGATGTTAATCACCAAAGTTTTCCTGTTGTTTGATGTCTCATCTTAAGCAAGGGCTAACCCCGTTGCTCTAATAGAGCATCATTACTCATATAGGTCGCAAATCCATTCACAGGATAGGTTGCCAAATTCCGACTAGAACCAGAAAGACGTATGGCATTAACTGATGTGATTATGACATACCTAGCCTCTCGCTATTAATAGAATTATATTTATACCTGAATAGCTAGATCTAGTGGATCCTTGAATAGGTCAATCGTTCTTCACACTGAAGATTTTTATCAATTTGTGGAGATTGATTGAATATTGATTCAATATAACAGATTTACACATATGATGAACATACATAATCCTGAACATGTATCGAATAACATTGTAGATATTGTAAACTTCTAACATGACTTTGTCGTTATCAAGATTGATTGGACAAGTTATTATGTCCAATGTGAGACTTTAGCTCTATATTTTTTTTGAAGGCTGGTTGGTAAACTCCATACTGGTGTGAGTAATAGGACAGGGTAATATGATATTAGGCTGTTCGTTTCTTGTACCGCATTATTAATACAATACTCTATTGTTAGTGGGAGGGTACATAATTAACCAATGATGATATGAATAGTAACAATAGTAAAACGAGACTAGGTATTTCATGTATAGACATGTCCTTCTCCATTTGGAATAATTTCACGCCCCTCCTTACTAGGATCTACTCCACTCTAGTAAATATTTAATGTCCAAATGAATTGTTACAGTCTGGTTAGTGCCAAATATTATCCCCATGCATAATACTCAGTACTCCTACAGAATTGAATGATGTGTGGTTCGTTCAATTCGTTCGAAGGTGAGTAGAAAAGTGCTTAGACGGAATAAAATATCTTTTTATTGCATGATTCCATAAGAGTTGGAACCTCAAACCGAAATTGCTTAGAGTTCTGAGATATCGAAACTTTATCTCAAATTCTTACCGCTATGTATATTCTCACCGGTCTGAGCATATACATCGTATGTAGGCATTATCAGTGTGTTAAGCCGGATTCCCACGTAGAGACTCATGTACCTGAGACTGGTGTACTTCACACCTTGTCCCTAGTCTCAAGAAAACCTTCCCACGGTACAGAAATCTCACAGCAGGAGATATTTTTGTCTGTAGGGTAAGATGACAGATCGGGGTCACACGATAGGACATCCAGGAAAACAGTCTAAAGCGGGATTCACACGGATGGATGCTAAATTTGGGCCTTCCAAGTCTCAAGGAATAATGGTGGATTGGATTAACATGGAAGGACACACCTGGTACATAGTCTCAGACAAACTCCCTTTCACATGAATTATGTATTCTCTGACTTGCAATCTTCTCCTGAGTGAATGCCTTCCTTGAGACTCAAGTACCAATAGTAAGTACCAAGTCCATGGTACATAGTCTCTGGTGCCGGGCCCCTTCTCGTGTGAACGTGTGAGAAAGTACACCACTGAGACTAGGGAATTGTCATTACCAGCAGGAGGTACGCCAGTCTCAGCAAAATTCCCCGACAATTTTAAACATGCACACAATCCAAACTGCTTGAGACTTTGGCAGGGGAGATTAACGGCGACGATTTCCCCTTCTCCACATCTGTCTCAGGGAATTAAGGGTAGGGGATGTCACACGAGGAGACTATGTACCAGTAAGTATCATCTCAGGGAAATTGTCTCAGACAAACCCTCCCGGGAGGTATATGAATCTCTCCGTGTGAATCTCGCTTTAGGTGAAGTACCTGTTGTAAGATCAGAACCACGGCCCATCCCCGTCTTTGCTGGTGATTATAATAGTGACCGCCACAGGGGACCAGCGTAAGAACCTGATACTGTGACGCACACCTGTGGGTGGGAATACATTATCTTTCGTTAGGGTAGGTGAGGGAGGATGTAAGCATCCTCCTTTACTCAGAGAAACAAATTATGTTTTCCAAATATATACGAAGCTCCACCAAGGGGCTTCAAACAAAAATGGACAAAACTCTGAGATGCGAAAAATTCATATCAAAGTAGCCATTACCCAACGTTCATCACCTACATTAAATGCCTCGAGAAAAGAATCATAGCTACTCCTTTTTTTTTGCAACACGTGACCGCGGGGATGTATTGGGTCAGCCTGTGGAGCCCTCCTCCAACTATCATTCTCAAACCAGAGTTTCGAGAGCACACACGAGAGGGTGGCCACTGTCACCCTGAAACCACATTTTGAATAGCGCACGTGAGACGCCTAGAACTCCGTGTGGCCTGCGTCCCGCACTGAGGGGTAAAAAGTTCGTGGAAATTTGACACTGACCACAGTCTTTTGTCATGACAATGCCAGAGATCCGTTTAATGTAGCATGTAAAATGACGTCGAGGTTAATGCCCGATGCGTTTGTGAGCCTTGTCTGTTTATATATACGTTAAGATGGGTTGCCTATATCCGCGTACAGATATGAGCCAGCTAGCTTTCAGCTGTAGTAGATAAGGCAAGCAAATTACCTCAATATGCCAATGGTGTATTATATTTAAAGAGTCTTTATCTTGATTCACACCGGCGGTGTGCCGTACATCTACATCTGCGTGTATATCAATACCCGGTAAAGATCACCAGGTGTCTCCAGAAGAAGGCTGCGCCACCCCTCCTCCTTCCTTGCCTTTTTGTACTTTTCATTTAATCCCAGAGCATATATTCCATTTGAAAAAAAAAAGAATCGAATCCTAATCCGAAAACATGTGCGAAAAAATTAGTTTATTCCGAGGTTTCAGCAGCTATGGGTGATAGATAGTGATTGCTACTTTTAAATATGTTGGCTACCAGTTAATCCACACGATATCAGTTTATCCACACGGAATATTGATATGATATCATTAGCCATTGCAACTATTCCAGGAAGATATAAGCCAAAAACAGGAATCAGAGTATTTTCGTTTTCGTTCCTGTGGACGAAAGAAAACCACTAAAAAGTTGTCACGGTTAGTACAATAAGTTAGGAAAACCTGCTGCAGTCAGCGCAGTAATCCCGGATCTATGACGATGTAAACTGATGTGATAACCAAAGAGGAAGCAATGTATGACACAGTAGCAACTTAACACCACCAGGCAGTGTAGTTGCGATGGGCTTGCCGAGGCAGTGCCCCTCTCAGTGTGTTATGCTCGGATAATAAGCACTCACTCATAGAGCTGCCAGACAGCAGACAAGTTGGCCAAGTGAATGCCCAACAGATACCTCTCTGGCTTAGCGGGCCATGGCTGAGCTCCCATACTTCGGTTCTTGTTCACTTTAGAGCTTATGTCAGCGAATCTTATGTCGGGGTGATGATTGCTATAGTATGTCGGTTTTTAAGTTCACCCATGGAGGCTTTTTGTAATGTAGTTGTATCAGCAGGCGCTTTGCCTCTACCTAACCCTGATGCCACGACCTTCTCTTTAGATGTGCTACTGCACGGGACCGATGTAATGTGCAGAAAAATAGAAAGAGAGTTTTTTTGTAGAGAGGGCACACAGTAATGCGTTTCTGATAGAGGAGGACTTGGATGTAATGAATCAATGTCACAAGGTTTAATTGAATTGAGACTCTGTGGTTGATTTGGGTGGATTCAGGTGGGGATAGGATTTAGAGCAACATTGTTTTTAGAGTCGGATACCAGGACTCGTTGTCCCAAAATTATCAAAGGTTATACTGAATTTTCAATGAGAAAACTCAGCAATGGCTTTGATTTACAACAAATTGCATTAATGCTATATATAGATTTTGTTTCCCAAAGAGGAAAGTTTGAGTCTATTTATATTGATACCAATATTGTTGCATAGGGAAAGACTACACATATGATTGACGCTCTCAATCCATCTCTCTGAGGCAGAAAAAAAAACACACGAAAAATGTTTCCACACTCTTCCCTGACTTCAACTGACATCCCTGGACAGCTATATCTGTACACATGTATTTCCCAGCAGTGACACGTTGCATCCTATTCACCGACGACGTAACCACGTGACCAGTCACGTGAGCACGCCGAGAGAAGGACATTTGTGTCCCGTGACCTGCCCATGACCTTTGACCGCCAATGTCACAGAATAATGAGGTACAGGTGTCAATTAGCAGCACCTTGTGTCATGTAAATAACGAGTAACGCTCTGTTCTTCTATTTCGTCAATTCTATTCATCAGTGTGTGTCACGGACACCTATGCTCATGTTTGCTCACTCGGCAACCACGAAACATGCATCAGAGTAGTCAGATCGTGGCCGCACGAGATATAACACGAGACTTTATAGCCCTATTTCAACCAAGTAGCAGTAAGCCGGATACAAGGCTATTAAACTTCAAAGAGACCTACACTATTCCCAGAAATATTGTGGGGTTATCGCTCCTAAATTCAAGATAATATGTTCGCAAAATGTTTTTTTTTTATTTCTTGATCACCATATTTAGAGTTTGTGAGATCTTTAGGCTGAAAGCTGCCATTGTCTTTAGAATAGGTCACTATCCAAATGGATGAACTGTAGTTATGATGTAGTCCTCTGTTCTCATGCCAACGAATTTTAGGTGAGACTAATTTAGTTGTGAATGCAATTTGTATCAGTGCATGAACTTATACATTAATGCACAACGCTTTAGCTTTTGTAACTACATTGTATATTCAACTGTAAAGTACAGAGTTAGTCACCCAGTCCATGTGTAAGTGCTATCAACTTACCTGAAGTAGATATGTAGTTTATGTAGGGACTTCTAGATCATATTCCTATATGAAGTTCTTTCGAAAAGTGCTAGTCAAAGGGTCGGGTGATATGTGTTAAGATTCTAACTTAAATATTCACCGGGCTTTTGCTTGATAAGTCTTGTGATCATAGGATATTTGTGAATGATTGTGGTTTATTGTTCACCTCACGCGAAGGTCCTACTGAAAATATATCGGGTGACAGTAAACCACTGTCCTTTGTTTCTTAGCTGTCAGTACCCATAAGCATTGATCACAGATTTTAAATCCATAAAGAGATCCACCCTATCCGTGCATAAATACAATGGTGAAAAGATTTAGCATAATTTATAGAACCTTGTGTGACTCAATCCATAACCGACTAGGATATATTTCCTCAGTCTCTCTGAGGCAGAAAAAAACACATGAAAAATGTTTCCACACTTTTCCCTGACTCCAACTGACATCCCTGTACAGCTATGTTTATACATGTATTTCCCAGTAGAGACACGCTGCATCCTAGTCTTGCCCTGACGAAGACCCATGCAGGGCCGAAACGTTGGCCAGATATCAATACCGCAGTCCACAATGGGCGTCTAAAATGTTTTTCCAGTCTTATCTTCTTGTATTCGAGTTTGGTTTTTTTTCTACCATTATTATTTTGAAATAGAACCAGCTCATTCTTGCCTACAATTAACGTAAAGCATAGCGAGATCGGGCATTTTGTTATTGTTGGATGAAATCAATCCTTTCCTCCAACTTTACAAATATGTAAAACAACCTGCAAACAGGACAATCCGAGAGCATCGTTATTACTTTTAGTCCCATCAATCATGTTAAAAACGATCCGAGTGCATCTAGATTTACATCAGATTTTCTATCTTGTGAGCTATGTAGGAAAGATAAATACTCTTTCAATTTACTTAGTTCAAGAGGTCACAAAATAATGAACAACAATTTAAGTTGTGGGTAAGTCTTGAAAACATTATATTGGAAAAGTTATCTTTGACCGCATTATTTAGGCTTTTCATTCGTGGTTGACGGAAGTGGTAGTGGGGCTAGGAGTGCACTCAGTGAACTGATTCTAATCGATACCTTACCTCTATTATAGTTATGTGTGTTAAACCTACACAAAATCATTGAAACAAAATTCTACACAATCTCTTAAAACTACAATGTGCATTACAATCGCTATTTTGTCGTTTAGAATAAGAGATACATGAAACACTTAAAATACTGAAGTTGTTATCAATGAATATAAAGACCTAGATCATTTTAAGAAGTGTTATCATAGTGTGGTGCATATGTATCTACAAATTGATTTAACTACATCAAGTATTTTCAAGGTTTGTAGAACTGTGTAGGTGGCCGCTAACTAGAACGTATCTAATTATTATGTTTACGAGGTGATCGTTTTTACGCATCCATCACATCCCTCCGCACGTCCAAGAGGAAGAGAGGGACCAGCTAGAGTGAAGGAGATAAGTTTTATCTACCATATCTAATTATTACACATGGATATGCTAAGTGATAAATGAGGAATTATTTATTTCGCTCCTGGTATTTTCTCCCCGAAGGATTTAACATTAGGTCCCAGGAGTATTGTAAAAAAAAAACAACTCCCTGGACAATGATTTTCTTCTACTCCGTAATCTTACTTAACTTTGCCATGTGAGAGTACTCCGCAACCAAAACTCATGTCATATTTTCAGTGGCTATGACTCGATGCAGTTCCTTCTTAGTACCTCTGACTGAACATTCTATAGTTACACGCCGCTGCTGGGGTTGTTGTAACTATGTATTTCATACCTACTGTCGTTTCGATCTCAAGGGTGGTTGTTTTGTCAATCATGTTGGATATATCGTTATCCAGAGTATCACTTGGCGAATTCTAGACCATTCAGATCGTAGACAAGCGTGAATAAAACATACAAGTTGGAGATCTGGGTGGACATAGCTTCCCCGTCGATCGAACATGTATACACAAATTGCCACTTTTATCAAAATCTGAAGGTATATGATAATAAAGAAAAATAATCTGGGTGAAATCATTCCCAAATAACTCGGTGGGATCTCGAAAATTACATAACTCGGCCAAGGCCCCGTTAAGTAATTTTCGAGGTCCTCACCTTGTAACTTTGACATCCTTTCACCAGAACCAGTTTATCTCTATTGTAGATATATTTTGTTAATGCCATATTCAGTATGCGTACAGTTGTCCGATATAATTTATAAATTAATAGTAATTATCCCACCCCCACCTCTATACCTCATTTCATGGACCATGTCGTCTGCTAATGGGGAACACAATTCTGTTAAAATATAAATAGGTGATCTAAGGTAGGGGAAGTAAGCATCCTTCGGTAGTAAATATGTACTCGCAGAACTAGGATCCTAATACTGATACTGATCTAAATTTCGTGGCAGCCAAAGGCAGTTTGTACTTCATCAGATGGTATGACCAGTTTTTTTTTCTTTGGCTGGCGTTGCCCGACAGGTCGAGTAGCTGCCGTGTCTATGTCTTGCCAACATTACGGAGAGAATATATGGATTGGTGCGCACGGTCCGAAGTGTGTGACGAGTTTGCATCCAGACGACGCAATAGATAGCCATATACTACACGTATAGCCATATAATACACGTATTTAATGGTCCGCTAAATAGACTCAGAGCTAAGATTAAAAATCAAGTCCGAGCAAAGGGGTTCTGTACACAAGTCTATAGGTCTAAGATGAGGACTGCTTACATTATTCTCATGAATCTATATTGGCACTGTTCACTGACATCTAGGTTTTCCTATATTACAGCTTGACTAGGCATTTAAAAACTGAAATGGAAGGATACTGTATTTTACATCAAAATTAATTTGGTTTAATGGCAATATGTAAGTCAGGCCTGTTAATTTAATACCAAGAAATGAAACTAGAATGCAATCATTCTGTGACCATGTAGCTTCAAACCTTCATGATTCTGAAATAAGTAATTTTCACATCTTGTCTGGTGCAGATGTAACTTTACTTTTAGTATTTATATTTCATAACGAATTACACAAAACTGAACCTCTGGTTTCAATAGATCTACTTAACAAATATATCTCAGTTGGTACACAGCGTATTTCTATAGCTCTTCTCACACAGTTTCTGTGTCATTGTGATATTACCGTGGCAGCTGCTATGGCGATAATTCATAATTCATAGTGATATATCCCATAAACAGTTCTTCCCCAACCCCGCCCTGAGCCTATTTTCTTTGCTCGGATAGCTCCGCGACTGTGTAAACTATAGAGCGGTGCCTATAATAGCTACATGAGGAGTGAGCATGTAGTTGGGCCCTTTGTATGTGGCCTGTCATGGGGCCTCGCTAAGGGTCATCTCACTGGCCTTGTCTAGGTGACAGGAACGTGTCAATAGACAGTCGTCTTGGTCAAACATCTCCTCGCAGGGAGCACACGGGAGGGGCGTGCCTTGCACGGCATGTTTATATATTCAGTTGACATTCACTCGGGCGGGGAAACTGGGGAGGACTGAGTCAGACTTGGGACGTGCAGGCAGCAGTCACCTGGAGAACCGGACTGACTTGAAGGCCTTGTTACAGAGCTTTTAACACACAAATGACACGCGGTGTCTAAAGGGGTGCCCACCTACTCCCGATGAAAAATTATATCGCGTCGGAACGAAACGTGAAATTTTTCCCGAAGGTTTTCCCGAAGCGGTCTACAATGTACACCAATACACTACGATGACCTCCCGATAAAAGAATGCAACGTAGGCTGCACTATGATATGGGCAATCTGCATCGTACAGTAGAACCCCGCGGGGTTTTTTTGTAGTTCATCATGAGGTCGTCAATTTCTATCGTAGTAGGTGTACACCACCCTATACTACGATCTCCCTCCAACATACCAAGACCTGTCACAGATGTACATCCTGAGACTATGCTGAGTAGTGATGTGGGAATGACATTGCATTGTACAGCTTTCAATCCGGGTACACTATGATCAACGACCGTGTTTTCCTATCATCACAGCTGATCGATCTCACCAAACAGGTGCAGCAGATCCTGAATAAAATAGACAGACTAGCGCGCCGGGTCTAGGCTCTCTAGGACTTCACTACCTGGATTTGTCTCATATTTCGTGTCCAGATATATTCCCTCGTTTTTTAACAGTTTCACTATGTAGGTTAATGGTCTATTACCGACATACATACTGAGCTACCTAATAGCAATTTAGAATATCATGATATAATAACACATACACGCACAGTATATATAGACAAATATATATATCTATATATATCTATATATATCTATATATATTGTGGTGAGCCTTCCGGAGGGGCGCCTCCGGTCCGGAGGCGCCTCCGGAGTTCCGGAGGGTTCGGAGGGGTTCCGGAGTGTTGCCTCGGTGACACCCCGCGGGCCCACCAGGGGTCGCCCTGGTCCCGGAAGTGACGTCGGGGGACATCCGGCCGACTTATTATATAAGTCTCCGGATGCCCTCCGGACGGGAGTCCGTCGTGAGACTGGGCCCGAACCACCTCCGGAAGGCTCCCTGCGAACCTCCTGTCTGGCACCCTCCACGGTTACTTACCTGGTCGGAGTACCTGAGAGTTCCCCCCTAAGTGGGTGATTACGTTGGTTACATATTACGCTTAACGTGCCGGAGGTACGTACCTGTCAAGCTTGTCTACCAGCCTCCGTTGAGAGTGCCTGTGAATAAACTATTGAACTGTACCTGTGCGTGTCCTAGTCGTTCTGTACTACATTGGTGGCAGCGGTGGGATTCTTTAATCAGTAAGGAGATGAACCCAACACAGAATGACTCCGGAGCCGCCTCCCTCCTAAGCGAGGGAGGAGCTGGGACAGGTGAGGGGCCTACCCTGCAGGAGACGCCGGGCACGCCTCAAAGTCATCGATCGGAGACCTCCGAAGGACCGGAGGGTCCGGAGAGTCCGGAGAGGCCGGAGGGGCGTCTTTCTTCCCTAGGGACGACCCCGCCTGCGGGGGAAGGAAAAGGGGGAACGGCTTGGCAGCCTCCTCCGGGCCTGTTCCCGGGGCTGGCCTGGGGACCGCGCGCCGGGATAGCCTCGTGGCCATGGATGCTGGCGCCGGAGGCTCGGGTGGCGGAAGCTGCCCCCGGCGTGCCCGAGGCTACCCGGGCGGCGTGGGCCCCGGGATCTAGGTTCACCAGCCCTGGGGGCCGGGTGAGGGAATGCGTGGATCGTGATATCTCCTGGAGGAGACGGGACTTAGAGAAAACCACGGGCGGAGTACTGGTAGGCGACGGGGTAAAAGCCGAGCTAGAGGGGGAATCGGGAGAGGCCGGACCGGAGGCCCCCGTTCGGCGCAGGAACCCCTATGTCGCCTCGCCCCCGCCGGAAGTAAAACCGCTACCCACAACCTTTTGGGCGCCCACCGTAACGGAAGGTCTAGCGTCGAAGGAAGGGCGCGACCCAGTGAGCGGGGGAGGCGACGGCACAGCGGCCAAGAAGGCCACTAAGCCCGTGGTAATGCCAGCTAAATTTGACGGGGCGTCCGACTTGGATGAATACCTGGCTCACTTTGACCTGTGCGCCAAGGTCAACGGGTGGCCTGCCCCGGAGGCCGGAATGTTTCTGGGACTCTCCCTGACCGGAGTGGCCCGACGATTGTTGGCGGGAGTCCGGCCAGACACCGAGGCCGGCTACCTTCGACTCCGGAGCGCACTCCAACAAAGGTTCGCCCCTCGTAACCAGACGGAAAGTTACAAGGCGGCCCTGCGTGTACGAAGCAGACAGGCCGGGGAGAGCCTACAAAGTCTGGCAGAGGAGGTCTGGAGGATGATACGGCTCGCCTACCCGGAGGCGGATGGCCAGACCCTAGACTCCATGGGGCGGGACAGGTTCCTCGATGCCATCGGGGACACGCAATTAAAACACTGGGTTTACCAAAGTAAGCCCCGGACACTGGAGGAGGCAGTCACCACGGCGGTAGAAGCCGAAGCCTACCTGTCAGTAGAGAGGGAAAACCCGGCACGGATTCGGGCGGCCGGACGGAGCATGGCGGAAGAATTGGAAACTGTTAACCGTAAACTGGCGGAACTAACATCTGCGGTACAACAACCACAGATACAGCAGCCCTCAGAACGAAGGTGTTTTCTATGTCACCAGGTAGGGCATTTCAAACGGGATTGTCCTCAACGAGGCCGGAGAGAGAGGAGTCCCAGGACCCCGGAACCGGCGGAAAACTAGAAGCGACCCCGGCTGCCGGTCGGGCAGGGGTCGCTCCGCAGACGGATCAGAGGCCGAAGTCAGGATTGATACGCGGGCAGCAGGAGGCGCAAGGGTCAGGGCTCGTGGTAACCGGGACAATATGGGGACAGACCATACAGCTGCTGGTGGACACTGGGGCTGGAATTAATATCCTATCTCAGAACTGGTGGAGGAAGCACCAGCAACCGGGGGAGGTGACTGCGTCCACGCAGCCCATCTACTGCGCGGACGGAAGGCCATTAGCGCTGGAAGGGAAGTTGCAAGTTCCGCTCCGACTAGGGGAAAGGGAGGTGACGATTGAAATGGCGTTAGCGGATGTAGACTCGGATGCCATTCTAGGAGCTGGATTCCTTCGGTCCCACGGGGTCTCCGTGGACCTGCGCCAGGGGCATCTGGAGTGGCCAGAGTCGCGAGAGCGATGTAGGGTAGTCTGCCGCCACACTACTCAGATCCGGGGGCAAGGAGAAGTGATAGTAGATGGAGAGGTGATAGGGGCCTGGAGAGACGGAGAGGCCGCTCTACTGGAGCCCCAGGCTACCAGTAACAACCCTTTTCGAGTAGGGAGGGCGGTATTCTTTCCTGAGGATGGACAGGTACCCATCAGGGTCTTGAACCCCGGGGCTGACACGCTGTCGGTATATCAAGGAACCACGTTGGGGCATGTGGAGGCCTTGGCCCCCGAAAGGGGCCCACCAGAGGCGGGTCAACAGTGCCGCCGACTCACCACGCTACCACCCGAGGTACTGGCGGAGCTGTTGACCGGAGTGGCCCTAGAAGATCAGGCCCCACTGACCACGGTCTTACAACGCCATGTGAATGCGTTCCAGCGAGACGGACAGGACATGGGACGAACGGACTTAGTGCAGCACTCTATCCCCACGGGGGAAGCCAGGCCGGTCAAGCAGCCGCCTCGGCGGTTAGCTCCCCATCGAAGGGACGTAGTGACCCAGCAGGTCCAGGACATGCTACGACAAGGCGTGATTGAGCCGGCCGAGAGCCCCTGGGCCTCCCCGGTCGTGCTGGTACGGAAGAAAGACGGTACCGCTAGGTTCTGTGTGGACTATCGTCGGGTGAACGCATGCACGGTCAAAGATGCATACCCCCTTCCCCGAATCGATGACTCCCTGGATTCAATGGCGGGGGCCCAATGGTTCAGCACCCTGGACCTGGCCTCTGGATATTGGCAGGTGGAGGTAGCGGCCGATGATCGAGCCAAGACCGCGTTCACAACACATCATGGGCTGTATCAGTTCCGCGTGATGCCTTTCGGATTGTGTAACGCACCAGGGACCTTCGAGAGATTGATGGAACTGGCTCTGAGGGGCCTGCAGTGGCAAACATGCCTGGTGTATTTGGACGACGTGATCGTGTTCGCACCGACAAGGGAGGAACACCTTGGCCGCCTGGACGAGGTCCTTCGGCGCCTGGAGGACGCCGGACTAAAATTGAAGGCTAAGAAGTGTCACCTGTTGCGTAGACAGGTGGAATTCTTGGGCCATGTCGTGTCGGGGGCCGGTATTGCCACCGACCCACAGAAAGTAGCCGCTGTGCGGGACTGGCCCGAGCCAGGGGATGTGCACGAAGTTCGCAGTTTCCTCGGGTTGGCCGGTTATTACAGGTCGTTCGTACCCAACTTCGCGACAGTGGCCAAGCCCCTAACTGCACTATCTGAGAAGGCGAAGGGCCCGTTTAAGTTCTCATCCGAGTGCCGAGAGGCGTTTCGAGCTCTCCGGGCGGCCCTCATCGACGCCCCAGTGCTGGCCTATCCTCAGGAGGACGGGGACCTGATCTTGGACACGGACGCTAGCGATGTCGGGTTGGGCGCGGTACTGTCCCAGCACTCGGAGGGGCGCGAACGGGTATTAGCGTATGCTAGCCGTACCCTAAACCGGGCCGAGCGGAACTATTGTGTCACCCGGAGGGAGTTCCTCGCCGTTATCTTTGGCCTTAAAAGATTCCGTCACTACTTAGTGGGCCGGCCTATCCGTATCAGGACAGACCATGCCGCCTTAAAGTGGGTCACCCAGTTTAAGGAACCGGAGGGGCAAGTAGCCCGATGGGTACAGGTTTTGGACACGTACGATTTTAAGATCGAGCACCGGCCGGGCAAGCAACACGGAAATGCGGACGGGTTGTCTAGGCGACCCTGTGGCCAGTGCGGTTGGGAGGCAGGGGGTTTCTGTCGACGCATTACCACCAGGCGACGGGCGGTAGTGGCTGGCGGCCCCCAGGGCCGCCCTCGGCCGGAGCAGCCACGAGGGCGGGGCTGGGGCCCGGCTCAGCAAGAAGACCCCGTCTTGCAGCAATTGATTGAGGGGATAAGGGCCGGTCGCCCCCCCCCCCTTGGTGGAGGCGGACTCCCGCGAGGTCCGGGCCTGGAAGTCCCAGTTCGATCGCCTTCAACTGTGCGAGGGAGTTTTGGGCCGGCCCTGGGTGGAACCAGGGGGCGATACCCAGTTCCAGGTAGCGGTGCCTGTTGGGGACCGGCGGATGGTCCTCCATGAGCTTCACGGGTCCCACCTGTCGGGGCACTTCGGGACCGCGCGGACACTACGACGCTGTCAGGCTGCATATTATTGGCCTGGTTATAGGGCTGACGTGATAGACTGGTGTGCCTCGTGCCCCGCGTGTCTCCGGAGTAAGGACCCTCCACGGAAGCGCCGAGCCCCGATGGGACACGTTGGGGCCGGAGCCCCATTGGAGAGGGTGGCCCTGGACGTGATGGGCCCCCTGCCGGTCACGGAACGGGGCAACCGGTATATAGTGGTGATCGCGGATTATTTTACGCGGTGGTCGGAGGCGTTCGCGGTCCCCACTCAGGAGGCGGTAGTTATCGCCCGGGTGCTAGTATCGGAGTTTATTTGTCGGTATGGCTACCCGTTGGTGATTCACTCCGATCAGGGGCGGAATTTTGAGAGTAAGGTGTTTCAGGAGACCCTCCGCATACTGGGTATCACCAAGACCCGGACCTGCCCGTTTAACCCCCGGAGTGATGGGCTGGTGGAACGGATGAATCGGACCATCAAGGCCCTCCTGACCACGGTGGTGGACGAATCACAGGGGGACTGGGACCTCCATCTACCTCTGGTGATGGCAGCTTATCGGAGTTCGGTCCAGCGGTCCACGGACCAGACTCCGAATGCCCTGATGCTGGGTAGGGAGGTGGCCGGCCCCCTCGCAGTCTTATACCCGGAGTCTGACCCTCTCTCGGAGGATGAATATGTGGCCAGGCTACAGCGGCGGCTGGCACGGAGTCACGAATACGCGCGAGCCCATTCACTCGGATGCGTGCGGAGGCAGGCTCGTAGCTACGACGCCCGGGTAGCGGGTTCTCAGTTTGCCGAGGGGAGTGAAGTATATTTCTTTCACCCCCTCCGTAAACCAGGGCGGTGCCCGAAGATTCAGCAGTTCTGGACGGGCCCCTGGACAGTGATCACGCGCATCGGAGGGGTAGTATATCAGATTCGACAGGGGCGAAAAACGAGGATTGTGCATGGGGATCTGCTGAAGCCTGGCCCACGTCGGCCTCCGGACACCGTCGCCCCTGAATCTGCTCCCCCCGTAGGGGATCGCGTACGACGGCTGGCCCTGGGAGGGGGGCCAGGGGGGCTTCCCCCCCGCCCTTACGTGGGGCCGGCCGTCGGGGAGGCCGGTGTTCCACCGGCCACGGAGGGGGGAAGTGACTGCCGGCCCCCTCCCGGGGTCGATCTGGGGAGGGGGCGCCGCTCGGTCGGCCCCCAGGACTGTCCGCGCCCCTTAACGGGAGAGCAAGGCCTGCGGAGGCGGACAACACGGTGCCGTGCGATGCTACTGGGGGGGGCCTCCGGTGGCGGGAACAGCCGTGCTCTGCTCGGCTCTGGGGCCCAGGCAGCCGTTATTGGTCGTAGGGGGGCCGCTACTTGCCGGCGGCCATTACTGAAGACCGGCGGAGGGCTGAGGGGAGTGCCATTAACGCGTATCGGAGGCTGGAGAGGGCACAAGCGACTTAACAGAGCTTCTGCTCTCCACGCGACGCATCCGTCACAGGCCAGGGGGAGTAAGGGGGAACAGCCGGTCCGGAGCCTGTTCCCGGCACGACGCGCGCTGATTTGGTCAGGCGGGGGGGCCTCCGTAGAGCAGAACAGCCGCCACTTTCGTTCGAATCAAGGTGGTCGTCTGCACCAGGGAGAGCCTTGTGGCTTGCGAACCACGGTGTTACCCCCTGGGGATCAACGAGACGAAGTGCGGAGGCCTATCGGAGAGGTTAACCACCGTCACACGGAGAGGTTCGGCCGTAGGCACTCAGGGAAGGGTGGTCATGTTCGAGGAGGGAGGAGGCGGGAACAGCAGCGCTGCAGCTGGTTCCCGACGATTGGGCGCGTCACGGACCGGAGAGGGGTGGGCACCAGCGAATGTTTACATTCTGCTGGCAGTCCATCCACGATGCGGAGTGAGATAGCTAGGGTGATACGAGAGAGTGGAGGGGATGAGGGCCACGCCCTCGAAAGGGCCAAGTCAGCCAGGAGGGAGATGCTGGAGACCACCAGGGTAAGTGGGCGGTCGGATGCTGCTAAAAAGATTCGCAATCGGAGGCGTAACGAGAGGCGCTGGAGAGGGGGGGACCGGTGGGGGGGCTCTCGCCCTCGCTTCGGGGCAGCCCGTAGGGAAGCCACTGAGCGAGAGCGAGGTTACCCTCGTCATCGCGCTGCATTGCGCACGTCACCCCGGAGGAAGCCAGTCTCTCCAGGCACGCGTAACAGAGACGAGCTATCCAGGCAGCTATTTGGTACGCCATCGTCACCCTCCGACTGCGAGATGGGGAAGGATAGTAAAAGTTACACCTGTGCTCAATGTGAGATGACATTTTCGCGACGTGATAACATGCGGAGGCACCAGCGTTGCCACTCCGCCCGCACTACTCCAGGGTGGTCGTGTCCTGCGGAGGGATGTCGCCAAGTGTATGCGAAAGATAGAAAGCACGACCTGCAGATCCATCTGAGGGGGAAGCACCCAGAGCACCGGTGGCATACCCACCCGGCGGACATCCCCTCGCCACGGATGGTTACCCTGGAGGCCGGTGGTAGGGTGAAGAGCAAGGACCCCCCGGCGAGGAGCAAGGACCCCCCTTCATCGGTGGAGTCATCTCTAGGGACCCCCGGAGTGGTGCTGGGTGAGGACGAGGAACTGGTGGAAGCCGCGAGGAACCTAGAGGCGCTGTGCACCGAGGAGCCCCAGGCAGGGACGAGTGTCCGGCGTTCCCCCCGGGTCGCCGCACGCTCCGGAGAGTCCAGCCGCGCCAGGTCAGACCTCCCCCGACCCAAGATGAAGAAAGCCAGGACTGAGCGCCACCCGGCCAGCCCCACCCGGATCGTCCAGGCCAAAGACCTACCGGGGACGGAGGAGGACCCCCTCCAGGGCCCCTCCTGGGCAGGAGGTGACGGGCCGGAGGAAGTGGGCCCCCTCCTCCCCGAGCTTGCTGTTGTTACGGCCTTGAACTTTGATAAATCTGTGGTGATGCCGCCAGGAACCCCGGTGCCCCTGTTGGGCACACTCCGGGAGGATGGGGAGCTGTTCCTCCAGGCGTCCCCGGAGGGCCCCCAGGCCTTCCAGCGGGCGGGCCTCCGACAAGCCAACGTGGACCGGCCCCCGAGTCGGGCCAGCTCGCCGCCGGCAGCCAGCCGCACGGGTCAGGCGACCCAGCCGGGCAGCCGACCGGAGCCGCCTGCGGAGACAGCTCCCCTACGGAAGGGTAAGGGCAAGAGCAAGGGGAAGAAGTCAGCCGCCACTCCCCCCTCAACGCCGCCGCCACCACCGCCGCCGCCTGGCCCGGAGGCCGCGAGGGGGCCGACGCAGCCGCCACCCCCGCCTGGTCCGGAGCCGACACAGCCGCCCCCCCCGCCTGGCCCGGAGGCCGCGAGGGGGCCAACCCAGCCAGCCACCCACCGCTGTGATGGGTACCCGGAAGGACCGGTGTGGGTGCCGTGGGCCCCGGGCCCCAATCCTGACCGCCTGGGCCGCTGGTCCACGTACCTCCAGGCCCCCGAGTTGGGCGCGGGCTACACCGCAGTCGGAGGCCACCGCGATTCCAGAGTAGAAATCGTGGGCGACGGCCTCTACAGGATGGTCACTACGACGGCGACGATCTACCGGAAGATGCCTCCTCCGGTGAGTACACACATTTTCCCTGATAGTTGACAGTTAGCCATGAACGCAGTCGATTTGCCTCTCGCAATTATGTGTTGGTTGATCTGTTGTGTCACTCGAGTAATCGGAGGGTGTTGGTTTCTCCTAGGCGACGGGAGGGCAGTGACGGGGGACTGGGCCGGACCAGAGGCGGAACTCCCGGAGGGCGGTGGGCCAGGCCGCCGGGTTAGTCGCAGAGGCCGGTGGACAGACGGGGACCGGAGTCAGGAGCTGCCGTTGCAGTACCAGGCGGTACCAGAGGACCGGGAGAGTCAAGCTCGTGACGGCGCGGGGAGGACGACGTCGCCAGGGAACCCCCCTAACAGCGAGAGAATAGCCGACCCAGCGCGACGAGCGGAGGATAGGGTCTCTCCGGACCCAGGGACCGCTGGGACACCGTTGTGTTACGTTGAACTTTTGGGCCTGAGGCCAGCGAGTGTTGTTATTAGTATACAGGTTAATCACGTGGACGTTGATGTTTGGGGGGGGGTTGTTTACCAAAGGGGTAGGTTTCGAGTCAACTTTTTCGAGTCAATTTTTCTGGTTTCAGAGCGGATGGGTGTCAGTCGGGGGGGGAGAGTGTGGTGAGCCTTCCGGAGGGGCGCCTCCGGTCCGGAGGCGCCTCCGGAGTTCCGGAGGGTTCGGAGGGGTTCCGGAGTGTTGCCTCGGTGACACCCCGCGGGCCCACCAGGGGTCGCCCTGGTCCCGGAAGTGACGTCGGGGGACATCCGGCCGACTTATTATATAAGTCTCCGGATGCCCTCCGGACGGGAGTCCGTCGTGAGACTGGGCCCGAACCACCTCCGGAAGGCTCCCTGCGAACCTCCTGTCTGGCACCCTCCACGGTTACTTACCTGGTCGGAGTACCTGAGAGTTCCCCCCTAAGTGGGTGATTACGTTGGTTACATATTACGCTTAACGTGCCGGAGGTACGTACCTGTCAAGCTTGTCTACCAGCCTCCGTTGAGAGTGCCTGTGAATAAACTATTGAACTGTACCTGTGCGTGTCCTAGTCGTTCTGTACTACAATATCTATATATATCTATATATATCTATATCTGTCTGTCTGTCTGTCTGTCTGTCTGTCTGTCTGTCTGTCTGTCTGTCTGTCTGTCTGTCTGTCTGTCTGTCTGTCTGTCTGTCTGTCTGTCTGTCTGTCTGTCTGTCTGTCTGTCTGTCTGTCTGTCTGTCTGTCTGTCTGTCTGTCTGTCTGTCTGTCTGTCTGTCTGTCTGTCTGTCTGTCTGTCTGTCTGTCTGTCTGTCTGTCTGTCTGTCTGTCTGTCTGTCTGTCTGTCTGTCTGTCTGTCTGTCTGTCTGTCTGTCTGTCTGTCTGTCTGTCTGTCTGTCTGTCTGTCTGTCTGTCTGTCTGTCTGTCTGTCTGTCTGTCTGTCTATCTATCTATCTATATCTATCTATATCTATCTACATGTGTATATATCTACATGTGTATATATATATAGATATATATATAGATATATATATGGTACTTTTTTTTTATCCCGACGCTTTCTTCCGTTTTAGAAGTAAAATGAGGTTGGTCTTTGGTAGGGTTCATCTTTGATTCCGCCATTGATCTGCTCCACCTTAGTATCACCCCTGTTGTTACTGCAGTAAACACCGTCAAACGTGGCCTATTAACATAATGGGATATATCTATCTGTTATGAAGAAGATAGACAGGCGTATACAGTATATGCGATACACCAGTTAGCACCAGCATGGCACCGGGCTTCGTTTGCCAAATATAAATGCTCAGTGACTGTGAACATAGTGTGTCTTTTGGCTTTTTTCCGCATATCATATCCTGTAACTTCTGTGTCTGTGAGTGATGCGAAGAATAGAAGTAATTATACATGTGGTTTTACATATGTGCGATACATGTTGTTTTCCCTTCATTGGTGGCGGATAGAATTCACGATGGCCATTTAAGTGGCGTTCTGGTTATACTGTACACTAATTGACAGGTGATATCTTCACTATAGAGCTTGTTTGTTCGGGTAGTTTAACGTCCACTATATTCTATTAGACTACACCATAGAGCAAGTAGGCACGATGGAATTTAACGCTCGCGTTGGACTTCCTAGTGTTAACAGTGATTGAACTCGGGTTACAAACACTTCTATGGTCGATAGAATTAGTTTAGTAGTCTTCAAAGACCCGGATTCCATCTACCTTAAATCTGTGTATCTTGGACCACTTCAATGGGCGGGGATAGGTGTGGATGCCCATGATCTTGGTCCACGTATGGGGAATATCATGGGCACGGGTGTCTCTGACCTAATCGACGATCTCCTACAATCCAGCGATGAACTATCCACCACGGAGAAGACAGACATCCTTCGATGCGTCTGGATATCGCCTTTAGAGACTGAATCTATCCATCCAATGAACATACAAAGACTGTCAAAATTGTTGAAGCTGTTCAATTATCATTATATTGTAACTATAACTGCTTATATATTTATCTATGAAATATAGTTAGTTTAAACTTGTACCGAATTCATTACCATATTCAAAATCCTATTAGGGTGTTCCTGAAAATAATTTAGGATGTTCCTATTATGATTGCCAACTGACTATTAATATTGCTGTTACCGTATTATGATGATCTCATACTGAATGCTTTACCCACTTTCTTGTTACCGTATTAGGAGCACCCCATTTTGTTGGTTTAAACTAAGAGTATAAAAGGAGTGACACACGTTAGAATCAATTATTCCTATCTTGAAGAAGGTGTGTGACCACACCCAAACGTTAACTAATGGAATAAGAAGTTTATTGTCAAATCTTGGATTGGACATCTACTTTTTACGGGTAGTTCAGAGTTTGACAGGCTTCACTTCATGACTTAGTTTCAATACAATTCAATAATGTATGTACATTTACCTTTACAAAATAATGAACTCTTATCTCATTCACGCATACATTACTTTGAGGATGTGTGAATATCAGTTTAGATATACACTGTGCGCAAACTAGGGGGAGCTCCGAACCATACATCGGGCTTATGGAGATGTGTGGACCCACTAGACCCTAGCATAATCGTGTCCTGAGGCGTAGGCCTGCCCGTCGTGGTCATCCACCCGTAGTCTTCAAAGTCAGTCATCCGTAACGTGATCTTTAGTTTGTTTGGTACCACTTTCTCTGTGCGTACCGTCAGCCCTAGATATACAGGTACTGTGTATGATACTAGAGCATGTAGATAAATGTAGGAGTCTTTGAACGACGGTGCCCCCCTCTCCACCCTCCAGCGACACTGCTAAAAGCATCCGCTCAAATTCTACATCCGGTGAGGAAATATGACAAAAGATATATATTTTAAAAGATATATATTTCCAACCGAATAGACTTCAGCAAACTATTTTAAAAATATGATTGGCCTTCAAACTATGCGAATCAAACATTCTCATTCCAGGTCAAATATCTATTCGTTAGTATAGAATGTCTTGGGAATTTCAAACACATTTAGCTGACAATATACGGTATTTAATCTAAGTTTGTTATTATAATTCGTCTCAACATCGCATGTTCGCTATATGATGTCCTAGCGTAGTTAAGAGACAGTCGGTTTGGTTTTGTTCACCCTTGGCTTCTGCGTAGCAATGATTGACGAACAGTGTATCTCCAATCAAAAATTTATTTACCTCTAAGTGGTAGAGAGCTTGTTGGAGTTCGGTGGAAACATCTGGTCTTTGTGTATGCGTATTAGGAGCTGACAAAGACTGTGCATTGATGACCTATAATTCATCATGTTGAAAGTAGAGAGACAATGATTCTCTATGTCCCCCACCTCGTTATTTCCCCCGCCCCTATCGCGAGCCACCCCCACCCTCATGGGGGTCCCGGCCCGCACTGCTCTTTTACCTGACTGGACGGAGCTCCGTCACGCAACACCCCCAAAGATAAAACTGCACGTGGCCGCATTTTACATGTCCACCCAGGTAGACAATGAAGCCCCCACGAGTCTAGCGACCCCATTATCATACAGAGATTGAAGTAGGGGGAAGGGGAGGGGTAAGCTTACTCATCCTACTCACATGTATATGTGTGTGTATATGTATAGATATATATTCATATGTATATATTTATATCAAGGCTTCAAGTCTTAAACAGATGATGTGCTTTTGCATCAACACCAACCATGCATAATATGTTGTATATGTGCTTTTTTTCTTGTTTTTGAGATGTTTTATTCCGCATTCTGCTTTACATGAAACAGATCTTCCATGGGGGAACGTAGAAACGCTACCCAGGTATTACACCCATGGTATAGATGAAGATGAATACTAACACCAAAATGCCATAAATATTACGTCAGCTCTGACATCAGACACAGTAAATGAAGCCCCCATGATACTTTCCTGACAGTCATTATCCTCTGACATGTTTATCTTTTTATCGTCAATCGGAAGACTGCAAAGGGGAACTGATCTACAACTTTATGACTTTAAAGAGACAAATAAAAAGAAGGGGAAATCATATTGCATCGATAGGGCTGCAGACTTCATATACACGCATTGTTAAATGTGTCTTGGCCTATCATTCACATGAAGTACTTGCATAAAACAATATGAAAAAATATACTCCTCCATTCACCACTTGCACATAAGCGTGGCGCTGCAATCGGGGTGCGCTGGTTCCATGTATCTAGGCCCTGCTTGCCAAGAACCAGCAACATGCTTGCATTCGAAAACGAGGCGTGATACGTTACCTGGGTCGGCAGCATGGCTTCACAACCATAAGCACAGAGTTAACTAGAAATGTAATTTGTTGTTGTGTCGTAAATTAAAGGCCGATTTGTATAAATAAAACATTGTTAAAAAGCTAAAGCTTGGGCCTATTTGTTGGTATAATATCATATAACTGTGCTGTGGCAAATATTTCCAGTCATATATTGAACATCTGGATTACTTAGGTAAAAGAAAAAAACAAACATGTTACTTTCCTGTTTTCACAGTGATTTAATGAAAAATCTATCGCGATGACCTATAAAAATAAACATCCTATATTTTTAGGCATTTCCAGACGAATAAAATGATACTAATATTACCAAGTTGTGATAGATATTGCCTGAGATAATGGACTATTAAGACGGATGACAAAAAGAGCACTAAAAACATGATTTTCTGATATTTGATAATGTTTTAAGTCTGAAATAGTAAACCTGTTACAGAAGAAAAATTAAGAAAATGAAATATATAGGGAGATAAATATTGCACTTGCAAAATATTGCAATCTTTGACAACTTTGTATCAAAGACAGTATCAGAAATGCAATGGTATCACAAAATCTAACTTTTAGTGGTCTTATTGTCTCCTTGTCATCTGTCATATAATGCTCCATTACCCCAGGAAATATCCATCACAACCTGGTAATATTGGTATCATTTTAATTGTCTTGAGATGCCTAAAAGAGTAGGATGTTTATTTCTATATGTCATCGCGATAGATTTTTCATTAAATCACTGTGAAAACAGGAAAGTAACATGTTTTAATTTTTTTCACATAAACAATTCCGATTTTTATCCTATGACAGGAAATTTTATCCATAACACAAGTATATCATGTATATCCCAACAGATAGGCCCAAGTCTCAGCTTTCTAACAATGTATTGTTTATACAAATCGGCCAATTAGTGTAGATGTGAGAGCGATTTCCATCTTTCAAGTTAGAGAGACACTAGTATTTTTATCATTGCTCAGGACTGAGTGAAGAGGGCTCGCCTCGTTTTCGATTGAGGTACATAGGCGGCCATTACAAGATGGCGCCAGTGTGAAGAGGGTCTATTAGTCTACGTGGTTGTCTGTAAACACTTAGATGGTTCTGATTCATGCTTACATGTCATCTTTTCGCCTACTCCCACCCCCACAATACATATTCTCCCCCTTCTTTGTGTACCGTGCCCTAAACACCTGTTTCCATCGAGAATCGTGAACGAATTTGAGATAGATTTATGTTCCCCATATGTGTCAGTGTGTTCAACAATTCCCCGTGTTGCAAAAAAAGCTAGAGGAAGGAATGGTAAAAGAATCAGTAGTTGTTAGTCTGGCAGCGGGAAGTGGGGCACGTCGTGAGGATAGAGTTGGGCGACCTCCTTCGTCTGTGTGCCTGTGTGGGTGTGTCAGTCTTGGGGGTGAGGTTTAGACATGGGTAGCACAATGGAAGATGGACCACATGTATAGAGACGGGCCAACTCCCATTATAAGTGTTGGTCTTGGTCTTGTGCAGTAGATTAAATACCTTGTGTATTCTCACCAACGTATCACATAAACATGTTCCGATTTTCTTGTAAATGTATGATGTAATATTCAGCCGCTGTAAATAGATTACATTAGGAGAAAAAAAACCATATAATCAGATACATATTTAACGAAAGGAACAATTTCATTAGCTGCATATGTTTGAGCAGCAGAAACCTTGATATGTTTAAAGTTCTCTTGGTCAGGGAGTACCTAGCACTTAAAAGTGGGCGTTTACTCAGTATCCATCTATGAATGTGATAAAATGGCCTACGCTGTTACCACTGTGGGGAACTCTTTAAACTATAAATCTTTATATACATATTTAAATATGTATCTATGTGGCAACATGTGTATATCATCCTGTAATCATTTTCAGGTGTGACCTATCCGGAATTCCGCTACCGCCGCCCGCCCCCGTCCTACAGTGCCTCCATGCAGGAGTTCCAGCAGCAGCTGATGCTCGCCCAACTCCAGCTCAACAACGACGCCGCTGTGCTGCCCCCTGGTGGACCGGGACTGCTGCCACCTAGCGGCTCGGACGACAACTACAGTCTCCCGTCGTCTCCGCCGCCTTCTTACAAGTCGCGCGCGTCCACCATTCGGCCCGGTCTTCACATCACGTTCCCGCCACAAGGCGCGAGCTACCCGAGCTCCCAGCCGCCCACCTACCGGTCCCGGGCCGGCGGGGCAGACCGGCCCTCCCTCAACCTGGAGGCGACGGAGGGAGGCGTGGACAACCCGGCGTGCTCGGATGCCGACGCGCCGTGGTCTTCGTCGTCGGCGTCGTCGGCGACCTCGTCAGCATTCACCTCGCCCCTGACGTCGAGTCGGGCAAGCCCCGCGCGGTCGCTGCCGGACAGCGCGACCTCGACGATGCACCGCGCCGACCAGGTCGTTGGGTACCTCGATGATGTCCTGCAAGACCATGACCGGACGTTAGATCACTCGGTAGCTGCAGCGGCCGCCGCCCGAGGCCGTGCCGACACAGTGGTGGAGGCGGGAACAGGGACGGAGAAGAAGGGTAAGGTGCCCGTAGCAGGCGGGGTGACCCCCGGGGCAAGCCTCAACTCTGTCCGAACCTCGGCATCCATAGAGGAAACCAACAGGATCCAAGATACCCAGCTCTAGTAAAGCAACGTCTCAATGATGTCACATCATGTTACCACGGCATACATTAAACAATTAGTCAAATTTCTTAGTTGATGGAAGCAACCGGAGTGTGTGTGGTAAAAGAGAAAGAAAACACTTTGAAACGTGTCAGAAATTCATGAGTAAACCGGTGAATAATTGCATGAAGGTGAATGCTGGTTAAATTGGGATGAACAAATGAATTATTGTGCCACATCAATTGAAGTTGGCGTAGGTGATATGAAATTCTTATCATGTATGTGGTACGCTCTCAAACACTCTGTGTACCATAGTACCTCAGGTTCTTTGGTATTTTATTGAAATAACTTAATGCTTTTACTTAGGTAAGACTTCTCTTATTTCACTTTAGTGATATTCTCCTTTTAAAGTTTTTATGTTGTAATATTTTATTTCCTTCTTTCCTTTGAATTGTTTTACCTCAATCTATTCGATTCTCAACAAATTACCTACTGTTTTGGTCATAATACTTTTACATTGACGCCTAACAAGTTTGTTTTTCGAAAAAGTGCACATTTTACAGTGTTTCTTTTTACGAGATTTGTATTTTATTATTTCATTAGGGTTGACACTCTGCTACTACACTTTACTGAATGTGACATGAACTGCTGATTGCAAAAGGACTTATCTCGGAAATAGTGATCTTTAAATTCTTCATGGTTCGTGATATATCTTGTATATTCATGAACCTCTGATGATGGTTGACCTTCTCAAAATAAGATAACTTTTGTTTGAATTAGGGTATTAAACAATTTTACACTTCTATTTTACATATCTATATCTGGGTCTGTTATCTTATCGAAATAGTATTTATCTTGTTTTGAACGTTAAACCGTTTCATCATCGTCGTATTCAGATAAATTGATTCTTTTATGTACGTCATGTGGATTATGAATAAGGAAATATGGATCCAGAACACCAAAACGAAAATTACAACTTTACGACCTGCTGGCGGGAATAAGAATAGAAAGTATGGTTGCACTAATTATATGTATACACTGCCGTATGCTCCAATTTTTTGTTACACACTAAACAACTTCTTGGTGCCCTTAGAATGTCTTCAGTCGTTTAAAATCCACATTGAATCAGATAAAAAGAAATTTGAACTATTTAAACCGTTTACCATTGTTTATTCAATTAATTTCATAATTATTTCTATTGAAACCTTATGCAATAACGTGCCAATTACCCATTTTGTGAGCAGATATCGCTTACACATGTATATTGATGCATCGTTGTTACAAAATGTTTTAAAGAGTTAATCATCTTTCTGGTAAGACTGCATATCCTATGAAATTACAGATTATCAGACCAGACTAACAGCTGACAGGCCTGCAAGGGACACATATGTTATAAGTGCAAAATTCTTGAATATGTCTCAAGTTACAATAGACTTACTTCTCTATATACATGAACCTACATTTTCTGATAGGAAAAACGAGGTTATCACCTATTTCCGCAATATACATTAGGCTCTGGTCAGCATAAGATATACTGTGTTTTTTCCACAACCAATAGAATGTTTTGTAAAGAGACGGGCATACAAGATAGAAACAACTGGAAATTTGTGTGTTTTATTTTTTCTGACCCTGAATAATGGTGTACATTAAAGTTCCACACCAGGAAAGGCTGGTATTTCAGTTCTTTGAGGGTTATTACTCTTTGCTCACATCTAAAGTACTATGAAGAAATACGTAAGTAAATATGTACAATTATGAATACGTGTATATGATTTTATACTGAACACTATGACAAGCCGGAAATACAGTAGATTTCTATTGTATTCTGTCGGTTCTATTTCACTATTTCACTTAAATTGTCCTATAACCGGATAATGCGGTCATTGCAAATATGTATATACAAAAAAAAATACAGTTATACCTTTTTAGTAGAGTACGTAATATAAATCGATTGTAAAGAGAAATTATATTTTCTTTGTAGTACCTGCTCAGTTTTTACCTCTACTGTATATTCGCATCTTAAAATGACCTTAATTTTGTGAATTAGGCGAGATATTTTCTATGATCTTTAAAAGACTACTTTATTTGAAATGATATACAAGTCCAGAGGGAAACGCTAGGACAAATACCTTTTGCCTATAATCTACCTTTTTATCAAAGTATCAGTGTAAAGAATTCAGGCCATCGACTAAATGTACCATTAGAAAACTGCTGTATATATTTGTACAATTAGCTCTAAAAAATGAGCCCATACTATATGAGATTGTATTGCATATATCCGACATAAAGACATGGGAGAGAAATGCACAAAGAAAATGCTTATTTTTGTACATCGCACCCAGTTATATTGTACCATATCAGTGGCCTTACACAAAACATTGTGTTGCCTTGCGAAAAGAAAATATTGTTTGAAATGTTGACGATGTATCTTTGGGGTGTACCATCATTTAAGTATGTTATTTAGCATGTCATATGAGATTGTTTGTAGTCATATTTTAATCTCAAAGGATATAAACTCAAAGGAAACCTGAGTTTGTCCACAGAGACTGTAAGTCAGCTGGTCAGTTTTACTTAAGGCTGTGTCTTTGTTCGAAGATACCTTGGCATACCATCGTGTGATCCTTTCATATACTATGTACAGGACTTAACGTATTAAAGGTGCTGCTCTTATAACTTGTCTCGTTACTTACCTAATTCCTACTCGCTAGGGCACTATTTCGTGCCCCGTAATACATGTGAGAAGGCACTATGGAGCACATCCCTGTTATCCCGGGGCACTTCAGTGCCCCGTGCTCGTAGGAACTTTAATTCCCCTTCAGTACTAGGTAAGTACCTCGGGTAATTAACTATTCAATGTATAAGATAGGAACAGAAAATAGGAACTTGAAAAAGGTTCAACAACGTTCGTCGGCACAAATCATATATTATCATTGTTTCTTGTACTTAAATGTGCAACGGGACCAGGGAAAACATTGTCTTTCATAAAAATACATTAAAGTTCATTGGCGCTTGTTTTGCCGTTTTTCTCAGAACATCTATCTTTGGATATTATACACTATATAGCATAACGATAGGATTATTTGCGATTGCACACAAAGTTCCACAGTTGTTAATAATCTGTTAGTTATTAATAGAAATAGATATTTACCGACTGGTTGTTTCTAGAGCTCCTAAATCTCCTGATTCAAAATCTGCTACATGCCTGTTTCTATGGGCTGATCATTTTTAGTTATAACCATATGAGAATGAAAAAAATGATTTATTCATAAAAAATTGTGTATGGTACACTGTGTCAAATATATGATTATTTAGTCATTCTTAAAAGCTTGATAAACACAGAATTGAACAATGTAGGTACTGCTAGTCGGTGACTGGGTGTACCAGGTACGCTTAAGCCTATAAGACAGCGACGTTTTCCACAGATTCTCACCGATCCGATCACCTATTATAATCGGGAACAAGAATGTCGCTGTCTTATAACCTCAAAGACACTTGCCGATCACACCTCTCGACTTTATGACATTGTACAGCGACCCGATTGAGATCAAAGAGAGCCGCCGGGAGCCGAGCTGGGGTGAGCCACAGGCCGCTGGTGTGGATTCATAGAAAATAATTCAAAGTTTGATAACTTTTGATCCGATTGAGATATTAGAAATCGGTTTTTAGATTCATCATCGCCTCTCTCTCCCCTACAAATCGATATAAGGCACTTATAAATCGGACGATGGGATAGGTAGCATCGCTATTCAAATGGCCTACTCAGAATCGGGAACAGTCGGTGATGTGCGTACAGCGACACGATTAAGGTCGGGCAGAGTCGGTCATTACCCCCACGCTAGTAATGCCCGACCCGATTAAAATCGGGTCTGTGAAGTGCGTACAGCGACCCGATTCTGACCGACCCGATGGATTCTTCGGGCAAAGGTGTGATTGGGCACAATGGTCGGGTCGCTGTCTTATAGGCTTTAAGCTTATAAGACACCGACCCGACCGCTGTGCCCGATTCTAGTTTTCTCAAGTGATAGTAACTGTCAGCTTACGCGGGGTGTCCGCTTCTGCAGGGTATCTGCTTACAGAGGGTTGAAATATACATTGTACATCTAATAGAGAGACAAACTTCTGTTCCGAGCAAAGTGTCTGCTTATGCAAGGTGTCTATTAGGTGGGGTTCTCCTGTAATTCTATCGGATTCCATACAGTCCCAGCTTAAAGGGGTGATTCCACCAGGACAAATATCTGTTCCGAGCAAAGTGTCTGCTTATGCAAGGCTTTTGTTAGGTGGGGTTCTCCTGTAATTCCATCAGATTCCATACAACTTTAAGGGGTGATTCCAACAGGACGTGCGATATATCCTGATCATGGCAAATTTGTTGATTCACTATGTGGGGATGAATCATGTGTGAATATATGGTGGAATCACAGCAGTGGAATCGCCACCGTTGAGCGATAATATGGGCTACACACATAGGGATAAGTGCACGACCAGATCTTACAAGATGTATCCTGATTAATCAAGATGCTACAAGACACAGCCCAACTTTGCGAGACAAAAAACCCTTCATTCTGGTAATGAAAATATTCCAATTGATCTTGTCCTTTCTCAATTATTTGTCTGTATATATATTGAATATAGATATGAATATTTATAGCTTGTGAAAAAGGCCTCCAGTGAAAAAATATGAAAAAAAGATATACATATATATACAGTAGAGCCCTGCCTAACGGACGGCCCAGGTAACCGGTCAGGCTGCGTTAAAGGACAGTTTTCCTCAGAGTAGAAATTTTCTCCATTAGATGTTTATTCCATACTTGCTTATGTAGGCATTTGCATAAGCAGGCACCCTGTGAAAGTAGACAGTTATATTGGAACGAAAAGACATTTACCCCCATGTTGTACAAGCAGACAATTTAAAGGAACACCTCAGCAAATTCGACTGGCTATCTGGGGACAAAACTCCAGATTATCTTGATTGTTTATGGTGTGTTTGTGAGGAGGGTAGACTGGTGTCTAGACCATCAGACTCCAGGCAATGGCCTGTATAGGCTCTGTTAGGCGTCAGGTAGGTGTCTTTGGGATATACTTGTGTGGTTATAAAGCAGCTGACCCACCAAGGCTCAGCTAGAGCCACCCGATGGCAATGTGGTCACCATGTGGTAGTCAGCGACAGTTGTCGGCCCAAAATGGGTGTCGGCTGGAATTATTTTCTTGGTGGATCATCAAATAAAATAGCCACGACAGTTGTTGTTGCCGACCATCGGCCAACTGCCGTGTCTCTCAAGGCTTCTCACTGGCAAGCGTCTGCTTGTCTGTTGGTCGTCGCTGACTGTTCGTTGGCTCCAAATGCCCTTGTTTTACTGATCCACCAAACAGTCCGCCCACCCAAGGATAATTTCTTGAGTGTCAGCCCAACCTGATTTGCATAATTGTTGAATTCCATGGTGCGTCAGCTGTAATTTCTGGCTGCTAGAAAAAAACGATTCATTTGATTTTCAGCCGACAAGGCTGTGAGTTTTCCCAGCGTCTGCGTTGACCGCTCGCCCGCATATATTATAGGCCTATACCGTGACACACACTGTTAGCCTAACATTGAATGGGCGACCCCTGTGAGGGGCTGTCTCCGCCAAAACCTTAGAAAGTTGTGGTAGTTTGGGCAGAATTTTAGCGCCAGAGTCGAATATACACATTCATAACATCAAGGCTTAGCTTTATTTACCTTCATTATTCAGTTTAACAGAGAATCCAGCACAAAAATGATGAACTATCATCGTTCCTGTACAAATCCCGACATGGCGGCACACTGCTCCACTTGATATGCAGCTTGCGAATCCAGAGCAGCGTAGTGTATGGAGAACCGATCGGCATGCCTCCTATCACATGAACGGGAAACTCAGCTTGCACGTTAGTGTGGCCAATGTCCACCAGAAACCAGCAGCAAATGCGCGGCGTGTTCATCGCCTCGCCGAAAACCGAGCACCCCATGGGTCCATCGTGTGTCGCCAGCCAGTTGGAAATAAGGGGCTTTGGTGGATCAGCTAGGACATTCTGCTGAGTTCGGGCCTGCCAGCCAACAGACATTGGCGAGGATTGTCACCGAGATATTAAAATCCTGTCTGCCGAGCGTCTGATGGGTCAGTTTTGGTAGATCAGCCGCTTTAGAGTGTCTTCATGATGCCATATACGGTATCATCTGTATTAAGATATTAGGTGCTACATAGCCTCACTGTTGACAGACTGAAAACCCTCTGTAAGCGATTTCGAAATAGGCTATAAGCGGACGTTTATGTGGGGTTCTCCTGTAGAAGTCCTAGAACCCTGCGTAAACGAACACCCTCTAGGCCGAACTGGCTGCTTGCGCTGGGTGTCGCTTCCACAGGGTTAAAATAAGATCTAATGTAGGGAACTGTTCCGACCAAATGTGTCCGTTAACGCGGAGTGTCCGCTCACGTGGTGTGTCCGTTAGACGGGGTTCTACTTCAGGCCTACAACTTACAAGGCTACATGTATACATGTGTGTGTAGCTGTACCGGGTAAAAAAAAAAAATAGGCGGAGGGGCAGCCTGTAAATCATGGGGAAATAGCTTCCCATTACGGTATAAAGTCGCTGAAAGAAATCACCTTACCAGAAAGATCCAGGAAATATGACTAGGTGCATTCAGAATTTGTCGCTGACATTTCACCCCACCCCGTCTGTGAGAGTCCACGGGTTGGTAACGCGACCAAGGGTGCCCGGGTTGGTAAAGGAGCCCCACCGCACCTAAGGTGATCACAACGCCCTCTTTCGTTATACTTCTTACCACTAGATGGCAGTAGTTATGTGACGTCATAACCATCATACATCAATGTGAACGTTGAGCTTGGACGGATCTTGTCCGAAGCTTCATTTTCAATGACACAAAAACACTTGGGATTAGTGTCAACTTATCATTGCAGAGTCCAGCTTTCAGGCATTAAGAGTGTTTTATAATTCCCATAGTCTGTGGAGAGCAGAGCTCCTGTTCACACCCTCTGGACCGGCCAAGGGATGGGATATGCCGAAGAGTTGGATACGTGACAGCAAGAGATTCTGGGGTGTTGTTGTTCCTTGTGTGTCAACAAAACGTGCGCGTCTGTATTGTCAACGCTGTGGTTTTACATGGAAATGAGCTCTTTGTGATGGAGAACTCACGAACTACCTTCTATATAGCAATGCGTGATTCCATTTGGTCATATTGATGCTCCAACTGTTTGAGTATGATTATTCAGTGTTCAACAGGAAGGCCAAAATCAGGTCATGAGTTCCCAAACTGGCGAAGGAACTCGCTATCTCTGCAGTGTCTACCGTCAGTGTCATGTCTGCTGTGTTGACAGCGGAGAAACAACGATAGCATTCAGCTTAATACCACTGGCAAATATGTTCTGGAAACCATACCAGGTTTCCCAAGCCGAATAATGGTAGACAATGAACGTTTTAAATCATTAAGAATGCAGCTTTCGCAACATAACCAGGTCGCCCCGCCTCAATTTGCAGCGGGGCGGAAGTAAACAGTGGGCAATCTCGGCATCGCTCTCAACTAAGTAAATATTCTGGTAAGTTTATTTATATTAGTAGATTTATAGGATTTTATGAGACAGAGCTTTTGTGAAAGGAGGTATCCAATAAGCAAACTAACCAAGTCTCCATGTGATATATTACTACCAGTAAAAGTAGATGTTGTATGTAGACATGGTTAGTGTTAATTCTACTGTTATTCTCTTGCTTTGGTCCAAAATATTCACACTGATCACAGAGTTGAAGAACGAGGATCGTATTTCCTACCAAAACAATAGGGAATAGACATGAATCATACAATGGCTATGTCTCCTTATTATTATATGTCTGGAAACCATTAAAAACACCATTTTGAAACAAGTCATGTGGTACGGGTCCACAACCTATAACTTAAGGTAGACTTGCTCAAGTCTTTGATTATGAGCATTCGTTAAATGATTAATCCCAATCAGAATAAAGTTCATTAAAGTATCCTTCTCTGGCTGGCTGGCCCATGAATCAAAGACTTGTCCACTATGAACAGATTCTTCAAGCCACTCCCTGTAACCCTATACTTCCTCCTACCCCTCCCCCTCCCCTCCTCCAGTTCCCTGGTCGCCTGTGTTGTCATAACAATAAATTTAGCCTACTCCTGACTGTGACCCGATTAAGATCAAAGTGAGAGGGTATCAATCTCCCATCAGATATCTGACCAGTAAGCATGATATCTGTATCATGGATATACTGCATCACGTGTAAGAGATGTGGGATTCAGTATGTTGGGGAAACCAAGAATGAATTGAAGGTGCGCGTCTCTGCACACTTTCTAAAAATCATGAAAAATGATAAGGAGAGTGAAGTGGCCATACACTTCAACTCACTTCATCATGAGGACCTTGACGATGTGACCATTCACATCGTGGACTTTGTCTATGCTCACCCAGACTTGGACAAAGCCAAACACCTTAGGGGCCCCCTAGAATTCAATTGGATTCAATGCCTGCACACAAATGCTCCCATTGGTCTAAATGTCATGGACCCATCCCGACACTAGCCCACCGAACCAGTCACATTAACTCTGACCGACCTAGCCACGTCAAGATTGTTATTGATAATTTAAGTATTATCGGTTAGTACATATGTGCTCTAGTCATCAGTGAACCCATACATAATGGCATCACTTTAATAAAGCCTCACATACCCTATTAAACCCCCTTTTTCAGTTTAATAAAAGAACATAAAAGAGTTTGGGAGTGCCCTGCCAACCCCAATTAGATCTAACATGAGATCACTCAAATTAAATAAACTTGAACTCTCTCCAGACCTCTAAACCACATTAGAGACACTGAGACATGTTTAATCTCCCACACCCAGTGGGATACCGCTTGTCAAAAGCCTTTGACACTGTCAGCAGTGTCAGTTTGAGCCTCTGACATCAAAACATTAGCAGCCTGAAGATTCCCATAGATGAAACCACTATTTGTTGTATATAGTCATATCTATGACAACAAACCACACCCCCAGGTCGTGACATCAAGACTAGGGCACACTCAAAATGATCCGCTAAGCGACTCACCTAGAAACGCACGGATCGGCAAGGGAAATGTTCGACAGTGAGCTCATGATGACATCACGCTGTCACCTGAAAGCTCATTCAAGCGGTAGCTGCGACCGAAAGAACTACAAGCCACATTCAGTCTGAATCTTTATTTACCTATGTTATTTGATTAACAGGGATGCCAGTTTGTAGGATTTTGCCTACATTTAGGATTTTCATTTAAGTCTAAAAGAAATATTAGATAAACTTGTTCTGTAATCTTTCAAAATTCTGAATTCAGCTATCTTCAACACACTCAGGTAGAGGCCCTATGGATCCCATTTCTCCAACCTAGAGCTGTAGGATGGTAGGATTCCTGTAGGAATTGCTCCTACGGACAAGGGCAAATTAAAATACTGACCTCTGATTGGCTTAAAATGTGTCGTGTGAGAATATAGTTATTAAAGCATTATCAAGTCTAAAAGAAAATATCAAAGGAATGCCTAATGAACTTGTAAAGATATTTTGCAGAATATAGAACTGCTAGTATGTGGTAATCTTTCTTAAATGATTTTCTTTGAGAAGTACCCCATTTAGTGCAGAACTACTCATATACCCACTCTCATAGCAGACACCTAGATGTCCTATAATGCCAGTCCATGCCAAAGGATCTGCTAGGAGAGTGATGGGGATTCCCCATACACCATGTGCGTTTTCGATGATACATAGACTGGCCTCAGTCCCTGTGTAGGATTTTTTCCTGACCCCAACTGACATCCCTGGATTAACCGCAGTTTTCACCGAAAAATTGATGAGCGATGCAATTCATCGGCGACAAAGGTACATGTCCATGGGGGGTATTTTCTAGTCGTATTTCTGGAAGCGGGGTGCCAAACTGACTAATTCTGTTTTGAGGCTTTGCATGAGCTTACAATTGTTCTTTTGTCGCAGATAATAGAACATTTATGTTCTGAAATCATACAGTTTGTTAAGGCCCTAAGTGGAGGTTCTATGATTTTCCTTATTATTTGATTACAACTCAGATCTTCAAACAAATGGTCAACTTAAAGTAGGGGTAGTGTCCTGAGGAATTGGCTTACACTATACAATAAATTGCAGTCATATGCCATTCAATGCAATGCAATGCATATATATATGACTCTTAGAGGCATAGAAACCAATATATCTGGTCACAATAGGGATGTATAGACTGGAACTTTACAATGTGATAAGTTTTCGAATTCTTGTAACTATCCTGAAATCTCCCGCTCCCTGGTGGTATATATTGCCACCACTACCCACCATTGGCCATGTGATTCTGACACAGGTCCCGCCATTAAAGGGTTAAGCAGGGTTTTACTGCATTATTAAATACCTGTGCACGAATGTCTCACACTAACTGCCCAGCTGTACAGATTCCATTCTGCAGACAGTACAAGAAGTAATGGTGTATGCACTCCGTAGCACCAGACATGTTGTAAAATGACGTTTTTAATGATTTCCAGGTATATAATGATAAGGAGATATAGTGAATGTGTCTAAATATATATGTTCCTTATTGTTTTTGGTAGAAAATATTCACCTTGTTCTTTGAACTCAGTAAATATTTCCGACCAAACCAACTCGGAACAGATGCCATTCAGTCACACTAACCATGTCTCCATATAGTACATACTATGAAGTGTTTTTTGTTTTAAACAGCTCTTTCGCACAATTCATGTTCCTGACGTGAGGTCCTTTTACATATCTGAGAATATCCATTTAACATCAGGAGAGGCATGTGTTTTAGATAGTCCATGACTCTCCGTTCAACATCAGTAGAGGCTTGGAAGTGGGGGGATGGGAGTGTTAAGAAATAAGCTGAAAAATTGTTTCCCATTTGTAGCGGTCGCCGGCTCTGACCATGTGGAGGACTCTATCCTCAGAAAGATCGTACTAACTCCCTTCCAGGCGATGTGCCACCCTATGCGCTATTACATAGGTCGGTTCGGTATTTTCGGCAAGTGATGAACAAATCTAGTCACACAAAACCTCCACAAGTTTGATAAACAATGGATGTTTATTATAACTTCCCGGAGTGATCCTGTTTAGACCACTCCCAAAGTACAGTACCTTGGCACTGTGTGCCAAGTAAAGCCGGGGAGACTAATCCAGATACTGGAGTACTGGACTCGCCTAACCACCGAGAGGGTTCGGAAAACCCTATCAAACGAGGATCCAAGGATTTCCTTTTCTCAAAGAGAACGCACAAGAATGCCTGTCGACCCACTGTGAACCCGGCCTACATATATATATGCCTCGTTACGTAATCCCAGGTTTCGCCACACTAGTCTCGTGTGCAGTTTTACCAGGAACCACTACACAGTGAGTACTGACATCCCACGCCCTCTTTTGAAGAGCGAAAGAACCACCGCTAGATTAACCCGACCCCTACACATTCATAGAAGTGAGATGGGCTTTTATTGAGAAGGCATTTTTTCTCTAAATGGAGAAACCTTCAGAATTCTAGAGATCATCGATGTAGTAATAGTTGGTTTTTATTTTAAAAAGTCTATGTCGGTATATATGGAAGTCTACTTCTTGTTACTGGTCGGTCAACAGAGATGTAGTACTTGCCAGGTAAAAGCAGTGGCTTTCTTGCAGTAAGACCACTCGGCAGTTACTTGTTTCATTCCAGTTTTGAGAACCGAATTAAAGAAGATTATATTATTTGAGAAGCAAGTTCATATCCCCTTAAAGCATTACACTCCTACAAACTGAGTTGCTTTTAAAATCTTGACACACTGGCTTAGCTCTGCATTTGACGAGTTTTAATTCAGCCCATTTAAACTAGGTGAAGTGGCTCGCTAACATGGCAGACAAGTAAGGGGATAAGGTCAAAGGTAAGTGTGGCCCTCCTAAGACGAGGGTTGACCAAACCAAATATCCTGTGATTGAGGAGATGTCAGGAATGGCTTCTAACCAGTCTGAACCAACTGTCCAAGGCCTCAGTGTGGCACAAATGGACAAATTCTGAGAAATGATGTTCGCTTTTCGTGCTGAGATGGAGAAGTGTGCAGCACAGGTGAAACAATCGCTGACGACAAAACTGGCCCAGAGGTCTCAGGCATGGTGGTCAGGGTGCTCTCACATATCATGGGGCCACTATTGCAAAAAGACACCGTAAATTTTGCAAGTGCCTAAAATTGCATAAAATATCCAGAGGGGTATCGTTGCAGGAGTCACTACAGATGGATATGTTCCTCTCAGGGACATGTCATATCATGCACCAGTCGCAAGCTGTAATTGATCTCAAACAGTGAAAGAAAATGAAAAAAAGATTAGAGAGAAGGCGGTTATACTGGCAGATGCCTATCTTGATCACTTTGTACAAGGTCTTCATTCAATCAAGATTAGACTATGGATCCACTGTATATGGGTCAGCTGGCAAAAGCAGTGTGGACAGACTGAAACCCATCCAGAACCAAGGCCTTAAACTGTCCTGGTGCATTCTGAACCTCACCCCAAAAGAGTTTGGGGAAAGAGGCTCTGATACCACCACTCAAGCTCCGCAGAGAGAAATTATCTCTACAGTATGCAATCAAGGCCAAGGTAAACTCGAGAAACCCCACACATGAGACAATATTCAAAGAATAACCAGAGAATATATGAGAATAAACCAAGAATAGCCTCACCATATGCTATTCCCATCTGAGGGAGCTTACTCCACCAAGTGCTCCTCCTTGGCTGGAGAGTGAACCAGGGATTAATCTTGTTCTAAGTAGTAACAAAAAAGGTGGAACCAGCACTTCCCAATTCAAAACTGAACTGGAAAAAAATAAGGATGACTGAGAGTACATTCCCATACACATTTGATTGGTCAAAGGAGGGATAGAAAGTGGGCTTTGCTGTCCATATATCATATATTCTGACTCAAAATCATGTCTTCAAACCCTTTGGTAACAGAAGTTCAAGAGAGGATTACCATTTTGAAGAAAAGAAAGAAGGACATAGTTATATGCTGGCTGCCAAGCTACATAGGAATTGACAGAAATGAAGAGGCAGGTAGAGCAAAGAAAGCTCTGAAGTTGCATCCTGGTACAGTGAAAATTCCACACACAGATATGACAGCTCCAATAAGAGAATTGACAATGAACAAATGGCAATCTGACTGGAACAAGCAAATAAGAAACAAACCGCATACCATTCATTCAACACTGAAGTCTAATTGAACAAATTGGACGTTAAACTACCCAAACAAACAAACAAACAAATTCAACACTGAATGGGAAGAGAAACTGTGTGGGATTAAGTTGTAATGAACAGGTGAAGTTGAACCGTCTGAAAATAGGTTACTCCAGTCTTACACATGAATAGCTCCTGAAAGGGGAAAATCATGCCAAGCATGCAATGTACCCATAACTGTTCAGCATATCCTGCTGAATTGTCAAAGTTACAAGAAAATAGAAGAAAGTACTTGAAATACAGTAACAACATAAAAATGTTATTTAAAACTATTCCAAGAAAGATTTCATCATGTTTTGAAAGAGACAAAACTCTTTGATTGTTTATGAAATAAATGAAAAGATTGAAAAGAATTGACTGAAATAAGTCTACGAAAGTGAAAAGCTTAAATCGTTGATGGTCCCTATATACCCTCAGGGTCCCCTGGAATGTTAAACTACAAACAAACAAGCCTATGTTGGCTTGATGGATTTGAACCTCATTTCATCCAGGGCTATGTCAGATATGACACATACCCGAAGGTATCTGCTGGAGCAACACCTTGATAAAAAATGGGGGAACCTGTTGTCTGTTGACAACCCCACCATGCCGGAATAGCTTGGGGAGGAAGATCTTTATGGGGCCATGAAAAAAGCCGAAAATGAGATCAAGGAGGCTGACAAAATGACCAGGAGGTTTGAGCTGCAAACCGAGTGGAAGGACTTCTACAAAAAAGACTAAGGTTATAAAAACAAAAAAACAAAACAAGTGAAGGTCCGACAAAGGGTTCAAGGACAAGACCCTATACAACTGCAAGTCAGGTTTTCACAAGAAGGGGTCCCAGTAAAAACTCCACAGGTGAGTGAATCATGTTTGAGGCACTTGGTGGAATCTATAAATCAGACAAATTGCCTGTCTGATAGGGCTCATGGTTGATTTCTATGAAGGAATTGAATATGGTACAGCCCCTTTCAGGAGACTGGAAAGAGACAAACTTCAAGCTCTAAAAAATAGGGGGGGGGGGGGGGTGGGGGTACTGTGACAGGTCCATGGATGTCTCCAAGGATGGTATAGAGCACATTGACTGGTGGGTAAAAAACAACAGGTCATACTCTAAACTTACGTTAACCACAGATTTATCTAATATAGGTAGGGGTGTGGTCTAGGATAGTGGAGAAACCACCAAAGGAAGTTGGGCTTTGGGCGAACAAGAACTACATATCAATATAAAGGAAACTATGGTGGTAGTCTTTGAACCACAAAGGGGGTTCAAAGAGTGTAGGTTGTGATGAAGTTACAAAAGGAATCTGGGAGATTTGTGAGTGCCAGAACTTATGGATAATAGGGGCCCCCATTTCAGGGGAAAATAATATAGAGGCTGAAGAGAAATGTCACTGTTATATATCTTTTCGCATTGAGACTTTCAACCAAACTACCTAGGTACTGTAGTTGGTTTCCAGGTCCAAGTGCAGATATCATTGATGCTTTCTAATTCAGATGGAATAATGGTTGCTATGCATTCCTGCCCTTCAGGTTGAGTCTCGGTCCTTCAAAAATCCAAGAAGGATGAGGCAGAGGGCATCCTGGTCATGCCATCATGGGAAGCCCTACCTTTGGATGGCCTCCTGAAAAGAACAGCCAACAAAAGCTGGGCTAGGGTACCCCTGAGGTAGCTGGTGTTAGGAGACCTGTGGCCCCTTCACCTTGTTGAATGGGCGGTCTTGATAGAGCCCTGCAGATGCAGGGTTTAGATCTGGACTCCACTGCCCTTTCCATGCAGTCTTGCAGGGATTCCACTAAGAAACAGTGAAAAGGTAGATGCTGTTTCATGTTGAGAATGAAAATGAGGTCAAACCAAACAAACCTACATTTTTGTATGTTATGAGATTCTGTACTTTCTTGCATGAGAAAGTTTAGTTTATTCTACTGTATTCTTATGTTGAGAATGTGGAAGGTACCTAAGTAGGAAACAATAAAATGGTGACCAGACTGTTGACGGCCATCTTCAATGGCAGGCCTCCTGAGGCAAAGTATCAACAGATTTAGGATGTCAACGTGGTGCTAATCCAACTGAAAAAGTGGGCTCCTTTGCACTCGCTAGGTATTAGTTACATAGTTCAACTTACTTTTAAGACACTCATGTTGTTAGCTCTGATGACTGCTCAGAGAACTCAGTTGCTACATGCACTAAACACAGAGTCTATTATTTGAAATGATGAAGATATCATTCTGCAGTTACAGAAAATGGTGAAGCACACCAAAGAAGGCCAAGCCTTAGACTAAATTATGGTCGCTATGTTTAAGGATAGCAGTCTGTGCCCATACCTGGCTTTGAAACAGTACTGTGCTGAAACAAAGCAATGTAGGGGTTAGCATAGGTGTTTTGACTTATACTGGAGAAGGACGAAAGACAGGTGGATCAAGACGACCATGATGGAAGCTGGTATCAATTCACAAGTTTTCAAGGCTTACTCGACCAGGGGATTGGCCACTTCTATAGCTGCCATGAGGGATTTACCTATGCAAACCATTCTGAGGAAGTCCAGGTGGATGAATGACAATATGATTGCCCAGTTCTACAAAAGGACACTCACCTCAGATGACAACACCTTCCAGGATATGATTCTTCGGACAGAGAAAGACTCCTAGACTACCAACCACCTGCAAACCTCTCTCTGGAGGAGCAAAAGGTATATGTCAAAGTTTTCTTTGGCCTTCGACCATCCAGTAACAAGAAGTAGACTTTATAGGTTAAATCAGACTTACCTTGGTAATAGGTGATATTTGACCCAAAGTCTACAATGATATCAGGTCATCGGATAGATCAACAGTCCCGCCCAAAGCTGTTGTCTCCCTCTCTGTAATTGTGCGTTGCTCGTAGGGGGTATGGCACATTTTTCTCCTAAGGATGTTAGATATTGCTGGTAACTGGCAACTGCTACATCTCCATTGCTCCATCCGACGACCTGGCAACATCGTAGACTTTAGGTCAAATATCAAATGTAAACCACTAACCATTATCTATAAGCTGTCAGATACCATAACCGTTATATACAAACCATCGGTCATCGTATAAAAGTACTGTGCGCCCATCTCATCTTCCCCATCCAACTACTCACCTTTCTAAATACCTTATTGTAATCATCGTAATATGAATGATTTGACTCGTTATTGTCAAGCAATTAGTTTTTTTGTCCTTAGGAGACATATAAAACCTGCAAATCGCAGACTGTTTTGCACTCTTATTTTTCACGAAATAAAAAAAGAGTGAGAAATCACCTGGGCTCAGTTCACACGTGGGGCCAAGTCAATTAGAAGTCAAGTTAATTGTTATTGTCTTAGACTCTGCTTGTAAGCCAGGCTCTAAAGAAGGCAAATTTGTAATGCTCATTTAGTTAAATCTCAACTGTCTCTCCATGGTGAATAGTTGACTAGCACACTGGGTCATTGAATTAACTTGCTACCGCTGCTGCCTGTCTGTGGGTATATAGCCACAGTAGTGTAAGCCAGAACAACCTGAGGCAGACTATATAAGCAGGGATAGGAGTTTCATGTTAATTTCTTTTGCTACAAGCTCTGACAAGATTTTTGTGTATTCTATGTGATATGTTTTTGTAGGTCCTATCAATAGTAGGTGAACTAATGAAGAAATATTGTATAAAAACAAGCCACACACAAATGAAAGAACTCAAGTATTGGCCGTATACATCCGCTATTTTGGACTTTGGCCAATGATGCTAATTTTCCATGCATACCACGCTCTTGTTATAGAGCAGGCTATCTACTCACACAATAACAAATGACACTTATATATGCAATAAAGGACATATATGTCACCAATAATTTATCCATGTATTTTGATTTGGGACCCTTTGTATAGGCTGTATTTGTGTCATATTTGTAGTCAAATTTTATGACAAGTATTTTAGTCTTTCTTTGTCACGCCCATCCCTTAAACACCGGACAAAGCATAAACATTAGGTTAGCTCCAATTATCTATTCCTATTGAATAAACATGTAGCTTAGACCCATGTAAAAAATTGTCTCGGTCATCCCAATCCCAGATAAAATTTTACTCAACATCAAAACCAGTCATATTAACTATTGATAATTTAAGGCCCGGCCCAACTGGTGCGATACGATTGTCGCAAGTCAATAAAAAGTCATAATCGGCGGCCGAGGGTCATAAAAACGGCGGCGCCCGTCGCATCGCACACAATCGCTCCTGTGGGGCCGGGCTTGCGCGTGTGTGCGATCGTGTACGATGCAACGGATCCGTCGCATCAATGTTCATGATGTGCGACGGATCCAACGCACAAGTACGGAGTAATTCATATATTTAACAGTAGGAGAATGTGGCACATCAATGATCATGTATTAATTGGTTTGAAGATAGTGCTGGAGGTAATAATAGGCCTACAATCACTGAGCTAGTCAATGAGATGATGTAGTAGCATTTATTTCAGAATCGACATTTCGGCTATTACATAGTCTTAATCAAGGTTTAATTGGTTTTCCTTTCCAATATATACACAATATTTACTGGTTTCGGATACAAGCGGCTGTATGATCCAAGGAGATGACGTGTAGTCATATCCAAGCATATGCAAGGATAAGGCATAGATTCAACTCAAAGAGCATACAGCCGGGGGGCCATCCATAAAGTACGTACGCAGAATTTCTAAAAAAATTTACCCCCCCCCCCCCACCCCCTCCCGATCTTGTACGCAATAGAACAAAGAGGGAGCATACGCAAAATTTCCAACAACAAAAATTACCCCACCCCCCTCAGGGCGTACATACTTTATGGATGGCCCTCCGCCTTTATCTGAAACCAGTCTATATTGCATTTATTATCCACCTTTTCTGGACAAGTGGCATGTCGATATTAATTCGTTTTATGCACTATTTTACCGTACGCACCACCCGGAGCATACAACATATACGTATGCGCCGGGTATGTCCACACACACTCCCTTTGTGTTTTCTACGGACATTTTGTATTAGGTGGATGATAAATGATAATACCACAAGGTTGGGACCTGTCAGCAATGGTATGTCTTTCTTCTGGTTTTCTTCAGGTGTCATTCATATTACATTTGGTGACAGCTAAGTCCAAACTCATATATGTCCACCGATCAGCTAGTCATTCTTGTGAGTAGCCCATCTCAAACGAATATATACACAGTTCCACTCTTCCCCCCATTTCACTCTTCCTCTCCCCCACTAGCGTTGCAACGATTTCATCGCAGCAGTGGGGCATACCATGTAGTTTACTTGCGATTGAGTGCGATGAAATCATCGCAAGGAGAGTAATAAAAACCGGCAAGGGGCGTTGATTGGGTCATAAAACGTGTGCGACAATCGCATCGCACCAGTGGAGCCGGGCCTTAAAATTCTTACATGGAACTGTGATGGGCATCGTAGTCAGTGACACCAACCACTTGAATCTTGTAACAAAAAATGTATCTAAATTGATTACCCGAGTTCACCAAGGTTGTAGTTTCTCTGATGTGTTTTTATGTGATACTTAAAACTCTTGTTGCATTGCACTAATCCATCATGTTTACAAAGTGACAGCTCAACGAAGTTGGAGGGGGGTGGGTGTCGGCATGGGAAGGGGGGGGGGGGAGCGTAAACTTATGGCCCTTTGACAGTCTCTTGGGGTTAACACTCTGAAGCAGGCATCGAATAGATTCTGTCCAGAGACACAATAAGGCCTCGTGAAAGCATATTGATTGCTCCAGTGCGAGGGTTTCCCCTCCCCCGTGGGTCAAAGTTTATACTTCTGAAGATGGTTTTACTATGGAATCCGGCGAACTAACTTGTGTAGTTTCTTTGACCCTAATAAAACCATTAAAAAGAAAAAGAAAAAAAGGGAGACTGTTGTCATACGGTGAGGCGTTTATTCTGACAGTCGGGTGTAGGTAGCCCGTTCATCTCCATTTAGTTTTTTCTGACTGTGGTTGCCAGGTACGAGTGTCAATCATTCATGGGGAAGAGAGCAAGCAGTACAATGTACAGGTGTGCCAAATAGTGTGCTCACTTAGAAATCGCAAGTATATTTGTATTGTTGATTAAGGCTTATAGTTTATGCGGTTTCATAGCAAGGTGCTAATTGGCTTTAGTAAGCTAATAAGTTCATATCATGGTTCGATGAACACAAACACATGGGACAGGATAAATAAAATAAAATGAATGTTGTTGGCTTGGCAATGCCTGTCTTTGTCGGGTACAAACAAGTCAATGTCTATGCGTTCACTGTGGATGTATATGAGGACCAATTTTCAGGTAGCAGTGTACTTAGTAAATTGACTTATGAAAACATGCTATGCTCCTGTTATAAGGCTTGCATAGTTAAGAAAGTGTATTCAAACATGAACAATGTGGATTTGACATTATACTCTCATTGGAAAAGTGCAGTACAACTCATGATGATTGGATAAAGGAAGACAAAATATAACTCTAAGTGGACTGGTGGTGGTGGTGGCAAATCTAAAGGTTACTGGCCCGCTCTATCTATATCCCCGGGGAGCCAGGCCTATTGCTTTGAGAAGCTGCATTTGGTTCTTGAATATTCGGTAAATTATCTGAAATTGCAACCTCATTCCAAATGTTTAAGTGTATGAACATAACATCTCTCATACATACTCAAATATTACACTAATCTGCTGTCAGTGCTATAATTGCAGCTAATTGCAATTGATTTGCGCTAAGGCTTGATCTTAGTGCAAGCCCTAGTTATTTCTGGCCTTGTCTTACATAGACCGCTGTAACATTATCACCAGGTTAGTGAGGAGAATAGGATATTACACCAGGTTTGGCCGATAACTGTACAACTGAGTGGTGGATTAGCTAAGATCCCAGGAGCCCCATCCTAGCCTTTTTTCACGGCTATGATGTTTGGCGCATACCACATCTTGACTTTGGAGAATACACGTTTATTCAATTAGCCTGATATCTACTGCCTTTGAGCGTGACTTGGGTTGTAGACCCGTCATTTCTAAACAATGTAAGTCTTGCAAAATACATGTAAACAGGCAGCCACTGCCTTATCGTACCCAGGATAAATAAAATGACCTAAAAAAAAAAATGTACATGTAATAAACGTCGCGATGTACTGCAGTTCGAATGTCTCACACATGGGACTCGGGATGTAATGCTTTTAAGAAATAAACACCACCCGTTTGATTCTGTTTATTCATTTTCCCCATCTTGTTTATTAGTTTTTCCGATCGTGCTTGATATCGCTCCTTCCTTTGGTGCATCAACAACGGATGCTATGATATCAGAATATTAGGTCGCTTTGTGTGACCCGGTTCCCTTCGTCTGTCCGTCCCTGCCCCCATTCTTTGAACCTTCCCTGCGTTGGTCACTTTCTTTCGTCATTGCTTCTTGCACTTGTGTGCTAATCAAAATTAACACAGTGATACTGAATAACCCGAACCAATTGTATGATATACAACCAAATGCTGTGATATGGGCAAGTGGCAGACCGCGACATATCCCTGTATGCGAACTTCCTGTAATAAAAAAAACCCCAAAAAAACCCAACTAATTTTATCCATGTTTATTTAAATCCCTTGTAGATTCCTATTCACAATAGTATATGGTCTGTGTCGTTGCAGGGCTAGCCGGACCTGTGTCACTGTGATAGGCCACAGTCCGTGGAGGCTATGGGCACATCTAGCAACCTCAAAGAACCGCGGAGCATGGAGAGTCGGGCCTCGACCAACTGTACGCACGGGGCCCAGGTCAGTCAGGCTTCAGGATGCATCACATACTTTCCTGTAATTATTGTACCCTTTATTTTCAATATACCTCACCATCATCATCGCTATAAAACATCATCAGGGATGCAAGTATTCTGATATATTGACAGTATATCAAGTGTCAAGATTTTCATAGGTAGTGAAATAAATTCGGCACTATCTACAATTCGGCCACACCTGGTTATATTCTGACCGAATGAACCCTGTCGATCACTGACAGGCCGTCAATGGTGGACCATGAGTGAAGCTCCTTAACTGGTCTATATATATATGCACATGCCCCATATGCATGAGCATGGTTTGCTATTAGTCACTATGCGGTAGAGTCACCTTTACCTCTGGATTATTTCTTCATATTTTTTTCTAGCCATAACTTGCATCCCTGACGACTACATACACTGTTTGTTACTCAGTGTCATGGACGAACCTTTTGAAGTTAGTTAGTCCCTGTTTGTTGTACTAAAATTGAGTTTATCCTATAGTGATCTTCTAATTTTAAATGGGTAAAAGAAAAATGTACTAAAGTCTTAACCACCACTTGTACTACCAATAGCACCTCTTCTGCAAATAATTCCATCTCAACAACAAGCCATACCATTAGCAAGGCCGCCAGAAGTACCATCGCGGAATAAGTAAATAATCAAATGTAGATTAAATTGTATGCGGCCATACAAGAGCATTTCCGTTCCAACATTTGTATCTATTATGATTTTTTGGACATAATTCACCTCATTGTATGTCATCATACTCTTTTATCTGACTGTGTTTCCATGCATTCGATCACAGAGATTTCAAATTTACCGAACTGCAATATAGGGTATCGATAACTACAGTATAATACAATACAAGCAAAAGAGACAGAAAACGTTGATGAGTTAGCATTCGCGGAAACACAACAGGATAGGCTGGGCTGATCCCTACTGGCTAAAAGGTCCTTTATTTCTGGCCTATAGATTGTATAGTCATTAGCATCAGTGGCGTTGCCCGCTTAATGTACTTGAGGATTTAATTCATAATTTACAGTTTTGGGGAATTTTAGGAAAGATGCACTGAAAAAAAAGCCACAAAAAGTCACACATCTAGATTTCCAAATGAAACCGTTGTTAAAAATGTACTCATAGAACTCATAGAACTTTTTTTTTTTTGGTTAACCCCAAGTATGTTACCAGGAAGATATTGGCAGACATGGAATGTTGTTTGGTTACATAGAATGATCTAAGATCACGTGCGGGACGAAACATACAGGACGGAATTAACATTGGTGTTTATAATGTGCCCACTACCTGTTGCCTCCTGCAGCAGCTCCAGGAGATGCTCTCCAACGGTAACAGCGCCATGCCGCCGTACAAGACGGAGCGTCGCGACTCGGAGGCGTCGCTCAACTCCAGCCTGGAGGCGTGCCGCATCTGTCACTGCGAGGCAGAGCCGGGCGCGCCGCTCATCTCGCCCTGTGTCTGCTCGGGCTCACTCAAGTTTGTGCACCAGACCTGTTTACAGCAATGGATCAAGAGCGCCGATATCAAGTCCTGCGAACTCTGCAAGTACGATTTCGAGATGACGACGCGCATAAAGCCCTTCAGAAAGGTCAGTGTACGCAAACTTTTCCACTTCAAATGTGTGGTTTAAAACCCAACAGACCACGCATCAAACATGAATTGTTGTCCAATTTTTAATGTCGACACTTGTTGTTACGTCATTCATTTTGTATTGTTTGTGATAACTGTAGTTCTGTTTGTAGACGTTTTGGCCGGGATGTGGCCTTCTTCAGGGCTGGATCAGTTATTCCTATATACCCATTATTGAACTAACTAGAGTTACATACAGCTGCTGGGGGGTGCATTAAAAATAAGTTATGTGTCGAGGTTGACGTTTTCGTCCCGCTCTCATGTTTTCGTCCCGCTCTGATCATGTGATACAATACAACAGCGGGACGAAACAATAACTGTTACGGTTACTCGATAAGGGTGGGCATTTGCTTTGGAAGTGTTTCAGGTAAAGAATTAAGTATTTGGTATTATGGTCCCGGTGGATACTATCTATAAACCATAGGTCGCATAGGAAACCAGGTGTGTTGACATTCCTGAATGTGATGCACGTCTATTGTAACCTAATACTTCAAGCTGCACTGTATTGGGTATTGACAGTATAGATTCTATCATCAGACACGACCACACACAAATTCGCGCTGCATAACAGTACATGTACCTCTCATTAGCCATATCTAATGTTGATGAGCAAACGTAGCATGCTCTTTAGAGAACACTGTATAGTAATTGAAACCACCGCAGAGACACGCCTCAGTCGTCACTTTGGTTAGTAGCTTAAAACTTACATAAAAGTAAGCCATTAACCCAAGGAAATTGTTTTTCATGAGAATTATGGGATACAGCTATTTCAAGAGAGGCCAAAGGTAACCTCACCTGTCACTATCGGTGAAATATCTTGATTAGTTTCTGTTGGGTGCCCTATTTCATATGTAATAATGCCCTCCGTCATGAGGTGCAAATAGACTTCTTCCATAATGCAGAGTGAAAAGGTACAGATCACTTCGAGGGTTTGTGAAAATTACAGATCTAGTCTGATCGACACATTAAAAATGAATTTGTAACAGTCTGGACACATACACTTCTTCTTTTTCGGTATACAGTTACGTCTTACTGACCACCTGTACACTCCGAGTTCTTTCAACGTGTAGAATTAACAAGAAGCCCCTCTTGCCGGTAAAGCAGAACAACCATACTGATCCGGTGGTACTGTTATAACAATTCACATAGTGTGTTATTTCAGGTTCATTCACCCGCATCAAAAGGATTTGTAAAATTGATGTTAGTCATTGCCAAGGCACTTTACGTATTCTTGACATTCTTATTTGATTTCTTCCGTGGTCATAAATCATTGAGGACGTGTGGGATCTTAGTTTCATTCTTATAGGTGTAGATATGTTTTGTCTGTAGTCGCTCATGCTGTACAGGTCGTCTCTAGTTCTCATTCATGGCATTTTACCTCCACCTTGAAGTCATTAATTAAGCCCCATGCTTATAAGGCAGCTGCCACGGTTATGTGATCAGAATAAGATAGAGAATATATTGATTGAATACTATCCAAGCTATGGTCTGGGATCCCTGACGTTCTTAACGAATGTTGAAATTTGGAAAACGAGGATAGTGGTTGAGGCTAGAGGCCAGGTGTGAGGAAAATGTAGTATAGCCTTAAAGCCTTCCATACAAAGGTACTTTTTAGATTTTTTTAAATCAACTTTATTAGGGTAAGGCGTTACATTTTGTTTCCCCCCAGGCTTAGCCTTGGTTGTTCTGGTCCGTCTGGAGATTTCTTTTTACAGTTTTTTTGTTTTATTTTTTAATCGTTGGAGGTTCAGTTAAGCTGGGAGAGATCTAGTCATCGGATGGTCCTGAGTATACATAAATACAATGGTAGGGTACTAATCCTTGATAATAAACTAAATCCACCTACCACAGGCTTGATACCGCACTCGACCTTTACAAGTCTATGAAAACTAGAAGCCTATGATTATACCATAATGCCATACAAATAGCCAATTTGATCAAGACAACCTCTGTATCTAAATAGGGATACTTTAGGTACGAGTAAGAATTTTAACGTTCTCCATGGCCCTACCACTATGCTTAGATGTCAGTGATTTCTGCCATGAGCTGGAGAATCGTAGCAGGTTTGACTCCCAGAAAGGTGGTAAAAGTAGAAGGACGAGGTCTGAATACTCGTCACCATTTTGTTCCATTGTCCAGACGAACTATCACCAGTCTAAGTCTGATTCTGCACGCCCTAAAAACGTATCAGTGACAAGTGACAAGGAATACCGCACGGATGACAACTGTAAGGACACGTCAACATTAAATGAGTTATCAATGGATTTTATCAAACACATTTATTTCTGTTGGTGATATCACACTGAATACTTTTGGGAGTCGTGCTCGGCTCTGGAAACCTCCGAGATTGATAGTGCTGATAAGAGAGACTAAGATTATTATGTTATTGGCAGATGGGATTTGTCTAAATATGGGTAGTGTTGGGTATGTCTGTATAATAATATTTACTTCAGATGTGTGCTTATTAACGAGAGAAGAAATATTAACTCATTGGAGTACTGCCCCACAATGGCTTCGACTGGGCACCTCATTTCAGTTCATAGATATGATCTCAATGTAGCACCACATGCAGCGTAGAACACCGAAACGTGAATTAGCCATTGATGTATCGATATGGTGAGTCAGTTACGTCTGGTGACCCGGAGAGAGGGGGAGGCATCAAGTCGCTATCATAACAAATGTGACCTGGGTTGAACCCGGTATGTCTCCCATAAGTCTCACATTGTGCTTCAGTTAAATAGAGTATCACAAATACATATATTTATAAAGGAGGAAGAGGGCCAGCTGGCAGTCTGCCAAATACCCACCCCCTGAAGTACTATTAATGTATACAAAACCCTAGATTGAACTTTCGAGGGCAGGTTTTACCACAGTGTAATGTGTACTGTACAGATCACTCAAACTAGTGGACTTAGAACCAAGTTGATATCAAGGCAGCTTCCACTAACTATCATTTTCTCTCAAAATGCCTTTGTTTCACTCGTGTTTATGGGGGTTTCTTTTGTTTTATATTCATTTTTGCTGTGTGCTATGATAATGTTGATATCATGGTCCGACAGTTACATTTCACAGAGATTGTTCAGTCACAAGATTTGACATCCGTGTCCTTTTCATATTTCTCCAATTAGGTGGTCGGTATTTATTGTAGGAATGTGTTTTTGTTAATGATTTAAATTCCTAGTCTGATAATAGGGGCAAAGTGTTCAACTTGGAAGCACTGGAAAACTCTATACTGCGCATATAGGCTTCGGTGTTTGTTCTGACAGTTTTAACCACCAGAGCCGAGTGTATCCAGGTACCTCTCGTTTATTGAAATTATAACTGAACGTTTTACTGGTATTCACGCAATTTGCGCTAAAGAAGTAAAGTATACCACCCAACGTCATCCAAAACTGTTTGATACATAGACATAGCTGAAATCAACAATCACGTCAAAAAACGAAATCCAGAAACAGTTTATGAAATACTGAAACAAATAAAGATCCGGGGAACTATGTTTCCTCTTCTCCTGTCTTTCCCCTTTTCCCCAATTGCTATATTTTCGTCCTATTCCTTTTATTATGTATTTCTACGATTTCTTTTTGTTGATCGATATAAATTTAATGATGTATTTCTATTTATTTTGTTTAAGGTTAAATTACATTTGAGAATGTCAGGGTACCTTGACGTCAATTCAGGATGTTGACTGTAACTATGGTGACACAATCATTGCTTTGAGAGCAAACTAATGTGGTATAGCAACAGCGTCGTTATGGTTACTAAATCTTGAAATATAAAACATGGTTGATTTTACTGTAATCGTAATTTGCAATTTCCTGATGGCGCCAACTTAATATTCCTGTGTACATGTCCAACCTATACATCGCTTCAATACTCATACTTTCACAACATAACTTATTACGGAATAGACAGATTTAAATTAAGGTAATCATATTCTGGTATGTCATTTTGGCAATTAGAAATTAGGAATAGATAAAGGTGATCATATAAAAATTAGCCTGGAAAAGGTAATATAAAGGTTGTCCCAATAATGGAGTAGGAGTCTGGGGAAGGCTGATGGGTCCCTGTTATCCTTGAAAAAGTACCCTAGGCTCGTAGGAACATCAATTCCCCTTCAGTAATCAGTAAGTACCTCGGGATATTAACTATAAATCAGGTGACGTTTTGGGGTTTGGAATGACAATTTGAATCTCCTTCATTTAAAAAAATCATGACCACATTAATGTGTACCGGGAAAATAACAATGTGATCCTTAAAATTTAACAAATGTGTTCAGGTAATGATTTGATATACATTCATAAGAAACATTGAATCTCACTCGATATAAAGTAATTGAGTATCAACACACCCTTTTTTATACTAAAGAGTTTTGGGATTCAACTGTTTCAAATGAGTAATTACATAGGTATGATTGAAAATTGAAGAATAACATTTGAACGTATGAAACAAACTACTACATGGATTAGTATAACCGCATGTAGTCGTTTCAAGAATATACTTTCGATGACGATCCCCCCCCCCCCCCCCCCCCACAAAAAAAATTGGGGATAAACTTCGATGGTGACCCTCCCCCTCCCCCCTCCCCCCGAAGAAAAAAATGGGGATAGAAGATTTGGAGTATATAGAACCTGAAGAAAAAGAACTAAAGTGTTGTCTTTTTAATTTTGCAGTGGCAGAAGCTGCAGATGTCCACCGTGGAGCGGCGCAAGATCATGTGCTCAGTGACTTTCCACCTGATTGCCATCACGTGCGTGATCTGGTCTCTGTACGTGCTCATAGAGCGCACCACGGAGGAGATCAAGCAGGGCGTGCTCGAGTGGCCCTTCTGGACTAAGCTCATCGTCGTGGCCATCGGCTTTACTGGCGGCCTAGTGTTCATGTATGTGCAGTGCAAAATGTATGTCCTCCTGTGTCGGCGCTGGAGGGCCTACAACCGGGTCATTTACATCCAGAACTGCCCCAAGCTGGGCCAAAAACTTCCCTTTCACTCGCACGATGATAAGTCGGACTCGTCGAATAACAGTATGCAAGAAACGGAGCTTGTATAGTGATGGGCCACCGCTACCCTCTGGTGGGCAAGACTTTTTTGTGCAGTGCCACACCAGAGGTGAGCCTCTACCTGTATGTATACATGACAAGCATCGTACGGATTCGTCACTATATTATATATACATATACAATGCTAGTGTGATAACCAACATCCCACCACCCGACCGATAGGCCAGGACGCATATATACACACCCTGAAGGCCTAAAATGTCGACATCAATTAGGAATCTTTAACAGAAATGAATATAATTCAAAACTGGAGTATCTCTCTGTATGGTGATAATTATATATATATATATACATATATATACATGTCGGGGAAGGGGGGCATACATACCTAATGTGTATGTGCAATCTATTTTAGTCCCCTTGTCTTTGTTTATCCCATTTTATTTTTTCACCCTGCATCCTCGGAGATTTCACATGCGGTCACCGTTCCTGGAAGCTCGCGCAGGTTTGAAGGTGCGTCTCACTTATAGCGAGGAGCAGCCATGCCAGCAGCGCCGGTGAAGAGGACCCACTGCCACCTGCGTGTGGAGCCGAGGAGATGATCATGAGAAGGGGGCACTATGTGTTCAGTTATTTTACACAAAGTCAGCACATACGGTGGCGCAACGGATCCTATAGACTAAGGGCGAGAAGATGGTTAATCAGGACAACACCAGGCGGCTGCTATACTTTGCTGTCGCCTTATTATGGGCATGTTTTGCTTCAAACTGTCATACACACCCTGTGAAAATAGTTTATCTAATTAAAATGAAGGGACATTTAAAAAATTATTTTCTCATGGGAGTCCTCGCCATTGCGTTACATCCCATTTGCAACAATACTGGGAACATTTCAAAGGAACATAAAGGTGTCAGCGATGTATTTGAGACATCTCTTTAGGTCTATCGACTATTGCGCCGCCCAGAGCTTTCCGCTCTCGCCCTTAGCCTATTACTGGCCTGTGCGAATGCTTCGTATACCTACTGAATGTCTCACGCCCAGTGTATCGTGTGTACGCCTGTTACGTATGTGTGTGAATGCTAACGATATTTCTGTACACTCTCAGCTACCCTGTCATTGCCTGCCGTAGGAATAGTCTCCTGCTTTTATTAGGGAAAACTAATACATTGTGATTGTCCTTTATATACTGAGCTCCCAGAACCAGCCCCGGAGAAGCCGTAGGAAAAATACCGTGGTAAGGGAAAAGCATCTGCACATAAACACACACAACACACACACACAACACACACACAACACACACACACAACACACACACCCACAAAATAGTACTTGAATTGTAGCGTCACTATGAGGAGCATCCCCCAAACTAAAACAAAAATGAAATAGAAATATTGTTATCTAAAGAAGATGTGAAGAAACGATGGTAGTGATGTACATAGTTTGTGGTTTTACATTATAATGAAGATCCACAGAACTGTTTGTTTAACATGCGCGTTGGCTTTGAATCAGTTTTGCTATAAGGTTTTTGGTGTTATGAAAATAACAGAAATACATACGGTTCCTGCCAGCAGCATAGTAGTATTATGATTTTCATATCCAGGGTGCTTAATGTAATTAGTGGGTCTGCTTGAGGCAGGTAATTAAAATTTGCATAGGAGGTTTGATATAATGGCATTAGTCACTGCGGAATTCACTGATTGATGATATTACTTTTGCTCCGATTGTTTAAATCTCCAACGGAGACGTTTCACACTTGTTTAATTTACGTTCAGTGAATATTATTTATGTTTAGTTTGGTTCTTTATTAATTGAAGTTTAAAACGACTGCATTTCGTCCTAGCCTTTTTGCAAATATATTCTAGTCATATATTGAACAGAGAACTGTGGGTGTCACATATTCTTAAGTTGAAGGAAGGAATCGTGTAAGTAAAGGGTCAGAGTATTCCACTTCACAAATGAACAACTGCAATTTAAATATTTCTTGGCCGTCTCCCTGTTGACTTTCTGTTGTGATAAGCAGATCGATTTGGTGCTGCCACCTGTGTACTGTTAAACACAGTTCTGTCTTGTAAACATGTTACCTTTATTAAGAAAGAAAAAAACATTTGATTTCCCCCCTAATACTTATTGGTTTATTTATGTTTCCGAATATTTTTCCAATTTTTGATAATGTGCAATTGTTTCGATTTGTAAATATCTTATTTATAGAATTCGTTTTTCTGGCCATCAAGACCGAAGATTGCTCAGATATAGTAGATTCTACTATGAAAAGATGATGGTTTGGAAGATAGAGATACGGTTTATGTCCTTGGAGTGTTGTTCATCAAATAAGTTGAGCCAATATTGAATAGGTACAGTTAGGTAATATCATCCTTCAATAAGCATAACCCTCCAAGCTGAGAGTATCATGAACTAAGAATAGTATTTTGGATCTGATTTCTCTCGCGCTTCACATGTAATTGATAAGATGATGAGATGTGTGGAACAAAACTAAGCCATTTGTGTAATTATTTCTTTTTATGATTTGGTCACGATTCAAGAACATAGTTTGTTTTCAATTATGGCACATCATCTTTCGGGTATATACATTGGGACCTCTTGGGAGGTATTTTGATATTATATTAACTGGTTTATCTACGTATTTTGTAAAGTGCGTTAATTCTCGCTTGCAATATCTATCATTTGGTGTACGCAAGTGTCAATTTGAAGACTAAGTGTGTGACGATAGCCTACACATTTTATTTTTCTGTCTGTGAAAACACATGGGAAATATAAAAAGGAAATATATATATCCATGTGGTATGTTTAGGACGAGTGGTCAGCTGGTTGGCAGTAGCCCTATTGTGAAGGAGGCCTATACATTGGCGTTGTCGAATGAAAATATAACCTAGGAATGGCTGCTTATGAATGAATGCATATCCCATGTGACGTATTTCAATGATCAGTTAAAACTGAGATTGATTTGGAAAAATTCAGTTGAGTCAGGTATTTTCAATGTATGTGGGAGTCCTGTGAGAAATTTTAAACACGACACGCTTTTTGATACTAATGTGAGTTTGTGACCTTGTAAAGTAGACCCTGTATGTCAACAGTAGAGTGAATATATATCGTGTGTTTAAATAGTTCTACTATACCGTGCTCGTGGCCATATTTACATACATTCCAGTTCTCCAGCAATGAAAGGGACTAAACCTATATGATTGTATGTGCAGTTATCATATTTTTTAGCATAAAGTTTTTACGTATATACATTTGTCGTATATATGTATAAAAACTTATGCTAAAAATAAAATGACAATCGCGCTACAGAATGGTAGGTAATGAGTGGGATGTGGGAGGGGCTTGGGACAGGTTGCATTTCATAATTAATTCATTGTTTATCCTACTCTTACTATACGCGTGTGTGTCTCAAAATGCTGTAAATAATCTCCATGTTCCTCGGTTTAAACCACGAGTAATACAGTTTCACTTAACCAATGAGAGTGTACCGGTATAGTTACCCAACATGCTTTATCGCTAGGAAAACACCGCTAAGGAGGCGAATTATCGATGTATAGACTGAAGGCGAAAAACCAACTCCTTACATCGACACCAGGTTAAGGACAGTAAAATCCGATAATTTTGGATCTATGTAAGATGTCGTAAGAAAAGAATATCAAACCTATTCTAGTCACGAAATCTCCGTCATTTTGAGATATCATTTTTGCCGCTTATCCATACGCATTGATTACTCTGACGAAATTTCTGTAGGATACCCAAATCATAAACGTCTGAGTGCATCAATGACACATGCTTTCAGTTTTCGCCCTTGTTCTATACATACATTGAAAAGAACTGGACTCGCCTTTACAGTGGAAAACATCCTCATCCATATCGTGGTAGTGGCCATACTCAGCTGCTATTTATTTCCAATCAAACCAAATTTCACAACGGGCCTATCTTTCCTTCATATGTTATGTTATATTATCAACATCTACAGTGATTGTGTAAATTCGCTGTCGATTGGTGGTAACCAGTTTAATTTCATGTTTGACCAGAAATGTCTTTTTGTATATCATTCCCAGTGTTACATAAAAAAAACCGAAAAAGGGAAATCCTCCCCAAAAAGAGAAAGAAAGAAGAAAACCCGCACCGGTTAAACAGCTATGAGGATTACGTCCTTTATATTCGATTAGACCGGCACGTGTTGAAGTATATACGATTTGCTAGTATTGTCTAGAGTTAAACATAACAGGTCAGAATTTGTTTGTTCTCGTTTACTTCTGACACCTATGGATGCTAAGTAACAAATTACAGGGTCTATATACTCCCCCACCCCCACCCCTCCCACCCTGCATCTCCCTCTCCAGTATCCCTTCACTGAATACCAATGGTGCATCTTTAAGTGATCACATGGTTTGTTTTACGTCTCTTCTCTGGTAGATATATCTAGTTCGAGTGATTTATCATTTTGCACTTTTGATGATAAAATCACACTTACACTTCTGCCTCAGTCACACCATTTCAGTCTCGTCTTTACCCCCCCCCCCCCCCCCGCCCCTCAGCCCCAATTCTGCTAATGTTCTAGCAGAGGATCCTGCATTCCCTTGCCTCTCCCCACACCTTCTGATGGTATTTTATATTACACCTGACCCTATATTTAAAACACGAAACAGGAAGGAACCATGTGTTCACCCTGCTGTCCATAGGTGGCATTGATAAACTGAAAACAGTGTTTGGCATATACGAATTAATCTGAACTCTGACACCACTGGGTTCATGAAGCATTCTGCACAACACGAACACGCCTAACCCTTTGTGAACGGGCCTGAAGCAGCCCAAAGTATCCACCTCCCGTAGTACTCCCCTGTTTGTGTTTAGCGTAGACGTGCACAGGGCAATTGTGAATTGAGTGATACGAAAAATGAATACGCGAGGGGGACTGCACGTAGGGGTATCTTGTCTCTCATTCTTACCCCACAGCATTGACTGTGATATATGAGCCTTCGCTCTCATGCTGTTCCGAGCTTAGTCCATTTCTTTTTAGATCCAAGGACCTTACCTTCTTTTAGTTGAATTTGACTTGGATATCAACAGCACACTGTATTTTGAGGATAATTAGAAGCAAACTGACTTGGCTCATACCATAATTGTTTCTTGACCAGTGTCTTGTTTGTATGATGCATACATCCGAATTTTTTTTATATAACTGCAAGTGCACAGTAGACCGCGTATTGGAATGTTATTTTCTTTTAGCCCTTATCTCTGATAGTATTTACTCAAAATCCGGGAAAAGGTGAAACTTTAGCATCATAGAATCGCAAATATGTGTGCTCATTCAAATGGTATTTCCCTCCTATATGTTATTATAGGGTTCGCAATTTCAATTTAATCAACCCAGTAAGCTGTAGAGGACTCACGTCAATTAATCGTGTTGTAAAAGGATCATATCCCCGCCGTACAGGTTGCGATCAAACGAAGCATGACTTTCCTGACCAGCCTACAATTTGTATACCGACAATATGTGTGAATTTCATTCTATAAACTTTATTTGTTGAGCGTATGCGTATATTTTCGGTGATATTTTGTGTCCACTTGGCTAGAGCTGATGTACGGGCGCTTTTTAATACCTGCTTACCACCACAGTAGAAGATTGAAAGCTCTCAACCCCATATTTAGGTTCATAACATTTGGAATTTCGTGATAACAAGGATTGGATGTAGTTATATTGCAAACAATAATAGGGTCGGAGCGTTATATTTAAAAAGCTAAACCCATTTCTCTCCTTCCTCTCCTAAAATGTTGAATCCGAAATTCCAAGTAGGTCAGTGGTATTGTGAATTGTAGATGATATGATTCTTTAAACAAGTAATGAAAATACGCGGAATATGTTGATTCCAAACAACTGAAGTATTAAGTGGTTTTGAGTATCTGTGACATGTAGGGCAATGCGGGTGAGACTGTGTGCATCCTTTAGCCCTTGCCAGTTTCTTTGAAACGTTAAGAAGTATTCCGTGGCTAATTCATTGTTAACGATTGATGCAAACGCTACAAATGATATACGGCCGATAACCGGTAGGCCTGCGTGTCAATGTGATACTCTGAAGTACTGGCCTTGCAAAATGTTGAAGGATATCGATAATTGATAGTAGCCCGTCATTGTAACATCATCGCCTTGGTTATTGCTTATGTCATAATGACAGAACAGTGGAGCTACCGAAAGTGAGATAAGTTTTCCTTCTGAGAATAGTTCCAACAATATTTGTATTCAGTAGTTTGCTTCCATATCCAAGTAAGTATCGTAGCGATAAAACAATACGTGAATATGGTATGTTTTTGAAGCCACTTATTATTTTTAAGAATATCATATAATACTCTTTTTTACCACAGATTCCCTCATTTTGGCACAATCACCCTTGTTATGTTAATCTCGCAAGATAATTTTAGCAAGAGACACCTTAATGTATAATGATTTTTTTTGTGTTAGAAATGGCACGACATGTACAATATTTCCTGGTTGGCTAGTTACTACTGTCTATATTTTTTTTAGGTAATCAGTTTGAAATGGCTAATGCTATTGCTGAATTCATGGGAGTGGATTCAATTCGTATTAGGATATGAATGAAGTAGGAAGGACACAGTGGGAAGTCTAAATCCCATAGTAGTGCTGGGTAAATAGCTATTTAATATTGAAGCGGTGGGTGGCCGGTGGCGAGCGTTAGATACCCTTTGGCCCTGTGGCTGCACAGGTCTTAGCATACGTATATATACTGTGTTGAGAAAAAGGAGCACTTTTGGTGCGTTGTATGTTCATTGAAAAATAATAAATAACACTGATGATAATACATATGAGTTACCTTGTTTGTGCATGCCAGATAATCATGTTAACTTATATTCTTTCTCTTTTGAGAGAGAATTATGTTAATAACATTTACTTAGTTGATCTACATTTCTTTTTAGAAATCAAGAACACATCAAAATTCAATCAGATTGTGCTTTGGTATATTTCATGTTACTAACCAGTTTAGAGATTAGTTATTTATAGGTTATAGTGATTTCACAGGGAGAAACACTCAACAATTTAAACTCAACCTTAAATATTGTAAATGTACTTTTTTAGATATGAATATGAGATCATCATAGAATACTTTCGACATCACAATTACCTAATTCATACACCTAGAATTTTAAAATGTTCCGCTGAATAGAGCTTCTGATGTTGATCAATATATTTACTGTTCATATGCATAAAGAACTTCTTTGATTCAAGAATAAACTGCTTCCTTGGACTATTTCACTGCTAATCTGCAGAACGTGAGAGTGTCTGCCATTTAGGTCGTCGTTCACTGTCCCATCTCAACTCCTCTGAAAGGGAAACGCAAGGTGATGTGTTGAATACAGTGAAATAGCGAATTTCCATTCATGTTACTCATACGGTCACCAGTTACTTCAGAAATTTCCCAGGCGCACTTGCTATAATGAAGGCACGATCCAGTAAGGAACAGACTAGTTACCATTAAGACTAACAGAATTAGATATGATGCTTCCTTGTGTATATTTTCCCGGAATGTATTGTCCAACGATGTCGCTGTCCTCTGGTGTATGTATTCATTGAGAACGCCCGCTGTGATTAGAATGAGAACCTTGCAAAACGTGTTGACCAGACTTGCCACTTTTGAACAGCTGCCATTGTTATATTGTCTTCCTGCAGTCGAAGCACAAAAATAGAGCATCAGTTGAGAGCAGTTCGCTGAACTTGCGGACTCTGCCTCTTCTACCAACAGGAGTTTGTGAAACACCCCTGGAAAGATTGGGCAACTCTCGTTCCATGCATGGAATGGAGATGAGACAAATCCATCTCTCAAGTGCTATTCTTCAATGACTCCTACATAAACCTAGCCATTATATATACAATGCCCCAATGCACCATCTCAGCACGACTTCTATAGTCAGGTATCTTAACCTGGAACAGATGCGCAAAATTCCAGGTAATCACCGTTCTGTACAAAAGAAATGTACTTTTCCTCGGCAGAGAGGAATTATTCTATGAACATATCATTCATAACTGTCGGCGTCTGAGGTTTTGTGGTAGAATTCCTTCAGAAAGTTGTCTATCACCACTCTTCTCACTCCGTTCTGCCACCTTATTGACTGCTCAGCATTGAGCTGATCATGATGGGAGACCGCTATTAAACCACGTCGGAATTGAACTGGAACTAAACAGGGATGCATATTCCCCGGCTCGAAATTAATCTTAGTGGCCTATATTCATCAATGTCTGATATATCATAGGTTGTCACCGGGCTATTATGATAAGTTATATGTGGATACACTCAGAAGCGCTGCATGCCATACTGCTGTCCATGCTCATCGATGGGCACGGTGATGTTCTGACTGGGCGGGTGGTGATCTGGAGACCCATCCCATTCCTGCACGGTGTTGATGTAGGCTGGAGGACGGCTCTCGTCCTCATGTACATTGTAGTATGATGAAGGCTGTGCCACTGTCAAACGAGTAGCAACTGTGTCCATTGTGGCTGTGGTGTAGCATGTCTGAAAGGGCAGTGTTTGAGCAGTTAAAAGTTTCCATTGAAATTCATGAATAATTTTTCCTCATGTCATATTGACAGACCAACTGACCCTATGAAAAAAAACCAATTCAGCCACAGCCCATGATCCCCCACTGAACCTCACCACTGACCCATGTAAAAACATTCCTGTGCATTCCTGTGATTCCTTGATTCCCTTATGTAAACCCTGTATTGCAATGCAATGAAAAATATTTCAATGTTTTTTTCTGACCCCAAATGGCACCCCTGAGTTATTGAGTTTGAAGAAAAGTAAAGCTTGAAAATTATCTTGAGAATGATCAAAATCGGGGCTGTTAGCAATTGCCCATAAATGAGTATCATCAGCCAAAGGACATTACCTCACAATATTGGAAGTACCGAATGCAAGATACACAGAAAGCTATATAGAAGATTATAATGAGTCCAAGACAAGTGTCCAAATAATACTGCCAGCATAACGCTCATGAAGGGAATCTAAGTGACTCACTGTCCTTTGACAATTGACAAATAATAATATTTTGTTAGCACAATCTTGACTTTAAAAATATAAGGTCAACGCACTTATAAGTCATGTTATCATACAAAAGTATTCCTTATATCATAATGTATCACTTCACAAGCACATAGATACAGCAATACGTATTTCACTCCTAAATAGGTCGCACGGGAACTTCATTGTATGAGTTCTATCTATGTGATTCCAACGTGGCAAAATACAAACGCTTGTAAATAGAATCCCTAGAATAGTGGTTGGAATTCGTAATGTTCGTGACATAAGGTTGGTATGAACGTTGTAAAATTAGATCGTTAGCATCATATGAAGTATTTCTTACAAGATGGTGGAGTGAAGATCGAATCAATATAATTGAAACCGGTTATAACACCACTCGAAATTCCGAGAAAAATATAGAATCGAAGTTAAAAGACTTGTTAATGGTGAAAGATATGATGCCCTATATAAGTCCCTCCTCCATTAACTAGGAGCAAATAGTATGTTCATCCTAGATGAATGAGCGTGCTATTATAAATGAATAACAATTAAAAGGTATAAGTTAGATTTAGCCTATGGATAGTTTTCTGTAACCCAATTGCACCCAGTCAACTTGCAATTTCTGCAACTGCCTATCTAGGATCCAAACAAATGAAGCACCAGTGGGTCTTGAGGTATTTTGGTATACAGGTGTTGCCGTTCAGCGCCGCCTAACGGCCCACTGTGTAGTAACGCGGCCGCTCGGACAAACACGGCCGAGTCAGGCCATATGCCCATAGAGCCACACAGTAATCACACCTAAAGTGTGAACGGTGGGTGTGATTGGAGGAGTGTTGTTTTTTGGTAGATTAAATTGTTGGAACAAACAAGGGTATTGTACCAACGAGTCTGGGATGTCTCAACTTTGTAGTTGATAATTATCTTGGTATAAACATGGAAAAAGATAAGCATATAATAGCTAGGCCTGCCAATGTATTATTGTGTATTCAGTTTAGGTGTCCCTGTGTTATCTAAGCTATATCTAAAGCATCATTAAGGTGATATACATGTATGATACATCAAATTGTAACTGGAATACCATAGAATACAATGCAATCACTCTTATTTCCCTGGAAATAATGTACACAGGTATTATGAACGTATTACGCTCATACACTCAGTGGTCCCATGCTAAAGTATACGTTTCTAGGTGAATGTTTGGCTTCAGCTGTGGCGTAACTAAGCAGACAAGGTGCGACACCGGCCTACGGAAAAAGGCCTATTGAGTGATTGGTCATGGGCAGCTGGGCACGCCCCTAGACATTGTGACACTGGCTCCTTGCTCCTTTCTCAATATCACAGTGAATAGCACACAGATAGTGAAGGGATAATTTGTATTCAGTATCCAGAAAGTCTATAAGGACCCCTCTAAACTCTTGATGATGTATTTAGCGCGTGCAAGCACGCACTAATAAAGAAGGACTGCTCTGAGTAACAATGCCGGTAAGGCGCCTCGCAGGCCAGTGGATAAAGGCCTATTGTCTGAGCAGGGAAACGCAGCTAATGCCTGTAGGATATCTCTTTAAAACCAAAATAAAATAGGAGTTGTTGACAAGTTTATGATCACAAGATCAAATATGTACCTTCCACAGTTATGATCAAAAGGTCGTCTATGAAATACACACGATTCTGGTATTCTGAAAAAGTTGTATGAATGGATTGTATTGTCCTGTATCGGTTTATTTTTGTTTCTGCGACTTTTGTAAGGAACATCGCCGTTTACGTGATTACTTTTATCATGAAACTTACTGAATTTTGTTTTAAAGTCATGAGATACATATGCATGTTTAATTTTGAGGAAGAGGCGCAGAGAATGTGCCCCACCCCAATTAAAAGGGTTGGAGTAGGGATAACTTAGTAATGCCTCCACAAATAGGAAGGACGACACTGTCAGTAACCGGCAAAGTAAAGATGCTCAGTCATGTTTAACTATGAAATGATACAATATAATCAATTTGATAGTGGACAAAGCTCAAATTGTAGGATTTATTGTTAACATGACTTGACTTACTGTTTGGCTGCCTCGTCTCATCTTGTAATGACTACTTGGATGTCGCCCCGTGTCGCCCACCTTCTTGTTGAGTCTCAGCAGACAGGCTACGATGGAGCAGACGACACCAGAGAGGATGAGTAAGCCGGCAACAATCAGCATCACCACACCAATTATGTACGTGGGGCTGAGGAGAGAATAAGAAAATTGTCTTTTACTAAATGCTATCAAAACAAAACTCTTTTCACTCAAATCTCAAATCAAATCTTAAGGGCCTCTTCCACAATAAAATCAAATCATAACACCACATAAAACAGAACACACATCATATACCGGAAAATTTGTAGTCGATCAAAATAAGAATTACGTTAGTTTAGGGGGCTATTGTGATACATTGATAAAGATCAAACACATGAAATTCCTTTTATTGGTCTGCTTAAAAAACTTTCCGAAACCATAGAAAAGATTTAACACCGAATATCATTGTGATATCTACCTGAACAGCAGCAATGTTTTATTCCTTTTTCTGTAGGTACATGCTAAAAATGCAGAAAGTGTGTCTGAATTGTGTAATTGAATAACTCACCCTGAGTTTTTAAGGATGAAGAGGAGGACAAACCCAACGGCCAGGGTGGGAACCCCACACACTATGAGCATGACCCCAGCGGCCCGAGTGCACGCCACACGCTCCTTGTCCAACATGATCCAAGCTTCCTGCAGGTATACAAGATCCCTCTCAATCATCTTTTCAAATGATATTCTATGATCACATGGAATGTGGTGTATTAAAAAGAAGTGAATATCTCACACTTTGGAAAATTACTACTTCGGAGAAGAACATGCATGCAAATATCTATTTGGCAAGACAAGAAACGAAAGGATTGTTAAAATAAGTATATCATTTATGTCAGAGATTAGATGTAGTGTTTAAGAGAAGTAGAAAATAGAGGGGCATTTACTGTGCACTTTATCAAAACAAAAGAAAAAAGATGACATGGTACAATACCTGTAAGAAAATTTGAAATGCATCATATTAAAAAAAACATGGAGAATGTAGCGCTTGAACTTCAATAAACGGTTTTATTATAGAAGAAATAAGATCATATCATTACCGTTTTTTGGGTGATCAATTACAATTGTTAATATCAAGTTTATGTTTTAAGCGGGTTTTATTTCAGGAATACCTTTAAATTGCTAATATCTTTTAAAACTATTCTGTCATAATCGTAATTATCAGAATAGTTTTCGATTCAATGTCTCATGATTAAAGACTATATCGAACACGGTACCTTTATTCTCTTTGCATAAATTAACCAAAGTATCACTAGCATAATTACGTATGCATTCTTACATCTTGCGAGGCACCCAACACGACTACGTATTTTCTTATATAACAGATCACATAACTTAGTGACTAACAGAATACATTCTCACATCTTGTCAATCTAACACCGAAACCTATCCTATTACTTTATTGTACAGCCTATTCAATGGTTGTGTGAATCCGATTAGAAGAAAAACACAATATTAAGACACATGTAATATTCTAGTCAGAATGCTATTTAGCATGGTTGGTATCAGGATATTAGAAGGAAGAAAAACTATACATTATATACCTGTATTCAATTCAACTGTAATTCTAATAGTGGTTGAGGCTGGATGCATAAAATATTGGTTTTGCTCATGAGTTTATCAAGCCATTACAGGAACTTTAATCTAAGTGAGTGTATTAAGGTATAGACCAGTATTATCTAAAGCAGTTTCCATTAGATCTGAAGGTATAAGTAATAAAGGATGCTATTATTGGTAAACTCTGGATCTCCCACTAACTACATGTTGTACATGAAGTGTGCGAAATGTGAAGATGAGAACCCTGATGGTAGATTCCATGTCATTTGTATGACTGTGGGACATTGAATAGCTCATTTCAGATAATATAAGTCATGTTGGTTCAGTTATCAGGACTTACCTATTTGCTGTTAAATAATATCCTAGACCTCTAGATCCCTGTCGTATAGAATGAGAAATATTCCAGAGGTAGATTCCATAGCACAGGATGATGGTTGACCATCGTCTCGGGCGTCACATAGCTCCCACGGCAACACACCTGTAGCCCGATCCCTTCTCGGAATTGCATTCACACGAGGAAGAAAATATGCAGGCGGAACGTCTTGTGTAAGAGGATACTATATGATCACTAACTGGTCGCAGTATCTAGGTGGGACTATATTCTACATGGCTTAGGCCTGCTGTGTCTGGCACTGACGCTCAGGCGAATTAATCTTATACCATACGTGAGGTGTTTCACTGGCCAGAAAGTTCCCATAACACATCACGCTTCAAAGTAACCGCAGGCCATAGTAGTAAGTGTCGTGTAAAGGCACCACAAGTCTGACTCCAATACCACTGGAGTGTCAAAACTGTAGGACGCAAAATGAACAGAAACCTGCCTTATGATATCATATATGATACCATATGATATGGAAGTCTAGCAAATAGGGACGATGACTGGGGAATGAAAAAGAGCATCCTTGAACAAAATATGTATTATGCTCCACACAATGTGCACTTATCTTAATTTTTAGGCCCTTAACTATACGTTCGCTTTTTAAAAAGTTTTTTGATGTTGTTTTTTTTGTTTGTTACAAATTCAGACACTATCCGATTCTTTCGGTGGGCAGATCATCCATTGATGGAAAGGGGGTACCTGTCGAAAAACTGCAATGCAGGAAAATTAACAGGAAATGTAATTGCATGGTGTGTGAGGCACCATATAAGTTCGTTTAGTGTTTTGCGGTCTATAAAAATATCCCACTCATGGAGTCCCAAATGTGATCTGCCATAATGCATTTGTACTCCATGCATGCCGGTTTTTTAAATCTACCTTTCCCCTGTAGATGGTTGCGCCACCTTGCTCTAAAATCCGTTTCAATCCCCATGTACCCGGAATTTTCATAATAAAACATACTTCTTCGGCTTCGCACATTAGGCAATGGTCAATCCCTTGTATTATAAAGTCTCTTCAAATATCATCGTAATACCGGTATAGGCACGACTATATTGCGTCCGATTTATCTGAGTATGGGTATCGCCAGTCCCTCAATCTGCATTAGTACTTGCATTGCATACGTATTTACTTTTACAAGGCCCTGTGAATTTATCAACTCAATCCTTTTGGCAGGAAGATGTTAAGAGTCTTAGTATGCGTACGGGCAATGGTATAGATTAAGATCTCAATGCCGCACAAGTTGTGATACTGTTTTCTTGGCATTACGGTTGTGCTTGTTCTGGCTTGTGATCTAGATGGCATGATTCACATACTCGCGGTCCCATGTTATTATAAAGAGAAGCGGTCCTTTAAAGAGGATTTGATTCGAGAGGAAACATTTAAGCTTTTATAGGATCTTTAAAGTTCTAAGACGTATAGGAATCTCAACTAAACGCTGAAAATATTGGATAACTTAAAATATTAGTAGCAATGTACTGGAAATAAATTTACAATGACTAAGACGAAAATTATTCTCTTACAATTCGTTGCTCTTTTGTTATTCCAATTATGTCCACTGATAACTCTATTTCATATCTTCTCACGATAAAATATCTTCAAATGTTACGTTTTTTAGGCAGTTTGTTCATAATTGATATATGGTAAAAGTGATCACAAACCAATAGCTTTGTATGATCGAGTAATATTATCTCTACTAGTTATAACTAGGGGAGGTGAATTCTTTTAAAGTTTTATTTTCCTGCATCCTGTATCTATGCAATAACATCTATTCAAGGAATTATACACGAGTTCTATGGCGTGATCAAATTATCAGTGCATAATAAAAAGTTACAAAAATATGTCCACACAAATGATGTATTGTTCAGAGGTAATGTCTCTTACACACATAAACAACTTTTCTTTTCTTTATGAATTTATTTTCGACTATATCTTTCATCCGTAACTGGTGTTTTTCAGAGCCATAGTCGAACGACTATTTACAGCAGTGTGGAGAATGTGATGAACATTAATGGCGTGAGGAGTCACTCCAAGCGCGGGAGATGTCTACAGCGCCCTCGGGCGGTTTAGTTCACGTTACCCGGTCTAATCACGTGACCGCACTTCGAGTCGCCTCCACAACTCCACCGGGGGGAAATTTGCCCTGCATGAATAACTGCCGGCCTGTGATAACAATTATTACATCAGTACTGACCTGTGCATGTAGTTTAAATGTTTATTCAAAGTGATCCACCGGGTTGTCACATTGCATATACGTTCCAATAATAACAGAAGTCGGCAATATAAAGAATAAAGCAACTTTCATGGCAAAGGGGGCTGTCCATAAGGCCACTCAAAAAAACCAACTTGTTTCTCATCACCGCGCGCATCAGAAAAAAACGATTTTAGAGAATTTTTTTTTTTTTTTAAATAGTTGAACCTTGATAGAAATTATGAAAGGTATGTGTATTTAGTATCAAATTAAAGCTCCTGATGTCAAGGATGCATTAAATGTATAGCCAATAAAGATCTGGAAACCCTTTGTAAGCAGACACCCCGCGTAAGCGGCCACTTTGGCCCGGATCGGAGGATGTCTGCTTATGCTGGGTTTTACTGTATGTCTAAAACCCATTTTATGGCACTTCAAAAGCCATCTTTAATATAGCAAAACAAAAAAAAAAAAGAAAAAAAAAGCGCCCTCGTCATATTTTTCATGGCTTGGTGATGAGAAACGAGTTTTTTTTTTGAGTTGCCTAAATAGCGTCATGCTATCTTTTTAACCCCCCCCCCCCCCCGTCCCCTCCTGCTGCATGACGTCATTTATGGACGGCCCCCAGATAGACTGCCATGCAGTGCTCGGCTGCGCAGTGCGACCATACCTTTTATTGTCCAATTCGTTTTAGTCGAATTAAAGCGAGAACGCGTATTTCCTCATGTACCCTCATATAAGAAGATGGATCTGGTTTATCTTTGGTTCCTGGCTGAATGTAAACTACTGTAATATGTGATTGATTTTGAAAATTCTATGTGAAATTGACTCCGCTCGGAAGACTCGTTGAAACCTCACCGAGGCGCTCGTTCTCAAACGATCGACTCACTTACCAGCAGCGGGTTATAGGGGCCATCCGTAAATTACGTGGAGGGGATGGACATTAACTTGCCTATATATACCCCTTATCTAATCTAATGCGTACAAGATGAGGGGGGGGGGGGGCATTTCTTTTCAGAAAGTATGCACACGTACTTTATGGTAACCCAATACGTTTCCATAGTAAAGTGAAGCTGCTCATATGACCACAACCCCACACGGGGAGTGTTACTCCAACTCTTACCCTCGTATACCTTATAAGACGTAGCCACAGAACAGCACTGCCATTACATTGAAGCAATAAAAACATTCACGAGCAGATCCATGTATTTAAACCTATCACGCCGGGAACCTGAGCCGTGAGCGGGGTATTGACGTCAGTATATGCCGATATATATATAGCCACTGATCCATCATTTCCAATTTTATTAGATAACAACTATTATTTGGTAAATCTCGGAAAATGATGTCTAAGGGCATGACCTGGCCATCCACGGTTAATACATCGACTCAACACCAATTAGACTGGAACCACGACCAAGTTCAAATAATATAGGATACCAGAAATCCGTTTTTGTGGCAATAAAGTATGAATAAACATCAAGTGTCTGAGGCAGTCCTATTAGAATGAGGATTATTTTGGAGACTGTGAATACCGATGATTGCCTGACGTGAAATTTCTGTAGTACGGATAAAACATTTGAGACAGGTACTGTTGGCGGAGACCACCGGTAGTCACCAGCAGGTCATATTATGTGAGCGTTACTCTGTACAGAGTCATGGATTCATTTCCCCCTTGTAGACTGATTGGGATAGGTTTGACAATACAAGCCCTGTCCAACAGATTTACCATAGAAGTTGGGAATCCAGTAACCATGCATTATTTAAATGCTTTCGGGAAAACCTTACCGGAACCCTGGTTTTTACGCACTATGAAGCAAAGAAAATAGACTTGTTGAGGTCTTTGATTTTGAACTTCCAATGGATGCTTGAATAATTCAGGATGGAATGCATTACAATATGAACCCTTCCTCGGACAGGCTCAGGAATCCTGTCAGTCAGGCAGAAGGGGGATGTAGTTAACTGCGGTTCGCGGTGGCGGCAGAGGTGGGTAGGACATAGTCTACAAGGAAGTCTATGACCTTGGTGAGCCGCAGAATTACCAGAAACATTAATATTATATATCTACCGCACTGGAACATATAAAAATACCGAAGGTGGCTGAGTAACCTCATCTCAAGATCCACGTATATATCATTAAGGTTGACCTCAGGTCCCTCTAAAAACATCATTAGTATTTCATCTTAGATTTATGCATGATATACTAATTGTAAATTGGTTTCAATTCTGACGACTGGCACCAAATACTGTGGTATCACCACGCTGAGACTCGTACACCACGCGAGACCGCAGATCGCTCCTATAAACTGGACTGTTCGGACCCATACTACGTTTGGTGACGATTTTATTACCCACCCACCCACCACCTCTTTTATCTTTTAACGTATTGTCATTCTTAACTTATTACATGTTACATATTTTAAGTTATGTATTGTGTATCTTATCTTACTTCATGAGTGTATTTTATGTCATATACTATTATCACAAAAAAATCCTAAACAAATACATCATGTTTTGTCACTTAATAAACCAGTCTTATCATAATTAATGACTTGTCACCACTTTAACGTTAATACTGTGCAGTCTGCTTTCCATATAGCAGTCGCTAATAACACCAGACAACTATCATTAAAAGTAATTAGTAGAAATTGTACAAAATACACAGAACATTTCATTTGTGTCTTTTATTGCTCTTTTGGTTTTATGAATAGTTGGAATGGAAATGACGATACCAGGTTTTGGTGCATTTTCGTTTCATAGTTCCTCCTTAGTTCTAACAAGTCTTCCCTTTTATCTTTACTAAGTGTAGACATGCGTTTGCAGGGTTAAAATTTTTACACCTATATAATTTCTTAATGATATAACTGATTATCTTCTCTTACATTTCGATCATAGTTCTTTATTTTCAGTTATTGTTATTCTTAACGCACTAACATGTAAGGAAATTTTAGTGAAGACATCATATAAAGGTGAATTGTTGGCTGTCCATTTGACACAGCAGGTTCCATCCCTTGGTGCCGAAGGTAGTCCACCTTACACCTGAAAAAGAGAAATGAAAATATAAATGAATGGCAGGTTCGTGTTTAAGTTCAGACAACAACACAAGTCAATTCATTTCTGCTTGTGATAATGCATTGTTCACATCAGCCATGGAGGTCAGTTAGGGCCAGACAAATGTTACACTTGCGCATATTGTTACGCTCCCGTTTCTCTATTGAGAAATGGGTGAGTGCCCTCCCCAGGCCTGGCTGAACAATGTGCAGGGAGGTCTGTTTTCCCTGGCAAAAGCCCCCACTCCCATATTCATCAGGGATGTCAGCAGCCCTTGAGAAAAATCCCTGAAGTTAATTGCTGGGACAAACTCACCCCCCGCCTTTCCCCCACCAGACTACAATGCTTACTGGGAACTCAAACGAGTAAAGCTGTATCCCCTGGTGATTAGAACTGGTACTACAGTCTGGGATCTCCAAGCAGAGTCCTACCATCTATGTTCTATTGATTTTAAACCAAATATATGCATGGCAGATTGTAATATTGAGCTGGTTCCTGGTATTAGCTATGCATTCAAAGTGGTTTGCATGGTAACAGTGCGAGGGTTTCAGGGATTTCAGGGATTTTCATCCTGGCATTATCAATGGGAAGCTTCTCAGGGAAAACCCTGAAAATCATGGAAGTAATAATGCACATATTTAAAGGGAAATCGGGGTTGTGGGGTACTTGAAACAATATGGGGTTGACTTACACGGGTTCTATTGAGGTTTTTGAGTAGTGAGGACAATATTTGTGTGTTCTAGAAAAACCCTGATTTCAGGGATTTCCCTGAACTCTGACATCCTTGATTCATGCATGCTCATGTGGTGTGCAGAGAGTCCAGCCTGGGAAGTCGGGGAGGACAGACCACTACAACAAACGTGCAGATGGAACATCTTTCTTCAATTAAGATACGATCCAGTATCTGTATCAATGTCTGAAATCTAACTTTCTTTTTTATAATTCTATTATAATACTAATATCTGGATCAAAACGAGCACGGCGACCCCCACTTACTAAGTTTGATTTGTGTTCTGCAACACCTAGAGATAGTCATATACAATTTACAGGAAAAGAACTTGATTTTCAATGTGAATTGTCCGATATATATTATATAAGCAAAAGGTTGAATCTCTTTTTTTAAATAGTGTAACAAGTCAGGGACTACCATTCTCAAAATAGCTTCGGGTAAACTTAGTAGGTTTATTCTATTTAAGTTCATATTAACGGCCAGGATTCCAAAATTAGTATTACGCTTGGGTCATGTAGGTTACGTCGTTATAAAATCACGGACCTCATCCAAGTCCGTGTATAAAGCTACTTGTCCTGACTTTCTACATTCACAGGGGTCGGAGAACATGAGAGACTGGTGTACACGTACTTTGAGGTCCCAGATGATGAGCTTGGCGTCCAGACCAGAGGTGCAGACTCGGAGGGCCCGCGATTTATCCCCGCTATAGATAGACACCTGACTGTAAAACAAAGACCACGAAGACATTATGTTCTCTGCCAAGGGACATACCTAATAATAAATTATATAGCATATCAGTAAATTAGTGCTTATTATAATATTTGAATTGTTCTTTACATTGTGATGTAATTCATGAGCGGTATATATATATATTGTAAAGATATTTGTAGTGACTATTTTCTTGTGTATATATATATAAAAAAAAATCTTCGCAAATATCATCTGATTTATTTGGCCGAATTTCATAAGAAAATATTATTTCTAATCCTATGATATATCGAAAAAAATTCATGTAAATTTTCCACTTTCAACTACAGTTCATTGCTGTGGGAATAGGTTAAAAGATAGTTTGATACAATGCATTCTGGTGTGGATTGGCGATAGGCTTGTTCTATGCTTGGTGCCTAGTAGAGGGGTAGTATTTACCTGATGGTGTTCTGGTGGATGCTGGAGAGTTCCGTCTTATTATCGTCCACCGTCTGTCCACGAGTATCCAGGTTCTGGAAGTGCTTCATAGCCCTAGAGGGAAGACCCATATGCACCTATTTAGTATGCACCATTCTGACGACAGAAGACCTGGTGAAAGGCTGATGGGAGAGACTGTGTAATAATGAGGCATTATCTTACCCCTAATGCAAGTTTAGCCACAGTAATAAAAATAAAAAATTCTACGTAATGCTAACCCACATAAAGTGACAGTATTATTATATACCTGTGGTAGTATATCCTACACATACTGCCCGCTCCTACCCATGTCGTATTTATACCCGTACGACACCTAGGTGACGTACGGGGTATGTATGTGGCGTACGGGGCATGTACGGCGGCAAAATCCAAATATTCCCCCAGTAGCAAAGTTAAAAATTCGATATTTTAAGGTATATAATAATAGAGAAACAGGCTTACTGTCTCCGTACGGATAAAATACGCGGTAAAATCGGCGATCAGATGAACCGATGCCGGAGGCAGAGGTTCATCTGATCGCCGATTTTACCGCGTATTTTATCCGTACGGAGACAGTAAGCCTGTTTCTCTATACTACGCCATGGTCGTGGCATAGTGATGTGAGATGACGTCATAATCGACTGGCAAATCAACGGCTACGATTTAAGTGAGCAGACAAGACATCAACATAGAAATTGATACATTCCTAATTGGGGTTTTGAAGTAATTTGAGTTATTCTGATATTGTGATGCTATTCTAGGGTTTGTGAATGTAGTGTGATAAATCCAGAACCGCACTTGAATCATAAAATAAGCAATATTCTCAGGGATGAAAGTTGGGACTATGGAAATAAACGGAAATTTAAAACACTTTAAATACATTCTAGTGTTGTAGGCGTTTATGAAACTTTCATCCCTGTATTCCACTCATTTGGATGCGCCGTGCTTGTCACTCAGATTCGCCTCGATGACGATTGCAGCACATCCAAAGAGTGGAGTATTGTGTATTTATACAATCAACCACCTTGAAAGGTCTAATAAAATTAGACGAAACGTTGGGCTGAATAAAGCCGCACCCCTATCTCGATGTCCTACAATCCCAATAAAATGACCAAACAGTATCAGTTGGTCTGTTTTTTTTTGTGGATTTACCAAAACAACTGTCTATTGATACATTCTATATAACTTTTCAGTTATATAACTACTCATGAAAGCCAGGATGAATGATTATAGAGATCGCATGAATAGAGCATGGAATTTAAAATGCACACATGCAAACTGTAATGGAAATTGTATAAAGGGATTACTAACGTGAACTTGGTTGAGGCCTGTGACTTGCCCTCGTCCACCTTACTATGGAACTTCACCTCCGACCCGTCATAGCAGTACAGCAGTGGGATGCAGTCGTGTCCCTGTGAGGAGATAGAACTGGACTGTCAGACATGAAGCGATAAACTTAACTCTCTTAGTCTGAGTTAGCCAGGAACACTAATGAAGTTCCTAGACCGAGCCTAGTTGGTACAAGTAGCTACTCAATTAACAACAACAAACAACCAATGAACTGAATGTACAACAAAGGATATTTATTAAAAAATTGTCAAACATACTCCGACTCGCTCATTGTTTGTGCTCTCTTCACCTAACATTGATACTGTCTTAAATACATGTTAAAGAGAGAAGCAATATCAAATACGCCAATAAATCATATAACAGTGTTGGGGAGTTGACCACAAACCACGCATCAAACTAAAATGTGTCAAGACAATTTTTAATGATTATGGTCCCTTAAGTGCATCGAACTATTTGGTGTACGAAGAGTTAATTTGATCACGGACCTGTATCTCTGGATAGGAAACGCGGGCCATTGCCGTGTTTGTTCAACGATCTCTTCGACTCGGCTATGCTTGACTGCGTTTCGCGGATAGCGCGCTAATTTCCGTGTGATCCGCTAGGGGGCACCTATACAAGTTCCATTATAAGCCACCAGGGTTCAAAAGTGGCGCTGCTAAAAAAAAATCTAGTGCACTTAGGACCCTAATTCGAACTGTCCCATGTAGGTATATATCTGGAATCAACCGACAAATACTTTATCAAGGCCTAGGGGATTGGGAATAATTTAAGAATCTGGATTTTTTGGAATTTTTCCTTGAAAATCAGAGAAATTTGACACAAAATGTGCCATAACTTTTAAAAAATCTAGTGCACTTAGAACCCTAATTCCAACTGTCCCATGTAGCTATATATCTGGAATCGACTGGGAAATACTTTATTAAGGCCTAGGGGCATGGGAACAATTTAAAAATCTGGATTTTCTGGATTTTCCCCTTGAAAATCAGGGAATTTTGACTGCCGACCCAACCCAAATTGACACAAAATGTGCCGTAACTTTTAAAAAATCTAGTGAACTAAGAACCCTAATTCCAACTGTCCCATGTAGGGACATACCTGGAATCGACTGACAAATACTTTATTAAGGCCTAGGGGCATGGGAATGAATTGAAAATAATTGTTTCCCAAGACTGACTGCCTGGAAATCAGGGAAATTTGTCCGCCAGCCCCAACTATTCTAAGACAAAATGGGCCGTAACTTTTTTAAAATCTAGTGCACTTAGGACCCTAATTCCAACTGTCCCATGTAGCTATATATCTGGAATCGACTGACAAATACTTTATTAAGGCCTAGGGGCATGGGAACAATTTAAGAATCTGGATTTTTCCCTTGAAAATCAGGGAATTTTGACTGCCGACCCAACCCAAATTGACACAAAATGTGCTGTAACTTTTAAAAAATCTAGTGAACTTAGAACCCTATTACCAACTGTCCCATGTAGGGACATACCTGGAATCGACTGACAAATACTTTATTAAGGCCTAGGGACATGGGAATGAATTGAAAATAATTGTTTCCCAAGACTGACTGCCTGGAAATCAGGGAAATTTGTCTGCCGGCCCCAACTATTCTAAGACAAAATGTGCCGTAACTTTAAAAACATCTAGTGCACTTAGGACCCTAATTCTAACTGTCCCATGTAGCTATAAATCTGGAATCGACTGACAAATACTTTATTAAGGCCTAGGGGCATGGGAACAATTTAAGAATCTGGATTTTCCCTTAAAAATCAGGGAATTTTGACTGCCGACCCAACCCAAACTGGCACAAAATGTGCTGTGACCTGTGAAAAGTCAAAGTTTCAAAAATGTTCTTTGTCAACTAGGCCTTGCTTATGTATTTAGCTGTCTTCCCCAATGTGGAAACTACTCAGAACAGTTGAAATTATATTCCTAGCCCTTCTGGGAGAGTCCAAACAATTGGCAGAGTTTGGGTGACTTTAGATGATGGCACCACTGAGAAATGACTGATTTTGGGGGGTTCAACTGTGAAAAGTCAAAGTTTCAAAAATGTTCCCATTCAACCAGGCTTTTCTAATGTATTTAGCTGTCTTCCCCAATGTGGAACCTACTCAAAACAGTTCTAGTTATATTCCTAGCCCTTCTGGGAATTTCCAAACAATTGGCAGAGTCTGGGTAACTTTAGATGATGGCGCCACTGAGAAATAACTGATTTTGGGGAGTTCACCTATGAAAAGTCAAAGTTTCAAAAATGTTCCCGGTCAACCAGGCCTTGCTTATGTATTTAGCTGTCTTCCCTAATGTGAAAGCTACTTAGAACAGTTGAAATTATATTCCTAGCCCTTCTGGGGGAGTCCAAACAATTGGCAGAGTTTGGGTGACTTTAGATGATGGCGCCACTGAGAAATGACTGATTAACGGGGGTTCAACTGTGAAAAGTCAAAGTTTCAAAAATGTTCCCATTCAACCAGGCTTTTCTAAAGTATTTAGCTGTCTTCCCCAATGTGGAACCTACTCAAAACAGTTCTAGTTATATTCCTAGCCCTTCTGGGAATTTCCAAACAATTGGCAGAGTCTGGGTGACTTTAGATGATGGCGCCACTGAGAAATGACTGATTTTGGGGGTTCACCTGTGAAAAGTCAAAGTTTCAAAAATGTTCTCTGTTAACCAGGCCCTGCTTATGTATTTAGCTGTCTTCCCCAATGTGAAAGCTACTCAGAACAGTTGAAATCATATTCCTAGCCCTTCTGGGAGAGTCCAAACAATTGGCAGAGTTTGGGTGACTTTAGATGGGGGCGCCACAGAGAAATGACTGATTTTGGGGGCTCACCTTTGAAAAGTCAGAGTTTCAAAAATTTTCCCTGTTAACCAGGCCCTGCTTATGTATTTAGCTGTCTTCCCCAATGTGAAAACTACTCAGAACAGTTGAAATCATATTCCTAGCCCTTCTGTGAGTTTCCAAACTAATGGTAGAGTTTGGGTGACTTAGCTCATGGTGCCCCTCAGATATCATGCTTTTTCAGGGAGTACCCGTGAAATCTCCAAAATTTTAAATATTCCCACTCTAGCAGGCCTTATTAAACTATCTAGCTGTGTTCCCTAATTAGAAACCTACTCAGAACAGTTAGAATTTAAGCTCTATGATTTCTTGTGGTTAAATCTACCTGCTGCTACTGTGGTGCTGCCCTGGTGGCAAAAACGGGAACTAGAGAACAATAGCGAGTCATAGAGAGATAAGCCAGCAGGCCTGTGTTGCCAATCCAGGTCATCCAAATCCGTGATTTTATCCATATATAAAAGCACTAACTTTGGTGCTTAGATTGTAATTAACTCCATAATTAAGGTATTAGACATATCTTATAATTTAAGTCTAATAAAATTAAAGATATCCAGCAAATATAAAAAGGTCATGATTTTGAATATTTAACGGTCAAATAATAGCATTTTTAGTTATTTTCTTTACGTTAATAGAAATTAAAGTTGTCCATCCTCGTCAAAGAAATATGGAAATTATGCGGAGCATGACACCAATAACAACAAACCTGTTCTGTTTGTCTTATGTTGACCAGATCTATCACAAATGCTTGTTTGCTTAACATCCCAGGTTATCCTGAGCGTATATGGGAACTACTAATCAGATTTATAGACATCCAAGTCCGGGGTGACCTTCATCTCACCTGACACCACCAGCTACGACATGTTAAGTTCCTGCGAGTGAAAATTCCACTTTCAAGGTTGCACTTTTAGTAAAACACACATTCACTGTACAAGTTATTGTAAATAATTCGTATCTCTGCGTAAACCTACCGCGACCAGGAGGTACGTTTCGTTAACCCAGCTGCAGCTGATACAGGGCAGAAACTTGGTCTTAATGGTCGCCAGTCTGTAGGGATGATAAGAGAAATTTGTACTCTATGAGATATATTACAGAAGGGCAAGATCATCCCTTGTACATGGACACATGAGGTACCAATATCCGATTCGCCGCTATAAAGCACTGCAGAAAAGGTCTGGTGTTTTTTCACATTAACAGCGGTACTGGGAATCACCAATCATCGGATGGGAATCACCATGGACATAGAACTCTAGAGAATACATTGTCCATGGAATCAATAATATCTTCCCATCGACGGACAACATCCATCTTAAAAAAAAACTCTCGGCAGAGAATAACAGTGCTATCATTCAATGCAAATGTAACACAATAATCACTAACAAAATATCATTCGAAGAGAGCAGTTACCTGTGTTTGCAATCATTCTAAACATATAGATGATTCTAGGAATAGAGCGTGTTGGTAAATGTAATAACACAAATATTACTATTTCCTACATTTCAAAATTCGTAAGGATATACAATCGTGTTAATTTGATTGATTACATCAGATTTTTTTGGATTTTTTTTTCTAAATCTACATAAGAAAATGTGGACAGACAGGTCATTACGGACCGTTGCTGAGTGATAGCTAATTGTGATTGCAAGCTGTGGTCACTTAGTTTGACGTCACTTACTGCATTTCGTCGGAGGCGTTGGCCACAGAGATACTGGAGTCGTGGCCGACCCAGGCCAGCTTGTCCCCGCCCGCCGAGAAGGACACATCGTGCACCCATCCACCTGGACGAGTTAACAACATCATGTACAACAACGTCAATAGCGGGCAGAACACCGGGGCCACTGACGAGGGTGATCTGGCGATTATCTACAAATACTTTACATAATGCTCTGCACTGATAGGATCTGGTTACTAATAGATTTATTTATCCAATCAAGTAGGTTATCGGATCAACAATCGAATCAGTATAAACGATTCATTATCTGCCATAAGTCATTCATGAAAACAATGTTTCCTCAATCCGTATTAACGTATATCTATATATCTTTTGCATCATAACGAGGAATAGAAGGGACAAAAGAAAACATTTTTCAAGTGAAAAGTATGCACTGAATAAGTGAAAATGCATGATAAAAATAATCAATTGGTTAAAGCAAGATTATTCAAAGTTGATACCGTTTAAATAAGACTATTTCCACTTTCCTTATGTAGCGTGTTCTTTTCAAACCAAACATGCATAAACCATAACAAATAAAACGTCTATTTCTATGTAACGTTGTCATTTATGAACAATGCCTGGATTAAGCATTTCATTTCCACATTCTGCTATAGCACGATAAACTTAGATCAAATACACATATCATTTACAATGGGTACTTGAAGTTCACGTGAGCTGTCTACAAACATACATGAACACACACTGGGCTAGGTAACTAAGAGAACTACGGTTCACTACTGGGGGCTAGTAATATACAACAAATAACCAATTAATGGGATTACTTCAATATTTGTTTCTTAATTATGTTAAAAACGACATGAGAGTCAGCGTTCCTCCTTAGCTGAAATATGACTATTCAAATGATACTACTGTATAAACAGGGATGTCAGTTGGGGTAATGAAAAAAGGTGGAAATACTTTTAATGTAGAATTTATTGACTCAAATTGCCCCAGAAAGCATGGAAAACACACCAGTGCTGACCATTGAATGGGACTGAGTGTTGGTGGAGAGGTTCTAACCATCGTTTCATTGGTGTGAATGATGCTCAATTTATATTACCTGATTCGTCATGGGGAAAAAAAGGGACTTAAAAACTGGAGATGAAAACGAGTAAAACTAGTAGAAAACTGCCATCCCTGAATTACAGAACAGTAGAAAAATAATTTATCATAAAACATACAAATGCCTGAATCATAAATTTCGTTCTTCGTGGTACGTTTCTTCAGTCTTTATTTGCAGTAATATCCGAACCTTTTTATAATATCTTCTTTGTCTTCATTTGGAAATTAGTGTGTTCAGAGTCCCTCCTAATATGATGCGGCTAAAAATTCTACCTAAATGACTAACATCCACCACCATGAACAAGGACCGACGACTGGCTGAGACAGGCTATGGTTCAAATACTACTGAATCTCATAACAATATAGAATAAAATAATCAAAATAAACAACCTTTAAAATCATAACTACAAATCTGCAAGCGTTCAACAAATTCAAATTGGCTAACTTCTAGGAACGTATATATAAATATAAATATATTAAAGGAAAAGGCATTGTAAATGGTGGTATAAATACGGTAGTAAACAAACCTCAACGAGACGATACTTGCGTGAATCTATTCATCAAAGACACTTATAGTGCAAGACATTTATTCCACCTCCTTCTCTTAACTCTATATGAAGAATGAGTTATTGCACACAAGGCGGAAGAACATACATGACAAAAAACGCATGTTCGTCCCACCCAGGATATGTGAAGTCTGTTGTTATTTCAATGAAGAGGTGGAATAAATTCAGATCCAACCGAGTGATTACTAATTGGCCAATTCGAATTCCAGACTCTACTGGTCAGGCTTTGTAGGATTCATGTGCTTTGCCGGGTCTGATTTTCTTCTGAGTTAAGAATACGTGGCTGAGAGACTTCTAAAAATAACCGAAAACAAATTCTTCAGACGGATTTATTCGATTTTGCTTATAATACACCATACCGGCCTGCGTGAGGAATGCATTTAAGGCCAACCACTCGGTAAGATCCACACTTGCCTGTGCCCCCCACAAAAACCAGGCCCTAATTCAGGTAACCCCCAACACACAGCATGCTATGAAACGTATCCATCCGTCGGGTCATAGCACCCGTCTCCTCACAAAACAAAGAACAGATGATCAGAAACACACCGTCGACCCACCTTTTTGCATTCCTATGAACGAGAACGTATCAGGATGAAGACAAATCGCAGAATCAGCTTAGAGACAACACACACAGCTAGCTCAAGGGGTTTACTGTTCCACAGTTTATCAAAATCATAACTAAAGAAAGCATATGTAAGACTATAATTTCCAAGCAAAATTTGATCTTGAATATTAACTATTCGTTACCTTTGTATGGACAAGCATAAATGCCTTAGGCCTATAATCGAAGTGGGTACAAGCTTAATTATCTTAGAAGAACCTAGTTGACCTCATCATTTCGGTCGCTAGGGTAAAATGTTTAAGTAAATAGAAAAGCATAGGTGGAGAACATGGACGCTCCGAGCGGGGCAGGGTCTGACGTCACACTCACGACTGACGTTGCACGCTTTAGGCACTTTTCGTCTGACCATGCAGTTATAAAATCTTTTGACGCTTCGATGTCTCATCGGCATCACCAACACGATCGGGAGGCGATCTCTTCTAGTCGCCAAGTTGAAGTATAGCATGGGTTAGCTTGATTCATGGATTAAGTGATCATAAATTATCACAACGATGATGATATATACAAGTGCTACCCAACTGAATGTGTCGAAACGAAACAAAAACTGACATCTGGTGAAGCATTTTTTTCGTTATTGTAAATTGCATTCAGCTACCACCTGTGTCGAATTTGTGCAGCAAATAGGTCGGTTTAAGAAAATTTAGTACATCAAAAGAGTTTTCAAATTTGGAGGAAAAAAATTGAACGCCTACCATGCTAGGTGAGAGCTTAAGCATGATCTAATTACATTTAGATGTTTGGATATCCTCCTGTCTGGTCTATAATTTGCTAAGGTACATCTTGCAGCAAAGCAGAGAAAGTATACACTTATAAAGGTAAGCAGACTTTATAGTGCGAAACCTTACTGTTAGCAATAATTTTTTATCTTGAATACACACTGATTATCAAAGCTCATTTATATTGATATAAATCATGCTGCAGCTATACGTGAGAGGAAGAATTTTGATCATAATATCGCAAAGAATCAAATCCTTTCAGATACAGTAGCCAATAAACAAGGCGGGAATAAATATACCGACTGCCACTATTTGGAATAAATACCACCTAATAATCTTTATTTCTTTCATTAACAATTTAGATGGTCCAGAATGAAAATAGGGGTCATTCAATCAGGCCATGTTAGTTCTTCCACCGTGAGATGGGGAATGAATTTTCGAATATATCAAACTTAGATTGAGTTTCTTTGGTTGGTCTGTTGGCCTTTAGCGTTGAAACCATTCCTGCATTTAGCATGCGTCGTGCCTTACCGAACAGAGTGTGACATAAAACCCGGCCCGGCGCCGGGTGGCCTCACCGTGCTCCACTTTACTCCACACACCTCCGCCGTTAGAGAACTCCGCCATCAGATTACCAAACGTCATCTTCTTGCCCCACGCTGTGGCTGCAGGCTTCTCGTCCACCTCCTTGATGTACGCCGAGAAAACTCTGTGGGAGAAGTCCGTTAACCGTTAACACCTGGTGTCACGAGCCAATACGTCAAAAACATCAAGTTAATATAAAAAAGACCCACATCAGCATCCCTTGAATTCAAATAGCTCATTCCCATTGATTTATTGGTAAGCAGTACTCCTTTGTTGTTCTCAAATGGAATATTTGTTTTTTTCAACAAATGACTCTTTTTTTTGTTGTTCGTCAAATAATACAATGACATAATTGTAGTGCTATAGTTAGTCAATAAAGGGACAGTGCTACCTGCGTAATGCTGGCTTAGATCAGCTGTCTATGCTGGTTCAATTTTGATATTTTGTTTTAGGTTTGTAGTTAGGCTAATCGAATAACAATATCACAGGGTGAATTCGTATTTATATACAGCTCTATATCAACACTGGAAAAGAAATATTTCAGGTAGCAAAGGCTTGTGATAATTCTTTGTTAGTGGAATGATTTATGCAGAGACAAACCAGGATGTTTATGCATCGAATCACGTTTTAGAACAAGCTAGTCTATATTTACCTTGCCTTGAAGTCACTTGATCCCGAAGCAATTAGCACATTATTCGGATGCCAGTCCAAGCTGAAATAAGAGGAAAACATAAATCATGATGACTGGATAGTTGGAAAGTATTGATTGTAGCAAAAGTAAAACAAACAAAGCTATAGTCTTTTTATATATAATAACGGAAAATTCGAATGGGGTCGTATCCTTTTAAAAGAAAAGGGCATTGATTACCAAACATGTTGATCTATATTGGGCTACATTCACGCTGAGCGTATCTGTATTCCTCTAGTATACAAACCAAAGGTGAGTTTGCTTCCAGGGCACACCTCAAGGACTTTCAGTGTGGTAATTTTGTGCTTATCGATTACCATTCTGAATGTTAAGGTATGACCATATAGTCAGATACTCTCTGCTATGGAGTCCTCTCATCAAAGATGTATTCGCTTCAAATGTGGGAAGTTACATTACTATGAGTGGAGAAATGTCCCAACGACAATATTTCAATAATAAAAAGAAATTTAAAAAATTTAATAAAAAGCGGTCTCTGATGAAATATTCAAATATCATATCTCCCTTGAACATACGTTTAATATGTTTTGCCTTGTTCCATTCTTAATTTATAGATGGGTAAGTTGGTACATTTAGAGTTTGTTTTGTACCTGGTGACAGTTGAGCGGAGCGGCTTCTTGATGTGCTTGCTCACCCACCAGTCGTTCTCTAGCTCGAAGTAGCACACCGAAATGAGACGTGCCCCACTGCCTACAGCGAACTTGGTCTCTGATGATTTAACATGGAAATGACGTTGGTAATTAAATTACAACTTTTTCATTAAATACTGGGTATGTAAGTTGGGGGCTGGAAAGTGGAATATTTCGTTGGTATAAAACCTACTCTATGGCCCCACATTCCGGTTAGGGTTGTGCCTTCTATGAGTGATAATGATAATTAGATAATGATAATTACAAGTGAATCGGCATTTGCACCTTTTTCACTCATATAATTTGGCTGTCATCAACATCGATAGAAACTGACATATCTAAAATATTTGTCGTTCATAAACAAATGAATTTCTCATGAAATATAGTACAGAATGGTTGAACTTCCAGCCATTAGACATTTATATATCTGCATGATATCATTTTTTAAAGTCATGCCTAGGAGTTCATAGGTAAGCGACGACAACTCCAATCTGGCCATAAGGAGTTAAAAATATAAGATCAGAAATCACTATTTTCCCAATCACTTTAAAACATCACACAATCGTTTCAACATAGATTTGAAGCATTTCCCTTCGGGATTTTATTTCCCATTTAATTTTGTCGACATGTACATAGCTCTATAGATATTATAATGAGGCCTTTCAATATAAGTGTCAAAATCATGCATTCTTTCTGTGTTCTGTAGCAGCTACTCCTGTATGACTCGACTCATAATATATATCTACATGAGATCATTATTTAACTATGGCAGAGTAAATGAGTGTACCTTGGGGGGACCACTTGACGCAGGTTGCCGCACGGTTGATACGGAGAATGACCAGCGTGGGTTTCCACGTACCACCTTGCTCCGTCCATACGTACGCATTACGATCCTAGAATGTTAAAATATAAAAATATACCCTCACTATCCATGATGCCCTGCATTTTTCTCAGAAAGGAAATGAGAGAGTGACCACTGTGAATAGAATTTGCCGATTCGAAGCATCCAGTCACACGAGACCCTTCACTGACCCCTGACAACGGGGGCAATCCTCAAAAACTAAAATATTACACATTGTAATGTGCCATCTGTACTTATAATGCTGTTTTGTTTTTTTACATTACCCAGCCATGATTTAAGCATGTCAACTCGAAGAAAATCGCTTGTTTTTTTTTATTTTGTCACATCGAGGTCATTGTATAAACTCAAAGGTACACCAAACATGTTTGATTAGAATCTGCAAGAACATTCTATTGTCATGGAAAAGGCTTAAGAATGTATCATACACATCCCAACACACCAGAAATAAATGTCCGAACGGCCCATAAGCTTATCATTAGGAGGTATTTCAGCTGCATGGCTGCCCCCAATGCTTGGAGGGTGATTGTAGCGCTACCTACTTCAAGGTCAACGCGGCAAATATATCACATAGACTTCTTACAAATATGATTGTATCAGAGGAAGTGAAGGAGTAAGTGTAGAAAGGATGTTTTCGCCAAGTCGAATGAATGATTTTGTTTTGCAAGGTGTACTCAAATTATAATTCTGGAAATATCATAATTCTATAAATTAAGTATAATCTATTATCCTACCCCTAATAAAAAACGCCATAGGCTTAACATGGGATTTGTTTATGTCACGGGTGTGACATAAAGTGTTGTTTATGCCACTACTTTCAGGGTAGGATAAAATCTTGATGCTCCTCGTTTGAGTTTGAGCTTATTTATGCCACTCATTTTGTTGGCTCCGTAATGTCACTCTTCGACTCGTGAAATTATGGAGCCGACAAAATGGGTGGCATAAATAAACTCAGACTCAAACTTGTGACGTCTCTTGATATTATATCATTCCCTCATATGAGTGGTGTATACATCTGGCATCTACATAACTGGCATTGGTAGTTGATCCATTAACAATTGCCTATATGATATCTTGATACCAGTTGAAGGTGACAGGGAATTGGTAGAGGGTCTACTCACAGCTCCACAGGTCACGATACGGTTGCTGCGAGCCGCCCAGTCGATGCCGGTGATGCGCTGCACGTGCTCGGTCAGCGTGGCGATGAGGTCCCACTTGCCCGCCGTCTGCCGGTAGATCTGCACCTCATGGTTGTTAGGCGAGATGGCCAGTTCTGAATGAGAGAAATATTAATCAACGAGCTGTTTTGAAGTACATCAAGTCTTTCCTAGTTTTATGTAAATCCTAGGTACTGGCAATGTTCCTATATTTTTTTTAATGATTTGTGTTATTTGAAATGAAGTACAAGGCCGTTTCTTTAATGGAATAAATCTACTAGAGTAGAGGGGTCAAAATCTAACAAGTAACATAATTTTCGCAATATTTATCAATTTGCGACCTAAAATACCATTATTTCTTATCAATAATAAATAAAAACTTTGAAATGATAACAATAAAAAAAAAAAGTGTCCAATGCATTGAATCATGTGTTATACTTACGAGTCCTGTCTCCATTGAACGCATGGCAGGTGATTGGAGTGATACCAAAGCTATGAGTCTCAGGCATGATGGATTTTCCTTTCTTTCCAAAGAAATCACTCTGTTCGTCGTCTATTCAAACACTGGTATCTGAATGACAGCAATCACCTATATTTTCTAATGTGATACATTTCAATCAATTTAAAACATTTACGACAATGATGCATGGACCTCAGGGATGCTAGTTGGGATCAGAAAAAATATATTGAGATAATTTCTATTGTAATACGGGGTTTGCGCATTCTCGGGAGCGGTGCCGACGTCACACAACGTAGTAACGGATTCGTCAGGCAAAAAAAGGAACACTGCGCTATTCAGGTTTATCGCTCTGCCTTTTATTTTCCCGAGAGTTACTTGGGCGGTGCAGTGTCCACTGGTTCGCCATGAAGGGTTTAGCGATTTTTCACGCCATTGAAACCAATGTTAACCCCACTGTACATCTCTAGTAATATCTCTGTAAATATCCACCATAGAGACACCAAACAAAAACTGACATGTAGGCGAAGAGCAGGACAAGACAATACGTCGTTCCTCTTTATCAATTTGTTATACAAAGATTTTTTTAATTGATGTTTTCTCCAGCAATTTGCCAAAATTGCAGATGACAAGCTGCTACAAATGTTAAAATAAAATCTTATTCAAAAGTAGATAAATCTGCAGATTTAAACATTCATTCTTCTATCCCACAGAGTTTATTGATATATCTTGTTAGAAACACATCAAACTACCTTTAATTACGCATATTAATCATGTACAGTGAGTTTTTTTTTGGTGTTTATTCCAACCAGTTCTGTCACAACCGGACAGATCTTCAAACAATGATTTACGTTACGTTGATCGAGCGATGATAACAGAAAGCTAGGGTCTCCGAAAATGGCGAAACCCTTTGCCAGCTAGAGCCTCGTTTGGGTTTGAATATATACCACTCCCGGGAATTACATACACATTACAGTGGGAAATCAAGGATCGAGGGCAAGTTAAGGTTTTTACATTGGTCAGTGGAGAGGTTCAGTGGGGAATCATGGACTTTGGCTGAGTTGGGTAATTTAGCAGTTGTTATGTCGATATTAGAGAATGAAAGATAACTTTTTATTCTGAAAATGAAAACATTGAAAACTCGCATCCCTGGGACCTGAATGATAAGAAGGCATAGATTTGGGTGGAATGTAAGGATTTTAGAGGTACCGGGTACCGGTAAATTCCTGAATATTTCGATTTTATTTCTTCCAAATGTCTAGGTTTAAAAAAAAAAATCTCATAAACGTTTACCAAAATATGGGAAACAAACAAACAAAAGAAGAGAAACTTATTTCTGTTTGTATGAGAACTTTCTACTTCCCTTTGCTGAGTTATTCAATTGAATATATCTAGAGATCTAGATCGAGATGTACCCAGTTGGTATCTCCAATACAGATACACTGGAATATTTGACTGGGAAATACAGGATAGACAAACGTTTCGTGAGCCAGATCTGGCTGAGTGTGTTCACTGTTCCGATGTGAACAGATTAACTGCAGCATTTCTACATAGAAGACACTAATATGACACCTTCATTACAAGATATGAAGCCACTTCCGTGTCCCTCTTTATCAAATCAATGATATGTAACGAGGAAATGTATCAAAATGTCGAGATGGTCATTTCATACCAGATGCCATTAGTAAAAGGAATTGATATTACTCCCAAAAACGACTAGTTTTAACCACAAACTACATCGTTATGTCGAAAATAGACGGCGTATAATATCTTCACGCCCAATACACAGGGCTAATACATAAAATAGATAAGGGAAGTGTGGGCGTTTTGTGGCCGGTACTAGCGGTAGTGTCAAACGCGGCAGCCAACGTAGACAGAACAACCGTGAAATCAATTGATTCAAAGCTAAAAAAATACTCTAGTGACATAATCACCTTCTAAGCCTGTTCAGTAAGTCAGTTCCCTACCTTTAGGTGATGTGATTGGGAAAAGGATGAAGAAATTCGTGGACTCTGGTCAGTCGACACGAACTTCAAATGTCGATAAATGAGGAAGTGGTGGTACGATGGGTGGAGTAATCGCTGGTCCCGATCAACGGGTGAATCTAAGGCAAAGCTTACCGGTTACCAGCTAACAACAAGCAGTTCCGGTTCTAGTCAACACTAGACGGCAGCACCTACATGTATGCTTCTAGTAGATGCTTAGAACGGCCGCAGAAACTGCTAATTACTCGAGTTTATAAGACAAATACTGTTTTTTTGGGCATATATCGATCACTTTATGCACTTCTATGGATAGAAACAACTGCAGGACGCCTCAAGTTACAATATAACAGGTAAACTCTACACACGGCCCACGTCCGGAATATGCGAATCAGCGGACCAATCATCTTGGGAAGAGTCAGCACTGTTTGATTGGCTGTGTGATAGTTATCCTGTTTGGGACCGCGCCAGAGCTGTGTTGACACATTATCGAAGTTTCGCCGGTTGCTATTAGCCTACAACAGAACATGAATTGCAATTTCGGGACGTGTCTTGTATCTATTTTGTGTGCAGTGAGCCTGACCAGCTGCAAGTACATTGATGACGATCCCGTGTACAGCTCGACGGACCCAGCGGTGAGAGAGCCCCGGCCATGCGAAGGTGAGACACGCGACAAGTAGGAATGAATGCCTACCCACTGCGTCTTGCTCAGAGTTGCTCACATACTTAGTACCCGGTACTATGGTAGACAAAATGGAGTGACTGCTGGTTGACACGAGCCTAAGCTTCTTTACTAGATCTAGTAACTGTATTTAGTGCCGATAGGCCTACTAACCTTTTCTAACAATCAGCAAACTACTTCTTTGCAATATTGAAAATATGTTTTTCCTCTCATTTGTATGATAACATTTGATTGTGAGACAACTGGTAATATGGACCATTGTATTGATCATATTGTGAATTTGCCATGTTTTATGTTATTTCATCTAGCTAGTCAGGTTATATATGCCATATTGACTAAAGCCCAAAGGGCTGATTCCACCAACACTATGGATTTGTGGTGATATACCTTGTAATATCTTACAGTTTCGCGATATATGTTGTACTCTGTTGTCGCAAAGCGTAGTCGTATGGTGTCGGGTCTAGGTTTTGGTCCTCCACCACCGCAACACCTCAAGACATTGCGACAAATAGGCATGCGATTATTCAAACTGACTTAGTACGACAACCAAATCATGACCAGACAACCAAATCATGACCAATCTCGCTATATCTTGTGTGTTGGTGGAATCAGCACTTAATACTATTGAAAGTACTACGATGCTGGTTACAGATTGTAAATAGTCAGACACTGCCTTATCTTATCCAGCATAGTAAAATATATTAAATTAAAAAAGTAGTATAGAATTCCCTTGTTGAAGTTGAAAACTGAGTTATCCCTGTTCTATTTATAGTAGGAATGTCAGACATCTGACAAGGTTCTCAACTGACCAGTCTTATATTGCACAACTTATGATGACTTTACAGAAGAAATATGGGGGTGGTTGGGAGTTAAGGGTACGGTATATTCCACTAACTAAGCGAATTTAGTGTACATCAATTGTAAAGGGTTTGCCAGCAGATCTAGCCTGTAGCCGGCAATGACCTGGCCTGTGGAACAGCTCAGCAGCTGCCTCCACCAGCACCTGCCAGTTGCTGGGTGCCGAAATGGAGTGCTGGCTGCTGGTTGTGGAGCGCCAGCCACAGGTTGTTGATTGTCGACCGGGGCTCTGGGTCACCTGCCGGCCGAGGTAATAATTTTCGTCGCTCTTCCACCAGCCAGGGTGTGCCCCCGGCATCATATATTCAGCTTTTTCCCACCTAAAATATTTGCATATTCTCGCCGGCATTCCGTCATGCCTGAAAGCCAACAAAAATACTGATTTTTTTCTTTTTGCCGGCTCTGAGCCATCCGGCCATTAGGTTTGATGCGAGTTTGTCTCCCCTGTTAAATGCTCCCCGCCTACACCTCAATGGATGTTCAGGGACGTGGTACCGTAACATGAACAGGTGATACCTGTGAGCCACAAAGCGGTGATCATAGACCGAAAGTTAGGACAGTTTCGGTAGTTTGGAGAAAATGTTAGCACCAGACTGTCATATGCTTTCATAACATCAATGCTGATCTTTATCTACCTTCATGATTTGATTAACTGCAGTGTTCAGTGGATATAGGACAAGCTATCATCCTCCTGTACAAATCTCAATATGACAGAAAAGGTCTCATTTTGCTAAACTGAGTCCATCAGACAGGTGTTGTATCACCTAGCTAGTATCTGGTAGGTGCCCGGCTCAAATGACCTAGCGTAGTGTGGTCATCGGAATAAGGTGGGCCAGTGGAAGAGGCAGTATGATTGGCGATTGGTCAAGAGTTCGGCTGTGAGGCCAGCCTAGCGTGAATTAGGGGTTATGGCCAGAGATTTTCTCTATCGCATTTGAGTTGGCTGACACTCTTGGTGTGCGGGGGGACGTTTCTGTTTGTGGATTTTAGGCAGAAGGTAAGAATTTGGCAATTCACATTTGTCCGGGGTTACAAGCTTAAGTAGCCTACCTGATAACTTACCTTTCATTTGGAGGGCTGAGAGGAAGAGGTTGATCTTGGAGTTGTTAGGTAAAATTTTTCTCTCCCGTGTGCGTTACGTGATCTGGTGGGATCTGTGAACGCTTTCGATCGATTTTTTTTTACCAGCAGTCGCTAAAGCTGTTCGCCTCGTATTCTGAATGATCTTGGAGTTGTGTTCCAAAGTCTGGTCTTTGTCAATGTGGTGATAGGAATTTTCATTGGTGAGTTGAGACATGGTTTCTGTGATGTAGTAGTACCTTATCTTGGCAAAATATTTTACCCGGATGCTGAATATGACTATGAATAAGGAGGAGGCAAGTACTTTTCAGTCCCTGTTCCAAACTGATAAGGGAGTATAAATACATGTGCCCAGTTCTTGGTCCATAGACTACATCTATATGAATTTTCTGGTGATCCGGCATATGGTGGGCTTTGTTTGATGGCATACTACTACTAACTGCATTCTATTCGATATACTTATTCTAATTTTCCTGTGTTACTCATAAGGGCCATCAATCTAGCCTTGAAATATTTGTTTCCAGTATGCAAATATTTGATAACGGAACTCAACTCCCGCTTGAAGAAAAGTGGCGAATCAAAAGAAGTGCTGCACACTGGGCATGGCATAGAGGGGGAACGGATCAAAACCTTTAAATACGGGACATCGTGAGTGCGCCGGTTCTGTCTCACAAAGCCTAAATATCGCTGTCATTCTTGTGCTGCCGCCTTTTCTTTCCCTATTAACGAAAAAAAACCACAAAAAAAACCACCACGAGAACATCCCTCTCCGATTGTAGACCTCGCCACTGTTATCGTCAAGGAGTATATTTCTTTTCCGCATACAACTCGTAGTGTTGTATGAACCATGTCCCAATTGTCATCCTCTGTGCACACAGTGTTAAAGTTATCGGTATTGTATCCTCCTGACCAAGGATTGATGACTGCCATTAATAGTTGTAGGTTTGGTTTGGCCAGACTTCTGTTACGGTGTCCCGCTTTGGTCTCTGTCAACCGAAGTACGTTTTTCCACAGGCACACTATGTCTCAACAACTATAAACGGTGTTTGGGATAACTTGAAGTCCCAGCAGTATTGCACATGCATATTCATAAGGTGTACTTCACTTTAAATAACTGTGTTACAGATAACCTTCCACAAGATGGGTCTTAATCCTTCCCGCTCCCTTTCAGGATGTTTTGTCATATTTGCTTGATATATTAAACGCTTACATCGTGTATATCACGAAGCGTCAAAGTTTAGGGAGGACAGTGAACGTTTACCACTCAAGTTTTCTCAGGGGATGAAAAAGCTTAAAGCTTTTCAAGAAAGTTTCAATATTATACGCTCTTGATCTCTGTCCTCCCGTCTAACTGGTGGCGCTCCATATGTCCACAGATGTTTCTTATGAATTACCTTTTGCATGTGTATTTGTCATATTAAGATTATTGTTTTTGGTGGTCTTCTACATATCACAAATGATGTATACTTGATGTTGGTGTATTGTCCATAACAGTTGTTGACGAATGGTGTATTCTTTATGTTGTTGCAGTCTGTAAATTCTTAATCACCGAATTGCGAACCCGGTTGGAGAAAAGTGGACGTTCCAAAGAAATCCTTCAAATAGGCCAACACCTTGATAGTGAAAAGAAAAAAGTTGCCTACAAATTCTCGTATGTATCATGTAATAAATCAATTGCAGGTGAAAGTTATTTTATTCAAATAAAAGGGGAATGTCATGGGTAATATGGCAGAGGGTTGGCAGTTATCAAGTAATTTAAGGTTTTCAGATATTTTCCCTCAACTTTAGATATATCCGTTTATTCTTGTAAATGTTCTGATGGATATCGTCATTTGTAGTGACCATAAAATACCAAAACCTATACGGAGACCTTTATTTTCGGCCCTGGCTCTCCGAACCTTCCGACATCCAGACCTCCCTACAACTCTTTCCATGTGTGCTAAGCGGGTCTTTAGCCGCTATCTTTTGACGAAATTAGCTGTACTATAGTAAAACCGTCTTAGGTTTCCAAAGGAGTCTGAAAGTTACCGAGCTCTACATTCCCCATACTGCTGCAGGACTTATAGGTTTTCGCGTCCGGCAGCCCATATAGTATTCTCAATTTCCCATTACACCTGACTGGTGTTCCTGTACATAGCTGCTTGGTTAGGCTTTTTATGTATTAATCTTGTATTAAGAGTGTTTAATCGCACTGAATGACTTGAAATTTACATGAATAGTTTAATCATAACAGTCTGTAGTAAGTGTTTAACTGTCATATAGTTCCCATTGACAAATTATCGTTAGTATATAAACTGTTGTATTGGCACATCTCATATGTAACAACGATGTCCACTATTTTAAGCGTGACGGTTAATCGTAATCATCTTATAACAAAATGACTATAAGAACGTACTGAATCACTTGGCAAAGCATCTGTTGTGGTAAGATCATAGAGCAAGTAATTTCATGTATATGTTCAATATTGACATTTCGGGATTTATTCTTGGCAAAGTCGTGTAAAAGATAGCCATAGATTACAGGACGAATTGCATAACTCATTTGTCTTCACTGTATATTGATGTATAGAGTATGTATTATTAGAAATGAAATGGATGATTTTTTTTTGTAAAATGACTGAATATATCGGTTTAAATCAAATTTCACATGTAAACTATATCGTGAATTCTTGCGCTGAAAGCATTTACGAATATTTGGTCAATTTGTTCCATTTGGCTGAAGTCCAGTACCTTCGAAGCCTTCTGATGATTGAATTGAATAAGCTGCCACTTTCTTTGTGTTTAGGGAGCTGCGGTTGACAGAAGCTCTACATGAACCTCACATTTGTGAAAACATTCTCAAGTACAATGTGCACGCTGAAAGGAAAGGGAGCCTTCGCTACGCCAAGGGTCAGAGTGAGACTTTCTCCACACTGCATGGCCTTGTGTGAGTTAGCAAAAAATAATATGTATTTATACCATACGTAACAATAGCCTAATCATCAACATAGAGAAAAATGGATAAAGGAACATATAACAGTATGATTTATCAGGGTTGATCTTGGCACCCTGTTCAGCAAAGTATGAGGTGTTTATCTCCTGCCTCACGGTACATTGTCGCAGCTACAGTGTCTACCCCATACAACCAGTAACGCTGAGCTTTACGAATTCGTGATAATTAATCAATGATATCGTGAAAATTTAATGCTTCCAGTGACAACCGTTCTTGGTTTTAAATAAGATCTAAGGATAGTGTCAGGATTGCACAAGGAAGTACTGAATGCGGATTTCATTTGTTGATTTATCATAAATCACAGGAAGAAGGGAGTGGAGGTGAAGATGGACATTCCTTACGAGTTATGGGATCAGCCATCGGCCGAGGTGGTCAAAATGCATAGATCAGTGAGTATCACCTATAGGGTCTATTAAATAGGAGGGAAATCAAATAAACAAATATAGCACTGTATCACATATTCTCACCGATGTTGTGTCCGTATAGATTAATGCAAAAGTTAAATGAATACACAAAATTACAAATATATTTGAACTCCCAAAAGATCGAACACCGATATCAATTCGTTTTTTCTTTATAAATTATAAATTTTATATATTAAGCTAACTTGATCTCCTTGACACCCTTAAGCGTTTTAAGATGCCCAATGAGCCAATCCTGGCGAAACCTTGACACCCTCCCCTGTCGTACATCAGTTTTGTTTTTGATTGCCTTTTATTGGGCCTCTACAGTATAATTCACAAATCCTTTGTTGTTTATACAAGAGGTTCCTAGGCATTTTGCCTGGTAACCCAGGGAGAAAAGGCGTGACCTCACTCATCGATGTCACACCTACATGTGAGACATGGTTACGGTGGTTGGGTTCAGTTCTATAACTCACTCAAGGTGGCATCAGCAAGGGGGGCAGACGTCGCCTCGTCAATGATACAGTTAACATATAACAGCCTGCTGCGAAACATACTGATCGAAGTCTTGATTATAGAGAATGATAGTAATTTTGGTTACATGAATATGTTAGTCATAGATGGATTCATACTGTTATCATATTGGGATGGATTCATACTGTTATCATATTGGGATAATCCATATTGAGGATAGTTACCTCAAAAAGTATAATCAGCAGACAAAATAATCGAAAACATATTTGTTATGATGACAATATAAAGGGAACGCCTATAAAACACGAAAGACAATTCATGCAAAAACACAAGTGAAGTAAAACTTCATGAGAACGTGTACGTGTTGATAGATCGGTGATATATAATTTGAAATCTATTTGTCGTTCTACATGGTTGTCTTCACCCTGTAGGCCTATATCTATTGAGATACTTTCCTCGTGCAGTGCTTTAATCTGGTGGAGCAGTATGAAGACGACATAGAAGAGTGGTACTACAACCATCAGGATAAGGACCTGGGCGGCTACATCTGCCGCGACCGCTACCTCAAAAGAAAAAATGCAGATCCAAGTAAGACTGACATCTCTTGTATCGAGAAGGCCCTTGATATAATTTATCATAAGATCCATTTCCAGATTTCAGATACTGATTCTTGACTTTATTTTTTTTTTTTTTTGTAGCAAGTTTTTATTTCCATAGATAATACAGAAGTTCGTTTCCTTTGTTTATACCTTAGCTGTACATGATTTTTTTTTTTTTTTTTTTTTTTTTTTTTTTTTTTTCATATTTTGGTATTATATGGACTAGCTAAAATGATGTTCAAAAAGCTTGACTGTCTACTTACTAAGCTTCAGGTTGCCACCATTTATTTCTCAGACCATTGTGATTAAGATATAAATGGTTAGGATAAAGCTCATCTGACTGAGGAGTAGAGTACATCGTGGAGCTCAAACCCTCTCAAGTGCTAGTTGTCCCTTAGAGTGTCACATAACACAGTCACGCGAACCGGTTTTCCTCGTAGGTCTAACCTCTGTCACTTCACCTCATAGTTTCGATCCTTCCCTGATATGATCTTATCTGTTGCTGTATTGTTCTATGTGATTTGGACTTGACCACCTTTTATTGTAAATAGCCCGGACTCTGTATTCTTATAATGGAAGACCACCTATCCTCGGGTGAATTATATGTGCAAATAAAAAAAAGAAAAACCGTTAAACCCTTACTTGTCACTACAATATTGAAATAATGTATTGCCACAATATATCAGATGTAATAGTGATGGACATTTCTGTTTTCAATCGCAGCTTGCTTGAACGAGTTACAGGTTGAAGGCGAAAAAGAGGGAACTAAGAAGAAAACAAAGAAGTCCAAAAAAGGTAAAGAATGAATTTGAATTTTTCATCACACTTTTTTCTTTGACCACACATAAGTCTTTGATGTAGTAGTCGGAGGTCCTATGTCTAACTTCCCCGATATAACTTTTACATACTATGCCTAAGGTATTACCCAGAAATATCAATCGAAATAAATATAATGCTTTGTAGGTTTCTCTAGACAGCGCTAACGGAATAGATTTATTCTGGATATTGCTTGAACTTTCTTTAATGAGTTTGTCCATCGCAAAAGTTGATGAATTGTCAAAAAAGAAATATGATGATAAACTGTGAACTAGATTATAAACATTACGTGTATGATATTTCAGAAAAGAAGAAATTGAAAGGGGAAACTGGCAAATTCGATGATTTGAAAAAGAAGACCGAATTGTGAAAAGCTGAAGATTTAAAGGATTTTATAAAGAAAATGCCACTGCTGTGTAAGGGCGAAGGAATGTTGGTTTGGGGACCAGTTTTTATACAGATCAAACATACTCTGAGCCCATGATCAAGCACTGATCGCGTTCAGATTGTGTCCAAAACCTGTCTAGAGTCAAGGCCACATTTATCATGACGTACGTTCCGGGAATAGCTTTTAATGGTTCAAATCTGAATGTCAGCCCCAGAAACCAACGACAGTTTATTCGACTGCTGTAGCCCCATGATCGTTCTCATCATGGGGCTATGATTAATGTGTCATTAAAGGGAACTACACACTTGTACCACCCATAATAAGAAAAAGCAGCTCAGCCGCCTCGGGCTATTCATGCTATGCAGGATTATCCTTTTAGTTGGCCGTTAATCTGCTAACGTATGAAAAGGAAAGAGATTATGGCAATTAATCGAAGCAAGCTGTTCAGTGAAAGGCTGGGACTAACACTGGATGAGTATAACGAGTATCGAGGGAGTTATTTTGCTCCATTTATGATGATCCAAAATCCGCAATATCTGTAAGTCGACCGTAAAAAGTCGTGCACACTTTTGAATTTTGAGAAGTGAGCGAATCTCCTCATTTGATCTACATACACATATACACGGCTCTGAGCATGTTTTACTCGTCAGTCCCAACGATGTCCAGTCAATTTCCTACTTATTTCTGATTTTCCAATCAAAAAAGTAGAGATTACATTTAGAAACAAGGGTGGACCAATGTAGAACATTTTTGTAATCAACCTAGGGCCCAGAATCTTGCGAAGAATGGTTGCCTCATGATTCAGAAAATGACATGGATATGTAATTTAGCATTTATGCGAATTTCCTCCACTTATACGCGGATGTTGGCCATGCCTCACTTTAGACATATTTCAAAAAGTGATATAAAGGTTCATGGGTGATAAATATACCACTGCATCCGGATGTGGTAATAAAATATCCTCTCAGAAAGATTCGTTACATTTATTAATATTCATTTCACGTCTCATTCTTGTCATTTGAAACTGAAGTTTGCATGGTTTTTATATCTATACTAAGTATATGGTTTCTGAATTGAAACCAATTGTTCCTAAGTCATATCAACAAGAAATACGGAAACGTGTTGAGGCACGGTTCGTGTATGTGCATTTGTTGATTATTTGTCAGATTGAAGAATGTTGTTGTCATACTGAAACTGTTATTGTGGAAAGTGAGGATTTCTCTGGGTTTCTTTTCGATGGAAATCGACTGCTAGCATCGTTTAGCATCAATACGTTTTCCCTCTTGTTACTCCTAATATTGTACAATGTAGATGTTATGGTTCCATTGTATCATCTACTTTATCATTACAGTTGTTATATTCAAATCGTCCATGATACGTAAAGGTAAAAGTAACTACATGTACCAATGAGGCATAATACTTCGGTACCTCTACAATGGCTTATCGACCTCCTCATAATATTAGAGCTACATGAGCAATGCAGAACCCCGCGTAAGTGGTGGCCTTCCGGTTGGTGCCAAAGGCCGCTAATGCGGGGTGCTCGCTTACGCGGGGGCTCGCTTACGTGGCGTGACCGCTTACGCGGGGTAACCGCTTACGCGGGGTCACCGCTTACGCGGGATGACCGCTTACGCGGGGTGTACGCTTACGCGGGGTTAAAATAAACATCATCTAGAGGAATCCGTTCTCAGCAACGATGTCCGTTAACGCGGTGTGATCGCTTACGGGGGTGTCCGTTAGGCGGGTTTCTACTGTCTTTGAACATCATGGTTAGCGAATCCATTGTAGATATAATTTGTCTTTGTATATTTGAGAAATTTGCTGATTTGGTTGTTCCATGCTATGTGACAAAACGCAGGTTCAACTTGAGAGAGAGAACGAGAGTGAATCAACATAAGTCTAATGGTATCTTATCTCTGAAGCAGAATAATCAATGAGAGAGCTTGCCCTATGTACCATTGCTTGTACAGAGGGTACGAGGCTAAGCCATCCATTCACCTAAACCGATATTGATCATGAACATAAATTTGTAATTTACATAGAAACTCATCCAACTTGAAGCATTTTGCCCCATTTCCTCATACACATGTCCCATCACATTTTCATCACCTCTTACATTGACAATTTTTAATCTGCCAATAGTAACTTGTGCTATAAACCAGTCAGGTTTGCTTTAGAAAGTAAATGTAAATGTTTCTTAGTAGCTCTTGATTTGTTCTCTAAGATACTGGTATCACCGTTAGATTGTGCCAATATAAGCTCTAAAGAAAATAACCTAAATAATTGGACGCTGTAAGCGGAAACTTTAGATAAGTCATATGAAGAAATACATTGACCTTGTCTGTATATTGTTATTGTACTTATAGTTTCTCTATGAACTTCAATTTTCCAGTTGATAGTCTGTTTGTGAAATAAAATGTGAAGCTATAATTGCCATATTAAACAAAGACCATGGACTCTTATTGTGTTTGGATGTAAATAGTTGTATATTATCAACAATATTATATACATGTAATGCAGTCTTCTGTCTAAAATATCATAGCTGTAAACGATATGCACACGATATGAACTGGCAGTAGCATGTCTATTTAAATATCTATCTTCTTTCTATAAGTTTTACATATATTGAAACCATTCAATAAGTTAATTGGTTATAATGCCCAATAACTTAATGACCTATTCATAACTGGCTGATATAACCTATCACAAATTTGCACAACAGGACATAAAGTAAGTGGCTGTATCACAGACTTCGGATATAATCAAAAGGTGCATATCATTGCATGTAAACCCTTTAACGAAGTTTTTTTTCATGGATTCCCTTGGTATATGTTAGAAAAACACACAATAGTAGCATACCATTGGCCATGTCTATTAAGTTATTTAGTATAATTGGTCTTCATAGTGTCATGGTAGCTCATTCTTGTGAATGTGTTACATAATACTTTTCTACATGTGGTCACGAACTTGTATACAAGTTCGTGATGTTATATACTGTTTGACTTAATTCTCAGATTCCACCCACATGCATAACAAAGGGTTATTGAAATGTGTTTCATTAATTGAAACCCATACACGTGATTGATATTTGATTGAACGTATATAGAATGTTTGCACTCTTTAGTCGAATATGTTGAGAATAGTGAGGGATAAACTCATTAATATCATGATAACTTCACATATAACGATTCTTTAAACGTATTCTTTGAACAGAACGATCACTAAGCATTATTTTCCTAACTGTACAATCCTTATACTATTTGTGTACTTCCTGCTACTTGATATAACCTAGCAGCCAAAACAGCATTTGGAAGGGTTCCTCGGATAACTGCATTGCCTGAGTTTTCTCAACTCTAATATAAATATTGACGACGGGACAATCATAACATACATGTAGCCTAAATGTTTATATGATGCATGCATGCTAACATATCTCATAGAATGTCAGTAGTATTTATGAGCATCTTTCTTTTCTGTATCAAAATGACTGGACGCATCGCTTTCAATATCATCTGAATCCCGTATTTCTTCATATTGCGTCTTCGCCCAGCTTTGCTCCTCTCCCGAACAAGTGACCAAATAAAATGTACCACCAACTGCCGAAATTCCCAAAGCAATGAAAAATACTACCCGCCATCTTGACATGAAGGGCTGAAAGAAACAAGGAACATTGTAGGAAATGTGCGGAGAAATTTGTATCAGAAGAAATAGACCTAAAATGATCCCTTCCATAGTACCAAAGTATTATCAAAGCATTCCAACACTTCCCCATGGTATAAAATAGTGTCGTATTTATTTTCCACAGTCAACTCCACAGGTCTAAACTTTAATAGCCATGACAATAAAAATAGTAACATTTAAAGTTTAGTTGACAAGTATTTTAGTATTCTAATTATAACAAATTTCTACTGATATTGAGTAAGCTGTTATCCTTGTAGCAGCGGATACATTCTCGCCTGTAACGGGTATAGGAAAGACATGTCTGATACTGAGAAATCAGTCAATCTACTTACCGAAGCACCTGTGATGGCCTCGACGATAGAGGGAGACACCATCCCTGGCACTGTGGCTATAGTGTTGCCAATACCCATGATCGTACCTGGGAAATATCCGGAAGGCAGGATGCATATATGATAATGATAGTATTCTATTAATGGCTTAGGTATGGTATGGGCAGATTATTAGCAGGCATCCCGTTTTCAGTGTCTACGACTATATTCTATTTTATCATATTATCCACCTATTACGGAGTCCCCATTGATGATGTAAAGGGCGCCTGTAATCTACGAACAGGAGGTTCTGACCACCCAGAGTATCCCTCTTGGGATGTCGGAAGAATAGTTCCATTTCCTCGTAAGGGAAAGTATCAATAGGACCATACTTGTATATTGGATTCAGTATTGAATGTTGCACCTGGTTGTTCGCTATCTTAAAATGAAAACCTGTCTCTTGCTTTTATCATAGACGTCCTTAGAAGGTTTTTTTGTATCAAATTACCGAAATGTTTAGATTCAATGAGGAATATACAGCACAGCCAATTACAGACTTTTCAAACTCTCTTTTTTATCGTGTTTATTTGTATAGCCATGATCCAGGTCTGATTTGATGTGATAATAATTAGTACCATGTTAAAGAAAATGCCATTGACCACCGAAGATCTGTAACCACTACCAAGAAGATATAAAGGCTATATAGCCATGATCCAGGTCTGATTTGATGTGATAATAATTAGTACCATGTTAAAGAAAATGCCATTGACCACCGAAGATCTGTAACCACTACCAAGAAGATATAAAGGCTATATACTGCCCATGTTCTTAGAAATGCTCAGATGGATATGTAATGTGAAGAAAACTGTTTCTGATGTAGATCTAACACACCTTTGATCACACTTTTAAGGATCCAGAAATTATTAATTCATATCAAGATATACCTGATTAAATTCCAGCTTCATGATTATGATCCATAAATCTGAAGTATAATGTGAAGTAATCAGAATTTGTTTAGAGATAAAAGTGTCTTGAATTGAATTATGAATCTCTTGCAATAGGCCTACACCTGGGTCCCTTTGAATGCATGCTAGACAACTAGGCTACATATAACATATAACATATATATCATCCCTACGCAATACCATGCTTACAAACTACACATGACTGATATTACTCACCAACATGTGCTGGAGCTATATCATAGTAGCTAACTGACACACCAGAAGACGTAAGCCCCATGAAGCCAGTGCCAATGCAGAGCATGACGACACCGGTGAGTTGATCACAACCAATGTATCCCTGTATCACCAAGAATACAGACGGCAGAAATAGACCTATAAGATCAAAGATGAGACGGTTGGTTAAACTCCAACTGAAAACATTGTTAAAAGTGAAAAGTGAATGTCCGGTGTCCTCTGATATCCCAATATCTATGTCTCTGAGGGTGCCTTTCGTACTATAACAATACCGCGTGGTGTCTTAAAACGAAATAAACCAAATGTTTTTTTACATAATTAAGCAGCTTTATTTCCAAGAATGAAAAACCTTTCAGGTTGTAGAGGACTACATCAAGTTCCCTCTCAAATTACATGAAAATCAATTAAATTCCTTAAAATATGACATATTCTGTGTCAAGGTCCATTTAGTTACATACAGCAATTGTAGTGCTGCTTGTAGTTTTTTAGGGAGATCTATCTCCCTTCTGGTCATAGAGAAAGTAAGAAGGGAAATCTCTCCTCATTATCTGCATTTTTGGTTCCGTGCTGACTTGACCTTAGGTTTGTCATGTGTGTGCTAGGCATCCAAGATCAGATAGTATTTGTAAGAAATAGTTGTGGAGAGATTCCGTAATGGTAAGTAATATAATGACGTACAGGACATGGACAAGATCAATAAGACGTTTACAAGTTGTATAACACATGAAAATGGTGTACATACCAATAAAGAATGGGCGTTTCTATCATAATATGATGAAGGAAAGATGAGAAAGGGCTGTCCAAAGTAGGAATTACAACCATCCATTCCCCCCCCCGACCCCTTTCTATTATTTACTACCTGTACAATTGGTTAATCGCACCAAGCTGCATAGTTACATTCACATCAACCTCTGACATTGAAATCACAAGGGCATCAAGCCTATCATTCCTTCAATCTCAATTTACATCATTGCTTTCACAAACGCATTCCATTTCGAAAACCTCTCCATCTTTCCCAAAAGACCACATATATATATGCTTTTCTATACACAAACTGTTTCGGAACTCTCTCCTCCAGTCATAAACTGACAAGTGGTTGTCATAGAACAATGTTGCCGGTATATATAAAATTTCACGTGTAAACAAATATAGTTAAATGCCTCAACTTTCTTCCCTTTGTTACAAGTACCTATAACGAGGCCTACTGGGTCACTGTGGAGCTCCTAATTGATACAGGCCTTCAACCATGTCCTTACCTGTCCCCCAAAAATCTCAACCTTTGGGCATTCCACCATAAAGTGCATGAGGGTATCCCTCTTATCACAATAAGTCTTCTTCTCACAATAACACTTGTCTTACAGAATTCTGTTTCTATAAAGAAATTGGTTGGTTGGGTTAATTGGTTAGTCTCCCTTGTCGCCTGAAAAGCACTACCATATAAATTACTCCAGTCCCTGTCTGAGAGATTCTTTTGAGTCGCTCTTTCCTTCCAGAACCTCATTCCTGGAGAGTACAACTTTTCTCTGCACAATAAGAAATTATAGAGCTTTTTATTGTTACACGCCGTTATATTAAAAGATCCTCCCCCTTGATCAGGTAGCAAGAGGCACATAGAGTCAGTCTTAAAATTATCAAAAGATATATTGATGAACCAATTCTTTATATAAAAATCAATAGGACCATACGGACTTACCTAGGGCTGTGTATAGTCTCCTAACTGCAGTTGTTGACAGAAGTTTCCTGCTTCTGAGAGCATCAGCTACAAAGCCTGATAGGATCTCCACTATACTCATAACGACAAAAGGTAAAGCGGACACCAAGCCATTCTGAAAGAGACAAACAGGGCACATAAGGTGATTAAACAGATTATATGTATAAACAAATGAAAAGTAATCTTGCACTAGAAAATTTGAATTGTAAAAGGATGGAAATACAGGAGATTAAAACCTAACTATTCGCTGAAAGAAGAGATTATCTTTTATTTTGATTCATATGAAGAAATTAAGAATACTCAATTAACACTTCTCCAAAATGAACTGACTTGCGTTTCAGCATCTAACACATTCCACAATTCCATCAATCATAGATAGGACTTCTTTGAAGAAGCTGGGAGTTGTTTTTCAGTTGAGACGATCTCAACTTGAGATCTGCTAAGATCAATCAGAGATCCTGAGACCGACTTTGAGATCAATGGCGGAAAGTGTTTTTCAGACGTTGTCTCAAGTCTACACAGCCGATCTTATGGGGATCTCAACTCCAAGGATCTCAAGTTGAGATCTCTAACCCTCAGTGTAGAGCTATCTCAAGTCCTATAGTGATCTTCCTGTGGTTAAAGTAAACCAGAGCCAAATTGCCTATTGTCGCCCCAAACTGTTATGTCAAGTCCCTTGCGATACCTTTTGTGAACCAATGTCAAGTTGAGGCCGATCTCAAGTTGAGGCCGATCTCAAGTTTAGACCGATCTTAAGTTGAAACAGACTTTGAGCATTTCAGTGGGTTCAGCACAAACTAGTTGAGCGGTGCAGTGCCTTGTTTTTAGGTTGCTTATCAATTGTCTCTCATGGTCATAATAATCACAATAAAACTATGAAATTTGGAATATACGTTTGCCAGGTTATCAATACACTTTGCTCTAAATATCTTTTAATTTTGATAAGTTTTAGCACCGGATAAAAAAGTTGAGACAAGTATCAACTGGTCTCAAGTTGAGACCGAAGTTGAGATCCTTTCACTTGAAATCCCTGAGATCATCTCAACTGAAAAACACCCAAAGCACCCCAAACGGTCTTATCTTAGTCTTAACTTGAGATCACCTCAAATGATCTCAACTGAAAAACATTTTCGATCTCAGCGGATCTCAAGTGGACATGATCTCAACTGAAAAACAGGCCCCTGGTTTTGGGAGTTTTCATTCCTGTTTGTCTTCTGCCAATTGGAAATACCTATCTGAGACTGGCAGGTCTTGTAAGTACATTAAGCTCATTAAGATCCTAGTAGCATGCAGAAAAGATAAACTGCCCATAGAAATTCCCGAGACCTACCTGTGAAGTGTTGAATTTTAGAACTTGTTGGAAGTAGCTTGGTAAAGTGGTCAACAGGGTATAATACACCCAATTCTTGGTTGTGTGCCCAACAATAGTTCCCCACACAGGAAATGATGTAATGATAGCCTTCCATGGAGTCTTTGGTGACTAAAGACATAAAACTCTGGGTAAATATTGTTCAGGGAATTTCGGAAAAACATAAAATTTAGTTTTATTTCATCGAGGCTCCCCATTACAACTAACAATCAGTAATTTAAGAAAATGCTGATTTGTATAACCATAGAACACATATAATAAACCATAAGAAATATAACGGGTATAGATCCATCGAATAAACAATACTTATAAGACATAAAATGAATACAGCCAGGATGTTATTACATATTTACAAAGCGTTAAATTGAAATGAAGCTTATCGTATACGACTCTCTTGTTTGTTTGATTATAGAGGAAGTTTACAAGAATAGTTTACCTTTCAAATATATTACACATAAGGCAGAGGTATAGACTGAACTCCCAGGTCATATCTAAAAGACTAACTCTCTTTACAAGGTATGAACAAACATAATTATCAGATATCTAAGCTAAGGTATTGTTTCAGCTAAATATTAATGCTGCTAATCAGTGACCCTCACCTTTTCCCTGTTGCCAGTCGTCGCGAGGATATATTTCCGCTCCTTGTCTGAGATACTAGGGTGGACGGAGGGAGATTCTGTTGTAAACACCAGCCAGGCAATGCACCAAAGGATTCCAAATCCGCCTGTTGACGAAGAGGTATTTTGTCAGAGTTGTTCCCTTGTTCACTGCAGGGTCTGCGCTTACTTTAACATTTCAGAAATGTATGATGTAAATTCATGAATGCTTGTCAATGATCATTACACAATATATATATACATGTATGTATGTGTACGGGTGCAGACGTCTCAGCTGAATGTTCTGCATGGTTGGTCTGGTTTAGTCTATGTTACATTTTGGACTTGAATTGTTTTGACTTATGTTACAGTTGACTTAAGTATGAGACGTTGTGACTCGCGCTAATGAGAATACGACGGTAGATCTCATTAGGATGGTTGTCCTTTTTGAAAATTGGAATTAGAAAGTAAAAATGCTGAGGAGGGAGAGACTTAAGATAGGCCACGTGGCGGGGTAGGAGAGAGGAAGTCTTCTTCTCCCTCTCCTTTCTTGCAAGCAGTGGTGCAGGAGAACTCAGACTTAAAGAAGGAAGTTCGAGAATTGAGGTGCGAATTAGACTTTGTTTTAAAGAAATTATGTGGCACTTCTTTGGATGGGAAGTATAGACGACAGGATACCACCCAAGGCACTCCACTTCCAAAAGCCGGTTTTCGGCCAGTTTATCCGACCGGTTGAGGAAGTTTCTGCGCCCCAGACTTGCAGGGAGACAGCTCACATGCAGAGGTTATTCATTCGTGCCATAAGGTATACCATAAGGTATCATGCTAACATGGATATTTAATCTAGCTGTACAGAGAAGACATTATGCCTCACCAAAAACGTAGAATATAAAAGGCCATCCACCATCAGGAGCATACTGGGCCAAGGCTCCGGACACAGCCGTGCTGACAACTGTCCCAACGTTATTACCTGAGATGAAGGAGCAATGATTTAAAAAAATGTATGATGAACATGAATGGTGTTACAATGAATCATTGCAATTGAAGGTAATACATCATTACAATTGAATGTCGCGCCTATAATCAAATTGACTCTAAATGCCTCTGTCTAAGAGGCCTATTCCACCAAAATAGCCCTCAGCAGGCGGGTTTTTGCCTTCCAGCCGGCATTTGCCGCCGGGGCCGGCCGCCCGGTCGCCCCTAAACCCCTAAATTCTAGGAGCTGTTCCACCAAAGCCCCACAAGGCGACCAACAGGCGTACACAAGGCGCCCAGCGAGCGCCCATAGAGCCGGCCTGACCCGGCGCGGCGTTACACCCGGGTGGGTTTGCTATTGCCGTCTGGTGGACGTTGGCAGCACTAACGCGCAATCCCGCGGTTCTCTAGCGATCCAAAAGGCGGCACGGCGTGCGGTGATACACTACGACGCTCTGAACCCGCGAAAGTCGCGTATCGAGCGCAGCAGTGTGTCAGCGTGTCGGGATTTGTACGGGAACGGTTAGAAAACGTCAAATAACAGCAGAATTACATGTTAAATCGAACAATGAAGGTAAATAAAGATAAGGGTTGATGTTATGAATGTGTATATTCGACTCTGGTGCTAGAATTCTATCTAAATTACCCGAATTTTCGGTCATAGTCCATACGAGTATCCCTTCCGGGCCTGCAAGATCAATATTGACGGTGTTTGTCAACACGCGCCCGGGGAACAGCTCTCGGCGTGCTCTCGGCGTCACTCTTGCTGTAGCTTTTGACACGCCGGCCGGCCTACCGGGGGATTAAAATCAAATGAATCAGCTTTCCCCTGCCAGGGCTTTGCGGGGGAGGTCGTGATCATAATGTCCGGCCGGCCTCCCGGCCTTCTCTGTGGTTATCACTATATTTTGGTGGAACACCTCCAAAATTGGCTGTTGCACCGAGTATTGTCCCCGGCCGGCGGCCGGCGGCCACCAACAGGTCAGCCGATACTGCCCGGCTACGGGGTTTTGGAGGCACGGTGGCCGGCAGGGTCCGGCCGTGAGGGGCCTGTGAGCTCTCATGAGCTGTTCCACCAAGCAGATTATTGCCGCCGGCGGGAGGTTTGGGCCGGCTATTGCCGCCGGTCGCCAATAGGCGACCACAAGGGGCCCGGCCTGGGCTTGTGCCTCCTTGGTGGAATAGGCCTCTTAACCTGTAACAGTTGATGCTTATACAATAATCATTAGCTTTAGTAAAGATTATGCAAATAGAGATTGACATACCACTGAGCGCACATGAGCCAATTAACGTTTTCTCTGCACTTGGAGACCATTTGGAAAGAACGATATACATGGCAGGAAGAGTGAGACCCTGAAACAAACACAAAAAACTAACCATATTGGTCACTGAATTTGAAGTAAATACAGTATGGTAAAACATGTCCAGATAAACCAGCCTACTCTTGGTAGGTCATTAAAAAGAGACATCATTTGAATTCGTTAAAGGTATAGACAAATAACTACCATGTTTTCTCAATATGTGCCATATAGGTTACCGGTATACTATGCGCCATATGGGTAAACGATTATGGGTCTCGTGCCATTCCCATAGGACATCTTTTATGTAGGGGGTTGAGAGAAGACGCTAAATTATAAAGCAATAAACAGATTCAGTATAGAACAAAAAAAACTAAATTAGTTTGCAAGGATATGAGGTAACCAGGAACTACATCAGTGATAAGCCTAGAGTTCTTTTGCCAACATTCTTTTTACTGATTCTCTTCATCATAATAAAAGAAACTACGAAAATGCATTGCCAGTTATAGGTAGGTAGAATTAGTAGTATTCTATAAGGTTTTTCCAGAAAAAAAGTCCTGCCAATATGCATTTATTCTGCGATAGAAGAGAAAATTAATTCATTAATCTCACCTCAGCAACCCCTTCCAGAACCCTGATAGCGATGAGAAGACCAACATGAACACGAGAGAGAACAGGCGTGAGGAGTGAGAGGAACGCTGTCAGTCCCATACCCACTCCAAATACCAGTCTCCCGCCATACTTTTGTGACAACAGTCCGCCAATCACCTGCGTCGTTATATAGCCATAGAAAAAGGAAGACAGGACAAGACCTTGTGTGTCAGCGTCCCAGTCAAACTCTCCTTCCTGTGTTAAATAGAATGGATTCTTTTTTTACAGAATATATATCAAAATATATAAATGTGGTCGAGGAAAATAATTGATCTAATATCTGTATACGTATAAAAACTTGGAGGTCTACAGTTAACCAGCATAAGGACACTAACGTCTTGGTGACCTGAGATACGAATGCATGAGTTTATCTTTATACAGATTTATATTCTAATTATGGTCGAAACGAACGTATAGGGTATTGTTGAAGATGAATAATCCTCCCCCCTCCCCTATCTGACAAAGGAGTGCGTTTTTAGGAGTGTACGTGGAAATCACGAGAGAAACACGAGAAAAATATTGATATTAGATATTTAGAATGGAAATTATGAAGAATTACAAACGCTCTGCTTTTACAGCGGGCTAAATAGAATCCAGTCTTTTTAGTTTGCTGGATATCATACAAGGATAGCTACTACTTTAATTTGCTAGTGTCATAGTGTCTAGACTCATATATGAGATTGAATGAACTATTTCCCTCAGATCGACCTACCCGTGTCTGGGAGACTGTTACTTCCTGTGCGGGGCATGTATCGGGTCCTGTGTAGTTGTTAGCGGTTACTGACGTCTCGGTCCTCACCATAGCAACCAGCGCCACGCTGAGATTAAACCGCAGAGAGTAACTCGTCATCATCCCCAGGAAGCACAGGAATGCCACGAGGTGCCGCCTTCCTATCCCTGGAGCTGCTCATGAAATCAACCAATGAGTGAATTTAACGTCAAACTAAGATACATTGATACAGATACTATTGGTCAATGTTTACTAACAGATTGATTATTAAGATATACAGATATCTTGATGGGATTTATTTTTCCACACAATATATGGCACCTTTTCTGTCAACATGAAAAAATAATCAACTTGGAATTTGCTGGAATAGCGTACCATCATTCCTGTGTTGAACACTGGAATATTGACCAATACTATTGAAAGTAATACGCTCCTGCTTACAGATTATAAACAGACAGACACTGTCTTATCTTATCCAGGATTACAAAAAAACATCTGTTCATATGGTACGATCATCAATGAACACTCACAACACTACAAACACCAACAATCCTTGAATCAGCCGTCTGTTCAACAGACACCAACTGATGGCCACTGAAAACTCACAAAGAAGGATAGATCATAACATGGCTACCAAACAAGACTGTCTCTGTGGGCTACACTATAACACCACATTATACAACTATTACCACCTACACCATGATGGAAATCCTATCTATAGACCATCTATAATACCCTAAACGTATTTAACGACTCATTTAGTACTTAACCTCAAATAAGTTAATTTAATGACTCAATGAGCACCTCAGTATAACAATCATTGACAGATCTGACCTTGAGAAAGACTATATATATAATAGTCGTAACGTCGGTTCTACAATCTGTAATATATCTATTCATAAAATGAACTATACAATTTCTACCTTTAGAAAAGTCAAGAAATTCCTCAACACTGAGACCGTATTGACGATTGTTAGGAGCTGTATCCTCCCAACACATGACCATTGTTGGTGTTTACTTGAAGGTATACAGGCTAGATTTCAAAATGATGTTGAAAAAGTATTTATAAATGTATAAGGGCAACTCTAGAGAAAGAAGCGTATGTAGATTGATTGAATGTTAGCAATACAAAACTTTGGGATAGGTGTGCCATAATGAAACCTGTGGAATGCAGGTTAATGCTCTTAATGTGCATCATCAGGAATCTTCAGGATTTTTTTAAATCACCAGATCAGCACTGAAACATAATATCACCCTACCCCACCCCAAAAAAGGATAACTTTTAAAGATCAGCTGTCCGCGTCAGAATTTCGATGTGGAACAAGAGTAGTGCGGCGGGGTTTCGGCTGTTCTTTTTATCTCCCCCCGGAGGCCGGCGGGACACTGGCCACCAGAGCAGTATTTGCTATGACAAAATTAAAACGCCGATATCTTCGGAACGGTGCGGCCGATTGTCTTCATATTTGGTACGATTATAGGTTATATGTATACCTTACTTGTGTATAACTCTTACGGGAAGTGGGTGAAAACATGCCCTCCTCTGACATAAACAAAACTCTAAACCCAACAGCGACACTGTCTACCCTGTCACTAATAGTGCCTCACCAGTGATAGGTACAGTGAGACCTAATAGCTGTTTTTCCGTTCAGCGCCGCCATGCGGTCATGTTGCATAGCAACGCGGCTATTCGGCCAAACATTGCGCTGTCCGACTGCGCTCTGGCTTTCTCACATAGGGTGTGAGTGGCGGGTATGAGAGCAGAGGTGTTGTTTTCTTCCAGATATGAGTGTTAGAACAAGTGAGGACACTCTCAAAACAAAGACAGGTTGCCCACACTTCCAAGTTGATTATTGTGTCAGATTTAGACATAGTATAGTTACTTACAGAGCTTACACAATATCATACATTATGACACCTCACTGTTGACCATGGCTATATATATATTTATACACATATATGTATATGTAAATATATTATATATACATATACATAATGTAATGATCTTATTGTAAATGAAAGGATTTCCCTAAGGCTAAAGATTATATGTGTATATTTCTGATCATTTTGATTTGAAGCAAAGTACAGAGCCATTTTTCCTAATGATTACATATATTCATATAGATATATATGTGTATATATTTGTATATATACACATATACATAGGTATTGTACATTTATGTATAAACATACATGTACATTACATATTTGACATTCCCAATGTGATCAGAGGTATATATTAGTAGATTTTCATATGCAAGATTGATGGTATTTCTTCAATAAAGGAGCTTATCTAAACAATAAGTTAATTATTATTGAGACAATATATATATTAAACCCACCAAATTATAGCTGGAATACCAAAGAATACGATGCAATCAAGGTATTGTCCCTAAAGTTAATATAAATGTATTCCACAAATGTTTAATGCCTATGCACTTGGTCTTCCAATGCTAAAGAATACGTTACTAGGTGTATGATTGGCCGCACGCATTGCGTAACCGGGCAGATAAGGCGCGTCACCGGCCTGTGGAAAAAGGCCTATTTACTAGTGAAACGGACACTCTCACTGTTGGTGACGCTCCTTCCCACACTGACGTTCACGATTGACTGCACATTCTCATGAAACGCAAACTATCACTGTGGTCTCACTATGACAGCTTACCCTCCTAGTGAAACGGCCCCCAGGATTGCTACTACCAATTACCGCTCGTTGTGGAAGAGCGATTATATCTGTCGAACACAGCTTGGATCAGTAATGATAAGAAAGTACACATGTTTTTGTGTGAGATAACCGAAGTTAATTCACTTGACGTCAATTCTCCCCGCCACTGTTGTGAACGACAATAATAGCCTACACGTATATTATATACGACAAACAAAACGTTATGTGCTCATGGTGAAGAATTCAATCTCTTTAATTCAAATACCATATGAATATCATATGAGGTAAAGCAGCAAAGCCACCTTGGTATCAATATAATGTAGGCATTTCTTTTCTAGACACACGGCTCTAAAACCTTTACGCCTGTAGCGCAAAAGAGTTTTATATTGTTATGTGAAGCGAATGAAATAGGACCTCTTTATAAGATACAGGCAAGCCTACTTAAACTTAGTAAATTTGTTGTCCTGGCAACGTTTCAAGTTAGAAGAACACATCACATGTACATGTATGCATTGTAGCGAATATCAATCAAGACACAACAGGTAATTCCGGTGTACAGGCGTTAATAGCTTTTATTCAGTGAAAGCACATGTATACAATCTCTATGGGTAACCCGCAGAGCCAATAGTGCCATCATAGTGTCTAAGTACTTCAGTAGAAGAGATGAGAATACCAGAGACCCGGTTTCACGGGCTCACACGGAATTGAAATAAACATCTAATAGAAGGAACTGTTCCGAGCTACAGTGCCCGTTAACTCGGGGTGTCCGCTTACGCGGGTGTCAGTTAGGCGGGATTCTATTTCATATATATATATATATGTATATATATATATATATATATATATATATATATATATATATATATATATAATATGTTTATGGATGTATACACATGTATATATATATATATATATATATATATATATATATATATATATATATATATATATATATATATGCGCGTGTGTAATGATATATCTATATATTTATCTACAAAGTGATAGAAGAAGACCAAAGACATTACATTGACACAGGTATCATTCAGATAACCCGCAGTACACAATTTTCAAGTAAAACGATCTAAAAGCCTGTTATCTACAACTGGTGGATGTAGTGATAATATGGGTACTTTATTGGAAGACGTATATTGACTATATGAAGTGTCATTTAAAAGAAGACAATGGTATCAGGCAACATAAGAAGACGATAACCATGTTTTACCTTTAGGATTTTTGTCATCGTTGTAGTCGATGAGAAGATGAGAGTCCTCTGTGTGTTCCATATTGTAGTAATTCCCGAGACCGCTCTGCTAGACGACGCTGAGTGCGTGTTGTCTTCACGGTAGATGATATTGTGACTATGGCACCAGAGACCACAAGGATCTCCAGATAACCTCTATTTGGACTCTTTGGTTTCATGGGGGTTTGGGAAACGTTATAAATCAAAACACAGACAGCCTGTTGATTGCAAAGGTAATCTAGATCAAGGTAGCTCTGTACTCCTTTCTCTCAGAACGTGATAAATATAATACCAATATCTGACCCCTGAATAGGAAGTCGGTCAGGACAGGAGGGGGGGGGGGGGGGAGATAGCTAGCGTAGTGTGTCGATAGCACATAACACGTTACACTTTGAAATTTGTAAATTAGACTCTTCATATACATCCAAAAATACACTAGGCAAAGTTCAATATCACAGATTTCATTAACAATTAAAAGTGTTATACAAAAGCAAGCCCCATTCACACAAATGGATAATTGTACGTCAACATGAGGCTGATAAACGAATCATAACGACGAAAGATATTTGTGTAGTGCATCTAGAGGTGTAGACGTATAGAGTACAACGTTAGAACAACGTACATTCGGTGACATGTCATGCACTCTAGATAGATAAACCACATGGATAAAAAGAGTCATAAACATGCCAAGGCTGGCGTCGGAGCAACGTATTCTATCTCATGTACCTAGGTCGATCATTATCAATTACGATATTAATTGGTCAATCATGCTATGCATGCTCATTTGTTTATGACAGTTAACCTATTATATATATTATGGGATGGGAATACTCCTAAATGCGTGGTTATGCCTTTACAATTTACTTTTTGGTATCATGGAGCCATATTGAGCACCTAAAGTAATATATGCGGAATGACCTTTTAATTCAATGGTAGGCCCCTATTTGAAATGCAAATATCTTTTCTTTAATAGATTTGTATAGTGGACCACTGGACGCTGAAAGTGTGTGACCACTTTCCGTGAAGCGGCAGTCAACCAGTGGCTGAGACAATAGTTGCTACCCCCTGCTAATGCCTCAGCACAGGTGGGTTTGGATCAAGTCCTTAGAAAAGGTAGGGAGATGCAGGATCTACAATCAACGCTTAGCTACGAATACAAGACCAGAATCCAGACTATTTAGATACAAACAGTTTATTTTATCTCAACGGTACAGTCTGTTGGTGCTGCGGGGCACCAACTAGCGAGGGAAGAGATTCGGGTCTCTTCCACGTTGAAAGCTCCCAAAGAAACCTTAATTACCAACTTTGAGGCTCCAGGCATTAACTCGACTGAGAGGTACCGTGAGAAGACCTGTTGACCCGCTGTGGACTCAGTCCTTATATAATGACTGAGTTATGTAATGCGGGCGACCCCGTAGTATTTGCTTACATGAGTCCGCTGTCCTTACCGCACAGAAGGGATCGGCACTCGCGCTATCTAGTGTAAAGTGAAAACAATGCTGCTCGACTACCCTGACCCTTACAGATTTTCAGTATTTTTGACATTTGTGTTTCCATGTATCCAATACTTATAATAGCAAATGTTTAATAATATGCAGGCCGCACTAATAAGAAATGATACATGTTTCCGGTCAATATTCATTGGCTTAAATAACACTTTTATAAAAAGCTGTGTAAACTATCCGTTGGGTCTGGGATGATAGTTCCAAATATTATACGCTATAATTAACTTGCTATGAAATAATGTATGAGATGGAAAGTGAATTTCATGTATTTTGACCATGATATTTCTGTGTTTCATATGAAATTTGTATTTTGGATATAAGCGTATATAATATAGAAGGCATTGAAGGCTGCAAATTCATGAACTGGATTGAGATGGCGAACAGTAAATTGAAACTCTTAGAGAGTAGGATCTTATATAGATATTCAAATGGCTGAAATTTCCAAACAATGGATCTATTGCGATTTGGAATGCAATGCTGCATCGGAAGACAATTATGAAAGATGCAATATCAAGGGAAATTTAATAGGATGCAACCTTATTGAGTGAATACGACATGTATTTTCTTTTTTAAGGGTTTTATCTACACTGGAGGTGAGGTAAAGGATAAAAAACGCTTAGCTGACACATTTCTCCAGTTTGCTGGTTCAATTTCGTCTCTGCCCAACAAGTGGACTTACATGACGATGTACTCAAGCAGGTATCCCTTGGAAGGGAGATATACAACTATTCTATTGCTTAACAGAATAATAACAGTAAATATTTCACGAACACTTAGCCATTTATAAGAAGTAACGATAAACTATGAATCTGGTAACCTAGTTACCATCATAGGTGGACTTGACTAGGCATTGACGCCTAGTAATCTGCAAGGGCGCAATGTGTTTTTCAGTTGAGATGATCTTAGGGGATCTCAAGTTGGGACTAAGATAACACCGGTTGGGGTGCTTTGGGTGTTTTTCAGTTGAGACGATCTCAGGTGATCTCAAGTGAAACTGAAAGGATCTCAACTTTGGTCTCAACTTGAGACCAGTTGATACTTGTCATAACTTTTTTATCCAGTGCTAAAACTTATCAAAATTAAAAGATATTGGGAACCTGGCAAACCTATATTCCAAATTTCATAGTTTTATTTTGGTTATTATGACCATGAGAAACAATTGATAAGCAACATAAAACGGAGGCACTGCACCTCTCAGCTAGTTTGTGCTGAAACTACTGTAATGCTCAAAGTCGATCTCAACTTGAGATTGGTTTCAACTTGAGATCAGTTCACAAAAGGTATTGCGAGGGACTTGACAGAACTGTTCGGGGTGATAATAGGTGATTTAGAGGCCCCGGTTCACTTAAGCTGGTTACCAGCAGGAAGATCACTATAGAACCTGAGATTGCTCTACACAGGGCTAGGGATCTGAACTTGAGATCCTTGGAGTTGAGATCCCCTAAAATCGGCTGTGTAGACTTGAGACAACGTCTGAAAAACACTTTCCACCATTGATCTCAAAGTCGGTCTCAGGATCTCGGATCGATCTTAGCGGATCTCAAGTTGAGATCCTCTTGAATGAAAAGCACCCCCTGGTACTCCACTCAAACACTATTAAGAAATAGCGAACACACTATGCGTTATGATGGTATCTAGTTCCTCTTTCATGTAGTGTTTAAAGCGTTCATGCGTTGGTAAACTACGAATTTCTGGTGGTAGATTGTTCCACTTTACATCTTTTTAGTAATGGCAAATATAGTTTAGTATAACAGTGTTATTTCTAGAATGGATATATTTCAATATGACCATGAATAATTTGGGATATAAAGCCATCAGTGGTATTATTTTTCTGTCGATTCAGCTTCATCGTCGTGATGACTCCTGTTAGGTTTCTCATCAAAACGATCAAATGCCGTATCTGGTGATTTCTCATGTTCTACATGTATTTTTGCCCAGCTTTCTACCTCCCCTGATAAGAGTACTAAGTGAATGGTTCCTCCTATTATTGACACCGTTAAATTGACAAAGAACACAATCCGCCATCTGGATATGAATGGCTGAAAGGCAAGAGTGACAGAAACCTCATAAGTAAGTAATTATCTATAATTAGATATGTTCTATAATCTATGATGCTCATACAAGTATAAATCAACTACTTTGAATAGTCCACCATAACTACATACTCCAAAACAGTAGTAAGTGAATTCAATTTGATATCCTTGTGTCCCAAAGTATACATAATATCTATTGTTTGTTTTTAATAACCATTGAAGTAGATGGTGATTTTAGTTTTTTGATCCTTTACTTTTATCATTCCCAATATTAAGGAAGGGATAGCCTACATAAATATTTAACTTACCGATGCTTCTGTTATAGCTTCAACAACATTAGGGCCAATGACGCCCGCCAGTGATCCTATTGTGTTACTGATTCCAAAGATAGTACCTTGAGAATACACACACAATTAATTGTTCGTATACCACAAAGGGACCTTTATCCAAGTGATATAATATGAAGACTAGTATTATTAGTCTACTGCAAATTTTGATGTGCAAACTAGGGAAACAGCTCAGAACTATGGCTTTATACCGCATTATAAATAGCTTGTTTAATCTATGAAATCATATGATTTTACTATAGATTAGCTTTCATCCTAGTCTTTTTCCTTTTGGAAATAGAAAGTGATCAAGATTTTGATTGAAGAAGTGATCTTTCAATATTAACACTTATAGTATATTGCAGTGGCCTGAGAATAGATCGGCAATCAAAATAGAATAAATCTTGTGTTCATATCAAATAGATACTTGTTTTATTTCAACCAATTTAGCACAATTAAGACTCGCTATGAGGTTTATTCCATCAAGTAAATTTAGCAAGAGAATGTACAAACAAAAAGATAGCGGAATTGTTATTACTAGACATGGAAATATCACATACAGATCTAGCTACATATTTATCTCGTACAACGGCTTTTTAAAAATTCCATATCAATACCGAATTTAAAAGAAGGGGCACGATGACTGACACATTTTTCTACTGACAAAACCTTACCGACATAAATTGGAGCGAGATCATAGTAGTTGATGGTAACACTTGAAAAAGCGATACCAAGGAAGGCACTTGCAATGCAAAGCATAATAACACTTGTCAGTTTATCACAGCCCATATATCCTTGCACTACCAAGATCATGGATGGAAGAAAAAGCCCTGAAGAGCCAACAAACAGAATTATGCATGTGAGTATCTAACATGAGCATAACACGCAATGAAAATCAGTGAAGACTCATGTCCAAGATTCTTTTTGATTTTTATGTTACAAAACCTTTCAACTACAGAAGAACCACGCGTAAGCGGACACCCTCCGTTCCGGGCCAAAGTGCCGCTTATGCAAGGTGTCTGCCTATGCGAGGTTAAAACTAGGAGCAATTAGTATAGATGAATGAGCGTGCTATTATAAATGAATAACAATTTAAAGGTATAAGTTAGATTTAGCCTAGGGATAGTTTTCTGTAACCCAATTGCACCCAGTCAACATCCAATTTCTGCAACTGCCTATCCAAACAAATGAAGCACCAGTGGGTCTTGAGATATTTTGGTATTGAGTGATTGTCATGGTCAGCTGGGCACACCTCTTAGAGACTGTGACTCTGGCTCCCTGCTCTGTTCTCAATATCATAGTGAATAGCACACAGATAGTGAAGGGATAATTTGTATGCAGTACCCTGAAAGTCTATATGGACCCCTCCAAACTCTAGATGATGCATTACCCCAGATCCCAAATGAAACAAGAGGAAAGCTGGAGTGGGCTTATAAAATTTTATAAAATTTTATATTTCTTATTGATATTAATAAGGTTATACAATGAATATCAATAATAATGAAAAGTGTATAATTGACATATGTATATTGTTGTCAATTATGAACAGTATATGAGAACATAATGAAGTTATTATGTAATATTACATAGTTATGGGTAACATGTAATAATAAGATAATAAAAATAGCCAAGAAGCCAATAGTTATAGGGAGAGGTGGGTTGGGATAGAAAAAAGGTCACTTTCTGAGGGAAAGGAACTTAATAAGAGAGTTGTTCACAGATCTAAGGTCGGAGACCTTGATATAGGCACGATGTGCCTGGGACCTCCACCCTCCATACCTCTGGATGTCAAGTTCAGGAATGCCAGCCTGGAATGCCTGCGTGGCAGCGGCCTTCCTGAGGCTGTGGAGGGTGAATGTTTTCACAGTCTGGCCTGTGGCCTGCAGAAGGCGATCCCACTCCCTTGTCATCATACGGGAGGTAATGATTGTCCCATCGGGCAACGTGAGGAAAGGATCCCATAGAGAAGCCGTAGGGGCCACCCGTAGTAGCTGTCGAATCGCGTGCCGGGGGTAGATCCTGACATCGTCTGCGGCCTCCAGGCGCATAACCTTCTGCTCCCCCACGTGCTGGAGATTCTTGGCGGCCTTTATGGTGATCATCACGTGCCGTTGGCCGACGACCACGTCCCCTCGTGTCAGGTGCCGTGCCGGGTCGAACGCCCGTGCCGACTGCGGCGCCACCTCGCCCTGCTGTAGGGCCGCGTAATATATGAGTAGTAGGCCCGCCCTTATCGCCGTATGGAGAGGCGATACCGCGAGCTCGTCGAGTACGGCCCGGAAGACATCCATGGGCACTGGTGGTTTCACGTTTGGGACGTAGTCCTTGTTCCTTTTCATTCCCTCCAGTGCCCGCCTCACTCGGTGATCCTCTGTCGGAGCCACGTCCCCCCTGTCAGTCGCAGATGCGCACGGATGTGCGATAAATGGTTTTGCGACCGTAGCCGGGGAGGGGGCGTGGTCGGCCACGTACTCCATGTAACTCGTGATGAGGCTCACGGTCGGTGCCCTGGGGTCGATCTCCATCCTTCTGCAGAACGCCAGGTAGGTGCCCACTGCGGATCGCTGGTTGGCGAGCGTGCCTGGGGCACGCGCCTCTGATTGTCGGGCAGACGCTTTCGCCTGGAGTGAAAGAAGCGCCGGATCTGCAGAAGAGACGGAGTATCGGTACAAACGAGGCATGTGTACAGGGCACGATGGGACAAAGTTCATGGAGAAGAGTGAGGGATGTCGCTTTATCGTAATCAGTTGCTGAAAGGTGGGCCCTGCTCAAGGCATCTGCGATCACGTTTTGAACCCCGGGGATGTGGGTGAAGACCAACTCCACTTGTAGGCGTGCCTCCACCATCCATGCCTGGCGGGCACACTCCGCCAGGACCCGGTTTCGGGCATGCCCACTGTTGAGAGTCTGCACAGTCCCGAGGTTATCGCAGAATACCTCGATCCGTGATCCACGGTCCTCGTCCGTGATGAAGGTGTGGAGTGCGTATATGGTGTTCAGCGCCTCTAGTTCTGAGATGCACTCCATGGGGTCGAGGACAGGGCACACCTGGCCGGAATAGGAGAAGCGGCCGTCAGTGCCTCCTACGCCCGAGAGGCAGGCATCGACAGTGATGCGCCTCGTCGGCGGGCCCCGGGGGATTAGCGCGCGTCCATTCCACTCCTCCGCGAATTTCACAAACCAGTCGAGGTCCTGCCGCATCTCGGAATTGATGTTAATGTAGAACCCCGTCATTCCTCGCAGGGCCTCGAGTAGCTTGGAGACGAAAGCACGTGCCGGCCGAAAACACCTCGCGACGTGCAGTATCCGTCCCAGCACTGACTGCAGCTGTCGCTTTGTGAGGGTGCGGCGTTTTGCGACGGCCGACACGTGAGCACGTATCTCCTCCAACTTGGCCGTAGGGATGGAGAGACTCATCCTACGGGTGTCGATCTCAATACCTAGCCACGTGACGATCTGGCTAGGAACCTAAGCTTTGTCGCGTGCCTCGGGGAGGCCCAGCTCGACGAACAGGTCACGTGCAATCTGGAAGTCTACGGCCGCCTTACCTCGGTCCTCGGAGAGGATAATAAGATCATCGAGGTACATCGCGGCCGTGACTCCTTTCGACCCGAGGATCCCGACGATGACCTCGGCCACACACTGCATGTGGTACGAGGAGGCACGGGCACCGAACGGCATGGCGGTATCACAGTAGTGCCCGCCCTCCCACGTGAAACACAGCAGGGGCCAATCGAGGGGATCGCACCTGAAGTTCTTGTAGGCACGCGACACATCGATTGATGACATATATGACAAGGTACCTGCCCTCACGAGTTTCGTCACTAACTCGTCCACCGTTGGGAGGCCGTGATCTCGTTCCAGTCCGTAGACAGAGTTCTTAATGACGAACGAGTTCACGCTGCGCTCCCGCGGGAAAGTCATATCCGTGATGATGCGCCTGTCGTCGGTGCCCCGCTTCTCCCGTGTCATGAGAGGCGACACGTGACACCACGGGGAGAAGGGCGGCTCCTCGAACGGTCCCATCATATTAGAGAAGGTGGCCTCCTTCCCCAGGAACTTCTCTACCTGCTCCGGGTATCCGGTCGCACTGGGGTGGTTGGCCACCCCCCTCGTGTCGGTCTCGGGCCCGAGGTATCCTAGGGGGAAGCCGTATTAGAGGAACCCCAGGAGCTCCTCTGAACCTGCCACGCCCCCTAAGTACTTGTCCCAGGCCGGTAAGTGTAAGTCCGAGGGGACCTGAATCCTGGCGCCGAGGGCGTTGGGTAGCCCCGTCTCCCTCACGGCCCGGTATATGTTGGCATGGGTGCCGGACCCTACGGCCGTGAAGTCCGGCCATGTCGCCCGGCGGTGATTCCGGAAGGCGAACGGGTCGGTCCGGACACCCTCCCGATGAATTCCGGTCTCGCACACTTCTTTTTAGTGCCGCGAAATCCGGAGTGTTACTATCCTCGTGGCCGGCCGGCGCAGTAACACTAACACCGGCCACGCTGTAAGACATTGGTGGCGTCGATCCTCTCCTGCGGGAGTGTATTCCCCGTCCCATTGTTGTTGTTTACCTCCCCTCCCCGGACACGTGCCGGGGGAGTCACGTGAGGCATGACGTCACGTGTGGGGGCCGGCTTCGCTACATCACACACCGGGCTGCCGGCCCCCCTCTCATCCTGGTTTCGCGCCTCGCTTAGTCGCGGGGCGCGGCCTGCCCGTTTTTTGAAGTCGGCTGGGGGTGTTGAAGCACACTCCGGGGTGCCGCTGGCTTTGTAGTAGGTTGGAGTTGATACCCCGCCTGTGGTACCCGCCGTGGTGTGGGTACAGGGGGAGCCGCCGTGTTGTCATAGCCATACTGGGGTTAGAGGTGTTGGTCGAGGTCATCGCGCGCCTGACGCGCTCCTCCTGTATCCGGCCGTGGTCTGACCAGCGCATCCTGCCGGCCTCCACCTGGTCAAATACGAAATTACTCCAGCGTCTCACCGCGGCCCACGGCCGAGCCTGAGCATCGACCGTAACCTGGTGGAGATGCCGGAACATGTCTGCCCTGTCCTCGGGGAGCAAGGCGCGTTCATCACTTAACAGGGCCACAAAGCAACTGATATACTCAAGAGGCCCGAGGCCCGACCGTAAATCCAGCTTCTGGTGAAGCGTGTAGACTCCGTCCCTGTCCATAAACATGTAAGGCTTAGTGGTCGGCCTGCGGGCATTAAGATCTGATAATAACGAGTTCTTACTCGTGGCCCTGTCGTGACGCATGGCCTCACGGCCGAACTCCCGTTGAAGGTGATCCTCCGACATGTACGTCTCTCTCAACTGGCGTGGTGGAGGCAGCAGTCGTTCCGTTTGTTCTTGGGCCCAGTCCCGTGTCCGGTCGGCCGCTGACGACGCCCGTGAGCCGCTCCTCCGCGATGCCGGCCGAGAGATCTGCATGATGGCGTCCATCATGCTGTCCATCTGTCGGGACATCTTTGAGACGTCGGATTTGACTCCGTTAACGTCTGTCTTCACCTCATTAACGTCCGTTTTCACTCCTCCTAGGCTGGCCTCTAGGGCAGTGACCCGTGAGGCCCTGGAACGACCGCTGGCGCTGGTGCCCTGCTGAGAGACCGAGTCCACGTGGTCGCTCTCCGTAGCCGTTTCTTGCTGCCGTAGGGTGACCTCGGAGTCCGTCTCCGTTGCCGCGGATGCAGCCGCCATCCCGCTTCTGGTCAACATAGTTCACCGTAAATATCTCAAACTCTGTCCTGGTATGCCTGTACACGGTCGCCGATATTCAGGGGAATATGGAGACTGGAGGTACGACGGGCGGAATAGCCAAGGTACGAGAGAAGAAAAAGTACGTGTGTAGGGTATGAGACCTGAAGAGGAAGTGAGGGAGAGTACAGTGTCGACCGAGTGCACTTCGATGTTTAGTGCGGCCGACAGTACAGAGGTGGCGCAGGGGTGCGCGAGTACAGAGGTGTTTCACCAGGGGGGGCAATGACCACCCCTGACCATAGGCCATGGGTAACCTATTTAGCGCATGCAAGCACACTCTAATAAACATCTAATAGAGGGAACCGTTCCAAACGAAGGTGTCCGTTAACGTGGGGTATCCGCTTACGCGGGGTGTAAGTAACCTATTTATCTCAAATATTGTTTGGTAATTGCTTTATCTGTAAGTTATAATTGAGGGTTCTTCATATGTCTAACTTTTTAGAGAGTGCTTGCACGCGCTAAATACATCATCTAGAGTCACATTGAACTTTCAGTGTGCTTAGAGGGTCTTAGAGGCGTGCCCAACTGACCATGACCAATCACTCAAGACTGAAATACCTCATTGACCTACTGGTGCTTGATATATTTGGATCCTAGACTCAGGCAGTTAAAGAAATGGCAAGTTGACTGGGTTCAAATTGGTTACAGAAAAACGATCCAAATATATTGAATGTAACCCAAACCTTTTGATTGGTATTCATTAATAATTGCACGCTCATTCATCAATGATGAATATAAATTTACTCCTAGTAATTCAGATACTGATAGTGATCAATCTTAATATTTTAACGTCATCTATAAAGAGATCATCACAGTTATGACTCGTAATAGATATATAAAAGTTAGTACCATACTTCAAACAATAAGCAAAAAGCCCGGAAACTCCAATTCTGTCTACTGTTCACGACTGCAGTAACGAAGATCGTCAACAGATGATTATTCTAAGTCGATAAAGGTTGTAAATAATAGGAGATTCCATGACTTGCCTAATCCCGAATAAATTCTCCTGACTGTTGCAGTTGTAAGAATATTCCTATTTATCAGAGTGTCAGCTACTAAACCACTTGGAATTTCGACCAGAGTCATAACAAGGAATGGCAATGCGGAGACAATACCATTCTGAATGGGATACAAAAATGGGATTAGGGTCTATAATTATGATATGCAATCAAAGTGCTAAAGTAAAGAGTAACTAAAATCTTAAAACATTATAAGTAACTTAATACGTTAAACTGCAATCAAAATCTGTACATATACTTTAATTGGAATCTGGGAAATGTTAACCCAATCCATAGGAAGTACTTACGTTGCTCTAGTTTTAGGTACATGATATTCTGAATTTACATCACGGTAAAGGTTAGGTAATGGTTTTATCGCAAATGATTGAAAACCTGGATATGACTACACATGAGATTAGTTAGCACATATGAGATCTTTGTTTCTAATGCGTTTTGACATGAGTCACCTGATTACCTGGTTACGATACATACCCGAGCAAGATGATCTACAAAGATATACTTACATGTGTGAGGTCGAATCTTAGGACCTGTTGGAAATAGCTCGGTAATGTAGTCAGCAGCATATAATACACCCAGTCTTTGGTTAATTGTCCAAACATGAGACCTAAAAATGGCCGTGAGGTTATGATTGCCTTCCATGGCGTTTTTGTTACCTTGAAGAATGGAAGGCAGAAAATTATTTACAGAAAATCATCGAGATTTTACGTTAAACATGGAGAAACAATTAATAAAATACACACTCTTTGGTCAGTTATGAAATTAATTCATGAAATAAATTGTTGATTTTGCATATAGAGATTTCTAAAGGATGAAGAATTGCCTGACATAAATAACCAATCTTTATAATTTTGGGGACGGAAGTAGATCTGCCTCATCAAATGTACACCTTATTTCATTACTTATTTACTTTACTGAGATCCAGTCCTAACTTATGACTAATTGTTGAAATATCGTTTAGAAAAATCTCTAATAAAGGAACAATGATGCCGTATTGCATTAGAGATAAACCAAATAAAGACTTCACCTTTTCTCTATTTCCAGTTGTATCTAGTATATACCTCTTCTCTACCTCTGAGATACCAGGGTGGGTAGAAGGTGTTTCCGATGTGAACAATTTCCAGGCAATCGCCAAAAGTATCCCAATTCCACCTGAGGATTCATATCATTCATGAGAAAATTTAAATGAAAGTTGTAAATTGATTAGCAATAGATGCATTGTAGAATAATGTTATGGCTCTTCTCAAAGTAGCAGGTAACGATGAATAAATATGACATATTTTTGGTCATCGAAATTATATTTATTCATTCAATATTTTTGTGTAATTAGTAAAGTTTAGTTTAGTAAATACACTTTTCAATATGCAACGACCCTAGATCTCTATTTGAATAAGGAGGTAATTATAACCGGTGATAATTTTTGTTTCTAAATGCAACGGTATGATATGTAATATCAGTTAAACAACTCTCACTTTTACTTTATTCGTGTTTCATTTGCATGCTATACCCAGGTTAGGGTGGAAATTGCATCTAGACAAATAGATATCACAAATACTAAGGTAACATTTTCATACTGCAGATTGGTCAGAATAACTGCAATGCAGAGACCAATTTATGTACCTCTATACAGTACCAAATAATAAAAATTAAAAAATACTTCAAGTATTTTACCAGATCAAAATAGTGTTCTCTTTTCATGAAAACGTGTTTTGAATGATAAATTATGATATAAGTTATGACATTTCTAACCGCCCAATATGAACCCTACATTCAATACTGACATTTTTAGAGGACATAACAATCGTCTACAGATATCATGACACCATGGGGCTTTGTGCAGTAGACAATATACTTTTGATAAATTCTATCAGATATCAATTTATGAAAAGTCGCACATATACTCACCCTAAGTGAAGAATGGCTCATATACTAGACTATAAACTGAATGAGATTGGATAGTCTATTCACAGTGGAAATTTGATGAAATGTATTTCAAGATATATGATTTATCCAAGGGCATCATGGAATTGTTAATGAGTAGAAAGAAAAGCCTAGTCCTCACCAAAGACATAGAATATATAAGGCCATCCCCCATCTGGAGCATGTGCCGCCAAGAAACCAGAAACAGCTGTACCAATAACTGTCCCAATATTATCCCCTGGAGAAGAAAAGCTATATTAATAGGGCTCATAACAAGGGAATAATGATTACCGAATAAAGGAGAAGTATTGAACAGATACGTTAGGACATACGTTATGGATAGATTTTTAGGAAAATAGATGATATACCAGCTTAAAGAATAACCAACAACAGTTGATACACATAAGATAAGGTACTACCTATCATTAAAGACACTGCACTAGAAAACTAGTTTACTTATGTTCAGTTATCCGCATGCGCACGCAACGAAACCCGCATATTTGCATTATATTTACGCCTGCGATTTTATATTTATATCTAAATACCCGATTTAGGCCATTTGGAGTTATGTTTAATCAAATTTATGCCACTTTAAAAAGTTTTCGATCTCTGTACCTGGGCGGAAACCACTGTTTCTTTTTTCATTTGCCATTAATTATCCAAGTCTGTATTATATGGAAAATTCAACCTTGCATTAGGAATTTTAATTATAAAATGTCTCTTAAATGATGAGAATAGAGTTTGGGAACAATAAAAGTTGATGTAGTCAGTGATTTCTAGGGCCTTCTTATCACTAGCTCTAATCGTCAGCAGTGTGGTGAGGTTGTAACCGCCTGACATACCCATATCTGAGGCCCTTCCTCCCATTCTTTGCCTGCAGGGTCTCCACTATCCTCTCCTATCCTGCGGCTGCCTCCTGGAAGGCCCCATCACCCTTATCAGTGGGTGATGGGGCGTCTTTCTGTTTCATAGTCTTTTCCTCATCCTGCTCGTTGCAGTTGGGGTTGCCGAGCTTGGCAAGCCCCTAATGCAGTCTACTCGCCGGTCCAGGCAAAATTAGCAGGTCCTTCACATCTTGCCTCATCATAATCATGAGGACTTCATAGTCTGGATAGTCATCACCTGTCAGCACCTCTGTTGTCTTTTGCTTGAGGACCATTGGTTTGGCCCAAGCTTTGAAAAAGTAGTTCTCCTCCATCTCTCCTATGTCTCCATTACCCTTATCCACCATGTTGGCGTTTAGCTGGAGACCATGTGAGGGGTGCAGGTGAGTGAGGAGGGTGTCCGGTGGGATTCACTCCCCGAGGACATGTGACCTGGATACCACCCATGAGCAGCTCACACAAGAGCGCCTCCTAATGTCCCTTCATTTAAACTCAATAGATTTTATTTTCAAAACAGCAATCTTCTTCAGACGGGTGTGGTCAAACAGTGAAGGGTGGGCGGGGTGAATGGGTGGCGGTGGCAGCAGCAGAAAGGGGGGGGGGGGGGAGGGAGATATGCCTACAGTTGGCGAAAAACACACATATAATTTACATGATTAGCCAATGGGGCTCTGACACGTCCCCTGGTGGATTGGCGTGGTGTGAAGTAATTGAAGGATAGAAAAGGACAAAGAAATGAAATAAAGTGGGGGTACTTTGTAGAATTATGCAGACTGGAGGAAAGAGACTTGTAGAGGACAAGAGACGACGCACCAGCAGTGTAGAAGGGCAGCCGGGATTCCTGTAGCAACGTATTGGCAGGACCAGGGACCGGTTTCACTAGTTTCATGACAAAAGTGTTAGACAGACATGAAAAGCGGCACCAATAGTGCAAGCAAGAATGGACAAAATGAAGTCACATTTCATAATGCATGTCACATTTATTGTCGCATGTTGTGTCACAATGTCGGTGTTGCGAACAGTGACACTACAGTGAAACTGGTGCCAGCGCTACTTGTGTTGTCATGAAACTAGTCAACCCCAATCTGTCTGTATGGTGTCACAGACGACATCTAGACGTGTCACGAAACTAGTGAAACAGGTCCCTGAACTTGCTAGGAGACGCTGTCTACGCAACAGGTCAGTAGTGACCGTAATTGGCTCCCTCATTTCATGCCCCACGGAGTCCTTTAAGTACCACCCTGGGTGAACCTCTCTCATAAGATCTCACACTCTCTAAGTGGTATTCTGTACAAGGTTCTCACTGTGCTCTATTGGAGAAAAATTCTTAACGAACTAGGCTTAGAGCCTTGAGAATCCACTGACCTGCCTCCTGTGGTAAACACGTACATCAATGCAACCCTAGGATTAATTCCTATAATCTCAATGATGCCACCTAGCTGGAATACTGTGTCCTAGTGGCTTTATTTGGACTGGAATACAGAATACCACTTAGAGAGTGTGAGATCCTTGAGAGGGGGGCACACTTCCCCCTGAGAATATCAAATGCGCACCTGATTATTGTTTGCATTTGAGCGCACTTGTGCGTAGTTATTTTATCGTTTCATCATATCATATGAGCGCTTGATCATTTGTTCTTGAAATCGTGTAATATCGGTTTGTTTATCACTCAGGGCACTCTGTTTGTTCTACAGCACTCAAGTCTAGGGGATATGGCCATGTTTGAATCCCTTAATAAATCTCACATTAATCATTGCTCCCAAACTTTGCCAAATGTCGTGTTATTTCAAAGATTGTATAATTGTCTGTTTGAGGGATAGTCTAGCTTCTGGCAGAAGCCCTTGTGGATGCTTTAACAACAGCTTACTGCAGGCTAAACCAAGTGTCTACATATATATTTAGGAGGGTCACGTGCGTGTCTTTACGCCCGGCTGCACAAGTATTACGCTAGCTGCAGCTAGCCAAAAACACACATGGTTATGTTGTAAACGCTGGATACGGAATGGCACGAAATGATACGAAAAAGACGGCCAATGCGTGCGCTCCAGACATGTGGAAATAGTTAGTATACTGAAAGTCTCGTCCTGTGAGACAAATGTCCATTATAGCAGATATTTTTATAGTGCGTAAAGAAGGTAAAATAAGAATAGGAGGTGTTGTGTCCAGGTACCAATACACACCTGACCAGGTAACAAATTTATAAAGAGATACAGATGGCAGCATCAAACATGAATTTGTCCTCTGTAGAAATTAGAAATCATGTGTATAGAAAAATGGATTGATATAGACAGACGTACCACTCAGAGCAAACACTCCCAGAAAGGTTTTCTCTGAACCTGGAGACCATTTAGAAAGCACAACATACATGGCTGGGAGACATAAACCCTGAAACAGTCATGATGGTTATTGATGAAAATTTCACTAGAAAGGAAAAAGATAACACTTCCAATGGATACACATAATATGCTGTATCCGAATATATTCCATATTCATCACTGATAAAACCATAAATAGGCCAAAACATGTCATATCATAACTCATATAATGATCATATAGTAGCTTAGTCAACTGGTGTTCACTGGATCAATATCATAAGAATTACTTTTTTTTCTTCATAAATTCGGTATAGTCTGTTATGAATAGCTATACCTTGATGCTACTACTTGATTAGAACATGGGCTGTTTAAAGCCATTAAGTAATTATAATACCAACCTCGGCAACTCCCTCAAATACCCTGGCAGCAATGAGAAGGCCGACATGAGTACGGGCTAGCATTGGTACAAGGAGGGAAACTACAGATGCCATGGTTATGCCCATACCATATATTAGCTTCCCACCATACCGTTCTGCTAATTGTCCACCCAAGATTTGTGATGTTACGAACCCATAGAAGAACGCAGATAGGAGGATTCCCTGTGTGTGTGCATCCCAATCAAATTCTCCTTTCTGTGTGATGAAAACAATATCTATAACTGCTGAGGGACAAATGTATGATGTGACAAGGCCCTTTTTAGACAAATATTCAAGATTGCCGGGCACCTAACTCTGAAATTAGAGATTAAATTGAGAAATGATGTACATCCTGATTTTACAGTGTAACTCTTTATTGTCTATTTTAGCATAATACAAGGATTACTCACAATAGAATTTCATATAGACTTCTATGGAAAGGTTCATGGAGAAATACAGATATGGGTCAGATTTTCTCGGATTTATCGGGCACAATATAAGACTAAAAGTTGAACTTTCCTATGGAACGTCTTCAAGATTTGAAACATTCTGTCGCTGGAAATACTGTCCAGTCCCTTCTATTCAAAGTACAAAAAAGAGCTTCACAATAATGATAGAATTATTTATTCAGAAAAATAAAAATTGATCATCACAAAATAAATACAGTTTTTTAAATTAGTTGCTTAAAGGTCCAGGTCCAGCTTGGCATCAACAGCCACCCACGGAACCTGGAGAAAGCAGTCAGGAAGAACAGCAAGGCCAAGTCTGTGGAGGGGTTTCATCCTTGTGTTGTGGTAGTGCACAGAAAGGATGTAGCTTGTAACGAACATCAGGAGTGAAACTGAGGCAAGCCTGGAGATGAGGAACTTGACATGAAGAACTCTGGGAGCTGGACCTTCTGGTGCTTAACTGCAAAGTCTCCTTGTCTTTCTTCTCAGGAAGAGGTACGGAATGTCCTTTACTATATACCTACTGCCGTAACTAACGTAATTACTACACGCTGCTCCCCACAACGTTCTGCACAGTTGTGCAGTAAGTTAGGGTTCATCTCACGGTCGCAACGGATATGATTAAGAAGTCAATATTTAAAAATGGCTGACGTTTATCGCTTCGACATTGGTAACGTTAAAGTTAGAGTACATAAAGAAGACTTATTGAAATACTGTGAAATCAAAAATACATGAATGAATTACAGGAAAACTTTGAAGTACAGTAATAAAAACCTGAATAAACATGGTAAGGATCTTAAAAACAGGAGTGCAATGAGAGAACAACTGCTTTGTTTTCTTCCCGACGTTTTCCCGCTGGTTCCCTGCTAGTTTGCAAGTGACAACAAGTGTTGCTATGCTGGTTGCTATGTGTGTTGCTATGCGACAACGTCACATCCGCATTCCACAGTCGAAGCAAAAGCTAGGGTTCATGTCGACCGTTCTGTGCCCAAATTGGATTTAAAATGGATCCTACAACTTAATTAAGGTAACTATATATTACTGATGTAATCACTAAACCTGATGAAGGATCTTTTATGAATCCGAAACGTTGTTATCTAATATAAGCAAATAAATACCATCCTGAACTTTTACTTCATTTCATTGTCTTGAGTTGTGTCTTCTCTACAAACTATTTAACTATATTAATGTTTTAGAGGCATATAGTAAAGATAAAACGTTGTACCTGTAAACGTAAAAATTTCGATCCTCACTCTGGCCTTTGGCATGTTTACAACTCGGTGTAAACACCTCGTTGTAAACATGCCAAGGCCAGAGTTCGGATCGAAATTTGTACGTTTACAGGAACATCGTTTTATTACTGTCCTCTTGAGGAAGTCGACTATAGCAATGTTGTCTGGAAGGCAGCTAGATGGGACTTGTCATTCCACAGCATATACAGAGTCCTTCTGTACAGCCCCACATCCTGTGGGAGCTGAGATTTCTCATGCGCCCACATTCAACAAATAATCTACATGGGCATACATCTTAAAAATAGCATACTCCCAACACCTGCAATCCTGAGCAAGATGCACACTTCAAAACATTTCCACTGTTATCTGTGCACTGAAATTGAACAGATGATTGCATGTACCTGTAGACACAGCTTAACAATATGATGAACTCTCCCAACACTAATTTCATTCTACCTATTAAGTAGCAGCAGCAGTAAAAAGTGATAAATCTACATAGTACATAGTACAGATGTAAAAAGCGAACACAAAATAGAATGGTCCAGCCAGGTGAAACCGGTGGAGACCTAGTGGCTGTGGTCTGACGGGGTGGGGACTGAGGAGGAGGGGCAGGAGTGGTGTAGGCTTTCCAGTAAAAGGTGAAGGGTTTGGTGGTGCAGGAGGAGCAGAGATAGCAGTGGTAGGGGTGGTGGGTTCAGGGGTGATAGCAAGGGCAGTTGCATGGGTGGTGGTAGGGGCAGGGGTGTATGGGGTGGCAGGGGCTGGAGAGGAGCATCTTCTCTAAGAAGTTGTGGGTGTGAGTGTGGTGGAGGTCGACGGGGTAGCAAGGGCTGGGGAGGAGCGTCTTCTCATTCCATTTCTTTGGTAAGCTCAAAGCTATCGACCCAGTGACAAAGAAAAACTCGCTTTTTTTGCCTACCCACCACGTGCGAGGAACAGGCACAAGTTCAAAATTGAAGAACAGAAAAACAACACAGAAACATTCAACAAATCTATGCTGGACAGCCTTGTACGGTACACACAACATTTTTCGGACAATTTTCAGCATATATAACACACAGTTTCAGCAAAAATACTCAAAATTTCAAAGAACAAAAAATTGCACGTCTTACCTCATGTGGTGGTCGAAGATTCTAGAGGCCGGTATAATGGAATTTTGCACCACTTCCAAGTTGTGGCCCAATAAATTGTTTCCCCCCCCCCCAAACAAATGTTTCTGTCATTCCAGATTTTCCGGAAATTTACAAATTGCTTCCCCACAAGTTGACAAGATGTTCAATCTTTATGATTTTTAGGGAAGATACACACTACAACATATACTTCAAGTGTACAAAACCGATTAAATCATTATTAGCCAATTAAGTAATATTGACAAAACAGTCAGTGTCTCCGGCAAAAGGAAGTTTAGTATAAAAACTGCTAAGCATTTTTCCATCTGTGCTCACTTACTTAATTCAAGGAGGATAAGTCTAAAACTTTGCAAAGTAATGCACAATACATGAGAGTATAGTAGAACCCCGTCTACCGGACACCCCATGTAAGCAGACACTTTTGCTTGGAACGGAAATTTTCCCTCTATTAGATGTTTGATTTAAACCTACATAAGCGGATGCTTCGCGTAAGCGAACACCCTGCGTAAGTGGACAGTTATTTCGGTAAGAAAAGGCCTAAAAATCTCCCCTGTAATCTTACAGTAGTTAGTTGAATAGTTTAATCTTAGTTGTCATCCTTGATTGATTAATGTTTCTCAGTAAAGCTCTCACATCCCCGTGACCAGAGAGGGGGAAAGATGAACAATGTAAACAAAGTTTGTGATTTTAATCTCCTGAGAATAATTGGTGGGTTACATTATCACATGGTACAGCAATACAATGCGATGTATAAGATACATCCATAGCGATGATACAACCCATAGCAATAAATTGTAGAATCAAGCGTCCATGAATGTCCGATTCTAATTCACATGATAATCGTTCAACAGTTTTGGTCTTTCCATTGTTCACTCATAGTTCATAGTAGGCGGCTTCACTCCAGATAGGGTGAAGCCTCCGGCGCCTAATCCCAAACCTTACTCCAGCGGGAGCAGGTTTGCTCAGCTCTTCCAGATCTTACTCCTTGTACTCTTTACTCAGCTGTACAGTTGTCATATAAGAGCAGATCATCAATGACAGCCAAGTGCTGGCGTTTTTCCCAGTACAGGTGTAAGAGAGGTATGTACTCAGGCCAACCATTCTTGCAATATTCTTTGACCTGCATGCACTCCTCATCTCTGTCCTGGGCCTCTCATATATCATTTAGATGAGCCTCATTTGCTGGCAGGACCTTGGTGGTCTGTGAGGCATACTCCTCAACATCATCAATGAAGGCTATCTCTGAAGAGCTTGGCTTCATGACTGGTGCCCTAGGCAGTGCATCAGCTGTGATCTGATGTTTCCCCTCCACATGCACCACTTGTGGACAGAATCTGATCATCCTCAGTCTGAAGCGTAAGATTCTAGGAGGTATCTTTGAGAGGTCGGTAGTAGATAGGAGTGGTACCAGTGGTTTGTGGTCTGTTTCAAGAGTGAACTTGAGGCCAAGGATGTACTCTGAAAACTTCTCGCAGGCCCAGGTCGATGCTAGCGCTTCCTTTTCGATGACCGCATACCTAGTTTCAGCCCCATTCAGGGACCTGGCAATATAGCAGATAGGCCGTCTGTGACCCTCCTTGTCAACTTGCAAGAGAACCGCTCCCAACCCATCTTTACTGGCATCTGCTGTGACAATGGTGGTATGTTTCTTCTTGATCTTTTTGAAGGCCTCTTGCTGTGGACTATCCCAAATCCACACTTGATTCTTCTTGAGCAGCTGGCGGAGAGGTTCATTTGTGCTTGCTAGGTCTGGGATAAATTTAGCTAGCTGGTTCACCATACCTAGTAGGCACTGAAGCTCTGTGACGTTAGTGGGTTTAGGGAACTCACATACTGCTTGGTTGTCTTTTCTTCACACTCTATGGTCATGTTCAACTTGGTTGCATCCATGGACAAGGACATCATCCATATGGCAGATTGTGCCATCCAATCCTTCAAGGATCTGCAACATGGTCCTCTGAAAGATTTCAGGTGCCCAACTGATGCCAAAGGGAAGGTGGTTCAAGCAGAATCTCGTAGCTTCGCTAGGTTTTCATAAACACTCTTCATGGGATAGACTTCTCTGAGTACAGCTTTGTTGACTGGAGTTAAGTCAACACATACTCTTACTCGTCCATTCTTTTTAGGGACACACATCATACCCAAACACCAAGGTGTTGGCTCATTGACAGTGAGATAACTTTTTGGTCCTGCATAGCCTGTAGCTCCTTCTGGACCTGGGAGCTGTTTCAGTAGTTTCGTGACATGTCTAGATGGCGTTTGTGACACCATACGGACAGATCACAAGATTGCAATCGATGACACACAGAGTTTCACTCACTTCTCGTAGGAATTAAGCAATGACACTTTAACGTGAGTAAGGGATACCTATAATCTATAATCGTTCCAAATATGAAGAAGATTGGCCACTCCGATTTTCTGATATTTGCTAGTCTTTTTCCGCTGTTGATTGCACTGTTGGTGCCGCTGTTGATGTCTGTCTAGGCCTAATGTCACAAGACTACTGAAACAGGTCCCTGGTTTAGAAGTAGGTGCGGTACCTTTCTGGCAGTGTAGAGGCATACTGGGCTAATATCAGTCATCAGCAAGATGTGATGTGCCGTCTGCTGTTGACTTGCAGATCGATCATCCAGAAGTCATTTGCAGTGGGTTTCTCCAACAAATGGGATGTCAACATAGTCTATATCGTCATCGGCAGCAACTTCGTTGATCTTCTTCTGTTTTGCATGATAGACTGTAGAGAAGTGCCCTTTCTTTTTGCAATTGTGACACACCCCATCTTTTGCCCTACACTGTTGTTGCAGGTGAGCAGGTGTATTTCCACACCATTTACAGTGGTCTCCTTGCATGTTCTTGGATGGCTTCTTCTGTAGAGATAGTTTCTTGGTCTGACCTGAGTCCAGTCTGCTCTATATGCTGTCTATGAGTTTTAGACAGTTTACTTGCCCTCAGACATTCCACGGAATTGTTTAAGTCTGGGACAGGTCGTTTGCGGGGATATCTCTAATTCAGGTGATGAGGTGATCACATATCAGACTGTCTTTGAGGTTTTCTAACTCACACGTTGCTGCTAGCTGTCTTAGACGTATGACATATTTATCCACTGACTCATCCTTCTGATCGGCAGTGTTGAACTTGAACCTCTCAAAGAGTACATGTCTTTGCGGTATAAAGTGTGCTTGGGGCTCAGCGATGATATGCTCTGGATCCTTTTTGTCATCATTGGAGAGAGTGGGTAGGCTGTTCATGATACTCAGGCATTCTATTCCCATCACTGAGCAGATTGCAGCTGCAACTTGTATTATCCCTGTGGCTGTAGTCACCTTGTTATTCAATCCAGTTGTTATGCAGTAATAGGACCATGAGCTTTCAAAGTTGTGCCAGTTCTCTGCAACATCTCCCTTCGAGGCCATGGGTGAAGGTGGAGGAATCTGGTAGGTTGCCATCTTCTCTGTTTGTTTTTTTAAAGTCTATTGATGTTTATTTTGTACTGCTGAATGTTTGTTATCCTGTGGAGGTGTCAGTCAAATACTAACCTCTCACGGGGGTGTAGTATATTGCGACTACGGCCCACTATGGTGCGCTGTGTCTCACTGCAAGATTCTAACGTGCATGTAACCTAGTCTGTGCTATTCGATAAGCGTGCGTAATCGACTTCATCGCGACCAAAAACAACATGGCGAATGACGTTGAATCGCGACTTTAAACTCGCGATACACGCCTCCCGTAACAACTACAAGTGCGTATTGACCAAATATTGAGGTAGCCAATGAGTGACTTGCACAAACAACAGTTTAAATTGATCAAATATGCGAAATCCGTCGATAGTAACAACAAGCCATTTGACTTGGTCCGCACCAGGCGATGCACAGACACGCTTACGCTTGTTCCTGGGCCACACTCCTACTGCTCTCTCTCGCATCTTCTGCTAACTGCACGCATACCGAATAGCGGCCAAACATCCGCTGGGCGAGTGATGGCCTATCGCACATGCACGACTAACTGATCCTGCGCAACTTCTGGTTCGTAGCCGACAGTGTTAACATGGAGAGGTTGTGACTCGAGGACTTGATAAATGGCGTGTTTCTGATCGAATTAAGGTATGTAATAATAAGAAAATGCCCTGACTGTGGCCAAAACTATGTATTAGTTCTCGGTCACCTATCGCTGACGTTTGCCCCGTCGGTGATAGGTTACCTTGAACTAAGACATAGTTCGGCCACAGTTAGGGCATTTTCTCCTATTATCATTGATCAGTCTCACATATTTAAGCTATTCAAACGATCTTACGTGAGCGCTACACATTGAATACCTCGATTTTTGCCCATTGCACATCTGCTGCTGTCCGTTGGCATAACTAAGGAAATGCACATCATTATCTGGATTTCCCAGGGCATAGGGAAACCCCGCTCACAATTCATAGAGCGCATCAAGTCGACTGTTATGGGTGCTTTCTGTTAGCAGGCCGTAGTGAATGGCAGTGGTTTTGTATGGGAATGGGGGGTTGAATTGCGGACCAGGAAAGTTGATAAAACGGCGTTTTACACAAGTTGGAGGTGTATAGTAATAAGAAAACGTAGTGACTGAGCCTGTAAGGTGTCCCTTCTCAGTCATTTGATGAAAAAATACGGCTTTCCCGTCTACGGCGTTGGGCCGTATTTTTTCATCAAATTACCTCAAAAGAACACCCGTTTGGGCTCAATAACCACGTTTTCTCATATTAATAACTTAATCCAGTTAAGATATTGGACAATCGATTTCAGATCTACTATCCCTCTGTCTCCCCTACATATCGGTATATATATAAGCCCGTACGACACTTGAAACCCCCCGCATAAGCGAACACCCCACGTAAGCAGACACTTTGATTTGTGAGTAAACCTAGTAACAATAACCAGATCCACCCAAAGATTTAGTATGCCATAGAAAAGTGTTACAGCTGATAGAAAAAGAAGCTTTGAATATCCTGGAAATGTAATATTTAACATAACCACACCTATGGTATTTTTGTATGTTTTCCCCCCATTATTACCCATTTTCATACTTCCATTAATTATTGCCTAATGAACAAGTAGTCCCACATAGTCGAACTTTATATCAATGTAAAGCTGAGAATGTCTGACCCATATCCATTTACGTGTGCTAAATTACAGTTCAGATATGAGGACATGGCATTTTAAAAATTTTGTATTGAAGCAGTTGATTTATTTACAATATATATCGAGACTCCTAGTTGTTTCACTGTCTTCTAGTGATATTCCATCCCGATCTGTTGTATGGCCCCACTTTAAAGCGCTAATTCCAGCGAGCCACCGATCTCACCCGAAAATCTTTTTTCGGAATGTAATGTAGTTTTTCTGTCCCAATCGTAGGCGGATTTTCGCAGTGGAAGAGGCATCTACAATTTTCGGCGATTTTTGGGCGATGACGGGAATTGCGTGGAGGCCCGATAAAATTCGGGATATTTTGGGAAGTTTTGAGAAATTTCATATGACTTAAAACACTTCTTCGGCCCAATGAAAAGGCTCACAAAACTTTACGAAACCCAATGAAATTTATTTTGATGTATCTGGATAAATCATGAGCGATATTCATGGCTACCGATATGCTACGATTTTTCTTGGGCAAAATTTAAATCTTAAACTTTTCTGCTGAAATTTAATGATCTGCTGATGTTTTTATACTGGTTCACTCAAAATGTTCTTACCCGTGTTCTATTCACCATCGATTCGTGAGTGGGGCACACATCTGGTCCAGAATAGTTGAAAGATGATGTCGATGGGTTGTAATTTACCATGGCAACCAGTGCTATACTAAAGTTGAAACGTATTGCATAGCTGGTGGCACAACCAAGGAATGCAAGGAAGGCCACAAGATGGCGCCTGCCCAACCCTGGAGCTGCTCCCATGCAAACATAGAAGGACAATAAAATAAATGTATTGGCCATAGACAAATGTTGTTGGGGGCATCAATGAGCTAGCCTGAGACCTGATCACTCAATTCTTCTCCAATTAACCAGTATGAACTCCTACAAAAAATACAGTAATAAAAAGGATATTGTTATTGTATATATGATAAATATATACATAACCAATATATATATATATATATATATATATATATATATATATATATATATATATATATATACATACTTTCATGCATCAAAAGGTATCATAGTTGCAACATTCCAGATTCAGACACATCAATACTATCATAATCATGTAATACCTTTGGTTATATTTCCATCTCCCTGGATATTGAGTAGATGAAACCTCTCATTATCATCCATGGTTCTTATTTTGGTTATTTATGTCAGCAAACTGAAATGGAAGAGAGACACTCAATTCTTATTGCACAGTGGTGTAGTAAATGACAGATGCGAGCTAGAATCCACAAGGACTGCATGTGACATATAGTCGTTTCTTTTTCACTGTACAAATACAGATTGGACTATGTCACACTGTAGTATTTCCTGTTTATCTTATGTTAAATATTCATAGCAATGTGCTGTATTTTGTAACAGAAAGTTGACATTGAATGACACTCCAAGCAGTAAATTTAAACGGAAACAAAGACCATTCCATTTAGTCCATGAGCCAGAGGAAAAAACGGTCCACTTTGAGGGAGTAGTCCTATCATGACTTTTTGAATATCAATAGGTCTCTAGTTCATGACCAGGTATGATAGGATTGCCAAATGAGTAGCTTAATGTCAGATATCCCATGTTTAATGTTACACAGACCATCAATTTTGACCATTTTCTTAAAACACTATTTTTCCTACTACAAGATAAAAATGTATTGGAGACACTTGAAAATTTCACACAATATTACCATATCAATGGGCTATCATCATAAAAAATATTAGTGACCTACTTACAGGACAAAGTCACAATTCAGTGACATCAATTGTGAAATATTCATTAAATATTAGAGAGTACAAAGGTGTATGATAAGGTGTTGTAGGTACCGTATTTCTGCCCAGAGGGATGTTATACTAAAAAGTAGTTGTACTAGGTTATGGTCCAAAATACCTTCCCTTAGGCCACTGAAATGCCCAAATCCCAGACATGTAGTACTGTTACATTAAAGCTGAAATACGGGAAATAATCTTAATGATAATTTTAAAAAATATAACGCCGCCCTCTCACTGTGTGAGAGGGCGGCTTGTGTGTGAAGCACCTGCCACTGACTGCTCACCCCGTCCCCATGTCGCAGTCAGCGCTGTGTGGGGGTATGTAGGACCCACACTCAGGGGCATGGTGGTCAGTCCACAGGGTGGGTGCGACAGGTGAAGTATGGAGGGTAGATCTTTTATTACATGAATTCACACAGAGGGAATATATATATATATATATATATATATATATATGAAGGAGGTAAATTCACAAAAAACCAGACACAGTAGTTGTTGTTAACAGTGGTTGTTGTATTTGACCAAGATGACAATTAACAAGGTGGTGTCATATATATCAATCATAGATCACGACGTTTCGCTCAAATTCAGAGTGCTTCATCAGGTGATCAGGTGATATATATATAATATGACCTGAACATAGCTATTTAGATAAACATACAGATACATGGATAGACAGACATATACAGACATACACTGACAGTCACATACACACAGTTACATGCACTCACACAATGAGATGCACAGACAAAGAAACACAGATTCACATACAGATATACAGAGAAACACATGATACACATACACATACATACCTCCCCTCCCTCCAAAGATATCATGTTTACAAATAACCTATATAAGACCAGTACAACATGACCCTCATGTCATGGCTCACTGCCCTGCCAACTTTCTCTCACCTGGCCTTGCAAAATACAGTGAGATTATCCTGTGTAAATACAGATACACAGATACAGATACACAGATATACATAGATATTGAGCATATATTGTATTAGTTACCATGTATTCTTGTTGTGGTCATTGCAGTGTCTATAGTGCTTGTCATAGTCGGTAATCAAGGCTCTGTGTGTACACTGCTGAGTGTCAAACGTGACTGACTGCTCACAGCTGTCTAAGTGTCAGTTTTATAGCTCAAATCTCACTAGCGCCGCAGGTAGCGATGTCCTAACACCCTGCCCATACATTACCATTGGAGCAGAGCTGTCATAGGCGACCATTGCCTCAAAGTTGTCCAGTGTACCTGCACACAAGGCCTAACAGTGTGCCACGCTACTCCCAGTGAATAAATGCCCATGGTAGCCCTGCCGTGCGCATGCTTAGTAATGTGCAGGGCGGGGTTCAATCTTTTGAATTAATTAACAGAGCTTAATTGCTTTATATAAGCTTTAAAACTAAGTGTCTCTACCCCCCTAAAATGGGCCTAGCAATTCAGTGAAAATATCAGTCCTTAAACTCAAGTTTCAGAATCACAGTTTTATGAAAGGTTAAAAATTGACTACCAAGTTGATGGTGTCATAGGATAGTCTCCTAGCTTCATTGTAGCATGTCAATTCCAGATGTCAGTTCAGTTCACTGAGGTAACCTGCTCACACTACTCATCATCACCAATATCATTTTCAAACAAGTCTTGTCTACTTACTTTAGGCTCTTCCTCCTGTCCCTGATTGGCACATGTTTGAAGCTTGCACATGTCAAAACATTTAAGTGTATTAATTATACATAGCAAGAGCATTTATATGCTAGTAGCTGCAACATAGCTTGTGGAGCAGGGGAACCTTGCATCCAGTTGATGGCCAAATTCCCAGTTTCCATTATCCAGCCACATTCTGTTGGATTTGGTGAATGTGGATCATGGTTGAGATACTGTCCTGATGGCAGCCTGGTAATTTTTTTTAGTGGGGATAAGCCTTTAAGATCCCCCGGGAAGTAGGTACACTCTCTAGGAAACCCCCTGGACACCAATTCACCCCAGGATCTTCATTAACCTGTCTGTCTGACCAGTGTTCAATGCGCCAATACCCACACCCCTTTTGTACCACCGCTTTGCTATGGTTTCCTATTATTAATCTAAAGAGCTCGTTCTGAACGAATTTCTCCGAAACAACTCATGAATCTAACCCATATTGTCACCATAACCATGGTTTCACATATTACCAAATTCTTCCGAATATATATAGAAAATATTGTGGGAACTGCAAGTCATGCTTCGACATCTTGGATTTTACAAAAACCTGGTCACACTGACAGTTACTCAGGTTAGTGGTTAGAGGTTAGGGGTAGGATTCATTCATTTTTTTTATTTCTAAGGCAGTCACAATCATACATGTACATGTATATATACATTCATTTACAGGCTTATAAATAGCATTGCTGTTGTCAAAATACAAAACCTGTAGAAATAATACCCAAACTTGCTGGGCCTATTGGGACCTAATGCTCATAAGCAGCCACCTCAATATGCTTTTGCAAAATGTTGTATGCACATCACATAGTAACCTTTCAATACAAGGTTCTATAGATACTTATCAAATGGCAAAACAGTATAATGATGTACATGTACTTTTTGTTTAATCTGAAGAAATAGCATAAATCTATTAATTATTTCTCATAAAAAATAATTTTTGCATTAAAGAATGCCTGGAGGCATTACTCTTCCCCTGCGTGGGAATGCCTCAAGGCATTGTTAAGACTGAAAGAGTTAACCTCCATAAAACCATGATATACGCCCTCCAGAGGTTACTATTCTCACTATTATCGCCCAGGGTAAATACAAGTTCCGCTCGCGACTGACTGGGCAGACCACGACCATATGAACTATAGTTTTCCCATTTATATTTGAAGAACCTGAATATAATTTCGGGTTTATGAGTAGAAATAGCTGAAATTTCCATTTCTGACATCGGATTTCCCATTTGAAGATTTAAGGTTCTATCACAATACAACGTCGGTAACAAGTGCACACCGGGACCTGTAAACAGACTGTATTCTGGGATACCTCAATAGGGTCTATTGAAACTTTAGATTCAAGACAGAGATTTGGTAAAAAATAGTTCTGGAAAACAGGATTTAGCTGTAGCTACCAACCAGAGGGCTGTTTCACTAGTAGCTATGAGTCTCCTGTTGGCAACAGTGGCAGCAAAGCGGCAGTTTGCGTTTCATTAGAAGGTGCAGTCAAGCGTGAACGGCGCATGGGACATGAGCAGCACCAACAGTGGCAGAACCCATTTCATCGGTCAAGTGGCTCTTGCTGTTAGTGCCACTGTGGAGCCGCTGTAAGTGAGAGGGTCGACACTCTCGTTGGTTATGTATATAGAATATTCTCACCCACTTCCCGTGAGACTTAAGCAATGACATTTTGACACCAGTAAGGTATACATATAAAATATAGTCGTACCAAATATCAAGAAGATTGGACACATCGTTCCAAAGATATCGGCGTTTGAATTTTTCAATCCCTCCATGCGTTTGCGTTGGTCGCTGTTCTTTTTCACTCCCTCCGTAGTGCGGCGGAGTTTCGGCTGTTCTTTCTGTCTCCCCCGGAGGCCGACGGGAAGTGCTCGTATTTGCTATGACAAAATTCAAACGCAGATATCTACGGAACGATACGGCCATTCTTCTTCATATTTGGTACGATTATAGTTTATATGTATCCCTTACTTGTCATAAAATTTCATTGCTTAATTCCTACTGGAAAGCAAGGAAAATCCTCTATATACACACAATGAGGTTTGACAGCATAGCGAGACCCTGTGCTCACTAAGTGCACTATGTAGTTGAATATGAGCGGCAGTAGCCAACAGTGAGACTTCAACAGCGAGACCACTGATGAAACACGATTTTGGCCTTGACACTGTTGGTGCCGCTGTTGCTGCCACTGTTGCGGTCTCACCTCTCACTTTCACCCCACTATTAGTGAAACAGCTCCCGGTAAGATTTGTCACACTTGATATTATGTAATACTTTAGCAGTATCTTGACAAATAATGGTTTAAGAAGGAAACAGATATTTTCACTGAATTGCTAGGCCCATTTTAGGGGGGTAGAGATACTTAGTTTCAATGAAACAGTATTAGATGTCTGGGATTTGGGCATTTCAGTGGCCTCAGGGAAGGTATTTTGGACCATAACCTAGTACAACTATGTTTTAGTATAGCATCCCTCTGGGCTGAAATGCGGTACCTACAACACCTTATCATACACCTTTGTACTCTCCAGACATGCAAGAATCACTCTCAAGTATGACAGGACAGATTAGATTGATTTTAGAGTTATAGAGACAAACAGTACAGTGTCTGTAGTAGGATTTAATCAATTTTTCACAATTGATGTCACTGAATTATGACTTTGTCCTGTAAGTAGGTCACTAATATTTTGCATGCTGATAGCCCATTAATATGGTAATATTGTGTTACATTTTCAAGTGTCTGCAATACATTGTTATCTTGTAGTAGGAAAAATAGTGTTTTAAAAAAATGGTCAAAATTGATGGTCTGTGTAACATTGACCATGGGATTCCTGACATTAAGCTACTCATTTGGCAATCCTATCATACCTGGTCATGAACTAGGGACATATATAGGTATTCAAAAAGTCATGATATGATTACTCCCTCAAAGTGGGCCATTCTCCTCAAATATGGCCCTGTGGCTCATGAACTAATTGCTTTAGCTTGTATAATCTATGTCCGTGACAGCTTGAGGTACCAATTATGTGTTAAATACCTTGAGTTAACTACCTAACGTGTTAGAATAACATGAGGATTTTGTACAAAGCATCAGGACAGGTGCTAACATGTTTTCAACTATATGATCCATGTTCTTTCTTAAAAGGTCTTTCCCCACAGAAAGTGTCTCTCAACTATATTGCACCACTCTAATATCATAGACACTATATATGTTACTAATATATAGAGTTGAGGCAATGTGGAGGAAATGAATTTGAAAGTATTCAAATTTGAGCTTATTCAATTACACTTGATGCCTCCTGCACTTCAACAAGCAGTTCTTTACGATATTCATCTGTGGCATTCTTTACATTCTATGTAACCTACTCTACTAAGATGAACATTACAATCAACAGATTCAGAACTTTCACAAAAACCTTTTCTGTTAAAATGAGGTGAACATTGTCACAGATGTGTTTATGAAAATACCAAACTAAATGGTTCTAGTTAACTCTACATAACGTGGGCGGTCGCTTCCGGTTTTTCCCCTATTATCACTCAACAGATCGCTGCCATGCTTGTGCATCTTGTACTTAAGAAGATTAAAGTTTGTATCATCAATCTACAACTTCCCAGCTTCTTCCCATTTGTAACAAACATAAAAATGGAAGAGTTATGATAGAAGGTAGAAAATTATATACTTGAAAACATGTACATACCACTAGGGAGGGTGCTAAACGAGAGTACTCACCGCCAAAGCGAGAGCTAACAATAGCACTTGAAGCGTCACTGTCAAGTGGAGGTGCCGCTCGCTATTGAGTCTTGGTAGCAGTTTTGCTGCCGCTTTGATTCAAAGTGCCGTTCGCTGTTGCGGCTCCTTGCTTTGAAATGCGACGTGCCACTGGTGAGACTTCACTCGACTTTTGAAACAGCTCCCAGAAATCCCATGGTATTCCAAGCTAAGCATAAACTATACTCATTACCGCTATCATTTGATTCTCAGGTCAGTGCGTCGCTAATACCTTGGTCACAGTCTGTTTGCTTCGGGAGGTATTGTAAAATAGGGAGACATAGTTAGTTAGAATGGAATCTGTTTCGTGTTGTTTTGTGTCAAAATACTACCTTGTTCTTTGAACTCGGTGCGTATTTTCGACCAAAACAACAAGGAACAGATGGAATTCACCGACCCTCACTATATCTCCTTTTTATAAAATAGCTGGAAATAATTAAAAACGCCATTTTTCATTGTCTCATAAAATCACGTCGTACAGAGGGAAGTATCAATTATTGTTTCCCACACTCTAAGGAACAGTTTGCAGCTGACTCGTAAGTGTGAATCATATGCCTAGAAGCATATGATAAGACTGTTTGCCCTATTGTTCTGTGCTTAAGACTGGTTTTGATGATCTAGCCTAACCAATTGGTTCCAGAGAACAAACAATTACTGAGAACTATAACATAAAAGTCTAACATGCCCCGCATAGCGAAGATACGAATGTATACTTATTTATAGATAATAATACAAAGTCCTTATTATACCCGGCAATCTGGATAGGAATTGGAGCATGGTCTAGACAATTCAGTGGCTCTTAGTATGTTCTTTGTCAACGATTTTAAGGTCTTAAAGTCTGGCATATTTCATACAATAACTGGTTGCACAAAAGTAACTGGTGGCTGTTCAGTTCTGTGACTTTTTTTGTTTGAAATACCAAGTCAGAAGATGATTTCCAGTCCATTGATATATGGAATTCTTCTGGTTTGTAGTGGTTGGGTGATCTAGCGGTGTTTCGTCCGCTCTTCGGAAGTTGGTGCTGAGAGTTAATCCCCACTGCATAGTGATTTTGGGCAATGCCACACACGAGAGTGTCACGGCAGAGGCCGGGATTACGTAACTCAGAGTATGTATACCCCGGGTTCGCAGTGGGTCGACAGGCTGTCCTCGCAAGTCTCTCCGTGAAGAGTAGACCCTTGGACCCTCACACTTGGTAGGGTTTTCCAAATCCTCATGGTAGTAGGCGAGTCTGAGACTCCGGTTGAAGATTAGCCTCCCCAGCATTACCTGGCACGAGCTGCCAGGGTACTGTACTTTGGGAGTGATCTTACCAGGATCACCCCAGGAATAGTTTGGTTGTATCAGAAAAACTCGACTCTCCGAGAGATACAATAAAGAGAATAAAAAAAATATAAAAAATAGTAATAAACAACCCGTTTGTTTATTAAAGTTCTGGAGTTGTGTTCTGGAGTTGTGTTACTGGTGTTAAAATTTCATTGCTTAATTCTCACGGGAAATGAAGTTGCGCATTCTGTACGACATGTCCATAAATGTCTTAGGTCTAAGACACTTTGGAAGACATTTGGAACCACGTGACCCTAAAGATGTCTTATCTATAGTACACCTGGCTGCAGCCTAAGTGCCCTTGAGGGATAATCGTTGGCCGATCCCCAAAGATGTCTTATCTTTAGTACACTGACAGCTGTAAGATGTCTTACAAAGAGGATATCGTGACTAAAAAACAAGGCCCAGGTTAATCACATTTTGAAAAAGGACGGTGGAATTATATCTCATTCAGAGATTAATGAATTATATGGCGCCCAGATCTCTTTCCTGGATGTCTGTCACTAAGGGCAGCCCACCCCTTATTACGAATGATCGAAGAGGAAAAATTGACTATGAAAGTAGAGAAACACTATCTAGAGAATGATTACTTGTAATGTCTAGAAAACCGCAAGATAACAGATATCAAAAATCTAATTTCTGCAATAAAAAGGATTCACAAGTCCACTATTTCACGGGATGTCATGAGGTAGCTGAATTTTGGGGAATCCTTAGAAATTGGATTCTTGTGGTACTGAAAAGGAACATCCTTAGTGTATCTCAGATAGAAATCATACATATCTCTCTATAAATGATTGGTAGATATGCGGGTGTACCATTAAATGGAATTATAACATATCCTGTCAATGGTCTGTCACTGTAAGCTGTTGCATTACTAGGCTAGAATAAATGTGATTGATATAATCTGAACTGACGCTGTGATCGTTAGATTATTGCAATATTCTGTAATTCATTGTAAGTATTTGTGATTATTCTGTAACTAGAATGTTAATTGCCCACTCGGTTTGAGACTGCATAGTGTTCGGAAGATCATTTATTCAAAAATAGTACTAAGGCTAAATCAGTATAGTCATCATTATAAAGAAACATAAACCCTAAAACTATACTATATATTATAATGATATATCCAAAAATTATATTTTTCTACTTTTAAATTTTATGACTCCTAGTAGCGTCGGAGCTCAACCATGGTGCGTACTTAATACTTCTATATATAAATATAGTGTATTGATACTTATGAATTACTATCTGATATGTCATCAGTAGTTGGACAGTTTTCGAATCCACCCAAAGGATATTGCAAATGCCCCAGAGTTGATTTCCCGAGAGATTTGGATTATAGGTGACATCCATGTGGATGCGAGTAAGACCAATAGCCGCGATTACAGATTAATGATGAGCTTTTGTAGAAATGTAGGATTAAAACAACTTATTCAGAAATAACTCAGCCAAACCCAAATGGAGGGACAATAATGAGACCTAATGAAGGCATCCAGTAATGTGTATTGGAAGAAAATTGAAAGTTATTATCAAATGAAAAAATCCCGGATTTTGTAAATGAATTTTTTCAAAAATAGGTTTGGTAATTTTTAAATAACTTAGAAAAGACCCAATTCGACATCAACATACTAAAGCTTACTGAATCCAATGATACCAATTCTGTTGGAGATTACTTGTTAGAATTTACGTCTGCGGAAGCTAAGAAAGTTAAGCGCACGTAAGTCCAGCGGAATCTCTGATGTGGCTTCCAAGGTAGTAATCGATAATATTAAATTTGCAAAGCAGCAATTCATATTTTTGTGTAATTGTTCGATGAAACAAAAGCAGTTCCCAAAAGCCTGGAAGATGGCAGTGGTGGTTCCAATACCATAAGCTGGCCACAGTAGGCAAATCGGCAATTGGAGGCCCATCTGGCTACTAACACTTCCAAGTAAAGTAATAGAAAAATTATTCCATACAATTATATATGACCTATTAAACAAAGCAGAAATTTTAGAAAAAAAAACAACAATTTAGTTTCAGGCCCAAGATAAGTACTGGAGATGCTATTTTTTTTTTTATTCATAAGACTTATACAAAGCCCGAAATAAGGGGCATATCACTGTATCATGTTTTGTTTGATTTTCGAAAAACCTTCGATTCCATTAATCACGAATTGCTAATATCAAAACCAAGTAAGCTTCTAAAGATACCTCATAATATTGTACAATGGTAGTGTGATTACCTGTATGACCGTGAACAGAATGTAAAAGCTAATGGAAATATTTCTGGTACAAGAATGATAGATTTCGGAGTCCCCCAAGGCTCGGTACTTGGTCCGTTATTATTTATTCTTTTTGTCAATGACTTGGGAAAATGTATTAATCACTCGCAATATATACAGTATACTGATGATGTAGTATTATATTACTCTGATGACTACCTAGAAACAATAGAAGAAAGGATGCAGCATGATATTTGTAACGGCAGCCACCGGATCTTCAATGAAGTGTCCTGTGCGCAGATCTGCCTTGGGTTTCTTTACTCTCAAAAGGGGGGACAAGGGTCTCGACAGAAGAGGCTGAAGAAAGTTTGTTGGAAAAGTTTGTCGTCTTCTTTATTTCCATTATTCTCCAGTACTCTCCGTGAAAACTATAAATCAAACCATATTACATATCTTAGGAAAGGTTAACAGTAGCTGTCATTTACATTTATAGCAAAGGTGACAGTAAACTATAATACTTCTAAATTAGACTCATAGTGATTGTGACAAAGTGCATTACTCATATAGAGGAACAGTTAACCCATAGTGGCAGACTATAGTACTCAGTCAAAATTACAGTAAACCCATAGTGACAGACTATGATACCTGAAATTACTGTAATATCTCAATAAAACTCTGAACTGACCTGAAGAGGGGCTATGGCCACAGTTACAGCAAAGACAAAGAGAGTTCCAATACAACTTTCTACATGATTCAACCACTATAGTACTTGGCTTCATAATCTACATATAAACATGCATCAACTTATGTAAAAGTTACATCAAACATGTTCCTTGGATCTATATTGACATATATATCTAGTTAACATACCTCCTTGGTCCCTTATTACTTGATTATTTCATCTTTTGCTGGAGAGGAACAGGAGCTACTCTCTCCTTTGTGTGGTTTTGGCTCCATGTGCTCAGAGGGAGCTACAGTATTTGGTATGCACTTCCTGTATAAACAAAGTTGTAATCCTATCCCCTTTCCTTTATCAAACATTTGGAAAGGTACTAAATCAAAAGACAGGAATGATATCATCTTAGTTAGATACATATATAACTAAAGCATGTCATTATTCTTGAAGAAATGATGTCTAAACTCTAAAGGTATAATCAAAATAACAAGCACTCCCTAGTCTCTGACACTAGATGGCAGCAGAAGTATTGTTGGTTAGTTCCCACAGGAAACACAAGGTGGCAGCAGTCCCTATGGACTGTCTGTCTCTACATGGCTCCTCAAAATTAGAATAATTTTTCTAAATATCAGTAAGTGGCAAGTATAGTCAGTCAATCTTAACGCTAATAATATCTCAAGATATTCATAACTATGAAACTATATGTCTGATGGTTCACTCCAGATCCACGACGAAGTAACTCTAAGGGAATGATATCTTACATCCCCCAAAAGATGAAGCAATTTTATCTTAAGGCTCCTTGACGGGGATACCCTTTTTTCCTGATCCTTCAACAAGCAGGACCAACTTCTGGATTGGGCGATCCAAATACGCCTGCTGTTTTCCACTATTGCCAATGGCAACCTTTACTCTACGCACATGGTTGTCATCACTTGGGAGAGTTTTTTCTACTCGTCCCATTTGCCATTGGTTCCTTGGTTGGTTGTCATCCTTGATGATGACAACATCACCAACCTGTAGATCGCGTTGTGGACGTATCCATTTCTGCCGTGGCTGCAGATTTTGAAGGAACTCCTTCCTCCAGCAAGACCAGAACTCATTAGCTAAGTGCTGGACTCTACGCCATCTTTTCCTGAGGTATATATCAGCTCGCTGAAACTCACCTGGGGGTGGCAAGACTATTCGAGATTTTGCCGTAGAGAGGTGATTTGGCGTTAGTGGTGCGAGCGAGGTTGGATCATTGAGATTGTCCACTGTTAGTGGACGGCAGTTGACTATAGCAGCAGCTTCACACATGAGAGTTCTTAAAGACTCATCATCCAGCTGAGAACCAGCTTGGTGCATCAGTGATTCTAGTATGCTACGTACTGTTCGTATCTGGCGCTCCCAAACCCCGCCTGTGTGGCTGGCTGAAGCAGCATTCATCTTAAAGTGGCAGCTTTCTCTTGAAAGGACTTCTCGCACATGATCATTGTTTATCTCCTTCAAGGCCTCCTTGAGTTCTTTCTTGGCACCAATGAAGTTTGTGCCTTGGTCTGATCGCATGAGTGACACTGGACCACGGATTGATATGAATCTTCGCAGTGCATTGATAAATGAATCTGTCTCGAGAGAATTTGATGTCTCAATGTGAATTGCGCGAGATGCTAAGCAGGTGAAAAGCACTCCATATCTTTTCAGTACCTTGCGACCCTCCTTGATGTACCAAGGGCCAAAGTAGTCAACACCACAATATGTGAATGGTGGTGCTGGATTCACTCTATCTGCAGGCAAATCTGCCATCTTTTGTTCCTGCACCTTGCATCGGAACTTCCTGCATTTGGTGCACTTTGATATGAGGCTTGAGACAACAGAGCTGCAACCCACTATCCAGAAGCCATTTGCTCGGATCTGATTGATGGTCAGACCACGGCCTTGGTGCTGAGTTTGTTGATGACAATGCCATATCACCAAATCTGTGATGTGATGCTGTCTAGGAAGAATCGCAGGATGCTTTAAATCCTGGGATATCTCTGCATTTCTTATCCGACCTCCCACACGCATTATGCCATCGCTGTCTAGGAAGGGATCTAAGCGGTAGATTGTGCTTGTGTTCTTTATGGCTATGTTGCGTTCAGTGGCAAGCTTCTTGTCAGTGACACTCTCTCTAACTTTAAGTGCCTGAAGTGTCTTAACTTCGTCTTTGAAGTATTCTCCTTGAACTTGCCTGATTATTTCAAGCTCTGCCTTCCGAATTTCCTCTACAGTGACTGGCTGATAAGAAGGAATTTTTCATTTTGGCATTTGTGCATGCTTCACAGTCTGTGGCTTCTTTGTTCCATTGGGTTTTAGGTTGTCTTTGAACTTTAAACAGACAGCAACAGCTCTTTTTGCTCTGTGCCAATCTGAAAAGTACTGTAGTCTTTCCAGGAGTTCTATTTTACCCAAGGAACCCTTGACATGCACAGAGAAGGTCTGTGCCTTTTTTACTTCTGGGTCATCAGTGCTGATCCTGAGATCAGCTGCATCTTTGTCTTTGACAGGGATTTCTTCCTTCCAGAGGAAATCCGGTCCAGTTAACCATTTGGACTGGTGAATCAGTTCCTCGACAGTGAGACCTCTAGAGGAATCATCTGCCGCGTTTTCATGTGTTTTGACATGTCGCCATTGTGATGGGGTACTGTGGTCTCTGATTTGTTGCACACGATTTGCAACAAATACATGAAACCTTCGTGTATCATTAGCAATGTAGCCAAGAACTACCTTGCTGTCTGTCCAGAACACTTCAGCATCGACATGTAGTTCGAGTTCTTTTTGAAGGAGTTCACTAACCTTCACAGACACGAGTGCTGCAGTTAACTCTAAACGGGGAATGGTCACCGGTTTTAGAGGGGTAACTCTTGCCTTTCCCATTAACAGTGAGCAATGTACCTTTGACTGGTCATCGATGAGACGCAGGTAAGAACACTGCCCATAACCATTTGTACTGGCATCAGAGAAATGGTGCAATTCAACTGAGCGTTGTTTTCCGAAGCCATCTGGTTTAAAACACCTTTGGAGTCGGACCTTCTCTAGATTTGGTAGGTCACTTCTCCATTTAGCCCACTGTGATCTCAGTGCCTCTGGGACAGGAGTATCCCAGTCAGTTTGATCACTGCACATCTGCTGCAGTATTTGCTTTCCAGTTAGTATCACTGGTGCAATGAAACCTAATGGACCATAAACGGAACATAGAGTGGACAGAACCCCACGTCTTGTCAATGGTTTGTCCATCAATGTTATTCTGAATTGGAATGTGTCTGACTCAACACACCATTGAACCCCTAAGGCTCTTTCAACGGGAAGTGGATCTTGAAGGAGATCAAGCTCCTTTACTCCCTTTGCACGGTCTTCTGGTGTAATACTCTCTAACACAGCCTTTGAGTTTGAAACAAACTTATGGAGCCGGAGTCCACCTCGCAAACAAAGTTCTTGACTTTCTTTTATCAGTGTGATAGCCTCTGCTTCTGTTGCCACAGACTTCAGTCCATCATCAACATAGAAGTTAGAGCGAACAAAGGTTGCTGCTTCTGGTCCGAATTCAGACTCATTATCATTTGAGGTCTGTTTAAGACCAAAGTTCGCACAGCCAGGTGACGATGTAGCTCCAAATAGGTGGACTTTCATCCTGTATTCAACTGGCTGTTGTTCTGAGTTGCCTTCCTCCCACCACAGAAATCGTAGGTAATTGCGATGTTCCTCATTCACCATGAATTGGTGGAACATCTGCTCAATATCGCACATGAAGGCAACTGGTTGTTGGCGCATACGTATCAATACCACAACCAAGGCATTTGTCAAGTCGGGCCCTTGTAGAAGGTGGTCATTTAGGGATTCACCTTTGTACCTTGCACTGCAGTCAAATATGACTCGTATTTTCTCTGGCTTTTTGGGATGGTACACTCCATGGTGAGGTATATACCAGATGGAGCCATCCTGTTTTTCTAGGTCAGACACTGGCACCCTTTCAGCATGACCATTGTCTATGATACTCTGCATGAAACCAGTGTAGTCTTTCTGGTACCCTTTGTCCCTTTTGAATCGGGCTGCCAGCTGTTTCAGACGATGAAGTGCGAGAGGTTTGTTGTTCGGGAGAATCACCCTGGATTCCTTTAATGGCAGGGGCATTTCATAATGCCCATTTTTTTTATGAATCCCTTCTCCAATTTTCTGGAGGAACCTTCTGTCGTCATTAGAGAGAGCTGTCTCTCTATGAGTTTTCTCACTGAAATCAAGTTCCATCATTTTTGTCACCTGTGAGGGATTGATAACCTCCTTGACCTTTGTCTGGAAAGATACCAAGACCTGATTAGGATGGTTGCAATCCGCCTTCAATGAGAGTGACCCTGGAACCTCACAGGTCATGACTCTATGGCTAACGCCAATGGAGTCATAGCAGTCTACCTGAGTCGGATCGACAATCCCTACAATTCCCCAACCTAGGTCCGTTCGCTGACCATAAGGTTCATTGTTTGTAGGAGGGATGATATCCCTAGGTGCTAATGCACGGGGACAGTTGTATCCTATCAGTAAGCCAACTTCACAATCTGCCAGTGGCATAAGCTTGTCGGCAATCCCTTCAAGGTGCGGCCATTTCTTGGCCACTTCTGGTGTTGGGATGTGCGACCGGTTGGCAGGCATTATCCCTCTTGTGAAGGTCACAGGGAGAGGAATCTTTAGATCACTGTTATATCCCCTCACCATAAGCCCAGATATTTTCCGACTATCAATTAACTGGTCTTTAGACAGCATTGTAGATAACGAGAGTTTTGTCTTAGGTCCATTTAGGTCTAGATCCACACATGTCGCTTCTAAGATAAAGGAAGTGTCCTACTGTGTGTCAAGTAGTGCGTACACTAGCTTTTCTCTTTCTGGACTGTCACGATGAGAGACCAAAACAGGCACGATCATCGAACACTTACTGTGTTGTCCTGTGTCGTTGAGATGACTGACTCTCGACTCTCTGACATTTCCAGCATCTTTCTGACTTTCAGGCTTATCTACTCTATCTTTCACTTGGCTATCTTTCTTCTCGGCCTTATCAAAGTGCCTCACATCACCATGTAGAGATGTGGGATGTTTCTTCTTGCAAGTTTTACAGATTTTCTTCTGTTTGCAAGTACTTGATCTGTGCCCCTTTTCCAGACAACCATAACACAAACCATGGTCTCTGATTAGGATTTTCCTTTCCTGCATAGGCTTTCCCAGGAATACCCTGCAATTATCTATATCATGTTCTGACCTACCTTCATGAAGAGGACATGACCATTCAGCATTCTGTTTTGTCTCTGTTGTTTCAGTAGAGAAAGAGTTAGCGCCAGGAGTACGTTTCTGGCCCTTACCACCAACAGATGAACGATCCTGTTCTGGTTGCTTATCTCCTTTCATGGCCTGAAGTGAGGTCACTGGATCACACGCTATATTTGCTTCTCTTGCAACAAAGCTCATGAAGTCCTTGAAAGGTGGGAACATTGCTTTCTGTTCCCTCGCATCTGCAACCACTCTTGCCCAGCGAGTAACTAGCCAGTCAGGCAGCTTGGCAAGCAGTTTCTTGTTCTCTGGCTCATCGTTTAGTACGTTTAGACTTCCGATTGTCTTCATAGCTGTATTAAACTGCCTTAGAAAGTCTGCTAGTTTTCTTAAGGCGAAACCGTCTCTGGGAGCTATCCTTGGCCATGCATCTAGCTTATCTCTGAATGCATTGGCCACAATAAAGGAATCGCCATATCTCTTTTCCAGGAGATCCTTGGCTTCCTGAAAAGCCTCTCCTGTCGATAGAAGAAAGAAGCCCTCAATAGCTTCTTTTGCTGCACCTCCGAGGTACTTCTTCAGGTAATGGATCCTCTCAGAGAGTGGAATACCCTTTTGCTCAATTAGAGCCTCAAAGGAGCTCTTCCAACTCGGGTACTGTAGAGGATCACCTGAAAACATACCTGGCTCTGGAGGAGGTAAACGTCCTAAGTTTACCTGGTCTGCAAGTGACTTTGCTAGATCAAATAGCTGTCTTTGTGATGGCAGGTCTGGTGGTGCTTCACTGCAGATCTGAAATTCATCACTGTCATGAACCTGGGAAGCAAGTTGTCGGCTAGAATTAGGGAAGAATGTGCTTGCGGCAGGATTTAGACGTTTTGAGGAACTGGCTGATACTAAACCAGTCTTCTTAGCGGGGACAGGATTAGACCTATCCTCTTCAGCTTTTGGAGGAGCAGGCATAGTATTCATGGAAACCACAGGAAAAGTGACAACAGGATCTGAACACTTGTTCAGATAATCTTGGACATAGTCATTCATGCCATCTGTGGCCAATTTGCATTCAGTTTCACTACTAATGGATTCTTCCTGCTCCACAGTATTGATCGCATTGAGCTTGGCCTCGGCCATGTCAAGCTCTTTTAACGTTTGCAACTTTTCTAGTTCTGCCTTCTTTTTAGTTTCCAAGTCTAGATACTTTAGCTTCACCCTTAGTGAAGCTGCCTCCGATGCTACCTCTGCCTTTTTTGAGGCATTTGAAGCTCTTGAAGATCTAGAGCCCCGAGAAGATTTACTTCTTCTCGACGAGGTCTCACTAAACTCTGCTTCAATTTCAAGTATACACTGTGAGACTTGGCCCATCATCTTGTGGTGATCTGACTGTATGGACTCGAGTCTCTTGTACTGTTCCTCAAGTTCATGCTCAGACAGAAGGTCAGAAAGTCCTTCATATTCTGATGTCACCTTCTTTATGTCTTCTCCTAAGAGTCTGCGCTCACTCTTGAGGAGAGAAATATCACGTGTATCGGTAGTTAGAGATTCCAAATGGCTCGCACGTTTACGCCATGCGATTACTGCTAACCTGAAACGCCGCTGAATTTGGGAAACTTGTTGTTCTAGACCCTTTTTTGTAAGTTTTCTCTCTCTAAAACTGATACGTACCTTGTTGACATCCTCGGAGTCATCCGCACCTGGATCTGCATGTGAACCATCAGACTTCTCTGAAATTTGAGATTTTTCACTTTTGCCTGTTAATTTTTCAACCTTACCTGAGTCACCATTTGATTTGATCTTACCCTGATCTTGCTCTGCTGCCCCTGGGGGAACCTGAGGTGACCCTTCTGAATCCATTTTGATATATAAAGTATCACAATGGTTTTATGGATTGACATAAACTTTCTAGCATTTGCTAAGTTTGACTCACAACAAAAAACTTTACCCTATTTATCCAAGAAACAGAAAATATACTCCTTTAGCACACTGTCAGTTCAAAGGCTTGTCAGTCAGAATATATCCCAAGTAACTTATAAAACAGTCAAGTGTTAGTCAAAGTTATTACTCAAATATAGAATACCATGTAAATACTCTTTGTAAAAACTACTGTTTACATTTACACTGCAGGATGACACACTTGGTCATATTTCACCCAAAACTTCAAAAATATCCTGTTAAAAGGAAGAATCACAATATTATTAATCTGTGACATTTAAGGGTGTAGTTAGGTTACATCAGTTTAAACCCTGTGTGTATAAATAACACTTATTGCAGTTTTTTTTTACAACAGTTCGCTTTACACATCTAGTCACTGTGCCACTTGCTGTCTTGTCCATGTCGAGCCCCACGGGATCTGGATCCTGAGGCGCACTTGCTCTTCACGGAACCTTCAGCTATGCCTCATGCAACAGTTTACTGGTTGTGTGATGACAGTTCATTCTTTGACGTGTCAGTCGGACTTGCTGTAGTTTGGTATTGCATGGAACCTGCATCTGTTTGATGGAATTTGCTTGTAACACGATTCTTCTCACAAGGAATGTTTTCATTAGCGAGGAGTTTTCACTGTAACGGCAGCCACCGGATCTTCAATGAAGTGTCCTGTGCGCAGATCTGCCTTGGGTTTCTTTACTCTCAAAAGGGGGGACAAGGGTCTCGACAGAAGAGGCTGAAGAAAGTTTGTTGGAAAAGTTTGTCATCTTCTTTATTTCCATTATTCTCCAGTACTCTCCGTGAAAACTATAAATCAAACCATATTACATATCTTAGGAAGGGTTAACAGTAGCTGTCATTTACATTTATAGCAAAGGTGACAGTAAACTATAATACTTCTAAATTAGACTCATAGTGATTGTGACAAAGTGCATTACTCATATAGAGGAACAGTTAACCCATAGTGGCAGACTATAGTACTCAGTCAAAATTACAGTAAACCCATAGTGACAGACTATGATACCTGAAATTACTGTAATATCTCAATAAAACTCTGAACTGACCTGAAGAGGGGCTATGGCCACAGTTACAGCAAAGACAAAGAGAGTTCCAATACAACTTTCTACATGATTCAACCACTATAGTACTTGACTTCATAATCTACATATAAACATGCATCAACTTATGTAAAAGTTACATCAAACATGTTCCTTGGATCTATATTGACATATGTATCTAGTTAACATACCTCCTTGGTCCCTTATTACTTGATTATTTCATCTTTTGCTGGAGAGGAACAGGAGCTACTCTCTCCTTTGTGTGGTTTTGGCTCCATGTGCTCAGAGGGAGCTACAGTATTTGGTATGCACTTCCTGTATAAACAAAGTTGTAATCCTATCCCCTTTCCTTTATCAAACATTTGGAAAGGTACTAAATCAAAAGACAGGAATGATATCATCTTAGTTAGATACATATATAACTAAAGCATGTCATTATTCTTGAAGAAATGATGTCTAAACTCTAAAGGTATAATCAAAATAACAAGCACTCCCTAGTCTCTGACACTAGATGGCAGCAGAAGTATTGTTGGTTAGTTCCCACAGGAAACACAAGGTGGCAGCAGTCCCTATGGACTGTCTGTCTTTACAATATTAACAAACTTGCAAACTGGTGTCTAGCAAATGGTCTTACAGTCAATGTCAATAAGACTAAAATCATGTACATGGGGACACCTGATAATTGAAAAATCTAAGGAGGCCAAAGTTAACTATGAATGATGTAACCCTGTCATGCAGTCATAAGTACAAATATCTCGGAGTTGTTCTAGATGAAATGTTATCTTGGGAGCCGCATGCTAAAGAAATAATTAAGACAGTAAATAGTAAGCTCTTCAAATTTAGTAAGATTAGGCAAAGTCTTACGAATGAGGCAGACCATAATTGTACATCAGCACGATAGTTCCTCATATGGTATATTGCTCATTTATATATGGTAGTTTTCAATACTATAGAGAAGTTAAATACTAGTTAAATAATAGGAGCCTTAGAGTATTATTAGGACCTAGAGCATGTTATCAGTCAATAGCTGCTATGTGTAAACTCTGCAACTTAGATACGTTAGCACATAGAAGTGATAAGCAATTATTGTGTTTCATGTTTAAGAACAAAACCAAAGAGGATTGGATTAACCAAAGTTTTTTTTAATTTTTTTTAATCAGTTTTATTAGGGTATCATTTGTATACATAAATGTCTGAGCTCGGCATAGCCGTTCTTCCGCCCAGTCCCTCTAGTGGTGTGTGTACATACACAGTAATGGCTGTATAGTAGTGGAATATATATTCCAACATCAATATTATGTATCACCTGTGCAACCGAGACTAATAATGAGATGAGATGAAATCATGTAATACAAAACCTTCTTTGTCATATTATAACCTGTAAGCTAAACATGTCTCCTTTGTTTGTTTGCCAGGTCCCCATATAGGGGGTACCTTAAGTTGGCATACAAAAGTGGTGACTGGTTTACCCATCTATATTCAATGGTATGGGCTAGACACACTTATTAGATTGGAGTATCAATTACATATTTGAATCCACAGATGTAGTTGCAACACAAACTGCATAATACGGGTGAGTTGGCCTGTTGCAACACAAGCAGGCTTATAGATAACATGTCGGATAGGACCTTTTTATTAGTAATTTAAATTTATCTAGTAGGGGGATAGTTGTAAATATTTCTTTTAGATTGTTCCATTTGGTAATAGCACGTACATAAAACGAGCTATTAAATACTGGGTTTTTTAAGGGGGGTTGTATAAGAGGCCTATTCCACCAAGGAGGCACAAGCCCAGGCCGGGCCCCTTGTGGTCGCCTATTGGCGACCGGCGGCAATAGCCGGCCCAAACCTCCCGCCGGCGGCGATAATCTGCTTGGTGGAACAGCTCATGAGAGCTCACAGGCCCCTCACGGCCGGACCCTGCCCGGACAATACTCGGTGCAACAGCCAATTTTGGAGGTGTTCCACCAAAATATAGTGATAACCACAGAGAAGGCCGGGCGGGCGGCCGGGTATTATGAGCGCAACGTCCCCCGCAAGCCCTGGCAGGGGAAAACCGATTCATTTGATTTTAAGCCCCCGGCAGGCCGGCCGGTGTGTCAAGAGCTACGCCGAAAGAAGCACGGCCGCGGGCTCTGCCGGGACCCGCGGCGAGGGAAAGCCGACAACACTGCGCGGTCGACACCGGCGATACCCGAAGCCGCGAAAGGACATCGAAAATTCCGAACTTTCGGCAGAATTCTAGCACCATAGCGTGCCATACACATTCATAACATCAATCCTTATCTTTATTTACCTTCATTGTTCGATTTAACCTGTAAATCCGCGGTTATTTGACGTTTTCTGACCGTTCCCGTACAATTCCCGACACGCTGACACACTGCTCCACTCGATACACGACTTTCGCGGGTTCAGAGCGTCGTAGTGTATTGCCGCACGCCGCGCCGCCTATCGGATCGATAGAGAACCGCGGCCTTGTGCGTTAGTGCTGCTAATGTCCACCAGACGGCAATAGCGAACCCGCTGTGAGTGTATCGCCGCGCCGGGTCCGGCCGGCTCTATGGGCGCTCGCCGGGCGCCTTGTGTACGCCTGTTGGTCGCCTCGTGGGGCTTTGGTGGAACAGCTCCTAGAATTTAGGGGTTTAGGGGTGGCCGGGCGGCCGGCCCCGGCGGCAAATGCCGGCTGGAGCACAAAAACCCGCCTGCTGAGGGCCTTTTTGGTGGAATAGGCCTCTAAGACGTAAACCAGTATTCCTGCGGGTAGGTAAATCTCTGTTGTCTATTAAGGAGATAGTTTTAGTAAGAGAGTGGGCATAGCTAAGTAAATGTATATCACGCCTTTTTTCTAAGGTTCTGACTTTTGCCCTCAAGTGTAACTGGTCAGTGGTTAGTTTTGGGTTAGGTTCCAATTTGACTTTATATATTACACGTAGTATCTTATTTTGAATGAGTTGTATTTCATTTTGGGTTCTTAATGTGTTGTTGTCACAACTCGTTGAGCGCCCTGTCTGCGGCGTCCCCGGGTCTTCAGGTGCATTTGCCATAGTGAGCGATCATGGACACTTTAGTCGTTAGGCAGGGTAAAATGTTCAATAAGTTCACCTTACCTTTATCGTTCACCTATACTAGCAAATCCTATCGCTTCCTGTAGTGTTTATCGTGCTCTGCACACTTTAGCAGGGGCAAAAGTCTCAGTTTATAGGTAATAAACTCCGTTCAGATCGGGACCGTGTACCTACGCGTGCGTTCTAGTCAGCCATTCTTCATTTATTGAGTACACGAGTACACGAAGCAGATTTCTACTTCGTTGGTAGGTCGGCCAAAAGAAAATCTTATTTAATATAGTGACCACAAAGAAAGCATCAGTGTCTAATGGCCCCTATCATAGAGGTGCCAGACTGTTGAATGAACTATCATCTGAGATCAAACACACCGAGGAAAAGGAGAACTTTAAAAAATATATAGATGGTAGTCACTGAGCATTAGAACAGATAGAATCATACAGAAGTGTATATCATAATATATCATTATTATCTTCACTAACTTATTTTCTTCTCTTACATATGTATGTGATAAGTTTGTAAAAAATGTTTACCGCAATGTAAATTGTTTTCTGATTATGGAGTACCTGAAAAACATCTCGAGAGGTACTGCCAATAAACTGGAATGATCGGTTGGTTTCTAAATTAATATTTACATTCTTTGAAAATTTCATGTTGACCTTATAGGATATACATAAGTGTAAAATATCAGGATCCTGACCCCATAATTTTTATATCATCTCCACCCTGTATAGTATCAGCCTCCCATACAGGCGAATCAGTGGGCTATGAAATAATGCGTCATGCTTCACAGCTATGTCAGGGAGGTGGTTCTAAATACTACTCTGACCTACTTACCTATTTCTTGACAGTGAGTATCCTGGATTGGGATTTTGTGAGGTGGGAAGTTGGATTGGATTGTCTGCAGCTGTGAGTCTGGTTTGACAGCCCACCTGACAGTGAGCAGGGTTACTTGAATTGGGGATGTTAGAAAGTAATAGTAATGTATGGGACTATGGTATAACCAGTGGAAGGTTCTGTTTCTGATGGATGGTAGGGTTGGAAGGAGGGTGGCCGGGATGGAGGTCGGGAGGGGGCAGGGAGGGAGGGATGGAGGCTTGGAGGAAGGTCGGGAGGTCAAGAGGTACAGAGGTTGGGAGGCAGGGAGGGAGGCAGGGAGGACTGGAGGGGGTCCTTAGGTCGATAGGTCGGTTCTATTTCCTCGTTGCTGTGTATGTGTTGCGGGTTGGGGGTTACGTCTTTCCCTAGACTGTGCTATGTAAGTCCTAGAAAGTGGTAGTGTAAGTCTAAAGTCAGGAGGGAGGGAGGAAGGGAGGGAGGCAGGTAGGGAGGCAGTGAGGTAGGAAGGGAGGCGGAAAGGGAGGCAATGAGGTAGGGAGGTAGGGAGGGAGGCCAGCAGGCCAGCAGGGAGGGAGGCTGGGAGGGAGGTCTGGAGCTCCCTCCCTGCTCCCGACCAGCCTCCCGACCAGCCTCAGTCCCTCCCTCAGTGGGGATGGAGGAATGAAAGAATGGAAGGAGGCTGAGGGAGGGAGGTCAGGAGGGAGGTTGGGATGGAGGGAAGTCAGGAGGGAGGGAGGCCAGGAGGTCGGAAGGCTGGTAGGTAAGTTGGGAGGTCCAGAGGGAGGTCTGGAGGTCGGGTGGTGGAAAGGTTGTTCTTTTTTTTTTCTTTTTTTTTTGGGGGGGTGGGGGGGGGGGGGGTCTGGAGCAATGCTGGTCATTTGACTGAGTTATATCAGTGTAAAAACTCTAAATAGACATCCTCTTGTAGCAAACGTAATCTCAGCGCCGCTTTGCATTGCTCTTCATTCTCTGTATTCTTTGTGACTAATATTTCACCACCAGGCTTGTCCCAAAATCACTGGTTCTGATACTCTTGTTGAAATTCTGATGAAGCTTATTGATTATTCTATTAACTGGACGTAATATCTTTCAATTAAAATAAACTTACGTTAAATGCTCTGATACACTTCCATGAACATCTAGTCATATCGATACATGGCGATAGGATGTCTTCCTTTGAGTGCAATAATAATAACATACTAAAAATGGAGAGATTGAGTCACATGAACCTATGGACCAATCGGTGCGAAGCTAACTTCACTCTGAGAGCGCTCCCAACACGGGACGCATCGAGCCTAGTCACATACCAGCAGTCGCTTGCGCTGATACGACGTCTAAAAATTTATGCTAAAAGATTTCACAAAACGAACAAACACCAGTAGTTTCTAATTTTGCAGTTGTTGTTGTTGTTGTTGTTGTTGTTGTTTTTAATGATACTTTAGAGTTGGTACAGATTAAAATTGTTGACACAACGTTTCGGCACGAAATTTGGCCTTCATTTAGGTTACTCAGAATTACTTTCTGAAATTGGCTTTCCAGCATGGTCATATCCATACATACAGGAATGTTTTATTCAAGACAGAAGAGCATCACAACCACTGATCTAATTAGATAATGAAAACGATTAGCGAGCAATCAATGCACTTATGTAGAACATTAGGTTTAATTTCAATTGATCAGGCAGGTGATAGTAGACATGTTCCATTATGTCACGTACGGTTGTTGCTACCCCAGAACATTTTGTGAAGTCTAGGAAACCACACTAGCTGGAGTATATACACAGGAATACAGGGCACAGCTATGAGCTAGAGAAGACTTATTTCATTGACAGACTGGAGGAGCTTATATACAACCATGAGGGGTCAGTTGCTGCAGGCTTGGCTTGTGCATTATGATTGGCTGTTAAACCAACATCCAAAAGCAGACGACCAGTCTCATTCCAGCCTGCCACACATGTCTATGAGGACTCTCCTGGCACTAACATTTCAGTCTGAACAATATGTGAGTCCTTACATTTCAAGCCGATAACGGAATTCAAGGCTACAACGTATATACACCAAGATGTCCTTTCTGAAATGGTCTCCTATTAAATGCCTATATAAATGTATGGTATACGGAGGTATGTATGAAATTATTCATTTTCGCTTTGATCCGCAATGAAATATCAACCAGTGGTATGGCCTTTTCATGTACATTATTATAAAACCCATCACCGTGTCATATAATTTTTTTTTAAATTAAATTTTTTTTTTTTTTTTTACAAATTCTCAGAACTTCCTGACTGTTGGACATTGTGAAAAAAAAGTATATTCGGTCGCAAAATTTGCATACCGGTGGCTCTTTTTCTTATCTTTCTGAGGTGCAAGTAATTGTTTGTGGGGATGATTCCGTTAATTAGCTTGAACTGAAAGGAATAACATTTCACAGCACTAATCACTTTGTAAAGTTCCTAGGCTATACCATAGCGGTTCTGCTCCTAGCGGTCGATATACGTTAAATAAGGTTTGGAGTCAACGCATAGATGTTGTAGGTAACAGAATCCAGGTAAGACTGAATGCTCTGGGTTTAATTCGATTCTCTTATATAGCTGTGGAGACGCCTTTGTCTCCAGGTGGGGGACGCTTATACGGGCCGCCGTGTTAGGCGCCAATTAGCGTCACCTTTGTACATGCGAGCGCACCCGCATCTCCAGGAAGTTGGGTTAACAAACAACCGCCGGACTAAGCCGGGTTCAAAGCGAGGATTATATTTACCACAGGAAGGACCAATTAACCTGGCCAATGTCGGCCATCTTGGATTTGGAGGAAAGAATTCAGAATAGATTTAATATATATAATATAATTAATAATGCTGCTTTTTCAACGCAAAAATACCACAAAGCTAGAATTATCGACTGCAGATCTTTACAAACGTCCCTCACTCTGAGTTCGAAGAGCAACGGAGAACTTTAAAAGAAAAGAAAAAGATGTGCAGTCGCTAAAACCAACCTAACCGCCTTGCTCCGTCTCAGAGCAGTCGTGCGGCTGCTGAGACCAGCGCGGGAACGGTTAGTTCGTCGAGCAAACGCGGAGGCGCCACCAGTGCGCGCTCACGATCCCTCGACCAATGAAAAGGCAGCAATTCCCAACTTCCGGTCACCACCCAGAAACAACAAAAATGGCAGCGCCCACATCTCGGCGTGCTAAACAAACGGGTCTTACGCAAACAATGGCGGCCATCGGGTCTTCAAATAAGGTAGGTTCAATCATTAACACATATAGATCACACGGGTAAAGAGTAACAGAGATGATAACAGAAATACAGGTTATATTTTGAAAAAATGTCACTGCGGCCCGCTCGGCGTCAGAGCTCCGACCGTGTCCGGGTTATGGGTACTCGGCTGTACAACCAGTCGCGAGTGTAGAAAATGGCCAGCGAATGTCTTTATAAAATATAAATGCGTAGTCCATTTTGATATAAAGCTGGGATACGAGTGTCTGTATCCTGTTGCTTCAGGATGGTGGTTATGAATTTAAAAAGATAGATCACAGGGATCTCACAGGGTATGGCGAGCGGTCTTCGGCGTCAGTGTCTCTTGGTTGACTCGCTCGCCAATCGTAGGGGTGGAGTCAATCGCGCTAAAACACACTTTAGCACGATTGACACGATTGTTACTCTTTGTAGAGGTATATACACGTAGGAACGGCCTGTCAAGTGCAGAACACACCTTTGTTCGTTGTTGACAGGCCGCCGCGACGGAACTCCGCGTCCCGGGCTACCGAAGTGCGACAGCTGGCGGTCCGAGCGTAGGCGCCAGCCCGAGACCGCCGCCCACGCGAAGCACTTCGCGGGAGGATCGGAGCCCGTCATGTCACAATCAGGTCATAAAAGGTTACAGAAAACTAGATGTGAGTCACACGTACTCAGTTGACACGTAGATTACACGTTTTCCTCAATAAAAACGGTAATTCAAACAATTTTACATATCTCAGGCTCCTCACCAGCGCACATCCCGGCAGCCATTTTGATAGTACTAAAAAAGAAAATATCGCCGTGAAAGGCATGACATATAAGTAGCAGCGGGGTGCTCAAGATATAAAAATAGACAATTCTGTCGCCGCTGAGGACGGTAAATATTACGATAAAAACTGATAAGGCGGTAAATGACACAAAAAGGACGAGCTCCCGTAATCTTGATAAAGATTGTAGAAAATATGCTTGTGGCCGTATTATAAACATATATGTACATGGTGATAAAACATAATATTGGTGTTTTCAGCGTGGATCTGAGCAATACGTTAAGGCCTGGACATCGCCATTCTCTACATATCGACTACAGCTGGCACCCAGCTTCGGATGACTACGGTTCATGACGCCGAGTCCCTCACTTACGGACCCGCTGCCGTCTTCCCGCCCCAAGTCTACTCAAGTTACCGAGGAGTGGTGAGATAACACTGTGGCCTAAATAAATAAATCGCAGAGCCCTCCCGATTAACCCCGATTTATAGAAATTTTTAGCGGCCTAAAACATCGGCCCATCTCCAGCTATTGCATACCTAACCGATAGTAACTCACTGTATCACTACTTGTAGCCTAATTTAGAGTCTAGAAATCAATATAAACGATATTTCTCGTTATTTAATTAAATTTTATGGTTAATTTCCGAGTAATACTTACTATTCGCACGCGGCTGGTATGCACTAGATGATTATAATTTCTTAAATATTTGGTTTGTAACTAATATTTCTACCTGTCTCAGATCCACCTTGATACTAACCATGTCGCCTCGTTGGGCTATTCCAAAAGGACATAAAATAACATTTGAAAATACATAATAATATTAAACAATTCTGGCCAATAGACTAAGGAACCGACATTAATTAAGAGAATCATTTTAGAATTAAGTAATACTTAGCGCAGGGCTGTGATTGTAGTATGGTCGGTTCCTTATAAAATATAAAGCATAGCATATTATATATAGGCAGGAGCTCGTCAATATCAATAAATAGGTGTCATTGATATACATTGTAAATTGAAAAGAATATAATATCTTGCTGCGTGGCCACGTTAAGTATAGGAAAAACCCAGACATATAGTCGTGCAGCGTGGCCACTTTTAAGTATATAAGTAAACGTGCAGCGTAGATGTTAAAAATAGGGGGTTGTGAAGCAGCTGAGAGTGGTTCTTTCCAGAAAATTGCCAAAAATTTCAACCGGTGCCAGGGGATACGTAGGCATCATACGTACTTCACTCCCCCAACACTCTAAATTTTTGCAATACTCAAATTACTCTAAAAATAACTCAACCACTCTCGGCGTGCCCACCCAAGAAGAAAAATTAGCGCGGCAAAGCACGGTAAGTAACATGTTTGATATATGTAAAAAAAATTGTTTTCAGACTAGTAGGGCAGGTCCCATCATGGACTCCTCCCTGGGCGCATAGGCCCTTAAAAATCGTTCCTACGATAAACGATAAAAACACAAAACGATATCGCACACACACGATATATAAGACAATACACACACAGACGATTTAGGCTGAGCTAGGTCGCGAACCTCTCGTGCTCCTCGTGCCTCTTCAAAATCGTCGTTTCTCCACATAAGCATCCTTCGGCCAAAGGGTCTGGGGCGAAGGGGCTGGCCGAGTGGCCACAAGGCCAGCCTTTGACCGCCAAACACAGGGCCAAGGTCACTTCGAATAACCAAGGCCCTTACCGATGGCCGAGCACATAAAACAAAAAAAACTCGTGGGTCTCAGCGAGGCTGCAAGCACCCCACGGTTTTCACCATGCTATCGGTCATAATCATTCCAGTTTCACAATCGTGGGTCAATTCCTTATCGTCAACGTGTCATTCATAAAAAAAAAGGTTTTACACAGGGGGAAGCCGGGGATATATATCTTGGGGGCGTAAGTCCGCGAAGGAGCCCGCTAACCGCTCCAGGGTTGGGCGTAAGCGGAGAGGGGGTATGGGGGCGGTCGCGGTTTCTGATCGTATAGGAATTACGGGTAGGGATTGGGGGAAGGGTTCAGTGGGGGGATCCTCGGTAACGATGGTGGGGGCAGGGAGGGACAGAAAGGGGGATGCTGGTGCTGCCTGTAGGCTCTGTAGGCTGATCTCCTCGCGTGGGCGGTCCTCTTCAGCCGACCTCGGCGGACTCCGCACGCAGATCAACCTACAACACCAGCGAGTGACGGGGATACAACAAAGCTTTTTGTATCGAACGCAACAGACCGTCAGGAGGATAAGGACTATTAGCAGGGTCACAGAGGAGGTGGACACAAAGGGGACCGAGGATAAAATAGAGGTCGGGGAGCGTAAGCCCTGTAGGCGGCCTACTTCCATCACGGGCAGGACTACGCGGGGGAGGAGTTTGAGAGGTTCGGAAAAGGTGGGAGGAAGGGTGCGGGGCCAGGATATATTGAGGGGGGAAAGCTGGAGGGGGCGCCGGAAGTGGAAATTGAGGGTATGGTGCCCAGCCGCGATGCCGTGTAGGCGCCACCCACGCGACTCCAGCGAACATCCTGGGGGTAGGTCGACGAGGGTGGGGCCGTTGACGAGCAGGTTCACGGGTGGGCGGCCGGTGCAGAGGCGTAGCACGGAGGTCGACTGGTAGGCGACTACCACAGCTTGTCGGCCTCCGGCCTCGGGCCTCGACACTACGGCCGTCGCGTTGTTCCGGGCGGTGATGGCGATGTGGCACGAGGTCGGCTTGGTCCCGCGCACAAGTGCCGACTCGCAGGACCGTTCGGTGTACACTACCGTAGGCCTACACACTCGTGGCTGCCGACCTACGCAGACATCAGGGACGAAGGACGTGGAGGACGACGAGCTCACGGCCAAACGGGGCCTACCCTGGACCGTCCGCAGGTGGGACGCGTCCAACTGCACGGGGAAGTACTGCAGCTTGTACACCAGGTAGGCCTCGCTCGTGAGCCCGGGAACAACAACACGGTAGATCAACTCCCGTCCCTCCTCCCAGATGGGGTCGATGTCCACGTAGTTGTAGTACCACATCGCCGGGAGGGTGTGGTATCCGGCGTCTCGGAGGCGGCGGAGGACCTGGAGCAGGTGTTCTCGGGGGAGAACGTCCTCGGTCAGTTGGCCCCGCTCCAGCTCCATCCGTTGATTATGGAACTGTACTCGCCGAAGTTCGTGTTGGCGCACCGTCTCCTCCAAGATCCGTAGGCCCAGCTCGATCTGCCGGGCCATCCAGACCTTGTTCACCTTTTCGTCGGCCCCGACCGCGATCGTACCTCCGGCTTCCGCGAGGTGGATCGCGCGGGCGGCCTGCTCATTTATTGTGGCGATGTTATCGGCATTCTGTAGAACGCCTCCACGAGTGGCGTTTACTACCGATACCATCTGCTCCAGGTGGTGGGCTATCTGCTGCTGCTGGACCAGCGTGTCGCGTGCGACTCCTCGCAATGATGCGACGTCGCGGTCAGTCGCCAGTCCAAACAGAGCCTTTCCAGCCCACCCCACAATATTAAGCAGGCCCCGACGCCGTCGGCCGGCCTCCGGCCTGCCGTCGGTTACTATCCGACTTGCCCTGGGTAGTTCGGACAAGCGGGTTAGCAAACGCGACAGATGCCGGCGCCAGTAGGGGACGTGATTCGGCTCCATCACGTCCGCGACAGCGTCAATGGCGACAGTTAGGTTGTGCACGAGGTCATCTACACAGGGAGGGGACGGTGGTCGGATCGTGACGGCGACAGTCCAGGCGGCCGCGACCGCACGCGCACGACCGTCCGTGTAGACCAACACGCCATCGTCCGAGAACAGGTCCGCGTCGAGGAAGGGGGCGTATAAGCATAGCAGGAATACGGGCATCCACATGATGATAACACACAGTTTGAACTACTCACTGGTTTTTAGACGTGTCGGGGGCGACAATGCTGGGCGACGGCTGCAATGCACAGTCGCTTCTCCGCTTGTATCTCGGCCTCGTCCGGTGGCTGGAGGGTTTGGCGTTTCGCAGTCTCTGCTTCCAACGACCGGGTGAACGAGCGCGTGATACGGGTGAAGTGACTGAGCGGGGCCGCCGCCCGCCTTTTAAGATCGTCCCGCGTCGCGTGGGTGGGTCGGCCCGAGAGCGGGAGGGAAGTGACCGGACCACGCACCAGTGGGGGGGGAGGGGGTGTCTCAGGTTCAGCCGCACGTTTACGATCTCGGCGGACATCAGGGGGATTAGGGACATGTGGGACGGGCGTGATGGGGTCGATTACCGGGATGGGGGTGTTTGCTCGAGGAGTGGGGGCGGCCGAGGGCGCAAGGGAGTTGGGACCTGTAGGGGGAAGTGGGGGCAGATCGATGGCCATGTTGTTGGAGGAGTCAGGCCGGGCCGGGACATCTGTGGGAGTTGATTGCATGGGAGTTGCAGAGGGGGGACGGGATGCGTCGTTGCCGGGGATTAGCTGCATGGGGGACGCGGGCCGGGTTGGTGGGATAATTGGGGTTTGAGGATTAGCGTTTACAGCTGGCACGCTGGGGTTGGGTATCCAAGCAACGCGCGTCTGGGGCTGGCGGCCGCGTGGCCGTGGTGTGGGTGGAGGCATCGCAGTCGGGGGCCGCGTCCGCTGGGCTCGGGTTAGGCGTGGGCGTAAGCCCTCCCAGTCGAGGCCCGGGTCGGCCGCCTTGACATGACTGCGATTAACCGTCCGCCGTTTGTTTGTTGGGCCCACCACGTGTACCATGTTGCCGGATGCCCGCGTCACGAGGTATCCGGGGTCCCAGCGGGGGTCCAGCGGTCCGGGCTCGTGGACTCGTAGGAACACCTTGGTACCGGGTTCTAGGGGGAGGGCGTTGGCTTGTTTGCTTAGGCGATTAACGTTAGCCTGCCTCGCTATTTCCGCGTTGTGGGCGGCCTCCTTCAAAGCACGCGAGTGCTCGTCCACACGGAGGGCGAGGCGGGCCGACGAATCCCCTAGCGGGCGATCTCGGAGGTGGGAAAAGGGGGGAGGAGGGCAACGACCAAAAAGAAGGTAGTAGGGGGAAAAGCCGGTGACGTCACTGGGGGTCGTCCGGTGGGCGAGGAGTACATCCCCGAGGTGGTCCTCCCACTCGCAAGCACGGGCGTTTACCACCTTACGCAACATATCCTTTAGCGTGCGGTGAAAACGCTCTACGCGACCGTTGGCCTGCGGGTGGTAGGGGGTGGTGTGTCGCACCTCGGTCCCGAGTTGTCGCAGGTATCCCTCCACTGTCGCGTTTTTGAACTCTAATCCGTTGTCCGTTAACACGACAGAGGGGGGGCCGTAGCGGGGGATGTACTCCCGGGATAGGGAGGAATAAACCGACTCAGCGGACTTATCTTTGAGGGGGAAACAATCTACATAGCCAGTGGCGTGGTCTATGATTGATAATAGATAACGAGCGCCGCTGCGACTCAGGGGGAGGGGGCCGGTCAGATCCATTGCGACGACTTCTCCCGGGTTTTCGGCGACAGGCATAGGGGCGGGGGTTGGACGTTCTGCACGGACGCGATTGGCTCCGCAGGGGGCGCATCGTGCAAGAACGGAAAATACCTGTCGCTTCATTCCTGGCCATTTAAAATGGTCGTGAAGTCGTCGCAAAGTTTTCCTCATACCTTGGTGACAGACCTGTAGATGGGCGGTCTGGACCAAGTTGGCGCGAATTTCCGACGGGGGGACGAGGCGAGGGTAAGCCGCGAGACCCGAGGGCGGTTTGAGGGTAAAGAGGAGGCCATTACTGACCAGATAATCCTCCTGTTCCTCGAGACCGTACCGGAACTCAGGCATCGCTGCTTGTCGCACTTTCACCTCTGCTTCCGTCAGCCCGTACGCTTCCCACGGCAACTCCCGCTCTTCCTGGACCGAGGCGATCTGTGCGACCTCCAGCGGCAGCTCGGCCGGTGAATCGGACCGGAGGCGCGAGAGCATATCCGCCCACACATTTTTGGCACCAGCGAAGTACACGATGGGTGCGGCGTATTCCGCAAGGAGTACGGCCCACCGTTGTACTCGCGTATTTTTCATTTCGGCCAAAAATAAGCTTTTGAGGGGCTTGTGGTCGCACAGAATCTGGAAGGTCGCACCGTACAAATACGCCCGTAAGCGCGTAAGCGCAAAGACTATCGCGTAGGCCTCCTTCTCGATGACAGGGTATCGGCGTTGCACCTCCGTAAACTGACGTGAGAGAAAGTGTACGGGTCGCTCGATACCCTGGTCATCCTCTTGTACCAAGATGGCGCCGAGGCAATAATCTGAGGCGTCGGTGTATAGTTTGTACGGGCGACCGGGGTCCGGGTAAGCGAGGGTCACCGTGTTCACGAGGGCGTCGCGCAACTCCTGCCATACGGTCTGGCACTCGGAATCCCAATGAAAGAGGGCGTATTTCTTTGTCAGTGCGACGAGGGGTCGGACAATATCGGCATATCTGGGTATGAGCTGCCGATAATAATTGGCCGACCCTAGCAGCCGTCGCACCGCCTTTACGTCCTCGGGTGGCACCATGTCACGTATGGCTTCCACTTTGTCGGGATCCGAGGAGACGCCGTCCGCGCTGACCACATAGCCAAGGAGTTTCACGCGGTCGACCCCGAAGTGGCACTTCGATTCTTTGACCACGAGGCCGTATGAGCGCAGGGCCTCGAGGACGGCCGCGATGTGGTGGTGGTGTTCTTCCTCGGTCCGGCTGTAGATTACGAGGTCGTCGAGATAGACCATAACGAACTTACGCAGCGGGGTTATAACCTTGTTCATAAGCCTCTGGAATGCAGCTGGCGCATTGCACAAGCCAAACTGCATCCGCTTAAATTGAAAAAGGCCCCGATGCGTCGCTACGGCCGTCTTCTCGACGCTGTCAGGATGCATCGGCACCTGCCAGTATCCGGACTTTAAATCTAGGGTCGAGAACACTTTCGCACCACCTAGATTATCAACAATGTCCTGGATACGAGGCAGGGGGTATGCATCGCGACGAGTAACTGCGTTCAGTCCTCGGTAATCCACACAGAACCGGACCGAGCCGTCTTTCTTAGGGACGAGGGTGAGGGGCGAGGCCCAGGGGGAGGAACTGGGCTCGATTATGCCCTCCGCGAGCATCTTGTCCAACTCGCGGTCGACGACCTCGCGCTTGGCGAGGGGAAGTCTGTACGGCCGTTGATTGATGGGGGGGTGATCGCCCGTATCGATCCTCATGTAGACCTCCGTGGTGCATGTGAGGGGGCGGCCGGTGACCGGGAACACATCGGGGTATTGCCGTTTCCAATACTCGGCCTCGTATACCAGCTGACCGATGTGTCCCTCGCGTCGCACCGACCGTCGCACCGCATGGCGACGACCACAGAGGGTTACAGATTTATCAGGGGAAGCATAGTCTACGATCGCGTGAGTAGCCTCCAACGCGTCGTCCCCTAATAAAAGATCGTGGGACATATCACCCACCACATTAAAGTCGCACGGCCGGCCGTACAACTTCAGGTTAACCGCCTCGCGGACGGAGATGCCGTGGCCGGTGAGGGACTTGAGTCGCGCCGGGGGTCTTGCACTCTTACCCACCGCGCCCACCTGTCGCAAGGCATCCGCCGCGGGGACGGACACCAGGGAGCAACACGCACCCGAGTCGACGAGGGCCTGCAGTGCCACGCCTCGAAGCTCGAGGTCAATGCAGGGTCGTCGGTCGGACGCGCGTTTTAGTTTCCCTGGGTCGCGGCGGCTACGACTTGATCCTGGGAGTGGGCCAACGACCGTGCCGCGTCCCTGGAGGCCTTCAGGCTGGGGCATCCAGCTACATAATGGCCTCGTTGATTACACGCGTAGCAGATGATGTCGTTTATGGGCGTCATCCGCCGGCCGGAGTTACGCTGACCCGGCGCGACGGCTGCTACAGTGGAGGCGACGGCTGGGGGCGGCGGAGCTGGAACGGTCGCAAACAGCGGCTGGGGGGCGGGAACAGGCGCGGGGGTCGGCGCGAACACAATCGTGGATTGTGGTGGCGCTGCCGCGGGCATCACAGCCGCGACCGTGTGGCCCTTGTTGCCCTTTTTCGCCTTCAGTTCCCCTTGGATGGACTTTATCGCCTGCTGCATCTCCTCCATCTGTCGCTGGTGGGCGGTTTGCGCGGGGTGGTTGGCGGAACGGGCGGCCGTGGCCCTCGAGCCGACCGCGCCCACTTCCATGGCCTCCTCGACACGAGTGTCGTCAGAGTGCGCCTCCTTCTCGACCGCCTTCGCCAACGCGTCGACCCTCGAGAGAGCCTCGGCGATTGTTTGGGGCGTGTTGAGATTGAGGTCCCACCGCAGAGGGCCTCGCGACAGAGTACTCACGAACTGTCGCATCGTCGGCCGCAGTACGAAGGGAGATGCGAGTTCAAGGGGCGAGTAGGCTTTCTTTGCCGCCAACCAGAAGCGCTGCGCGTACTCGGGGGCGGTCTCGTGGGCCGTCTGGGAGAAATGCCCGAGTGCAGCGCGCAGACTCTCCATCTCTTCCATGCCGAGAAGCGTCGATGTGATCTTGCGCTCGACGGCCTCGAAGTCGGTGACGCCGTCCTCGAAGCAGTCGTAGATTATCGACTTGAGGCGCCCCGCCGAGTAGGCCAGGGCCTCCGATATCAGCTTCTCGTCGGGGGCCTTGGAGACAAAGCGCGCCTGTCGCACATCGTTTAACCACGTGCGGAGGGCGGCCTTATCCTGACCGTCGACGGTCGGCAGTGCCCGAAACAGCCGGATGAGCTGCTTGACCGAGGCCAACTCATGGGTCTCGGGCCGCGACCGGGGGGCGGAGTCAATAATGATCGCACGGGCCTCGGCGAGCTGTCGCGCCGCCTCGGCGAGTTCCATGGCCTGCTGCTGGGATTCCAGAGCGTGTTGTTGAGCCCGGAGGTCGGCCTGTCGCGTAAACTCGGCGCGAAGTCGCTGCTCCAACTCGTAGATAGCGACATCTTTCACTTCCTTACAGGTCTGGGCCAGGTACTGCTTCCACAGTTTGCCCAGCAGCTCTGTGTTGGCGACAGTAAAGTCGGTCGGAATGGTCCCCGCCAACTTCCCAGCGTTAAGCCACACCTGGAAATCCTCAGGCAACACACTGGGTTCGGCCATCCTTCAGAATTGCGTAAATAACCACACACGTTATATATACGTCAATCACTTATATGGCACGAACCTGTTGCGATTCCCACGTGCGACAGCTGCTGGTCCGCTCGGTCCGACTGTCGCTAACACAGAACTACTGGCATGCACGTACCTTCCACGCCCACATCAAAACGTTATATCATAGCAGAATGTTACTTCCCTGCATGAGTCCGTGTCTTATGACGTCGGTCCTTCCGCGGTCATTCGTAACTCGACCGGCAATCTGTCCTCGAATCACACTAAAAGCGTCTCGTCGTGGTCACCAATGTAAGGTTTCTAGGCTATACCATAGCGGTTCTGCTCCTAGCGGTCGATATACGTTAAATAAGGTTTGGAGTCAACGCATAGATGTTGTAGGTAACAGAATCCAGGTAAGACTGAATGCTCTGGGTTTAATTCGATTCTCTTATATAGCTGTGGAGACGCCTTTGTCTCCAGGTGGGGGACGCTTATACGGGCCGCCGTGTTAGGCGCCAATTAGCGTCACCTTTGTACATGCGAGCGCACCCGCATCTCCAGGAAGTTGGGTTAACAAACAACCGCCGGACTAAGCCGGGTTCAAAGCGAGGATTATATTTACCACAGGAAGGACCAATTAACCTGGCCAATGTCGGCCATCTTGGATTTGGAGGAAAGAATTCAGAATAGATTTAATATATATAATATAATTAATAATGCTGCTTTTTCAACGCAAAAATACCACAAAGCTAGAATTATCGACTGCAGATCTTTACAACTTGAAATGTAAGCTTGTAAAATTTACTCCAGTCAGTTTATCTACGTTTTTTTTCATTTACATCCTCCTAACTATTGAACTTGGTTTCCCAATTTATACGGCAACAAGGTCGTTTAGGGTTATTATTTAATAAGAATTTATAGATACCTTTACCGGGAGCATTTATAATATTAATTAATTCCTAATCCCGATTATGTATCAATATAGCTACATCATCATTGTCTAGGGTCAAGATTCATTGTCGAGGCCCATTGAATAGCTCTTTCAAGCAATAAGTGTTTATTTCATCACCTGACTAAATCACGTATTCAATTCTTTGCTGCAAATATTTTTTATTTGGAACAGATTTCAGTATTTGGAAGTCAAAATTCCTTACACCTATGTCCCCATCTACTGTGCCACAGCCTGGGATAAGGATGAATGCACATATTGCCATTGACTGTGTGTATCCATTATTCACCAACACAGAATTGGAATTGTGTATAACGTCGGTTATTGAGAACCTGAACATATCCACATTTCAACAAGTGTGCACTATAATTCCTCTGATTGCTGTTATATTATGTGCAGATTGATCGCATCCTATAGATCCGGTCAGTAATGAACATGACTTATTTTTGTACCATATCGAGAGCAGTGGAAATATGAATTGGTCCCTGAGAGGTATAATTATAACAATATTTTTATGTGAGATCAAACACACACTGTGATATCTCTTTGTAGCAGTAAGACCCTGCGCACACCTACTACAAAAGACCTTCCGACGCAATACACTCAAGCCAACACCAACAACAACAGCTATACCCACCAACACCAACAACACTCATCAACCGCCACTAACATCAGCACTAACACTCACTAATACCAACGTCAATCAACATCAACTCCCATCATCAACAAAGCCCATCAACATGAACACCTATCAATAACTAGGAGCATATGTTATTTCCATTCATAATGGAAGAGCGCGGTATATCAAAATCTCATAAAATAAAAGTAAGAGAATATCAATAATTTGGTATATTTTTTTTGAGATGTTTGTCATTTTCTGGCTAACGTTTTTGATTTTGACTTGTGCCTGGTCTAGTAAACCACAGATCACATTCAACTTGTCGTGGTTGTGACTGAATTTTCCATTTAGGGTCTTGGTCAACTGCCCTACTTCTCTGGCTAATAGGTCAGCTATGCCACTCAGTTTGCTCTTTGATAGCCCCTTAGCGCTTGATGCACTCAAGTTTGTTTTGATTGAAGGTACTTCATTTGGAGTACTAGTGCCCTTGGTAATCCTCTTACTAACATATTTGTCATCTGTTTTCCTTCTACTTCTAAGAGTTCTTTTAACATCTTCAGATGGGATATCATCTGGAACATTCATATATTTGGCACAATTATCATAGTCCATTGATATCTGATTTCTGTTGATTTGCTACACCACAATGCACACACGTTCACATGGTCACTCAGCCATGAAAGTTCTATTTAAAGGAACCAAGTCAGTAGTGAGGCAGGGATATGGGATACAGGGATACTGGCCACCTGATCCTTTTACCAGGCCTTTATAGTTGGTGCATGGATAGTGAAGTGTTAGATTCTCTGCAGTAAGCTGAAAGCCTGTGTGAGCATTCTATCCTCTCTAGATGACGTATATGAGCGCGATTTCCCGCGTTCAATAACATCCACAGCAAGACCCACACACAAACACCATCACCACCTGTACCCATCTACATCCATCACCATATATGTACCCACAGTAACACCCACCAACATCAACAATCACCAACATCCACACCCACCAACACTCACAGCAGCATATATCAACACCCACAGCACCGCCAACTGATTCTAACACCCACAACAGCATATATCAACACCAACACACACAGCAACACTAATCGATACCAACACCCACCAACAACCACAGTGACAACTATCAACACCCACACACAAACACCCACAAACATCAATCAATACCCACAGAAACAGCATATATCAACATGAACACCCCAGCCACCGATACATACACCCACACAGCAACACCCATCAACATCCATAGCAACATCTGTAACATATATATCCATATATGAATATTCATACATACATACATACATATATATATATATACATATACGAACAAATCCCTGACTTCCTTAATGGCGGATTGAGGTGAAGTGAAGGCAGGCGATGCCGGTGGCAGGTGCAATGCTGGTGACGCATGCGTGTGAGAGTCTTTAGCTGAATAACTTCCTGTACTTGTCCTGTAGTTATCCCACAAATAAATTTCCAAAGTATCCTTTTACAAAACATACGCCTTCATTGATGATTTTGTTTAAAAAAGGAAAAGTCAACTAATGATATGTCTTCTCAATAGAATCATCTTTAACATCTTTACAGTCCTCATTAAAATCGCTATTTGTTGTACTTGGTGAATTATCATCTGCTTCAGGTTGCATTATGGCCCAGTTTTGCTCCTCGCCTGAGAGGAATACCAAATATAAAGTACCTCCTAATAAAGACAACATGAAGCCAACAAGGAATACAACTCGCCATTTAGAGATGAATGGCTGAAAGAAAAAGACACAACATAGTGAGAGAAGGATCCTTGTTGTTTAGCACCTTATTCGTTATCAAATCTATTTTAACATTTTGATACTCAAGTAAGCATCTACAGACACCTTGAAACAGACTAGTACAGCACATTAATGTCAATCAAAATATCAACTAAAGGATTAGAGGCCGTCCATTGATAACGTCATACTACAGGGGGAGGTGGTTCAAGTCGCCATGACGGAGAATGACAAGGGGTGGGGGAGCTTAGATTCAGTATTGATGGTCCTCAGGGTATATATGGACAGCCCCTTAGATATACATGCCTTTTAATGTGCGCAGTACACATGTTGATCAAAAATACTAAAATTTGTATGAACTGTCATCTGTCTCATCAAATATGGGTGACCTCAAGTTTTTTATATTCTTTTATTGAATATACTATAGACAAATACAGTCACCAGTATTGCAATTCTCCTACTTGTATGAGTCCTATATAAGAAAATCCACCTTATATCAGATCCTCCCATCTTAGATAGGAATATACAAATGTAGGTATTATATAATTTCTTACGTTTAAAGTACTGTTTTAAAGTATTGTTTTTATCATCTAAAACAATTGACTTTTAATCATCTTAGTTTTCACATTTTGTCATTCCCTCCATATCAAACAAGTAACTAGACAGATATATATTTCCAATTTTTCTGGGGCATGGATCGAATTTGAGTTCTGTTCATGCCTTAAAATTTTTTTTTTAACTAGACAGATATTTAACTCACTGATCCTTGAGTAATGGCTCCAGCAACAGATGGGGCCACAGCACCAGCCAACGAAGCAGCTGTGTTACCAATTCCCAAAAGGGTACCTTAAGAATATAGATAATGAATCATTCATTTATTGCATGTGCATATAGAGAGATAGCTTAGATTTAGTAATGATGGTCCTCATTTGGGTTCCTCTACAAAATGTATATAGCAATCTAGGGAACCAACGATGACCAATGCCTTTATTTTTTGCACTGTAGCTGCTATATTAGATGTTGTCTATATGGTTCAAAATTATTTCCCAGGACAGGTGTGTCCCTCCCCTCCTCTACATGGTGGTGTGGGGGGCTGATTCCCATTGTTGAAAAAATTCAATGTTTTACCATCCAGTCATAATTGCGAATATAAATCCTGCAAAGGCTAGAGAATGGAACCCTTGGATAGTACAGATATATATAAGCAAAGAAAAAACTCTTATATTTATCTCAAATGGTAACTGATCTCAATTCTCCTGAGATGGCATGTAAGAGATATCTATATAAAGTAGAATACCATATACATCTTACATATGCATTACATTAATTCTTCTATAATTTCTTATGCAGGAGTGGATTTCTTTTAAATTAAAAAGAGGCAAAAACATCAAGAATTTCTTCTGATAGTTCCTTACCAGCATGGACAGGGGAGAGATCATAGTAGTTTACGGAAAGGCTTGACACTGACAGACCCATGAAAGCACTGGCAATGCAAAGCATAATAACGCCAGTCAACTGATCACAGCCACTATATCCTTGTATCACCAAAATTGTGGATGGAAGAAAAAGTCCTGCGTAACCAATGGAAGTATTCATGTCATTATTCATAGTGAGTATAACATACATAAACCATGTTTCTTACAGTTATGGTCAGACACTAGAATGATCAACGTCAGATGATATGACTTCTCGACCATTATTTCTCAGTAGATAAATAGAGTGGCGTAGATCATGCTTATTGACCTGTCCATGTTGTCCTGTCTTCATCTGTCTTTACCTGTATATTAGTCATATGTATATTCTGTTCTGTCACAAACTGATTTTCTTGCTAGGTTCTCAGGTAAAGGGTGCGATGAGGGTTGTTCTTTAAAAATGAAATGCCCCGGAATGCCCCAAAATGCCCCCCCCCCCCCCCCCGAGCAAATACCTCAAATGGTAGTTCACATGTTGTAATGTAGCTTCATTTCTGATGTCCATAATCAAAGACTTGAGCAAATCTAGGTGTGGGGGCTAGGGGTCATGAATCGAAATAAGGGAGGGTCCAGTCACCCCTGTCACTAGCTGGTCCAGATTGGGTGCTCCATGGCTCCTGCAACTTGCATGGTAGAAGGGTCAGCCGACTTGCTATTAAAGAATGGTTTTGCACTCAGGTATTCCTATTTATTGCCGATATAACCTATTGTGGCGGGGGGGGGGGGGGCACATTTAAGGGATATGGACAAAGGATGTTCCAGGTGTGCCCCCACCCCCTCAAATTAAGACACTGCTTCCTGGGGCTTAACCCCCTAGACTCGCAGGGTGTGTGTGACACCCCCTACATGTAATAACATATTCACATGATTACATTGATAAACACAACCTATTATGCCTATACCTGGAAAAATATACATGCGATTATCCGATGGAATGCATGAAATGCATGATATATATTTGATTCTGTCAGCCTGTGAGAAAGTCATTGTTGACCTTATTGCATGATATATGCCACTAAACTACTAAAAATATCTATCGGTGGTTCCCTATTGTAGAGCCAAAAAGAATTTCAGTTGGGTCAGTTTCAAAACTGTCCTGAAGAAAAAAACCACATTTTGACTGAGACCCAAAAGAGACATAGCAAGTATTCTTATTGAGAAGGAAAATATAAAAGATCATGTCTTCACAAAGGGAACAAGTGGAGGAGTTGGTAATGAATATAGTTTAGTCTATCTGGTAGCCTTGTAGATGTGCATGAATAGCCTAACACCTTTCGCATTGGAAAATATTTGAAAACTGTAATGAATACATCAATATCTATTAGAGTATCAGGTTATTTGTGTAAGTCAAATAATCAGTGATAATATTTAGGTCTCTTCAATGGTTCCATTATATCAATACAGAAATGATCGGAATTGTGAATGATTACAGAAACCTAGTTCACCTACTCCATATCAAATGACATTGAGTGCAGCCAGTAAATGGAAAATGTGAGTTGCCAGAGATCTAAATAATTACATTAACTTGGAAACGATGTTTGCTCTAAATTCTCTCATAAGTATGTCTTACAGTAACAGTGTCATATTACAAGTGTAGTTGTAATATAACTATTTGATTTCTTACATTTGTCAAAGATCATTATGGCTTACCTAATCCTGCGTAGATCTTCCTGATAGTAGTAGTTGTGAGAACCTTCCTGTTTCTTAGAGTGTCAGCCATTGCACCACTTGCAATTTCCACCACACTCATAAAAAGGAATGGCAATGCTGAGACGATACCATTCTGAATTTGATGAATAGTGAGATGATAGTCCAATAGGGTGAAAAGAACTTGATGTTGGACTGATTAATACAGTGACTCAAGGCATAAATGTATCTCATCAACCAATTAATGACCAGTGGACGACTACTCTATTATCAAAACTGAACTTCATTCAATAGAATACATTTCATTTGATAATTATCAAAGATTTGAATAGAAGTTGTCACTGACATAGGTCCCAAACGGGGAAGACATTGTTAAGTTTGTATTGGTATTTAAGTCCCAAGTATAAACAAGGACCAACAGTCCATCCAGCAGGGGAGGGGGGGGGGGGGGCAGAAAATGAATACAAGAATCGCAAGGAAATGTGTTTGACCTGAACGGCGCAGGCAATTTCTGCCCTTTAAGATATGCCCCCTCAGCAGGCGGTGAAAGTGGGGTGGTACAATGACATAAAGTGGGATTCACACGATGGGACAAATGGACCTGAGACTTGTGTACTTCACACCTTTTCACCAGTCGCCGACTATTTCCCGCCTGGTACAAATTTTACAGATTGGAGTGTTCTACAGTCTCAGGTAAACATGGCGGATTCAATTCACATGGGAAGACTTACCAGGTACATAGTCTCACCCACACACCCCTACACATGGTACACAGGGAACACAGGGTGCACATTCGGGGCTTCAGGGCACTTCCCCATGTGAATAAGTGTAATTTGTGACCACTGAGATTCACAGATTGTCTCACCAAAATTTGTCTCACCAAAATGCCCCTCTAAATTTTAAACCTGTTCAAAGTCAAAATGTCATGAGATTTTGTTCCTTGTTAGGGGTGATTGTCGCCGACAATTGCAAGAAAAAAAGTTGTCTCAGCAAAATGGATCCCTGCTATTCAGACGAGGAGATTTTGTTCCAGTACCGAATCTCAACAGGATTTGTCTCAGACAAACGGCCTGGGAGGTACGTGAATCCCACCGTGTGAATCCCACTTAAGGAAAGAAGTCGCAAGTGATTCACACATGGCAGTATTGTACCAGTACAATGTTTCAGGGGCACGTTATTGGTAACCAATATATACTAAAGTGAAATTCACATGGTGGGATTCATGTTCCTCACAGGGTTCAAAATCTCATGAGATTCCTTTCTAGGGGTAAATATTTCCAACAATTGCAGGCGAAAGAACATGCCTCATGGAAATCGACCCGTACAATTTAGATGAAGAGATTATGTTTGAGTACAAAAACAGCAGGATTTGTCGCAGACAAACACCATGTGAGGAACATGAATCCCATCATGTGAATCCACTCTGGCAACATTTTTCATTGCGATAGTAGGACTATTTTTGTTGTAATTTCTGGCTTTACATAAGGAAGTATGCACTCAGATAAATGAAGGTCGCATTGCATGGGAAGACAAGTTGGAAATCAATATACTCCGGTTGAGGCTGTCTCGGAGTGGCGAAACTAAGAACCAGGGTACTAAAAAAGGAAAAAGCGAAGGTTTCAAACTAACAAGTGAGTGAGCAGCCGCTAAGCCGGCACCCCCATGTAGATAATACAACAACGAATCATGTAGTTTTTAGGGAGACCATGTAAGCGGCAGTTACACAGCCCAATACATCCCAACAAGCACAGATCGCAATCATACATCGGCACTACAATACCCTAAAACATGTAAGCAAATTCATAGAGAAGGAGCAGGAAAAAGGGGCAATAATAGGTCCATTTGTTGAACCCCCTTTCAACCCCTGGACACAAGTAAGTCCACTTATGACAAGATTTTTCCTTCCCCCGGGGGAGTTCCGTTAACGACGGGATACCCCAAAACAACTAGGAGCAAATAGTATGTTCATCATTGATGAATTAGCGTGCAGTATACATGAATAACAATTAAAAGGTTTTGATTACATTCAGTCCATGGATAGTTTTCTATAACCGACTTGCACCCAAATAACTTGCCATTTCTGCAACTGCCTGAGTCTAGGATCCAAACACATCAAGCACCAATGGGTCTTGAAGTATTTCGGTCTTGAGTGATTGGTCATGGTCAGCTGGGCACGCCTCTAAGAGGCCTATTCCACCAAGTAGGCCCTCAGCAGGCGGGTTTTTGCCTTCCAGCCAGCATTTGCCGCCGGGGCCGGCCGGCCGGCCGCCCCTGAACCCCTAAATTCTAGGAGCTGTTCCACCAAAGCCCCACTAGGCGACCAACAGGCGTACACAAGGCGCCCGGCGAGCGCCCATAGAGCCGGCCGGACCCGGCATGGCGTTACCCGCAGCGGGTTTGCTATTGCCGTCTGGTGGACGTTGGCGGCACTAACGCGCCATCCCGCGGTTCTCCAGCGATCCGATAGGCGGCGTGGCGTGCGGCGATACACTACGACGCTCTGAACCCGCGAAAGTCGCGTATCGAGCGCAGCAGTGTGTCCGCGAGTCGGGATTTGTACGGGAACGGTCAGAAAATGAGAAATAACCGCGGAATTACAGGTTAAATCGAACAATGAAGGTAAATAAAGATAAGGATTGATGTTATGAATGTGTATATTTGATACTGGTGCTTATATTTTGCTCAAACTGGCGCAACTGTCCGAAATATCGGTGTCCGTGTATAGGGATACCGTCCGCGGACCTGTCAGCTCAATGTTGACGGTGTATATCGTAGTATATGCGGGTGAGCGGTCAACGTGCGCCTGGGGAACAGCTCTCCGTGTCACTCTCGATGTCGCTCTTTGCACGCCGGCCGGCCCGCCGGGAGCTTCAAATCAAATGGATCAGTTTTCCCCTGGCAGGGCTTGCGGGGGACATTGCGCTCATAATGCCCGGCCGCCCGCCCGGCCTTCTCTGTGGTTATCACTATATTTTGGTGGAATACCTCCAAAATTGGCTGTTGCACCGAGTATTGTCCCCGGCCTTGGGCCGGCGGCCACCAACAGGTCAGCCGATACCGCCCGGCTAGGGGTTTTGGAGGCACGGTGGCCGGCAGGGGCCGGCCGTGTGGGGCCTGTGAGCTCTCATGAGCTGTTCCACCAAGCAGATTATAGCCGCTGGCGGGAGGTTTGGGCCGGCTATTGCCAATAGGCGACCACAAGGGGCCCGGCCTGGGCTTGTGCCTCCTTGGTGGAATAGGCCTCTTAGACACTGAGACACTGGCTCTCTGCTCTGTTCTCAATATCACAGTGAATAGTACACAGATAGTGAAGGGATAATTTCTATGCAGTGACCAAAAAGTCTATATGGACCCCTCTAACCTCTAGATGATGTATTTAGTGCGTACTAGTCAACATTGAATAACAGCAGTGTATGTTTGTGAGTCAATGTGGGTCTGCATATATCTGTGCATGCCTGTGACTTGTGACATTTGTGTGCCTGTGTATTTGTTTATCTATGTAACTGTGTGCCTATGTATATGTGTGACTGTCCAGAATGATCGCCAGCAGTGTGTACCAGGTACAGTGACCAGCATACATACAGGTTGCCTTCTCATTGTGTCAGGGGCAGGTCATTACATCATTAGGAATGATTCCTGTATGACAGCTTTAAAGATGGATCACGCTGGTTTGCCTCCTACACGATGCATACAAATGGCATAGTATTCATACTCACTACATTGGAATATTACCTGTGAAAGATTGAATTTTAGAACCTTCTGGTAGTAGCTTGGTAATGTGGTCAGCAGTGTATAATACACCCAGTTCTTGGCGAAATGCCCAACAATGAGGCCCCAGAAGGGAAGTGAGGTGAGGATTGCCTTCCAAGGAGTTTTGGGTACCTTAGGAGTGGACAGTAGAGATAATGATGATTATTTGTACAAAATCAATGAGTGTCTTGAGTAACAAAAAATGAAATAGTGGATGCATAGCACTAGGGTTGTTCTAGTGCAGGTTGAGTCTTGCTTTGCTGTCTTGATAAGAACTACTATACATATACTTCAAATTCCTGAAAGGATAGTGTCACCAATACAAAAAGGATTTGTCGAAAAGTGCTAATAGGTAGGTAATTGGCTTTATTAATTGGTCATAAGTATGATACTTGAGGCATATACATGCATTATTACACATTAAATTGAAGGAGACATAAAGGCACACAGAGATTTGAAATATTTCTTTATATCTTTATTATGCAAAAGGACAGTGAACTTTCCAACATTTTCTATGTAAACTTAGATAGAGCCCCACGCTGCCCCAGGCAAGTGGATGCTATTGTATTCTGATGTAAAAATTGAAAAGCTCTAGGTCAGAGCCAAAACACATTGTTACAATTGGGGGAGGCACTATGCATTCTTTAATTTTACATTTCATTCACTTCAGCTGCATCTCGGCTACTACCCATATTTGGTGTCCCTGGTAGTGTGGCTCATTGTTAAAACAGAAGAATAAACATAAGAATAAAATAGAGATTTCACCTTTTCTCTGTTTCCAGTTGATTCAAGAATATACCTCTTCTCTACCTCTGAGATACTAGGGTGTGTTGATGGCGTTTCAGTTATGAGTGCTTTCCAGGCAATGCCCCACAGTACTCCCAATGCACCTGTGGATTCATATGATTAAAGAAATGGATTCATATGATTAAGGTAAAATTGAAACAACAGTTAAATATGAATTGTATGTAGAAACATGGTACAATACTCAGTTGTCTCTTCTCAGATATAAGGTGCAATTTATAGGCAAGATACAATGGATAGATGCTACATTTTACAAAAACAGAATATAGTGAGTTTACATTGTCATGATTGAAAAGTAATAGATATCTGGTCAGTATATTAAGATAAAATGTATATACCTTACAGGTACATACTCACATACCGTGTTTCTTTCGATAAAAATATTCCATGAGCTTGCAGAGCAAGTGGAATATTTTTATCAAAAGAAACAAGGTATGCAAGTATGTAGCAGTAAGGTAATACATTTTTATTTTATCATATACCTTCAAATATAAGTATTTGATGAATTGCATAAGGAAATATGACAACATCTGAGCTGGATTCAAAGTGTGCTGGTATATCTGTTGACATCTTTGTGAAAGTCAAGCACAGAATATGCTCCAAGTGCATTTTTTACTCTTTTTTCCCTTCAACTCCTGTGATCCTTTGCACACATAAATTAGCGGAGTGCCGCAAGTCACTGCCAGCATTTCATAAGTAGGTCAGTGCAATTTTTGACAGCCAATCAGAATTTGTATTCAAAGTAGGGTGGTACATCATTTTATACCACCATACTGTGCTGGTATATATTTAATACCAATACCCTAGCAGAGGTTGGTATTTGTGTAACATACTGGCATAGGTATATAATAAACAATATGTTGGGTATCAGTAATCTGCATAGTTCTACTCATATCATTGAGTAAAGGTATCACATAAAAAATGTTTCAATGTGATGTGTCAGGGGCGGGTTATTGTACCAGGTTCAGTGACCTGCATACATACAGGTTGCCTTCTCATTGTGTCAGGGGCAGGTCATTACATCATTAGGGATGATTCCTGTATGACAGCTTTAAAGATGGACCTCGCTGGTTTGCCTCCTACATGATGCATACAAATGGCGTAGTATTCATACTCACTACATTGGAATATTACCTGTGAAAGATTGAAATTTAGAACCTTCTGGTAGTAACTTGGTAATATGGTCAGCAGTGTATATAATGTGTTGGGTATCGGTAATCTACATAGTTCTATTCAAATCAGGGAGTAAAGGTATCACAAAAGATTGTTTTAATGTGATTGAGTCCTAACTGTTGAGCAATAATGTAGATCATGCATGCAGATATGGGTTTTATTTTTTATATTGATATCTAATTCATCAAATGGAAAATATAACAAATATATGTTCAATGTAGTGAAAGGAAGAGCCTCATGATTACCAAAGACATAGAATATATAAGGCCATCCCCCATCTGGAGCATGTGCAGCCAAGAAACCAGAAACAGCTGTACCAATAACTGTTCCAATGTTATTTCCTGAGGAAGAAAGTTATATGGAAACACTTGATTAAGTGAAGAATACATATTTTAATCAAATTGTTTGGGGGTAAGTTTCAAGCATATGCTCCAGATATACTTCGGAAGCTTTCCTATGATGTCAGGGAAATATATGTGACATCCAAGGTTATCTATGATATACATCTATAGAGCAATTGACAACAGATGTAAATGTCATCAATCAAAAGCATTGCATGTACAAAATGGGTTTTGATTACAATGTTATTTTCTATATGTTATACACAATTTCAATTTAATAATACAGGTCCACCTATTGTGAAATGCAAAGATAGTGGTTAAAATTAATGTGTTCTAAGATGAAATTTCATACAAGAGGATTATTGTAGCTAGACATACCACTCAAGGCGAATGTCCCAATCAAGGTTTTCTCTGCACTTGGGGTCCATTTGGAAATCACAACATACATGGCTGGGAGACATGCACCCTGTAACATAATACTAATTAATGGATATTCAGCAGTAAGGAATTTCTGAATTCAGTATATATACACTAAGAATATGAACTGATTATATACTATAAATTCATACATACTTTGAAGGTTCTCCTGGATTAAAGGTGGAATTCCATTTATATGATTTTAGTGCCGATGGTACTGCGAACGGTACACGTGTACAAATCGTATATGTCGAATAGCAGTGAATTGGCTACACATTGGCTAGGTAGGCTTACATCCACAAATGAGAGAATAACAGAACGAGAATGTGGGAGGAACATGCCCCGAACATGATCGCCAATAAATTATGTAAATGGAATTCCAGCTTAATACAGAAGCTACGTAAATGTAAGCTATTTGGGAAACCAACCTCAGCAACTCCTTCCAAGACCCTGGCAGCGATGAGAAGAACGACATGAGTACGAGCTAGCATTGGTACAAGGAGGGAGACTACAGATGCTATGGTCATACCCGCGAGATACATCAGCTTTCCACCATACTGCTGTGCCAACTGTGCACTTATGAAGTGTGTTGTTATGTAACCATAGAAGAAAGCAGACAAGAGAACACCCTGCGTGTGCTCATCCCAGTCAAACTCGCCTTTCTGTATGAGAGAAAAAACAACCCTTTTATAAATCTTTCCTTTTTGATGATGCATTCCCACTTGTGGACGAATGGTACTAAATGGCAATCCCAACCATGGGCTAATGATGCCAAATGGCATCCTTTTACATTTCACATTAATAGGCTCATACTCAATGAAAGAAAATTACACAGTTCTAAAAAGATTAGTATTAAGATGTAAAATTACTTGAAAAAAGTTAACCAAATTCAGGTAGCTTCATAAATTACTCGGCAGGCTTGATAGTTGGTGCTCGCCCTGAGGATCCATACATGTCACCTTATACTGCCACCTACAAGATGCAGTGCTATGTGCTATGATAAGGATTACGTTTAAAGACAAATGCGGGTAGGTATCGCACTGCCCCCTGTGTAGACGCTGGTGCTGCCATCTTGTTTCATGAAAATTTAGCAGTTTCCCATTTATAAACACCAATAGATAAGCACTTACCTTCTTCATAGAATTAGCATGGTAACATAGTATTTTTTTAACATTTCCGATTTGTACATGTTCCCAACTATCAAAATTATTTGAAGATAACAATAGAGCATCAGTGTCATTTAGCAACAAAGTTAAAATATTGCATTTTCCCATAGACATCAATAGTTAAGCACTTACATTTTCAGATGGCCCTCCCATAGAAGTTAGCATGGTGACATGCCATTTCTTTTTGCATTTTCTAATTGCTGATATAAAGAAATTATATTATCCTGAGTTAATTGCAAAACTCGATTGAATTTAGAAATCGACCAACTACCAGCATTTGTCTTTAAAGAACTAGAATCATTCTATGTCTATTGAATGATTAAGAACCTTTTCCCATGTACATCCCATGTGATAATCTCAAAGTAAGAAGCTGTAGAAATGTGATGACCTGAAAATACTCCTACCTTTGTTTCATTCAACACAACTTCCTGAATGGGGCATGTATCTGGTCCAGAGTAGTTGAAAGATGATGCTGATCGATTGTAATTTACCATGGCAATCAGTGCTATACTAAAGTTGAAACGTAATGCATAGCTGATGACACAACCAAGGAATGCAAGGAAGGCCACAAGATGGCGTCTGCCCAACCCTGGAGCTATTCATATGTAAAAAAAGTAATAGGATAAATGTATAGGTTGCAATCAAATTAGTATGCTGAATATTATCATAAGAAACATTGTTCACTTTATCATTCTCACTATCATTTTAATCATTATTATTTTTGTGTTCCATTTAATGTCAACAAGTACATTGAGTTTAACGATGATTGATTAAAAATTAAACCATTGAAATGAAGTTTAATTATAATCAACCCTGGAGACCTGGAGGTCATGGGGGACCTGAGCTTAGGTGCTCCTCGTGGTGGTGTGATAAAGACAGAGCAGGGAGAGGAACTTTTTTCTTCAGGTGATGGGTGGGTCCAGGCCCCCTAACTTCCAGGTCTCGATTATGATTAAACTTTGTTTCAATCCTTTAATTTTTTAATGTAACTCCCTTGACCTGCATGGGATGGTACATTAATGAATATCCTAACTCTAGCATGGACAATGCCTCAAGGCATCACCCATCACGAATGAATTCGTTGAGCGTGCAGTACTGAATAATAATAATTACAGTTGTTCTATTCAATAAATGCTACATAACTGTAGCTCTTACTTGTCTTTTATTTTCTCTGTAGGTGAACAAAATATAAAAAATCAATACCTTCAGTAATATTTCCATTTTCTCCGGCATTGAGTAAATGAAAACGTTCCATGGTTTGTAATTTGGATACTTAGCACATCACTCTGAAAAGCAAAGGATAGCGATATAGCAATTTAGAGGAGCTATGGTTGTGAAAATTAAGCAGGGACATCACTCCATCCATGTGGCTCGAAATAGCCCCTCCATGTATAATAGCATTTTACATTGGTTCTATGTTAGACACAATCTTACATCTTATCATATACAATTGATAGCCTTGCACTTCCTTATCGGGGGGCGGTGATTACTGTATGCAAATACATCTTTGAAAGGCATTGCTGCCAAATATTAAGAAAAACAACACGACTATCACTCAACCACTTCAATGTCTAAAAGAAAGAGACTTTAATCTAATATAGGAGGCAGGGATGCAGGGAGACAAGCAGTATATCAAGCAAGGGAATAGCCAGGGTGACAATGATACAGGGAGAGGTACTAAGGGAGCACGGCGTGACAAGCAGGATGGACACATGGGGGCAGTGATGCAGGGAGGAAGTAGGCATGCACAGAATGGATGTGGCGGCTGTGAGGGGAGGGAGACATCGTGTTAAGTCTCAGTTAGTGTTTTATCATTATGGGGTAATATATAATTCCAGATTGACTCCTTTCTTTCGTTTATCACTCATCTACTAGTATGGGATTTTCTATTCATGGTTTTTGCGCTTTATCAAGTTTAATCAATTTAACAGAGCACGTTATGATTAGATAATCTGAAAGATGGTCAATCAGAATTTCCCATTGCCGATTTGTGTCGATGTTGTCCCATGGTTCACCACAGTCACAATCAATAACTGAATCAGTCAATGAGTCAGTAGAATAGGATGCATACGAGCGACCAGTAAAATTAATTACAGCTGATATGTTTATTAATCTCTTCCTTTTCACCCAGATTAGGAGATGGTCGCTCATTAATTAAGCAGGTTTTCCATCAAGCCAGCGCTAGCCCCAGCCAATGGCATCGTGGTGTCATTGTGGTCATTGGCAGCAGTTGCCAGCCCAAATTGTACGTCAGCGGTGATAATCTGCTCTGTAGAATAGCCAACTGCGCCGGAAACCGCAGGCCCATCACTGTGTATCCAAAACCCTGTCGCCAGCCAGCGTCTGCTGACGTGCTCAAGGTCGCTGACCACCATACTGGCCTAGAGGCAATTTTGAAGCTGTTCCACCAAGCATATTGAAGCAGGCCAACCAGCTGGCCGGCTGTTATTAGTGCTAACTTTTACAAAGCCTCCCCAAAATCATTGCTGGCCAAAATCTAATTGAATAGATATTTAGCGGCAGCTGGCGGATGAGGCCGCGAGCTTTGCCAGCATAGATCTGTGTTGACCACTCGCCTATAGCTTGATGCACACCATCAACATGGAACAGGCGGTGTCTGTGAGCAGCATATCCGCGAGCGCAGACTGAAAGTTCAGACAGCTGGAGGCTAAAAACCCGACTGCCGGGCGTCTGTTTGGTGGAATACCCATTTTAGATGTTGCTCACTGAAAAAGATGTTACATATAATGTATTCCACTCAGAAGAAGCATCAGGTAGGATGATTCCTCTGCAGTGTGGGGTATATAAAAATCCTGGTCAATCTGGATTGGTTGAATGAACCAATGACGAAATGAACCTGGTAGGTTGCATACACATTAAAAAAACACACACAAAAAAAACACAAAAAACCTGTGAATGAGAAATTGAAGGTGGATACTTGGTTAGAGATACACATGTACACTAGCTGCCTTCCATCTCTATCTCTACTGTTTAAGGGAAAAAAACTATGTGAACACATACCATCTCATATCATTATCATCTATCATCAACAATACTTGTTAGATCATAAATCACAGAAAGTGAGCTTTTGGCATTTTTGGACTTCCGCCGGCCAGCATTCTTAGGATATCCCTTTTTTTATGATTTTTTCTTTCTCATATCATCGAGGTCGATGAGTTCTTGATGTTACATATAGGTTTTGATGGTCAAATATCCATATTTAAGGTTCAAGGGGCCTAATATAGGCTAAAAATGACCTAGAAATGACAAAAAAAAAGAATAAAAGTGACATAATTAATAGAATTCGATAGAAATGGCACTAGATAAATGTGTTTTCCTTTTTACCGCCTATAGTGTGAGGTCTCACGGTCAATTTCGCCAAATATTGTCTCAGTGGAATTTATTTTTCTACATTTTTGAAGAAATTCAAATTTTGTAAACTGGTATGTCCGGGCGATAATTCAGCAGCATATATATATATATGACCCCCTCCCTTATCCCCCATAATGCATTTCGCTTCAAATTTGCCACTAAGAGTTAGACATAGGTGGTAGTATATGTGTAGCAAAAAAAAAGTGGAATTCCTCTGCAATCTTTTTCCTGAGGGTCTTATAAGTGATTTCCATGAAAAATGTCAAAATTTCTCGTCCGGACACACAATTCAGATTAATGCCCATTGTGCCTGCTATTGTTGTATTTAACTAACTCAATGTCCGGGCGAGTGACACCTGAATAATGTTTTTCAGATAGCGACGTTTTTATTAGTTGTGATAGAAAAATATTGACCGTTTTGGCCACCGATAGGACCAGTAGGAGTAACTACTACATTGTCCCTCCACCATACTGCCCTTCCACCATACTGCCCCTCTACTATACTGTCCCTCCACCATACTGCCCCTTTACCATACTGCCCCTCCACCATACTGCCCCTCAACATAACTTCCCCTCTACTATACTGCCCCTCCACCATGCTGCCCCTCTACCATACTGCCCCTCCACCATACTGCCCTTTCAGCATACTACCCCTCTACTATACTGTCCCTCCACCATACTGCCCCTCCACCATACTGCCCTTTCACCATACTGCCCCTCTTCTATACTGTCCCTCCACCATATTGCCCTTTTACCATACCGCTCCTCCACCATACTGTCCCTCCACCATACTGCCCCTTTACCATACTGCTCCTCCACCATACTGCCCCTCAACATAACTTCCCCTCTACTATACTGCCCCTCCACCATACTACCCCTCTACCATACTGCCCCTCCACCAAACTGCCCTTTCACCATATTACCCCTCTACTATACTGTCCCTCCACCATACTGCCCTTTTACCATACTGCCCCTCTACTATACTGTCCCTTCACCATACTGCCCCTTTACCATACTGCCCCTCTACTATACTGCCCCTCAACATAACTTCCCCTCTACTATACTGCCCCTCCACCATACTAACCCTCTACCATACTGCCCCTCCACCATACTGCCCCTCTACTATACTGTCCCTCCACCATGATACTGCCCCTCACCAATGCTGCCCCTTTAACATGCTGTCCCTCTACAATGCTGTCCCTCCAGCATACTGTCCCTCTAAAATACTGCCCCTCCACCATACTTTTCCTCTACTATAATGTCCTTATGGGGGCCAGTTTGGTTTGGGTCAGTATAGTTGAGGGTCAGTAAAATGAGGGTCAGTATGGTTTGAGAGGGAGTATTGCTGAGGGGCAGTATGGTGGTTGAGGGGAAGTATGGGTGAGAGGCAGTACAGTTGAGGGGCAGTATGGGTGAGGGGCAGTATGGGTAAGGGGCTGTATGGTAGAGGGGCAGTATGGTAAAGGTATGGTGGAGGAGCAGTATTGTAGATGGACAGTATGGTGGAGGGACAGTATTTTAAGGGGGCAGTATAGTGGAGGGTCAGTATGGCACAGTTCAGGGGCAGTATGGGTGAGGGGCAGTATGGGTGAGGGGCTGTATTGTAGAGGGACAATATGGTAAAAGGGCAGTATGGTGGAGGGGCAGTATTGTATATGGGCACTATGGTGGAGGGACAGTATTGTAAGGGGGCAGTATAGTGGAGGGACAGTATTATCGAGGGGCAGTATGTTAAAGGGGCAGCATCGGTGAGGGACAGTATCATTTAGGGCCAGTATGCTGAAGGGCAGTATGGTTGAGGGGCAGTATGGTGGAGGGGCAGTGTGATGGAGGGGCAAAATGCTCAGGATTCAGGAGCAATTTTGGTGAGGGGCAGTATGGTTGTGATACTGCTGTGATACTGTTGTGAGATTGGGATTGATGTATATAAACGGAAAATGTCCATCCGAGTGACATTTCACATAATTACAAGGTCTTTTCAATGGGATTTCTCAGGTTTTCAGAGATTTCTGCCCCACTAAAGCTATATACTGCCTCAAAGTGTGTCCCCTAGGGATTTTATATTGTCAAATATAACAAGCCACATAACAGTAAACTTATTTTGAACCACTCCCTTAACCCCTATTAGGCTAAATGGTATATAAACGGAAGAATGTCCGTCCGAGTGACATTTCACATAATTACAAGGTCATTTCAATGGGATTTCCCATATTTACACAGATTTTTGCCCCACTAAAGCTATATACCACCTTAAAGTATGTCCCCTGGGGATTGTCTTCCATATAATTGGTAGTGCCTACCTAACTCTGTATTCCTGTTAACCTAAACTACAGGTAATGTACATTTAGGGACTTAGAATTAAGGTAAGATACTTGTCATACCCCTGCATGGAAAAAGTGCAAAGGAACATACCCACTAACACTCACCAGAACATGCAAAACCTAACCCTAAGACACTCTTAATAATAAGAAATATAGAGATGGGCACAAAAATCATATCACAACTGCTATGACTGCCCCTAACCATGAATACACCCATATGTCACTCGCCCGGACATCGTTTTCAGGGTGCACAGGTTCCATGACCTGCCATAGCAACAGTTTTCATATTTAACAAAAAAACACCTCATGAGCAGGTAACCCAACACCTATACATTCCCCACAAGAAAGAACTTTGAGCTACTCCAAGGTTTATTCTGAGACCCCCCATTTCACCCCATAGCCCCATATGCACACTTTCTGTGATTTATGACCGTTAGCATTATTATTATCAATAATACTAGTTACTACATATAGTCAGGGGGCCAGCCCCTGAAAAAATGGCTGAATGTAAAGAAATATTCGTTGATATGCATTACGCTGATGTCGCCTGATAAGATAGGCACATTGAAAACCAAATATCTATTTGAATGCGCCTAATAAAAAAAATAAAAAGAATATACAACCCCCTGTTTCTAGAGATACCAGGAGACAAACATTCTGAATAATCAGGCGAGGATTCACTATTTCCTTACCTTGCCCACTTCTCTTACTGCTTGTTCTCTTGATTCTTCTTTGTTGAACGTGGGCCACACGCTCTACGTGGTATATATGTTAGGGAGAGGAATAGACTTTCAATGTGCCTATCTGGCCATGATCAGTCACCTGAGACCGAAATACCTCACATGACCCACTGGTGATTGAAATATTTGGACACTACAGAGACAGCTGTAGATATAGCTGGTTGGCTGGGTGCGAAGTGGGTTACAGAAAATTATCAATAGACTGAATAAATTCCATCACTGATGAAAATATCTTCTGTTCCCAGTTATTTCTAACCTTTTCTGCTTCTGCAGGTCATAATATGAGGCTTCGAACATGGAGCTTGATTGCTGTGTTCACGAAACTAGGAGCAAATAGAATGTCCATCATTGATGAATGAGCGTGCAATTATACATGAATAATGATTAAAAGGTTTGGATTACATTCAGTCTATGGATAGTTTTCTGTAACCTAATGGAACCCAGTCAACCTGCCATTTGTGCAACCACCTCAGTCTAGGGTCCAAAAATATCAAGGTCAAGCATCAGTAGGTCAATGAGGTATTTCGGTCTCTAGTGATTGGTCACGGTCAGCTGAGCATGCCTCCAGAGCATGCCTCTAAGACCCTGAGACACTGGCACCCTGCTCCTTTCACACTATCACAGTGGACAGCACACAGATAGTGAAGGGATGGTTTTCTGGCAGCACACTGAAAGTGTATATGTGACCATTCTAACCCCTAGGTCTCTAGATTATGTAAATAACGCGTGCAATCACGCTCTAATAAAACATTATTGGGATCCAACAGGCGGGTGCGAACCCCCAACGCCCTCTCTAGATCCCTAATATTAGAACACATACATTCATACGAAAATAACTTAAGTTGGCAGTTATCCAGGGCCTTATGTGCAATTACTTTGTACAAGTACCATTTCCCGTGGTCGCAAGTGGTGGGAGACGGTTTTGGAAATTGATAAGCCTCGTTACTTCACATACTTTGTACAAGTAGAATGAATTACTGATAAATGCCTTCCTGTAGTGGAAGTGAAAATATAACGGTAAGTGGATGATATACACATACATCCATCCATACATATACAAGTTATATATACATATATTATATATATATATATATATATATATATATATATATATATATATATATATATATATATATATATGTAAATATATACATATATAACCTCACGTACCGGTTTGATATTTTGAGGCCTTCACAGTATCGGGAAAGCGTCTAATACCAGCGTGAGTGATTATATTAACGCCCATCTAGTTCAGAGCATAGCTTCTCTCACTAGTAAGCTAATACGATACATATGTCTCGTGTGATATCCGAGACATTCACATGTATAGTGAAGCGCCCTTCTTGTTGTTATCTCAGTGAATTGGACCTGAAAACAGCGGGTTCAGCGCGCTCGGCCTCATTTGAAATAGCTTTCTGAAAGATATCATGCATAGATTCCACATTTATCTTATAGCAATTTACAGCTTATGTTAATAAATGTATACCTACCGCTGGTCATGTTGTAACTAGTCCCTTCATCGCCAACACCAGACCTGTATGACAATGAACTGATGCATAAATATAATCTGATACGTTATACGGCAGCTTTACTTAGTAGTAATTGCCTTCCCTGACCTCAGTTACATTCTCATACAATACACACTACATGCTCTGTTTAGTTCAACATCTATTGCTTGGTTTACACCATTACCTCGGCCGCCTACATCCCGACGAGACAAGGCAGATTACAGCAGTTTCGACTTGCGCCGAATTACGGCAGTTCCCAACGAGATCTGTTGTGGTCTAACAGAGATGACTATATATATATATGTATATATATGTATACGATTAATAAGAGAGGCGCCAGCAAACCTTATTAAGATACTCGCCAAGGATGCTGCCTCTCACCATACTTATTCATCCTCACTCTAGAATTATTAGCAATAGCGATTAGGGAAAATCCAGGTATTGAAGGTTTAAGGTTGTCGGGAAAGAAGATTAAATTGTCACTATTCGCTGATGACATGTGTTGCATAGTTAGGGATTTAGCTTCGTTGCAAAGAGTTATAGACATTATTAGAATTTTCGGGAATCTGGCAGGGTTGAAAATCAATGAAGAGAAGTCGAAAATCCTCCCGATAGGCACCAGGCCGACAACCAGACAGGCGGACCTCCCGCTTTCGGTGGTTGCCCAAGTGGAAATTTTAGGTATTAATTTTCGGAATGGGGTATCTCCCAAAGACAAATACGTGCTGAACTTCAAAAGCAAATTGGATAAATGTGAAATTATAACCAACTCTTGGTCTTACAAAAATCTATCACTCAAAGGTAAGGTGACGGTGGTGAATAGTTTGTTAATACCCCAACTTTTGTACTGCTCTTCAGTGCTGCTCACCCCTGAAAGAGTTTTTGTGGAATTTCGCAAAATTATAGCATTTTTCCTTTGGAAAAGCAGATCGAGTAAGGTTTCATATAAAATGCTTAGGCAGCCGATAGAGTTAGGGGGGCTGAAAATGTTAGATTTAAAACTCATGTACGAGGTGTCCAGGATTAAATGGGTCTCTCGATTGTGTAAAGAGGACCACATGCCATGGACCCTCTTTTTCAGAGCTTTCACAGAGGTCAAAACTTCCATTTGGGAATACTTTCTGGAAAAAGTGGATTTAAGAGATCCCGCAAATGTTCCGCAATTTTACAAGCAGATTATTAAACTGTGGAAGACCTTGTACAATGTCCTTCCTGGTAGTGAGAGAGAAAAACAAAATGACCCTCTCTTGAACAACATGTTTATTCATTGGGATTGGGAAGTTGAAATAAGGCTATTCCGAAGCTGGAGGCCAGCAGGTATCGTTCAAGTAAGGGATTTGATACGGGGAAAAAGACTCATGACGGGAGAGGACATCGAGGAGGTTTACAATGTAAGATGTGATGAGAAAACTTGGTTAAAACTCAAGAGTAATATCCCGTGGCTAGATACCATGTCTTTTGAGGAGTTTAACTCAGACTCCATGTGTCTTTTGATCCAGGATAACGGAGGTGGATCGTTCAATGCTATGACTTGCTCCAACAAAAAGATATACAACTTCCTACTGAAAAAGGAAACAGTTGAATCTCCGGATTTGAATTATTGGAAGGACAAGGCTAAGCAGAAAAAAATTTCGGATCAGGGGTGGGTGGATGTTTACAAAAGTGCTTACCGGGCCACACGGGAAACTAAGCTACAATCTTTCTTTTTTAAGATTATTCATAATGTAGTGCCCACAAATTACTTCCTTTTCAAGATCAGAGTCTTATCGTCACCTGAGTGCTCATTCTGTCATGGCACCGACTCCATAATTCATTTCTTTGCGGAATGTCCTAAGGTAGTAATTTTTTGGAGGCAACTGAAAAATTGGCTGAAACTGTGTGCCAATATTGTACTAAGCATTGATCCGATTGAACTTATAATTGGGATAGGGCAAAAAGGCAGTCAGGCTGATGTAATTCACTTTATTTGTCTTCACGCAAAGTTTTACATTTTCCGACAAAAACTGTTCTACAACAGCGAATTCTCTATATATAACTGGAGTAAAAAATTTCGAAATAGCTTATATGTAGAAAAATATATATGCGGATTAATAGGAAAAAAGGAAAAGTTTATTAAATGGAAAGCGATAATGGAACACTTGATGTAATCCTAAGAAGCGGTTCCCCTGGGATAGGAGCAATGCGACTTTCCGGGAAATGAAAGGTTTTTATGCAACACTTTGTCAGAAGAACAGGGAGGGCTGGGGAGGAAGGGGGGAGGTAGGAAGGTCTCCTGTCCTTTAACCTGAGTGCTTACCCAAATAATATACCTAAATTCTGATAGTACGGTGCTATTTTGCCTTGTCTTGTCTGTATGTAACCCATTTGTAGCCCGTCTTTGTTTTTGTATACTGCCGGCTATATTCGGTTAATTGTTTTTTCCTTTGTGTGACACTGTCTAGAAATTGTCCAATTTGGTGTATTGTATTGTAATGTCTGTGTTTTCTCAGAAAAAGATGAAAATGGAAAATAGAGCCTCCTCTGCTTGTGGTTCAGGTTTGTATTGTAAATAATACTAAACATCAAGGTAACGAAGGATAGGGCAAATGGTGCGTCCACTATCTATTGTATCTGATTATAACAAGAAGATGAGAAATATGTTAAATATAAGAGGCATTGACAGAGGTTTTGTAGACCTTACCGGTCTTGGGCCCAACCCTCGCTTACACATATGGTTAAGAGAAAAGATTTTCTTTTTCAATCACTGTTCATCGTTGGAATGATCAACTGTAGCCATTGGGATATACAATTGTACACAGATGGAAAGTACCCTTGTCACTTGGTGATTGATTATCGTGTATCGCAATTCAGTTTAATAAATAGAGCAAGAGCTCGTGATATAAAAAAAAAAAGATATAGGCCGCCCCACACCAGAGGGAGTCGAGCGGGGGACGAATCGAGTCGATGAGAGAAGGACCTCTAGCGGCAATAAAAGTAAACGTGGAGCATAAGCAGAGGACCAAGGCCTCACACTCCCCACCACCGCAGCCGCGAGCAGACCTGTCCGCCAGCACCAAGAGTTTTCAAGACCCAGCATGGGTCGAAGGTTGGTCAAGTGCAGTGAGTGCAAGTGCACTCACAGGCCTAGAGGCCCTATTGCTTGTAAATTTCTAGAGCAGGCTAAAGTGAAATGTTCACAGTCAGGACAGGATTTGTCTAATTTTTTAGAATTTCTAGACCACGGAGCTATTGAGGCAGACAATTCATTGTATCTAGGTGAGGAAGTTGATACAGTTCTGGAAGAGCCAGACAGTAGTGACATGATATCTAGTCTCAATGAAAGGGTTAAGAGGAATGAAGCGGAGACTTCTAGATTAGTTTTTCGGATGGATGAAACTTCTAGGAAGTTGGATAAGTCTTTAGCTCTCTTAAATAGCCTAGTTGAGAAGTTGAATGTTACCTCACAGCAGGCTCCCAGTCAAGAGACAGGTGCGGTGGGTGGTGGACCTAGCTTACAAGTACCTGTTGTGTCTTCGTTGAAGATAGGGAACACAAAAGAGAAGGAAAGTATGGAGAAAAGAGCTGAAACTTTCATGAGTATGACTGGCTCTTTCTACCCAAATAGCCCTTCGGGCATAGATAATAAGGCAGATATTGTAGGCAGGAAGGAACCAGGGAGTTTATCAGATAAAGCGGTTCTGGATAAGGCTACGTCCTCACCAGGTTTTCTTCGCCCAGGCATAGTAGAGAGGACTACACAGGCAGGAACTTCGAGTTGTTGTCACTCAGAGGATAAGCGCCGCAAGCGTAAGTGTGTTATTTTTTATCTCGATCTGCACTTTCCTAATGGGAAAACTTCCCAAAATGCCACAATTGAAGATGTGTTGTCCGCTAACGCCAGCATCATAGCTGCTATGGCGGAAAAAGGCGTACAAGTATCTGGGTATATCAAACATGTCCAGTTCTTGGTGGACAAGGCCAAGCATTATTCGAGTAGCGCTATGGTTCGTTATGATGCCATGGTGCGAGAAAAAGCCGAGGTTGTTAGAGTAGAAACTTTCAGTTATGGAGACCACGAGGCATTCTTTGCCTGTCTCAGCCATGAAAACTTAAAGATAAGCAAAAAAGAGGACAAAAAGGATGACAAAACAAAGAAAAAGTGGAAAGGTTAAAAAACAAAGGAGTGTGTTGGTCTTACAATGATAGAAAAGGGTGTACGCTTCAATGGTGTAGGTATAGGCACGAATGCGCAGAGTGTCAAGGAGGGCACCCAGCGTACTGTTGCAGTGCTCAGAAAGACAGCAAATAGGATAAGTATAACTCTGGTAAGGGTTATGCAATTCCTAACCAGAGGAGTAAACGGGTCACTCAAATAGGCAGGAGTAGTAAGGATGGGAACTCGCATGTAGCCTTGGAGCCCGATTCGGAGGGACGGTGTCCAGCGGAGAGGTCACAGTCCGATTTTAGAATATCGGATTGTCTTTCAATTTTTGGTGTTACAAAATCATCTGGTGGGGTAGATCCCGCTACCCACGGAGATGCTTCAGAAAAGTTAGTGTGTGGCCTAGAATCATTAGGGAACGCTGAAGCACAAAATGTCAATCCAGAATCAATACAGGTGAAATGTTTGAATGATAATTTTGTTTTGTAGGAAAGTGCTGTTCAAAACGTTGTGGGGCATCGTAATGCATCTGACGATACATTAGAAACGAAACAGGAGGGCCCTGGTCATGGTCAACCGGGTCACTTCGGGACGAGACGCATCGACGGTGGTGGTGGTGGTAGTGATTGACCTGAGGGTATGGTTCAGTATTACGTGAACCACGCTGGTAAGGAATACTTACGGCCTTGTGTGGGTCAGTGTTCTAACGATCACGTATTGGAAGGCTGTTATTTACAATTGAACCCGTGAATATTTTTTGACGCATGCGAAGAGTTGCATGGTAGTATTGATAACACAGAGTTCATTATTGATGGCATAATTAATGGGTTCCCCATTGTTGATAGCAATTTTCAGGGAGAGTATTGTTGTGAAAACTACAAGTCCATCAATGTACCAGAATTTGCAAATCAAATGTCTGACATATTGCTTTCAGAACTGGCAAAATGTTATTACATAAGACCAAACCCCAGTGTGTTCACGCGTTGGGAGCAGTGTGAAAGAAGAATAACAAGCTTCGCCCTATCACGGATGCGAAGCGCCTTCTAGAACACAGCATAAACAATTATTTGTATTTGTAAAAATGGACGACATTTTTCATTGTATTCATCCAAATTCCTTTTTGTCCGTTGTAGATATACAAGCGGCTTACAGGTCAGTTCACATTCGCCCGGAACATAGGGAGTGTCAGGGACTTCAGTGGTCATTTGGTGAAAAAAGGGAGTACCTCACCGACTGTTGCCTTTCATTCGGTCTGAAATGCAGCCCTTATATTTTTACCGAAATTAATTTCGTAGTTAATTTGGTTAAGGCACGAGGAGTGACTAAATTGTTTTGCTATTTGGATGATTTCCTCATTGTAGGCAGAGACGAAAAAGAATGTTGTGAAAATCTGAATGTGTTGCTCTCAACCCTGAACGATCTAGGTTTTGCAATTAATGAAGATAAGTTGATTGCCCCTGCAAGGAAGGTCAAATATCTCGGCGTGGATATTGACACAGAGTTAATGGAGGTTATGTTACCAGAGGAAAAGGTACTCGAGTTGAAAAAATTGGTTACAGTTTTTGTTGAAAAAGAGAAGTCTTCTAAGAAGGATTTACAACCTTTGTGTGGGATTTTGTCTTCAGCTTCACAGGTAGTACAAGGAGGAAGGATGTTCCTTAGACGAGTAATAAACCTCATAAAGTTTTTCCCGGGCGATCAGAAGGTAATTATTTTGCCTAGTTGGTTCAAGTCAGACCTTGAATGGTGGAAAAAAATGGTTGAAGTGTTCAACGGTAAAAAAAAGATACACTCCTCGTATGTAACAACCTGTTATACAATGGAAACGGATGCTTCTATGACTGGTTATGGAGCGGTTAGTGAACCAGACTGGTTTGCGGGTACATGGGATAACGTAAATTTAGACTTGGGCCATCACTCGGAACCACCTCCTTCAGAAATTGAACAGCAAGATTCAATTAACCTCAAAGAACTTTGGCCGGTGGTAGCAGGACTGCGTAGGTGGGGTTTTCAATTCAAAGATTGTTTTGTGGATATTGTTACCGATAATACCCAAGTCCTGAGGGCAATACAGACAGGCAGGAGTCGGTTTATAAAGACTATGAATTGGCTGAGAGAAATCTTTTGGTTGTGTTTTATTCACAACGTCAAGTTGAGAGTGGAATATGTACGATCAAGAGATAATGTTGTTCCAGATTTTCTATCAAGATGGTTACTGAATTTGCCTATTCCATTGAAGTTTTACTCGTTATGTTGCAATGAAAGCATTGGAATCCTGGCTAGGTGAGCTACAAGGATCGTGGATGGTGGAAAACACTGTCATGACCAGAAAAACTCAATGGAGATGTTATTTGAAATTTGCTGAGGAATATAATATGTGTTCCTTACTTAGTAGTAAGGTGGTATATTAGTGCACGAACAACACACCAGGGGGCACCACCACTCAGGTACCTGTTATTCTCACCTGACCAGGTGGATCCTCCCCCATTTCCGTTCTGCACCTACCACATCGATGACGCCATTTGTCACCTGCTGTGTATTTTTCCCAACTATTTGTCTGGATTATGGGCCATGCATAAGGTCCTGGGCTATGAGCACATAAGTCCTTTATCTTTTGAAATTAAAGCTACCCTTAAAGGAGCCAAACGAATATTGGGCTCGGTCGTTAAAAGGGCAGAACCAATATCAATAGCTAACATGACTGCTATAGGTAGTTTGGTAGATGTTTCATCTTCCGAAGATGTCTCTTTCTGGTTAGGGGCCTCACTTGGCTTTAGAGGACTGCTGAGAAAGAGCAATCTAGTTGAACCTGGCATGGCGGTTGCGGTGTCTGACGTTAAGTTAAAGGATTGGGGTGTTATTGTAAATATATACAGGTCCAAGACTATTACTTGCAAAGTAAGAGTGATGAAGTTAGTCTTATCAGATACCTCAAATTTAATCTTCTCGATTAAATACTATTTTTATCTATTGTCCTCAATGGTGATTTATCCAAGTCCCGGTTCACAGTTAATCGGCTACATGAAGAACGGAATTTTTGTACGAGGATCATATTCTTGGTTCGCGGCAAAGCTTAAATCATATTGTAAAAAGTTGGGTTTGGAAGCCTTAACAACACATTCATTAAGGCGAGGTAGCGCCACGGCGCTAGCAGAATCGGGGGTAGGTTTAACGGACATCAAAGAAATCGATGAATGGCAAAGCCTATCGGTATTGTTGTATCTCTCCAGATCTCTCCATTCCAGGATTGAGCTGGACAAAAGGAACATAGAAATTACTGTTAACCTAACTTTTGTTTGTGATTCTGTTTGTTTGGTTTTTTTCCCCGTTTTTCTTTCCTGTGGAAGTGTTTTTTTTTTGCGGATTGGAGGCAAAAAGCCTGGATCAAGGATCCATTGATTGTTTCTACATTAAACAAATCGCCAAACTATTCACTTCTTGTGTTCTTTCTCCCATTTTGTGAAGGGGTATATGATTAATAAGAGAGGCGCCAGCAAACCTTATTAGGATATAGGCCGCCCCACACCAGAGGGAGTCGAGCGGGGGACGAATCGAGTCGACGAGAGAAGGACCTCTAGCGGCAATAAAAGTAAACGTGAAGACGGTAGCAAAGGACCAAGGCCTCACACTCCCCACCACCGCAGCCACGAGCAGACCTGTCCGCCAGCACCAAGAGTGTTTTTTTTCTTTTATTCTATGAGGAGGCATAAAGCCTGGATCAAGGATCCATTGATTGTTTCTACATTAAACAAATCGCCAGACTATTCACTTCTTGTGTTCTTTCTCCCATTTTGTGAAGATTATATATATATATATATATATATATATATATATATATATATATATATATATATATATAATATATATAAATATATATATAATATATATAAATATATATATAATATATATAAATATATATATAATATATATACAAATATATATATATATGTATATATATATATATATAACCTCGTTGGAAATACAATATACAAGAGAGAGACAAGTTTCTTAGTTTTGGCAATATTTTTAATATATGTGTATATATAAAAAGGACATAATCTGACTGATTATTCCTCTGATTAAGTATATATATAAAAAAAAATCTGTGTATGTTGCCGCGCGGGAGAGGTCCGACCCCAGTGGTCTGTGGAGGTTTAGTGAGATCGAAGGTCCACCGGTTCGTCTGAGGTCCCTTCTTTCGTCGCTAGATGTCCTCCGAGTCGGTGGTCCACTAGTTCCCCCAGCTGACCTGCCACCTTCCGTCGGCTTATACTGCAATAAACCCGGGTGGGTTTATTTCCTCATAACCTCGTTGGAAATACAATATACAAGAGAGAGACAAGTTTCTTAGTTTTGGCAATATTTTTTTTTTTTTTTTTTTTTATAGAGTAAGCTTTATTTCGCATTAGATCTTATTTCCTAACAATCCGTTTTCTTTCCAAAAGTGTCTTATTTTCTAACAGAAATATCGCGTTTAGTTCACCTATTGTATTAGATATAGCATTTGTGTTTACATCACATTCATATTTCATCAATAGCATTTGTGTTTACATCACATTATTTTTAATATACGTGTATATATAAAAAGGACATAATCTGACTGATTATTCCTCCAACCGCCAAGACAAAAGAAACCACAATTAAGCTCCATAGTCTTTGAACAACAATTTTACATTATCGTGATCCAGTCGAATCCTTGAATCTACTGTTCTTGATAAATATAACAGGACACTGAGACTATGCCAATCACCTAACTCACGAATGTCAGACAACGGAACTTCCGCTTCAGCTAGGGCAGTTGCTCCACCCCTACGTAAGGAATGGGATGACAGCTTAGACAACTGCAAGGTTTTACAACTTTCTGTCAATCGCCTAGACAACCATTTATAAGATCCTTCTATAAACTTTCCTGCATCATAGTAAGAAATCAAATGCGAGTCCTTTGAAGGAAAAATTACTTTTGACATTAATACTCCATACCATGTTCGTACATCGAAGGCTATCGCCTGTGTATTAGCCAAAAATATATCCAATGTTCTTTCATTATCACATATAGTCTTTGTTCTCCGAAGAATCAATTTAACCCCCCATGGGCATAGAATAAAATCTGATACTTTTATAGCCATGCCTCTCTCAACCAGATTACTTTTTCGAAGTAACCCCCGGAATCCTAGTAGTAAGGCTAGCCAATATGCGACGTTTTCCAAGCATTCCATATCTAGCTGGCCGAATATCATATATAACTCCGGAATTGTTATAGGCCTTGCCTGGGTAACTGGCGATCCTAACAAACGTTTTACTCCTCTTAATGTTGCCTTGATCTGGACATTTTTTGGATCTATATGTTCAAACCCCAAAACATTATGCAATGACCATAAGGCTGAAACATAGTTAATCAACGAGGTGTATGTATATTTTAAGGACAAAAAAGAAATATACAGCAACACAGTTTTTTGTGACGCTGGTAATGGAGGATCAATTCCAAATTCGTCCACAAATGAAAAATATGTCTTCCACTGGGTCTTTCGAGTTGTGGCTGTGTTGTCTGCCATCCAATGCTGCTGTATTTGGTCCAATCTACGATCCAAATCGGTCACTACAACATAGGGAAGAGAACAATTCAGCACTGAATCCTCTGTTCCAGATCGACAGCCTAGACAGAATGTCTGGTACAACATTATTTTCACCCGGAATTCGAAAGGCCTTAACTTTTACATTATATACAAATTGCAACCAAAACAATTTGCGTAGCCATTCCATCGTTTTTATAGATGTGCTACGTCCCGAATTAACGCAATGCATCACTTGCGTTCAGTAAAAATCCATACAATGGAATTTTTGAATTCCGGTCCCCATCTCCTCAAACTGACCACCACCGGCCAGAGTTCCCTCACGTTGATGGAGTCCGATTTTTCTACTTCCGAGGGCGGTCCTTCGTAATGATGGCCTACAAATAAGTCACAACTTTCCCAGGTTCCAGCGAACCAGTCGTTTGCACACCTACCGCCATATCCCGTCATGGATGAATCCGTTTCTACAACAAACACTGGAGATATGGTATCATTTACAATCTCACAAGTACCGTTGAATATATGCGATAGTTCTTCCACCATAGCAAATCTGCTATGAACCATTCTGGAATCCTAATCACTTTTGCCGTTTCGGGGAAAAATTTGATTAAATTTATAACTCTCCGAAGAAACGTCCTACCACCCTGAATAACTGCCGCTGCGGCGGACAATTTACCACATAAGGATTGTAGTTCTCGTTTTGATGCAAATTCCTTGTCTTGAAATTTCAAAATCTCACTCATCAATGCATCATGCTTGATACGAGGAAGCCTTACCACCATTGATTCAGCATCTATTTCTATGCCTAAATACACCACCACCTGCGCAGGCGCTATCAATTTGCTTGAATTTACCCGGAATCCAAATTCACTAAGGATCTGCAATAAAGTAGAAAGACTTTTGTCACACTTTTTCTTTGAATCTTCTACAATTATAAAGTCATCCAAATAGCAATTGACGTAATTGATTCCGCGTGCTTTTGCGCAAACCACCACCATATTCGACAACTGTGTAAATATGAATGGACTGCATTTTAGTCCGAAACATAAACAGCAGTCGACCAACCATTCCGATCTCTCTCCAAAACTCCATACCATGCCTTGGTACTCTCTGTGTTCCGGGTTGATGTGGACACTTCTGTAAGCAGATGAAATGTCAATCACTGCCATAAAATTTCCCTGTTCTAGGGACTGCAATATGTCGTCTAAACTAGAAAACGAGAAAGTCTTACATGTAGTTGACATATAGTTATTTATAGATTTCCCTAGAGGTCGTTTCACATCAGTAATGGGTCTTAATTTCATGTTCTTTTTCCGTACTGCCCCCATGGCATGTACACATATCGGGGAATGATCGAGTACCAATACTTTACCCTCTGTTATTTCACTTTCTAGCGAACTTGTCATCTGGTCCATGAATTCCGCATTTAGAATGGAACTATAGTTGCGACAAAAAAATGATTCCCCGTTGTGCCATAGCAGCTGACATACTCGTGCTAGCACTGAGGACATCTTCTATGGAAGCGTTATTAATAGTCTTGCCATAAGGAAGGTGTAGGTCGAGATCGAACAAAAGACACTTACGTTTGCGTTTTCTCTCTTCGGAGTGGCAACAAGTTGTGCCCGATGCTTGGCTGGTCCTCTCCAAAATTCCGGGCTTTAAAAACCCTGGAGTATATCCCTTTCCCACCAGTTTCTCTTGAACTATAACCTTCCTTTCCTTTGCAGCAGTATGACGCAACAGAGTGTCACTACCTTCTATGTGAAGGCCGTCTACCCCTGCGGGACTAGAAGGGTAAAAGGAACTCGAGATAGACATGAACCTTTTTGCTCTTTCCTCCATATCTTGAGCTTCTGCTACTTGCTCTACTCCTTCTCCTTCCTTTTCACGATAGTTTGAGTTTTCCTGCCTTCTCTCTAACTCAGAATCCCCAGAAACAGTCATTTTCTCAGTTAATGTTGCTAGCATGCTAAGCGCCCTGTCCAACTTAGATAAATTTCTTTCAACTTCTCTTGTAAGCCTTAAGTTTTCACTTTCAGTAAAAGCCAAGCGTTTGAAAAACTCACCTCTATCGCTCCTCTCACTGGGGTCTCTCTCCTCCATAACTACAGTCTCCTCTGCCAAATACAGCGAATTATCCAACTCAATTGCTTTTGAGTCAATAAACTCGTTAGCCATTGAAAGGTCCTTCCCTTCAGATATGCAACGTTCTTTTACCGAAGCTAAGAACTTGCAGCTAAATGGGCCCCTGGCCCTATGCACGTGTGTGCATTCACTGCACCGTACCAAGCGCCGCATTCTGTGTATGGTGCCGCGCGGGGGAGGTCCGACCCCAGTGGTCTGTGGAGGTTGAGTGAAAAAAAATCTGTGTATGGTGCCACGCGGGAGAGGTCCGACCCCAGTGGTCTGTGGAGGTTGAGTGAGATCGAAGGTCCACCGGTTCGTCTGAGGTCCCTTCTTTTGTCGCTAGATGTCCTCCGAGTCGGTGGTCCACTAGTTCCCCCGGCTGACCTGCCACCTTCCGTCGGCTTATACTGCAATAAACCCGGGTGGGTTTATTTCCTCATACATATATGTATACAAATAAGACACCATGACAAACTACATCCTTTTTTGTCATTGAATGACCAGCACACTCCCACTTTTCTACCTTGCCTCTGCTTCTGCTCTCCCCGGGAATCATCTTTCTTATCTTCTGATTTTTGACTTTTCAGATTTTCGACCCCTAAACACGCAAAGAAGCATTCATGATCTCCATAGCCAAAAGTTCCTATTCCTGCAGTCTCAGCCCGCTCCCTGACCATCTGGTCATATTGAACCATTGCTTTGCTGCCATAGTGTTTGGCTTTATCAACTAAGAACTGGACATGTTTTAAGTATCCCGCTAAATCTAGGCCCTTTTCAGAAAAAGAAGCGGCCATTGACGCACTTGCAGAAATGACCTCCTCTATCGTAGCATTTGAAACGGTTTTTCCATAAGGCAAATGAAGGTCTAAATCGAAGACCGTGCACTTACGCTTCTTCTTTCTGTCATCCGAATGGCAGCAAGTTGAACCCATGCCAGTGCTACCCTGGGATGTCCTCTCCAGTACTCCCGGTCTCAAAAAACCAGGGGTGTATTTTGACTTATCTAAGTCCGCAGTCTTATGTGACTTTGAAGTCTCACCACTCGACTCCCCTAAACTATCCACTCCGACTGGGCTATCAGGGAAAAAAGATGAGGAAAATTCCTTGGGCTTAGCCCCTCCACCAACTGCTCCCTCCTGAGGTAGTGTTGGTTTAGAAACATCCAGCTTAGATAGTATAGAGTTTAACATACCCATTGCCCTATCTAACTTTTTGGATTGGTCGTCCACCAAGAATGTTACTTGCCTCGAATTATCATCAAGCTTCAATATCCTAGCCTCTAACGAACCTTTGGAACCCTGAGTGCCCGAAGCTTTCTTACTCTCGTCCCCCGAATCCTCTCCTTCCTCACCCAAATAGGCAATGTTATCTGCACTAATTGCCTGAGTATCCAAAAATTTCTTCCAATTGGAAACTAATTCTCCTGCCTCAATACATTTCTCCTGTGCCTGGGCAAAGAACTTGCACCGTGAAGGGCCTCTTGGTCTATGAGAATGACCACATTCACTACAATTGACCAACCTTCTACCCATGACGGTGGACACCGTCAGCGGACACCGGCAGAAAAACTTGTGAGGTGGAGTCGGCTGTGTTAGGGGACGTCTGAATGCTGAGTGAGATCGATCCTCCTTCTCGCCAACCCTCCTCGAGCCTCCCTGCGTCTCCGCTTGGTGCCTCTAGTAGTCCCACCAGCTGCCGCGACGCCCTCTGTCCTCTGTTATAGCTCCATAAAGCCTGGCGCCTCTATGCATTCCATATAGATATATATATATATATATATATATATGTATACAAATAAGACTCTTATTTGATGTATTAATTACAGGGGACGCTTTAGGCAACCTCCTTTAATTACCTCTATTTCACACCAGGTGGAGACTCCTTTACTCAGGTGGGCACCGTGCAGGTGTATCGCACCAGTCTCCTTCTATAGAGCGACCGGTAGACATGAGGCTCAGTATCTCTGTACTTTTCCTTTTCCTGGTTATCGAACTGTGTATCACTCGAACTTCAAACTTTTCCCATTACCTAAGGAGAGATTGTGTAGCATTCTACGATTGGGGTATGATCCTCCGGATTCCTTCATCAAAGTCAACCTACCACTGACCCACCTGCCCACAAACCCCCTGCCTATAAACCTGCCCATCCAATTTCTACATATCGTCATTTTGAGAGGGGCGGGGGCGGGTCAAGTGTTGCATGACAAAACATGGCAAGTAGGGGAGGGGGGTCGCTATTGGTGTAAAATAAATATTATGATGCCATAAGACACCGACCTGACTGCTGTGCCCGATTCTACCTTCGCCCGACGGATCCGTTGGGTCTGTGACAATCTGCATCAATGGGATCGGTGTACGCACTTCACCGACCCGATTTTATTGCTTTTCTCGATGCGTCAGGCATTACTACCATATCAGATATGACCGACTCTGCCCGACCTTAAGATTCTGGTGTACCCACTTTCACTGATTGTTACCGATTCTGAGCATGTCATTTAAAAAGTGTTGCCATCTATACCTCAGTCCGATATACAAGTGTCTTATATCGATGTGTAGGGGAGAAACAAGCTATCATAGATCTGAAAACCGTTTTCTGATATTCTATATAGACCAGAAGCTATTAAACTTTGCATTATTGCCTATATATATACTTATCACCCGGGCCGGGGCCCAGTCGGGTCTGGCACCTGGCTGCTCTCTTTGATCTCAATCAGGTTGTTTTACGAGGTTATAAAGGCAGGAGGTGTCATCGGGAAGAGTCATCGTGTCGGTGTCTTATAGGTATAAGACATCGACATTTTACTCCAGACTCTCACTGACCCAATGGTCAGGATGAATCGGGAAAACATTTCGGTGTCTTATAGGCTTTAGACATCAACATCTACACTATTCCCGATCACACTTCCTCCTTTTATAACCTCGTAAATTACCTGGGATAAGATCAAAGGAAGCGGCCGGGTGCCGGGCCCGGGCGGGCCCAGGCGAGGTGATAAGTATATATAGGAAATAATGCAAAGTTTAGTAACTTCTGGTCTATTTAAAATATCAGAAAACAGTTTTTTGATCTATGATCGCTTGTGTCTCCCCTACACATCGATATAAGACACTTGTAAATCGGACTGGATAATAGGTAGTATTGCCATTTAAATGGCCTGCTGAGAATCGGGAACAGTCAGTGAATGTGTGTACATCGAAATCTTAAGGTCAGGAAGAGTCTCTCATATCTGACATGGTAGTAACGCCCAACGCGTCGGGAAAAGCAATAAAACTGGGTCCATGAAGTGCATACATCAACTAGATTGATGCAGACTGTAACAGACCCGACAGATCTGTCGGGCAAAGGTAGAATCGGGCAGAGCAGTCGGGTCGGTGTCTTATAGGCTTTAGGATAGTTAAGTTGTTGGTCGGACAGATTGGTGTGTGGACAGGTTAGAGGGAAGGTAAGGTAATGGGTGCGCAGGTCAGTGGTGGTGAGTGGGTTAGCCTGTAGTGCGGCCACTATTCACCAGACGGCGTGTGCACGGCTCAAGGTGGATCGTGCGCCTCGAGCAGTCGTGAAAGAGACTATGAGTGGGTCAGTCTGTGGGTGGGCAGGTAGGCTGGTTGGTTGGTATTTAGTAGAGCAGGAGGTTAGTTAGGTAGGTTGGCGGGTGGGTGGTTGGTGTACTGATAGGTGCTGCCACCTAGTGGTATAGTCATATGTTAGTATACCCTGCCACCTAGTGGGAAACAATAAATCTAGGCTTCCACTCCAAGATGGCTTCCAGCATGGTTATGATTACTACATGGTGTCAGAAGTTGGTAGAATAACCCAAGTTAACTAAATAATTGGATGAAGTCAAAGTAATCAGTTATTCCACACATATTACTGGAATAGTAACAGTAAGCTTGGAAGTGCAAACCATGCTCAGGGTCAAGATAGAAGTCATGGAGCAGCAGTGAGCAGAAGAAAAGAGGAACAAAAGCCATGTGCTCAACCATGATTCATCTATGCAGCTAAGTGCCAAGTTTAACCCCCACTGAATGTAATTCCTATGTACAATTGGAATAAGGACTATTATCACTGACTATATCTATTTGTTGATTTTGACTCACAGAGTTAGCTTCAAAACCTATACTCATGTGATTGTCAACAAACTGAGTGATAATAGGGGAGTTGACACTAGTGTTGTTGTAGGCCTGTGATTGACTGTATTAGAAAGCCCACAGCATTATAGAGTCATGGAGGCACTAAGCCCACCTAAATCTCTTGTTCTATCTGGAAATGTAGCAGACAATTGGAAGAGATTCAGACAGAGATTTGAGTTGTACATAAATGCATCTGGTATTGAAGGAAAGGGTGAAGTTGTCAAAACATCAGTCCTACTACATGTTATAGGTGATGAGGCACTGGAGGTATACAATACTTTCACCTTTGAAGATGATGCTGACAAACTCAAATACAAGCCTGTTATGGACAAGTTTGAAGCATACTGCATACCCAAATCAAATGTCATTGTGGAGAGGTTCCATTTCAATAAGTGCAACCAAGAAGCAGGTGAGTCAGTAGACCATTTTGTAACCAGGTTGAAGGCTCTAGCTCAGACATGTGAATATGGAGACCTGCGGCAGTCAATGATCAGGGACCGTATGGTTGTTGGCATAAAGGATTACAAGTCCAGGGAAAGGCTGTTGAGGGAACCGGACCTCACTCTAGACAAGACAATAAAGATTGTCAAAGCAGCAGAGCTACCTAGGACCCAGATGGAAGAGCTGAAGCCAGAAGTCGGTGCCACACATGAGGTGAATGCTGTCAGGAAGTCTGAAAACAGATGGAAGAAACCAAGTGGACGATCTAAGTACAAATCAGAAGATCGGAAGGTTGATAAGAAAAATAAAATGAAGAAAAATGAAAATGTCTGTGGAAGGTGTGGCACACGGCATGAATTCAAAAAATGCCCAGCATGGGGAACAGAGTGTACAAAGTGTGGAGGACCCAACCACTTCTCCAAGGCCTGTAAAACAAAAGCGGTACATACAGTCAACCAGTATGATACAGACGACACCACTCACTCAAGTGATGATGGAAATGAGTCATTCATGGGATCTATAGAACTTGAAACTCCATCCAGCGTGAATGTAGTACATGCAGAGAAGGTTCAAATGGAGCATAAAGAAGACTGGATGGTGACGCTAATGGTAAATGGAACGTTGATGCCTATGAAAGTGGACAGTGGTGCTCAAGCTAATGTGATGTCATATCAAAACTATGGCCAGCTTAAAAAGAAGCCAAAACTTCACAAGTCAAGAGTCCACCTGAAAGCATACAATGGACAGTCGATGGAAACCATGGGAGTGTGCAAAGTTAGCATTGACGTAAACACAGGCAAACACAACGTGGTATTTGTGGTTGTCCCAGAAGCTGACCGGCAACCAGTACTATCCAATGTAACCAGCGAACGTCTAGGTCTGATAAAGAAGGCAAAATGTGTCCGTCGGGTAAATGTAGTGAACACCGACAATCAGACAGACATGAAGACTCAAGTTGAGAAGAAGTATCCAAGTCTCTTCAGTGGAGAAGGTACTCTGCCTGGTGTACACAGGTTTGTGGTAAAGGATGACGCTGTGCCAGTGATACATGCGCCAAGACGTGTGCCAAGTGCGATGAAGAAGAGACTGAAAAAAGAGTTAGATCGCCAAGTAGCAAAAGGATACATTGCAAAGCAAGATGAACCAACTGACTGGGTGAACTCAATTGTAATTGTAGAGAAGAAAAGTGGAGATGTATGTATCTGCATCGATCCAAAAGATCTGAACAAGTCTTTGAAGAGGGAACATTATCAACTCCCAACAAAGGAGGAAATACTGTGTGATATGACAGGTGCCAGGTTCTTCACGAAGATGGATGCTGCATCAGGATTTCACCAGATCCGTCTTGATGAGATATCATCCCTTATGACTACTTTCAACACCCCATTTGGGAGATATCGATATCTGCGCCTCCCTATGGGCGTATCGAGTGCACCTGAAGTGTTCCACAAGACTATGGTTCAACATCTCGAAGACATTGAAGGTGTCCGTGTGTTCATGGATGACATGATTGTTTGGGGTTCATCACAAGAAGAACATGACAACAGATTGCACCAGGTACTTTCCCGACTGAGCCAAATTGGAATGCGACTCAACCTGAGCAAATGCTCCTTCCGGGAAAAACAGATTACCTATTTAGGAGATCTAATATCAGAAAGAGGAGTGCAACCTGACCCGAACAAAGTCCAAGGTATTATTGACATGCCAAGACCAGAGGATGTACAAGACTTGCAGCGAGCACTTGGCATGGTTAACTACCTAGCCAGGTTTATTCCAAGTCTTTCTGCCAAGATATCCTCACTGAGATCACTGCTGGTAAAGGAGACCGACTGGCAATGGAATGCTGAACATGAAGCAGAGTGGAAAGACATCAAGAACATCTTGTCTACACAACCAGTACTACAGCACTTTGACAGTCGCAAACAGCTGAAGATAGCAAGCGACGCCTCAAAGAGTGGTCTGGGAGCTGTACTGATGCAGAAGGTGGACACTGAATGGATGCCAGTGGCATATGCATCCCGTTCTATGACAAAAGCTGAGTGTAACTATGCTCAGATCGAGAAGGAACTGTTAGGGATTGTATATGCCTGCGAGAAGTTCCACAATTACATCTATGGTAGGAGCTTTGTTGGGGAGACTGATCATAAGCCTCTGATATCTATATCTCAGAAGCCCCTCAGCCAGGCAACACCAAGACTACAGCGCCTTCTCCTAAGAATTCAACGGTATGACATTACTTTGGAGTATGTTCCTGGGAAAGAGCTTGTGACAGCCGACACATTGTCCAGAGCTTTCAAAGCGGGTCAGGGACATAGCAAAACTGACCGCGCTGTCCAGGTCCACATTTGCAGCTTCAAAGCTAATGCACCCATTACTGAAGAGAAGTGGATGAAGTTTGCTGAGGAAACTGGGAGGGACTCCGTCCTTCAGTCAGTGATGTGTGCAGTGCAAGAGGGTACAACATGTCCAAAGCCCTACAAAACGTTCATCGAGGAGCTGACAGTGCTAGATGGAGTGATTCTAAAAGGAGAGCGAATTGTTGTCCCAGTAACAATGAGATTGGAGATGCTACAGCGCATACATGAGGGTCACTTAGGGATCGAGAAGTCCAAGCGTAGAGCAAGACAAGCCATGTACTGGCCTAACATGAACGATGAAGTGTCAACATATGTCGGGAAATGTGAGGCATGCCAAGTTCAACGGTATGCACAACAACAAGAACCACTGCAACCACATAACCGACCAGACCGTCCATGGGCCAAGATAGGCTGTGACCTTTTCTACATTCGGAAACAGCCATATATAATTGCTGTTGACTACTTCTCACGTTACCCAGAAATAGCACTGCTCTCAAATGAAGGAACGACGCAGGTAACCCAGAAACTGAAATCCATCTTTGCTAGACATGGGATACCATCAGAAGTAGTGACAGATGGCGGGCCACAATTCAGCAGCAAAGAGTTTCAGGACTTCGCTAATAGTTGGGGATTCATGCATGTAACATCTAGCCCATACTACCCAAGGTCCAATGGATTGGCGGAGAATGCAGTGAAAGTCGTGAAGAGACTGCTCACCAAGGCTGAAATGTCAAAAGAAGATTCATATTTGGCACTGTTAGCCTACCGTGATGCACCTCTAGACTGTGGTAAATCACCAGCCCAGCTACTCATGGGAAGAAGACTCCAGACAAGACTAGCGTCAAAATGCTTCAGAGAAGACAGCTGGAGCAGGCCCAAACCATCAACCAAGGGAGGTAAACTTCTCAAGCCACTCAACAAAGGACAAGTGGTACGAGTACGTGGAAATGGTCAGTGGCCAAAGAAAGGAGTTGTCACGAGTCAAGTGGGTCCACGATCCTATGAGGTACAGACTGAAGATGGGGCTGTTTATCGAAGGAATCGCCAACACCTTCTAGCAACAAGAGAAGTGAGCACCCCACAAAGCACTCTACCTACCTCTACAAATGACAAAGAAGTTGTAACACCAATGGCTCAGGTTATACATGAGCGACACCCTAAGGCAATGGTGACTCCTATACCTGATGAACAACCTCAGGTTACTGCAAGAGTGAGTCCAGCTGTTGTCCCTGGTGTTCCAGTTACAACAGAAAGACGCTATCCAGCAAGAGAGAGAAAGTCTCCAAGGAGACTGGACCTATAGTGTAGGGGACACTGGAAAACAAAGGGCAGAATAATCCCTGCCAGTGTTGATGGAAGGGGCAGTCTACCCCTTGCATCTAGTTTAGGTTATAAAACATTTAATAGTATTAGTATTTCTAGTTAAACAGATACTTAAGTGCTTCATACACCATTATATATGAGACACTTTCTATGAGACATATGCAGAGACTAGATCCTGGAACATTGACAATTTAAGATATATAAATCACAATCTTTAAAAAAAAGGGAAGATGTACTGATAGGTGCTGCCACCTAGTAGTATAGTCATATGTTAGTATACCCTGCCACCTAGTGGGAAACAATAAATCTAGGCTTCCACTCCAAGATGGCTTCCAGCATGGTTATGATTACTACAGTTGGGTTGATGGGTAATCAAGAGGTTGATCATTGGACAGGTTACTGGAGGTGGAGTCTATCATTGTAAGTGGCCGACAGGCCCAGAAACCAGCTCAATTATGAAATGGAAATGGACATCGCGGTCGTTGCGAGGTGGTTATCATGAGTAGGTCTATTAAACTAAAGTTGGATATCAAAAACCGATAAAATTCAATTAGAAGAGGCAAATATAACCAGCCAATATATCTGCAAACTTATCCCACAGAGCCCTCTACCGGAAGACTTTGCAACTAGCGTAAACGTTATGTGGCCAACTTCCACCAGACGGAATAACTTTCAAAATTGGCATAAAAATCTTACTCTAGTACAGTATGTTGTCGCCAGGGCCAGGGCGCACAAGCTCAAACTCAGACTGTCATGCGCTGCCATTTTGAGGCAGAAATTCCTGCCTCCGCTGGTACTAACCTGCCCTCATTGATTTGCCAGAAACCTGTGTGTTATTCTTCAAGCATAGGTCCTAGAGTAGCTTTTACTGGGCATGTACCAAATATATCAGCTTGGAGAGTTATAATGGTTCCCAGAACATAGGAGTAGAAGTCTATGCCCAGAATAGTGCTGGCTGGTACTATATTTAGAACAACGAATGACAATATTCCTTTCTCATACAGACGCCAACACGGGACTGGCCAGTCAGAGCTATTCTGTTAGACATTCACGTACCGTAACCCAAAGGCGACGCGGTGCGTAAAGGGGACTATAAAAATCTGATCTTGAGTGTTTTATTGGTAAACAAACAGATTGTGTTTACGATTGTGGTTACGACTATACCTCCATGATTATGCTTATAACCTGGGTCACATAGACCTCGACCGAATTCATTCCCATGACTAAATCAGATTGTGTAGCAACTGATTCATATTGGTTAAATTGCCTTGAATTTATTGTTACATTTTACTAATCTCAGATTACGTTGCGACCGAAGGAGTTTTATTATTCTCTATTTTTTATGTTTCCAAGTATGTGATTGTACCTGTTAATTGTATTTCTCAAATAGCAAATTAACTGCTGATTTAGATGTATCATGATAGACCTCAACCGGTCCATTACTTTTAATGATCATAGTTGCCGGAAAACGCTACTGTATGCACATATCCTGTAGTTTATCTTCCTTTGTTAAACACTCTAGTTGTGCTGAACACAGATTTTGCATCTACCACATCATTTTCATTATTATTGGTGCCCTCAATTATCAATAATTAGTTGCGTTGATTGCTGAAACTCGGGACATCCATGTACGTTTACTGCTTTGCTTGTTTGATATGCTTGTGAAGATGAGACCAGACGACAGAAGGGCCTAGCATTAGTGCTCCGAAGGGGAACATGAGAGAACAATAATACCCAACAAACAACTCCATACACGATCATTCTCAATGAAGGGTAACTTTTATTTTATAGTATACATGTATATCACATAGTTTTACATATTTAGAAGCAAAAAGTGACTTGTCAGCTGGCCTCCTCAACAGACAAGATGCATGACCGGAGGCTGCTAACCTGCCGCTACTTTGGCCCTTCCACTACTACAACCACCGCGGCGGCGGCGGTGGGTTTCTCAATAAAGGAGGGTGCCTTTGTGGTGCACAAACGAAGTCGATAAAACCTGCGTTTTCTTTTTATTGACTACACATACAGAGCTCGGGGAGGAAAAAAAATAAACCGTTGGACCACCGACGCCATCGGTTTTTAGCGTCGTGTTCGTGTTGATATCATTGTAAGACGAGAGAGACAAGATAGGGAGAGATAGAGATAGAGGTGCAATGACGTAGTCATGTGAGGAACTGGTGGTGATCGGGGTGTCCGCGTAGTTGGCAGAATTTCTCGGTGGCGGGTACGGAGGTGGCCAGGGTGGATACGTGCAGCGGGGACGGGCCGTGGTGTGTGTCTTGTGTGCTGTGTATGTGTGCGTTCGTCCTACATGGGCCCCAGCTACACAGGGTGTCTAGGAACGTGTACATTCTCGCACAGGGTCCTGGTGAAAGAGGGGAATGAGGGGAGGGGAATCGGGGAGGGGTGACGTGGTACTCATGGTCATCGTCAGGTGAATCGTGTCTTTTTTCTCCAGATTTATCCGGGTTTTGTGTGGTTGCCGTGTGGCTGGGCCTGGGGAAAAGGGGATGTGTGTAAATTCAGAGTCAATCGCGCGTGTCCACCCGCCAGTCGCCAAAACAACAACAACATAAACAACAACACTAGGGATTCGTGTCTAGTCCCAATTTAGTCGCTGTTCTGGGGTGTAGTATTAATAATAATAACAACAATATAACCCCGGGTTTTTTTTTTCTGGGCGGCTCTGATTTCATTTGGCTGGCTGCCATTGCCCCTCACTGTCCCCGTCCCACACACACACACTCAAGCACGCCCCACCAACGTGTGCAGTCACGTGTTGATGACGTCATTGCCCGGACGCACCCACGTATGCGTTCACAGACGTGCTCACTGCCTGGTAAACTAGAGAGACGCTCAGTCTTAGGCCCATCTCTCTAAAAACGAAACACATGTCCCTAAATATTATCAACTATTATCATCATCGTCATAAATTCATCAGCTTCTATACCGCCGCCATCATAATCGTCATCACCACGGAAAAGGTAAAAGGTTGAAAACGGGCCAAACTAACAATACCCAGTCTGACCTTAAAGTGAAGATAAATCTTGACATCAAGAATACATTGTTTCGTCCAGCATTACAAGTGTTACACTTTGACTCCAGAGAAGGAAAAGGAAAAAAAAAATATAGGTAACCCAACCCCCTATGTATTTTGTCCAGTAGTAGCAGTTTTTTGTCTTCTCCCGCCTATGATGTACACAACAGAAGCCCTAGAGCTGTCGACAAACTAACCATATACTCCTCGTACTATTGCAGCTTGTTCCATACTAATTACATAACTCAAGTTCACTTTTCCCTTTTTCAAATTTTTTTCTCCGTAGGTTTAGAGAGCTAGTGTGGTTCATGCTGGTCCAACCTCCTCTGGAAAAAAAAAAACGGAAATGAGTTGTAGATAAGGTTATATCCACAACTAAAACTAAAGTAGGGTTGCGCGCACAGTAGTAGTGTACCGCGCTGCCGCCCGCCTCCTGCGGGGGTGGCCGCCGGTAGGACCCGGGGGTGGTCAGTTGGAGAAGTGGGGTCGGACCAGCTTCGGGTCCTGGGGCGCCGTCGTGGGGTCGGGGTGTGCCTTCACCGAGTGGCCCCACATGGGCAGCGGATCCACCGTCATCGGGGCTTGTGTGTACACGTGGGCCAGAGGGAGTGCCGCTGCCGCGCCGGCCGGTACGCCGTTAGCCGCAAACACCACCGCCGCCGGGCCCTGCAATGGAAATCATAATGCAGGATCTGTTAATTACTGATGAATGATGATGGTAGCAGAGATTAAAACCTTATATGATAGTGACTAGGGCAGTCGCTTTTACTGATGATTAACCAACAATGTGGTTGTTTGTTTAGTTTAACGTCCAATTTGTTCAATTAAACTACAAAAACTGTAGAATTGATAAGGGCCACATATTCCAGTGATTATGCTATTGGCCTTTACGGACAATTCAGGTAGCAAAGGTTAATGCTTAGTGACTAGGGTAGCGGATTTTCTGATAATCAACATTGGAAAAATATGACATATTGTTGTGCCGTCATGGAACAAATATTACGACCGTATATATAGTGACTAAGGCCGTGACTTTATGTTAAATGTCCATGAATGCATGGGACAATATGACAATAGTATAACTTGTATACACTCTACATGGGCATTCTCGTATATATTGATGTGTGTTGTTAACCCCGTACAAAGGAGACACTACGAAGACCGACTTGCGCTACAGTATTACAGATTCTGCATTTTATGCAACAACCAACGCCATGCGAGTTTGACCCATGTCTTTTTAAGTGACACCGACACTGACCCTGACGCCACTTGTGACAAATACCAAAACAATAGGTACTTTGTTTACTTTGTTTTTCTAGACAGTTAACATTTGCCTTCCTACTTAGTTCTGGCATACTTCACTTGGACTTCAGGACACATACATAAAGTGCTTATGACTATGAGGCATGAGTGGCTGGCTGAGTGAGTGGGTGAGAGTAAAGTGCTGATTACACCGACACAATATATTTTGCCTGGCAGGATCGGGTAGTGTCTTGCAACATCTTGCTTAATTGCACTAAAAAGGGATGCCAGATGGGGTCAGAAAAAAACATTGAAATATTTTTCATTGCAATACAGAGTTTATACATTACATACATATTACAGTGGGTACGCAAGAGGTTAAGGGAAACTCAAGTTTTTATATGGGTAAGTGGATAGGTTCAGTTAAGGAAGGTGGACTGTGGCTGAATTGGATTATCTAGATTTAGGCAAAGAAAATTAATTCTATGTTCTAAAAGTGAAAACATGAATTTCAATGGAAACATTGAAAACTGGCATCTCCTGACTAAATATCGTAAGATGAAGAGAGTCTGACGTCTGCTTACGTGCGTAACACGACCACAAGTGCCTCCTAACGCTCGCTGTACTCGCGTCAGCGTGCGTGACGCCGTGTGCTAGATGTATCCCCCGTTCCTATTGGCCGAACTTGACATAGTTTTGCCGTAAGGCTTGTTCTGATTGGACGACCTGGTAAACATACTACAGTGTCCGTGGCGATGACCTCAAACATAGTGTCGCCCTGAACCAGCTGGACAGGGCTGACCATTTGGTACTATGTGTGGTGGGGTCATTTTGTGTGTAAGGGGGGGCTGGCAAACTACCATAGATTTGAGTTTTTCGGACCGTTCTCCTTGAACCCGGGGGTGAGAGACTTGTGGTTTCAAAGTTCACTACTTCTCATCAGGTGTGGCACTTTTGGTGGGGTAAACCCTGTGTTTTCCGCCGTCATTGACAGCTAGCATGGTGGTGGATACGTCCCTGTTCGGAACCTTATTATATTTGGTTTTTTGGGGGTGCCAGCTACTGTCACGACCCTGGCATCTAGTCATTTTTACGTACGCCTACTCGCGGACCTAGCGAGTACTGCGTTAGGAGTCTTATTTAGGTCGGGCCTCTGGGATATTATGTCGATTGATTTGTTCAAATTTCTACGTTGGGTTAGTACGTAAAGACGTCTATTCCCATTGACGTAAAAAAAAAAATTATGTCAATGGGAATAGACGTCTTTACGTACTAACCCAACGTAGAAATTTGAACAAATAAATATTGTAAGACCATTACCCCTTGGTGTGTTGCACCTATTATTGCTCAAAGAGGGCTGTTCCACCACAGCGATTCAACCAGATATTCGCACACCATTCATTCCGAGCTAGCCAATCAACAAATCAGCCATGATCGGCAGATATCACACATCCTGGTGGAATCACCCCTTTCATGTGACTAGACTAATACAGGTGTATTTTCATGTAGGTAGGTGCACTTACGAACTGTAGCTCCACGCTGGGGTCCATGTGCGAGTCGGGGGTGGGGAAGGGGCTGGGCAGCACGGGCGGCGGCATGGACGGCGGTCCCACCTGGTCCTCACCGTCCGCCGACAGTCCCGGCGTCATCACCCCCGAATTCATCACCCCCGACGTCACCACCGACGTCATCACCGACGTCATAGCCGACATCCACTCCGGACCCAGATCTGAAGATGAATTATAAAGGTGTTATCTACTGAAACATCTGAGCACATGGGTGTTGTGTACACCATTACACATAATGACATCTCTGTTGAAATAAACTTCCATTTATTAACTTCCCTGCTCGAATAGGCCTCAGGTTACGGTTATTGTTTTTAGAGCATGCTTGGTCGTGCTATATATACGTCGCCTAGTGGTAAGAGGGGTCACGTATAAACTTCCATCATAATCCAAAACTAAACTATCCCTTCACTATCTGCACAATAGTCACTGTCGCATTGAGAACGGAGCAGGGGGCCAGTGTCTCAGGGTCTTACAGGAATGCCCAGTTGACCATGACCAATCGCTCAAGACCAAAATACTTCAAGACCTACTGGTGCTTGATATGTTTGGATCCTAGATAGGCAGTTGCAGAAATGATATGTTGACTGGGTGCAAGTGGGTTACAGAAAACTATCCATAAAGACTGAATGCAACCCAAACCTTTTAAAATTAATTGCTATTCATTTATAATTGCATGCTCATTCATCAATGATGAACATTCCATTTACTCCTAGTTCCATAGTCTTTAATCTATACTGGTAAACGCACTCGGCCTACATGCTAGTTTCCATGTGCCACAAGTGGGATTCATATTACAATGACTGGAGCATATGGGGCTACACCTACCTGAGTTGAAGGTCCAGAGCCCGGCGGCGCCTGCCTCGGGGATGGAGAACCCGGACACCTGCGGCTTCTTGTGGGCGCGCTCCGTGCCGATGGGGCGCAGCGGGCGCGGCATCGTGTCCACCGACACGAGGCCCGGGTGATCCGTGGGTGACGGGGCACTGCTGGACGCGGGCGACGGCTCAGCTGGGATCGGCGACTCTCCTGTCACGGGCAAACCAACATCTATGTTAAGTCCGTCATTCACTTAAGTCTATGGCTCGTTGGAGACTAGGATGTCTGACCAGGATGCATGATATAAAAGTCAGTCTAGGCTACCAGTGATTTATGTAACATGGAAATCACTCTGTATTCGAGGCATTTCATGAGTATAATAAGTCCCTGCCATGTTACGTGTATCCCATTGTAGTAGGTTTTGCAAGTCAGAATGAGGAGTCATTGCTAGCAAAACAAATAGAACCGTTTTCTTTTCATGTCAAGGAAAACTATTATCGATTCAAGCATAGTGTTATCTAAAATTGTTTCAATACAAAGGCTCTGAAGAAAACAGCCGGATTAAAATAACCCGAGTTTGTTTGTTTATTAGGGTAGTTTAACGTCCAATTTGTTCAATGAGACTTACTTTGCGTTTGATCGAATCTACGAGATAAATTTAGGTAAAAATCTTACCCCTACCATTTACCGATGTGAGAGTTCTTTTACTTCCCACATCACATAGACATGGTACAAGAAGGATTGGCCTTTGATATAGCAGTAAATCTACCACTGCTAGGGATGAAGGAGAAAAAGCGGCTGCAGTGAGACTAGAATCCACAAAGTCCTACAACCCTGGGATTACAAGTCCAGTGCCCTCACCACTGAGCTAACTCCCTACCCCCATAACCCGCTTGTTAAAAAGCACTATCACTCTTAAATACATATCTAATTGGCGGCGAAGGTAAATAATTGCTTATAATGTTAAACGAATACCCAAGAATAAGGAGTTCTTTGGTGAATCGGAGTAAAAGATGTGCAGTGAATAACCGCCGTCAGTAATCACATTAAGCAACTGAACATCTCAGAGCGTGCATGGTGATATCCATATGATGGTGATAAGCAATTTACTCACCTTTAGAGGACGCTCCGATAGGGGGCGTGGTGCTGGAGGAAGGCCCGGACGGGGGCATGTTCTTGAACTGCCGCACCATCCCCGATTGCACCGACATGGCACCCGAGCCCATGAAGCTCGTGTTGGTCATGTGCGGCGGCAGCACCTGCCCGTTGTTGTTGTTGGACATGTCGCTTCCCGGCGGGAGCAGCTCCGAGCCGCTCATCATGGGCGTCTGCTGGCTCAGCACCCCGCCCGACGGTGGCTGCACCCGGAAGCCTCCACCCCCGCCGCCATGCAGCCCGACAGGGCCGCCCATCGACGGGGGCACGCCGCCCATGCCGGCCAGGCTGCCGATGCTGCCGAAGCCTGGCACAAAGCTGGGGCCCATGTTGAGGGCCATGTGCGAGAAGCGGCCCGAGGGCTCGTAGCTTCGCGACGTGAAGTCGGGGGCGTTTGGGTTCAGGGTGCTCTCAATCTTGGGCAGGGTCATGGGCTGGTCGGGGGTGCTGTACTCATCGCGCGTGTGCTGGGACAGCAGCGAGAAGGGGCCCGAGCTCATGGAGAAGTGCGACGACCGCGGCGAGAGGCTGGCCTGGTGGCGGAACCCCCCGCCGCCGCCCATGTGCAACGGCCGGTTATCCGGGTGGTCGACGAAGCCGCCCTTGTAGCCAGGCGCTTTCGACGGATCCGCCTCGTTGGTGTTCGACATCGTCTGGTGGTTCGACGGGTGGTGGTGATGGTGGTGCGGGTGGTGCGGGTGGTGGTGCGGGTGCGGGTGGTGGTGGTGTGGGAACCCGCCGGCGTTGCTCGTCACCTGCCCGTGCTGAGTGAGCGCTTTGATCTGGCTCTCGAGCACGGCCACATCAATGGCGGTGTGCGGTGCGATGGCCGTGTGCGGCGCGCCCGGCGAGGCGGCCGCCGTCCGCTGTTGTGCCTCGGCCACAGCCGCCGTCAGCGCGCCGTCCACCACCACGTGCGGCGACGACGTGCGCTGGCTGGGTGGCTTGTATCCCGGCGCCTTGGCCGGCAGGTTGGGGTCGGCATGCGTGTCCAGTGGAGCGGGACTCACGCTGCCCATCACCGACGACGTGGCTGGGATGACGCCCGCCGCTGCCACGCTGGCGAAATTCATGCGGTCCGCACTGTCGTCCTTCTTGCCGAGCATCTCCAGCTGGCTGAAGCGGCTGCTGAACGGCGAGTAGTCCGTCGGCGGCATGGACACCATGGGCACGCGCCCCAGGGCCGCCTGCGACGACACGAGGCGGGTGGAGGACAGCGAGGTCTTGATAGGCAGTGGTTGCGGGTCAGACTGCGGCTTGCTGGCCGACTGGTGGTTCTGCTGCTGCGAGCCGGGCTTGCTGATGGGCGTGGGGCTGCTCACTGACGACGACTTGCCCACCACCTTGTTGGTCTGCCGGTTCCCACTCGCCGAGCTCATGTCTCTGTTGGTACCGTTGCTGCTGTTGGTGCTACTGCTCCCGTTGCCGCCGACGCTACTGTTATCCACCTTGGAGGCGAATGTTTGTGAAGTGGCAGTGACGACTTTGGTCTTGGCCATCGACACGGTGGAGTACGTGACTGACGTCTTCACCGTTGTGGCGTTGGTGCACTTCTCAGCTTGGAAGAGGCGGCGGGAGACGGCGCTAGGGCTTTTACTGGCTGAGGATGCCGACACTACTGTGGACCCTCCAGCCCCGATACCAGCATCCACACCCGTGCCCGGTCTCTTGGGCGAGCAGGAGGGCGCTGGTCCCGTCTGGAAGGCCCCCATGGGCGCCCCTGAGGGGGCCAGGCGGTGGTGGCTGGCAGAATGCGACTGGCGGACCACGTTGGCGAAGGGTGCGCTGAGCTGCGACGTGGTCATTGCTAGACTGGCCACAGCGGCGGCGGCAGCGGCCTTGCTAGCCGCCGCCGCCGACTTGGCCTGAGACGTGGTCAAAGAGGAAGGAACGGGCGACACACTGCTGCTCAGGTGGCTGGCCATGTTGTTGTGCCACACGGACGTGCTGAAGATCTGCGTCATAGGGATGGAGAGTGACGCAGAGCAGGACGTCGTCAACAACGCAGCAGCGGTCATGGCAGCAGGGGAGGGGGAGGCGGTGTTGTTGTTGGTGGTGGTGGTGGTGGTTGTGGTGGTGGTGGAAGCATTGGCACTGGGTGTGGTCGTGTTGTTGTTGTTGTTTTGGTACACGGCAGAGTTCCTCTGGTGGTGCTTCGGCAGTAGGTGATCCAGGTCCTTGTCTGGGTCTTTGATAAGGGCACTGATCAGGTTGTGGGCTTGCCGCGTCGCTTCCGCGCTCCCCCTGAGAGAAAAGGAAAACATAAATAGCGTTAGCTACGGTGATCTACGCATACGGACCACTAAGGTAATGGGGGGCATTCGTCGGGTTTGATTTAACGTTCCTGGGGACCCTGGGGATATAAATTAGATAGAAACTCTCTCAACAATTAACTTTTATCACTGGTTTTACGCCAAAGGATTGGCGACGGATAATCCACGCCTCTGCGGGGGGTAAATATTTATGATACATCATACATCTAATTTGCTAAATCTGTTCCTTGTCCTTCTTTGTGTGGAAAATTCTTTTTTTTTAAATCTAGAAACTGAACCAGTGAAAGGGGAAGATCCATGACATGTGACACAATTAAAAACACGGATGTGAAGGTAACAGACAGCTTGAATAAATTACATGCCCTTAGGTGGGGACAGAAGCGATCAAGTCATATAGCAGCAGTTGCTTGAGTTGATTGCACGTCCAATATCATACTTGCCAAACTTATACAAAATATATATTTAAATAGTTTAGAAGTCTGCCTCCAGATTTCAGAAATTCTGAATTAAGTAATGTTTTTTGTTTCAATTACTCCATTTGAAAGTAAGATACACTTGAGACAACAGACTGTCTTAACATAATCTTAAATTCTTTCATAAACTGGGCAATTTTTTTTTGGGGGGGGAACTTCATCCTTGCAAGTGGTATAACCTCCTCATACCCGGTCTCTATGTAAGTGGTTGTACTCACTTGATTACCACGATTCTGTCGCCGGAGCCTTTCTGCTTGTCCACGTCGATGTGGGCTCCCGACACCTCGCGGATGGCGTTGATGTTGGAGCCGCCTCGACCAATCACACGGCTGATGGCGTTCGAAGGCACTGTGACTTTCTTTGACCTGGTGGAACAAGTCCTACAAACCCTGAGTTGTACATCTGTCCAGTTCGCGATTAATCGTGAAGATTTGATAGAAGGCAGCACGCTAATTCATGAAGATCAATTAACCAGAAGATCTGACTATATACTTAGAATTAGACTAGCTCTAGAACACAAGTTTTGGTTACTGTTCACTAATATAATAACTGTGGCATGACTGACCTCTCGTTCACATTTATAAATTGAATGGGGTAAGAGATACTTACTTTCTAGTGACTTCTTTCCAGCCTTCTTCTTTCTTTTGGTTCTTTTTCGGACTTGGCACGTTCGACCCTTTTGGCCCATTTCCTTTCCCAGGTGATAACAGACCAAAAGACTCTCGCCTACAATAAAGATAAGATATTTCTTTAGGTCATGTTCAACCGATGGTAGTATAAGTGATTTTTACCTTATATTTATTTTTTAGCATACTTTTAAAGCAAATGGATAGGAATTAATGGATACTGTAAGGGTATTGCATTTTAAAAACACTTCGGTTTATTATTCAAAACCCCGCGAAATGTAGGAATCTTCTGGTAAAAAGAACCATATAATCACACACTTACAGGTGGGTTTTCTACTCTAACGTTCTGTCATTATATCATGTAATACTCACAATGTGTTGACTTTTGATGAGCGTTCGTTATTTTTCTTATTGCGCTCCTTCTCCTTAGACGAACCTTTACTGATGTTACTCGGAACACCAAAGTCGTCTAGCTCCCCAATACCTACATGAAAGAGAATTACATCGTATTAAGGAAATATCATTGTTATAGAAGGCGGAAAACCTCCGGACCCGCTATTTAAAGATGAGTAAATGAGTTACTAATTTGTTCCTTATTTTATGTCGCGGTTCGGTCATGGCCATTCATCAGAACAAGGATCTCAATAACTGCAATGATATACACTGGACATAGGAACACTTTATAAATGAGAAGTATGAGCAAATCCCGTAGTAACTTTCTCCTAGTCAACTCCTTCATACAAATTTGGCTACATTCCTTTCGTCTTTCTTTGTTAGTCTATGATTTCAAAACAAAGATATCAAGCAAATGCACACTTTGAATAAGTGTCCTGGTCCCACTTTTAGCTTCTTTGGTTCCCTTCTGCCTCCACCCCTTTCTCTTAACATCTTCTAAGTAATTGAAGAATGGTTCTTGGGAGCGGTTTTGTGTCATACAAACGGTTTCATACAAACATATCACATTACAGTAAAAAGATTGTTTTTAAATGTGGAAAAAACTGTTTGCATGGGGGTAAACTTTTATCTTTAGTAATGCAAGCAGTCCCTGGAACTTAAATTTTCACCACGAACACATTCTCCACTCACCGTGCCGATCGCCGGCCATTGAGGACTCTTGTTGCCGCTTCTTGCGGGAGTTGTGTGACGAGGGCAGTATGGAGTTAGAATGTGGGAAGTTGTTGCAGGGCGCCGGCGGCGGGTTGGCGGCGGCAGGGGTGGCCGGCACGCGCAGGTCCGGTACCCGCGGGTCCTCCACCTCCTCCGGCTGTTTGTAACGCTTGTCGTTCTCCGTCTCACGCTCCAGCTGGCGGTCACGCTCGCGCTCCGCCTTCTTGCTCTTCTTACTCTTGGTCTTGCCGTTTGACTCGCTGCTACTGCTGCTGTTGCTGCTCACCTCCGTGTGGCGACTTCGTTTGTGGGCCTGGTTCTTGTTGTTGGCTTCTGCCACTGTAGGCAGACCTTTAGGTGCACAAATGTCATGCATTATTTACAGTTCACACGTCAGTGTGGCAATATAGATCAATATTCAGTATATATAAAACTATTCAGAACCTTCATCCGTCTATATAGGTTTAATCCTCTCTGGCTTTCCTCAAAATATATTTTCTATTTCTTACTAAAATATGTGACTTGTAATTATTGAGTGTCCAATAATAATGACTTATGGTTTTCTTAGTTTCACAATAGAAACAGTCAGGGTTACACCAATGTGATATGGAATTGTATAAGACATAGCTTAAAGAAGAGCAATGGTGGACTGAACACGTGGTTCACACTGCGGGGCTGTCGGTGGTGGTGGTGGTGGTAGCAGTGGGCGTGGCGTACCTGTGGTGGTGGAGGTGGTCGCTGACGGCGGTTTGATCACAGAGTCCGCCTCCTTGCCGTCGTCCTCGATCGACTCGTCGTCATCGTCGTCCGGCTTCTCCCGGTTGGACGCGTCCGACATCGAGTTCTTGTTGTTCCTGCAGAAAAAGAAATAATCGTCAAAATGGTCAGATTTTACTAACTTCACACTCGAGTGAACGACCTCTATCAACAGGGATGCAAGTCGGGGTGGGGGGGATATCAAAATTAAAGGCAATTTTATTTTTGCAAGCAAGCGTTTGCCCTGGTTGCCAGTGTACCCAAAGAGGTTCTGTCCAAAAAGGTAGGAAGAGTATGTCAGCACTCAACTGTGTAAATATTGACTTTTTCATTCAATTTTCATCAAAATTCTGAAAAGTCGGAGGACTTGCACCTCTATGTCAAACAACAACTGAAGCATGAAGCATAGATGTCTCCGGCTTCTCCATTCTTCTTCGCGACCTTTAATTGGTCACATGCGTGAGATTATTATTCGTGGTCTGATTGGTGCTAATTGTTCTTTTCATGTACCACATTAACAATACCGTGGCTGACATATACAAAAATACAACGTATGTGAAGTAAGCACACACACACATACACACACACACAAAGACGATCCAAATGTACCATAGATAAATAACACGTTTATTTTAGGTGTGTGTGTATATAATGTGGTACTTTGAGCCAGTTTTATAATATGAAATCGAGTCCAAGATTTGCAACTCGGCTAGGGGCCATACATGAAATACGAACGCGCTGAGGGGGTGGGGGTAAAAAAATTCGGAAATTTGGGGTATGCTCCTTCTTTGTTCTATTGAATACACGCTCGGCAATGATTTCGGAAATTCTACGTACATACTTTATGGATGCCCCCCCCCCCCCCATAAGGTATTTCGAGAAACCTGTCTCACTCACCCCGACTTGTGGCCTCCGTCCTCCTTGGGCTTGGTGTTATCTTTCTGCGCCTGTTCCTGCTTCTCCTTCTTCTTCCGGCGCCGCTTCTCGCGTTTGCGCGCGGCCGCCGCCTTCTTGCTCTCCTCCAGGCTCTTCTCGCGGTCGAGCTGCTCGAGCAGGATGGACGCGTGGCGGTTGGCCTCGGCCGCCTGCCGGTCCTTGGCGCTGACAATGATCTCCATGCACTGGTGGCATTTCTTCAGCAGCTCCTGTAACGATAAGTTAATTGCGAGATTTAGTGAAAGAGCTTGTAACCATCATGTACTGAGGTGTTTGAAAGTACACCAACCACAACCCTGCATTGATTGTTTGGGTAGTTTAACGTCCAACATGTTCTATTAGACTTACTTTGGTTTTGATTGTTATCAATTTGTGACATGAATTAGGCAGAATTCTGACCCCTATACATTTGCCGAGATGAGAGTTCTTTAGTTCCCACACCAAACAGACATAGTATGAGAACGGTTGGCTTTTGATATAGCAGTAAATCTACCCCTGCTGGGGGTGAAGGGGAAGAGTGACTGCAGTGGGACTGGAACCCACAAAGTCCTTGTGGTTCCAAGTCCAGTGTCTTAACCACTGAGCTAATGCCCCACCTAGTAAAGTCAATTTTTATTTTAATGACCCTTTTTGTAATGGTATATGGTTCATTTAAAAGGGATTTTCTCTAATTTTGTGTCAGACTACGTTTCAGCAGCTGGTGGTGGTACTGAGTATCTGATTATAGTAAACCTTCGCAAAGTAGACCACCAGAGATTTCGACATGTCGTGGTCGAATTAACAAGCTGGTCGCCATAGTGAATAAAAAGAGATATAGGATTTTTTCCCCCGAGGCTAGGTGATTGTAGTAGGACTTTTACTGTAGTTAAATAAATAAAATACCACCATCCAGAAGTCAGTTCTCCCCTATCACCATTCTGTAAACGGCATTTGTATTTGTGTACCAGTATTTATATAGAAGCATACTTTTGGTGGGCTGCCAAGGGTATGGCAGACTCACAGCAAACTACACCACATGGTAGCTTGCAAGTTTCTCAACTAACTTTATATCCCATGACAAAGCGCGCTGGTAACTACAGCAACTGCTCCGTCACAAACCTATCTCTTCTATTCATATCCCCATTATCCCTCAAGTTCAGTTCACGAGCCCTTGCCGGTTGTATTATTTTGGGGGTCTACATCGTGTCTCAGTGGACTGCTGTGAGAATCGGGCAGTGTCCTCGGGTTTTCCCTTCTTTTTTTTTTTTTTTTTAATACGAGGGTATCATCTGCAAGCATCTAGGTCAGGACAGACAGGGAATCCATGTCGCACATGGAAAACTGGCGGGACTTGGACGGGATCCACATCCATTAGTCAACACCTCATCACTATCGGAATATAAGTTGTTTGGACTAAGAACAATGTAACTCAACTACACGGTATTCAAAGAATGATGTGCCTGAATCCTAAGAGAAAAGATGAATGCCGAACTCTCTAGAACTCCAAAGCTCACTTATCATGCACATTTTTAGAATAAACATAAACATGTATTTGCTTTGGTCATTTGTTGTAGATATGGTTACTGGTATATACAAGTATAATGCACCATTCAGCTCGGTATAATATGGTGTCAATCAGATCACGTACTTAGTGGCCTAGAAGTCTGCTTAACGCTCAGATTAACACACATAGAGATCAATTAGACCGAGGAGAACCGACACCATAGAGAAGTGGCCTTGACACCTATTCCTATGATAAATGCTGTACTCGTACTAGCCCTGTATTTACTAGCTAACATTTCTTCCTCTTTCCCATGTTTCCTTCCATCTCTCAAGCAATGTGATGGGTATTATGTATTTGAATCTAACACGGCGGCTGGTTTCCAGCTTGCTGTTAAAGGCAGAACGCAAGAGGTAGGCCTATGTCAACGTTTTTTTGTTTTTCTGAAGTTTTTTCCCACTTTCTCGTGGTGGTATTGCGCTAGAAGGCGCTATGCAGAAAATATTCCTACACTGCCAAATGGAAGAACAGAGTTTGCCCAGAATTTGTCAAGAAAGATTAAATACTAACAAAAAATCTACAGGTGTTAACTAAAGATACCTGTAAAACAGCTATCTTAAGAATATGTCATCTTATACAATCGTGGTAATTCATTAACTGCCAGTATACCTGGTGCATTGGCCTACATCATATTTAAGAGCAAAAGACTGAAGTCTAGACATACAGAACACATATAAAGGTGATATGTGATACAGATAACGTAAGTGGGGCGGTGGGACGTAACAGGTCTGACCGCAGATATGCGTGAGCTATATGAAAGCACACCTGGTTATTCGATGTGTGGAGCTTACTTCATGTTTTTGCTATCAATGTTCACAGGGAAGTGTATTTACTGAAATGTGACGTGGGCAAACAGGTTCCAACTCTCTCAGATGCGGAAAGTATATCGATATGCGTTATCCCTGCTCCACCTGTTCCACATGATATAAAGCTAAATATATTCAGGGATAATGATTAGCACCAGCTGCGGTGGCTCATCCTAAATTATCCCAAATTACAGAATCAATTATTCCGAGCACAACTTGCTACGTAATCATTTTCATTGTCCATTTCATTGTTGAACAGGAGGCCTTTGTTTTCCATATTATACGGGCATGTTTAGTTGGCGGTCCTATATGACCCTTAGGGACCTGCTTTGATGGCGCTATCATTTGTTGGAACTGCACATTTGGAAAACAATAGTTCATCCTAGGTGGCTAATTGGCAGTTGAAGCGTAACATATTGAGACCACAATAAAGATTTAAAAATAGATATTTACGGATTTGTTACTAGTTAATAGTGCGTAGGTAAAAAACATAAAACTTAGGTTTTTCTCAATCTCGGTGACAGGTATTTTCAAATGTTACTTCGCTGTAAATGCTGTCTGAATGTTATCTAATTCCTACACAATAAGTTATTTCCATACAATGTGCTCCATTAGGAATCCCTTTCATACTGTGCATTGTACTACAACAATGGCTATAACATCTTAAAGACATATCGTATCATTATATTACCATCATTCTATTGGATATTAGCAGGCTTGCTTTTTGTGGCTCCGAAACTGAATATATTTTCAGAACAATCACAGTTCCTAATCAAGAATACATACATTCACATAAATTGTCCGGTGTGTTTAAATCCATCGAGTTAAGATGGTTTTGTTATAGCATAGCCAAACACGAGCTAACCGTCTACATAAATACTTTGGTCAACACTTCCTTGTACCGGGTGACCGCAGGCACGCCTTACCATCGACGTACTCGGGATGTTGACATTTGGTATCATAGATTAAACAGCCCATATGTAGGATGGCCGTATGTAACCCAAACAGAGCGCTCTCATTGGTTCCAAAAGTACTTATGCATTAGAAAAAGAAGTACATGTAGCAAGAAAATCTACACTATTCGTATAGTATCCTCTACGATTACCATTATCTCAACGGAAACCCCAGAGCAGACTATGTGACGAATGATGATTGTGAAGAATGAAACCTAAATACCAAAGCTTCAGAGACCATATCTATTAGCCACATAAATCATATACACTGTATCATAGAGGGTCGTTCGATTTGCGATGAATCTATGTGGAAGTGCACTGGATATATCACTATCGAACCGACGTCTTAAGGCTCGAGATACTATTCTCCGATCCGGCTGGACACTTCCGGTTCAAAATACCCTCCAAATTATGCAAATTTACCTGACAACGGATCGATCCGCCATCTTTGCTGGTGAATACAAAGCGCTGTCAGAGTTTAAAATGGCGATAAACTATATTAATCGACCTCCTCCTGTGAATTTTGCACATGAAATAGTTTAAATAGGATTATTTACATTATTCAGACATACTTTAAATGTGCCTGCTCGAAGAAAAACGGTTGTTTCGACTATTTGTTGACATCGCGTTCGGAGGCTAAACTGAGGTCATCACATATTCATTTGATCTGAAACTGCAAGGATTGTCTGGTTTTGTCAAGGGAAAGGCTTGCGAGTTACTTTAGACATCCCTACATGTTGAATTATAGCAGAAATGGACGTTTGAATTCGCCATAGACTTAGCATGGTGTAGGTGCCTTGCCAAGATGGCCGCGGCGGGGGTTCGTAGCGCCACCTATTTCCAGGCCGGATCGGAGAATGATCTCGATAACAAGTGAGAAAAGCTCCCAAGTTAAGTTTCGTTCAGAGTGAAAACGGACCTCAAACTTCAAATGAACATAACTGGGTAAAACCGTGGAGGAACTAACACTTCCCCTTGTAAAAGGTGCCGCCCTCACCCACCCCCCCCACCCCCCTCCCCGCAAGTAATACGGAGACACGGATTGACCTGCCGTGACCTAACGCTGACTGTTATCAGGCGTGATCGCAGTAGGCGTGGGCGTTGGCAGGGATTCGATCACAACAGAAGTGGGACATTTGTCTGATGAATCACTTCAGAGGGCCCTTGACTGACATGTGCCAGGGGTCACGTCCAGGTCATTCATGTTGGCACACTCTAGACTGGCAAACTAGATTCGTGTAAAGGGTAGCGCGTAAGCTTGGCATGAGTTTATTCCTTTCCCGAGTGTGAGTGTACAATGTACATAGAAGTGAGTCAATCTTTACTGACTCTAGGTGAGTCTATTAGCAACACACCCTGTATGATTTATGACTAGCACATTCACTCTACCGTGGTAATACCGACGTAGTAATTAAAAGTGATGATTTAGTGTCCAATCCGTTACAGTTGCCAGGCAGGGTCAGCTCTCAGCGTGATAGAAGTTATTTTATCATAGGACAGGTCGCATGTGTTACGCTGTTTTCCGAGTGGGTAGTGAAGTAGATGGCGAGATTGATCGCCTCACACACTACTTACTACACCATAGCCCCCCACCCCTACCACCACTCCGGGAATACTCGATATTTATGTGAGACGTGTGGAAATGAAACACAACACAACCATAGACAAACCCATACTACAGACTGTAATTACCCGGAAGTGACAGCCGCCCACACTGTACACAAGAAATATGATTTATTGTGCAAGAGTGTCAATCGTGATTCACTCTGCCAACACGCCACACACATAGAATAGAATGGATACCCACGTTTGCCTTACCATAATACACAACAGTATTACTTGAATAGTAAAACCTATTGGTCTCAAATAAAGCTAGGGACCTCGAGATACAACAACATGTGCCCAAACATTTCCCCAAACATGTCAATGGAATTCGAGGAATGTTGTAGGCAGCTTCGAGAACCCGCCCAGTAAAGTTTGTCTGGCCTAGTTAGGGGCTTCCCTGGATCTCCCCAAGTTCTGTGCGTTGTTGCGTGTTGGACCTCCTCCCCATTGTCACCAACATAATAGTGGTGGTGATTTGTCAAGCCGTGTTTACATTCTGAAAACGGGCTCCGCTAGCCGAGTGTTTCAGCACACTGGACACGCACCCGATCAAAATCATTGTGGCAACTCACTAACTGCTCAAGAAGGGACCTCGGAGACAGGATGAGGTGTAAAAGTAGGCCACCCGCTAAGATCACATCAACAACATAGAGAGAGACTGAAATATGGAGATGGTGACCCATCACCATTGGATGCGGCTTGCTCTTACCTCGTCCGAGGCGGTCAGGTATTGGAACACTTCGTTTACTCTCACACTGATCATGGTGCGGTGGGTTCGATGCGGTAGAACCCACTCCTGTACATTTGTATTGTGTCTTGTGTTGTAGATAAAAGTCTCAGCCGCTTAAAGCATCCTACGGCCGGTCGGTTTTCCTCGCCGGAAGATTAGCGTCGCGCCAGTGTTGTGTTCTGTGTGTGTGTATCCAAACAGCAGCCAAAGTAGGTCAGTGTTTGGAGGGAACGCGCTGGTACCCGACCGCATGGGAATGGTACGCAGAAGTCGACCGACGGCCAGCGGAGTCCTGCCATCTGCTGCATTTGCATATGAAAACAGTTCGGCGGGGCGCGCGGTGGGAGGGAGTGTTGAACCGCGTCACGCTCCAAGCACATTCCCCGTATCTCTACTCGCCTGGGCTCTGCTAGGAGAGTGCAGGTGACGTCACAGACTGCTAGTGTCTGGTGCAGGAGGTGTCAACCAAACTGGTTGCGGATCCAGAGCTGACGTTGACAGCACGACAGTCAGGCAGAAAGAGTCAACAGCCGCCTGCAGCGTTGACAGTTGGCCAGCCGTTTGTTGCAGACTAAGGGGGCGATGCCTCCGGTGGGGATTAAGTCGGAGGTTAGCGTTCGTGTATGACGGATGGTCAGGAGGTCAATGACCGACCAGCAAACCACGAGGTGCATTCACTTCCTGATGATCCGGGTCCTCTGGCTGCTGCTGCTGCTGCTGCTGCTGCTGCGGACATCTGCTGGGGATGCTACAGTAAATCCTCGTCATAAATAATGAGGACCCTGGCACTGGGCAGTCCTTTCCGTGTAATCGAATGCTCATCGTAGCTTTAATCAATACAGTGTGGTTCTACTATACTTCCGTCGCTGTTGTGCCGCCGTTTCACACAGTGCTCTCTTATCCACACACCTCAACATAGCCCCGTCCAGTGGTATGCGTCAGGGGGTGGTCCATGCCTCGCTGTTGTTGCACAGCGACGTGTCCTTAGAATTGCACAACGCGCACTAAAACGTTGAAATATGAATGTGGCATTGACGACGATGTTTTTTTCGCCTCTAATCCTGTACGAAAGCCCGAGATTAAGTGACTCGACACGGGAGGAGAGCGCACTGAACTCCGGGGTCTCTCCTCACACCCGGACCGTCCCACTTACGGCCCCCTCCACAAACGTGGCGCAGGGGGTGTCGCCCGATCAGGCGAGCCTCCAGGGCGGAAGGCGGTCGTACTTTTACCGTGTTGAAATCTGAACTCCAGTCGTCGCACGTAGTCCATCCCCCCTCTAGTCATTTTTTGAGGCAGGTTGATGATACCTGGTATAAAGCCTCCAGGAAGAATAGTTAATCCTAGTTTAGTAATCTTTTATATCAGTTATAAATTAGGAAAGGTTCTACTTAAAAACAGTACACAAATATATGTGTAATTGGCAAAGTTACACATTAACTTATTTACCCTCATATTGAGCCCTGTTTGTAGTCAGTTCTCTGATAGGCTTGCAGAGTGCATATTATATAGATAAATCTACACGTGTCCATGGCGAGATCCCATGGGGCTCAAGTGCACTACATCTCCTTGGTTACGCAATGTGCTCCGCTAAACATAGGCTTTACGCTAAATTGGCCTCAGTCACTGTATCCTTCCATATTCCAGACACCCCACCCCCTCGCCCGATAGAGGTTTCTGGTCTCTGCGCCTGTCAGGCTTTGGGGAGAGTGAACGTACTTAAAAGGTACATGTGGTTGGTTTTCTTCATGAATGTCTATCATCAAAGACTTGAGCAAGTCTAACCTAAGACACCCCTCCACCCCGAAAACACATATCTAGAATAGAAGATACTGTGCAATTTTTCTTTCAAACAAATTGCACTTAATATCATATTCTATGATGGGTAAACTATACGTTCTCAAACTTGGGAGGTTGACCAAGATCGTGGAGTCACATTTGAAAAAAAAAACATACAAACAGGAAAATTCCAGCAATCACCATTATAAAAAGGCACATAACATTGAAACAATCTGAATGCATCCTGTAACCCAGTTGAACAGGGATCAATACCATTTATAAATCCCAGCGAAAGACAATATGACAACATATTCTCCGTAAAGTCATCATTTAAAAATTTCCTGCATGGTTCGCGCGGGGTGAACCAGTTATAACTGACCTAGTTGGCACTGTGTCTATGCCCAGCTGGTGACACCACAGGGAGCAGGCAGTCGGGGTGCAGTCTGCCTAGGCCAGCATGATGAACAGGGACGGCTGTGAACCCAGGCCCGACAAACACAAGCCAGAGGCCAGGGTTGTGATGACTTAACCTCATCAAAACTCGAGTGGAGTAAAATAGGTTGACGGGTGCTGAATACAGGAACACCAGCTGCATACGAGTAAACCATCTGCTTCTATGCATTGCACCAATCCAGAGAGCTAGCTCAACCTGGATGAGGGTTTTAACGGGAGCTCTGAGTATGTAGTCTGTATAGTGATCCCGTTAATCGTGCGCACGCAAACCATCGTTCGGATAGTTTACTGATAACCAGCAGGAACCAGCTGCTGACCAATAGGTATTATAGTCCTTGCATGTTCTTCTATAACCTCCTAACTTTGGTAGCCTGCAGAAAAATTTGACTACCGTTTTCCGGATTCGGTGACCAGGAAGTCCCATATTAACAGTGGTGCCATCTTTTTGCATTACCGAATGTACATCTACTCTCCCAAGCTGAATTTACTAATCCTATCATGATCAAAACCAGGTGTCTCCCTTAACAGCGAAGTCAGTAATGAGAGCCGGATGTGCAAACTGCAAATTCCTGCAATTGGCCATGAAATAATTGCCCTAGACGTAACTTCAATTCTCGTGAAATAAATCTAGTCATAAGCTGAAGTATCTTATAATGATTGATCTGATAGTATCTCTAGTTCCTTGTGAAATCGTTGCTCTGATCTCAAACTCCCTATTCAACACGATGTTTCTCGAATTGTAGCTCCAATTCTCAGGGAAATAATTGCCAACTGCTAGTTCCTCATGTAATAAAAGATATTAGAGCGTGCTCCCTTCTCTACTAGTAGAAATACCCTGGACACTACACCATTCCTTAAGGGGACACATGCTCTGAACCACACTCCATTCACTCATGGTAACAAGTCGAAACCCCCGGGATTATGATGCACACCGCCGCACCCTACGATGTACAATTGCACTTAATTGAATGGGCGTCGGGGTGCATCGGGAGTTGGAATTTTGCGTCGGCGTAGGTGGGTTCTAGAATCTTCTGTTGTTTTAGTTTAATGTCCAATTTGTTTAATTAGACTCACTTTGGTTTACTTTGCTAACATTTGCATATCGGAGTATCCTGATAGAATAACAGGGTATTTTACTCTTCTTTATTATACTTTATCTATAGCTTATAAAAATTTTTAGATTCCCTTAGGAAGTGAAGAATTTCTTTCTTGCCAGTGTTATGGAAAACACTTTGCATCGATGTTGTATTCTTTACGGATTTCTTCGTGCTCTTTTTAGTGGCCTGACACTGTAGCATGTGATGTTTTAGACTCAATGGAGTTTTGCATGTCTGGTGAACAGGTGTTACTTCACCTCTGAACAGGCGCCCATGTTTCAGTTTGGTGTGAACGGTCTGCAGAATTTTAATTTTTTTTTAAATATATATATATATATATTTTTTTATTAATTTCTGTACTTAATTCAGTTCTTCCAATGCAGGTCAAGATGCAATATGTCGTGGTGCGCAGTGCCGAGTATTCTTTCTCTATTTGACTCGTTCTGTTCTTGTCAGGTAGTCTTTCCTAAAGGTCTGAAGCCACTATGATTCATCGTAGTTTTTTTGTCTGGAGCAGTTCCAGAGTTTTTGCCAAGTCTTTTGAATGTGGTCCTAGATCTATTCCCTATCGGAAATCGTTGGCCACAGTTGCATAACCGGTAACCCATGTAACCAATGTTTTGATCCATTGCCTCAGAGAATGAATGCCCTGGTTGTTGATCTATTGTCGCATGGAATAATTGCACTGATTACCACTGTATTCCGTAATAGAACAAATACACTGGACATATCTCCATTCCAAAATTGAACGCAAAATCTTGAAACTGCTCTATTCCATAATGGAATATAATCCATTCCATAATTGAATTTCCCCTAAATCCCTTCCCAGATGCAACTTTTCCTATTCAAAGTTCCCCTTGTGAATTTATTTCTTTGATAATATCTCCAGCTCTACTTAAGGGTATTGCTCTGGTATAGCTCTTCACTGTTTGAGGATGACTCATTTGGAAAAAATTTCCAATCAAGATATACTTAAAACATTAATTGTCAGGATGTATTTAAAAAGCCAGTCTCAATAAAACGCTGACGGGGATTTTAAATAGCATCTCTGCACAAAGAGGCACAGTTAGTATATATACATGTGTATATATATATTGCTGATATCCTGCCAAAACATCCGTCATCACAGGTCACTTTTCAACAGCATACAATAAGTACCAAGGTCAACTATGACAAGTAACATACTTTTCCACGAAAAGAGAAGCAATAAAAAAGGTCGAAGTACAGTTTACAAAGGAAAGTCCCTGTGAACGAGGTCGTTAACCTAAACAACGGGGTGTAAACAAGGGACGGGATATGGTAAACAGGCGACCCCCACCCATCCTCGCCCACAAACGCGAGCGCACTTCCTTTCTATAGACTTTTTTTTTTTTTTTTTTAAATTCAAGAAACGAATTTAACGACTATAATTATTCGCACATTAGACGGCGATGTTCCATAATGAAGTCACATAGAACAGAAAAACCAGTACAAAGACATAGACTCAAAACATAAATACATAGACATACAGAGGAAACATACCACACATATAAAGTCTATTTTGGTAAAGATCTTTTGATCTTAATTACTATATCACGATTGTTTCATATTAATGAAAAAAAGCTTCTATAAGTAGTCTTCCTGATTTGGAAATTTAGACTTTGAATCACGAACTATACTCAGACTCCCCATGAAGAAATATTTCAGACATACTATGTGTCCTTGTTGAAGCACCTGCATGTTGCTTTTCAAAACTTTCCACACGGTGATTCAAGTCCGTGGTTTTAATGGCATTTGATACAATATAGGGCAACAACTATTTCTCCTAACGCCTTTCATTGTACTTCCAAACGCCAGCATTTCTCACTTTAAGACTATGAGCTCATAGCTTTTGCAGGGAAAGGTCTTATCTTATACTATCCCACCGTCTACACAACGCAATACACAGAGTGTAGTTCTCTCCGCTGTCGACAGGTGGTAGCACCATCCGTTCTAGTTCAACTAACAGCGAGTCGGTGTCTTCTACCGCGTGTCAAAGCACTCGTCAAAGATACAAAGACTCAGGATTTCGACCATTAGCCCGGACCTTGCTTTGATTATGGGGCCCCTCGCTTTTCATAAGACCTGATATTCAGATTGACCGTGGGTTTATATCTTACGACAGGCTCACAAAAGTCCCTAGACAAAGAGCATGAGGTATTCAGATGCAGGTATCATGCTTCTATAAAGGTTCTATTGTTATAAATGGTGGCGTATTAGATCATCTCTTGTATGACCTTCAAAAGAAATGAATTTCAGCAGGACAAAAATTGCAATAAAAATAAGTACAACTACCCATCTGTTCCTGCATTCTATTCCTAGGTGAGGGCGCGGGCTTGGCATACAAGTCCGTGGTGAGGGCAATGTTAAATCCTAGGTCATGTCTGAATAAATTTACATATTGTTCAAAGATTTGCCGAGTCAGCTTTCATCCTAACAGTTTATACGCAAGAGGGAAGTTAACAGACAGTGGGCTTAAAAGCAGAGTATGTTGACTGGGTTGTAGGTGGATATATCTCCACAAGTTAACCAGAAAAGCTTCTCACTTGAACTCCTTGTTCATGAGGGATGCCAAGGGTAGGTAGGTTTGTTTGGGTAGTTTAACGTCCAATTTGTTCAATTAGACTAACTTTGGTTTACTCTACTCAAGGGTAGGTAGGTAAAGTGAAGCATTAGATAACGACTTGGAACGAACACTGTTCTACATCTGGTGATGGTGAGGCGAAGGGGCGCTGTCTGACAAATACATGTATGATCACTTTGTCCAACAGTTCACAGTGATACCTGGATCTTGTGAACGAGGCCACAATAACAGACCATACAAACACGAGGCTACATCGACTTCATTTATCGATAACAATGCTCGAGCTTCGAAAAATCGAGTATTTACTCTTTTTTCGAACCTAGCAACTGTCAGTACACAAGCCGCTGATCCGAGGTCGACCAGAACAAGGTGCTGCGCTTGTCGTAAATGATAGTGTTGAGAACTATAGCTCACTATCAATGTTTTAGGAAGAATTGGGGAAAACCATGTTTTTCAGTAAGTTTCTATAATAATTAAGGGAATTGTAAATAGGCATGATTTACAGTTTGGGACAAACTGGACAAAACATTATTTTTCATTCGTTTAACAATAGAATGGGTCTCAATGAGTCACAATCTTCCACATTGGTTTGATAGATGTCAATATTTGAGAATCACCAGGTGGCGCCACTGCAAATTGGAGGATATGCCTAAAAAATTATACACATGTACATGCTTTACACAAGGAAAAGGGAATCATACACTGAAAATGAAAACGTGGTTTCCATGAACAGATGGAAAGTTGCCTTCTCTGTCTGTGAACCATCAGGCATCTTTTTCTGAGCAAATATCAACAAAATGTCGACAGCGGTACAGGGAGTATTTTTTCCATTCCGCTAACTATGGGCCCCGTTTTCGCTATCGAAAGCTACCGCCGATCACGCGGAAGGCTACCGTGTAGTAGAAAGGATTTTGAACGACACATGCTCACAACGGTACTGTATATATCATAGGCTGTTGGGTATTGATTGTATCACAACGCGTTACCTTCTGAAGGGAGGTGTGATTAGGTTGTCATCTCTCTAATCCTTTCCCTTCCAGATAATTTCAGGCATAGGACTGTGAGGAAAATTCAAATAAATAAAATCGGGGAAAACCAGGATGGGGTCCGGAGTCTCTGAGGACCTCAACGGGGTCCAGGAAACAGTGCCCCAGTGGATGAAGCGCCCTGAAACTCCTGAATTTTTAGCTATTCTAAGCCAATTAATGGCCTCAGCTGAGAGCTAAAATGGCCCTAAATGTGTAAATATCACTCGCTATCTTTCAATTTTTCATTTGAACCCCGATCCCCGACTAAAAAAATAAGGAAATCTCCTCAGATTTACATTGATTCCAAGAATGACTCGGGATGTGAAAAATATACGGAAAAATCTGGGAAAATGGCATGCTTGCACTTTGTGCTATTTTCACTGAAAATGTCACACAATGCATTGTAATTTGTTCGCTAAAAGATATTTCCCATACGCATATATACATGTATAAAATAATCAGGTATAATATGGTGCCATTCAAACAGTCAAAATTTCTCTTGCCATGGTAACCGATGTTAAGCAGTGCATTTTCTAAACGTTTTTCATATTTTGTAACACAGAAGATCCAGGTAAACATATCCAAGTATCCTTCAATAACTTGAGCCCTTTTTAGACTACAAGTAATAGTATGCAGAGCTATTTGCTGACAGAAAAAAAACCTCATTCTGGGTCATAGGATAGGCTGAGGGAGTGGCTTGGACATGTATTTGCGCATTGTCTATACCGTTTATTATATCCTTTACACGTAGGTTCCTTTGCTGGATGAAGATTATTACTCTTTTGTACAGCAATGCCATTTGGGGTGAGGAAAAAAATGGAAATATTTTTCACGTCGAATTTGCTAACCTTGAAGAGATTGAAAAAATGTGAAAGACACGTCTCCGTCAGATAGAGCATGAGGCTGAGGGCATTTAGCAGGGATGTCGGCATCCCTTGGAAAAATTCCCTGAAGTCACACTGCACCGCTAGAGCAACCTTCAGAAACTCGTCGCTGCTATTACAGGCCTCTGGGTAGGAACTACCTTTGGCGGCTATCTAGGGCGTTGGGTCTCACGTGCAGGTGTTTATAAACATTGCCGAAAGTGCTTGCCAAGACTTTATATAATATTTGCATTGTATGTGCATCCATGATTGCCCATATCATATACATAGCATAGAAACATGGTAATGTATTTCTTAGACATTATATATGGCAAATTTTTCCTGTCGTATGGTCATTGGTCGGATGAGACCTGTGTACCACTTCCAGCAGAATTTTTTTTTTAGACATGTCTGAGTGACCACAGAAGTACTGTGGGTGCAGCCCCTGATATTGACAGCCAGAATGACAGGACCGACAGTGATGGGGATCTAGGTCAACCGTTTCTAGGTCATGGTGGAAACCTAACTGTCAATTCAAACACTAACTGGTCTGTCTAATCTTAAAGTGTGACAACACTGAAACTATCAAGCATAATCAAGATTACATTATATTACATCTTTCTGAGTGGCATACATTTTTTTCGTATTCAGTAGAAACAAGAAGCGAGAGATATGACTGACCCATCAATGACTTGAGAAGATGACAGTTGAATGTTTACTTCAAAACCTAAAACTCTTGTAATCAAATTATATCATTTTCAAAGTGACTGACAAAGTTACCACTAGAGTACTTTAAAAGAACTACCAATTAAATTTACAAATATCACTGGGATAGTATCAGATATACTCGATAAAGCTAAGAACTATATTGCACCTTGGGTAGTACTACATCGCGGTAGTCCCGAAAAAAGGCGCGGACGTATAATCTTAAAATCCTAAGGTTGTTGTGAGTCTATCATTGCAGAGACAGGTTTTTTCGGTACAATAAACCGGAGCGGCGCAGTGTGACCTGAAGTCATTTGCGACTCCCCCCCCCCCCCCCCCACATCTTCTGAAAAAAAATATCAGAGACTTGAGCAAGTCTAGAGAGAGGCATATAGGGTGCCTCCTGCATTCGCCGGGTAGGTCACATGTCTGTGGTTGGACTGACCTCTTTACTGCACCCCCACTCAATCCCAGGGTAGACAATGATGTGTGTGTTGTGAACTTACACTCCCCCTACACATTCTAGGTTCTGATACAATTGGAGAATCTCAGGGGGGTTCAGGGAGTCACTGAGATCCTATGGCGGTTTACCAGAGACCCCCTGACTCTGCAAGGCCCTTGGGCCCACAGGGGACCACCAGTCAGGCGCTGCTAGGTGACTGTCACGGGAGCCGAGTGTGTGCCTCCCGCTGCCGGCCGCTAGCAGGTACCGCTGCCGGCCGCGGGGACCCGCTAGCGGCCGCCTATATACCACAGTTCAGTGCAAATTTTGGATATATGTAGAGTCGAAGATAATCCCTGAAATCCTGAAATTCCCTGAGAACTGGCATCCATGATTTAGGGAGGTATAAACCAGTTTTTTCCCTCTCTCTCTCTCTCTTTTATTTTATATAATTATTGGAAAGATATCATCTTTGTTCTACACAAGGAAAAAGAAGTTTATATACTGAAAATAAAAACGTAGATTTCCCTAGAAAAGTGGAAAGCTGCAATCTCTGAATCCAACCTGACCTTCTAAAGAAGAGGAATACCCCAATTGGAATATAAAAAAAACAACAGACACGATTGCCAGCTAATGATTGGAGGTCTAGCAATTCCAGGATCTAAATATAGTTATAAATACGAGGCAGGAACACTTCCACACACAACCGATGCTACCTTGAATATGACAAAAACGTGTCAGAACCAAACCGTTGCTATGCAATCTCCCAGGATACATTGTTGAAAGAACAATGACGCATAACAACCACCCATCGCGCCAGTGACATCACACTAGCGCGGCCATTCTCCCAGCATATGTTAAGTGGGAAAACGGTGAGAACCAAGCATTTTATGGGTTCAGGGCTCTGTCAGTTTGACAGAGGGGGGGTGGGGGTCCAAGGTTTCATCCGAATCGGACTCTTCAGGCATCTTAAAGTTAGGCTGTATCAAGGCATGTGATGTTATCACACTTTTAGGGTCACACAGAGTATGTGGGCCCATGGCAACTTTATTAAAGTTATAAAATTGTCCAAATGGGAGTGTAGCACTGATAGACACAAGAAAAGTCTGTATCTAGTCAGGGGGGCAGGGTCAGTAGTCGGCCTGGCTGAAAGCCAGGGAGACTGAAGCGGATTGAGTCGAAAACCGGTAACATAAAAATTTTTAGACGAGGCAATGGGATTAGGACTCAGATTTGTATGTGACCCATAGACTAATAGAGAGGTGCGTCTATTAGGTTTAGACCATACGGGATTTGGGTCCTCAGTCGGAACATCCAATTCCTTTCAATGCGATTTCGCAGGTATTGACCGGCCTCCGAGTCTGGGGACCGGTGTATGAAGTCGAGTACAGTGATCTGTACATCGTCGAGGCCGTTGTGGCCATCTGTGTTGAAGTGGTAAAAAAAAAAAAAAAAAAAAAAAAAAAAAAAAAAAAAAAAAAAAAAAAAACAGGATCTAAATATAGGTCTATGTTACGGAAAAGGCTAAGTCTAAACCGTAGCCCGTACCTGAGATGGAGAGTAAAGCACAGCCTACCTTGTCGGTGATGGTGGATATATAACGCATGCACTCGGGATCTGATGGGAACTGCGCCACATGCTTCACCATCCACTTAATGACCTTGACGTGGCCTTTACGGAATGCGGCGATGAGACAGGACACCTTCCTGTTGTCCTGACTGTCGATGTCCGCCTTGGCATTCACCAGGAGTTGTACCACGTCCAGGTGACCCCCTGTAGCAACAGTCAAAGGTGAATTCTGATTAAATTCTAATTCACAGAAACAAAAAAATGTTCTACTGATTATTCTTGTCATATTAGTTACTATTCAGTTAATCAGAATGTGCAAGTAGATCTTTAAAAGGAAACTAATGCATGTAGTATACAGTACGACTCCGCTTAAAGGACACCCCGTTTAAGGGGGGGGGCACCTTTTGTTCGGAACGTATCCCCCTGTTAGATGTTTGATTTTTACCTGTATAAGGAACACCCCGCGTAATGGGACATTTTTGTTTGGAAATGAGGGTTTCGCTCTGCATGGGATAATGGGTGCTCTTATTTACTAATGGGAGTATTATGTTCTTTATTTATGTTGGAAATATTTTTTTTCATACTTTTGTCAATAAAGTCACAACAGTTACTGACTAATTCACAGAAGTCATGCTGTTACTGGCTTATACTATGTCTCGCTCATACTGTCTCGGAACCTGAATCTGCTACGCCAGGACGGTCATGGTAACCTACTCACCGTTACAGGCCAACCACAGCGGCGAGTTCCCCTTCTTGTTCTTGACGTCAACGGCGGCGCTGCGGGAGAGGAGCAGCTCGACAAAGCGGTAGTGGCCCTTGTCGGCGGCGATGGTGAGGGCCGTGTCGCGGGAGGAGGGCACGGGCGGCGCGTTCACGTCTGCTCCCTTGTCGAGCAGCACGCGCCCCACCTCCACGTAGCCGCCCGAGGCCGCCTCCATCAGCGGCGTCAGGCCCGTCTGTGTGCAATCATAAAGAGTCACAATCTTTATTCAGGGTTCGCACATAAACAGCCCAGCGAAATTCCAGGCTATATCCAGGCTCTAATGTTTTTTTCCATGCACATAGTCTGTATCAATACTATCTTGCTAATGTAGGAAAAGTCGGTGCTTGTTTTCTGAAGGGTGCAGGTCATATCTGGTCACTGTTTTTAAAGCCATGTCTGATTCATCACCAGATTTAATTAAAATTTTCTTCATCTTCCTTACTACCTGTGAAATTTCAGTGGTTTGGGATAGATATCTTCTCTTTTTTTTTTGCCACTTTTAAATATGAAGACATATAATCAAACCATGCTATAATGCAAGCAATTTGCTTTACATAGTCAAATAAAGGATTTTTGGAACTAGTTAATCTAACTGCAATCACATATGCAGTCAGGTACCGTAGTTAAGGAAAGCCAATAATGACCAGAATTTCATTAACTAAAAAATGTTTTTTTATGCAAGACTAAATTTTTCAGACTCTTCCAGGTTTTACCAGACTCTCTGTGAGAATTCAGGCTTTTCTAGGACTGATTTTCCAGGCTCTGTACTAACCCTGTCTATTAAGTCTGGGTGCAATCATCAGGGAGGTCAGTTGGGAGTCGTGGGAAAAAGTAAAAATATTTTTCATCTGGATTTCTCAGAGAAACCAGGAAAACTTGGATAATATGTCCTTGTCGGTCATGGCATGGGGCTGAGGGTTTGGAGAGGTTCAAACCACTGTTTTATTGGCGTGAAGGAGGTAAATGGATATCATCTTTATTTGACACAAGGAAAAGCAATTGCATAAAATGAATATGAAAAACTTCCACAGAAAACTGACATGCCTGAATCAGAAACATATCAATTAGTGCTTGGTCTGAGTCCCAGTTCGCCATCCCGTTTGGAGTGCTTCGGAATATTCACTCGGCTATCTCCTCAATCATATTACTGCGCACTCCAACCTCAATGGCGAACAGGGCACACAGCCCAATCACTCACCAATCTCCTTCGTACTATTTCATTTATTTATTTGATTCCTGTCGTGTCCTGAAGAAGACGCTAATACGTCGAAACGTTGACTACTCGGAATAAATAATAAAACTACTGTCAAAATCTGCAGTGGACATCATTTCTTCACGGGGATTTTAGAGTTGGACAGGCTTTCTACCACATCTATTTCATTTACTGTGCAGAGTGAAAGGCTCACCTTAGCGCGGTGCTCGATGTTGGCCTTGCGGTCGACGAGCAGACTGACCACCTCGTGACGGCCCTGGAAGCAGGCCAGGGTGAGCGCCGTATTGCGGTTGGTCTCGATCTGCGCGTTGATGTCCGAGCCCATGTCGAGTAGCAGCTTGACGGCCGCCGTGTGCCCGTTCATGGCCGCCAGCATCAGCGGCGAGATGCCCAGCTTGCTGCCCGTTCTGAGACGAGACACGCGGACGTCAGGTATATCAATCACATTGGCCTCATACGAGAATTCTTTTAAAATCCAATATTTGTGAGGCTATCGTTAAGGATAGGAAGGTTTCGATTTAGTTTTTTTTTAAATGTTCGATGTACCATTTGCTTATAACATAAAGTATAACTTTTAAGTCTGCGTAACAGAAATGCCTATTTCTCTAAGCAAAATATGTAGTAATTCTAGCAAATGCTAAGAACATTCAAAGTATGAAAAATATCAATGAACTATCATTTGCAATTCTAAATCTGCTAAGAACATTCAAAGTTAGAACAATATCAATTCATTTTTATCTGTAATTCTTAAATATGTGTTCTTAATAGAGGAAACCCTTCCTAGCTCATCGGCCATAGTGTGACATGAACAATGAATCTATGTTTATATTCATTGAATGTCTGTAATTTGTCCAATAAGAGTAAGGTCACCACAGAGGCAGACCACGTACCTTGAGTTAATCTCCGCACCATGGCTGAGGAGGAGTTTAATGATGTTCACGTAACCCCCAGAGGCAGCGAGACTTAGCGGGGTGTAATCCGACACGTTGCGGTGTTCCTTGTTGGCTCCCCGTGCCAACAAAAGTTCGACCACCTTCACAAGAACAACATTAAGTCTTTAATGTAATACAAGCCCCCTGCCGACATCTTGAATAAATCAGAATTTGTTTATATATTACTTACATTCCCAAAATTTGCGTTGATGTTTTTTGGGGGTTTGAGGGGGCGGGGTAATCATATTGTAATCGAGGCTTTACGTCGTTTATAATCTATTTACGTGTCACCAATTACATATTTATCATTTAAGTCATCACTAAACTTTCCTCAATTAACATCATGCTAATTACTCCAACAATCGGTAGTGAAATATCAAAAAGTAAGATGGTAGGGTTCTGTATCAGTATGATAAGGAATGTGTAAGTGAGGGCAGCCCCACCTAACACTATGAAACCTAGCAGCTCTCCTCACCTCGTATCGTCCACCGGAGCAGGCTAAGGAGAGCGGTGTATCCTTCGTCCGCTCAGACTGGGCCTCGATGTCTGCACCATGGTCCAGGAGCATCTCCACCACGTCGGCATGACCAGCCGTCGCTGCCAGGATCAACGGCGTGAAACCTGCAGCAAGGGAGCATCAAGAAATTAACTACCTGTACCATAAAACATTTAGGATATGACTTGTAACACAGTTTTTTTTTATTTCTTTGTGGTTAAACGTCCCAGGGGACCTTAGGGGTATATAGGGACCATCAATCATTTAAGCTTTTCTCTTTTGTAGTCTCAAACAATATTTTCATGTTGTGACAATTTTTCAAGAACTTTCTATTTTCTTCTAACTTTTAGCAGTTCAGGAGGCTATGCTGAACAGTTATGGGCACATTGCATGCTTGGCATAATAGCGGATACTCTCCTATCAAGAGGTGTTCTTGTGCAAGTCTGGAGTGACCTATTTCTAGATGAGTAAGCTTCACTATGGAAATGATTAGTTACTTAGAGAATTCTGTATATTCTTAGGTATTTTTGGTGATACCTTTATTATGGTCTTATTGGATATTCAGTCTCAATCCAAACATATTACTGGTAACTGGAAAAATAAAGAATAGAGCCACTCAGCCAGAACAAGTGAAGTAGAAAATTTCCCAATACATGCATTATAATTTTTCCTTTGAGAAATATAATCTTAATGGGACTCGGATAGTCAAGGTATCATGTAGATGATAAAAACATGACTACTTCATGTATACACGCGCAACCTTTTTCTGTCGCCATCACGAAGGATCCGAGGCAATATCTAGTCAACTTCAGTCACCTTTTTTGTCCCTGTGCTCGATGTCGGCGCCGCGCGACAGCAGGAGGCTGACCAGCTCAACGTGGCCGCCGGCGCAGGCCAGAGTCAGCGCCGTGTCGTGGTTGCTCTCCGTCTGCGCGTCCAGGTCCACGGCCGGGTACACCGGGGCGCAGTACTGCGGCGAGGCGGGCGACGGGTTGGGTGTAAGCGGCGTGGACGAGGGCGGCGTGACGCTCTCCTGGATGGTGCCCGGCAGGCTGGTGACGGGCGTCGTGTAGGTCAGCGCCTGGCTGGGAGGTGGCAGCACCAGGCTTGACTGGTCCGTCACCGGCGCAGGGTGCAGCTTCTTCTTGGACTTCTTCTGCGTTCCCTGTTCACGTGCACAGATTCAGTATTACAAACATGATTTAAGTACGTGAGCCCACATTTCTAAAATATCCCAAAGAGGTCCCATAACTTATTTATTAACTTGTGTAATATCTATCCAAAACCAACCAGCCCTGAGCATTAAATAAGTAATTTAGCACATCATTATCATATGATAAGATGTTGTCAGAAAGATTCGGGGTTAGGCCTCCTTCATCAGATGTCTATCATTGAAATTCTCTTCCTATTCAGTTTTCCGTATTTAAATTCAATCAAATCCAACCCTACGGATCATTTATCCACATTAACAGTTATTTACAGCTTCATTTAGCTTCCCCTTAGATCTAATAAATACAAATCTATTAAAACATATGCCACAGATGAGAAATAATGATCATGCCGTGGTGATAGCCTTATCATTGTTTACATTCAGTATCATACATCATTAAAAAACTTGGGCGTTATCATGGTACACAAACATCTCAGATGACGTTTTTCTTTTATCAAGAACATTTCAAACTGTAAACATGACCGACTCAAACTGACACTTTAAAGAAATATAATTTTAGAAAACTTAATCTGAATATATACACCCCCGATTTCTAAATCTACTTACAAGAACTGTTTAATAAAAAATAACAAGCCTTACAACAGAAGGACACTTACCTGAATGTGTGAGAACTGCTTCTGTTGCTGTGCTAGCTGCTGCAGATGTTGTGCCTGTTGGAGCTGTTGCTGCAGTTGCTGCGCCTGGTGGAGTAAGTCCTGCTGGGTGAGGTGCTGGGTCACCTGCTTCTGCTGTGCCAACTGCTGCAGCTGTTGGGCTTGCTGCAGCTGCTGTTGGAGCTGTTGCGCCTGGGCGAGAAGCTCTTGTTGAGTGAGCTGCTGACTGGCCTGCAACTGTTGCACCTAAAGGCAAAAAAGACAACAAAAGCACGTGGGTTATTAGAGCCCAAGTGTGAGGCATACCCTATTATCGGTTAGGGTTAAGACATGTCGGTTTGCGCTACAGTGTGAGACTGATGGTCCGTTGGAAGGTTCAAACTACTGTTTTCTCGGGGCGAATGTGGCTCAATCAATAACTATCTTTGTTTCACATTAGAGGTAATTAACCTATTTATCTTACCTTCTTGACTTATTTACTCCGAATCTTATTGCGTCCAGGGAACAGGCTACATAAGCATCGTGCCTCGACACACCATCGATAAGAACATACACTTATCTTATAGTGAAATACTTCCATAATTTTGATATTTCTAATTGAAATGGCCACAATATCACACCTTTCCGAGTTTTTATCTTTCCCATATAATAAGTCTGAAAATATATCATTTTGATGAAATATTATCGTAAAACTGGATGAGGTTTAATCTTGGCCACCATATTCCACGACTGGAGTTTGGCAAAGTGACTTCATGAGGCGAAGCCGAGTGAAGACTTCAGGAGTGGAATGCGGTGGCCAAGATTAAAACGAATCAGATTTTGATTTTATCCTACCCTATCTCCTCGATTTTGGAATATTGCGTGATAACAATGCTGTATGCCACCAGTGGCATATAAAAATCCATATGCCAGTCAGCGTGGCATACGGAAACCCAATGTTAAGCCTATGGGATTTTATATTAGGGGTAGGATAAAAAATCTTTCTCGGTTCATAATAGAAATACTACACAGGCCGCCGTCTTGAACAGCGGTACCTTTATATAGCGGGTCATCACGAGCATGCTGGCTTACCTGTCTGGACACCTGTGTGAGTTGTTGCTGGAGCTCCTGCTGGTGGCGGGCGTCGAGCTGGCCCTGCACCGCCGGCTGATCGGCGAGCCCCTTGGTCGGCGACTGTTGCTGCTGCTGACCCTTCAGCTGGGCCGCCTGCTGCGCCGCCGTGGCCGCCGCTGCCGCCGCCGCTGCCTGCTGTTTCTGCTGGGGCAGGGTGAGCGGGAGTTGTTGGTTGGCGGCAGTGAGCAGTTGGGGCTGGACCTTGGCAAGGTGAGCCTGTAACTGTTGGAGGTTGACGACGGGCTGAGGAGTGGTGGTCCCACTTGTCGCTGGCTGCACCTTACCACCGGCCTGATTCTATAAACACACCATACAACAAAATGTTAGAGTACGTAATCCCGTCAAACATAGAAACGAAGAACCTTTTAGTTTGACGTAAATGTTTTAGAGTATATTTGAATCTATCTGAGCTTGAAACAAGTTTATGCGATTCCGTTCGATTCAGATTTCAGTGGTACAAAAAGTCTCCATCTCAAATAGCATTTCCTATTTCCTTTCCTCATCGTCATGTCTATCTATCTTAAACCCTACTTCATTGTTCTTCATTAACCATAATTTCCTTAGATGATTGAATAATGAAATAACATTCCTCAGACTAAAAACATTTGTTCCTGTTTTGCAACCCCTCTTACTAAACACAGGTTTGTCCTAAAAAACATTAATTCGGACATTACTGTGGTGGCACCTGGCACCTGGCAACAACGTACCTGGAATTGAGCTTGGAATTTGGGTTTATTGGTGAGCTGCTGTATCTCCATCTGCTGGGTCAGGGCTTGCTGCGCCTTCAGCTGTTGCTGCAGCTGTTGGTGCTCCTGCTGGAGCTTCAACTGCTGTTGAAGCTCCACCTGAAGCTGCTGCTGCAGCGCGAGCTGGGCCTGCAGCTGTTGCCGCTGTTGCTGCAGTTGCTGATGCTGCTGGTCGAGCGCGGCGGCCGTGGAGGTGGCGGCTGCAACGCTCTGTTCCAGCACCGTATGCAGAGGTAGAGTCTGGAGCTGTTGGAGAGTCTCCTGGTCGAGGCCTGGCACCGGCATGATCTGGCCAGCCAGGGCCAGCGCCGCCGCCGGGTTGTCCAGCATGGCTCTCGCTGTGAAGAAAAATCATATTCTTCTCAATCTATCTCTATTTCCACATTCACCCCTACTTTCATTTCAATTTAATTACTTCAAGTACTTGTTAATTTCATACATTTTTCAATATCTTTGGCTTTGAAGTTGGTAGCTTTCGTGTCGTTATATTTTTGAATTATTCAATGCATAGTTAACACTATGTGATTGGCAATTTAATACGCATTGCCATCACATTTTTAATCTTTCACAGTCGAATGATAATGTGTACAAATTTTAGAAGTAGTCACCACTAAGTTTCTCAACCAAAAGAATACTGCGCGTATAATTCAATCTCAGGCTCAATACAAATATGTGTCTTACTGATCTTTACACTGGGATCTCTCTATATTTCAATTTCAAATGATCTTAATGATTATTCATAAATTTTGCGGACACAGGACACCGACTGATAAACATTTACTGGTTATATACCTACAACATTATAAGCTAAGAGCAACTATAAGAAGAGAAGCCAGCTGAAGATAGCATTCATACTAAGCATTGCTTATTCAGTGTTTGAAGACAATTTAACTTTTTCAATAAATACAACACCTGACCTCTTTCTATTTAGCTATCTTAGAGTGACCTGTTGAGGTGAATCTGTTTAGACGAAGCACTGTTTGTAACATGTGGTAATTTATTGATATTCTTCACTACGATGTTGTAGTAAGACATAACTACGTGAGACTAAGTTACAGTTCCTGTTTTGATCCTTAAGAAACCCTAATTAACTGTCTTCCGAATAACAGGGTAAGGAAGTGGTAATATGAGACATAGTAGTATTTACAGGCAGAAGCAACTACAATTAATCATCTCACCCCTGGTATGTTTTTTTCCACAGACTTGGTATCCAACGCACATGAGATATTTAGGAAAAATATCCAATGGGGGATTATGTCACATATGTTTGCCCATAAGTCAATGTGAAGGGCGAGCTAAATTCATAAATCCATTCAAGTTTAGGGTCAGAGCTCGATCCCATCTCGTTTGAATCGCAACATAATTCATGCGGCTTTGTATTGTGAATTACGTTGCAATTAAAATTCGATGGGATACGAGCTCTAAACTTTCATAGATATCCTCTATGGGAATTCGATTATCAAGTGAATACCTGATTTTCTGAATATTAAACAGACCCTTTATGACATTTGAAAACCTTTCCAAACTCCCGGACATCTCCCTGGAGAGATACTCACCAACGGCAAGCTGGTCTTGTGTCTGCTGCTGTTGCTGCTGACTGGTCTGCTCCACCTGTTGTAGCAGCACCTGCTTCTCTGTGGCGGGCACAACGTTGGTGAGGTCCACCTCCTCCGAGCTGGCCCGGCTGCTGTGCTCCTCGCCCAGGTAGGCGCTGCCCAGGATATCGTCCTCTTCGTCCTCCTCTTCATCCTCTTCGTCTTCCTCCTCCAGCTCGTCCTCGCCCTCGATGTACTCCTCCTCGATGTCCTCGTCCTCCTCGTGGTAGCTCTGGTCTTCGTCCTCTCCCCCGACCTCCTCCTCGTCCTCCTCCTCTTCTTCTTCTTCTTCCTCCTCCTCCTCCTCCTCCTCCTCCTCGTCTTCCTCTTCATCTTCGTCCTCTCCCTCCTCGTCCTCCGCCTCGAGCTGGCCGTCGGACGGCGTGTCGGAGGGTTGGTCGTCGTGTTGTTGCTGGCTCGTTTGTGTGGAGTCGATCTCGTTGGTCGTGGTGTCCACATTAGATTCTGCTAACTCGAGCGTCAACTCGGCCCCCGCCTCTATGCCGTGGGCGGCCTCGATCGTCGCTATGTTGGCAGAACCGGTGGATACTGCGCCGACAGAGTCCATGCTCCCCGTCGACTCCTGCTTGGCAAGAAGGCGTGCCAACCTCTCATTGACACTTGATGCTGTAAAGAGAGAACATGCAAATTTTGAACAAAAACGTTAGGATATTCTTGTGATCAAAATACTATTATCATAGTATCTTGAATGTTCTTGGCAAGGAGATTTATCTTTTTTTTTGTTTTTTGGAAGTAATCAGAAATAGAAAAAGTACTTTACATTAAAATGCTCTGATAAGATTCTTTGGTATTTTGAACACAAAAGGTGAAGAGAAAATTCTTTTATCGGGAATTGCAATTAATCTAAATCAAGCTGCTATTTTGATAGCCATTTCTAAGAAGCAGGGATGTCAGTTGGGGTCAGAAAAAAACAAGGAAATATTTCCCATAACAATTCAGGGTTTAAACCTGACATATATACACAAAAAAACACCATAAATAGATATAGATAATGATATCATTACTAAACATATGCTTCTATGAAGAGTTTGTGGGTAGAGTTGGGAATTGAGGCTGACATTGAGGTGGAATTGATATAAGTAATATAGCAGTTATATCTCTCTACTTTGTGTTGTCATATGTTCATGTTACACAAAGAAAGGGATTTCACATTTCAGAAATGAAAACACGGATTTCCGCGGAAACAAGGAAAACTGACATCCCTGAAGAAGGAATCCCACGGCTTTTTCAACATAGATATTAGGCCAGTTATTCCTCGGTCTGTTATGTTATGCCCTGCTTTGGAATTTAAATCCTAGAGTGATTCCTCAGATGCAACCAAATTCGAATTTTTACCGAAAATATTACAGACTTGATTATATCCCGAATAATCAATTACTATTATTGAACAAATCTATATGATGACATGACATAAACATGACAATAAAAATTGGAAACCACAAGACAACGCTTGGGTATTCTTGGTTAGTGCCTACTACAATAAAATCTATATCATTTTACAGTGAGATCGCATTGCGTAAATAACTCACCATTATCAGCGTCAGAGCCCCCTTTGCTGGTCGCTGGTCCAAAGTTAAAAGGAACATCTAAATCAATAACAATGCTGTCTATAAGTTGGTCGATCACAGTGAGGCCGTTGGCTACGCCCTCCATGTCCACCCCGGCTTGGCATTCGGCCGCCTCGGCGCCGCTGGAATTCTGATCATTGGTCTTGGCCTCGGGCTGCTGGTTGGAGGTGGGCGAGGCGGCGGCGCCCCTGGTCAGCTGTTGTTGCGTGGAGAGCAGCTGCTGCGCCTCGGCCTTCTCCTGCAGCTCGCGCTCCACCTTCTTGAGTTCCTCGAGGATCTGCTGCTTCTTGACGATCTGCTCCTCGCGCGTCGTGTTCAGCATGTCGGCTTTACGCATCATGTTCTTGATGAAGGCCTCCAGCTTCTCACACTTCTCGCTCGTCTTCATGGCCGCCTTAATCTCGAAGTCGAACGCCGACTGGCTGTTGGCGCCCGTGCTCTCCTGGAAGTTGCTCTCGTACTCCTCCCCGAAGTCCGGGTCCTGCTCGGCGCCCGGGACCTCGCCCGGGCGCCGAGTGTCGACCCGCTCCTTCTGTTTCTGCTTCACAGTGGGCGCACTACGGGACACAGCCTTTTGCATATTTTGCCGGACCTGATCGGGAGTTTTCTTTGGAATACTGACCTGGCCAGGCACCTCGGATATACCTGTGATGGGAGAATTATAGAATAGGGTTAACGCATAGCAATACATCTAGGGGTATTTATATTTGTATTTCCCATATCAGTGCCCATTCCCGGTCAAATTTGGGGGGTTAAACAAAGGAAAGAGACTATCTTCATCCATGTGCAAACTTACATTTTCAGAATTTCTAAATCCCCATTCAATGGGCAGGGATGTCAGTTGGGGTCAGAAAAAACAAGGAAATATTTCCCTTGACAATTTAGGCATTAAACCTGACGTATATACACCCAAAACACCGAAAATGTATTAGATAAAAGTAGAGTTATTACTACTAAACATATGTTTCTAAGAAGGGTCTGTCGGTACGTAGAGTTGGGAATTAAGGCTTGTTACTGATATGAGTAATATATCGGTTGTATCTCGCTACTCTGTGTTGTTATATGTTCATTTTACACAAGGAAAAGGATTGCAGATTTCAAAATAAAAACACGGATTTCCGCGGAAACGAAGAAAACTGACATCCCTGAATGGGAGACCCTTGAGAGGCGAGGGAAGAAAATGAGACTCGGTAGTTCATAGAAAGTATATATACGTTAACATGCAATTGACTTTGTAGGATAAAATGAATACACCTTTGTTCATAACAGAAAATATTCCATGAAAATAATCCACTGTCGGAATAAAACCATTATTTCTTTGATCCTCCTACATCTCCATTACTCAAGTTCTAATGTTACGACAACGTAGAAACGGAACTTGCCTTGGTCAAACCGTTTGGCACTGGAGGATGGGATCTGGTCGGGATCCTGTGGAGGTACAATGTTATTCAAACCCTGCATCGGCACTCGCGGCAACTGAAAAAGATTTTTTTTCATCAATCAATTCGTATTTTCTAGGATAAGGTATACTTAAGCTGCTTCTATCCAATCAGTAAGTCATTGAAGATTGCAAGACAAAGCCTATGTTATATTGATTATTCGTTCTCATTGGTTCTGTATCATTTGCAATCAAACATTTCACATCAATCAACTATTCCCTTTTTTTCAATATGCACTGATAAGATATAACATGATATTTTATAATTTACATGTGAGTAAAAAATCTCAAAAGCCTATTTTGCCATGTGTTTTTTTAACTTGTTATCTACTTGATAGGTACAGACTTGGTGTGACTGGTGGAAAGGGACATACTTCATTCATGTGTACGCTGCTGTCTGGCGTGGCGAACTGGTTGATGTCTGGTGACGTGGAGAGGATGGAGTTCGGGTAGTCCAGTAGCAGGTTCACTACCTGCGTGTGACCACCCTTAGCGCCCTCAATCAACATCGTGGACCCATCCTGTGATTCAAACAATATACCATGATTAGAAAACGAAGACTCGATCCATCACCTCTTGATCTTTATCAAATATTTTAACACAATCTACTTACTTACCCTGCTAGTGGCGGTTAGATTTTACCTCAAAGTTTCCGGGCAGAAATTCGTGACTGACATAAAAATCGAAAATTTAATTTTTTTTTTTTTTTTTCAAGGTAGCATCGGCTTGTGTTAGAGGTGTTATTGCCACGTCTCTCAAATAAAATCGGAAATTTAAAAACCTTATAAATAAGAATCATTCATATCATTATCTTGGAACAGAATGGCTACGAAGAGATATATACTCTAACACTGCAAGTGTTACCAGGGTATATGAAATGTCGAAATTCTGTCATTTATCAATAAACTTGCATTCCAGTCCCAGTTCGAGATTCTGATGAAATCAAGTTTGTTTTGTCAATAAACTGATTAAAAGAGAAGATCAGAGAGGGCGTGGAGCGTGTACCTTGAGTTTGTGAGTGGGGTCGCCGCCATGCGCCAGCAGCAGCTCGACGACGGCAAGGTGTCCGCCGGCGCACGCCAGAGACAGCACTGTGTGGTCGTTGTTGGTGGTCTGGCGGTTCACGTCGGCGCCCTTACTGATCAGAAACTGCACGGTGCACAGGTGCCCCGCCCGCGCAGCCTTCATCAGCGGTGTCCGCCCGCCCTCCGACTCGTGCTCCTGTAACGCAATAATCATAGGCACACATTTAGTTTTAGTCACTCTTGTACGCTACAACATCAACGAATTTTGCTTCATTAAACATGTCCATTTAAACTATGAGATAGGGACGACTAGAAAAGGATGTGGAGCAATTACTGAAATAGAACAGACTTCAAGGTCATACGTGTGTCACCGTCGGATCTTTAAGAATACAATTTCCATGAATCTTCTACATTATTCATTGAATTCTTTAGAAACAATACTCTTACTGCTTGTCTGTTGTTCTAAATATCATGATGACTTTCCAAAGGTAATATATATCCACCCCCCCCCCCCCCGGGCCACCCTTTCCCGTGTATTTCATGATTGTGTTGGAATTCCCCTGTGTTCTACTGAATATCTCACAACTCAAACAGACTGAATGCTTAGCATGTATCGCATATGTATCATCTTCCCCATACTCATGAACGGTGACCACATAGGCGTTTCTCTCTACTCCTGTATAACCTAAACATAATGCAGACTGTATCAGCAACGTACCACATTGACTCACTGCAAGAACTGTTGTACATAACAGAAGTGAAAAATAAAAGCTAAAAATAAAAAGATTGTAGACAAGGACTGACCAGGTCGGCGCCCTGCTGTAGGAGCACGTCGGCCACGTCCGTGTGCCCATTCTCGCAGGCGTAGGTGAGCGCCGTGTCGCCGGTGCCCGTCTGCGCGTGCACGTTGGCGCCCTGTTTCAGCAGGTACTTGACGAGGTCCAGGTGGCCCTCCTGAGCGGCCTCCATCAGCGGCGTGCTGCAGCCCAGCTCGATGTCGGCCCCGGCTTTGATGAGGAAGTCGGCCACCTCCAGGAAGCCGCCACAGCAGGCCAGCGTCAGCGCCGTCTCCTGGGTCTCCTCCGTCTGCGCGTTGATGTCCGCACCTACCAGGTAGCGTCAAAGTATGGAGAGGAATTACTAAAACAGTCTCAGTGTGTTTCACATACAATGCTGAACTTCTATCTTAATATTATGAGACGTCACGAGTTTGAGTCTGAGTTTATTCATGCCACGCATTTTGTTGGCTTCGTAATTTCACGAGTCGAAGACGAGTGACATTAAGGAGCCAACAAAATGAGTGGCATGAATAAACTCAAACTCAAACGAGTGGCGTCTAGATTTTATCCTACCCCGTTTCCATATTTTTTCAGTATCAGAAAGTAGTGACATAAACAACACTTTATGTCACACCCATGACATAAAAAAATCCCATGCTAAGCCTATGGAGTTTTTTATTAGGGGTAGGATAAAAACAATATCTCCCGCCTTTCGACCGAGAACGACGGTTTAATTGAACCATGAGTGACCTACTCTTCTATAAATCCATATCTAAATTGAGGGTGGAGAATAAGCTCAGTGGTTAAGGGTATTCATCACGCAACCACAACATTGCGGGTTCGAGTTACTGCTACAACAATAGCCAGCCCTTCTCATATCATGTCTATGTGGTGTAGAAAGTAAAGAATTCTCAGCTCGTTAAATGCAGGCCTCCCAGTGCCCCGCTTCCTCAATATAGGTTTTTTTTATAGGTTTTCAAAATCAAAATATAGGTTTTTATAAGTTTTTCAAGGCCCAAAACAATTTCGGGTATATAATAAATATAGAACAACCAGCCATGCTTGTACAAGCAAAAAAGAACCTCGATAATTTACGTTTGGTACGGAACCAGGGGTTCTCGGAGTGAACGCCTTGTTCTGTCCCAACTCTAAATCATGATCTCCGTGTCCAGCACAGTCAGGTCGTTCTATATAAATACAGTCTACTGGCTGAGAGAGCTCGTACCGTGTGCGAGCAGCAGGGCTACCATCTCCTCGTGGCCCTCGCGCGCCGCCTCCATGAGCGGCGTGTAGCCCTCGTCGTTCACCTCCTCCAGGTTGGCGCCGCGCTCAATCAGCAGGTTGGCCAGCTCCACGTGGCCGCCGCACGCCGCCAGCGTCAGGGGCGACTCGAAGCTGTCCGCCGGCATGTTCACCTGCTCCATGGACACATAGAGAGACATGTAGATAATGAAGTCGTACTATCATCTACTACTGATTATATGTTATCATTATATCTTTTTAACTAAGATGGAGCAGAACATGAACAAATCTTTTGATTTGGAGTCGAATTTATCAGTGATTTTTTTTCATTCACATATAGGCCGTCAGGGAAAATCGTAACGATAACGGTCCCTTCGAATGTAGGCTTGCAAGTGATATTTTAAAACAGAAAAAAAAATCACATTCATATCTTTATGAGCTATGATAAACCTAAGAACACGAGTCCCGGAGCCGCCTGTATAAACATAAGCATAATAAACTAGTGACCAGTGAATCTCTAGCACGATAAGTTCGGGAGACGGGGAGATGTATTTAACGGGATAGTAACGTAGGGTGTCATACCCTGCCCGTATTACTTATCAATGTGTGAGAGTGGTACTGACCTGAGCGCCGCTGTCGAGCAGGAGGCGGGCCACCTCGACGTGGCCGTCCATGGAGGCCTCCATCAAGGCCGTGTGCATCTCGTCCGTTTTGTGCTCTTGGTCAGCCCCTGCCTCCAGTAGGAACTTTACCATGTCCAAGTGGCCTGGGAAAAACACAGGGCAACACAGTACAGATCACTAATGCTCATGGGTGATTTTCATTTTGTTTAGTGTCCACCATCAGCATAAATCAGTTTGATACTACTTCAAAGATAGTTATGAACGCTATTATAGGACAGCTCTGGGTATTATCTTTTACAGACTATTACTATGATTTGATGCAAGATTTTACCGTCTCAAAGGCATTGTCTATAGTTTTTTTTGTATAAAAACATATTAAGATTTAGACAGAAAATGTACAATTTTGGCAAATGGTAGCAAAATCGAAAAATCTACTTCTTGGTTTACACAAATGCATTCTTTTGGGCCATGGTCTGATGTAAACACTAAGGTCAGAAATATAACACACATAATTCTGTATTCATTTCAAACGTAAACGCCAGGAAATAAATGGTGAGGTGGGGAATAAAGCGCACCTTTGTAGCAGGCGAGCGTGAGGGCACTCTCCTTGAACTCGTTGGAGTGGGTGTTGATGCCAGCGCCCGCCTCCAGCAGGATCTTGGCCACGCTGACGTGGCCGGCGCTGGCCGCCTCCATGAGCGGCGTGTGTCCGTTCTCGTTGTGCTCCTCCACGTTGGCGCCGGCCTCGATCAGCACGCGCACCACGTCCTGGTAGCCGCCGCACGCCGCGTAGTGCAGCGGCGTGTTGCCTGTGTGTGAGAAACACACGGTAGCTGTTTAGAGCATGACTTCCTATCGTAAAACCGGATGAGTTTTAATCTTGGCTCCCGTATGCCACGACTGGAGTATCCGGAACCAAATTCTAGGAGTGGCATATGGGAGCCAAGATTAAAACGAATCAGGTTTTGATTTTATCCTACCCCTCTCTACAATAATTTAATATTAAAACCATGAATGAAAATCATCAAAATTCTGTATGCCCCTAGTGGCATACAAACGTCAGTATGCCAGTCAGCGTGGCATACGGAATCTCAATGTTAAGCCTATGGGATTTTATATTAGGGGTGGGATAATATGGGCTACAGGTATATTGTCTTTTATTATCCACCTAATACAGTCTCCATACTAAGCCTATGGAGCCTACAGATCGCTACTGAGTACATTCCGGAAAGAATTCTCCAAGGGGAATACGGCTTTTTCGGCCACATGACGGGCATTATAGGAACTATTTTATACAAACAATATATAGCACTTGTTTCGAATTTCTAATTATTTACAAGATTTTCCCCCCTAATAATTGATCGAAAGGTGAGTAATAAATGCAGCACTATCATGATTTCGATCTGTGTGGCAGTATTCTCCTTGTAGTTGACACTGTGTAATACTATGAGTCAACTACGTGGAGAATACGACCATGCAGATCTAAATCATGGTAATATTGTGTATATATCTACCATGTAGTCAAACTCAACCCCTGTGTGTGAACTATATATCCATAATTTTAAGTTTTAAGACAGCTGTGTATACAATTCTCAACACTCGTTCAACTGAAGATCACTAGGGGTACTGGTAGGTCTACTACATACGAGCACACAACTGGACACACCAAGAAGGTTCCGAGTCCAGGGATCACTGCTTGAATATCTAACTTAAAACAGATCCGTTTTATTATACAAAGTGGGAGTGTCACTTGGGTTCAAGTGGCTTAACAATTTAACTAGCGTGTGAAATAAATATGTCCAAACTTCTGGAGGTCTAACATTTTTTATATTCCATCAGTGCTAAATCTAACATAGTTAATTAAAATACCACTAGGCGGTGCGTCATGCTTGCTACTAAGTCGCCTGTCCAGTCTTATTGAAGGAGAAAAAAGAGTAATCGTTATCATCCTACCCATAATAAAAAACGCCATAGGCTTAACATTGGATTTGTTTATGTCTCCTTTCCAATATTCAAAATTTGTGGAAACGGGGTAAGATAAAATTTAGACGCCACTCGTTTGAGTTTATGTATGTCACTCATTGTGCTGGTTCAATAATCTCACTCACCTTCGACTCGTGAGATTACGGAGCAAACAAAATGTGTGACATAAATAAACTCATACTCAAACTCGTAACGTCTCTTGATATTATGTTCGTAATAATAGATGTTCGGGTTGTGGGAAGCTATGGGAAGGAAAGGGTTGCTCCACTTACCTGCTGAAGATTGTGCATTGACATCGGCTTCATGTGCTATGAGTAACTTGACGATGTCTACATAACCGCCACTGGCTGCTTCCATTAACGGAGTACAGTCTCCCTTAATACCTCGGTCCTCTACATTGGCTCGCATAGCCAGTAATACCTACAAAATATGTACAGACACCACGTCAACAATACGGACTAAAGATAATCAATGAAGCACACCTTGTTAAAGGATCTAACACCTCGGAAATATGTTCGTAAATAACACAATAACGGTCTTATCATCATTCAAGGGAACTTGCCCTCCCCAGTTCGTGGGAATATTTCACTCCAACCTCGTAAGCAATGAAGCTTATTTTGAGTGAAATTCCCAGTTACATTCAACAGGATTTCTTTTTTCAAGAATGCTCGCGTTATTGACTTATGTGGGTAATTCCCGCGCCCCCTCCCCTTTAAAAACACTATTATAACCTATCATGGACATTGTGATAACATGTATTCTGTTCTAGTCCTTTAACAAAACCAGAATTTTTAATCGAATTAAAAATTCATCTCATCTTATCACCTTAAGTTCTCGTGCACATAGCTTGAGACGTAATGTATAATCTTTCGAGGCCAATATAACTGTATTTTTTTAAAAATAATTATAAAACTGGTTGTTTGAAACAGGGACAAACCACGGGACACGTTATTGTCATGGCAGAATGTAAATGTAGCGTGATTGTTGGATTTCTCACCTGTGCTAGCTCATAGTAACCGGCAGAACAGGCCAGGGATAGCAAGCTTTCGCCTTCTTCTGTCGTTTCGTGAACACTCCGTCCTTCGTCAAGAAGTTTACGAACAGTTCCAATATCTCCATCGCTGCATGCTTCCGCCAGAGACCGATTACTGGAAAATACAAGTGTATGTGCGCATCTAGAAAACCTGTGCAAAATTCCAGTTTTTACACGACTTTTAAGTTTGCCGGTGAGTGGACGTGGTTACCACAAAGGAGAGGCGTCATGTGAGCAGGAGTTATACACATAACAAACAACGACCACGAGTGTTTAATGATTAAAACTGTCATGTATTCTCCAATCGTATGAATTGTTCAGTGTTAGCTACCAATTTAAAAAGTATACAAAAACACTTGTAAAAAAAGCCGATGTGGAGGTGGGAATTGTGTACCAAGTAGCGAATGATCAGAACTGGAAACTGAATGAGATTGATAAAAGGCGATGTCCAATCCACATGCCCCCCCCCCCCCCCCCCCAACTTCCCAGCGATGAAACCTTGAATGGCAGTTTTAGAACTGTCCCTAACCACCGTAAACATGGTGTACTGTCTGGTGTGACATCATGTTGTGATGTCATTACCTGTCTCCTAGGTAAAAAAAAAAGGAAAGGAAAAAAAGGAGGAAATTTAAGGAGGGTGGCTGGGGATTTTTTTAATACTAAAGGCAGTCTCGTAGAAATTATGGGATATCAGTAACCATGTGGTTTAAGCACGTTATGAGACCGTTATCTTCCTAACCTACCACATAATTTAACCTAGAAGGCTTAAAATCATTTTTATTTCCTAAACAACCAAAGTGGAATCCAAATAGCTTGTATGCTCATTTATACAAATTGTGGTGTTTGTTCACACTGAATATCTATAATCTCTCACAGCGTTCTGTATATTGACAAATTAAGTGGGTTAATACATACACTATATTGACTGGTTTCAAGTACAAGCGGTCGTACGCTCCAAACAAACGCAGGCACCGTATAAAAAGACATACTCGAACATATTTTTGTTAATCATTTGAGAAACGGTCACACTGGCGTGAAATTTCGACATCAGAAAAGTATGGGCATCCCATAAGTAAGAGCTGCATACTGCTAAGGTTTCTGTTTACTTAGATTCAAGTTCTATGAAGCCCCAGTCACACTGGCGTAAAATCCAGCGTTTTACCGTTTCCGCACGTCTATCTTTATTTACGTTTTGGAAAAGTACACAGGGTTTTCCAGTCTGTCGATGGTTAAGCTATGTTATACAAGATACCTATATAAGGGTGATACTATGGCATAAAGACGCTGTTATAACCACACAGACATCCTGCAGATGCCTACCTGAGCCCTACAGGAGCCTACGCTGGTTGTTGTCTGGTGCCTGTTGCCTAGACACCAGTGTACCTAGCTCACATACACATCATAAACAAGGAATCAAGAGAATCCGGAGTGTCATCCCCGCGCCGCCCAGATTTATTTGATAAGGTGCCCCCCCTGAAAATTTCGGGTTTCTACCGTATATAGGACACGGGATACATGTCATCGCAATTTAAATGGCATGCTCAGAATACGAATCAGTCGGTGAAGCTGCCTACATCGACTTGTTTGTTTGTGTAGTTTTACGTCTCGGTAGGTTAGTTACGTCCTTTTGAGACTGAGAAACTAAGGTCAGGCAGAGTCGGCCATTACCTCCACTATAATATATAATTGGGGTTGTAAAGTGCCTGCATCGACAAGAATGACAACGATTTTCACTGACTGAACGGATTAATCGGGGAAAGTTGTGACCGGGAACAGTCGGTGTGTTGATGTCTTATAACATTAAACTTTAATCTATCCCCGTGTTTCGCCACATTACTGCCCGCCATTTAAACTTTAAAAAAAAAAAGGTAAATCAAAATGAACGGAAACGGAAAACGCTAGCACTTTGCAAAGTCCATGCGTCCATCGCGGGGGTCAGTATGTGGGTCATGCACCTTGTGGGATATTTACCGTGTCATGTTCAGCTCAGTGTCTACGTAAATGGTCACATAGAAGGCCATAGAGAGGGTGCCGGGCGAGGTAAATGATACTCACTAGTGGTTTGACGTTTTAACTCCGGACGGTATAAACTCGTGAATTACGTGGACTTTTGCACTGAGGCGCCTTTTCTATGCTACTACTAACCAAGGGTTGAACAATCGTCTGTGAAAAGCATCTAATCCCATTTATGAAACTTAATTCAAGTACCTTATTTTTTTCTCCCTTCGTAATTAAATATTTGACTGTCTATTACCCTTTTCTGACACTGACAGAAGCTGGAGGCCACTATAGTGATAAATATTACCTAATCTGTACCAACACAGTGCCTGTCATAGGACTCGGATTGCAAACCTGGGGTATTACGTTACCTGAACCTTTTCACGTGTTCAAAATTCTATTCATGCCAAGGGAATATTACCTCAATGGAGACTGTCTTCCAATTACCTTCCATTCCACCGAGAGACAAATACTAGATACCTTCAATTATCTTCAAGTTAAATACGCAGCCATAGATACACGAGACTGAGTCTGGAGGTACCTTCAAGCGCATAGCACAGCAAAACGCACAGTGTGAACTGCACGCCTCCCGCTACAGTCCTGAGCGTTTAATATGGGTAAATCACAGTATCTAGTTCAATCAAGAGCAGCATTTGTAAAAAATAATATTTTCGAAAATTAAGTAGATAGAATCATGAGAACTTCATAAAGAACACATAACAGAACTTTTCAGGCCTAAGATTCTAAAATTGTGGTGCCACCTGTCATTTTATAAAAGAACTTTGGCCTGAAGTCATATTTCTGCTTGAATCACTGACATAATAAGTAAGCAAAAAATACTTGATTTTCCTTCAGTCCTATCTCAGTCAATAATTAGCATGGATACTTCAAATATAGAGTGCTTTGTAGATGAACCCCCACAGAATAAAACTGGCAGATTATCTTATTGATTAAATGTTATTTAGAAGTAATCATTCGCCGTTTCTAGCTACATCATATGTCAAAAATGCAATAATATCAGAAAATCACGTCTTAGGGCTCTTTTGGACTCTTTGTCATGTCATAATGCTCCTGTATCTCAGAAAATAGCTGCCACATCCTGGCAATAGAGGTATCATTTTAATTGTCTTGAAAAAGCTAAGAAGATAGGATGTTTATTTCTCTAGGTCATCATGATAGATTTTTCATTAAATCACTGTGAAGACAGGAAGGTAACATGTTTTAGTATTTTTCTAACTAAGAAATTCTGATGTTCAATCTACGACAGGAAATCTTAGCCAAGTATATCAGGTATATACCAACAGATAGGCCAAAGTCTTAGCTTTCCAACAATGTTTTGTTTATAAAGATCGCCCTATTATTCGCAACACAACAATGATTTTCCTTTTCCAGTTAGAAAAAACTAGTTTTTGTCCCATATTAAACGCTCAGGACTATAGTCTGAGACTGGACGTACCAGGCCCAGTCTCAGGTACACCCAGTCGCAAATATTTTTGAATATCAAACATGTTATACATTTGGTACCAAGAGTCTCACTGACTGGGCGTACCTAGGTACACTCAGTCGCAAGCTTTCTAGTAGCAGGGGCAGTGGTTCACACACATATGTCAGCGTGCCTTGTGACAGGGCGTACCTTTGGAACGTCTAGTCTCAAGCTAGGTACCGCTAGTTGCAAGCTCCCCAGTCGTACAGTGTGAACGGGGCTTTAGTCTTAGATCAAGGTAGCATCCGTGATTCTTCAGTTTCATGTCTTCATTGAAAACATTTGAAGTCAAGGATCACAACATCAAACATTTGAAGTCAAGGATCACAAACAGCAAGGGAAAAGGGACAATACCTGAATACGCACTATGTAAAAGGACCCCCCCCCCCCATTTCTTTTGTATTTAGACATAAGGTATTCAAAGACCTCGACTGACGCAATTAAATACTATCGTAAAACCGGATGAGTTTTAATCTTGGCTCCCGTATGCCACGACTGGCGTTTGGCATAGTGATATCACGAGGCGGAGCCGAGTGGTATCCGGAACCAAACGTCAGGAGTGGCATTCGGAGAGCCAAGATTAAAACGAATCAGGTTTTGATTTTATCCTACCTCTCTCTACAATATTTTAATATCAAAATCGTGAATGAAAATCATCAAAATTCCGTATGCCCCTAGTAGCATACAAACGTCCGTATGCCAGTCAGCGTGGCATACGGAATCTCAATGTTAAGCCTATGGGATTTTATATTAGGGGTAGGATAAAATAACTTTCCAGTAGAATATGGTATTTTAAAGTATCTGTTTGTTTCAGTACTTAATCTAGGTGGCACATAATATTATCGTAAAGGTAACGAAACTGAGAGAAAAGCCTGTCCAACTCAGCCTAATCGAAGAAATGGATTTCCACTCCTTGATAACTTTTTAAATAACACTATAATTTGGATTAGCCAACGTTTCGGAGGTTCAACACCTTTTCAGTGTACCTAACATTATAAAACGCTTCACATAAAAAAAATCCTACTTTTCTTGTGTTTGCTAACTTATAATCTGAATATGCTTGAAATATAATCATGTGGAATCGCCAAACTAATGATTAATTTTCAAAAGTCCACAATATTGTCATATTATTTATTCTGAAAATCCTATCAGAGTCACGAAGAATTCCACTACTAGAACCTATAATAAACAAAATGACTTAACAATCACGCTACGCTAATGGTTCCCTTTACTTCAACCCTTGTCAAATAGGTCTAGCCCATCAGAAAGGCTATCAAGTGCAAGCGAAAATGAATGATTTATCGAGCGTCATCGATAACAATATATTACTCACCATTCTTCCACGTTACTTCTACATGTTACCATAGCTATTACAATCAAATGAAACATAGCGGCTACTATATATAGAGAGAAACCTTGATAGACATTTTATAATAAACGATTTCTGCATCAGTCGAAACCACTTCACGATAATCTAATACTAGGAAAACAAAAGCCCAACAATCTAATACTGTGATGTTATCCTGTGACAACCGTTCGCAAAGGGTTAACAGTACACGGAATATCCGATGTTTTGTGAGTAAAGAGGACGCATTGACTCACCTCTCGCCCTGCGGCAGCTGGCCCTGTTGTTCTGCCCTCATCCTGGTGAGGGCAGCCGCTGCCTCGTCGAGCGCGCAGCTAACGGAGGACGTGAGGCGCCTCAACACCTCGGGGTCGGCGAACGCCTTCCCGTCTGCCGTGGATAATTTCCCAATGCCTGAAACAGAAGACGAGCACGTGTGATTACAGGTAAGCGCCGGGCAGGTAGAGACCAGCCTAGAACACATGAAGAGGTTAGCTAACACCAGCCAAGTGGAAGTAAACAGAAGGTAGGATGGCCAGCAAGAAACAGATATCAGATAAAATAGGTAGAGGTTGGTCATTAATTTTTTTTTATTATTTCCTACAGTGGAATATCTAACATAAGTTAGAACTGTTTGATAAACTAACAATAGGTAGGCATTAATGATAAACAGGAAAAGAGTAGTCATCACTTAAACAGGTAGGAATTAAGGCAACCATTGGCGGTTGCTAAGGAAGAGACAAGCAAACGGGGTTACAATCTAAAAAGCACGTTAAGACAAGCTTTAAATCACTAGACGTTGAGACAACTGGAGACGGACTTGGAGGATACTCAGTCATTGGTTTCTTTCTATGGATTCAAGTAAACAACAGGTACATCTCTCCTGATATTTTTTTTTTCTTTTTCTTAAATTCATGAAAAAGTGGATAAAGTACAATCATCCAAGTGGACGTTCTTCCTTGCTCCATTAGGTATTATCACTATAGACGTTGTAGAATCAAATACTAATATGAATACCGCGGTGAGCACGCACAGCACAACTGCCCACTATGAAACAAGGGGTAAATATCCCATAAACTGAGCGTGAATCAAATCTAGCTTTGCTATTTCCCTTGTTATCCCATGAGTATTTCCTAACATAGGAGAATCAGATCCCCCACTCCCCCCATTCCATATTCCTCTGAATCATCCAGCCAGCTACCTCAGTCAAGACACCATCCTCCATCAGCCTACAATGCGAGGACGTGGTGAGGGAAGCCAGCTTCGAGGTGGTCGTCAGCGGAAGGCTGACACTCATTACTGAAGCACAGCACAGATCAGTTACGAGGGCAAATCCTCCACAATGGAAACACCTTCATAATTAATTATACGTGAATAACATGCTCGTTCTCTGGTGTCATGTTATTTTCTTACATTGCAAAACCCTGGTGCGATGCTTCAGTAAATGGGGTTGTTTATTTATCTATTTATTCAATCATTTTTATATTATTTTCAATTAAGTATGTCCAACCACCATTGCAATTTCCGGCCGAGGGGGACAGCCAAATTATAAGATATAGAGAACATAAACCAATCTTCTTTTGACATATTGCAGGTAACAATATGCTTAGTATCATTATCAGCTCCACTTTCTGAGTTCTCTTTTTTGAGTCAACTGATGCTACAATTACGTGATTGTAAAGCTGCTGGTTTTCTATTTCATTCGCTGAGACAGATGATGGTGGGGCGAGCAGGCCGGAAGAAAGTCAGTCTCACCTCGCACATCATGAGGACTACTTTCTTTGGATGTCGAATGTGGTTCCTTTAGGCCAGGAAGGCATATCAGAGACTATGCTCGGATCCGAATTCAAATAGAGTTTCCCTATACAATCTTCTAGACTGACTTGTGTTGCATATCTAATTAGTTTAAGTAAGCATTTGTTTGTAAATTATAACTAAAGGAAAAACATTCTCTGAAATTACAATATACAAATTTTGCATCGTTTCCAACCAAGCCATTCCTCTCTATTTTCTGCCTACCATGACAGTGCTTTGACATATGGCCAAATTTTAATGTGGTTCGTTATACAAATCTGTATTTTGTTAAATCAACTAAAAAAACAACAACTAGTTTTCAGTCCACAATATGGTTGCGTTAACTATGGTCGAGGAACAGTCTAGACCAAATAATACTTTGAGATCAGGATATAACATACACACCGAGTAATGTTCGCATTGAAAATAGCAATCTACTTTCTGGATCAAATTGTTTGGAAAATGAGAACACTTTAGTCCTTTTTTAAATTATACATCTAATGGTAACCTTTTGTTTATGTAATTATTCTGCTATAGTATTCCCCTCCCCCTGATTACTTTCGTCAGCACTATCTCAACGGTTTTATGAGTTCAGATGAGAAGCATTGCAGCTGAGTGTTTGGAAAGTAAATATTGGCCGCGCGAATCACAACCTCACTTCACCGACTGCACCACGGAGCCTCATTTAAAGATCATGCCAAATTGTCTTTTTCAATCAAATTTATTTGTCAGCCTGTGTGTTGGTGTATCATTTTATCTATGATTTTCTCGTATCCTACGATCTTCAAATGTCTGCCTGAAACCCCTACATGGTTTCGTGATCCTTGACGGGCTCGTGATTTTCATCGGATCGGCAGCATATTTTACCCTCTATGTTGTTTACATAATTGAGTACCCGTCTCTCAAAAAAGAGAAGAAGCGTAGGCCCTATGAAGCGTGCCAATTAGCTGTTTTATGTCGCTGCCAACCCTCGACGCCCAACAAGAATATTTTAGGTGTACACAAATACATGCGTATTTCGGTTGGACCATGCAGAAGGGAGACACCATCAATTACAGCATCTAATCTAAGAACATAGCTGCTTCCAAAGCACGGTTTCCTTTGGGATTGTAGATTGAACTATATCATATACATTATCATGCGGCCTGTCAAGGGGTCCGTTGGGGAGAGTGAAAACTGGTTCAGCATCAGTTGATGTTGAGAGCAGCTTGGGGTAGCTGCTTGTTCTCCTAACTCGAAAATGGCTGAATTATTGTTTAACATTAGAGAAACAAACACTACCCTAGGACGTGGTCAAATACATGAACTATTAGTCTACGATCGGGATTGAACTGTATATCCTTACAGTGAACACCACCTATTTTTCTAATGGCGTTCAGTGGAGGTTTGTGGTGTAACACTTACCTACGGACATTAAATCCGCCACAGCACACTTTATACTGCTGTTTATGGACAAGGGACAAAAGAATGTCCCAAATATAGCCCCATTACCAGGACGGTTTCACAGAAACGCCCAAACAACAGTCAAACACTTTTTAACCTATGGTTGGGGAATCCTGTGCAGAATTCAATCTGAACATTGAACGGATCTAATCCAATGAATTTGGTGAAAGTTTGTAATCTTGAAGCATGTTCCACGAACCAGACATTAATGCTTCTTTGGAATAGGGCCAAAGGGCATCATAAATTATCATAGCGTACTATACCCAATTACAAAAAAGCAAGAACCCCCCCCCCCCCCCTCTAAACTCCTCAGAATGACAAGAAGACTTGAAAAACGGTTGGGTGGCCTAATATGGACAGCTGTATTGATAGATAGCACTAACCATTGAGGTACACCACGATAGAAGAAGGTATCGAGGTAATAAGCATTCAAACGACTAGTAGCTTCATGTAGGGAGCAACTTCATAACCCCAAATCCTCAATTACGCTTTGGCTCATGATATTGATAGACATGGCTGAATCTCATGGCTGCTCCTTAACGATTTATTATTTTTGACACAATCGATGTATAAGGTCAGAAAATCGAGTAGGTAAAATGGCAAATAAACTATTGTCTTGCAGATACGACAAATGTGTATCCTGTGTACTTTTTGGATGCTAATTAGATAAAGGACGCAATGGCCAAAACATAGACACCAGGCCATACAGGTACTATTGACGGCAGTCTCTCAAAATCATAAGCTCATGGCGTCAACGTCCAAATTTAATGGACAAATTATTTAATGCCAGTCGTCTTGATTTAACTTCTTCAGTATTTTTGATTGTTTGTTTGGTTTGATTTAATGTCCAGTCAACCATTATAGGTCCTTACCAGACTTTCTCAAGGTTGTTTTACACCACAAGGGTGGTGATCGAATCTATGTGATGAATTCAGGTAGAAATCTCACCCCTACACATTTACCGAGGTGAGAGTTCTTTTACTTCCCACACCACATAGACATGGTGTGCCCTTTGATATAGCAGTAAATCTACCACTGCTGGGGGTGTGACCCACTAAGTCCTACAACCTTGGGGTTACAAGTGTGGTGCTCTCCCCACCTACTTCTTCTTCAATATGCTCATAATATCATAAGTTATGCTCTTTCGAATGTGGTGGTATTTCCAGACAAGATCACATGCCAAATTACTGGAGACGATATTTGATATTATCTAATGTTGTCGGGTAGTGATGCATCATAGTGCATTGGAATAAATAATCAATACTGACGAGGCTTTTCCGAATACATCCGTGATACATTCGGTTATGGAAAAATACAGAATATAATTCATAAATATATATATGGTGCAATTGAATATTGATATCGAAAAGAACTATTATGGTGGGGTTGCTATAAACAGGAAACTGCCAGCTTCATATCACATCAAGCCTGTTCCTGTCTTGACATGGCCGAGCGACTCGGTATTGAACCTGATTCAAGAGTACCACACCTAAAGTCCCACACACCACGGCGACACCTGACCATTGAGAAGCAGCTCGTGGTAGGATTACATGTAAATAGTACTCACCCGCAGCCTCCAGCAAAGCCTCTAGCCGGGCCTGTGTCTCGGGGTCGACGTTCCGAAGGTCTGTACCCTCGATGTTGTCCGGGGACAGGAGGAAACGTGACGTGTCCAGTACGGGTTCCCCGTCCTCGATATCCTCCTGTTCCAGGATGAACGATTCGACCTGTGACAAGACAATAACAACATACACATGAGACAACGTGGACAACGTACACACAGGGATCCATAAAGCCGACAACACGGGTCCAGCGTCCAGTGTATTAGACGTAACCCCGCACTATGGCAAAATCTGAAATAGATTTTCTTTAAAAAAATTAACCTTTGATTTCCTTTATTTTATTCTTTCATTTTATGTTAGTAGGGTAGGGTGGTGTGATCATTCCGATAATTTCGTTAGATCACGATTGTTGCTTCACCTTTTCAATGAAATTTAATTGTTTTTCAATTTTAAAACGAATTCAATGACTAATTACTGGGTTGTGTGTGTCATAGTTATCCGCAGGTATGCCACGTGAATATTGGAGGACGATAAAATGAATGTCAGTGTTGTCAAAACAAAAACATTTCTACAAGAGAAACAAAAGAACATTCACTAACGTATTAACGCTACATACAGATAAATTACCTCGGAGTAAAAAATAGAGATCGTCATGAATTGTTGATGAAAATATCACTGTAATCACTGCTGGAAATGTGCTGTCGAATGATTGTATTTTCGTTCCACATGTTTATGATACATTATATATCATATGCAAAACAAGCAATATGCTGTCTATTATCTAATTAAGGTGACTGCGGTCAGTGTTACAGTCAGTACTAACTGCCGTCCATTTTCCAGCAGAGGATTTGTCTAGAACGCAAGTAAAAAGCTGGTATCTCCGTCAATACTTAAGCGAGTAAATGTTGGTCTGTACCACCAATATAGCTCATTATGGTGCCGGTTGGATGCGTCAAATTACATCTCAGCTGCCTCGACCTTCTCAGCTCCAACCATACAGAAACCACTGGCACCGAATATAATGTACTCCCCCAGATGTAGAAATTGCGCACATTATGTATGATACATCTTTACAGGATTTGAGAATGAAAAATTGTATTTTCAGTGGAAGGGCATATGTGACCCTTCTTCAATGAAAGTAATGAGGTGATCCAAAATATTTCGTCATTGTGAATGAGATATTTTCATACTTTCTGAATAGATTATCTACATTTCATCATATGAAATTCACCTTAGAATGTATAAGCGACCTAGAAACCATCTTTTGATTAATATAGAATTCCATGTTTATTGTATTGCAGATGTGTTTTGAAACTACACCTGTCATTGTTGATCGAAAACAAGTGGACTAAAATAGTGACCCAGCATCGTTGCTTACTTGGTAACAATTACCATTGCTTGACCTGTTTTAAAAATACAGACAACTGTAGAAATACGAAACTACATATAAACAAGGGAAGGGCTGTTCTGGTCCACGTGGATAACTAGGTGACGGCTATTTATAGCCTTATATGCACACGTCTAACACTACATGCATGGCGGACACCTGTCTGCTGGCAGGCAAGGTTGGGTGGGCAGCGGCCAGGTTTAGCCTTTGTCCGCGTCATGTAGACTTATTCAACTGCCAGTCAATGTCTGTGCCTAGTCAGCAACACCTACATCGGTATGTTCAACACTCCTAAGACACCAAGGTCCCCTAAAACATGTTTATCCACCTTAAACAGTACCACACACACCTCCACAGGAATGGCTGCATCTCTACTTTCAAAATTAAACAAATTAGGCTGATAGTTGGCAAAGAAGGACTCCATCATTATTAAATCATTGTACCACCAGTTAAAGGTAATGAATAGCTACCGACCAGGTCAGGGGTAAGATGCATGTTGAGAATATGTCATTTTCTAGTTGGAATTTCTCGGGAATGATTTTCAATATCTATTCATGTATACGTATGCAATTTCTTGTTGGGTTATTTCATGTTTCGTGTAAAATGTGTCGGGCAATGACGTAAAACCTTTAGGTTCCATCCTCGTTGTTGTGTGATATATAAGATAAACCCAGAGACATACATTCATGAGATGCAAGTGGCTTCCATTGCCTCTCCACACGGATCTCTCAGTCATTAAATATATAAAGGGTCAGTGTGGGACAAAGAACATTTTGCCATCAGTTGAGGTTATAACATGACCGATCCATGGAACATTCATTTGAACATTTTTTTTGAATAAAAATCTAGTCTTGGCTTCCATAACAACAACAAAAAATAAAAATAGTAATAACAGTAAAAGGTTGAAGAGAGGATAACCCTTAAAATCATAATTGATATTATGATGTATTAAGAGTTAATATAGATAAAGTAGGTATGTGTCTCAGCCACCGGTCAAAACTCTTGGGGGCGTACATTTTCAGGATTAAGTAATAGTCAGTGCGGCAGGATCGGCTGACCTGACTCACCACGTGTGAGTTCAATTGGGGACACCCACGCCTAATGTGCTCCTATGGTGTATTGTTAAGGGAATCATTGGGGTCACACACTGATCGTAAACACGGCTTCCTCATAGATACACTACACTTTTTATCTATGGGAATTTACAGCCAATATATGAAATGAGATGTGATATAGTATATCAAATGGTTTGGTTTGGTTTGGTTGATTTAACGTCCGATAATCATAATTAACTGATATCAGACTGCTGAATATCTAATGGTTATTAGATAATCAATTCTAATACTTATTATGGCTATATTCTACTTTACTAGGGTGAGTCTTAGGGGACATTATTGTGCCTCCCTGATAGGTCCTCTCAGATCTCGCCATATTATGGCCCTACTTGTTCATATAACATTGAGTGTCACAAAGTGCTCAGAATAACAAAAGTGGCTTCATGGCATCCATGACACATCGGGGCCAGAGTGAGAGACGGCGCTCTCAGCACATCAGACTGTCCCGTATGACTTGCAGCAGTTCTCAGAAACCCTGCCTCATTTACCTGGTGTCCAAACCTGAATCTAATTTTCTTGTAGCCTAGAGAAAGGTCAGTGAATTCAGACAAGCACGTGTATAAGAGTAAATCTATCAACAGTGAAAATCCATACAATAGACACTATAAGGAGAGACCGACACGACGGGCGTTCACAAACGTATAGGCTCATGATCACTAAAACAGGTGACATTTTGGGTCCAGGGCCATTATAAAGAACAATTGGATCTTTAGTATGTATCTACCTGCAAGGTACAACATCGCATATCAGGGCTGTATACAAAGACTTCTACGAACGTCTAAGACTAGGGATGTTTAGCCATGAATATACCAAAGTAAATCTTATATCATGCCATGAGCGCGTCAATGTCTCTATTTGAATTCGATATTTATAGCCTTTTAACTCCAGCTCCAGATCATCGCATATCATATATGTGTATAGGGCTAAGTACGCATGTGATGCGTCCATGTCACTCGATACTTGAGCACCTGAAAGTGCAGTGGGGAATCCCGAAGGCGAGCTACTGGTTTGAGCCTGAGGTTATCAACAAGGATGGGGACCAGCCTCGTGACACCACAGCGGGAATTCTACATGGTGAACTAGATTCGCTCATTTCATTTCCACACAATTTGGTTATTACTAAAATAATTATAAAAAAGCTTAGAACAATGCAGAACGTCGTCACACTGTGACTTGTTCTCTTGATTATTGGTGAAATCCAATGTTTATGAATACAAACCCATGGAAGTTACGTTTAATAAGATAAACGGAAATACGTCGAGTGGGATATTCACAGCTTTCCCCAGGTTACCAAAAGTCCCACCACCTAAGGGTTGTTCAGGGAAGTCATTTATGTGTGTGTGTGTGGGGGGGGGGGGGGGGGGGGAGGAGGAGGAAATAATTTCCATGTAGAATTCGGTGCCTCAAAGATATCACAGCATGGGGCTGAGTGGGGAGGTTGAGACCACCGTTTCATTGGCAAGAAAGATGCTCAATTATTATTACATGGGAAAGGGGTTTTATATACCGAAACTGAAAACGTGGATTTCCAAGGAAAAGTGGAAAGCTGTCATCTATGGCTGGTAGAAAAAATGGGATTTTTCAATGCAACCATTTTCAAATTTAGAGGTGCTAAGCTTCATATGCAAGTTCTTGCTGAGCTCCTTATTCATTTGTGATACAGTGATTCAATGGTTGATATTTTGTCTATTAGTCGAGTCTAACGGCTCACATCATTATTTCAAATTGTAGGACGTGGCAAGAGTACCTCTTGATACAGACCCAAACAGCTTTGTTTAAAATCTTATCATTTTCTCATAATTAACCATTCCGGTTTGGTTAGTATTTTGATCGTTTTGTGCTTCAGACTGAAGTAATGGCCAGTCGTATTGCGACAAAATTCTATCTAAGATAAATTATATCGCTGGACGCACGCCCACTGGTTTCCAAGGTGAACGTGATGATACTTGGAGATATGAGTACATATCCACAAAAACAGCAGTCTGGAAACTATGAGCAGGTGACAAGCATATGGGAGATTCACATATCGAAAAAACAAGGATCCTGCTAACCCATTACTAAGTGTAACCAAAACAAGCGATAATATAACAGGATAAACTTTATTAGGTTTTGCATCATAATGACTGCTGAGGGTCACATGATCCATTCTACGCCATCACTCTGACGAGGAGTTTTGTTCAGCAGCAATTACGTACTCCTGTTTACCCTAATAACGTTAGATAAGAGAACAAGGACGTTATAGATAATTAAAATCAAGGGAATATAGGATGATAATAACTAGCATATTCTTTGCCTTCGTGAGTTTCAACTATCGAATATTGAAAAGACACAGGAGCAGAGATTGTGGAAAAAAGCTAGATATATACATACAAGCAAAATATTTTGTCTCTTGTTTCGTATAAATGTTCGTAAAATTTACTTGATCTTCACCAAAAAACTTCTCAAAACTGTATATATTCATGGATAAGCTGAATGTTAATAAAGATACGTCCGAGGTAGTAGGGATACAATAAGCATTATATATTTTTTTGCCTTGACAAGTCCATGTAATGGCCGAAACTTCGGTTCTAAATAAAAGCCTATTTATACTCAGATCACATTGATGGTTATGCAATTTTACACCTTACAATTCATTATATTTTACACCTGGGTTTATATTTGAAGAGGATGTGATGCTCTTACTAGTGCTTTGGGGAAAGAGGGTTCGCATGTCGCAATGAGGGATTTCAGTTTAACAAGTACTTTATATATTGTGATCATCCTGTTCCTCAATAAGGAACAGGGATTCTCTGTGAAGTTATCACGAGCAGTACTTAGTGTGTAAACCTGGGAGGTATATGTATTTGGGATATATGTAGAGGTCTAACATATACCTGCGTAGTTTTTCACTTTACCACAAATATCTAGGTCAATATACATGTATGGCTGTGGGTCAGATATCATTGTATTGGTTCTGTTTATAGAAGATGTGTGTCATGGGTGCGCTCATCAGTAAAGTCTCTTTTGGTTTAGTATCAAAAGGGTATGCATACTAAAAAGACTTAGGTCCAAGCCCTGATGAAGGCCACATGTAGGCCGAAATATATAGGCACTTAAAGGACTCCCATAAACAAGACAACACAAACGGTTTATGTATAACTAAGGGTTAATTCAACAATCAAAATGTCTGAACAATCCAATTTGGTTGATTTGTGGTTCGTGGTCAAGCTCCCAGTATTTTTTAAAAAGACTTATAAGTGCTAGAAATATGCCGCATAACTATATCTGAGGTATATCACCACGCATTAGGTATATACATCGATGATGCGTCCAAAGATGCTGTAATCAGTGATGTGTACTGAGTCCACACTCGGATTAGATGTACTGGATTTTACAACCTGAAATACTCGGTTTATATTCCCACTTTTAAATGCGAAAGAACATACATCTTTAAAAACATGGCGAGTAGTAAATACATTTTTCAAAATGTTGTTATTGTTGATACTCTTGCCATAACACATCCTAAGCCTTGGTAAGAGCAACAACATTCGGTTTGCTCCCATTCGAGTTGTGATTGGTCAAATACGGTCACATGGTATTAAAAAAGGGTAGCAGTTCTATCTGACACCAATTTCGCAGTTGATGCTTAATTCGTATACATCACATACCTATATGTTAAAATTCTTTCTGCTGTGGGCGGTCGGTGGTCGGGTGGGACCTGTGACCCCCCGTATTCGAAAAAAATTCTTTCTACATCACAAACCTAGCCAAGTCACAACTGAGTGAATGCGAATTGTGCGCGATAGCTGCATACTGGCTCTTCAAGTCGGGGACTTGTATACCAGACACCTGTGGACAGGCTCTGCATGACAGTTGAACATGGATCTGTCAAAGACACACACACTGATCATGAGGCTGAGCGAGTCGTTGGGAGTCCTCCCTTCACACCGCTGAGACACAAGGCACACTCAAGGCATAGACAGCAGGGGTCACCCGCGAGGGTCACGAGAGGTCACGCACCAGTGATTGTTGGTGTCGAGGCGAGACATCCCCTTTTGTGTGGGCCCCCGCGCCGTGCTCTCTGGCCGTCCCTTCGACCACACGGCCCGTCTCGCCCGTCTCCCCACCACTGAACTCCTCCTCACACGGTTTGAATCCTCATGATAATATGCTCACACCATCAGAGGAACACCATAGGCACAGTTCGGCAGCGGAGGCTTGCCTTTGAGTGAGATGAAAGGGGATGTGGAGATGGGGATAAGATGATGTGTTACGTGGTGTGTGTTCCTACATGCAAGACAAGGTGTGTTCACAGACTCATCCCGATAGGTGGATCAGCATTTTGTACCAAGGTAACGGGATTAAATCAAATAGAAAGATGTTGAAATTTAAGGTTTGGGATGGAGCTACATTACAGGGCTATTCCCTTTGATTTGATTATTCTTTGCTATCAAGAAGTAAAGAATTACACTAGAAAATGAAAGATTTCGCTTGAGACAGCCTAAATTTGAAAAATAAAACTCCCTAATATCCAAAGATAATCATGGGGATAATGTGTTGATAGACACCTCTCCCAAATATCTGAATGAAATAAATATTCTTAATACATCTATATCCCAAGCTATATACAAATACATCTACTGATATCAGCGAATTGATCACGGGAGGGAGGTCGGAACGGATACATGTTTTAAATATTTCATTATAGAGAAGGTGACCTTCACATACATCAAGGGTGTCTATTACGTGTGACTTTTTACAGAGAAGTGTCATAATGATGACTATCACGCGTGATAATGGTATAACGAGGCCAAGGCTTCTGTCGTTACACAGTTACTCAGACGCTGACTCGTGCCATATATGTACTATGACTCGACCTCTGTTTCAATCTATAATGACTATAATAGTAATACAGACCATGAAACAAAGGTCATCATCCTCCTGCCACCTATCGCGCTCCTTGAAATCAAAATCACCTTCTCCATTCCATTCTCTGATAAAAATGGACCGTGGATAAGCCGCTATTACGCAATATTTCTATGCTCTATCTGCATACCTGTCACAATGCATTGTCGATCTGATATTTTGTAGATTAACAGTTAAACTCTTGAGTCCTATAACAGTAAGGCACAACATATGAGGTGTAATGTGAGATCATATCTTAGCTCTATAAACGCAGGTCATCTTATTTAGGGTTAAAATACATTTGGTATGTTATATTCACGATTTTGCGATGTGAATGACTGAATATTTCATAATATGGCCTTCATGGGGTTGAATCTAGTCAAAAATTCATAGAAAAATAGCTAAGGTCTATAAGATACACACGTACATGTATGCAAAATGTAATTGATGTCTATATAAGAAACACTGGCTTGTTTGACATTTTGAATACTCCTTGGCCTGATTTTTATTAGTTTAGCACATTATCCTTCCCCTAATATAAAATCCCATAGGCTTAACATTAAGTTTCCGTATGCCACGCTACCGGGCATACAGAGTTGTATATGCCACTAGTGGCATATGGAATTTTGATCATGTAATATTCCAAAATCGAGGAGACAGGGTAGGATAAAATCAAAACTGGACGAGTTTTAATTTTGACCACCGCATGCCACTCCTGGAGTTTTGGCCCAGTTTTACGATAATATCACACCTATGAAATTCATCATCATTGTGAAATCTGGATGTGGAGGATATAAACAAATATTTGAGGAGAGATTTAATCAAAAAGATCATCTCGGTAAGCCGGAAGTAAGTGAACAGAAAGTGATAGTTAGTTATAGTTTCAAATTGTATGAATAAGGACGTCTTCACTTAGGAAGTTCGACACATGTTGTACAATGATTAGACATGTGTGAGTTACACAAGTAATCTGTGGAGACGACCACTGCGCAGGCAACAGAGAAGTTGGCTCTGTGCTCATATAATATAGAGGAAACCCATGAAAGTTTAGGGTCTGAGCTCGTATCCCATCGAGTTTGAATCACGTAGTAATTCACAAGGCAAAGCCGCATGAATTGCTATGTGATTCAAATGAGATGGGATCAAGCTCTGACCCTAAACTTGAATGGGTTTCTGAATTTATCTCACCCTTAATATTGACTAATGGGCTAACATTTGTGACATTATCCCTCATTGGATATTTTTCCTAAATATCTAATGGGTGTTAGATACGAGTTTCCAATGTTAAGTCTATGGAGAAAAAATATCTGGGGTGAGATAATAGTGCACAACCAAATACAAAATACAAGGCAAAATAGATTCAGGCTTAGCCAGGTATCTCCCCATTTCAATGAATTAGGCACATTATTCTGCAGCTAATTGCGTCATAGCACATTCTTCATAGAAATATACATAATATATCATATACATGAAGGTTAAAAAAGAACTATATTCATATAATGTTCCGTTTACACAAAAGCAAAAAACACACAAAAATAAAACAAATCTTATTAAAAGAAAGTAGAATTGTAGGGTAGGACAGATACTCGAGAAAGTTAATCCAGTAGGTCAAGAAATAATGTCCTATATCGATAACACTATCTAATTGTACATTCACAAGAAAAGCATGCTTCTGAAGAGCGCAGCTATATCTGCACAAATTAAAATGTAAGTATCCCCATCTCAATCACTAGTTCACAGACATACTGGAAATACAACTATTCAAACTGAACCCGTATATTTTAGGGAACCCTCCCACGAGGCCCCATCCCTTTGCTTGTTAAAATTTCACGTTGGAAATTCTGTTTTGATGGTGATTCACATAGTATTACATTAAAAAGTATAGTTTACAAGGAGTTCATATTATTTTGCATATAGCTATGTTATAACCAGTATAACAATACATACATAGTGATCATGTGATAAACCCGATTGCTTAGTGGCAACGTAACATTTTCCCCTTATACAAGTACAGATTCTTAAATATATTTATTAAAAAAAGGCAGTGTTTTCACATGGAGGTCAGTGCTAGAAACAAATATACGGATACACAAATTGGCTTTAAATATAGATTCAAAATTCGACTACACACCTATCACGAGGTTATTTACAATGGTCTCCATTAGTCTACATCATGTCACTGGTCATAGCCCGGTCACTCCATTATCCCATACACAGTACTTTGTGATTTGAACCCATCTGCTTTGTGTTGCAGTGCTTCTCTCATCGGTTTCCTCTCATCACCAAAGGTTCAACTACATGCCCAATGTGACCATTGATACAACAAGGCCACAGCTGGGTCAACTACCCCGGTCAAATTAAGTCTCCTTGCTAGTATATATTTTACGATCACTTAGTTTGTAGTATACGCACGTTTTGCTGTTCTGGTATCTCCACTGGGGTCAAATATTAAACACGGAACAAGTCGCGTGTGTGAGGCACGGTGTTTACACAACACGGTACTTGACGGAAAAAGCTCACCACGACGTGTCATTCAGTCGTTCATTTGAATCCAGTATCGGCGGCAGCATTTTCACAAAATAGCACACGGCCTTGCACAACAAAAGGAGTGCTATAGTCCGAATAAATCAAGTGTCAAACAAACCTGACACCACTGACCCAAAGTCCATGTGTGATTTACGCAGATAGCTAGTCGGGCAGCCGCGAACGGCGGGTACAAGGGGTCTGGTCATGACTGGTATTATCGCTCACGAAGACACTCTTCACGGACAGCCAGCCATGTGACTCGTCAAAACTCGATCGACCGATGGAAACCTATCTTTGTCTCTTTTCCCTCTTACGCATTGCCTCTTCCGAATCATTTCTACGACCGCATTTTGCTACCGATTCGGGCGGCTCGTTTTGGCCAGACATGGCATGAGTTCGCGTTGTATTGATTTCCCTAGTTCTCCGTTCATTGTTGACATGCTGGCGAATGGCGAGCGCCGTCGTCCTTCCGACACCACCACCGCTGCTGTCGGCAGCACCAACACACTGCCAACACACTGACCGGCTGTATGTCTACGTTACCCGGCACCGCCTACTGGGCCATGTAGTGGGTTACGTTACGGAAAAGTCTTGCAATTATACGTCTGCGGGTTGATTACGTAGTACATTAGCGCTAGGTTCAGGAGCACGTATTCCCGTGACGTACTTGTCTGTGACTTACTCGTCTACCATAACCCTTTCAATATACCTCTAGCTGACAGAAAACTCCCTGGATAACAAGGGAAACAGGTGAACCTGACGTAATATGGTTTAACACAGCACAATACGACTTGCATAATAATATATTTGTATTCATGAGTCACTGGCATTCGTTCTTATTCACAGTTTGTATAAAACTTAATTAATGCCAATAACCGTTTGACTTGACCTGGATACGGCGGAATCAATAAAATATAATGTCATGGCACATTTCCCCAAAACATGTATGTCCTCTCGAGCATCAGAACATGTTTCCTGAGGATTAGGTGCATCGTGTATCATGATGAGGCAACACTAGTTAAGGTAAGGTAAATAAACAAATATCACCATGTGGGTGCCACAGGATAAATTCCATAGCCAAATGTCATAAGCAAAATTCAGGATTATTGGTGTTGATATGGTAACTGGCCTTGTGCTAAAAACATCGGAGTGGGATAATAGGCCACGTTGAGTACTGCAGAGGTACAGAAATTGAGTCACGCCATCACACATAATTGATAGCAGTGCAGTGTAATTAAATTACTACACAGAGTACAACACTCCAATCAGCGTCTCTTTCTCAGAGGCTAGTCTTCCATGTGTCATTGATCAAACTATCAGCGGCCCATGATGCAATAAAATGCATACCTTCATTTGAAAGACTGATCATTAAGGGGTGGTTCCACCAACATGATGGATTTGCAATGGTTTATCTTGGTATATCTTGTTATAACTTACAGTGTTGCGATATGTTGTACCTCTGTCTTGGTACATAGTGCCCCATGTCGTGTGTATATTTTGGTGCTCCACCACCGTGACACCTCAAGACACATTGCGGCATATATGTATGCGATTATTCAAAACTTAGCAAGATTTAACAAGACAACCAAATCGTGACTAATCTCACTATATTTCGTGTGTTGGTGGAATCAGCACTTGAGAGTATGCAAGATATATGACAGTTTCAAATAAGTGACATCATCTATGGTACTTTCAATCATTCATGACACCATGGAACACTAAGTTACGTTTTCAGTTTCTTCTTTACATAATATAAAAAGGCTATTTACAGCTGTTAAGTTGGTATATCTTCTGAAATAATAAAAAGGATTGCTTTGTTTGTGTGTTGATGGGGGGGGGGGGGTAATCCTAAACAATCATTTCAAGGATTATTTGAAAACGAATTGTCTATGATTTAAGCAATAATGATGTACAATCTTAAATAGTGCTTATTACCTAGTATGTATATTCTTACTTGACTTTGCTGTGCATATTTCTGTAAATTAGATACTGCATGTGCTTTCCTTTTTATCGAAGCATATTCATGATTTTCTCTCGATATTCCATATTTCCCCAAGTGGAATTAAAATGAGTTATTCATAAAATAGGATAAAAAGATGAATATGGAAAAAGGTGTTGCTTCTTTGTCCATCCAACATAGAGTTATCTCTGAATAATCTCGGACTAGGTAATGGACACGCCCCTCAGTATATTCAGTGCGAATTTACTATGGGAAAGCCAAATTATACATAAGACATATCATGGATCACTTCAGACTAGATAATGGACTTTTATAGATATGTCATACAGGATGGAGGGAGATTACATCTGCTAGGTAGCACTGACTAAAACCAAAAATTTTCCAAGGAGCACGCTGCAGGCTATACTACGGTGGACATATAGCTGACAACTGCGTTATCGGTTATATTTTGTCATTGAACAAATCATAGATCTACGCTAATACGAGGCTGAAGTTACAGAATATATGGTTTGACTAGAAAGAATTAATTCGCCAATATACAAGTCAGGTTTTAGAAAATTGAGTATGCTGTAATAAGTGTGCAAAGAACAGACAGCTCCCCATCAACTTATAGGAGAATATTACCAGCACTGTATTGATATCAATGAATCTTAAATAACTAGAAATTACTAAAACAATAACGTAAACACGTCCCGAAAATTATGATTGTCACAATAGACATCCGAGAATGGACCACATATTTTCTCATCCCAAGCAACAGAGCAATACAGAAAATATACAAATATGAGGGAATTTTAAAATGAATTTGATGTCTACGTAATCAAACATGCGCTCTGTGGATGTAATCAACTTACACCTGTTAAAGCTCTAGTCATGTTACATACTATACAAATTATGTTCTGAATATCTTAAATCTCTTTTTTTTCTGAATATCTTAAATAGTCTATATCTTAAAGGATAAAGATCTGTCGTGTTAATTTCTAATTGTAAGGGCCAATTACTTGGACATACTTCAGATTAGCTGCATACTGACTATGAGACATGGTATTCCTTACATTATATTACAGAACAGATGTGCATTTCTGTATTTCATGTCAACTGAGTTTAAGTATATACATAAGGGGGCCCTCCCACCTACTACGACGGGCTACAATTCATTCCCTGACTGCGGCGCGTGTCGGCGACAACATAGGCGAGATGCGCCGCCGTCGAGGAGTAAATTGTAGCAGTCGTAGCATATTAGGAGGGTTGTTTTTTTTCTGCGACAAAAAGCGGGAAACACATTTATCTATCTACTTGAGGTAGCATATATAAAAGCTGTTTTAATTCCAGAAATGATGCATCATTATAATAGATCTTTTAATAGTAGATACAAACCAATACCATATTGTTTTTGAGACAAGAAAAAGTTCCAATCTAAACCATGAAATGATTGACTTGAGACCCATAGCTTTTATCAAATGACACCAAATCTGCAGTACAGTATCTTCATTATATTATCCACCGTATTTGTAAATTTCATAATTTTCGGTCAAGTATTTCACATGTAAAAGAGATTTACCCAGCTGTATTTGTCGCCGACGGGTTACGAAATTCAAACATGTTTGAATTTCATAGACACCCTATGATTAACGTTTTTTGTTATAGTGTGTCATAGAGCAAGACGGCAAAACCCAGCTAATTGACGCAGAGCTCTGCGACAGCTCCACGATCTTTTTGATGTTAGTAGCCGACGAGGCCAAAGGGTTAATCGCAGAGATAATCGTAGTAAGTGCCAGAGCCCCCTTACGCTATTACATGTGTCATATCATAACCACTGTACTGTTCCTAAATATCGAAGGTAAACAGGTATATTCTACTATAAGTAAAATACTAAATGCTATTTGAATAGATCGCAATCACCTAACACTAAATAAAATTGATGTTATCCTTATTCGTTTACATGTGCACACTCAAAGTGTGAATATAATAAATTCATGAATCTATTGATTTAGAATAGAAACATTCGCAATGCTATCTGCATACAACCGATTTTCAGTCTACTTATAGTTTGACATGTCGTACCACAGAACTTACCTTCTGATGATATATGGAATACGAAGCCATCATGTGATTTCTACTTTAGAATAATAAAGAATATTATGGGCGTATTGCATATGGCATTGCGTATATCTATAACTGCATGGAGATAAGCAAATGTACATTTCTGACACAAAACAAGCCTCAGAATACAATCTTACAAATAGTAGTTCGATATAAAGACACACAACCATCCACAACAAATCTTGCTGTTCACATGGGTCGGCTTCCAAAACATACACTAGTACACATTTAATGATATATTACAACGTAATATGTACATGACATTACATGTATATTTGATCGTAATCAAGTGCGGTTAAACTGAAGTTATCAGTCCAGAAAACACAAATGATCAACACACCGCTGGTTATTTCAGCGCGACTTCAATACCGATGGCGCCTATTATTTAGGCCATTTTAAAAGTAGAACAAAGCTTTTCGTCCTTTTGACTGCACACGTATAATCGTAAATACAAATAAAAGGGTGTCAACGGCACAATTTCTTTAAAATTTTGAATCATCAGTTTATAATATGTGCTCTGAAGAGACGATACCGCTTCGAAAATGCCTATTTCCGCGGGATTTCGCCATGCCCTCTGTCTGTCTACAACCACCACCAGATACCACATATGCCGATCGGATGGGGTATTGACACCAACAGTTTCGTGTCAGTGTCAGGCGGGTCATTTTCAGTGACAGTGCCTGAGTACGTAAACAAACTTCCACGACTGAGTAATCAGTACCACATGTAAAAATACCTGCTAATTTGATACACACGATTAAATGAACTGCGATTTTCATTAGAAATTCCCAATTACATCCACTGTCAGACACATGAATCGCTGTCGGTTTGACATCATGGTTGGTCCAAGGAAGACCATGCGTCGAGATCGAGACGAGACTTTGCTTTTTTCGTGGCCGAACAAAACAGTATGACAAGCGGAGATACACCTGGAAAATACATATTTCAATAACTTTACATACCTCCGAAGCTTCTCCTTCGTCGCTTCCTGACAGGTCCATGAAGTTTTGCTGGTGAAGAGCTGCGAGCACTCGGTCCTTTTCCATGACAGGCGAGCCTGATGATGGAGGTGTCAAAATGGCCTGGCCGACTTCGACAGTTTTAACATCCTTCAACGATTCTGATCCCTCAACTCCATCCACATTCTGCATCTTTGTATTCTTTTTACATGAGTGCTAAGAACGCTAGTAATAATGGCAAGTAAATCCAACGCACCTCGTAATTTGCATGTATTTCCCTGTATCAGAACCACCTCAGTTCTGCCATTATAGAAGTTCAGTCCCAGTTCCCCGGATGTGGAACTGCGCAACTTGTCCGCCACATTAGCTACATCCGGCGAGGCGCACCACTGGATTACAAGCTGGATTTCTTGTAGTCATCCATTTCTAAAGAAGAAACCGAAGACTTAACACTTCCTAAGTAGTAGAGATATAGCAGATATGGATGACAATAGCCATATCAACATCTTTGACTCGTAGAACTAGGTTCGCATTTTCGGCAATGGCGGAATAATATGGTCAAAAGTAGGTCGAAAAAGTAGTACCGTGGGAGTGCAGTGCTAATCAGCAATGATTTTTCTCCTGAAGCCTACACAAGTCATAGCCATAGAATTTAAAAACTTGGCTAGCCTACTACGATGTCTATCCTGGTTGAATTACCAGTTGACAAATTTTAAGAGCTGATTGATAGAGAGGAGGGTCTATTATAGAATAGACATTTGTTTTTGGAATAATGTAATTTTCTTTGATAAGGGCCTACTACTTCTAGATCTAGTACCGGGTACGGTACCGCCGGGGTACTACTACTAGTACTACTACTAGACTCTAGATCTAGTAGTAGATCTATATCTAGATGATATAGATCCTTGTAAGAATCTGCAAACATATCCTTGTAAGCATGTGTAAGGCATGACATTTTTAAAATGCGGTTATTTGAAATGTTGCCTAATTAAGGAATTAGATGGTTAGAACTAGAAGACTGAAAAGTACTTCACTGTTCACATCTTATTATTTCATAATTCTTTATTAATTAATTTGAAATAGGCTTTCCCAAACTCCTTACCAAACCTACCACAGAAAAGTTGCATGCCTTCCTCGTAAGATATCGGTTTACTTTAATAGATCTAGCTATCTATATCTAGTATCTAAACATTTCAAATTCATTAGTCCAATCATATATCTACATGACCGCGCTCCGTTTTGATTCAAGTGCGATGTTGAGGCTCGCCTAGATCAGGACCCCAGACTGTCTCAGGACTTCCGGTTTCTGAACCCAAAGTGATTTAGTTGGAGTTCTTTAGTCCCTTTAAGTACGTCCCGACGCTGGAAAAATGGCCGCCCCCACTGATGAAAATCAAGACTTTATTATTTTTGCTTTAGCCTTTAGGGCTATAAGTTGCGGGAAAGGGGTAGAGATTCGTATTTTTGTTTGTTTGCTGGTAGTTTCGGAAACATAGTACGGTACGGTACCATAGAATTTATAATAGGGCTTTGGCCCTTAGCCTCAGGGCCAAAAATGGGTGGGGGGGGGGGGGGGGGGGATTTTGACATTTCACTTTTTCAGTCTTCTAACCATCTAATTTCTTTATTAGGCAACATTTCAAATAACCACATTTTAAAAATGTCATGCCTTTCACATGCTTACAAGGATATGTTTGCAGATTCTTATAAGGATATATATGGGTCATTCCACCAGAAAATGTACTTTTGGTGAAAATCATACTTTTTGGGGGTTAATGGGCTATAATTTCATTATAAATGAATTTAAAAAAAAAAAAAATTCTGTGCAAAGAAAACACCCTGCCCTTTCAGAAAATCATTACTTTTATTGGTCTATCTGCATTTTTTTAAATCTGTGGACTTTCAAAGTGAGAAATTAGCAAAAAAAAGTGCATGTCCTTTTGATATTTCTAAAGTTTAGCACTATTTCTTTTGTGGAAACAATTAATATATATTCCCTAATTGATTTATTACCTGAATTAATGTAAATTGGCTGTTGTTTAGTAGTATTTTCCCTTATTTCTAAGGCTCCGCAAATTTTTTAGGTGTATTTCAATGAAAAGTGTGCTTTTTCAGCAAATGCTATAGGTTATATTTGGCATAGCCTGATGACAATATATTTTAATGGTATACTTCCCAAACATGCACTTAAAACTCTGGACATACATCAATTTTTCACATATTTATATGATTTTAGGCCAACTGCAACAGGGTTTTTTTCCCAGCCGAATTACGAAAAAAAATCGATTTTACACAATTGATATCACGGATGTGATGAGTTGCATTTAGCACTCTCCACTTCTCCATATTGGTGCTAACTTGGTACAAAAATTACTGAATAATGTGGCCATAGGGTCTGTAGTGTAAGAGTAATAAAATGCTTCCAAAGTGCCTTCACTATGCGAGAACAGGGAAAGTAATTTTGAAGGAATCACGTCCGTGATATTTGTCACGTCCGAGAGATCAATCAAAGGCGGGAAAGCTGATCACAAGAACTGGATGTTATCCCTTTTAACTGTTTATCCCTTTTAACTGTGCATGCGCCTCCACTCCGGCGGTTCAGCGGCTTGAGGAGACATCCAGCTCATGTGAGTAGTCCAGATTTCTTCGATGCAAGCATTATTTTTCCCTCCTGGACATGATTTTCTGTGTTAATAGTGATAACTTGGAGTTTGTGATTCTGTAGAATCCATTTTCTTGAAAAGTTGACAAGTATTTACCGAAAGTTTGTGGTTTGAATAAAAGAGTAGATTGATTAGTTCCCAACATGGCCACTACTGGAAGGGTTGGGGGTATTTTCAATGTCTTAGTGAATTTTTCAAAAAAATTTGTTTAGCCATATCACGTCCGACATGGAAATTCTTCTTTCGATTGATCTATGAGAAAATGTGCAAAGAGGTGCAGAATATATATACATATATATTACGATCTAGTCTCAATGACAAAATGTATGTTTAAAAGACTGTGTAGTATCTGGACTCCGGTTGTACACCTATCATGTGGTAATAGCCATCACGGACGTGATATGGGTGAAGTATTTTCATCGAATTGACTAGGAACTATGTTTGAATGAGATTAAATTACAAGAATACAGTAACGAAAGTTGTTCATTATGTGCACCAAGTGTCATTTCATAAGTCTAGGGAGAAAAAGTGAAGAAAGTCCACATGTAAACATATTTTTTTCATGCATTTTTGTAGCCGCCGTCACATCCGATATATATATGTCGGACATGACACCCAGTTTGGTATCATCTCATAACAAGTATGAAAATGAGGGTTAGGATCATCTGTTTTGATTTTTCTTAATGTTTGCCTATTGTACTCCATATCTAATCAAAAATTGAAATGATTATGAGATTGAGCTACTACCTATAGTGGTTTATTTTCATGTCGGACGTGATGCATGATTTTTCAAAACCATACCTGAACTATAAGACTTGGACAAACCTTGGATAAAATCACCTGGAATACTGAAGATGGTTATATTTTATGGTGTGATGAAAAAAATAAATCATTTTGAGGAAATCTTTTTTTGACATTTTTGGCAAAAATCTGATTTTGGTAATATTTTTGTTCTTAAAGCCATCATATTAAGTTTGTGGGCAAAATATCTATTCCAAATATAAGTCTGAACAATAGTCATACAAAGAACACAATTTTTGAAAACAAATGTACCTTTTGAATGTTATTCAATAGGTAGTTTGCTAATTTTTTTGTTTTCTCTTTTTTCAGTTTTAGGGCTATCCATAAAGTATGTACACACAATATCTCAAATTTTCGACCCTACCAACCCCCCCCCCCCCCTACCTTATTTTTTTCACAATAAAACACAGAAGTAGCCTATGCACAAAATTTTAACCACCCTATCCCCACTACCCCCCCCCCCTCAGTGCATACATACTTTATGGATGGCCCCCTACATATGAGCCATACCTTGAAAGCATGGGGTGTAAACCGTTACCTCCGGATGAGAGGAAACCTCCAAAGGACTCATCTAAGGACTGGAGGAACAAGGAGATGAGAAAAAGATAAAATTAAAAAGATAGAGAAAAGGTTTGCAGATGGTTCTTAGCACAAAATGTAAATGAAAAATGTACTCTTGTGTGTTCTGAGTGGTATCAGAAGCAAGAGTTTATTCTTTGCAGTTTTTCCCCAAAAACCAGGTCATTGGCATTTAAGGTACTCTTATATGTGGTTGAATTGAAGCTGATGTATATATTTGCAAAACCAAAGAAGATTTTCTCAGCAATTTGTACATATTTCATGTTTGTGATCAAGAAAGTGGAAGTTACTGGTCTGTCACGTCCGTTATTAAAAATATCACGTCCAAGAGATTTATGATGTACACACAAAATGTGGCATTTGGATGAATATTAAGGTTAAAGTTAGCGTTTTTGGCATTTAAAAGCATAGAGAAAAGATTTGCAGACGTTTTTTTAGCACAAAATGTAAGTGAAAAATGTACTCTTCTGTATTGTGAGTGGCATCAGAAGTAAGAGTTTCATATTCTTTGCAGTTTTTCCAGAAAAAAAACCAGGTCATTGGCAATTAAGGTACTCTTATAGGTCGTTGAATTGAAAATCATGTATGTATTAGCAAAAAAAACCAAAAGTTTTTCAGATTTTCGTCCATTTTTCGTGTTTGTTGAAGTGGAAGTCACTGGTCTGTCACTTCCGTTATCAAGAATATCATGTCCAAGAGATTTATGATGTCTACACAAAATGTGGTATTTCAATGAATATTAAGGTTAAAGTTAGCATTTTTCGCATTTAAAAGCAAAGAAAAAAGGTTTCTAGACGGTTTTTAGCACAAAATGTAAGAGAAAAATGTACTTTACTTTATTCTGAGTGTGATCAGAAAGAAAGAGTGGGACATTCTTTGTAGTTTTTCAAAAAAAAAACAGGTCATTGGCATTTAAGATACTCTTATATGTGGTTGAATTGAAGATAATGTATGTATTTTCAAAAGGAAACATGAACTTTTAATAATTTGGGACATATTTCAGATTTCTCATCAAGAAAGTGGAATTTACTGTGCCATCACGTCCGTTATTAAAAATATCACGTCCGAGAGATTTTTAAACCTTTTTCCCAGAAGCTATTAGCTCAAGAAATAATGCATGGAACATCTTCTAATTTGAAAAGATTGCATAAGTAGTTCATTATTTCCACTTGTCTATAATATCAGACTATGCTTGACATACTGGGTACAAACTTGATGTCTTACAAAAAATAAAATATATTTCTCTATCATCAACTTTTGTATGAGTGTTTTTTTATATGTCGGACGTGACGGCAATAATATTTACAATTTTTGCAGCCTCACAAAAACTGACCCCACACTAATATCCCAGTTGAATCATGTTTTCCTAAAACTTGAAGGTGTATATTTTGCACACAAGTAAAAGAAATTTGGTTTGGGCAAATTTATTTTTTTTGCCCCTTTTTTACCAAAAGTACATTTTCTTGTAGAATGACCCATATGTTTGCCTTAAGGCATTCCCCTAGCGTGCGCCGGTGATGCCTGAAGGCATTCCCCTACTATACGCCGCTAATGCCTTAAGGCATTCCCCTGGCGTGCGCCGGTAGTGCCAAAATACATCATTTTTCGTAATTCTGTTAGAAAGTCTTCTATCTTCAGTAATAATTAACAGATTTTAATAATATTTTCAGGAAATGTGTAGAATATATTATTAATAAGAAATAAAATCGAATTTCAAATTATGTCGCCATGGGAACATTGATATACAACTATAGATACCACAAAATCAATCAAATCGCTGTGGTTCTCACCCAACTGTAGGAGAGCACACACTGAAGGAACAGCAGATTTCGACAGTGATGATATACCCCTCAAAGTGCTATATCTTATTGATGGTTATCAGGAAGATATACTAAAAGATTGGAGCGATCTGTCAAGTGCAGAAGAAATACCTGAGACGATTCCCAATAAGAAAAAAACAATCGCCAACACATCAGGCGCAGGAGTGAGTGCAACAGATGCTGGAAGACGTTGGGTTAATTGGGTTGGGTGAAGACGATTTTAGATTTTTTTTTGCTTGATTTTCACCCTGAAAATCGTTGAGGAGTTGTTCTCTTGAACCAACAGATATGCTAGGAAGATGGGAGCCCAGACAGGGCGCCCAAAGAAAACTGAGCATGAATGTTGCGGAGATGCTACGATTCATAGCAATGACATTCCTTATGGGAATTTTGTGGAAACCAAAAATCGAACATAATTGGTCCACAGCAAAGGAATACATAACCCCAGGCCTGAAACCGTTGATGACAAGACACAAAAAATTCTCAATCCTACGGTGAATCTTAAACTGTGGCAACCTCTGTCAAGTCGATATCGCATATACGATTGTAGAGAATGATCCGCTTAACCATTGATTTGATGTTTTTTCGATTTTCTATGGGTATATATATACTTCCTCATAACTTCGTAGAGCATGTTTTTATGATTTCAATCCATTATATTTTGCTAGATACATCAATTTCGCCAGTGCGGAGGAGGAAGAGGAAGCGACGGGGAACCGGAAGCGACACGGTCGTCAACAGGTACCCGGCTCGGTGCACGCTCCTCCCGCTGGACGTGATCCTTGGACAATGGTGGGATGGATTTTTGACATTATCAACGAGAAAGCAAGGAAACTTTACAACCCTAATAAAGAACTCTCGATAGACGAAACAATGATCGGGTTTAAAGGGCAGACACACCACAAACAGTATATGCCTAATAAACCAACGAAATGGGGTATAAAGTGTTGGGTACTCTGTGATTCGCTAACTGGATTCGTTTACAACATGATTCCGTTTTTGGCAGGGAAGATAGGGAGGGTACAACTACTAACTCTTCTGTTGTTATGAATCTTTTGCGTGCTTCTGATTTCCTGGGCAAGGGTTATCACGTTTATTTTGATAATTTTTATACTGGAGTGCCTCTGTTAGAAAAGTTGTCATCTTTACAGACATATGCGTGTGGTACTTTGTGAATAAATCGTAGAGAACTCCCGGGCCCATTGATGAAAAAACCCATCCCAAATTGAATGCTAAGGGTGACTGTATATTCTCGAAGTGTGGTGATCTGTTGCTTACTCTCTAGTTAGATAAAAAGATTATTCGCTTATTATCAACTATTCATGACTCTATTCTGACGACTGTACAAAGAACTCTTCGGGACAAAGTGACTGGTAAATTTGTTAAAAAAGACATTGATTGCCCCGTCGGTATTCGCGATTACTGTAGGTACATTGGTGGAGTCGACCTGGTGGATCAACTCGTTAGTTATTATTCTTTTGGCCGTAAGTCGCATAAGTGGACCAAGAAAGTAATTTTCTTTGTTATGGAAATGATCAAAATGAATTCGCAAGTTATTCTTAATTCGCGACAAGAAAAACCGATCCCCCTTGTTGACTTCACCCTACTATTGTGCCAGCAAATGATTCATGAAACAGAGACCAGCATTATCTCCAACCCATCTATGTGCAATGCAAAGACTGATTCCTCCCGTTTGACATCTAGATGTTTTCCTGATAACTTAACCCGTAAGAGTTATTGCAAAGTTTGTTATCAACGATCAAAGAAATATAAAGATGTGAAGAGATCCCAAACTAAATTCGGTTGTAGAACCTGTGGAACCCATTTATGTATACCTGATTGCTTTCGGATCTTCCATACACAGGAGAACCTTTCGTAATATTTTTGCTATTTAGATGTGCAGCCTGTGTTATGTTATGGAATATATAATCCTACCTATTCTAGCTATCTAACCTGTGAACCAAGTTATTTCTGCACATACATATGAATTGCTGTATATTGTCACAATAAAAGTAATGCTAAAGAAGTAATGCCCTTGTTATAAAATATATTCATTGAACTGTATCATATGCTATGAATATGATGGACTATTTACATTGACAGGTGCGAGCTCCACCTTTAGTTTCAACATCCTGAAAAAAATACATATATACAATAAATGAATATCAAATGTAGAAAATCACTTACCTGAATATGTTGTCTTTTCCTCTTTTTTATTTGAAGTAGATCCATGCAGGCGTTGTGGAGATATTAATTATTTTCGAACCGATGTCGAACCACTGTCAGTCTCTGTCCTCCATCTTGTTTTAGTGTCAGTGTTCACATTTTCACAGATCCACTTCGTAAATTCAGTCTAGTCGAGCAATATAAATCCCGTGAATAATGAATTGGACAGTTATATAGCCTGATGTCCCGGCTTTCTTCCCGTAGTATTCCCGTTACAATTTCGAAATAATAATATTATTAATTAATGATTTTCTGATAGGCCTCTCTGTGGTGCGAAGCAAAATATAAGTGTCACTGTCATTGGAACACCGTAGTGAATATATTCAGTCTAAATCCCAATTCTAATCATTACTGGCTGATAAAACAAAAAAATATATACGGTAAGATTCCTAAGAGTCCATAGATCATCTATATCTAAGTTTGGTTTCATTTAAATCATCGCATTAATTCTACCGGGCCATTTGCGTAATGCTAAATCAGAACAGATCGATATCGATACTAGGGTGTGTGACAGTGTCGAGCTGGCATGCGAAGAGATGGGACGCCGTAGTACATACGTTCAGTCTAAATCTCTATTTTAACCACTTCTGTCCAATAAAAGTTAAAAAAGTATATAAGGGAAGATTCCTACGAGTCCATAGATCATTCATATCTAGGTTTGGTTTCATTTGAACCAACATGTTAATGCTACAGGGCCATTTGCGTAATGACCTATTTCGGCGAGTGTTCCCTAGATTAACTTTAGACTGGAGTCAATGACAATGACAGTGACAGTGACAGCTCGCTCGGCTGCCCCCAATAGGCGTGAAGCATATGTAATATTTCTGCTATAAAGATCATTCCCCCATATAAACCACTGCCACAGACAGACTCCTTTTTATATTAATTCAATCCAGGCTTTTTTATATTAATTCAATCCAGCACTGTTGTAGTCGTCATCAGATAGAATAGTTCATAATAGATCAAACCAGCATACTGTTGTAGTTGAAGCCGACATGGACGTCCATACATATACATGTTGAGGCGATGTCATCTCTAACCTTTGGAGTGCTTCATCAAACGTAAATCCAAATATAACACATTTAACGAATGGCACCATGAAATAGCCTGAAGTCTGTTTTATTTTCTGGTAGTAATGCCGATGTTGAAGAAATGTTCCTGCTTTTGGAAATAATAATATAATTATTAAAAATCGATCTAATTAATAATTAATGGTATGAAAATATAGCCTGAAGTCTCTTCTCTTTTTCGATATCATTCAATTCATCTAGTCATTTCTCTAAGTTACTTAAATATTATAATTAGTGAGGCACCCCTCTGTACGTTGAGCCATTTTCTAACGTTTGCAGAATGGGCCGGCATATGAAAGGTCATATGACGTCAGGCGTAATGCGTTATAATAGAGATTCCCGCAGGGGGGCGCGGGGGTTAACAACGTATACGCGCGCTAGGCCCGGCAAGGAAAGGGTTAACAGCTGATGTCACCGGCCTCTTTGTTAGTAGTATCTATATAGATCGAATATAGTGCATCGAGCGAAAACATGGGTCGAGTATAGCACACCTAGGAAAAACCGGGTCGAGTACAGCACATAGGTAATGATACCTCGACCCATGTTTTCGCTCTATGTAAATGGAAATTGCTCTTGCTTTCTGAATAACAGGCCGATCTCCATAGATAAATCAATGTTAGAAAGCTAGGACTCTGTTCTATTTGTTGGTATACATATCATAAACCTATTCCTTGGCTAAGCCTTCCCTTGATAGCTTGAACTTTAGAATTTGTTAAGTAAAAAATACTAAAACATGTTACCTTCCTACCTTCACAGTGATTTTATGAAAAATCTATCGCGATGACCGATGGGTAGTGAAAGCCGTTTTAGGCCGATCCTCACTAGCCATTCTTACCTGCCAATACCCGGATTGGAGATTCAAGGTACAAAACCATTGGTTCCCACCCAAAGAGTCGAGACTCTCATCAATCCACGGGATAGGATATGCGTTCTTCCGGGTGATACCTTTCAGTTTTCTGTAGTCTATACAGAACCGGCAAGTACCATCCTTCTTAGTAACCATAACCACAGGACTGGCCCAAGGGCTTTCACTGGGTATGATTACTTCTTGGGAAAGCATTTTCCTTAACTCCTCCTCCAAAGCTTTCCGCTTGATAGGCGGTAGTCTCCGGTAGGTTAGTCTAAATGGAATGTTTCCCTCTGTATCCATGTGGTGCTCTACATGATCAGTTCTACCCAGGGGGTCTCCTGGTCATGCAAAGATCTTACGCCACCTTCCTAACATACTCCGCAACTCGCTCCATTCAATGTCACTTAACGCATCTGCAGAGGTTACTAGAGTCTCTAGGGTCTCATGTAGAACTACAGACCCGGGATCACTTTCCGAGTTTGCATTCACACATCCAATTCTCACCTCTTCCAGGTTGTTGATTTCCCGAGAACCTGGCCAGTTGCCTAGCTCGGTATTGGGAATAGGCACGACACCTAGAGGACAAGCCTCCACTGTATATACCATGTTAGCCAACATGACTCGGCAAACGATGTCGCCTTTCTTCAACACAATCCTTCCCGTAGTATGATTACTAACAGGTATGGACCCCACGCAGGCGCTACCCAGCAGGGTATCCCAAGCCTGTAGTCCTCTGTCAGGGAACAACATCGGATCAGGCTCAAACATAGCATTGTCAAACGGTAAATCACCTTCCCCAGCGATTAGTACATTGACCATCTGCTGAGGGGCAATGCTCACATCCTGCCTAACAGATACCACGGATGATATCCGCCTACAGGAACATTCTACTTCCAATTGTTCCAGGTGTTTAATCCGAAGCAAGCCCTGTTGGAGATCCAGTGACACTCCATACAGCGCCTGGAAGTCAATGCCTATTATTCCATTCTCCTCGATATCACTGACTATGGGACTCCATACTAACGAGATCGGAATAATCACCTTTCCATATCATCGTAACGGAGTACCAATAGCAGCGCGCGCACTCGCTTCAGGAACTTTACATTCCTGATCAAACCCAAAGGTTTTATATAGATCGTGATTTAACACGGAGCAACTAGCCCCGGTATCAACCAACAATTCTACCTTCAAGCCCTGAATCCTCATGGGTACGTACCATCGTCTCCCACCTAAGGGGGATGGCTGCTGTATAAACCGGGAAATACCATCGAGGGTGCCGAGGTCCCATCCACGTTGGCGAAGCCATTGTAGACAGGGGTGTTCCGGAGATGGATACCGAGAACAGACTGTAGCAACCTGATTCGATAACTCTTCCTCTCTGGCCCAAGCAGGATTTCTCCTGATCTTCAGTTCCGCGGTTTGCATTCTCTGGCTTACAGTTTCTTGGGCTACTGTCTCGCCACTTACCGCAGCCCTCTCTAGTTTACCGGATCCTCACGTGGGGATGGTAAAGCTAGCGGGCCAGTTGGGGATTCTATACAGATGAGGCCGCAGCACGTCCGCGGCCCGCTTCCCCCTTCTCTCTATTCAGTGGTCGCATGTGGTAGGAGACAGACTCGTAGAACAGATACGCCACGTCTTTCGATATATGGGGATTCTATAGTAGCCAACTTCTGGGGACATTCCGGAGAAATGTGCCCAGTTTTTCCACACTGCCAGCAACGCAGGTTATCCAATTGGTTTTTCTCCAACTGGGCCAATCGCTCGTTGGACAGCAGTAGCATTTCTGCCACATAAGGGGGTTCCTCTGAACCTTTCCAGGCAGCCTGGTCCTTCACCTGGGGATTCCCATTCCTGGGCCTCCCTGGATTCAGCCGGCCATGGCCCCTACCGCGGAAGCTACGGCGTCCAAATACCATTGACCTTACTGCGGAAAGTACTTCTTCCACTCCAGGGTTGCTGGTTTCTCCCGCCTCTAACTCATCCTGTTCCCAGGATGGGCTTAGTGCAGCTACCCGGGTTTTACCCACAGGCTTGCTGTACTGTCCGAACAGAGCACACCTTTGTTCATAGGCGTCCACTATTCTCAACACCTGTATGAGGCTCATACCAGGTTCCCATTTCGAGACCACCTCATTTCGGATGTCCTCGTCTCTGAGACCCTTCACAAACGGAGTTTGTAGATCCTCATGCAGTGCTGGCGAGTCCAATCAAGTCCTGGGGTAAACTTCCATCAGCAGTTGCTGTAGAGCTAACCCATAGGCGCGGGCGGACTCATCCTTCCCCTGTACCTGGCTTAAGAAAGTCAAACGGGGGTTCAATGTTACCAGTGGCCCACAATAATAAGACGCCACTTCTACCAGCCTCTCCGGGTCCATCGCGTAACACTCTCATGAGGTATGGCAGTGCGTCGGTGGTACTCCACCCATTGCACTGGACATCCTCACAAAATCCGGCAAACCAGTGTTCCCACACCATACCTTTGCCATACGGCTTGGGAATGATGGCGTTACGTCTGGCGGTTTCTGCTGGTCTAACGATTGGGACATCTCTAGCGTGAGCCAGAGAACGATTGAACACCCGATCAGCATTACTTTCCGCGTGGATAGGGTTTAAGCCTAGTTCTGCTATCGCAGAATGTGACTGCAATCCCCACCACTGAGTCGCGTAACAGAGTCGCGTCCAACGGAGAAGCAAAATTCACTGTGGGAGGTGTCCGATCTGTGTGGGGCGGAGTGCCTACCTGAGGACCAGTGGCAATTCTTACGGGGGAATATACATGATCCTTGGATACGCCCTGCCAGCCTGGCGGAGGGGTCCTATACTTTAAAGCATAGTCAGCCTCAGCGCGCTGGGTGCGTCCCACTGCCGCCTTCTCTTGCTCGTGCGCCAAAGCGAGCTGTTCTTCCTGCACATGCAGGGCCTCAGCCGTTCATTTGGAATGAGCGTACAGATCTTTAAGCAAAAGCTGAGCATTCGGCTCCTCTTCGAACAAACGCTGTCGTCGCCGTTGTTTTTCAGCCTCATGGTCAATCCAGTGATCAACCTTGGGCTGCTCTACCGGGGTTTCCTGTTCCCTGGCATCAGGGCCCTCCTCAGGGTTGCCTATCTGGCTGACCCCTTCCAGGTCCTTTCCATCCATGGGAGGCGCTCGGGGCGTCCCCAGGTGGAACACGGTTGAACTTAGTTGTTCAGCCGCGTCCAACATCTTCCTCCGCGGATTGGATTCAGCCTCGTGCGGAACACGGACATCTTTTGTCGGCTCCGAGCCAGCTGCACCCTCTTCCACGGCAGGGTCTTGTGCTGCGGCCTGCGACTGGGTTTTCACCCCGTGCTCGTCCACCATTGCACCTTTCCAGGGATTCTCAGCTGTGCAAGCAGCTGAGAATCCTGGTCACGGCACTAATGTAGCGTACCACTGGTCGCTGAAAGTCTTCAACCACTTTCCGTGATCGGCAGTCGACCAATGGCCCCAGACTATTGTCGCTACCCCGTACTTACCGCGCCAGTACAGGTGGGTTCGGATTGACCCACTGGAAAGGGCAGGGAGATGCGGGATCTACAACCTATCGCTACCGGTGGACACAAAACCAGACTCCGGACTATTTCAATATACCAGCTTTTATTAGATATACTGCGGATACAGTATGTTGGTGCTACTGGGCACCAAATAACGTGGGAAGAGATTCGGGTCTCTTCGCCGTTGAAAGGTTCTGAAGCAACCTTACCAACTTGTGAGGCTCCAGGCGTTCACTCTACTGCGAGAATTCCTGTCAACCCGCTGCGGACTCAGTCTTATATACTGACTGAGTTACGTAATGTGGGCAACCCCGTAGTATTTGCATACACGGGTCCGCCGGTTTTATCGCGCAGCAGGGATTGGCACTCGCGCCATCTAGTGTAAAGTGAAATAACGCTGCTCGACTACCCTGACCCCTACATATGTATTAGAATAGATTCCCTATTTTTTCATGCTTGGTTTATGCATGTATTAGAATAAATTTCCTATTTTTCATAGAGAGTAGCTGGGAAACTCAATATCTATTGCACCAACCGAGCATGTAGAATGATGGGTTTTATGTACTACGAGGTTACAAAAAATTGAGATTGGATCGTTCATGGAAGGAAGAGGCCAATGACAATGACAAAAAAAGGTGGTGGTCTATGTATGTTTATAAAGGAAAGTATTTCTCATGATGCTAACAAATTCATCGCCCTAAATCAAAGTAATAGTAATGTTGATCTACAAATTGTTTTGGTTTAAAGACCTCACACTAAAACCAATCCTCACTGTTGTTGTACCAGACTTTGTTTACTTGTCCAGTGGCTCCCTCACTCAGGGTCTGAGTGGTGGTGGCCTCTGATGTGTATGGCTGGAACTAACTTTCTGTGTTGCTCCTGCCCTCTGTGAGGGGCGTGTGGAGTTGTTATGTGTTTACATAGGTTAGGGGAAAGTATCCTTTTAGATCTTTCTCGTACTTACTCGTTAGTTTCGAGAGAATATGTCTCTTCAGGCATTTTAACAGCAACGTTAGTCTGGTCTGAGGTTAGGGTGTGTCAGTGTTTTCTGGCTGCTATCCCTATCCATTTGGTGCACCCTGTTGGGTTTTGCAAAATATATTTCACAGCTTTTATTCTCATTTAGGTCACTGGAAGTCGGCTATGGACGTTTTTGAACCTGATGGGAAATGTATAATTTGAATTTTCCTCTTTAGAGTAGGGTTTTCTTCCGTCAACCCTTGAACTGGCACTTGAGACGATGAATAAAATTGTATTCAATCTTGTCTCTGAGGGATCTCGTTTGGTCTCCAGATGTTGGTATATGTAGTCTAGTACATATATTTGCACATCCTCTACTCCTTCATGGTCTTCAGGACATCATTCGTCCCTCCATTTCTGCGGATGGACCGCAGGTGTTCTGCTAACCTCTCCTTGAGCTTTTGTTTGGTCTAGCCCACATATTGGGCCCCCTTTTTTTGCATTCTATGCAGTAGATGAGGTTCGAACTATTGCACATGACCTCATCTTTGCATCTGTGCACGCTTCCTTTTGTTTTGGATTTGATGGTTTTGCTCCTTTGGATGTAGGGACAATATTTGCAGTCCTTTTGGGTGCATTCATTGTCCCATTTTTCTTTTTGTCTCCGTCTTTGGAGGTTCTTTCACCATTGTATACGGTTCTTGCCCGTACTAGGTGGTCCCTGAGATTTTTGGGCCGTCTGTGGCCCTTGATCAGTGTCGAGTTGTACAGATTTTTGGTTGAACTCGACTTACCGAGTATCTCCCAGTTCTTTTGTACTATGGATGGCAGAGTTTTGTGTCCCTGCCTGAAGGTGCTTATCAGGAAGACTTTCTCTGTCTCCTTTTTTGTGCTTTTCTGTAGAGCTTCCGCTCTACTGATGTTGTCCACTTTTGCTTTACACTGTTTCAGGAGATCGGAGGGATACCCCCTCTCTCAGAAATCCTGGATTTTTTGTCTGGCGTTCAGCTCGTAGTCCTTCCCCTCTGAGCATATCCTCTTTACCCTCAAAAGTTGAGAGTAGGGTATGCTGTTTTTCTGCGAGGGTGGGTGTGCCGAGTCATATCTGAGATATGTGTTCTCGTCAGTGGGCTTGATGTAGAGGTCGGTGTATAGGGCACCTGTGGCGCCTACTTTTACCGTTGTGTCCAGGAAGTTTACTTGGTGCACTGATGCCTCCTTTGTAAACTTTATACTGTGATGCGATCCATTCAGGTAGTCTATCCATTTGGATAGTTCCTCCTGTCCGTTACCCCATATGAAGAAGATATCGTCTATGTATCTCCACCATACTTTGAGTTTCAGATGGTATCCTTCTAGTAGTTCTGTTTCCAGGGCCTCCATGAACAGATTTGCGTATGATGGGGCTAGACGTGTTCCCATGGCCATACCGATGATCTGCATGTAGTTTGTGCCATTGAATTGGATGTTATTGTTTTCTAGTACCATGCGCAGCAAGTCAATCAGGCTTGTTGTGCTTGGTAGTTCTCCCTCCTTTCGTTTGTTCGAAAGTTTTCTTCTGACTACATCCATACCCTCGTTGTTCGGTATGTTGGTATACAAGGCACTCACATCTAGTGTGCCGAGTGTATTGCCTTGCTCTACTCTCCCCACTTCATTGATTTTTTCAAGGAAGTGAGTGGTGTCTTTGATGTATGATCTTATCTTAGGGACCTCTGGTTTGAGAAAGTGATCTACAAATTTTGAGATTTTCTCTGTAGCGCAACCATTTGCAGAGACCACAGGTCTCCCTGGCGGTGGTAGTGTCCCCTTGTGTATTTTCGGGAGAAAATACACTTGGGGAGCCCAGGGCCCTGTTTTTCAGTCACGACAATCGTTATGAACGACATGTTTTTGCTCTGAGTGTGCTAAAGTCGCGACATTTTAGAGGGTCGGATAATTATCGCCGCTCTATGACACTTAGGGCGGTGTGAGGTGTGCTATAGTCAAGACACTCGGTGGCCACTGGACCGGAAAGTGTCACCCTAAGTGTCGTAGGTCTAAGACCACTCTGGACATGTTGTAACGATGGCGCAACTTCACTTCCCTTTGGAATTAAGCAATGAAATTTTAACACGAGTAAGGTATACATATAACCTATCATCGTACCGAATATGAAGAAAAACGGCCGCAATCTCTGCTTTGGTGACCAGTGTAGCCCTACGCTCACGTGACCCTAATTTATGCAGCGACCTCGACATTCGCTGCGCAGAGGGAGGTGGGAGGATGCAATGGCCACCAGAGCAGTATTTGCTATGACAAAATTCAAACACCGATATCTTCGGAACGCTACGGCCGTTTTTCTTCATATTTAAAACGATCATAGGTTATATGTATCCCTTACTCGTATTGAAATTTCATGGCTTAATTCCGTCGGGAAGTGGAAAAATCCTCTATATACACAGAGTGATGTGTTATAGAACATAAGACAGTTCTATACTTGTCGTGACGGCCGACACTTTTAGCGGCGATCGTCCGTGGCGCACTATGATCGTGTCTATAGAACACCGGCCATCTTGTGTCTTCCAGAATGTCGTGGAATCGCTGGGCGATCGTATGGTATCGTTGGCCGACGATGTCGTGACTTAGAAACAGGGCCCTGGCTTCTTTGGTTTGTAGGGCATCGCCCATTTTCTGGGTGAGTTCCCCATTTTCCACCATTTTCTCTATTTTGCTGTTGATACTATTGTTTAACGTAGTTGTAGGGTCCTGGTTGATGACCCTATATACTTTCGTGTCCCCCAGTTGTCTATGAGCTTCTTGGACATAGTCCGAGGTGTTCATGACTACTGTTGCACCCCCTTTGTCTGCCAGTTTGATTATGATATCTCTGTCTTTTGACAGAGATTTCAGGGAATTATGCTCGACTTGGGTGACATTTTGTCTGGTGCGGGTCTTGTGGGTGTTAGCTATAGAGAGACTTAGTTCGTTGATGGCTATGAAGCCTTCCAGGTTGTGTGAACCCTGGGGGGCCGAGAACGATTTTGCGTCCTTTAGATCCTTTATTAGGGTCTGATTGCCAAAAGGTGTGTGCCCTGTGTGACTGGGTACACTTACCTGTGGTTGGTTGCTACTTACCGAGTTGATGGAGTGCCCTTTGGGGGTTTCGTCTCGGCCGTCGGTCTGTCTTCTAGGTACCAGTGGTGGCTTTTTCTGGAAGAATTGCTTAAGTCTAAGATTGCGATGGAATCTATCTAGATCTATTTCAAGTTCACCTTCTTCTACCTTCTTTACAGTCGGGCAGAATTTCAGACCTTTAATGAGTAGAGATAAGTCAGATTCAGTTAGATTTCTATCTGAGAGGTTGACTACTGTACCGGTTTTAACATACTTCATTGTTATCCGATCTTTACTTTTAGCTTGTTTGGTGCTAGCAAGGTTCGATTCTTTGTCAGAGAAATTGATATCTTTATCAGTGAGAGAACTCAAGAAAGAACACTGTTCAGTAACTTTATTGCAAAAAGTGACAGTGTTATTTTGAAAGTCCAGAACGGAAGGGTGGTTTGCATCTATGTCAACATGGTTGTTGACAGTCACAGTTTGGTGGACTGGGCTACACTTCCCTTGCGTTGCCCTTTGCCCTGGCCGCGTGTCGGTCCTTTCGGGCCTTCCCTCCCCTGCCGCGGCTCTTGTTGGTGGTTGGAGGGGGGGGGGGCCCAACAGAAAATCCGCTGGCTCTTGCTCTATAGTTGAGGAAGAAGTGCTGGCGCTCGGAGTCGGCCCTTTTGGGTCCAGTAAGGTTGAATCCTTCGGTGCCCGAGTCGCGCGTCGTTGGAGACGTTCTTCAAGTATGGAGACTTCCTTCAGGTAGTCTCTACAAGCTGTCAATTCCGCATGGGACCTCACTTTCTTGATGGTGTCGGTGATCTCTGCCTCCTCCATCTTTGCCTCGATGAGTGTGCTCACCATGGTCTTAGCTGTCTGCTCGCGGATCAGGTGTTCTGTATCCTCGTGTTTCTTGAGTGATTCAGCTGTCATTTTCGTAATCCTCATCGCAGACGCTTTGCGTTCCTCCAGGATTTTCTCCCTGAGTTCCTTGTCCAGGTACCCAGGGAGAGGGTCCAAGCCGACAGTCCATGGCTCGACATGGTTGAGTGGAATGCAGTTAAAGTAGAAAGCAGCTTGTGCTTCACATTTGAGCTGTTTGCTCGCAGCATCCCTCATCTCTCTCCAGGTTCGGTGAAGGGTCGCTGGTAGCATCAAGTCGATGACCTGAAAGATGTGAAAGAATTGTTAAAGTCAGGCAGGTTTATGCGTTCAGAATCGGGCATATTGTTAGCCAAATCTATCTTATCAACTTTATTCTTAGTGTAAACTGGCTGTTTAGGTACACTAGGATGTGTGGTTGAGGTTGGCTGTGCCCGGGTTACATTGATGTTCAGTGGTTGCAATGTGTTTTCTAATGTACAGTCAACATGTTCAGAACTGTCATTTAAGTCATTCAGAGCTGTTAGATTACCCAAATCCAAAGTTGAATTTAAAACGGTGCTGGTAGGAGGTTGAAGTACAGTATTACTTCCCCTATCATGTTCGTTTTGCGCTGGGACGTTTTCTGTAGCATCCCCACCCTCGTATGAGGCTGGCCGGTTGGTACTTGCTAGTGGATCTACAGTTAATGTAAGTCCATTCGTGACTGATTTCTGGTCTATCACGGTACTAACGTTGTTTTTCCGGCTATTGCGTGTCGATATGTCGACCGAGCGTGTTATTCGTTCTTATTTATCGGAATGGTGACCGTGCGTGGTTGCTGAGTCCTGGTCGGACAGGGCGGCTGTGCCGGCTCGGCTCAGTTGGTGTCACTGCCCCGGCGTGCCGGCTGGAATGCGCCGGCTGTCGCTTGTCGACCTCCGCTGTCTTGCCGGCATTGCCGGCACTCGCGTGTGGTTTCATGCGAAGTACATCGCTGAACGATAACTTTGCCGTAGCGGGAGACAAGGGTTTGTCTGTTTTGGCAAAATAGTCGCTGATTTGAGTTCTTTTGAACACTGTCAGCGATTTACGACGACAATTTGCATTGTGTTCACTTGTCATTGTGTTTGCTTGCCTGTTGGCTTTGCCGTGAGTGGATGGGATTCTCCGTGACCTACATAGTTAGAGATTGAACAGCTGTTAGACAGTGGGCTATCATTCACAATGTAAGTGTACGGGGTCCAACTCACCTCGTTGCCGGTTGATGTTTTCAGCGTGTCTCGCGCTAGTTTCTCCACCTGGAAGACCTGTGTATTTCTTGCCTTCGTGGATACCAGTATCCGGTTCGTCTCCAACCTGGCGGCGTTTGAGTGTGGGGATGTCTCTGTTCATCTTGTAAGGTTAGTCGGCACAGAGAGCTTCTGTGTTGGGTATATCGCTTGGCGAAGCGGCCCCGGTCCGGCAGTAGTGCTGGATGGTATAGCGTAGTATCTATATGGTTGTACGATAAGGGTGCTTCGCGACTAGCGAGTAAGTGACCGATTTGAGCGCAGATTTTTTTCTAGAGAGGTAGACGTCCACCAAATACACCCACAAAGGGTTGACGGAGGAAAACCCTACTCGAAAGACGAAAATTTACATTATACATTGATGTACTTAACCCTTTAACAGCCGCACTCAAAAATGAGGTAGGAAATGTACTGCCGCTCCCCCTACGTTATTCCTATATACTACCACTGCAGGCTTCTACAGATGCACCCCTGAAACGCCGGCCCAACTTGTCCATAGGCCAGACTTGATCTGTGCATTATTTTGGTTTTCTCCGAGTTCTACTCGCAAATCAACATCTCCATGGCACTAAATAGACTCAAAACACACAAATACATTGTTTTAAAACTGTTTTATTCAAGTATGGAAAATTTCTAACCATTTCGTGCTTAAATTGAGAAAATGAATTTGAAAAAAATCCAAGTTTATGATGCCTCAAGGCATCATGCAGCGGTTCGCACGGGAATGCCTAGAGGCATCATGCGGCAGTAGCCATGGGAATGCCTCCAGGCATCATGCGCGGTTCGCCTGGGAATGCCTGGAGGCATCATGTGGCAGTGAAATGGTTAAAAGAGATGGTATATAGGATATTGCTGTACTTGGGGATTTCAATATCAATATTTTAGAAGAAGGTTCACCTGGAGTAAAATTCTTATTGTCTGAAATGGAACAACGTGGACTTCTACAACATATCAAAGATACTGACACTCGGGTTGAACAAATGTAAGAGCGGTCCTTACTAATTCTATAAGTACACAAACTAGGATCATTTTCGCTGCTGCCACCCACCCCAATTATAATTACTTTCACCCTTCGCTTAAGACCTTTTTCCTGCTGCCAAATATATACTTTATGTTTGACAGTGGGTCAATACACTACCGTCTTCAGTCTAACTTGCTCAAATAGCACTTTAGACAATCTTGTATTATAATTGTATTTTGTATTTTTGTATTTACACTACATCATCCATTGTCACCTATTCATTTGTCTCATTTATTATAAATGTCAGTTTTGCTTGCAGAATTTAATTCATAAAAAGGGATAGCAGTGGGTCACTTGAACTGTCAAAGTATAGTAAAGAAGCAAGATGAAATTTTCTCAGTTCTTGATAGAATGGACGTATTCACCGTGAGCGAGACTTGGTTCAAAGACATACACAGTAGTAACTCAGTGGGTTGGAGAGGGCATCCATTAGTAGTATACATAGCTGTATAGACCGCAAAATGAATTGTTCTAAATCACTCAGGCGTGGTACTCCGCAGATTGTTCTTCTGTTTGTTTATTGCCCAATCGATTGTTTTCGGGTCGAGGTTGTTTGCATTATGAGCATACCGTGCCGGGAAGTCGGCGCCGGGATAAACATGTTTTAGTGATTGAGGTGTTTACCGGCTGTAATTAGTTTAGGGAGACTTGCGAGAGGTAAACATGTCTTTTGGTATATAAGATGTTGATCGATCTTAATTAGAGAGAGAGAGAGAGAGAGAGCTCTTATGGAAGGTGTAGCGGAAAACCTCTATGTATACATATATGTATGTATGAATTTATGGAAGAGGATTATTATCAATGTGTTTAACTTATGTTTACATTATATTACATGATAAGTATACATAATATTAGAGTGGACTCGATAGTAAAGAAGAAGAAGAACAAGAACAAGAACAAGAACAAGAACAAGAACAAGAACAAGAAGAACAAGAACAAGAACAAGAACAAGAACAAGAACAAGAAAAAAACATGACTGAAATTGTGAGAGAAATTACCAGGAATGAACTTTTATTGAAGCCAGCATCTACCTTATGTATAAGTGGACCATCTAAGTGCGGTAAAACATTTTTTGTTATGAACATACTGAACAGGAGACATGTTATGTATCAAAATTGTGACTACCCTAAGAAGGTTTTGTTTTGTTACTCAGTATATCAGAGAGTATAAGACGAGATAAGAAATGAAATTGACGATATAGAATTTCATGAGGGACTCCCTAACTTAAATACTATAAACTCTTTTGTTAATAATGAACATTGTTTGATTGTACTCGATGATCTTATGAAAGAAGTAGTTAATACTTTAGAGATACAGAAACTGTTTACGGTAGGGTCACACCATATGGGAATAAGTGTGTACTTTATATCACTGATCATTTTCGAGGCAGGACGACATGCACGTACAATTTCTCTCAATACTGAGTATAATGTGATATTCAAAAACCCTAGAGATGGCGGGCAGGTGTCAACTATTGCAAGGCAAACAGGGAAACAGTTTTCTTCAGCTATAGTTGAAGCATATAATGATACTACACAGAAGACTCCGTACGGATACCTATTCCTGGATATGACTCAAGGGTGTGAAGACGGCTACAGGATTAGAACGAGGATATTCCCTGAGGAGTGCTGTATTGTGTATAAAGCGAGGAACCGGTGAATATTGTATGGAGTTTCACCATGGGAAGGGTAGACTCTACCATAAATTTTCTGAGGTTTATTGCATCTACTACATCTATAAAGCAACGACAGAGTGTACTACGAACAGCGTCAAGGGAACAGATTCTTGCTATAGCGGAGGTAGTTATTAACATATTGAAAGGAATTGTGAACGTGAGTCAAAACACATTGAGAGTGTTGAAGGCATACAAGAAGACTCTACGCACAGTAGGTACAATAGGAGAAAACAAATTAGCCTGGATTAAACGCAGAGTAGCTGTAGTGAAAGCTGCTAAAGCTATAGCTCTTCTTCTTAGAGAATTTAACTATATCTGGAGGAGGTAGATATTATGAGTTATACTGATAAACTGATTGTTGTACCGAAAGTATTTTTCGAGAAAATAAAAAGCTCATATGAGACGAACATGAAAGAGAAACAAGTGACTGAGTCAGCACCGGAAATTCACCATACACAACAACTACAAGGTAGTGGAATCGGATCTGATTCCGATACAGTTTCAGATACTGGTACGGGTACAGGTACAGGTACAGGTACAGATACAGACACAGATACAGATACTGATATCGGTTACCCTACTCTTCCAGTAAATCCTAAAGAATACTTGAAATCATACAGGAACAAAATAAAGAGTAAGAAAACTACAACCAATGATTCAAACCTTGTGAAGAGGGTACATTACGAGGACTTAGCAGATAGTGGAAATGAATCAAGTATTAATTATCAAGATCACTTCCTGAAGGTTGGATTGGTATATAATAATAATAATAATAATAATAATGATAAATATGGAGAGTAAAAAACATAGCCTTCATAAATTAATTGAAGGGTTAAGTAGTGATTCAACAAAGTCCAATCCTGAAGTAGAAAAGGCTGTGAAAGAATCCTACTTAGACCCTTCAGAACCCGGGAGCTATTCGGGTATACAGAAGGTTAGTGCTAGTGTGAAGAGGAAATTACCTCTATACTCAAAGAATGCTATAAGAAAAGGGACCGAAAGAGTACTATTATCTAACCCAACATATGCATTACATGTACAGCCGAGAGAACATTTTATAAGATCTCGTGTAACTAGCGCTGGTAAAAATTACATGTTTGATGCAGACCTTATGAATTTGTATCCGTTTGCTAGATATAACAGAGGATGTAAATATGTTTTACTAGTTATTGATATTTTTAGTAGGTATGCATTCACACAACCGGTGAAATCAAAACATAACACCCACGTGGTACCGGCTATGGAATTGATTCTGAAGGAAAGACGGTGTAGGAAGATGAGAACTGATGCAGGAGGAGAGTTTATAAATGCTGAGATGAAAAAACTGTACTCTAAATATAAAGTTAAACATTTCATAGCCTACAATGATGGTAAGGCTTCATACGCTGAGAGATGTATAAGAACAATAAAAGGGAAAATTACGAAATACATGATAGCTAACAACACATATAAATGGGTGGATGTGTTGGCTAAGATCACTCACTCTTATAATAACACTATACATTCAAGTATAGATGTGGAGCCATCTAACGTCAACCTCAAGAACGAGAATGAAATTTTCGTGAGACAGTACGAGACTTTGACACGAAAGGAAATGAAGAAGGCTGCATTGAGATCGGAGGAATTACGTAGGAGAGTACATATTGATATCGGTGATTATGTACATTTAGCCAAGATAAAACCACCTTTTGCTAAAGATTACGACTTAAAATGGACTGGAGAAATATTTCAAGTGTACAGTTCAATAGTACGTGACGGTATTAGAGTGTATTTTGTTAGAGATTTACAAGGTGAGGAAGTGAAGGGTACTTTTTATATACATCAGATTCGGAAGGCTCGTATAACAGAAGATGAACTTTATCAGTATGAAAAAGTTCTGAAAAGGAAAACAGTTCGCGGTAAGAGGTATTACTTTATTAAGTGGGCTCATTACCCTGACAAATTTAATGAATGGATTGATCATAAACTGTATAAGAAGTTGAGGAAACGTATCACAGTAAAATAACTAAATATTATGATGACTGTATAAACTGATGTTACAATGTTTATATACTTAAAGAGTTCAGACAGTTTATCATATTTTCCTGAGAATACTATTGTGAAATTTACAGTGAAACTACCTCAGAGAGTAACACTGCAAGGATCGAATTGGGTGTGTGGTGTTCACGACTTGAGTATTTATGATTTAGAGGTAACGGAAGTGCGATCATGCTACATGATATGTAATATTCTTGATTATACTTTAACAGGTTGTGGAAAAGCCCAGGTATTAACTAGACTGGCAAACCGAAGTGTTAAAAATAAGGGTTATAATGCTAGTTTCAAACCAGTGAGATATATGTATGTGAAAGTATCAGATTTTACAGATATTACTATTACACTTAAAGGTGATGAGTTGAATCAGTTAAAATTGAGTGAAATAACACATACAGAACCATCACAAAAGGCGAATCCTGTATTATACTGTACTCTACATCTAAAACAGTTACACAATGGAGAGGGAAAAGTATGCAATGCTTAAGGTTGACGATCTTACGAGAATATTTACGCTAAATACATTTAAGAATGTTTCGGATGAATCATGTACAGGTAGTCACAAGCATCATCTTGTTAGATCACGTAAGTTTGGTAATGGGAGAGACAGATTGTTAATTGTTAATTATGGTAATCAGAATAAACCAAAACCTTGTTCTACTTCTACCTGTGATTTCTCGACACACATAACTCAGGTCACAGAACAGTCAAAGTCCTCACTATCTGTGGAAGGTAAACATGAGGGAGCACTCAACAGTGAACTTAAGGGTATACCTGTGACGTCAGCAGAAGGTACACCCTTAAAGAGCGAGCACACCATACCACCTCCACCACCACTCCCGCAACGTGCCTCAACAGGTAAACGTAAACACACATGCTCACCTGATATTAAGCCGGGAGGTAAATCTTTCAAGAGGAGGAAAGCTAAAAGGAAACGACACGCCTTAAAGGATATACTCTCGTGAAGTATGGAATGTGACTGATACAGGGAAAATCTAAGATGTATATTCTTATTCGGTGTCAGGGAGTTCATAATCAATTTCTGTCTGGTTTTATTGAAACTGTGTAGAAAAATATCTGAGGTGATCATTACCAAAACTTCTAATAGAAGCGGCGGGTATAATATTTGTAACGATCAACAACAGACACCATATAAGACACGTACAGAGGATGATGATGATGATAATGATGGTATTTGCACTGATGACAATACTGACGATAACAATGATAATGAAGAAGGAGGTAAATACCATAGTCCGAAAAGTATACACTCAAGATTGATGCCTATACCCCTACCCCTTTCTCGAGTTACAACACCAGCAACGAGAATGCAGAGGGTGACCTCACTACCTGAAATACATTCGGGGTCATTATTAACGACAACCAGGTTCTCTACACCAGTGTATTGTGAGGCAGTACCTGGATCACATCACAAGTTATCAGCACAAAACAGTAGAGTAAAAAAAATAAGAGGTAGAAAAGGAGGGGGAGAAGAAGAAGAAGAAGAAGAAGGAGGCGGAGGAGGAGGAAGAGAAGGAAAAGTAATATCATCTAAGGAAAAAGAAGAAGAAGAAGAAGACAGAGAGGGAAAAAGTGAATATTCTAACCTTTATAACACCAGGGAAGTTTATGTGAAAGGTTCGGAACAGTGTACAAGTTATAAATGTACTTTAAATAGTAATTGTTCACTTGACAGTTTTTCTCTGTATGTGAATTGTGGTAGTTCCGATAACATACCAAACAAAGGTGGTGAAGAAGAAGAAGAAGAAGAAGAAGAAGAAGAAGAAGGAGAAGGAGAGGAAAAGGAAAAGGAAAAGGAAAAGGGAGAGAAGGAGAAGGAGGAGGAAATAAGAAGGAATAGAAAGGAGTAATACTTTCACATTTAAAAAAAAAAAAAAAATGGCGTATCAAATATCAACCACTAATGAACGCAGCAGGTTGGGAATAGGAGAGAGTATGAACCTATTTCAATTACCCGATGTCGATGTAGGGGTAGCAAAAGTACGGTATGTAGACTTTCAACCGAAGAATCAACTGAATAGAGACTTTGGTATGGAGTTTGTTATAACTAACTTAGGAAATCAATATATTGATTTAAGGAGGACATATTTGAAAATGAAGGTGAAGATTTCACAGGGAGACGGTAAAAACCTAACATCCCCCGAACCTGTAACTAGGGAAATACCGAATGGTGATCCTGTAACATCCATTCCTGATTCCTCCAAAGTTGGACCTGTTAATAATTTCATGCATAGTCTATTCTCACAAATAGATGTTTATTTACAAAACAAACTTGTATCTTCTTCAAACGATTGTTATCCTTATGAAGCATACTTGAATACTCTACTAAATTTTGGTGAGGAGGCAAAGCGTACACATTTACTATCTCAACTGTTTTCGAAAGATATATCGCCTCTAGACGATACAGATGTTCATGGTACGAATACAGGATTTGTAGAGAGAAGCATGTACACACAAGAAAGTAGAGTTGTAGACCTCATGGGTCCATTATATATTGATGTATTTTCACTGAATAAGTACATACTTAATGGTGTAGAGGTTAAACTAAAGTTCTGGCCATCTAATACTGCATTTCATTTAATGTCAGGGGCAGATTCTCCGAATTTTAAAACAGAACTTATAGAGGCTTCACTCTCAGTATGTATAGTAACACCTACTAGAGAAATGCTTATAAGCCATCAAGAAGTTATGGAGAAAAAAAAGTTTATGGCTACTTATCAGTACATGAGAACTGATGTAAAGAAATATTCTATAGCTTCGGGATTACTTCAGTTCAGAGTGGATAACGTTTACCTAGGAAATGTCCCTACAAGACTTGTAATCGGAATGGTGTCAGAAGAAGCTGTTAATGGTAGTTATGAAAAAAATCCGTTTAATTTCAAGCATTACAATGTTCGTTATGTGAATGTTTCTGTTGATAATGAAAGTATCCCCTCAGCAGCATATCAGCTTAAATTCCATGAAGGTGTGGTGGTCGCCGCCTGTCTAGCAGGTTGGATGACCCCAATCCGGAACGCTAGTTCCAGGCAGGATCCCACCCTACGCACTCACGTAGGTTGGTTCGGTTTTCGGTTAGTTTGCGCAGACCTAATCACACACAACACAACAACGTCATTTAATAAACAGGGATGTTTATTAATCACTTACTTCCCGGAAAGATCTGGAAGATCTTCCCCACAAGTACAGTACCCTAGCACATGGGTGCTAGGTAACGCTGGATAGGCTAATCCGGAAGATTCGCCTAACCACCAGGAAGGTTACAAGAACCCGCCTGCAAAGTGAGGGCCCAAGGATCCGTTCCGTAGAAGGGACGCGCGAGGACAGCCTGTCGACCTACTGTGAACGCTGAGTATATATACTAAGCGTTACGTAATCCCGGTCTCCGCCGCGCCACTCTCGTGTGCGGCGTTGCCCGGAATCACTACACAGTAAGGATCGGCATATCGCGCCACCTTCCGTGAAACAAACGAACACTGCTGGATTCCTGTCCCACTACATTACCCCTCCCAGTTTTTACTAAGGGGGGAACCAAGGCAGCCATTTTGCTGCTAAGGGACTACCCAATTAAAAATTACAACATATATCCAGCAGTTCTTGGTCTACTCTCTAGCTTCCTGGTGTTCACAAGAATTCACTGATACCAACGTATAAGTGAAAAAGGTGGAATTGTAAGATGGAGAAATTATTAAAAATATGGAAGATATGACATTTAGGAAAGAGGAAACGCGTTTGAAGAATGAAGGACTAGCCTCGCTAGCACCTTGAATAAATGTGATATTCACCCATCTTGAGCCGGGGAGCGTATTCTTGAGCGTTGGGCAGGGAAGACTCGACAGTCGCGGACCTACAGGTGGTCAGCCCGGCCTGTCGAGCACTCTGCCTCCAGCTGTTCCGGATCTTGTTGAAGTCCTTTGTTGGCTCCCGGCGAGTGAAGTGTCGTTTTCTTTCTCATCTTAGAGTATCGAGCCCAGCTGGCCCACCGGCGTAGCAGACCTACTACATTCAGCCCGATGCCGACGGGTGCTGGGCTTCCCACTGTTCTTCAGTTTGGAAGACATCCATATGTAGAGAAGGGTCAGCCTCGCTAGACACCTTCCGTGTTGAAAAGTTTCCGAATACGGAAATAACAGCCAAAAAGGCAAAACAATTCTCCATCCACCTGGTAAGAGTGTGTGGTATCAGTGTTCTTTCATTTTGACTCCAGCTATACTGGCATATCTTTTTCTTGGCTCGAATCGAGTACCAATTAAGGCCCCAATTCTAAGCCGGATTCAGAACTTACGATCACCGACCCAAGGTAGAAATAGCCGGCGTAATCCAACAGAACAGGGATTACGTCTACTATCTCATTATCGAGTGGATGAACCCAGTTCCGACACAGACCTGGTAAGTCAGATCTATACCCGAAAGGCATAATCTTCCTTACCCGGTACCAAGTACTAGTGTGGACAGTATCCACACCACAGGCCGGAGGTTTTCGTGATGGGGGCCTATCACGGGCCTGACCATCGAGAGAACCTTCAGCCGTCTGAAACCAGGGTTGTGCCTTAGGGAAGTCATTTTACTGGCTTTCCCCAGCCCCAACCCAGGATCGCTTATCATTGGTCGCTCCTAACTTTCCCTCTACCCCTCCCAGCGATCCTTGCGGTTCGCTGAGAAAGTGCAGAATTCTGGCTAGGAGGCCACATTCTGGAAGTAGCTAGGTCGGAAAAAGAATTTTCCTCCCCGGGACTTCCCATACCCGTCTCGTGTGCGGCGTTGCCCGGAATCACTACACAGTAAGGATCGGCATATCGCGCCACCTTCCGTGAAACAAACGAACACTGCTGGATTCCCGTCCCACTACAAAGGTAATGATGCTAATACACCGTTTAAATCAAACTATATTGATGCCTATCTATCTTTGTATGGTCGCGAGAGAATAATGAATGAGATGAATAGTGGTATTTATATTTCTAGAAAAGATTTCTGTCAAGGGTATACACTATTCACTTATGATTTAGAACCTGAAGTGAAAAATGAAGATGATGGTATGACATGGCCTACATTCAAACGAGGAAATTTACGGGTTGAAATCAATTTTGATAAGAAATTACCAGAAACTGTATCTATTATACTGTATGCTAAATTTCCTCATATATTGAAAGTAGATCACACTAGAGCTGTGTATATTGCATAGTTTGCAAGTATGAGATGTATATGTTATATGTTATGTTATGTTATATTATGTTATACTAGACCTATCATTATAGATGTATTTACGATATAATAACAATAAAACTGTGAACACAATGTTTCTATTTATTCTATATTCTTTATTATACCACCACTACAACCTAGAATATATATATATATATTACATATTTATTATTATTGTTATCACCGTTACAACCTAGATATATATATTTACTACATATAATAATATATAATAATACAAGTATATATGTTCTATAATTCTATATTTCTTACAATATATGATATATTCTATATTATAACTACATTAGTATCATCATCATCATCATATAAGTATAATTAATATAATATAATATAATGAAACCTTTTTACACCCATAATGGTTCTGGTTTGAAACCTGGAAGGATAACCTGACTCGCATACGAAATATCAGGTCCTGAAGGTATACTACGGGGTGGATGTAGTGAGGAATTAGAGGGAACCCATAATGGTTCAGTACAATACCTTGAAAGGATTGCTTGATCGACGTACGAAATATCAGACTGTGCTTTTTTGATATTTTCTTGAAACAATAAGGTATGGTTCATTTCAATAAGGTGATGAGGTGTAAAAGGTTTCATTAACATGATCTTTACAATCTGGGGTACAATACAGAGTTTGGATATTAACAAATGAAGGAATTCAGCAAATGGTAATAAATTAAAACCCGGTGAAAAATATATACGGTGTGGAAAACCAAAAACTGGTTTTTTACTATGTGAATGCTGGTTATGTAGATGTAGGTTTTCTCTAAGTAGCCTATCATTTACAATAGTTACTTTAAGTGTTTCTCGGCTGTTTTTATACTGCATATTCCTGATGGTAATGTTGCGTCTGTGTCCCACTTTTAATATTTTCCTGTAGTAAAGAGAGAAGAAAAAAACATCCTATCACTCTAAGGTCACTCTCGTAGGTTCTATCATAACATTGACAAGGTTCATCTCTATCAAATATGATAATAATATAATAATATACTATAAATATAATAAAATAGGAGAATAGGATAGAATAGAATAGAATAGTATCATGTCAATATCCAAAAGGTAGTGTGGTACCGTCAACAAACACAATACGTTTGGAATAAACACACTGAAATGTTTTCACTAATGTTCTGTTAAAAATAGTAGAGTTAGACTTATTCCTTAAAATAGCAGTTCCTCCAGCAACTTTGAGAAAGGGGACACCGTGTTTTTTTTTTTTTCACAACCTGCCTGAACCTCTGAATCATTGGTAACAGTTGATTGATACAGTCTTAACATTGAATCTAGATTTAAAACAGCACTGGCTTTATAATTTAATCGGATACCTTTTACCTTACACACTGGTGGAGTTCCCTGAGTATTAACATTATAACAGTAACTTTTTGGTCCTGCTGAAAGGAATTCTGTAATGAAAGTGTTACTGCTAGGTACTCATCTGTTAAATCACCGAGGAAATCTCCTAAAGGGGGATCTTCAGTTGAGGGGGATGAAAGGAAAATCACCGAATCAGTATCATGATATAAGTTCCTCTCACCTAACTGATCTAAAAGCTCATATAATTTTAAACGAGCATGGGTTGCAGTGTAAGCTGCTATTATAACATTTACATTCTTGGATGATTGTACAAATTCCTCACGGTGTTTGTACTGTACTCTAATCACCTCTTCACCCATCAGCTGTATATCCTGAACTGTAACACCTTCCGAGGTTATAAGTTTGAAGTATTCAGCTGCCTTAGTTGTATGCAATGTCTAAGTCATGTTCTCTCTCTGCCCGAATTTTCCCCAGAATGAATTCAACATTAGTTTACTGAGATCTAGATCACAGTGAGGTTGGGGAAGGTCCTGACCTAAAATCTTTTCAGGATGTCCTACGGGGTACGGACAGTATTTGTTTACATAAGGATAGAGAGAGGTGACATCATAGTATTTTATCTGTTCACCATCACCTTCATTAACCTTATGATAACATTTGATACAATCTGTCCGACCTCCGAAGAATGCATCGCGCGGCTGTAATGGTAATTCTATTTCAACACCTGTCATTATCTCTGCATACTCGTCAGTTTTTTGAAGTTCCTTAAATTCACATGACCACATCTCTATAACAGTGTACCCTTTCCTTATTATTTCATTTCTGCGTAGTGTTTGCTCATACAAACTACCCATAGTCCTTCTGGATAAAGGGTTCATAGTAGAGGTTGCAAAACAACTTTGGTGACCGTGTAAGAAGCACCCATGATACTGTAGAACAGTACGAGTATCATCCTGAACAAATCCGTCAACCCCACCAGAACCTATCCTTTTTTCCCCACCTGTACGACGCGCATGTTGTACTGTGACTCCATGTTTTCTCTCATAGAAAGTTTACCATAGAAGCGACTCGTTGGAATGAATATCTACTGCATTGTAAGGTGGAAGGATTGCAACAGTGTCAGCAGGAAGAAACTTTGTTCTATAAACAAGATTGCATGCTGAAGCTATTGTAATGCACGATTCGTAAGGGTCGACACCACTTATACTTGGTACAGTGTCATCATCATCTTCACAAATAACATTTCCTGTATGGAGTAACATGCTTATAGGTTTAATATCTGATGTCATCCTTAGAAACATCTGCCTGAATTTCATACAAGCCTCCTTCAGAATTAAAACATCATTGGTACAATATTTGATGAGTTCCACCTTCATCTCAAAGAGATCTAGTTTATGGACGTTATACCAGATAAAAAAGTTTTTTCTGTTCTCAACAGACATGCTATCTGGAGAATAAAACCTGTGGTGAGGTAGAAACGGTTGCTTCACATCTTGATTTGCAGGTTTGTTAAACAGATGCGGGAAATATCCCTTATCCTCACAACGTAGATTCAATGTTTTTGGTAATTTTGATAAAGCCATTGGTAAAAAGTTTATGGAATCGAGGAATCTCATCTTATACCGAGGTACAGTGAGGTGCATAACTTTAGCACCGCAATAGATTATTTTTGGTGGCATACCATTAGCGTATAAGTACTCTATAACAAAATATGAATCATAACCTTTAAAATTATGACATATAAACTATAGATTTCATGTTGTTCTTAGAAAAAAGCCATGAACAAAATTCAGTAACACAATTCACCCCATGAAAGACCAAGTCTTTATCACCACAGTTAAGACAGATGTCCTCATTGTTTGAAGGGGAATAACAGAGGTCGCACGTTATTTTTACCACACAGAGATTAGGTTTTATGTATCCCAGTGTCCTGCATACACTCAAAATCGAAGAATATAAATTTTCGGTGTTTCTCCTCTTCTGTATCACCCTTTTATCACAGTCACTGACACTGTCAATCTTCTTCGTTTGTTCAAAAGGGGTGATAGGGTGAGTTCGAATTTTTGTTTTTTAAAACTATACCTCTACCAGTAGTACCACAAGGGTCACTTCCATACAGCCCTTCACCTACAGGTCTCATGAAGCATTTATGATCCTCTTCAAAGTACCCTACACATGTGGAGCAGTACCCTTTCACCACAACTGTGGTGTTGAAAAACGGCGTTTCTGAACAAGTTTTTTACATCCGACACATTTCTTCATCCTATCACATAAACTACCTCCTAAACGACGCTTGTTTAGGTTCTTCAGGTGATTGGATATAGCAATCATTACCCATAAAGAACCTGTTACACTTCACACAATGCACCCATTTTTCCTGTCTTTGAGGTGTTTGGGAAGAATCAGAATGAGACAGTGTATGAGACTGTGTAGTATGTGTTTGGGAGGGATCAGGATGAGACTGTGTAGTATGCTGTATATGCGGTAATCTGCATATATTACAGGGTTCCGAACAATTATGTGGAATAGTATTGTAGGCTTTCTTACACTTGAAACAGAACCGGTTTCTATCAAAAAACCCTGGTAATTTTGTAATGACATCATAATGGTCATCATGGTGGAATAAAATCAACCTTCTTGAGGCCTGTATATTACCCTAAAAAATGAATGGTGTCGAGATGATTCTTAGAAAACACTACAATAGAGAAATCTTTTCAAACATTTTGAAATTTTTCTAACTCTTTCATACCACAAGGACCTTTATCAACTCCTGCATCCCTCATTAAAATTAGGGCTTCTCTTCTCTGAATTTGTAATCCCCGTGTGAAGTAGGCTTTGTTAGAGCTGTTAGTCACATGAGCTCGTGCAGTAACTAATGCTAAGGCACAGCATATTTCACTATTTCTGTTCTTAATAGTGATAACTGATCTTCTAGATTTCAAAGTCTTGTTGAGGTTATGATTCTGCTCTGCTGAAAAAACCAGCTCCTCGCGGAGGTACAACATGTGTGACATAGACATGCATGTTCTCGTTGATAGGAAATTCCTCATAACTCTGGAGCACTCGTGCAATTTCAGCTATAATAACATCAACAGTTAAAACATCAACAAACATTAAAGGAATTTGCACTGGGTAGTCTAAAACAGGATTATCTATAGGAAGACGAATCATATCCCTTTCATGCATATGTTCTGTAAACTGAAGCAATGAGGTCTCTGAAAACTCTATATAACAATCGTAAAACATTTGTTATATATACAATATTTAAGTCCTTCATTGAAAAGTATACACTGTAGATGTTGTATTGAATTTGTTGAAAGCACCTCGTTAACCTTTTCAAGCTTGTAAATATTGCTTGTGTCAGTCTCCAAAAGCTCAGTTAACCGTGTTCTTTCAAGATCCTCCTCATTACCATTATTATCACCACCATCCCCATCAACTGTAGCTGCTGCTGCTGCTGCTGCGTCAGCATGACCGTGTGTTTCCATATGACGTTTCAGTATATCCTTCCTAGTGAACGCTTTCCCGCATGAAATACATGTATGCATGTTATTGTGTTCTTTCTGATAGTGTTTTTTCTGTATATGCCTATCCAGGTTATATCTTCTGCTAAATTTCCTACCACATTTCAAACATGAATACTCCATGCTGAATGGTTACTGAATATACAGCTCTTTACAACCTTATATTAACAGTACCTCTCCTTCTTCTTCTTCTTGTAATCTCGGCTAATTCCCTTTCCAGATAATCAGGATCATAAATTCGTCTGTAAAACCCTAAACCTTGTTTAAACTCTTCTTCAGGGTCTAGGTTTAAAACACATGAGCGTCTTATATCATTACAGATCTTATCCTTCTTAAAGAGGTTTTCCAAGAGCTGTAATAGAGTTCTCAAGAATCCTGTTTCTATAGAAAGCAATGAATAGTCAATAGATCTTATTCCTCTCTGTTTCTCTATAGATGTTTCGAATAGTGAAACTGAACCGTGTCTTAATATATCTGATATAAAGCATTTTCAGTTCTATATCAACATCCTGTTTTATAACTACAAGGG